>CAMAPE010000001.1:4816875-6076250 GCA_945859875.1 Cuscuta europaea | reverse complement strand
TTTCCCTGTGGATACGAACTCTACTACGCTATACTACGTATAAGTGTTTAGTATTGAATTTATTTTGACACACCGTGACAAAGTGCTCGTCAACCTGAACAAACATCTTTCGGAATTTCATATAGTTTGAATTAGTATGAAACCGAACAATGTTACAGAAGAACAAATCAAACTACGAGTCTTTCCATTCTCACTGAAGGACACGGCTAAGGGTTGACTATTCTATCTCCCTTCGGGGAGTATAGATACATGTGCGTCAATGAAGAAATGCTTCCGAGAAAGCTACTACCCTGCCTCCGTCTCATCATCTTTGAAAAAACAAATAAGTAACATCGATCAAAAAGATGATAAGTCCTTATATGAATACTGGGAGCGATTCAAAAAGTTATGTGCTAGTTGCCAATACCATGGGTACACAGAGCAAGACCCCATCCTCTACTTCTATGATGGTCTTGCGTATCAAGATAGATTCATGGTAAATGCAGCATCTGGAGGGGGGATTGTCAACAAACTCCCTTCCGAAGCTACAAACCTCATCTCAGAGTTGGCTGAGAATTCTAGATACTACAATGGGCGGTCCTCAACCCAAAGGGTTGCCACAGTGGAGTCCAACACCTCGTTGGAAAGTCAAGTGGCCGGCTTGACTTCTTTGGTCAAAGATTTTCTCTTAAATCCAAAAACCCAAGAAGTCAAGGTCTGCGGCATATGTTCAACACAAGGGCACCCCCCGATTCTTGTCCAACATTACAAGAGGATAATCCCGAACAAGTCAATGCATTGGGATTCATAGATCAAAAGAGGTACGATCTGCATGGCAATACATACAATCTGGGGTGGAGAGATCATCTAAATATGAGGTATGGGAATCCTCAACAACCAAATTTTTCTTCGCAACAATACAACCAGCCTTTCCAAGGCCAAACTTCAAGCTCAAATATGTCCACCGAAGACATGATTCGAGCACTTGCCACGAGTGCATCAACGATACAACAAAGTATGGCCCAATTCCAAGAAACGACTAAATCTAGCATCCAAAATTTGGAGAAACAAATGAGCCAAATTTCAAGTGCTGTGAGCTGGCTTGAGGCAAAAGACTCAGGAAAGCTCCCTTCTCAAACGGAGCAAAACACAAGACAACATGTCAATGCAATCATGCTGATGAGCGGTAAGGAGTTGCAAGCAAAGGAAATTGAAGAAGAGAAGGTTGACAAAGATGAGGTTGGCGAAAACGAGAAGGAGCCAAAGAAGTTCAAATTCCCCCCACTTTCATCATATGAACCACTATCTCCATTCCTTGAGGCACTAAAGGACACAAGGAAGCTGGAGAATGATCAGGACATCTACGAGACCTTCGCCAATTGTGAGGTAAACATTCCACTCTTCAAACTAATCAAAAGTGTTCCCCGTTATGCAAAGTTTTTAAAGGAACTATGCACAATGAAAAGAAAAAACAAATTGAAGGGAAAATAAGAGGTTAAGGTTAGTGAACGTGTCTCAGCAATTTTTCAGATTAAACTTCCGAAAAAATGCAACGATCCCGGCATGTTCACTATCCCACGCAAAATAGGGGACACGTTATTTCCCATGGCCTTGTTGGATTTAGGGGCTTCGATCAATATTATTCCATATTCATTATACAAGTCCCTAAAACTTGGCCTAATGCATGAAACCGGTGTAGTAATCCAATTGGCAGATAGGTCTAACACATATCCAAAGGGCATCGTAGACTCGTAGAGGACGTGCTAGTAAAAGTTGAAAATTTGGTCTTCCATGTTGATTTCTATATTCTTGAGATGGAAGCCAATAACCAAGCTACACCCATCCTTTTGGGAAGACCTTTCTTAAAAACTGCCCAAACAAAAATAGACGTGTCTAATGGTTCATTAACTTTAGAGTTCGATGACCAAAAAGTAGAATTCAACATCTTTGATTCTTCGAAAAAACAAATTAAAGACCAATCTCTTTGTTCTCTAAATGTTTTTGAACCACAAACACCGAATGTTTTTATTGAAAAAGAAGCTGAGAACATCAAACTTTTTGAAAAAGAAGAACAAATTGAGCATAGTGAATCATCATTGATAGGTAAAGAATTGTTCAAATTTTTCAAAAAGAGAATTGATCACACCTGGGGTTGAAGTGATAACAAGGAAAAAATCTCGGCCTTACTGGAAAAGGCCGAGGAAGAAAAGTGAAACAAGGGATGTTCATGATCCCACATAAAATAGAAAATAAAACAAAAAATAAAGTCGTGCCGCGACATTAAATAAAGCGCTTCTTGGGAGGCAACCCAAGTTTGTATTTTGATTATTTTCATTCATTTAGAGTGTGTGTGTGCAAAAACATTTTTTTAAAAAAATGAAACAAAAAATATTTTGAAGTAAATATGGGGAAAAACCCGACCGGGTATATAGCCTACCTCGTCGGGTAACAACACAATGAAGGAAAACACGGGCAACACAACAGGCGGGTGAATTTTTTATCAAAACAAAAAAAAAGAGCTAAAATATGACCGGGTATGCCAACAACCCGGCCGGGTTTTCACTGATTTATGCCCCTTGGAGTCTCTGGAAGTAATACCCATTCGGGTTTTTACTTAAAACCGGACGGGTGACGAAAAAATGAAAAAAATATATAAAAAGGAAGAAAACCCGACCGGGTATCACGAAACCCCGACCGGGTTTTTGGCCAAAATAGCCACTGCCAAGAAAATAAACGAATACCCATTCGGGTATTACTAAAACCCGGCCGGGTAATCGGGATTTCAGTCCGATTTTTTCCATCAACCCACAAAACACTCATTTTTTCCCCTAATCTCCCAAACTCAAACCCTCAACCTCCATTGACAATCATCCAAGCTTCGAAACACTCCAATCTCAACCAAAACATCCAAATTAACCCCCACATTCTTCTTATCCACATCATCCTCTCCCAAACCTCCAAAACAAAATGCCATTCCCTTTTTCTCCTCATCCTACTTTCTAAACCCACACACACAAAACCCACCAAATCCCCCAAATACCTACAAACCGAATTCCCTAACTACCCAAGCTGAACTTTGAAATTCACTCAAAAAAAACACAAAAAAGCACAAAAAAGAACACATGTCTTTGACCACCATGGGTACTTCTTCAACATGCCCACCTAGTACAACACCCGACGTGGTATTATCCCTCATATTAGGGCAATTGGGAGGTTCTAGCTCCGGTGAACATGGTCTTGGTGGCGATGACGGTTATGGAGGGTACGTCGACGATCATGATGCCGAACACTAGGGATAGTGTTTCGAAAAAAGTGTAGGGGAGGCACTCATTTGGTATGTACTCATTTTTTTACCTTGTAACTTGCAATATTTTTCTTCAAAAAAATAAAATAAAACAATAAAAGAAAAAAATGCTAGTTAGGTTGAAAACCTAGAAAAAATGGGCAATCTAAGCTAAAGTGGCTAAAATGAGTGAGTTGTGAGAAACGAAAAATAAAAAGAGAGGCTAGGATGAAAACCTGAAAAGGCTCCTACGCAAAATGAGAGAATGAGAGAAGATATCTATTTATGCAAGAAGATAATGAGAAAGGAAAGATGAAAGCATGGAGTTGAAGACCCCTTTTAATCACGGGGTATTTTTTTATGATGTGTCTCAAGAAAAAAAATTGTTGGATGGTTGTTCTGCTACTCTTGCGGTTTTGAAAACTTCATGGGCATGTTTTAACTTACTCGAGACGAGTAAAGGTTCACGTGTGGGGGTGTTTAATAGGCACTAGTTGTTAGTGCTAAAGTATACATTTTTATTATTGTTTGTGATGATTATTTACTATTATTGTGGAAGTTTGTAGCCATTAGTTTAATTTGATTGTAATTGTATTTTTAGCATTTAATTGTATGTTGTAAGAAGTAGTTAGTTAGGCTATAATTTTAGGAGAAGTTTGGAAGCAAATGGGATGAAGGAACTTGAGTTTTATGCAAAACCCGATCGGGTATGGCCTTTACCCTACCGGGTATGAAGTGAAAAAGGAAATTGCTGCGAAACTAGCAAATACCCGGTTGGGTATGAAGTGATTTCGGACAAAAAGACGTGCATATGAACACAAGAATGTGGGAAAAAGATTTGATTTGACAAATACCCGGTCGGATATGTCAAATACCCGGCCGGGTATCCGGCCATAAGTGTTGAAAACACCTATAAATAACCCCATCTTCCTTCGCTTTCAATCACTCCTTCTTCCATATACTTAAGCTCAACTTAGAATAATATTTTCTTTTAATTTTCTAGCATGTCTAGTCTCCAAATGAGGAGCTAAACTTCCATTTCTTGGTCTTGCTCTTGAAACTTGTTGATTATTAAAGTTGTGAGTTATTTTCTTAACTTCTCTCCTTGAATATTAATTCTTCCCTTAATCTATTTCTATATCAATGTTGGGGAGTGTTGCTAAGATGACAATTAGTCAACATCTCAATATTAATTATTACTAGAAACGATTAACGAACCGATGGTTGATCGTTGATGGTTTTCACAAGTAAGTAATTTCGGTTTATTAATGCACGGTCGTGGTTAATAAAATTAAGAGGGATTAATTTTGTTGGTTAAACCGAAACCGTTGTGTTGAGGTTATCAATCTCAATTGATTTCATCAAGGAGTTAGAAAAATTAAATGCTACTATTAAATCGGTATAAGGTGTTGTTCTATATTTGATTAATAGTAAGGGTTATTAATGAACGGTCGTTGTTAATAACTACCATTGATAAATTGGATATACTCCTCGATTGAGTATTCGAGAGGGGATAAGTTATAGATATAACAAGGATCGACTAAATATATCAACAAGTGGAAAGTAGTAAAGCCAAGTTCTTTTTATCTTTGAATTAAATCACATATAGGTTGTTCATCTTAGGTTTTAATTAAATTAAATCATTCAAACCCAAAACTTAATTACTAGTTTCATTTAAAAGAGAATTATTCTTTTCCCTGTGGATACGAACTCTACTACGCTATACTACGTTTAAGTGTTAAGTATTGAATTTATTTTGATGCACCACGACAAAGTGTCCGTCAGAGATGCATGATACTACTGAACAAGAGGGTGATGGTTCAGTAGGTGATGATGATTCTCATAGTGATGATATTCCTCAACAGGGGGAGCCTTCATCTGAAGACGACGCTGAAGGTATTCATGTTTGACGTTCTATGCGAGGCATAGTTGCACAGGGAAAATACTCCACATCTGAATGGATACTTGTTGCCAGCGAGGGAGAGCCAACGAGCATCGCAGGAACGAGAGAAATAAAGAAAAAGGTGGTGGTGGTGGTGGTGGTGGTGGTGGTGGGGGGGTTGTAGGGATCTTCCACCCTCTTTCTTGTAAGTTGCCAAGAGACATGTAACACCTTCCGGGAAGAAGCCATCCAACATTGAGGTACTTCCACATTCTTTCATGGAAGTTGCTTGGAGATAGCTATGAAACTCCCCAACAATGGGAATGGAAGATTGGATGCAACTTCCTCATGTCTCTCATATACACCTATAAATAAGGAGTGTATTGTTGTTCATTTGTATCAGTTTAGAAAGTGAGAAAATTGTATGAAGAGTGAAATACACTTAGTGTAGAAGTGTATTGGTGAGGATTGGTTTTGTGTAACAGTTGAGTGTGACAGTTTGATCCTCCTATTGTAATTATGTTCTTGATATTGAATAGAAAAATTTTCCAATCCCAACAGGAGAAGGGTTGTTTGGGTTTTAGAAGAATTTATTTAACATTATAATTATCCTTGAAGCAGTTAGAAGCACCTATATTCCACCTTCCAGCTTTTTCGCTCTTAATTTAAGTAAAAGCAGGTATTTGAAAACATTCATTTTAACTTTTTTAAAGCTAAAAGCCGAAAAATGTTTTTTTAATCTTTTGCAAACACTCCTTAAGAATGATGTTTGGTTGTTGGTTTGGCTGCATGTTTGTTTCTATGAATTTAATATAAGCAATTTCCTTTAAAAAAATTATACTTTTGGTCTTTCCATGCTCTTTATCGTGGGCATTATTGTACACTGAATTCAAGTGGGACCCCAGTTGGAGGAGGTAGCAATATGGGACCCAAGTTGCAAAAGGCCGCAATCTAGGCAGTTCGTATACGGTGCAACCGGCGCACCTTGAGCATCATGCTCCACTCCCAAAACGACGTAGTTTTGCACAATAAAAAAAATCGCGTGAACAGTACACGCGTGAACAGTACACACGCGTGTACAATGGCTGCTTATTTTCTTTTTGTCCCAGTAGCATGAATGATGTAACTCGTGTGTAAAGATATGTAGCCCGCGTTATTGATCAATGTAACTCAAGTCCATTCGAAATGTAACTTGTTGGAAAAATGAACAATGATTTTTTGTGTGTGTTTGAGATATTATAAACATTGATTTCAATGTTTTATTTTTAATATTAGAGCAATAAAAATGACATAGCTGGAGTTTATTCCGTGGTGTAACTCGCATACATTAAGATGTAACTCGCGTATATTAAGATGTAACTCGCGCACATTAAGATGTAACTTACGCAGAAGAAGATGTAATTTCATGATATATTATCAAATGTAATTTCAAGAATCAAAATAAACAAACTCAATGTCTTATATATATATATATATTTAAAGGAAGATAAATAGAAAAAATCAGGGAGATGGGTTTGAGGGAGCTTCCGATAGATATCATTTGCGTAGATTTCATGGTAGGTCCTCCGGCAGTTTCCATTCGGGGCAATATCCATCAACGCCAATATCAAGATGGAGACCTGATCATTATTTGCGTTGCATCAACAACTGGGGAACAGAGGGCAGAGCAGATCACACGCATGCGAGCATGCTAGGGTTCCATTTGAGTGTAATAACTAACTGGGCTCTCTGTTGCTTTTTAATTAATAAAACTATGTCGTTTGGGATCGGCACACCATGCTCATGGTGGAGCGATCCCAAAGTTTAATTAGATGAAAGAATGTAAATTGGACTTTAATCACAAGCTGATTAGAGGCTCTATGCATTTTAACATAGTAACATCTCATCGTAGTTGGCGAGATTCGAATCCGAAATGCAGCCCTTGTGGACCCCCGTATTTACCGGTTGAGTTACGTCCACCGGTGCAATCTAGGAATCAAATTACATTATTTGAAATATCAAAAATTTCAGTTCTAAATCGGAGTTGGTCGACGACAATGATTCGTAATTGTTGATTCTGATTCCACAAAACTAGTAAAAAAGCATCAGTGAGAAGGTTGTTCTGAATTTGAATATTTGATTCTAAAAATCAGAAAAGAAAAAAGAAGGTGGTTCTGAACAAGGATAAGTAAAAGAAAAGGGGCTCAAACCCATTTATATAAAGGCACAGGGTGAAATTGGACTTCGAAAGAGTAGATAGGTTAAACTGCAATTAACACAAAACACAGGCATAACCAGGCGACCTGCTATTATAAAGGAGGTCGCGTGCCCTAAATTTTGTCCCGCCTTTTGCTCTTATTATCTACTCGCCGTCGATATCTCTATCTGCAGCGCTTCAAAGGTAATCGTAGCCCCCAGTATTTACTAACTGTCCCCGTTAGGGTTATGAGTATCGATGTTGGCGTTCATATGATGTTATGTGAAACCATGTTAAATCTAGGGTTAGACATATATTTTATTCTTGGGGTTTTGCAGCTGTCATGTACCTTAATGGTTGTGTCCATAGGCAATAGTCACTTGATCTTTGCTTGGTAGTTCTTAACGAGGGATTCCTTTGCACTTTGCTATGCATTTTATGTGAATATATTGTCCTTTTAAATTAAACCTCTTCAATTTTATAATTTTAGATTTAAATCACCTAAATTCCTTAATACTTTGTTGCAAAGCAAGTACCATATCCTTGAATGCCATAATATGTAATGTAGCATATGTTTTAGGGGAATTTAAATGAATAGCCTTTGACATTAAGAAACCGCATCTTAGTTACTGAGTTACATGCCTCGTTTTGAAAGTTGTTTCGTTTCTGCATTTGATTGATTTGGTTTATCAGTTATTAATTTTTATTGGTTAGTGCTGTTGTTCATAATTGAGAATATGCAACTTAAAATGCACATTGTTCGTCCATGTAACCCTTTTACCATTTAATTATGCTTTGAAATTTCTCATTTGAGTATTTCTTCATTATCCCATACCTATAAAGGTACCATTCTTTACAAGAAAACTCTTTTGGACGTATTTCCCATGTACCCAGTTCTAGTTACTGACACATTGCCCAGTATTCAGATACTTGTTGTCTGTAATATTGACACATGTAACTATGATAGAAGCACATGCCTAATTGTATTTTCTTTTAAATAGAAATCTTATGCTTTGTTCATGTTATTTTTATTGGCATTCTTGGGACAAAAGGTGATGTTTTTACGGAATAAGGTGATGTGCAATTATCATGTATTTGTATTGGCTGGTCATCCTTCTCATTTTCTTTAATGCATAGGTTTTGTGCATTGTGTTGTGTTGTTTTATTGTTTTCTGCATTTTGTTCTTTTATTGTTATCTGCATTGTGTTGTTATGGGCATCATAGATTGAAATAATGAAAGTAAAACCCTGTTGGTGGTTCAAATGATTGGAATGCATAACTTATTAGCTCTAGCTGATCAATTCCTAGATTTGATATTATTTAATATCATATTCTCTTCTGTAAATGAGCCATTCCTAGATTTGATATTATTTAATAATTCATAAATATCAAAACATAATTATTTAAAATCAAATAAAAGGAGAACATATTCAAGGATATCATTCTCCACAAAGATAGTGAAGATATCTATTTTTTATTACCCAATATGACTTTGTAGTTTGCTTTATTCTTTTCTGCTCCATTTGTCATGCATTCCTAAATTCTACAGAAATGAGGGGAAGAAGCTACAGTCCAACACCGCCCCCCCCTAGAGGATACGGAAGACGTATACGAAGCCCAAGTCCAAGAGGTCGCCATGGTGGGCGTGTTAGAGACGGACCAACTAGTCTTTTAGTTCGCAATCTTCGTCGTGATTGTCGGTATGCACTATAGAGCACATGCCATTTCCTATCATGTCTTTTTTAGGGGTTAGCTAACAATATTTTATTGGTCAATGAAATTTCAGTCCAAACAATGTGGATATAGAGCTGGTTTTTTATAATTAAACCATGCATACTTCCACTTTTGTTCTTGTTCTTCTGGTTGTCATCACGAACTCATGTACAGTTCCTTTTTTATATTTGATTGGTGCAGACCTGAAGATCTGCGAAGGCCATTCGGGCAGTTTGGGCCTCTTAAGGACATTTACCTGCCAAGAGATTATTACACAGGGTGAGATTGCCTCTCATCTCACTGTTCCCACTGTTTTGTTTTTTACATTAGAGTTTTTCTTTTGGTTTTACAAGTCAAATTTCTTCAAAAAACTTAGCATACATCACATGTCATTCATACTTTTTCAAGAGAATTTAGGATTTTTAATATGATAGTTGGTTCAACTTATTCATCTGATATTCAAATTAGGGGTTTTATTAAAATTGTTGAGATTTAGCAGTGAAAAAGAGTTATGAAGGCATCAATCAAGTATTAAGAGTTCTGTTGACATTCAAGTAGAGTAAGAGTTCTGTTGACATCAATCAATCAGTAAGTAAAGAGTTCAAGGTGATGTTAATGGTAGTGTGAAGGTTGGAAGGAATTTGGATATGAATACAGTGTGAAGAAGATTTCAAGATTTCAAGTCTTGAAGATTTTCAAGCCATCTTAAAACTCAAAACAGCTAAGGTCAGCAGCCATGTGCTTGCTTATGCACTTATCATGGCCTTCCATTTCATTGGAATTATAATCTTCATAATAATTTATTTGATTTTCTTTTTATTCTCAGCAAATACTGAACTGATTTCAACACTCATGGCCTTGGGCTTGACTATGTCTTTGCTTTTAAAATCATCTCCAATTCTTGATTATTAGTTTAAGATTTAGGTCAACAGTAAAGGGTAGTTTACCCACATCAAATATATACCTGCTGTTTCTGGTTATATTGGTTGTACTGTATTACATCTTGAATACCCCTTTACTGATTTTTTTTACATTCTAATCTCCCGTTTTCGTCTTCTATTCTTGCAGTGAACCCAGGGGATTTGGTTTCGTCCAGTACATGGAACCTGATGATGCTGCGGAGGCCAAGTATCAGATGGATGGTCAGAACTTTCTTGGTCGGCAGCTCACTGTTGTTTTTGCTGAGGAAAACAGGAAGAAGCCTACTGAAATGAGGGCGCGGGAGCATAGGTTGTTTTTTACATTTTTCTAAAAGTTCTTTACTGTCAGCATATTATTCTGTTATTTTCGTAATGCCAAGTGTAAGGATAAAAAATGGTTTTGCAGAATGTTAATGTCTCATTTCAGCCTCCCTAAAAAAGAGTTGCATTTTACTGGAGATAAAAAATTTCAATTAATTGGGGGTACAGCTCTTAAGTCATGAAAATCTACCTATATATTTTGAACTGTATTTTTTAACTTAACTATACCATAATGAACTTTGACCGTAACCTTTTTTTAGAAAAAAAATATATGAAAAAGGATTTTGCATCAGTACTTCATTTTATTTATGTTCAACAATAGGCAATTCATTTTGGGATATGATAGGATTATTCTTTTTCAATATTTATAAATTAGGACCCTCTTTAAAAGACAGAAGTGTTTGTAATAAAACTAAAACTAACTATCATCACTAGGCTATTAAATAGTTTCAAATAGAAAACTGCAAGGATATTATCCGCTTTGACTGCCTTTACTGACAATTCAAAATAGTATAATTGCAATCATCATTACTTGTGCTTTAGCAGACTTGGCTTAGTTAAGTAGCCAACTAGACTTATGTCTTGGTTGCTGCAATTGACACAGGGGAGGACGTAGCTATGAGAGGAGACGATCTCCTCGATATTCACGATCTCCACCACCCAGGTATGCAAGATCCCGCAGCCGTGATTACTACTCCCCTAAGAGAAGGGAATATTCCAGGTATGTTAAATCATTTTCTTGATATTGTTTTTTACGCCGGTTAGTTGCACAAATGTTGTTTCTGAATAAACCATGCTGAATAATGGAGAAGAAGTTTACAATATTATCGTTTTCTAACAGTCTATTATTAAAAAAGAAAGGGATAAATGAATAAGGAGACCAGAATACTCTGCTTATATAAAATAATATTCTGCGAAACAAAGTTTTTCCCTTAAAATTACTCTGACTGGAAAAGAACAAAAAACTATAAAAAGATTTTATTCCGTCGGGTGTAATCACAAACAATGGAAAGGTGTTAACAATTCAATGTTTGTCCATATGTTTAAATTTCAGTGTTCTTATAAAACAAGCTTAAAAATGAATGGTTTTTGCTTAAAAAAGAACGGTTTTTACTTTTGACATATTTTAAAGTCTCCACCATTTTGCACTTTTGACTGGAGAACAAAACAAAGTAACAAACAATTCTTTAACGGTAACAAAAATGGTTTTCCAGGTCTATCTCTCCTGTGGGGAGGAGCCGGGAGCGATCGTACTCGCGTTCTCCGGTGAGAGAGCGGTCCCCACCATATAACAATGGGTCAAGGAGCCGTAGCCAGACGCCAGTTAGGGACCATTCACCTCCATACTCGAGGAGTGCCAGCAGAAGTCCTCCAGCTGGTGGTGGTAGGAGGGGTCACTCTTCCCCACACAACAAAAGCAGGAGCCCTAATGGAGGAAGGGGAAGGAATTATGATGCCGTCCCAGAGTATGCAAGAGGACAAGAGAGGGATGAGTCTCCCCGAAACTAAGTCTCTCAAGTTGCTTTCCTCCCCTCTGTTTAGATTTTGTAGCCATGGTCTTGCTGTCGTGCTTCTTATGTTTGTCTCTTGTTGTCTGCTCCGATACTTTGGTGATGGATAGATATATGATGATTCCTTATGCCAAGCTTATGCTCGGCTAATGAAAGTACTAGGATTTCATGTTTATGATGATTCCTTATGCTAAGACTCGACTAATGAAACTTCTAGGATTTCATGATTTTTCCTTGCCGGGGCAAGGAAGAAAGGATTTCATGATTGATACGTAGCACTACGTATTATTTACTACGGGGTATTTATTTATTTATTTATTTATTTATTTATGTATTTATTTATTTATTTATTTATTTATTTATTTATTTATTTATTTTATATGTTTACATATATATGGAAGGGCTCTCTAGCAAGTATACTTTTAAAATGAGATCAAATTTATGAATGAGAATTTTGAATATATACTTTTCAAAAATCAAATAATTACTCTGTACATTTTTGTACGGAGTAGTAGATTTCATGAAGCTCATATGTCGATTAGACTTGGACTCGGGCTGGGTTTGGCCCGGGCCGGGTCTAGGCCTTGCCGGGCTGCTGGTTCTGAACAGATGGGCTTGGGACCGGCCTGGGTACCCACCGGGCCTGGGTAACCACCGGGTCCGGGTTGGGGCCGGGCCTAGTATCATTGTTTTCCCCTCTTCCCAATTAACCCCCTCCCACCCCCAACCCCCAAACCACCCCAAATGCCTCAAAATACTCAGTCCAACCCAAAAATTTAAAAAAATTGAAAAAAAATCAATTTTGGCCCGAATCGGGCTCTGCCAGGCCGGGCCTTGTTTTGGGTGACTGGTGACCCGAGCCTGGACCGGAAAACCCACGGGTTGGGCCGGGCCAGAACAGTATCGGTCCTGGGTTGGGCCACTCGACCCGAGTCCACCCCTAATGTCGATGTTTTTACTTAGATTGAGTTTTGTGTATTTTTATTGGCTTGATCTAGTAAATGTGTATTTTTTGTGTATTTTATGATTACCTAAGTTTGATCTGGTATAGAACTAGGCATGGACCCAATCGGGTCGAACCGGCCCGGAACCACACCAGCCCGCTACTGTGTGGGCCCGGACCAGACCGGGCTCGGCAGGCCATTTTCGGGCTTTAGCCGGTTTGGGCGGTTCTGAACTTCTGGCGGGTCGGTTCCGGGCCATGATTTTCATGAATCGGGCCAGGCCCAACTCAATTTTTTTTCAATTTTTTTTCTTTTCCTTGGGTAGGGCTGGGTGTTTGGGGTTGGGGGTTGGGGGTGGGGGTGAGGGAGGGGGTCGCGGGTTAATTAGAAAGTCCAATTTTTTTTTTACATAGAATCGGGCCCAACAATCCGAAAAAAAATGTCCGCTCAGGCCTAGGCCCGGCCCGGCTCGGGTTCACCCCTATATAAGACTGAAAAAGTCCGCCTAGACCTAGAACCAAAAATGAAAGTGGGAAGTTCATTGCGGGACGAAGGGACGGAGGGAGTGTCAAATAAAAACATCCTAGCTTTGCAAAGTGCAAGTATGTGGATCACGAAGTTGATATTGTTAATGTCACTCTTGATTTCAAGTTTTCAACAGATGTTTACGCCAAAGGATCTTAATGAATTTCCTACCCATCTCAATGGAGTAGGCATGTCAAAAAAAACCGGCTCGTAATGACCTGCCCTGGCCCAAGACTTGTAAGCCGGTTAGCCGGGGTTCGCCCCGTTCATACAATGGGGCGAGGTCCGCCCCACCCATACAATGGGATGAGTTCGGGTATTAGTATTGAGTTATTGACCCGTGTTGTCCCGACCTGCCCTACTCAATATATAAGCATGCATATTTTTTTAAATTATACTACAAATATACTTCTACATACATATGTATGTATATAATAAAACATAAATTATTTGGTCTTATAATAATATATTAATATTTATATTTGAATGAGATGAATTATGAATTATCAATGTCTTTTTTATATATAGCTGATGGAGTATATGACCCGGGAATCCCCGGCCCACAGACTCCTACTACACCAATAAAGGCCCAACCGGCCCAGGAAGCACAGCAGGCCCAAATTACGGCCCCCCAAGCACTTAGCAGCCCACAGCGCGCACTGGGGAGCCTTCGGCCCCCTAGCCGAAGGCTCAAATCTCTCACAGAACGGGGTTTTCAAGAAAACTAAGAAACTGGGAGAAAAACGGCAAAAAAGACAGTAGCCCTCGGCATTAGCGCGCCCTCGGCAATAGTGAGCCTTCGGCAACTATTATGCGGCCGAAGGCAGCTCACACGACAGGATCCTCCCTCCACGCGCATCTAGATCACCGTACCAAGTACGACGTCCCATCCAACAGCCGCATTAAATGCGGCCACATGCGGTTGCCAGCGCCAACCAGTTGAGGTGACGGGTGACCCCTCGGCCAATAAGCGCTTGACGCGTGTCCCTGTCCGGCATTTATTACTACTATAAATAGCACCCCTTTCTCCCATTGTAACCACGCTAAAAACGCTCCACACTTATAATACACTTTCTCTCTCTACATTTACTTGCTCTGACTTCTCTCTTGTTACTCCCCGTAATAACCCCTCGGATAAGCTACCCCCCGGGTACACTATCCATCATTTGGTGCTCTCGTTGAGAGGTCGAACAATCGAGTAAGAAACCCTCCCCCTTCGCCAAACACTAGCCCTCTACCAAAATGGTGAGAACAACACGTGCCAACTCCAAAAACGTGGAAGACAAGAACCTGGCCCTCGGCGACGTCAACGCCCCCGAAGCCTCTCACAGGGCTCCCGAGGGCGGTGTCATCGCTGGGCTGGAACAGGCGGCTGTCGACCTACGCCTTCAGATCCAACAGAATGCCCCCGATGCCCGTCTCGGCATCGAGGCCAAGAAGAAAAACCGGAGCGATGACCAAGTCAGCCCTCTGGTTCTCACCATCGACGTTCATTCGGCGCTCTCCGCCTTCATCCAGACGCTCACTCAGAACCCAGGTGCCTTCGGCACCCTGGCTTCGGCTCAACCCCAGGTTGGGGAAAACATCATACTTCCCCCTCCGCCACACCCCTTCGGAAACCCCACCCCTCGGGTTAGGAACGACGAAGGGGTAGTGGCCCAAGATACGACCTCCCAGGAAGTTCAGTCCCGGGACCGCCACAATGACAACAGAGAAAGGCCCCGCACTTCCGCCCTCAACCGGCTCGGAGGAGGGCCAGACCGCCGAGGGGTCCAAGACCGCCTCGGAGGGAAAGCACTCCAAAGGCCCCAGGAAAGCGGAGGGTCTGTCTCGAGGGCAGACGAGGAGCGTCCCCCTCGGGACAAAGGCAAGGCACCCCTTCATGCCGATGATGCTCGCCACCAAATCAACCAGGCCCACTCGGCCCGAGTTCGTTCGCAGGGGGCGGAGACCCTCCCGAAGGATCCCCGGGACGAAATTATTGCGGCCCTCCAACGCCGGCTTGACGAAATGGAGGCTAACAAAGCTCACGCCACCACCTCCACCCCTCATTCAGACCTCAAATACGAGGCCATGATGGCCAAAATGGAGGAATTACAGAAGAAGGTAGCCGAGGGCTCCGGGGAACCCGTCATCCAGCTCCGAACTCGGACGCCATTTACCCCAAGGGTATTGGCGACCCGGATCCCGGAAAAATACCGAGGGCAACACATACAGCCCTACAACGGGAAGACGGACCCCCAGGAACACTGCAACAAATACCAGAACAACATGATGATGGTAGGGGCGTCGGACGAATATTTGTGTCGTTGGTTCCTCTCCACCTTAGAGGGGCCGACATACGAATGGTTCAACCGGCTGCCCGAGGGCTGCATTGATTCATGGCAAGAACTCGCCCAACGATTCTTGACACAGTTTGCCGGGAGGCGTCGCACGAGGAAGCACTTCTCCCACCTCCTAACCATACGCCAGAGGAGGGATGAGACCCTTCGGGACTTCCTGGAACGCTGGAGAACGGAGGCCGATAAAGTCGACGGTGCTGACGACGGGACCCTCCTGGCCCTCCTACAAACCGTCCTCCGCACCGGTAACTTTTCGAGGAGCCTCATCATTGAACCCCCCCCCCCCCCCCCCCCCGCGACTACATAAGGGCCCTACAACGGGGGGACCGATACGCTGAGGTTGAGGAGGAGGAGAAATACCACCAGCATCCAGATCAGCAGCCCCCGAGGGCTTACAACAAGAATAACCGGGAGCCGGGGGCTCCTCCAAATCACCCAAGGCTTCAGGACCCTCTGTTGACCGCCCTCGGCAAGGCCAAGCCAAGCCCGGGGGGGGGGGGGGGGGGTTATAAGAGCAGCCCTAAGACTTGGGCACAACCCATTCTCCTGGACCGCCCCCGGACACCATTGACGCACCCCGTCAGCATCATCCTTGATTTTGCCGAGGAGAGGGCCCTCGTTGAGCGCGATTCTCGCGCACCCTCGGAGGTACATGCTATCAACCCTCAGTTTCCCTACTGTCGTTTCCATCGGCATCAGGGGCACAGAACCGACGACTGCCACCAGCTAAAAACGGCCATCGAGAGGTTGATACAAGCGGGGCACCTGTCCCAATTTGTTCAGAGCCCTCGGCAGGAGGGGCCTTCTCATCAGGGACCTCCCCGAGGGCACCACACGAAGGTGAACGCTTGGGTGAACCCGAACACCATCCCCCTCGGCAAGAAGAGGGAGATCGGAAACTTGGAGGAGGAAGAGGAGGAGTACCCCCACTACCAGGAGAAAAAACGCCACATCCTCATGATCACCGGCGGCAATACAGGGGGCGATTCCACCAGCCAGCGGAAGAAGTGGGCTCAATCGCTTTACGTGGGGGAAGTCACTCATATGCCCCCGGTAAAGCGACTGAGGGAGGAACCCATCACCTTCACCAACGCAGATCTCCCTCCTACTTCTTCTCCTCACAGGGATGCCTTGGTGATTCGGACTGAAATAAACGACACCATCATTCACCGAACTTACATTGACACGGGCAGCTCCGTCAATGTAATGTACCTCAACACCTTCAGAGAGCTGCATCTGGAGAGGGGGCCCCTTCGGCCCATTAAGACCCCTCTTGCCGGCTTCACCGGCGATACTATTGATTCCGAGGGGGTAATAACCCTCCCGGTGATCTTCGGCGACGGGCTCCATAGAGCTCAGCTCGAAGTGGAGTTCGTCGTCGTCAACATCGACTGCGCCCACAACATCATCCTCGGCCGGTCAGCCCTCGAGGACCTCGAGGCCATCATCTCCATGAGGCACCTCTGCCTCAAGTTTCCCGCCGAGGGGGGCATAGGCTACTCCCGGGGAATCAAAAAATCGCCCGCGCCTGCTATCTTCAAGTCACTAAGAAGGTAAGTAAGACGGAATTCCGTGTTGACACCATCACCGTACCATCGACCAAGAAGAAAAAAGGCGAGGGCTGAACCAGCCGAGGACGTAGAAGACTTTGCGCTCGATCCGGCCAAGCCGGAGAGAGTCGTGAAGATTGGAGCCCAGCTCCCTGAAGATCTGAAGACCGGTATCACCGACGCCCTCCGCGCCTACTCCACTGTCTTTGCATGGGGGCCGGAGGACATGCCGGGAATAAGCCGAAGGGTCATCACCCACCGCCTCTCGGTAGACCCCTCGGCAAAAGCAGTACAACAACGAAGAAGACCCCTCTCCGCCGAAAGGAGGGAATTTGTGAAAAAGGAGGTCACCATGCTCCTCTCTATTAAGCACATCAAGGAGGTGAAATACCCCTCATGGCTGGCAAACGTAGTCCTCGCACAGAAGCCTCCTACCTTCCGCATGTGCGTGGACTACACAGATCTCAACAAGGCGTGCCCTATGGACCCTTTTCCTTTGCCCAATATCGATCAACTTGTAGATGAAACCGCGGGATGTGAGATCATGTCAGTCCTCGACGCATTCCGCGGGTATCATCAGATCTTCATGCATGAGGAAGACGCCGAAAAGACAGCCTTCATGACTCCCGAGGGCATCTTCTGCTACCTAGTGATGGCCTTCGGCCTAAAGAACTCAGGGGCCACTTACACCCTCAAGTCCCGACATGTGGGTAACTGAGGGACTGCCTTCGGCAGGGCCATGCAAACAACAACTCCTCACCAACTTCAGAGATTACAATGGGACAACATCAAAGGGCAAGCACAAATTACTCCTTTTCCCTCAAGTACCTTTCGGCAAAAGGAGTGAGGGACTCCTGATGGAGTATATGACCCGGGAATCCCCGACCCACAGACTCCTACTACACCAATAAAGGCCCAACCGGCCCAGGAGGCACAGCAGGCCCAAATTACGGCCCCCAAGCACTTAGCAGCCCACAGCGCGCACTGGGGAGCCTTCGGCCCCCTAGCCGAAGGCTCAAATCTCTCACAGAACGGGTTTTTCAGGAAAACTAAGAAACTGGGAGAAAAACGGCAAAAAAGACAGTAGCCCTCGGCATTAGCGCGCCCTCGGCAATAGTGAGCCTTAGGCAACTATTATGCGGCCGAAGGCAGCTCACACGACAGGATCCTCCCTCCACGTGCATCTGGATCACCGTACTAAGTACGACGTCCCATTCAACAACCGCATTAAATGCGGCCACATGCGGTTGCCAGTGCCAACCAGTTGAGGTGACCCCTCGGCCAATAAGCGCTTGACGCGTGTCCCTGTCCGACATTTATTACTACTATAAATAGCACCCCTTTCTCCCATTGTAACCACGCTAAAAACGCTCCACACTTATAATACACTTTCTCTCTCTACATTTACTTGCTCTGACTTCTCTCTTGTTACTCCCCGTAATAACCCCTCGGATAAGCTACCCCCGGGTACACTATCCATCAATAGCATTTTAATTAATATGAATAAATTAACTATTAAAGTCTAAGTACTTTTTTCTTGATTTTTCAAATTTTTAGCGTATTGTGATTTAGATTTTATATCTATAAATCATTTAATAATTATTTATATAGATAAATTTTATGTCAATTCAAGTGGTAACAACTTCATTCAAATAGAAATGCATAATAGCTAATTAGGTTATGGCGGGACGGGTCATGGGTCAACAAGTTTGGACCCATGAGGGTCACAGGGCAGTGCGGGTCCACCTCGTAAAGTCAAGGAGCGGGCCCGGGCCTTACACTATCCGCCCCGATCCATTGCCATGCCTATGGAGAAACTTATACTTCGATAAAATTCAAGTCCGAAGACTTTACTGTTGTGTGACTTTTAGTCTTTCTTTTTCATTTACATTTTCTTTTACGTTTGCATTTATTTATGATACATGTATTTAAAGGAGGTATGTCTCTCTCCATTTTATACTCTTAATATCATTTTAATGAGTTTTTGTAGTTTTCCTCTACCCCGCTAAAATTGTCTCATTTTCTCTTTTCGGAAAACATCACTGAAGATTCTCATTTAAAATTTGATAAAGTTTATGTGATTCTAAATTAGTTTTACTTTATTTTTACTTTATCAATTCAATATCAACCACATAAACTCATTTTTCTTAATAACCGTGTCACCTCCTCATATCTCAATGTTAGTGGAATGGAATTAGTATATAGGAAAATGTTCATGTAAGATAGACCTAAAAGTTACTCCCTCTGCCCCTTAAAACTTCACCAACTTTCCTTTTTGGGATGTCCCAAAAAACTTTGTCACTTTCCCTTTTAATCAATTATTTCGTGGTTCCAGTTAATTCTCTCTCCTCTGCACAAATCTCAACCACACAGTTTTTACTTTATTAATCTCCGTGCCGGTCAAACTTGACAAAGTTTTAAGGGACGGAGGGAGTATAATTTTAGGCCTCTTTCATTTGAGGTGCTTTCAAGTAGATTATATCTATCAAATTTCAGCTTAAAATTTAAATGAGAAGTCACTAAAATAAATATTTGAAAAGTTCGCAATTTTATACATATAAAAAATGTAGTTTTTATCTGACGTGCACTTTGTCATGGTGTGCACTCAAAATAAATATCAATACAACACTTATACGTAGTATGATGTAGTAAGGTTCGTATCCACAGGGAAAGGAATACTTTTCTTTTACGTAACTAGTAACAAGAGTTTTTTTTTTATTTGATTTAATAATACTAAGATGAACAACCTTTATGAGTTTAATTAATAGAGATGGGGACTTGGTTTTGCTTTTATCCACTTAATGAAATGTTCGTCGATCTCGGTTATATCTTTAACTATCTTCCTCTCGAATACTCAATCCAGGACTAAATCCAGTTCATCGAGGGTAGTTATTAATAACGAGACGCGTTCATTAATAAAACATACTACCGAGTCAATATAGAACACGCGCCGTATATTAACATGATAGTAGCAATAAACGTAAGATGAAAACGATTGAGATTGATGACCTCAACACAAGCAGTTTATTGGTTTAATCAATATAATTAATTCCCCTTAGATTATTAACCATGAGACGCATGCATTAATAATCCAAGTTTACTACCGTTGAAAGAACCGAATTAATAACAAGCGTATTAATCGATTGATTCTAGTAATAATTAATATATGAAACAAAACTAGTGTATCCTTTAAGTAATGCTCAAAATATTAATATGAAATATGAATAGGAATTAATTAATATTCAAGAAAGAATATTGTTAAAGAAGATGAATCCTACTATAATTAATGTCGAGATGTTAACTAATTGTCATCTTAGCAACACTCCCCAACATTAATATAGAGGAAGAAAATACTACTATAACTAATGTCAAGATGTTAACTAATTGTCATCTTAGCAACACTCCCCAACATTAATATAGAGATAGTATTAAGGAAAGAAACAATAATTAATATTCAAGGAAGAAGATTAAAGAAAATAACTCACAACTTACAATTCATTAAGCTTCAAAGTAGCAAAACCAAGATGGAAGAGTTTAGCTCCTCATTTGGAGACTAAACATGAAGAAAATATAAATAAAGAACTTATCTAGGCTGAGCTTAGAAGTATAAAGGAATTGGTGATTAAATGGGAAGAAAAAGGGGTGTATTTATAGGTATTTTGAGGTGGCTGGGTCTGATACCCGACCGGGTATAAAGGATACCCGATCGGGTACCTTAGGTAATCGGAAGTTGCTGAAATCACATCCAACCCGACCGGGTTTAGTACCAACCCGACCGGGTTGGGAACAAAATCTGATTTTCCACGATCTTTTTATCTTCAGCACGTTATTATGTTCGATGTCAACTCCAACCTGACCGGGTTGAGTACCAACCCGACCGGGTTACGTATCAAATCGTATATTTTCAACGTTCTCTCGATCCTCGGCACATGCTTTTGTTCTTGTCAAGTCAGCCCGACCGGGTTTTGTTCCAACCCGACCGGGTTTGCTACCAGAATTTATTTCCACCATTCATCTTGCCTCCCTTTGGTACCTATAATACTACCTTGCATCCCTTATGGTACTTACAACAAAATACATACTAAAAATACAAATTACAACCTATAAAATAAATCTAGAGAGTGCATCACAAACTAAACTAAACAATTGAAAATAACAATCAAACAATACTAAAATAACAAACTTATGCACTAGGAAATAGTGCATATCAAACTCCCCCATGCTTAGCCTTTTACTCGTCCCGAATAAATCAAAATCCAGCTTCAGAATGTCCTAACAAGCAAAAGACTTAAGCAAATGTTTCACACAACCATAACTCAAGAGTTTCACAACACAAATGTGAATAAATATCTTCGTTCCTTGCTTCATTCTTCATCCCTTTAGCGTAGAGTAAAAACAGACCTTGCAACATAAAATATATTCCTCTTATTCTATCATTTTGCCTTAGGAGCCCAGTTTTGGGTTTTCATCCTAGCCGCTCTTTTTATTTCTTTCTCACCAGCTCACTCATATTTTTACCAAATTTTTGCTTGGGTCGCCCTTTAGGGTTTTCAACCTAACTGGTTTTCTTCTTCTTTATATATATATATATATATATATATATATATATATATATATATATATATATATATATATCAACAAGGGTAAAAAGTACAAGTACCATGAATAACATGAGTGGTTGCCACTCCCCCATGCTTAGCTCGAACACTGTCCCTAGTGCTCGTTTCTGTCATAACCGGGCTGACTGCCATCATAATTTCCTCCGTCGTGGCCGCCGTCTCCTCCGAAATTACCCCATTGAGAAGGGTCGTTCCATGAAGGGTGCTGGAGTGGTGGAGACATAGAGGAGAAGTGCCCATGATGATGATGGTAAGCATATATGGGGGCCAATGCCCTTCGATTGTCCTCTTCGATGCGGTTGACCCGGAAGTTCAGATCCCGGAGTTCTTCCAACAAAGTACGTTGGTTCTCAAGCATTTGTGTTTGATATGGATCGGGTGAGTTGGGCTGCTCAGGAATGGGTTCATCAGGGATAGGCTGATCAGGAATGGGTTCATCAGGGATAGGCTGATCAGGAATGGGTTCATCCGCTATCTGCTCATCAAGAATGGGCTCTTGAAAATAATGAGGGGGGATCATCCCGGGAAGACAGTGGTGCCTGCCATCACCCAAATGATCTCCAAATAGGGCTTGAGGCAAGTCATTGGATGGGATAATGTAGATCCTTGCGGGTTCCGGGCGGGTGCGCCACTAGTAGAAGATAGGCCCTGTTGGTCCCCTATGCGAGAATTTAATGTCTCTTGCAGTCTTCAAAAATTTAATGCCTAAGAGGGATTCATCAGGGACAGGCTCATTGTCTACATACCCATATTTGGTGGCTATATGAGTAATGAGTCCACCAATATAAATTCTCCCGTTTCCATCCGCTTGGTTGATTAATCGAGAATACATAGCCCGTGCAATACTCACATATGGGGCATCAGTAAAAACAGCTCTAGCAAGAATACAAAAATCAATGGACCGGCTTTGATGATTGTTAGGTCGGCCAATAACACAGTTGCACAGAAATTTGAGAAAAATGCGGTACACCGGATGTTGAACGTGATTAACGCGCATATCCGATGCATCCACATTTTCCTCTCCAGTAATCCTCTTCCATAGTTCCTCTCCATAAGTAAAATCCACTTCTTGGTTAGAAACTGAATTGGGTAAACCAAAATGACGCGACATTCCCTTTAAGCTCATAGTACGTTCGACATTAAACAACCTGAACTTAATGTATTCTCTGTCATCATCATCAGTCCATTCCTCAACGGAGCTCAAAAATGCATAAACAAGTTGCTCATTGACATTATAGCACATGTTGAACAACTTTTGCATACTCAATAGTTAAAACAGTTGGGACATCAAAGCAAATAGGTTCAAAGCAGTCAACATCACATGAGAAATGAATCGAGATGGCATTACCTCCCGTTTGGTTAGAGTGATGAACTTTTTGCGTTGTGCTTGACTTTCAAATTGGACACTCTCATAGCCCGGGACCGGTGGAATGGGCTGTTGGGACCTTGAAGATGACTCCCCTCTTGCTCTTTTGCTAGCCATTGATGGATTTTTGATGAAAATTTGTGGGTTTGGGCGAGCTAGGGTTTTGAAGATTTTGGGTGTGAATGTTGGGTTAAAGGATATGGGGGTGTAGAGAGAAGTGAGGAGATGAAGAAAATGAAGGATATGGGGGTGTAGAGAAAAGGATATGGGGTTGTGTTCTAACCCGACCGGGTTTGCTACCAGAATTTATTTTCACCATTCATCTTGCCTCCCTTTGGTACCTATAATACTACCTTGCATCCCTTATGGTACTTACAACAAAATACATACTAAAAATACAAATTACAACCTATAAAATAAATCTAGAGAGTGCATCACAAACTAAACTAAACAATTAAAAATAACAATCAAACAATACTAAAATAACAAACTTATGCACTAGGAAATAGTGCATATCAATCTCCCCCATGCTTAGCCTTTTGCTCGTCCTGAGTAAAATCAAAATCTAGTTTCAGAATGTCTTAACAAGCAAAAGATTCAAGCAAATGTTTCACACAACCATAACTCAAGAGTTTCAAAACACAAATGTGAATAAATATCTTCATTCCTTGCTTCTTTCTTCATTCCTTTGGCGGTGAGTAAGAACATATCTTGCAGGATTAAAAATATTTTCCTCTTCTTCTCTCATTTTGCCTCAGGAGCCCGTTTTTGGGTTCTCATCGTAGCCACTCTTTTTCTTTCTTTTTCCTCACTGGCTCACTCATCATTTTTTTGCCATTGTTGCTTAGGTTGCCCATTCGGGTTTTCAACCTAAGTGACATTTCTTCTATTTATTTATAATTATTTTTTCTTTTTTTTGTTTTTTTGGTTTTATAGTTTTTTTGAAAGTACAATGTAGAAGAAATACCGTATGTATAATGAAGAGTCTTCTCCCCCCTTGCTAAATTGAGCACTGTCCCTAGTGCTCATTGTCACCATTTTTTTGGGAGATATGAGGTTGTGGTTTGGGAGAAGGGCCAGGCTTTCCAAGAGTTCATGGATGAGAGTGTATGTGGAGTAAGAGGAAAGTGGAGTAACATCGAGATGATGGGAACAAAATCATGATTTTTTTATGTGTGGGGTTTGGGTTATGGGGATATAGAGGAAAGTGAGGAGATGAAGAAAATGAAGGTTTTGGCTTGATTTGGTGTGTAGAAATGAGGTTTTGGGATGTTTGGGTGAAGGGGACGAGTTTAGGGGGGCTTTGGAGCTCTCTGTTTCGAAGTGAATGTTCTGGGAAATGAAATTTTTGGGCTGCCCCGACCTGGTTTATTGATCTGGTTTTAGCATCAACCCGGTCGGGTTTTATAGTGACCCGAGCGGGTTATGCATATGGTGCTCTGGTTTCGAAAACAAAACATGTGACCCGGTCGGGTTTATGCTCAACCCGATCGGGTTATGTGAAATTTCAAGTGACACCCGATCGGTTAAGTGGGGTACCAGATAGGGTGTTTCCCCTCGTAGCATCTGTTTCATTATTTCTAAACTTACCCGACCGGGTTGGCTAGGTACCTGATCGGGTTTGCATCAAAACTGATTTTTTTTTTGAAAGTCCCTCACTCACCACACTCAAAAATAAAATTAAAAATGCGAATTAAAAATAAAATAAAAAAATGTTTACAAAACATGGGTTGCCTCCCAAGAAGCGCCTTATTTAATGTCGTAGCATGACGCTTTTATTTTTTTCAGGTGGGATCATGAACATCCCTTTTTTAAAAAACAGCGACCTTGTGCGGTCCTTTTTCATCTTTTTGTTTCGATCTTTTCCATTTAGACCGGATTTTCATTTTACTTGCCACCTCAATTTCCGATGGTTTCAAATTTATTTTGAGAGAGTTTATTTAACGGTGGCTTGTCTAGTGCTTCCTCAACGATCAAGATTGATTCATTTTTTTTCTTTAAATGGAGAGTGATTTTTAATAGAATTATAAATGTTATATTCTATTTTTCTTCCTTTAAATTCTATAGTTAAAAGCCCGCTAGATACACCAATTGTTGAATTAGCAGTTTTTAAAAATGGTATCCCTAATAAAATAGGGACTTCACGTTTATCACTCTCCATTTCAAGTACATAAAAATCAGGAGGGAACACTAGATCTCCCACTGAAACAAGTACATCTCCCACTACCCCTTTTGGAGAAACAGTCGATCTATTGGCCAGTTGGATTATGACACCGGTTTTATTTAAAGGGCCAAGGTTCAAAGAATTATAAAGAGTACAGGGGATCACGTTAATTGATGCCCCTAAGTCTAACATGGCCCTAAAAATGGTATCTCCTAGCTTGCACGACATAGTGATCATGCTCGGGTCAGTGCATTTTTTTGGAAGTTTCTTTTGAAAAACTGCCGACACATGTTCACTAATTTCGATTTTCTGTTTTTCCTTTACGTGGTGAGTCCTCTTGATTGTGCATAATTCTTTTAAAAATTTAGCGAATCGAGGGACACTTTTAATTGAATTAAGGAGTGGAATATTTACCTCACAATGAGCGAAGGTCTCATAGATATCCACATCTCTCTTCAGCTTCTTTGTTTCCCTCAGTGCTTCAGGGAATGGTGGGAGTGGTTCGTATGACGACAATGGTGGGAGTTTGACCTTTGTGGTCTTTTCTTTGGGTACCTCTCCTTCAAGATCAATCTTCTCAATCTCTTCATCCTCCATTTGTATCTCTTTCGATGTCGGTTCGCTTCTCAACATGATTGCATTAACATGTTGTCTCGGGTTTTGCTCCGTTTGAGATGGGAGTTTACCTGAGTCTTTTCACTCAAGTCGGCTCACGGCATACGAAATTTGGCTAACTTGAGTTTCCAAATTTTTAATGTTTGACTTTGTATCATGTTGAAATTGTATCATGGTTTGTTGAAATTGTCCCATGTTTTGTTGCATGGTAACCATGTTTGAGGTCAAAGATCGGATCATGTCATCGGTTGACATATTGGAATGAGAAGGATTGGGTTGTTGAGGATTTCCATATCTCAAGTTTGGATGATCCCTCAACCCCGGATTGTAAGTATTTGATAAATGATCGTACCTCTTTTGTTGACCTTGGAATCCCATGGCGTTGACTTGTTTGGATTCCTCTTGGAGTGATGGGCAAGAATCAGTGAGGTGCCCGGTTGATGTGCATATGCCGCAAACCTTGACTTCTTGAGTTTTGGGTTTTAGAAGGAGTTCCTTCACTAAAGAAGTCAAACCGGCAACTTGGTTTTCCAACGAGGTGTTGGATTCCGCTGCGGCAATCCTTCGGGTTGAGGACCGCCCATTGTAATGCCTAGAGTTCTCGGCCAACTCCGAGATGAGATTCCTTGGTTGAGAAGGGGTTTTGTTAACAATCCCCCCTCCACATGCCGCATTCACCATGCGCCTATCTTGATCCGCAAGACCATCATAAAAATAGAGGATGAGGTCTTGCTCGGTGTACCCATGATATGGGCAACTAGCACACAATTTCTTGAAACGCTCTCAATATTCATACAATGTCTCATCTTCTTTTTGCTCAATGTTGCTTATTTGTTTTTTCAAAGAAGATGAGATGGAGGCGGGATAGTATCTATCCAAGAAGCATTTTGTCATTGCCGCCCATGTATCTATACTTCCCGAGGGAAGATAGAATAACCAATCTTTTGCGGTGTCTTTGAGTGAAAATGGAAAGGCTCTTAGTTTGATTTGCTCCTCCGTTACACCGTTTGGACACATGCTTGTGCAAACGATGTGAAATTCTGACAAGTTCTTGTTCGGATCTTCCCCTCTTAGGCCATGAAAGGATGACAGTAGATGTATGAGCCCAGATTTTAGCTCAAATGTATTACCTTCATTGAGTATAGGGAAGGTAATACACAATGGTTGTTGATTGAGATCTGGAGCAGTGAGCTCCTGTAGTGTTCTTGTCTCGAGAGCCATTTGAATAGACTACTCGGATTCACTAAAGCTAGCGTTTGATGATTCTTCCGAGGGTGTGTGTGGAAATAAATTTCGCAACCCCTCGAAGGTTTGTTCTATTTCGGAATTTGTTTGGTAGGTGAGTTGGTTTATAGATCAGGTTCTTACCATATACTCAAACAAAGCACAGAAAATAGAAAAGTAAAGATTCTTTATATTTTATTCATTTATTTTTTCTTTGAAATAAAATAAAAGAAAAATAATTGCCTTTCCCCGGCAACGGCGCCAAATTTGACGTGCACTTTGTCGTGGTGTGCACTCAAAATAAATATCAATACAAAACTTATACGTAGTATAGTGTAGTAAGGTTCGTATCCACAGGGAAAGGAATACTTTTCTTTTACGTAACTAGTAACAAGGGGGGTTTTTGATTTGATTTAATAATACTAAGATGAACAACCTATATGAGTTTAATTAATAGAGGTGGGGACTTGGTTTTTGCTTTTATCCACTTAATGAAATGTTCGTCGATCCCGGTTATATCTTTAACTATCTTCCTCTCGAATACTTAATCGAGGAGTATATCCAGTTCATCGAGGGTAGTTATTAATACCGAGACGCGTTCATTTATGTTATCTTACTACCGAGTCAATATAGAACACACGCTGTATATTAACACGATAGTAGCAATAAACTTAAGATGAAAACGATTGAGATTGATAACCTCAACACAAGCGATTTATTGGTTTAATCAATATAATTAATTCCACTTAGATTATTAACCATGAGACGCATGCATTAATAATCCAAGTTTACTACCGTTGAAAGAACCGAATTAATAACAAGCGTATCAATCGATTGATTCTAGTAATATTTAATATATGAAACAAAACTAGTTGATCCTTTAAGTAATGCTCAAAATATTAATATGAAATATGAATAGGAATTAATTAATATTCAAGGAAGAATATTATTAAAGAAGATGAATCCTGCTATAATTAATGTCAAGATGTTAACTAATTGTCATCTTAGCAACACTCCCCAACATTAATATAGAGATAGTATTAAGGAAAGAACTAATAATTAATATTCAAGGAAGAAGATTAAAGAAAATAACTCACAACTTACAATTCATTAAGCTTCAAAGTGGCAAAACCAAGATGGAAGAGTTTAGCTCCTCATTTGGAGACTAAACATGAAATAAATATAAAGAAAGAACTTATCTAGACTGAGCTTAGAAGTATATGTGAATTGGTGTTTTTATTGTGAAGGAAAGGGGTGTATTTATAGGCTTTGTAGAGCTGCATGGTCTGATACCCAACCGGGTATATAGGGTACCCGATCGGGTACCTTAGGTAATCGGAAGTTGCTGAAATCACATCCAACCCGACCAGGTTGGGAACAAAATCTTGTTTTCCACGATCTTTTTATCTTCAGCACGTTGTTATGTTTGATGTCAACTCCAACCCGACCGGGTTGAGTACCAACCCGACCAGGTTGAGTATAAAATCCTATATTTCCAACGCTCTCTTGATCTTTGCCACGTTCTTTTGTTTTTGTCAAGTCAACCCGGCCGGATTTTGTTCCAACCCGACCGGGTTTTGGCGCGTAGCTTCCTCTTAGCTTCATATGTCACTTCCAACTCGACCGGGTTGTGTTCTAACCAGACCGGGTTTGCTACCAGAATTTATTTTCACCATTCATCTTGCCTCCCTTTGATACCTATAATACTACCTTGCATCCCTTATGGTACTTACAGCAAAATACATACTAAAAATACAAACTACAACCTATAAAATAAATCTAGAGAGTGCATCACAAACTAAACAATTAAAAATAACAATCAAACAATACTAAAATAACAAACTTATGCACTAGGAAATAGTGCATATCACTATCCAATAATTTATTTAACTGTTTTCCCGATTGAATTTTAATCGGAAATTTGGTGGACAATCTATGTTTCATAGAGAACATGTTCACAAAATTTCATCAAAAAACTCGATAGGAAAGCATCTAAAAAGAAATAGGCATACAAATTGTAACTTTTAGGTCTACCTTAATTCCAGAGAGAAAGCATGTGAGATGAATCTCGGGGGTTTTATGTTTTCGCATTCAATGAGATAGAAGACCAGAAATGGAGTAGCCTATGTTGAGGATATGGTGGAAGTCTTTAGGAAAAACGACTGCATCATGAGCATTATATTAGTGATAGGGGTGAGATCATGTCCGTGGTAAGTGCCTATGCACCACAAGTGAGATTAAATTCATCTACAACTCAATAGTTCTGGGAAGATCATGAGGAAGTGGTTCGACCAGTGCTAAGGGGAGAGAAGCTGGTCATAGGAGGCGACCTCAATGGGCATGTGGGCTCGAGTCATGATAGTTTTGAGAGTATTCGTTAGAGACATGGTTTTGGCACTAGAAATGAAGCGGGAAAGGACATCTTGGATTTTGCCTCGATGTATGAGTTTGCTATAATGAACACTTGGTTCAAGAAAAGAGTCTCTCACCTTGTGACCTTCAGAAGTGAAGCTAATAGTACCCACATTGACTACTTCTTATTATGGACTACTTGGAGAACTAGCTACACTGATCGTAAGGTTATCCCAGGTGAGAGTGTTGTCACTCAGCATGAGATGCTTGTGCTTGATTTTCGAGGTAAGAATCATAGAAGGCAAGTTAAACAACAAGTGGAGCTAAAGATAAAGTCGTAGAGGCTCTAGGGGGATCTCCAACAAAGCTTTACACATAAAATGTTTGGTGAATTGATAATAAAGCACATGTAGAGCATGTGTGGCTATCAACAGAGTTGACCATTAACAAAGTGGCAAATGAAGTACTCGGAGAATCTTAAGGATCACAAAAAACGTACACATCTTGGTGGAATGATGAGGTGAAGCAAGCCATAAAGAACAAAAGGGATTGCTACAAAAAGCTGGGAAAAAGTAGGAGTGATGAGAACATAGATGCATACAAGGAGGCTAAAAGACAAGCAATGAAAGGCGTAAAGGAAGCATAGAGGAAAGTGAATAAGGAGTTGTATGAAAAGTTGGATTCTAAGGAAGGACTAAAAGATATTTATAGATTTGCTCGTCTTTGCGATCGTAGGACTCAAGATATTGAAAAAGTTAATTGTGTGAAGGATGTCGATCAAAGGATACTAATGGAGGACGGAGATATAAAAGAGGGGTGGAGGTCATACTTTGATACAGTATTCAACGGAAATAAATGAAAGAGGCTCTTGGAAGATGGGACAAAAGAAAGCAGTGCATCCAGATGGCATACCAATTGAGGCCTGGAGAAGTTTGGGATAAAGAGGCGTAGAATGGTTAACAAGTTTCTTCAACGAGATTTGGAGAAACAACAAAATGCCAGTGAGTTGGCGGAAGAGTATCTTATTCTCTTATTTAAGCATAAGGGTGACATACAAGAATGGGCCAACTATTGAGGGATTAAGCTCATGAGTCACAACATGAAACTACGAGAGCCCGTGAATGAGCAAAGACTTTGAAGAAATGCGAAGATTTCAGAGAATCAATTCAGTTTTATGCCTGGTCGCTCAACATATGAAGCCATTCACCTTCTTCACCAACTAGTAGAGAAGTATAAAGACTCTAACAATGATATGCATTTGGTGTTCATTGACTTAGTAATGACATATGATAAGGTACCTCGAGGAAATCTTTGGTGGGCCTTAACTAGAAAAGGCATTTCACGCAAGTACATCATGGATATGTATATGGATTGTACTATACGTGTCTGTACTAGTGTTGGGAGGAATGTAGAGTTCCCTATTACTATCGGAGTTCACCACAGACCAACTTCGAGCCCTTTCTTATATTCCATTGTCATGGATGAACTTACAAAGTCAATTCAAGACGATATATCATGGTGTATGACATTTGCCGAGGAAATTGTATTGATTGATGAGACGCAATCGGGTGTCAAAGGAAAGTTGGAAGTATGGTGACAAGAGTTTCAGATTGAGTCGAAGCAAGATTGAGTACATGGAGTGCATGTTTCGTGGAGGTAGAAGCACCTGTAATAGCGAAATTACTCTATATGGTAAGGAGACACCGTTCACTGATATGTTACGTCACCTGGGCTTCATAATTCAGAAGGACACTGAATTAAATGAAGATGTTTCCCATAGAATCAGAACATGATGGATGAAATAGAAGAGTGTGTCCAGATTTCTATGTGATCAAGGTATACTGACTATACTGAAGGGTAAATTTTATAAGACGACAATTAGGCCTACATTGCTGTATGGCGTAGAGTGTTCGGCGGTGAAACAATGTCACATTCAAAAGATGAGTGTGGCAGAGATGCGCATGCTATGTTGGATGTGTGTACATACTAGAATGGACCGTTTGAGGAACGAAACAATCATATAAAATAATGGAGTAACACCTATTGAAGATAAGATGGAGGAGACTCGCTTGCAGTGGTGTGATCATGTGCGCAGAAGACCGAGTGATGCACCTGCCATACGACTTAAGAGGTGTGGAGAAGAAGCAGGGAAGATACGAAGAGGATGACCCAAACAGACGTGGATTAGAGGAGTCGAGAGTGATATGTTTCTTCTTGGGATGGATGATGGTATGATTTTGGACAGAGCCAGGTGGAGGGTGGATATTCGTGTGACGGGTAATCTCGTATCACTTCAATAGGTGCTATTCCCTCATTTTGTATGATTGTCTCATTCCTCAAGCGGTCCTTTCTAGTATGTCCACACATCCAACGTAGCATGCGCATCTCAGACACACGCATATTTTGAATGTGACATTGTTTCACCGGCCAACATTCTACGCCATACAATAATGCAGGCCTAATTGTTGTCTTATAAAATTTATCCTTTAGTCCCGTCAAGCCGGCCTAAAACACACACATGTATGTATATATCAGGTCGGCTTGACGGGAACCGCCGTCAGGCCGATGCCATTTGGGGCCCTTCCCGGTGTAATGTTTTGATGAAAGTTTTTGAGCATGTTATTCATCAAGTCTAATTTATGCATACCAAACCGTAACTAAAAATTTAGTCGGGAAGGCAGTTAAATAAATTCTTTACAAAAACTGTGCTTAATATATATATATATATATATATATATATATATATATATATATATATATATATATATATATATATAAGAAAAGTTCAGGTCCGGAATTTCGGACCAAAACCTCCATCCGGACGCCGCCGTTTGGGGCGCTTACAGGTCGACTTTTTTGATGAAATATTTATGGCATATGCTTCATCAAGTCTAGTTTATCCACAAAAAATTCAGCTAAAAATGCAATCTGGAAGGTCGTCAAAAAGTTTTTGGAAGTTAACTGCGTTTTATATGTATTTTCCGGCGCAGTTAACTTCCAAAAATTATCTGACGACCTTACCAGTTGAATTTTTAGCTGAATTTTTTGTGTGGATAAATTAAACTTGATGAAGAACATGGCATAAAAATTTCATCAAAAAAATCCATCAGGAAAGCTTCCAAATGCCGCCGTCCGGATGGCGGTTCCGGTCAAGAATTCCTGACCGGAACACTACTCTATATGTATATATATATTTATATATATATATATATAAACATCACGGTGTTTTTCAAATAATTATTTGACTGCCTTCCTGTTTGAATTTTAAGCTGAAATTTGGTGGGTATATACTAGACATGATGATGAACATCTTCAAAATATTTCATAAAAAAATTCCACCAAGAAGGGCTCCATATGCCCTCCGTCGAACGGCAAGTCATGTCAGACTGACCTCACAGAATCTCTACTCTCTCTATATATATTCTTTTTATCTTTTTTTTATTCTTATCTTTTTTATGTATATCCTCTCTTTCTATATTATCTTTTTTATCATAGCTTATTTTTTTTTCTTTTTTATTTTTCTTTCTCTTTTGGTTATAATATCATGTATGGATTCATGTTTGCCGATTCTAAATTATTTTTGATTAAAATTTGAATGTTGTTGTTTTTTGTTGTTTTAGTGAGATTAAATACTTATTCACGAAATATGAAATATAAGAATAAGTCAAAAGGTTCCAAGGTGTTGGGTTATTATTTAATCCTAATTCTCTCATATGTTCTTTTTGTTATAATTAAGATAGGATGGCAAAGAAATTAGACTTGGCTTATTTTCTTCTTGGGTTATCTCTTGTTTGGGTTGTTTTTATGGGCCTTGGGCCTGACCAGTTTAGCCTCTTGTTTTGGGCCTAGTCTTGGGTCCGGCATTTGGTTAGCTTATCTGTCCGAGTGGAAGGTTAAAAATCCATCCTTCGTCCTCCCCTCACACTGTTCCACTGCTTACTTCAAAACCCTAGAGAGAGAAATCCGAGAGAGAGAGAGAGTCGGTTAGATCGGTGAACTACCGCTGTTTGGAGCCATCTTCTTGAGACGATGGAGAGAGAAAGGAGATAGCCTGTCTGACAAAGTAGCCTACTGGTTTGTCCGGAATCTTCTTTTGCGCTTGAATCCTTTACCGGATTATGTTATGGTTAACTCTGAACTTTCTCTTCTTTATATTCGTTAAAAGTTGTTGGTCTGTTCATTGCGTGTAGTTACTAGTCTTTGTTTAATTGCTTTGCAACCATCTTGATTGTAAAAACCTTTCTGAGCTAGTGGATCTGTTTGGGACCGGGTTTCCCCTGTTGAAACCCCGCAGATTAGGAAGTTTTCTTCCTAACTGCGTCAACATATCGTGTGTCTTTTACTTTCTGCATTGCTTCTTTTGCATGTTTGAAGTGTTGAGATCCGATTTGTGTGACTGTGACTTCGTTAAGTCTGAGAACAAATTTGTTATCAGAGCCTTGTGTGCTTTCTTGAAATCTGAAAATTAACCTCTGGTTTGAATTCTTGAGTTCTTGGAACCCTAGCTCAGAATTGTTCTGTCTTGTGCTTGCTGCTGTGTGTTTTGGCTCTGTCTGATATCTGCTCTTGTGTATATCTGTTTTTTCTTGAGTCCACATTGGGGAAAATGTCTGACTCTAGTACCAAGATTCGCATCTTTGATGGTACTAGTGATTTCCCTGTGTGGCAGCTTAAGATGAAGGCTGTGTTGATGAAGCAGAAATGCTTCAAAGTTGTTTCTGATGTTGAAATATCTGGAATATCTGAGTCTGACCTAATTGAATTAAAGAATGCTGCCTACTCTGAACTGAGAATTCACTTATTTGATAATGTTTCAAGAAAATTCTCCACTATTACAGACCTTAAACAGTTATGGAATACCCTGGAATCCACCTACATGAAAAAGTCTATGTCTAGAAAAATCTCTCTGTTATGTAGGTTGTTCACCTTTAAGATGAATGTTTCTGTGTCTCTTTCTGATAATTTGGATAATTTTCTAAAATTGACACAAGAAATTGAGAAAGTGGATGAAAAAATAAAAGATACTCATCAAGTTGTCATTCTTTTAAACTCTTTGCCTTCTCAATTTGATAACTTCAACGATGTCATTCAGTACTCTAATGAAGATCATACCCCTGGTAAGATCATAGATTCAATACTTGAGAAGAATGAAACCCTTAAAGTGTTCAAATCTAAGAATGATCCCTTGAACAATGAAAAGGCTGAAATTAAAACTGAAGCCTTAATTGTAAAGGGCAAATCAAAGGGTAAGAAAAATGGCTCTAAGAAGAAGAAACAAAATGATAAGGAAAATTCTGAAAAGAAAGGGTTTAAGTGTCACTAATGTGGCATAGAGGGACATTTTGCTAGAGACTGTAGGAAAAAGAAAAGGGATAAACAAGGTGACCCAAAATCTGTTGTTAATCCTAATTCTAATACTGAGTCTGCTAACATAATACAACATGAATTGCTTGTCTGTTCTGATTCTTCTTTGAAAAATGAGTGGATCCTTGATTCTGGTTGTACTTTGCATGCCACCCCCAATAAATCAAAATTTTCCTCATTACACTTGTATGATGGGGGGAAAGTGATGTTGGGGGACAATACTGCTTTGGATATTAAGGGTATTGGTAATGTGCCTTTAAGTATGTTTGATGGAGTTGTTAGGGTTATTCAAAATGTGAGATGGGTTCCTTATTTGAGAAGAAACTTGCTGTCTGAATCTATTTTTGATGAGTTAGGTTGTAGTATTGTTACTCAGGTTGGCATTAAGATGGTTTCTAGAAATGGTAATCATCTTATCAAAGTTGTTAAGCAAGGAGGCCTCTACATTGTTGAAGGATCCTCTGAGCTAAATATAGTTTCCCCTGATACTAACAATGCTATTCAAAAACAAACTCAGATCTGGCACAGAAGGTTAGGTCACGTTGGAAATATAGGGCTTAACAAACTGTTTAAAAATGAAAGGATTGACTTTAAACTAAGCCAAATTGATTTTGTGAAAACTGCATTTTTGGTAAGAAAACTAGACGCTCATTTGGTAAATCTACTTATACTGCTTCCCAACCCCTTGAATTGGTCCATGCTGACCTATGGGGGGCCTCTAAAATTGGAACTCTAGGAGGAAGAAACTATTTTCTCTCTTATTGATCATTTTTCAAGGAAAGTGTGGGTTTACTTACTAAAAACCAAAGATGAAACTTTTGACAGTTTTAAAATCTGGAAAAAGCTGGTTGAGTCTCAACCCAAGTTTAAACTGAAATCTTTGAAAACTAATAATGGTCTTGAATTTTGTAACCATGTTTTCAATAATTTCTGCAAAACTGAAGGGGTTAAAAGGCTTTTAACTGTCCCTGGCACCCCCAGCGGAATGGTACTGCTGAGAGAATGAACAGAACTATTCTTGAAAAGGCTAGATGCATGTTAATAGAGTCTAGTCTTAAAAATTCCATGTGAGGTGAAGCTGTTGTTATAGCTACTTACTTGATCAACAGATCACCATCTTCTGTGGTGGGTTTCAAAACCCCCCAGGAAATATGGTCTGGTTTGAAGCCAAACATAACTCATTTAAGGCCCTTTGGGTGCACTGCATACGCTCATGTCTCTCAAGGTAAGTTACAGCCTAGGGCTATTAAATGTGTTATGATTGGCTATCCTGAAGGTGTGAAAGGTTACAAACTCCTTCTAATTCAACCTGGAGCTTATAAATGCATAATCTCTAGAGATGTTACATTTAATGAATCTGAACTTCACTTTAAAAGTGTATATGCATCTTCTAGTGTCATTACAGATGATTCTGATGGTAACTTCTTTGATTCTCTGGGCACTGAGAATCTGTCTGAAGGTGACCTTGATGTTGGAGGTCTTCATGAAGGTAATGATGATCAATCTTTGTCAGAATCTGACCAAGATGATTCATCAGAAGGTATTGCACAATTTAATACTGACTCAACTTAGGAAGGTAGTACCTTACCCTCACTTGACAATTTGAGTAATTTGCATGATGTGCCTGTTTTGCCTGATGAAAATGAAAATTTTGGTGAAACTGATCTTAATGGTAGTACCTCTAATGAATATGAAGAACCAAACTTATCTGATTATCAGCTTGTTAGACACAGAGAACCTAGAAATATTATTCCTAACAGAAAATACATCAATAATCTGGCTGAGTTTATCTTTATAGCTTCTGAAATTGTTAAAAATATTGTGCCTGAAACTTTTGAGCAAGCTATGAAGAGTTCTAAGTCAAATGAATGGGTTAAAGCAATGCAAGAAGAATTACAATCTATGTTTGTTAATCAAACTTGGACTTTGGTCCCTAAACCCATAGGTGCTAAAGTCATTGATTGTAGATGGATTTATAGGATAAAAGATAGTCTTGATCCCATTGACCCCCCTATGTATAAAGCTAGGCTTGTTGCTAAGGGTTTTAAACAAAAGAAAAGGATTGATTACCAAGATATTTTTGCTCCTGTAATCAAATTTAAAACCTTGAGACTCCTGCTTGCTATGACTGCTGTTTTTGACTGAGAATTAGAACAAATGGATGTTAAGACTGCTTTCTTACATGGAGATATAAATGAAACCATTTACATGTCTCAACCTCCTGGATATGAGAGTAAAAAGTATCCTGACCATGTTTGCTTGTTAAGGAAATCTATCTATGGTTTAAAACAGTCTCCAAGACAATGGAACTTGAAATTTGATGCTTGTATGAGTGAACTTGGTTTTCTTAAAAGCAAATATGATACTTGTTTGATGATATCCTCATAATTGGTCTGTGCAAAATGTTTTCTTAAAAGCAAGCATTTTGGTACTGATAATGCAGTTTACATTCTGCTATATGTTGATGATATCCTCATAATTGGTCTGTGCAAAATGTTGGTTATTAGTGTGAAATTTGATCTAAAAACACGTTTTGACATGAAAGACATAGGACCCGCTACAAGAATTTTGGGAATTGACATTAGCAGAAATAGACCTGAAAAGTGCATGTTCTTATCTCAAAGCAATTACTTGTCAAACATTTTGGATAGGTTTAACATGCATGGTTCTAAAAGCACTCCTATACCTTTAGGAGGGCATTTAGACCTTCATAGGGATCCTTATCCTATTTCACTGGAGGAATATAAGAAAATGGATAAAATTCCCTATGATGTTGCTTCTGGCTCTTTGATGTATGCTATGCTTTGTACCAGAGCTTGCCTTTGCTGTGAGTGTTCTTAGTAGATTCATGTCTGACCCTAGGGAAATACATTGGACTGCTATGAAGTATACTCTTAGGTATCTATCTGGAACTAAAATCCTAGGTCCTAAGTATAGTTCTAGCTCATCTTTAGACCTTAAAGGATTTGTTGATTCTGATTATGCTGGTTGTAAAGATACCAGAAAGTCTATTACTTCCTGGTTCTTTACCTGGGCTGGGAACTTTATTTCTTGGAAATCCCAATTGCAATCTGTTGTGGCTTTGTCCTCTACTGAGGCTGAATATGTTGCTGCCACTAAAGCCATTAAAGAAGCCAAATGGCTTAAAGGTATTTTGGGTGAGGTTCTAGGAAACGGTCTTGTCCCTGTTGTTTTTTCTGACAGTCAAAGTGCTATTTACCTTTGCAAAGATCCTATGTATCATGAGAAGACCAAACATATAGATGTAAGGTTTCATTACATAAGAGATGAAATTGTCAAGGGTAATATTAATGTTGAATAGATTTCTGGGGATGTAAATCCTGCTGATTTTGGAACTAAGATTGTCCCTACTGATAAATTTCTTTTTTGCAGGAGCTTCTTCAAAATCTTTGAGGTACCTTGTGATGGATAGTGTACCCGGGGGGTAGCTTATCCGAGGGGTTATTGCGGAGACTAACTAGAGAGAAGTCAGAGCAAATAAGTAAGAGAGAGAGAGTGTATATTCGATATGTATTAAGCGTTTTATCACCTGTCTACAAATGGGGAAATGGTGTGCTATTTATAGTAGCAATAAATGCGAGACGGGGACACGTGTCAAGCATCCGACGGCCGAGGGGTCACATCAATCGGGACGGCACTGGCGCTCCCATGTGGCCGCATTAAATGCGGCGGTTGGATGTGACGTCGTACTTGGTACGGTGATTCAGGCGCAAGTGGAGAAGAGATCCTGTCGTTTGAGGTGCCTCCGGCTGAAAGTGACAGGCCGAAGGCTTCATAACCCGAGGGCACCCCTAATGCCGAGGGCTCCAGATGCCGAGGGCTACTATTTTCGCCGTTTTCTCCCAGTTCCTCTGTTTGTTCGAAATATCCATGTTGTGATAGTTTGGAGCCCTCGGTCAGGGGGCCGAGGGCACCCCAGTGTGCCTTGAGGGTTGATTTGTGCTTGGGGCGTTATAATTTTGGGCCTGCAATGCTTCTTGGGCTTGTTGGGCCTTTGTTGGAGTAGTGGGAGTCTGTGGGCCGGGGGTTCCCGGGCCATATACTCCATCAGGAGTCCCTCACTCCTTTTGCCGAAAGGTACTTGAGGGAAAAGGAGTAAACTGTGTCTGCCATTTGATGTTGCTCCGTTGTAGTTTGGTGAGGAGTTGTTGTTTGCGTGTCCCTGCCGAAGGCAGTCCCTCAGTTACCTACATGTCGGGACTTGAGGGATTGCTTTGCCATCTGTAAGGGTTTTTGATATTTTTGTATTTTTGTGATTTTCCCGGAGGGGTTCTCTAGTCCCCCACTCCTTGAGGCACTTGTAAAGTGGTGAAAAGGAGTAGAGTATTATCCGTTGCTGTATGTGGCCGAAGGTTAACGCTTTTCGTTTCATTTTGGGGGGATGCCTCGTTAAAAACCTCATTAGGAAAAACCCTGTGGGAAAAAAAATCCTAATGAGGGAAAAAGAGTGCACCGAATTCCCCCAAGGATGAATAAAAAAGGTTAAAGCCTTGGTCTGAAATGAAGCGAAATGTTGATGCCGAAGGCTCTCATAGTCTGAGGGCATGTTTGTTGCATTGCCGAAGGCACGTTTGTTGATATCCTGGGAGGTGCCGAGGGAGAGTCCCTCAATCCATAAGATCGAGGGCGTTTGTGTTGTTTGCCGAAAGCGTGTTGCTGAGATGCCGAAGGGGGGTCCCTCAGTCCAGGGGACAAAGGGAGTTTCCTTCTTGTTGATTAATTGATGAAGGGGGTACCCAAGGGGTCCCGTTGCTTGTATGCCGGAGGCTATCCGTTTGTGTGAAGTTTAATAGTGATGACCCCGAGGGGTACGCTTGTTTTGTAGCCGGGGGTGCTTGTGGATGAAGTGACGTTCCCCGGGGGCTGCCTGGAAATTAATGAACTGAGGGGTGAATCCCCGAGGGGTCCCACAGCTATGAGTCCGGGGGTCCCCTTTTGTTGAAGTGAAGGAGACAACTCGGGGGCTGCCTTTTAGTTGCTGAAGGTGTGTTCGCCCGAGGGCGTACCCCCAGGTCCCAGAAAGTAGCTGTTGGAATATGCCCGTTGGAGGAGGAGGACACGTGGAGTGTAGCCGTTGGCTGCTCGTGGGCGGGCGTCACCGATTGGGTGAAACGACGGTACGTAATGATGGCTTTGGCCGCTGGGGGCCCGGATCTCGGCCCAAGCCCGGATCTGGGAGCCTATAAATACCCCAAGCCAATGCCATTCCTCCTTTACGCATCCAACATCCTTAGCAAAGCTCTGCCAAAATTTCTAGAGAGAGAAACTCAAGCCTTCGGTCAAATCCGCTGCTTTCAAAGGTCAGTCCCTCCTTCTTCAAAGTTCGTAGTAAGTTTCGTCCTGTGGCCTTAGATTAGGTGCTAGAGCCTGTAGAAAGCTTTCGGAATCTTAGGCACATTTCGTGATAAAAATGTCGTCCGAGAGTGATTCCCAAAACATTTCGAGGGACCCTTCGGTTGGTGAGGAGCATGTTTCTGATGCGGAGTCCGTGAGCGAGCCCTCGGTTGGTGGTGATGCCGCCCTGGCCCTGGAGGTCCAGAAGGAACTTATTGCTGAGGTCGAAGCCGAGGGCTTCGAGCAAGAGTGTGAGGATGAAGACCTAGCCCTCGCATGGCAAGTAGCGGAGGACGAGACACAAAATGAGAGTACGAAGGTTACAGTTGCTGTTCTCCCCCCCCCCCCCCCGGGGGGGGGTTCTGGGGAAGCAAGTAGCTCGAGGCCGCTAGATCCGACACCTTTGAGGGCGGTCTCCGGGTTGAAGAAGAAGGCGAAGGCCGCTACCAAAAAGAAGGGGAGGGCTGTTGATCAAGGAAAGCCAGTGGACATGCCCGAGGGGTACAGTTGGTTGAACACCGAGGCCCTCGAGATTAAGTCGAAAGCCGATAAGGCAGATCTGTACGTTACTCAGCTGCACGTGGGGCCCTCGGCCGAAGTGGTGGAGCCGGGTCCTGACGACGTGTTGTCCAGGGCGCCCGAGGGGTGTATCGCCGTCCACATCCTCTCGGTTTCTATGGGACTTAGGTTCCCTCTGCACCCGTTCCTTCGGGAGTACCTGAGGTTTGTTGGTTTGGTCCCCTGCCAGCTTACGCCCAACAGCCACTCCTACATCGCGGGGTTCCTCCAGCTCTGCAAGTCCCGGGGGGTGAAGCCCAGCCTGGATCTATTCTTCCAGAGCTTTAACCTGTGCCGAGGGGGGCACGAAAACGGCGAGGGATACGCGAATTTGCAGCAGATCACCCGTTTCAAACTATTCTCCGACGCCCCTTCTTCAAACAAAGGGTGGAGGGAACGTTGGTGTTATGTGAAGCTGGACGAGAACCCATTCCCGAGGGAACTGCGCGATCGATTCCGAAGGCACGAAAAGATCAGGACTGCTGCCCTCGAGAAAGACGGCCTAAAGCTCGCCAAGTTCCCGGAAGGGAAGAATAAGAATGTGGCGATCAAAGATTGCACCCTTGAGGAAGACTTATACACCCTCGGGTTCCGAAGGTACCGCTTCATAGGGGAGACCGACGAAAAGTATCCTCTCTTTAACAAGGCCTTCGGAGGAGCCGGAGGTAGGAGCCGAGGGATTTAGATTTTTGTACTTAGTCCTTTTTTTGTTTTGCTTGGATGTCATTGTCCCTTCGTTGTAGACCCGTCGGCCTAATCCTTTGTCGTATTTTTGCAGGTATCCCCGTGTCAATGGTGAACGTGAAGGGCCTTGCGCGGCTGAAGAACAAGGACCCGAAGGGGTCGGGACAGGGCAACCAGAAGCCCGTCGCTGCCTTCTTCAAAAAATCCGAGGGCGATGCCGCTGCCAGCAAAAGGAAGGCGGCGGCCAAGGGGTCCCCCCCGGCTACCAAAAAGCCGAAGAAGGGGGATATCACCGATAAGGAGCCACCGGTCGTGATTGTTGATGAGCACCCCGCCTCCGGGGTGCATGTGGAGAAGCCATCGGATGGAACGCCGGCGGGGCCAGAGGAGTTGCTGCCTGTCCTCCATGTTTCTCTTCCGAGGGGTACATCTCTGGCCAGCGGCGCTGTTGACCCCGGGGCCATCTTGAGGGGCATAACCCCTGAGACGGATAGGGCTGCCCTCGGGGCTTATAATGATGCGGCCCTCGAGGACCACATTCTCCGCTCCTCCCTCTCTGTAAGTGTTCACTCGGCTTTCTTCCTCTTTTCCTTTGATCATTTTGCGTGATTGCCTTAACCGTTTTTGTTGTTGATCTGCAGGTTTGTCTAGCCCTCGGCGAACAGGCCTGGAGGCTTCAAGAATGGCGCCTCCATAAAGCGGAGCAGGACGCCAAAATGAAGGAGTATATTCTCAAAAACAACGAGGCGGTGAATCTGGGGGCCAGGCTAGAAGAGGAGCTTCGGCAAATGAAGCTAAAATTGGAGGCTGCAGAAAGGAACAAGGCTGATGCTGAGGCCGCTGCTGAGGAGGCCAGGAGAGCTGCAAAAGAGGCCGAGGATTCCAAGGCGCTAGCCGTCGCCAAAGCTCAGGAGGAGGCCGTTGATGCCTTCGTCGCTGAGGGTTGGAGAGCCGAGGGAAGCAAGGTGTGGGTGTCCTCGGTTGTGGAGGCACACGTTGATGAATGGGCTGAGGGCCCTGGGTCGGAATGGATGGCCCGGAAGGGCAGAGAATATTATGAGGCCGGCGAATTCTTCACCCAGGCCCTCATCTATCGGAGGATGGCCCGGCACCTGAGCATTGAGCCAAAGGATTTTGCCCCCTCGGCATATGGCCTTCCTCCCCTGCAGCCTGATGTCCGTAAATCCCTTCCCGAAGGTGTACAACGGCCCGATCTTGAGGACACAGAGCTGAAGAAGGAGGCCGAGGACGACGTTGTTGAGGCCGGAGCGGAGGTATCGTCGAGACCGGCTGCAGAGGACGCCCCGGGGAATGATGCTATTGAGGTTGTTGAATGATTTTGTACTTAGAAATTTCTGAACAAACTTTTGTAATGAACACCCTTGATCCTTCGGCTTTGGCTTATTTGTAACTTTGCACTTACTTCTGTTCTTGGTGAATGCATGCTGCCTCCGGGCTTTTCACATTTGAATGCGCCTTCTGTTTGAATGTATGCCTTCTCCTTTATGCTTTCCTCACGTATGAATGTATGGTGGTTTAGTGATGGCCGAAGGCCATGTTATTGGGACTTAGAAATTTTTTGTAAATGTAGTGTGTCATGTAGCCTTCGGCTACTGTGGAGCCCCAACTGAAATGTTGATTAGGCCGGGGGGCCAATCTTTAGGACTTAGAAAATTTTCCTCAGTGTTGATTCCTTGTGTACTGTAGCCTTTGATTGATAGGTAGCCTTCGGCTATTAGGTCCCTTCATAAGTTAAGATGAGGGTGAAATATGTAGGACTCAGAAAGATTTCTAAGTGTAGCTTTTCCCTTGGGAGCCTTCGGGCGATGGCATCCCTTCTTGATGTATGAGTAGTTGATCGAGGGAAAAATATGTAGGACTTAGAAAATTTTCTAAGTGTGTCGTAGATGTTGAACCTTCGGTCAGTGAGGAGTCTGTCCGAGGGGCAAATATTTTGGAATAAGCCCCCTCGGTTGGCCTTTGATGATTTGTAATAGATGCCTTCGGTTGTTGGGTGATATATTAGCCTCCGGTTGTTGTCATTTTCCAAAAGTGTGGACTTAGGAAAAGTGTGGAATCCTGTTGTTGTAAAGAAAGCCGATGAGGAGTATGTGCCCTCGACATTCACTTGAAAAGTTGTAGAGTTTGACTTAGCCAGTTGTGTCCCTTGTCATGGGGTAAGGGCCCTCGGTATTAGTGCATAACAGATGCCCTCGGTATTTGTTTGAAGTACCGTTTAGTGGACTTTGGATAGTCCAGTCCCTTTGTATTGTTGAAGCCTTCGGTGCTTGTGTGACCGGAGGTGACCAAGCAGTGGACTTAGCCGTTTCTTGATGATATTTGTTTGAGTAGTATCCTTCGGGAAATAGGAGCCTTCAATTACCGGAGGTGTTCCCGTGGGGAGCCCTCGACATGTTGTGATCTGTTGGAGTGTACTCTTTGATTTCTCGCTGAGTATACTCCCCTTCACCCCCTCTTTTTTTTTTTGGTTGGTGGTGAAGGGAAGGCATCAAGAAACTTGGTTTCTTGGTAAGGCTGGGCCTATCAGGAGACCATCAGAATACACCAATGGCTCTCCTCCCTCGGGTTAACCTTCCGAGTTCCGAGGGGATCGAGGGTCGTTTCCTGGGTACAAGATATGATGGTCTGTAACCTGCCCCCCCCCTTGGGGGATGGCGCGGAAAGCGCCTCATTTTTGAAAGTCGTCCCCTCGGCGCTAGACATAGTCCGTGGCCTGCCACACCCTTGGGGTGGTGGCGCGGGGAGCGTTTCGGTTTGGAAGTCGAATCCTGGGCATTTCTCGTGCCTGTCATACCCTTGGGGTGATGACGCGGAAAGCGTTCCGTTTTTGAAAGTCGAATCCTGGCATTTCTCATGCCTGTCATACCCTGGGGGTAGTGATGCGGAAAGCGTTTCAAGGAAGGGTTTTCATTTGCACACTAGTTGCAAATGGCCGGGGGCACTACGTGCCACCGGCACCGATGGTGGCGCCTTCGGTATATGCGTCCTCGTGGGGTACGGCTTTAGAAACAACACTTGGTGTTAGTTTCGATATGTAGCTCCCCGGTACTTGGTACCGAGGGGTCTCCTGTAGGGACACTAGGTGTTCTTCTCCTATTTGACGTTGATGGGTGAGTTGTGTACCCCCGGTACTTGGTACCGAGGGGTCTTCTGTGGGAACACTTAGTGTTCTTCTCTTTGATTGTTGATGGTGGAGATGTGTACCCCCGACACTAGGTGCCGAAGGGTCTCGTGTAGGAACACTTGGTGTTCTTTTTTTTTATGATGATGGTGGAGATGGGTACCCCCGGCACTGGGTGCCGAAGGGTCTTCTGTAGGAACACTTGGTGTTTTGATTGGAGTGTTCACCCTTGGCGTTTGGTGCCGGAGGTGTTTGAAAGTTGACAGGAGGGCATATCCCTGGCACTGGGTGCCGAGGGGTCTTCTTTGAAACATTTGGTGTTTTTCTTCGTTTTGATGTTGATGGTGGAGGTGTACCCTCGGCACTGGGTGCCGAAGGGAAATGAAACACTTGGTGTTTCTTGTCGTCGGTGATGGGAGTTCCCACCCTCATTACTTGGTACCGAGGGGTCTTGATTGAAAACACATGGTGTTTTCACTGTTGTCGTAGGTGTTGGTGGTGTCCGCCCTCGGCACTTGACGCCGGAGGGGGTTCTTCTCGTGGTGAGGCCTGGGGCCTGTAGTTGGTATGAGGGCTTGGCCACTCATAAGTGTTTTGTTCTTGGTGTCTTGAATGTGTCTTCATTCTTCAAAATTGGAGGCCTTGGGCCATAGGATAGTACATTTACTAGTTACGAGGGCTTGGCCGCTCTTACATTATTGATAAAATTTAACTAAGTGGTGTACATTCCAATGCCCAGGGACCTCTTTCCCGTTGGGGCGTTTGAGTTTGGAAGTTCCAGGTTTGATGATGGTTGCTATGATGTAGGGACCTTCGAATTTTGGTGCCATTTTGCCTCCCTCGGTCGGTTGGCTTGCTTCCCTCCTTCGGAGGACATAGTCCCCCACTTGGAATTCTCGGGTGCGAACCTTGGCGTCGATGTAGCCTTTGACTTGCCTTCGGTAGTTTTCTGCCCGGATGAAGGCTTGCTCCCGACGTTCTGAAAGGAGGTGGAGGTCGAGGGCCATGTTGCTGTCGTTGACCTCGGGGTCATATTGGATCACCCTCCGGGTGGGAAGGGTGACTTCTGTAGGAGCTTTGGCTTCAATACCGTAGCAAAGGGAGAAAGGTGTTTCACCTGTTGCTCGCTGAGAGGTGGTGCGGTAGGCCCAAAGGATGTTGTGGAGTTCTTCCACCCAGCCACCGCCCTCGGCCTCCAGCTTCTTTTTGAGGCCCTCGAGCAAGGTCCGGTTGGCATTCTCTACTTGCCCGTTGCCTTGAGGGTAGGCAACGGAGGAGAAGGTGTGTTTGATGCCCCATGCCTCCAGAAGGGCACAGAAGGGGGCTGCCTCAAATTGTGTTCCGTTGTCGGAGATGATCTGCTGGGGGGCGCCAAACCTTGTGAGGATGTTCTTGAGGCCGAAGTGACGGCACTTCGCCTCTGTGATACTAGTGAGGGGCTCAGCCTCCACCCACTTGGTAAAGTAGTCGATGACCACAATGATGTATCTGTTGTTGGAGGTACCCCTCGGCAGAGGGCCCACAAGGTCTATCCCCCATCGAGAAAAGGGGACGGATGTGCTGATGGGGGCATAGTTGACCGCTGGCCTGCCGGGGGCTTTCTGGAAATGTTGGCATGCGGTGCACCTTCGGGCAAGGTCAGCACAATCTCTGGCCATGGTTGGCCAGAAGTAGCCCTGGAGAATGAGCCTTCGGGACATGGAGAAGGGTCCCTGGTGAGCTGAGCAAGTTTCACTGTGCACTTCCTCCATTGCGACCTCGGCTTCGTCTTGATGAAGGCACCGAAGTAGCGTGCCGTTGTAAGACCGTTTGTAGAGCCTTCCGTCTTTGATGGTGTAGCTAGGAGCCCTCAGCTTTGTTAGTTTAGCGCGGGTCTCGTTTTCGGGTAGCTGCCCCGTGGAGATGAAGGTGATGATATCTGAGATCCAGTCCTTTTGGCGTTGTTGTATGTTCATGACGGGGCTCGCATGGATACTCGAGAGACTGAGTTCCTCAATTTTAGCAATCTTGGAGATGTGCTCGGGGGAGTCGGCCGAGAGCTTAGATAGTATGTCGGCCTCGGAGTTCTGAGCCCTCGGTATTTGAGTGAGAGAGTGTGCCTCAAATACCTTAAGCAACTCCTTGGCCGCTTCCTTGTACTGTTTCATTCTTCCCTCCTTGGCCTCATATTCCTCGGAGATCTGGCCAACGACCAACTTGGAGTCGCATTTGATGTGGAACTGCCGAGCCTTCATGTTGGCAGCCAGCCGAAGGCCACATAGGAGGGCCTCATACTCGGCCTCGTTGTTGGAGACTTTGAAGGAGAAGCGGATTGCATAGTAGGCTTTGAAGCCCTCGGGAGTAATGAGGACTACCCCTCCCCCACATGCTTTGGTCGCGGAGGAGCCGTCGGTGTAGAGGGTCCACCAGTTGTCCAAGGCAGCCGAGGGCTCCCCGTCCGTGGCTGCCCTTGCAGTACACTCCGTCACAAAGTCCGCCAGGGCTTGGCCCTTGATGGCAGGCCTCAGACGGATGTCAATGTTGTACTGGCTCAAGAAGATAGCCCATTTCACCATGCGGGAGGAGCTGGTGGGGCTCCTCATGAGGGCGCCGAGGGGTTGATGAGTGAGGACCTGAACCGGGTGAGCCTGAAAGTAGTGGCCCAACTTCTTGACGGTCCAAACGATGGCTAACACCGTTTTTTCCACAGGAGAGTACCTGAGCTCGGCCTCCCTTAGGGTCTTGCTTACATAGAAGATGGCATGTTGGATGCCGTCTTCCTCCCGGATGAGTACGGAGCTGATGGCTGTCGGGCTGACCCCAAGGTAGAGATAGAGGGTCTCCCCTACCTTTGGTTTTGAGAGCACAGGGGGTGAAGATAGATATCGTTTGAGCTCGTCGAAAGCCCCCTGGCATTCTGGAGTCCATAGAAAGCCAGCCGTCTTCCTCATGATCTGGAAGAAGGGTAGAGACTTCTCCGCTGATTCAGATAGAAAGCGGTTGAGGGCTGCCAGGCGGCCCGTCAACCGTTGAACTTCCTTCACATTGCGTGGGGGCTCCATGTCGATGATGGCCTGGATCTTCTCGGGATTGGCCTCAATACCCCTTCGGCTCACCATGTAGCCTAAGAATTTGCCCCCTTGGACGCCGAAGGTGCACTTCTTCGGGTTTAGCCGAAGGTTGAACTTCTGCATGATGGCGAAGATTTACCGGAGGTCGTCGGCATGGCTGGAAGATTGCTTGCTTTTGACGATCATGTCGTCGACATAGGCCTCCATGGTGCGCCCTAGGACGGCTTGAAAGACTCGGGCCACCATCCGGGTGTAAGTGGCCCCTGAGTTCTTTAGGCCGAAGGCCATCACTAGGTAGCAGAAGATGCCCTCGGGAGTCATGAAGGCTGTCTTTTCGGCGTCTTCCTCATGCATGAAGATCTGATGATATCCGCGGAATGCGTCGAGGAATGACATGATTTCACACCCCGCAGTTTCATCTACAAGTTGATCGATATTGGGCAAAGGAAAAGGGTCCATAGGGCACGTCTTGTTGAGATCCGTGTAGTCCACACACATGCGGAAGGTAGGAGGCTTCGGTGCGAGGACTACGTTCGCCAGCCATGAGGGGTATTTTACCTCCTTGATGTGCTTAATAGAGAGGAGCATGGCGACCTCCTTCTTCACAAATTCCCTCCTTTCGGAGGAGAGGGGTCTTCTTCGTTGCTGTACTGCTTTTGCCGAGGGGTCCACCGAGAGGCGGTGGGTGATGACCCTTCGGCTTATTCCCGGCATGTCCTCCGGCCCCCATGCAAAGACAGTGGAGTAGGCGCGGAGGGCGTCGGTGATACCGGTCTTCAGATCTTCAGGGAGCTGGGCTCCAATCTTCACGACTCTCTCCGGCTGGGCCGGATCGAGCGCAAAGTCTTCTACGTCCTTGGCTGGTTCAGCCCTCGGCCTCTTTTCTTCTTCATCGATGGTTCCGGTGATGGTGTCAACACGGAACTCCGTCTTACTTACTTTCTTCATGACTTGAAGATAGCAAGCGCGGGAAATTTTCTGATTCCCCCGGGAGTAGCCAATGCCCCCCTCGGCGGGGAACTTGAGGCAGAGGTGCCTCATGGAGATGACGGCCTCGAGGTCCTCGAGGGCTGGCCGGCCGAGGATGATGTTGTGGGCGCAGTCGATGTTGACGACGACGAACTCCACTTCGAGCTGGGCTCTATGGCGCCCGTCGCCGAAGATCACCGGGAGGGTTATTACCCCCTCGGAATCAATAGTATCGCCGGTGAAACCGGCAAGAGGGGTCTTGTTGATCCCGTTTGTAATGGGAACAGTCTAGAGGGGGGGGGTGAATAGAATGTTCAGGAATTTAAACTTTTCTCTAAGTCAAGTCTGACTTATCAGAGATGGTCAAAATCTGGTGACAGAGATGGTCAAGTTCTGATGGCAGAACTAGACCAGGCAGCGGATAAGTTTCTGTCCGGGTAGCCTCTAGAAGAAAGCTAAGGCAAAATGCCTTTCTGATAACTCTGAAGGAAGATCTGCTGGACACAGATTCCAACCTAAAGAGTTAGTCAGTAGAATCTTAAGTGCTGAAAGTAAAAGCTGAAAGTAAATGACACCGGGGTTTTTATAGTGGTTCAAGGAACAACTCGTTCCTCTAGTCCACTGTTCCACTAAGCTTGCAAAAACGACAGTTTACAACGCCTTAGTCCCTAGAACTTAAGAAGCACTCCTCGTCTTCTTCAAGTCTAGATGCCACCCGGGATGCAGTCCTGCTTCCTGATGGCTGGTCTCGTTTCACTGAGTCTCTTGAAGTATCTCCACTTCACCTACTCCAGCTAATTTGAGACGTCCCTTCTTTTTCAAGAAGTGTTTGATATAGAATCAGTTTTCTCCAACGTTGCTTCTTCACAAAAGATGAGTATATGAAGCTCTCGAAGTGTTGAAGAACTGAGTAACTTTGCCTTTGCTAGTTGGATGAAGGATAGGAATGTTTATCTTCCAACTGTGGCCTTTTCTTGTTAGGAATGGAGTTTTGATCTCAAGAAAATTGTTTACGCAAATCTATCTTGGCAAAGGTTATGGCAAAGTTATCTCTTTTGTTCTTCAGAGTGTATCTTAATATACTGGGAGCAGTCTTCCCGTTGGAGTGTAGAAGACAGCTTCATTAAATGCATGTACTGTTGACTTGACCGTTTGGTCCTCCGACTTGCTATTTTGGGGGCGTAAAGATATTCGCATGGTCAATCATCAGCTTTAAATATCTCTTTGTACGTACAGCATTAAATGTGCATTTAATGCGTGTACAGTGCCATGCTTCCGTTGAAAGGTTCGTAACCGTTAGGGGATTTCCCGTTAGTTTAACGACCGTTGGAAGGGCTTCCGGATTCTGATGATACTTAGCATAGTCTCAAGAGGTTCTCTGGTCCAATCTCTGAAGTCCGTCTCTGGTGCCAACTCTGGTATCTTTCTGATAACCAGTTTCTGATGGCTTCTCTGGTGAGCAACTCTGGGAGCAACTCTGGTAGAGGCAAGATGGAACTCTGGCAGGCAGACTAAGCTAAAACTTACAAAAGAAATTCTAATACACAATTTCTAATGGGGTACTTCCAAATTCTAATTAACCTAGCATCATCAAAATCTAAATACCTTTATTCCTTACAATTTCTCCCTTTTTGATGATGCCAAAACCCTTTAACTATTTCCAGAGAAGTGCCTTTCACCATAAAAAAATAAAGTTAAAAACTTTTCATTAGAATCTTGGTGGGCAACTTAGCATAGGAAAATAGTAAGAGTGCGATACATTCAGATAGCAATAATCAAGTATGATAACAGAATATACACAAGAAAGTAAATAAGAACAGATATTTGAAAAGAGCCAATCAAACAGAGAGGCAGAGATGGTATTTTATTAAACTGTTAGAGAAAGTAAAGCATTACAGAGTTAGATAAAGAGAGTTAGAGATCTTCTTCATCTACCTGTGGTCCTGCTCTGTCAATCCTTTCAAGTTCAGCATTTACCTTCGCTCTGATTGAGGCTAAATCCCTAGGATTCTGATAGTCAGCCCAATGGGGTGCAAGTTTGCAATCCAAATAGTTTCTGACAGCTTCTGCAGAATTCTTGCCAGTCAGAATCTTCATTCCGTACCACATCTCAGCTTCTTCGATCGAACCACCATGGTTGATCTGGACAAGTCCATCATTGTCCATGAACAGATTCTCTCTTTGAAGAGGAGTCATCAATTTTCTCATCTGTTCAAACTGAACTCTGTCTGGCCTTGACAGACCACTCTTCATCCAATCAGTGAATGAAAAGGATGAAGGCTTTTTCTTTGAGCTTCTGGGAGGAGGAGGTGGGGGTCTGGTGCCTGAAGCAGCTAGCCTTTTCTTTCTGGTAGCATCGAAGTAAGGAGTAGGATCCACAGAGGAGGGTTCTCTGATAGAAAGAGCTCTGGTGCTGGTGCCTTCTCCTTCTCTGGTATCTTCCCCCTTTTTGGCATCACAAAGATCACCAAGGAGAAGTTCAATCTTGGAAAACTCAGAGGCTTGAGCATCTCTGATTTCATCCAGGGTTTCTGGCAGTGTCTGAGTGACAGAGGCAAGACCTTCAATCATGCTTTGTTGCTTGTCTACTGCAGATTGGAGGTCTCTGGTGCTGACCTCTAGAAGCACCATCTTCTGGTACCTTTCTCTGTCAGATTTGAGAAGAGCTAGGCCTTGCTCTTGATGTTCCGTGCATAGAGAATGTAAGATGTTGAGTTTCTGGGATGAACTATCAGCAGATTTCTGAAGATTGTGAACAGATTCTGAGATCCTGTTGATTGTCTGATTCTGGGCAAGCAGAGCTTGAGAGTGAGAGTGGAGAACAGAGTTGAGTCCACTAACATCTCTGGAGACAGAATCAATCCTCGAGGTAGAGGAATGCATGAAGTTGTGCAGATTCTCTGTGAGAGCAGCAACTTTATCTGACAGGTGTTGAAAACCTATAGTGATTTGCAGATTGGTATGGGTGAGCTCTTCATGTTGTTTGTCATTTAATTCAATAATCTTGCTCAGATCTTGAACCAGTATTCCACCAAAGGCTTCAGCAGACTTCACAAACTGGGTGAAGGGGATTTGGGATTCTTCAGGTGTAAAATCAGGCGTTTCCAATCCTCTGGCTTTTGGTAAAGGAGGAGCTCTGTTGGATGGTGGAGGGGAAGGAACTCTGGGGGGTGTCCTTCTCCTTTTGGAGGTTTCATCAGCAGCAATGGAGGAGGTGAGGAATCCATCATTGTCACTGGATGAGGAGGGAACCCTGAAGATAGGCTTCTTCTTTGGTGTAGATGCTGCAGAGTGATGTGAGGATCTCTGAGGTGAGGCAGACTTGGATGTAGGTGAGGGGTTCTGGTGCTGTGGTGAAGAATGAACAGGTGAGGCATTCTGTTGAGGAGGGGATGGTGGAGGTGAGGGTGAACGGTTTCTGAAAGGGACAATTGCTCTGCAGGGAGATGCAATTTTTTGTTTGGGTGAAGATGATCTGGAGTTGGGTTTCTGGTGAGATGGTGATCTGGTAGAAGGTGAGGTTTTCTGTTCTGGTGAGGGGGTTTTCTGTTGGGGTGAAGGGGTTTTCTGGTGAGGTGGGGATGAAGGTTTAGATGGAGATTTGGAGGGTGAGGGTAGAGTAATAGGAGATTAGGGAGGGGAAGGAGGAGGTGTAGGAATTACCTCAAGAACAATTTCGGAGTACACATATTCTCTCCACTCCTTGATCAGCTGCTCCATGGTAATAGCAATGTCATTCGCAGTGGATGGCTCTCCTTCCTCAAGAGCACTATGGCGAAATTTGATCATTGATTCTTTTCTCTTCTTCTCCATCAGCCAAGCATCAAAAGTTTCCATTTCTTCTTCTTCCAAGGCTCTGACATGCCTTTCTGGAGATAGGTCAGATGTTGGAGCTTTACCTTGATATTTGTCTTTCTTCTTTTGTAGCACAGAAATCAGAAAGGTAAGGTTGAAGCATTTTGACACATCATCTGTGCCTACCCAGTGAAGAACAGCAGCTTCTTCTTCTTCATAGGCATCAAAGAATTGGATGATTTGTTGAAGAGGACCCATTCTCCATCTTCTCCAAGCTAGAACTCTGTCAAACTGCTTTTGCAGAATGATGTTGAAGTCTGTTTCTTGGTCCATTTCTGGTGAGGCTTCACGCTATGGTGAGAGAGCAGAGTTGGGCAACTCTGGTGCAGAATCTGGGTAAGTCTCTGGTAGAGTGCCAGATTCTGGTGCAAGTTCCCCCTGAACTGCTGAATCTTTGGCAGGTGAGACTACTTTAGTCTTCCTCTTCTTCTGCCTTGGTTTAGTGCTAGAGTTGTCAGAATCACCACTTTGCACAACCATCTTTCTTCTCCTCTTCTGCTTTTGTTTTCTGGCAACAGATTTCCTGGTTGCCTTTGGTGAGGGCAACTCTGGTGCAGCCTCCTCTGCTGTTTCCTTCTCTGGTAGTGACAGATTGTCACTCTTCTTCTTCTGTCTAACCTCCCTTACAACCTGTGACTGCTCAGGTTGTTTGGGCTTTTTGACAACTTTCTTGGCAGGTTTGGCCTTGGCAGCCTATTCTTCCCTTTTCTTTTCCAGTCTTTCCTCTCTCCTAAGTTCAGAAGAGATGGCAATGTTGAATTTCGGAGAGGCTGTGAGGAAGATGGTCTTGGTGTGGTCAACTGGGATAGGATCCCTGAGTTGAACTCCTTTTGCAGCAAGGATGGCAGAGATAAGAAGGCCATGTCCCATCTTGGTTGAGAAAAGACCTGTTTCAGAGTCTTTCTTCTTGATGAATTCAGTTATAGAGCCTAAAGTTACCTCGCCCCAGTTGATATTCATGCCATGGTGCACTGCAAAGATTGCCTTGGCATTGCTTGTGTTCATCTCATCAGTTGAGGCAGTTTTGCACCACAAGCAACGGTGCAGAATGGTGACAAGCTTTTCATAGTCCTTCTTGAGTTGAAATTTCTTCATGTAGAGTTTGTCCAGTCTGGCAGCCTCCGGACGGCAGTAAGTCTGGACAAAACCTTCAGTGGAGACTTCCACTGAGTCAAGAGCAATGAGATTGCTGGATTCTGGGTCTTGGGAGTCAAGTTGAACTCCAAAGAATTCATTCAGTGCATCTGCATTCAAGAAGATGCGTTGACCCTGTACGGATAAGTGAACTCCGGTCCTGGAGATGGTGGCGTTGAGGTAGAACTCAGCCACATCTTTGATGCTGAAATGTTCATAGGGATGAGCAACAACTTTAGAAAGTTGTGAGTCAGTCATCCCTTGGATGATCTTCGTCATCCTCTTTTGATTTTCTGCCAGGAGGGGTAGGGAGGACATGTCAACTTTCATGCCGGATACTACGTTGGCGATGAGAGTTTTTGCTTCTTCCTTAGAAAGGTCGTTGATGCTCAGGAAGTTCATCTTGAGTGACGGTTAAGAAAATTTCTGGGTATTGGAAAGTTTTTGGAATCTGAAAGCTTTGAATGCTAGAGCAGTTTAAGAGAGATGAAGTTGCAGTAGGGATTTGGGTCGAAGACGGTGGATATAAAGGAGTTAGGAATAATGGACGTTTGGTATATTGGCAGTTTCGAGGCAGCATTTAAAGAAATGCGGGCGGAAACGTTTCCGTTAGAAGAGTAACGATCAGGGGTATTTTGGTAAAAGACCGTTCCAATTAATTAGGTCTAGCCCGTACCTCGAAATATTGTTAAGTCCACTTCCGTATCTGTTGTCTTCCGGTTGAGGAACTCTGGTCAGAGAAGGGGAGGTTCTCTGATGTGAGATTCTGATGATCAGAGATAGTGGTTCTCTGATCCGAGTTTCTGGTGCAGAAGAAGGCAGTTCTGGTTCAGTGAATCTCTGGTTCATGCATCTCTGGGAAGATCATCCATCATTCCCAATTCTTCCCTAAGCTTGTTAAACCTTGCCTCAGGTAAAGGCTTGGTTAGAATGTCTGCAAGTTGATCTTCTGTAGGTACATGCTCCATACACATATGCTTCTTCTCAACATGATCTCTGATGAAGTGATGTCTGATCTCAATGTGCTTTGTCCTGGAGTGAAGAACTGGATTCTGGGTGATAGCAATGGCACTAGTGTTGTCACACAACAGCTTGATCTCCTTTGCTTGAATTCCATAGTCCTTCAGTTGTTGCTTCATCCAGAGTAGCTGAGCACAGCAACTCCCAGCTGCAATGTATTCAGCCTCAGCTGTGCTTGTTGAGATGGAGTTCTGCTTCTTGCTAAACCAGGAAACAAGCCTTCCTCCTAGCAATTGGCAGTGACCAGAGGTGCTCTTTCTGTCTAGTCTGCAACCTGCAAAATCTGAGTCAGAATAACCAATTAGTTCAAAGTTACCTCCTTTGGGATACCATAAGCCTGCATTTGGATTTCCTTTGATGTATCTGATGATTCTCTTTGCAGCACTTAAATGGCTTTCCTTGGGCTTTGATTGGTATCTGGCACAGATTCCAACAGAGAACGAGATATCTGGTCTGCTTGCAGTTAGATACAACAGAGATCCAATGATCCCTCTGTATGTTGTTGCATCCACATCTTTTCCTTCATCATCTGGACCAATCCCTTGTGAAGTGTTCATGGGAATCTTCACTGATGATTTGCCTTCCACTCCAAACTTCTTGATCAGATCTCTGGTGTACTTCCCTTGATTGATAAAGATCCCTTCTGGAACTTGTTTGACTTGAAGTCCTAGGAAGTAACTGAGTTCTCCCATCATACTCATTTCAAATTGACTCTGCATCACTTGAGAAAATTTCTTGCATAGTTCTGGATTAGTACTACCAAATATAATGTCATCAACATATATTTGTACTAACAGAATATGATTAGCAACAGAGATTTGAAATAGAGTTTTGTCAACCTTTCCTTTAGTAAACCCATGGTTTACCAGAAAAAGGGACAAAGTGTCATACCAGGCTCTGGGAGCTTGCTTAAGACCATAGAGGGCCTTTTTAAGCTTGTAGACACAAGAAGATTGAGTAGGAATGACAAAACCTGGTGGTTGTTCCACATAAACTTCTTCTTCAAGATCTCCATTCAGAAATGCACTCTTGACATCCATCTGGTAGACCTTGATGTTGTTGTAGGCAGCATAGGCTAGAAAGATTCTGATTGCTTCAAGTCTGGCAACAGGTGCAAAGGTCTCATCAAAATCTATTCCTTCTTCTTGGCAGTATCCTTTAGCTACTAGCCTTGCTTTGTTCCTTACAATGTTGCCGTCTTCATCTGCTTTGTTCTTGAATACCCATTTGGTTCCAATGACATTCTGGTGCTTTGGTCTAGGAACAAGTTCCCATACTTTGTTCCTTTCAAACTGAGTGAGCTCTTCTTGCATAGCATTGATCCAATCTGAGTCTGCAAGAGCTTCTTCAACTGTTATAGGTTCCATCTGAGATATATAGCAGGCAAGCATTGCTTCTCTCCTTGATGTGGATCTGGTTTGGACTCCACTTCTGATTTGTCCAATTACTTGATTAGGAGGATGATCTCTTAACCAAGTAAGATCAGGTTCTGATAGGGGTTGCCTTGGATTCCCTTGTTCTTCTTCTGAATCTTCATCACTATCCTTGCTTTGTAGGATGGGATTCTGATGATTCATTGGTATGGCAGAGTTAGTCAGCAACTCTGGTATATCTGTCTCTGGTGGATCCAGTTCTGGAGATTCTTTGAGATTCGCTTTCTCCAAATTTTCAGTTATGCTCTCAACAGAGTTGAGATCATCAAACTTGACATGAATCGATTCTTCAACAAGTAAAGTTCTTTTGTTGAGTATTCTGTAGGCTTTGCTGGTTCCAGAGTAGCCTAAGAATGTTCCTTCATCAGCTTTTTCTTGAAACACCTTGAGGTGATCCTTCCCATTGTTGAGTATATAGCATTTGCATCCAAATGCATGAAAGTAGCTGATGTTGGGTTTTCGTCCTTTCCATAATTCATAAGGAGTTTTCTGATGAGTCTTGTGAATCATGCTCCTGTTCTGGGTGTAGCAAGCAGTATTGATTGCTTCAGCCCAGTATCTGTAGGGTAGACCTGATTCAGCAATCATGGTCCTTGCAGCTTCCTTTAATGTTCTATTTCTTCTTTCTGCAACTCCATTCTGTTGAGGAGTTCTGGCTGCAGAGAGTTGATGCATTGTACCATTCTGGTCACAGAAATCCTGTATGACCTTGTTGACGAACTCTGTTCCTCTGTCTGATCTGATGGCTTTGACTTTCTGATTCTGCTCATTCTGTAGTAGCTTTAGCAGAGATGGTAGTTTCTGCAGAGTTTCATTTTTCTTGGTCAGAAAAATAGTCCATGTGAATCTGGAGTAGTCATCCACCATGACTAAGGTGTATCTCTTGCCACCAACACTTGGAGTTTCCACTGGTCCAAATAAATCCATGTGGATTAGATTCAGAGGGCCAGTAGATAGGTTTCCAGCAATGGGTCTGAATGAGTTCTTCACTTGTTTTCCTTTCTGGCATGCACTGCATAAGTTCTTCTTTTTGTATACAAGGTTGGGTAGACCTTCAACAATGTGATCCCTTGCCAGTTTGTTGATTGTTTTGAAATTCAAGTGACTCAGTTTCTTGTGCCAATCCCAACTGAGTTTTGAATCTCCTTTGGCTATCAGGCAAATTCCATCCTTTGCAGTTGACCAATCAACTACATAGATGTTTTTCTTTCTTGTTGCTGTTAGAACCACTTCCTTAGTTGTCTCATGCTTGACAGAACATCCTTCCTTGGAGAATTCAACTGTGTAGCCTTTGTCACAGAATTGGCTAGCACTCAGCAAGTTGAATTTCAATCCCTTGATATAAGAGACATCATCAATGATTATCTGGTTCTTTATCAGCTTCCCTCTTCCTTTTGTCTGGCCATCTTTATCATTACCCCCAAAGGTAACTCTGGGCCCTTTGACTTTCTGGAACTCTGTTAGGCAACTCTTGTCACCTGTCATGTGCCTGGAGCATCCACTATCAATGTACCAATCTTGCTCAGAGATGGCTCCAGCACACAGTTCCTACAAAATTAAAAGGAAGATTTAGGTACCCAAGCAATGTTGGGTCCTAGGGGGTTATGCAGTCTTGGCAGCCGGTACCACTTTGGTCTCATCAAGTGAAACCTTGGTGGGTGGTACCCATTGTCCACCTGGTAGTCATAGTAAACGGAAGTGTGATTCACTTTGGGCAGATGCTTGTGAGGATCATGCTTCCGGTTTACATACTTCTGCATAGCCTTTTTAGTTGGGTAGAAGTCCCATATACTATCAAGATCAGAGGGGCGATTAGCTTTGGGCTTCTTAAGTTGACCAGCCAACCTTTTCTGCCTAAAGTTAATTTTCTCTTGATATCTGCCTTTCTGGTGATCCTCTCTGACACGATTATCATGAGTTTGTCTGTTATGATTCTGTCTTTGATTTTTGGTATTCTGAATATCTTTCCTGTTGTTAGTTCTTCTGCCAGGTTCATTAATTTTTAAAATGGGTTTCTGTTGAACCTTTATCTTTTCCTTTTCTGGTCTGACATTCTCATGAATAACCTTGGTGCCAGATACACCAGCCTGACAAATGGGGCTAGAAATCAGTGGCACTATGACCTTGTCTGCCTTAGCAACTCTGGTGCTAGGCATTACAGAAGGCTCACCTGATTCTGTTGAGCCATAACCAAGACCAAAACCAGTGCCAATTTGTTGGTCAAGTACAATCTTTTCCATTGAAGATTGGGCCTTCTGGTAAGCTTTGTACTTAATCTCAAGAGGCTCTATCTCTCTTATTCTCTTTAGAAGAGAAACATTTTCAGCTTCCAGCTGATCTCTTTCCTTAATAAGAAGATTGATTTTGATCTCAACCTCCTTTCTTAAGTCAAGGATTTCAACCTTAAGCTTACTGTTTTCTTCTTTAACAGAAGAATAAGTGGTTTGTATGGCTTGAAACTCTTCCCAAAATTCTGACATTGAATCAGAATCAAAGGCTCTGCCTACCGAAGAAAAACTAGAGTTGGAAGTAGAAGATACCTCATCATCAGATTGACCCATAAGACATAGGTCTTCAGTTTCTGTGTCTAGGCAACAGAATGCTTCATCAGATTCTGATTCCGAGCTGGACTCTGTCTCAGAGAGGGGGTCCTTCTCTGGTTGTTCAGTGATGAGTGCTTTCCTTCTTCGGTGCTCGTACTTCTTTTCTCCTTCCTCGCCTTGCCTTTTGGAGACTATGGGGTGTGGACAATTGACTTTGAAGTGCCCTGGTTGTCTGCAGTTGTAGCAGAGAAGCTCTCCACTACTTTCTGATGGTTTGGACTTCTGGTGTGGCTTTCTGCTAGAGTGTGGACTTCTGCTATCCTTTGGCTTCAGAAATTTCCTGAACTTCCTAGCAAAAGCCGCCATATATTCGTCAGTTAAAAGAATAGAAGGGTCAAAATTATTTACCTGAGAGGTGCTGGCAGTGAGGGCAGTAGTTGTTCTGTCCTCAACTTCTTCTTTCTCTTCTTCATTCATCTCAAACTCATACGACTTGAGATCAGAGATGAGTTTCTCAGTGCTGTAGGTTCTGAGGTCCTTGCTATCTCTCATGGCAGTGACCTTCATCTTCCATGGTGAAGGTAAACCTCAGAGAACCTTCAAGTTGATCTCCTTGGGAGTAAGTTCCTTCCCAAGTTCTGATATCTCAGCAGTGAGGGTGAGCAAGCGTGCATACATCTCAGCTATGCATTCTTTGGGTAGAAGTTTGAAACCTTCAAACTTCTTCATGGCAATAGTAAGTTTGTTGTCCTTTTCTTGCTCATCTCCAGCTCCTATCAGGGTGAGAGTATCCCAGATTTCCTTGGCAGATTTGCACTTCTTGATCCTTGTGAAGTACTTGTCATCAATGTCCTTGTAGAGGATATCCTTGGCAATGTTGTCAAGGTTGTACTTTCTCCTTTCTTCATTAGACCATTCATGACGCAGTTTGGTGATCATCTGGGGTTGACCACTACCAGTGATGTATTCAGGGTTGACCTTGTTGAACTCTGTGAAAGGTCCTGCATCAAGAACTTCCCACATTTCGTCATGGAGTGCGCAGAGGTGAGCTTTCATGCGGATCCTCCAGTCATCAAACTTTTTTACTGAGAACATAAGATTCTTTGAAAGAGTGTTATCCATAATATGAGATTAAAGAGGCTGAAACAAGTGGATCTCTTGTTTAGTAAGTAACCTAAAAGATTACAAGAACAAGGAGGCTCTGATACCACTTGTTGGTCCCGTTTGTAATGGGAACAGTCTAGAGGGGAGGTGAATAGACTGTTCAGGAATTTAAACTTTTCTCTAAGTCAAGTCTGACTTATCAGAGATGGTCGAAATCTGGTGACAGAGATGGTCAAGTTCTGATGGCAGAACTAGACCAGGCAGCGGATAAGTTTCTGTCCGGGTAGCCTCTAGAAGAAAGCTAAGGCAAAATGCCTTTCTGATAACTCTGAAGGAAGATCTGCTGGACACAGATTCCAACCTAAAGAGTTAGTCAGTAGAATCTTAAGTGCTGAAAGTAAAAGCTGAAAGTAAATGACACCGGGGTTTTTATAGTGGTTCAAGGAACAACTCGTTCCTCTAGTCCACTGTTCCACTAAGCTTGCAAAAACGACAGTTTACAACGCCTTAGTCCCTAGAACTTAAGAAGCACTCCTCGTCTTCTTCAAGTCTAGATGCCACCCGGGATGCAGTCCTGCTTCCTGATGGCTGGTCTCGTTTCACTGAGTCTCTTGAAGTATCTCCACTTCACCTACTCCAGCTAATTTGAGACGTCCCTTCTTTTTCAAGAAGTGTTTGATATAGAATCAGTTTTCTCCAACGTTGCTTCTTCACAAAAGATGAGTATATGAAGCTCTCGAAGTGTTGAAGAACTGAGTAACTTTGCCTTTGCTAGTTGGATGAAGGATAGGAATGTTTATCTTCCAACTGTGGCCTTTTCTTGTTAGGAATGGAGTTTTGATCTCAAGAAAATTGTTTACGCAAATCTATCTTGGCAAAGGTTATGGCAAAGTTATCTCTTTTGTTCTTCAGAGTGTATCTTAATATACTGGGAGCAGTCTTCCCGTTGGAGTGTAGAAGACAGCTTCATTAAATGCATGTACTGTTGACTTGACCGTTTGGTCCTCCGACTTGCTATTTTGGGGGCGTAAAGATATTCGCATGGTCAATCATCAGCTTTAAATATCTCTTTGTACGTACAGCATTAAATGTGCATTTAATGCGTGTACAGTGCCATGCTTCCGTTGAAAGGTTCGTAACCGTTAGGGGATTTCCCGTTAGTTTAACGACCGTTGGAAGGGCTTCCGGATTCTGATGATACTTAGCATAGTCTCAAGAGGTTCTCTGGTCCAATCTCTGAAGTCCGTCTCTGGTGCCAACTCTGGTATCTTTCTGATAACCAGTTTCTGATGGCTTCTCTGGTGAGCAACTCTGGGAGCAACTCTGGTAGAGGCAAGATGGAACTCTGGCAGGCAGACTAAGCTAAAACTTACAAAAGAAATTCTAATACACAATTTCTAATGGGGTACTTCCAAATTCTAATTAACCTAGCATCATCAAAATCTAAATACATTTATTCCTTACAGGTCTTAATGGGCCGAAGGGACCCCCTTTCCAGGTGCATCTCTCTAAAGGTGCTGAGGTACATTACATTGACGGAGCTGCCCGTGTCAATGTAAGTTCGGTGAATGATGGTGTCGTTTATTTCAGTCCGAATCACCAAGGCATCCCTGTGAGGAGAAGAAGTAGGAGGGAGATCTGCGTTGGTGAAGGTGATGGGTTCCTCCCTCAGTCGCTTTACCGGGGGCATATGAGTGACTTCCCCCACGTAAAGCGATTGAGCCCACTTCTTCCGCTGGCTGGTGGAATCGCCCCCTGTATTGCCACCGGTGATCATGAGGATGTGGCGTTTCTTCTCCTGGTAGTGGGGGTACTCCTCCTCTTCCTCCTCCAAGTTTCCGATCTCCCTCTTCTTGCCGAGGGGGATGGTGTTCGGGTTCACCCAAGCGTTCACCTTCGTGTGGTGCCCTCGGGGAGGTCCCTCCTGCCGAGGGCTCTGGATAAACTGGGACAGATGGCCCGCTTGTATCAATCTCTCGATGGCCGTCTTTAGCTGATGGCAGTCATCGGTTCTGTGCCCCTGATGCCGATGGAAACGACAGTAGGGGAACTGAGGGTTGATAGCATGTACCTCTAGGGGTGCGCGAGAATCGCGCTCAACGAGGCCCCTCTCCTCGGCAAAATCAAGGATGATGCTGACGGGGTGCGTCAATGGTGTCCGGGGGCGGTCCAGGAGAATGGGTTGTGCCCAAGTCTTAGGGCTGCTCTTATAACCTCCCCCGGGCTTGGCTTGGCCTTGCCGAGGGCGATCGTCAGAGGGTCCTGAAGCCTTGGGGTGATTTGGAGGAGCCCCCGACCCTGGATTATTCTTGTTGTCAGCCCTCGGGGGTTGCTGATCTGGATGTTGATGGTATTTCTCCACCTCCTCGGCCTCAGCGTATCGGTCCCCCCGCTGCAGGGCCCTTATGTAGTCGCGGGGGGGGGGGGGGGGGGTTCAATGATGAGGCTCCTTGAAAAGTTGCCGTTGCGGAGGACGGTTTGTAAGAGGGCCAGGAGGGTCCCGTCGTCAGCACCGTCGACTTTGTCGGCTTCCGTTCTCCAGCGCTCCAGGAAGTCCCGAAGGATCTCATCCCTCCTTTGGCGTATGGTTAGGAGGTGGGAGAAGTTCTTCCTTGTGCGACGTCTCCCGGCAAATTGCGTCAAGAATCGCTGGGCGAGTTCTTGCCACGAATCAATGCAGCCTTCGGGTAACCGGTTGAACCATTCGTATGCCGGTCCCTCTAAGGTGGAGAGGAACCAACGACACAAATATTCGTCCGACGCCCCTACCATCATCATGCTGTTCTGATATTTGCTGTAGTGCTCCTGGGGGTCCGTCTTCCCGTTGTAGGGCTGTATGTGTTGCCCTCGGTATTTTTCTGGGATCCGGGCCGCCAATACCCTTGGGGTAAATGGCGTCCGGGTCCGGAGCTGGATGATGGGTTCCCCGGAGCCCTCGGCTACCTTCTTCTGTAATTCCTCCATTTTGGCCATCATGGCCTCGTATTTGAGGTCTGAATGAGGGGTGGAGGTGGTGGCGTGAGCTTTGTTGGCCTCCATTTCATCAAGCCGGCATTGGAGGGCCGCAATAATTTCGTCTCGGGATCCTTCGGGAGGGTCTCCGCCCCCTGCGAACGAACCCGGGCCGAGTGGGCCTGGTTGATTTGGTGGCGAGCATCGTCGGCATGAAGGGGTGCCTTGCCTTTGTCCCGCGGGGGACGCTCCTCGTCTGCCCTCGAGACAGACCCTCCGCTTTCCTGGGGCCTTTGGAGTGTTTTCCCTCCGAGGCGGTCTTGGACCCCTCGGCGGTCTTGCCCTCCTCCGAGCCGGTTGAGGGCGGAAGTGCAGGGCCTTTCTCTGTTGTCATTGTGGCGGTCCCGGGACTGAACTTCCTGGGAGGCCGTATCTTGGGCCACTACCCCTTCGTCATTCCTAACCCGAGGGGTGGAGTTTCCGAAGGGGTGTGGCAGAAGGGGAAGTATGATGTTCTCCCCAACCTGGGGTTGACCCGGAGCCAGGGTGCCGAAGGCACCTGGGTTCTGAGTGAGCGTCTGGATGAAGGCGGAGAGCGCCGAATGAACGTCGATGGTGAGAACCGGAGGGCTGATTTGGTCATCGCTCCGGTTCTTCTTCTTGGCCTCGATGCCGAGGCGGGCATCGGGGGCATTTTGCTGGATCTGAAGGCGTAGGTCGACAGCCGCCTGTTCCAGCCCAGCGATGACACCGCCCCCGGGAGCCCTGTGAGAGGCTTCGGGGGCGTTGACGTCGCCGAGGGCCAGGTTCTTGTCTTCTACGTTTTTGGAGTTGGCACGTGTTGTTCTCACCATTTTGGTAGAGGGCTAGTGTTTGGCGAAGGGGGAGGGTTTCTTACTTGATAGTTCGACATCTCAACGAGAGCACCAAATGATGGATAGTGTACCCGAGGGGTAGCTTATCTGAGGGGTTATTGCGGAGACTAACTAGAGAGAAGTCAGAGCAAATAAGTAAGAGAGAAAGTGTGTATATTCGATATGTATTAAGCGTTTTATCACCTGTCTACAAATGGGGAAATGATGTGCTATTTATAGTAGCAATAAATGCGAGACGGGGACACGTGTCAAGCATCCGACGGCCGAGGGGTCACATCAATCGGGACGGCACTGGCGCTCCCATGTGGCCGCATTAAATGTGGCGGTTGGATGTGACGTCGTACTTGGTACAGTGATTCAGGCGCAAGTGGAGAAGAGATCCTGTCGTTTGAGGTGCCTCCGGCTGAAAGTGACAGGCCGAAGGCTTCATAACCCGAGGGCACCCCTAATGCCGAGGGCTCCAGATGCTGAGGGCTACTATTTTCGCCGTTTTCTCCCAGTTCCTCTGTTTGTTCGAAATATCCATGCTGTGATAGTTTGGAGCCCTCGGTCAGGGGGCCGAGGGCACCCCAGTGTGCCTTGAGGGTTGATTTGTGCTTGGGGCGTTATAATTTTGGGCCTGCAATGCTTCTTGGGCTTGTTGGACCTTTGTTGGAGTAGTGGGAGTCTGTGGGCCGGGGGTTCCTTGGCCATATACTCCATCACCTTGATTAAAGGTTCCAAACTAGGTTGATGATGAATGGGGAAATTCATGTCTCACAGATCATGCAAACTAGCTATGATGATACTCCTTTTTTTGGAGATACCTGAATGAGAATGAGTCTTAGGAGGGAAAATTGTTGGGTTATTATTTAATCCTAATTCTCTCATATGTTCTTTTTGTTATAATTATGATAGGATGGCAAAGTAATTAGACTTGATTTATTTTCTTCTTGGGTTATCTCTTGTTTGGGTTGTTTTTATGGGCCTTGGGCCTGACCGGTTTAACCTCTTGTTTTGGGCCTATTCTTGGGTCCAGCATTTGGTTAGCTTATCTGCCCAAGTGGAAGGTTATAAATCCATCCTTCGTCCTCCCCTCTGCACTGTTCCGCTGCATACTTCAAAACCATAGAGAGAGAAATCATAGAGAGAGAGTCTGTTAGATCGGCGAACTACCGCTGTTTGGAGCCATCTTCTTGAGACGATGGAGAGAGAAAGGAGATAGCCTGTAAGACGAAGTAGCCTACTGGTTTATCCGGAATCTCCTTCTGCGCTTGAATCCTTTACTGGATTCTGTTATGGTTAACTCTGAACTTTCTCTTCTTTATATTCGTTAAAAGTTGTTGGTCTGTTCATTGCACGTAGTTACTAGTCTTTGTTTAATTGCTTTGCAACCATCTTGATTGTAAAAACCTTTCTGAGCTAGTGGATCTGTTTGAGACCGGGTTTCCCCTGTTGAAACCCCGCAGATTAGGAAGTTTTCTTCCGAACTGCGTCAACATATCGTGTGTCTTTTACTTTCTGTATTGCTTCTTTTGCATGTTTGAAGTGTTGAGATTCGATTTGTGTGACTGTGACTTCGTTAAGTCTGAGAACACAAGGGAATATTACAAAGGCCAAATGTAAAAGATCCACGACTACGATAAACTACACGTTTAGCTAATTTTGACTAGTATTACCAAAATAATTGAATTATTGAATTTTGGAATAGACAAGTGGATACGCTGAATTATTGATAGACACTAGTTGTTAGTGCATAAGTATTGATGTGAGTTTTCTCGCACTTAAAAAGATTATAGAATAGTGGTGAAAGTACGAGTATCGACTCCACAGGGACGGACAAAAGGGAATCCATGATTAATTAAATTCAGCGATTAAAAAGGAATAAAATAAAATAAATGCGTCGTGCGAGATTCGTTGGTTGAATAAAAAATTAAACTAATGCGAATAAACGATTATAATAAAAGATTGGGTTCTCTCTAATTAACGACGAAGGGAGCAGGGATTGATTCCGGGGTAATCAGATTTCTGGCAGATCAGGCCTAATTACATGAAATTAATTTAATTGAGCCTAGCTAATCAATACTAAGTTCTTACCGCTCTCGCGGCGTAGAGTACAATAATTTAGGGGACCGGACAGATCTCTCATGCGACAAGATTCTAAATTATTGCCAAAACGAGCGAGCTTACGGCCCCTTAATCGCTACTAATCTCTTAGCCAACGATTAAGTGTGTGTGAATGTGTCCTAGAATAAACTAGATCTCTCTTAATTTATTCTATGTGCAATTGTAATTCTAGCCGCGGTTCCAGGTTACAAAAGATATCAGTTAAATTATTCAAACACAAATTAAACGGCAATCATGCAATTAAATCGAAAAGAATCTAGCCATCAATCATGATTAACCCCTTCATTAATCCCAAATCCCTAATTAAACTACTCACAATTCATAATTGAAGAATCAACAGAATTGGGAAGAATAGAATAAATTTTCATTAATTAAAAAGATGAACTTACAAATAATCCCAGGGTCTTGGAAGAAAATAGCGTAAAAACGGTGTTAAATTCGTCCCTAGGCCTCTGCGTAATGTTCATCTACAGGCCTCTCCGTAATGTTCGTCCCCCCTAAAAAGGGTTAGGGAGGCCTTATTTATAGAAAAGAGGGGAAAAATCACAATTCTGGTCGATGTGGGAAATTTTCGCGCGACTCGGGGCTACGCACGATCGTGCGTCCCTGGCTACGCACGATCGTGCGTAGCAGGCAGTAGCTCCTCCACGGTTTTGGCTCTTACGCACGATCGTGCATCGCAGACGCACGATCGTGCATCGCAGACGCACGGTCGTGCGTCCGTGTTCTTCAGCCTTTTCTCTATTCCGAATTTGACAAAACTTCCTTAATGGAAGTTTTAGATAATGAAGTTATCTATCTACCCCAACTTGCCGAATGTGATTTGAATCATCCAATAAAGACATATGATCAAAACGGTGGAAGGTTTCATTCTGAAATCGCAGCAGAGATCATCTGACTTCGTCATCTGTTTTCACCTTCTTGCTTTCCTATTCTCGTAATGGTGTCTTCATATGACTTGTAGTCCTTGAAGTTGTCTTTCATATAAAACTTGAATCATGTCCATTAGTTGTTTCTACAAAGAGATATTCTTGAATGATTGACAGAAGGTCATCCTGATCGTCGTTTTCAAGCTTCATTCATCTTCTTTTGATCCCGAAGCCAATCCTAAAGCTCTTTTGTCATCAAATTTTCATCGTAAACCTCCCGCTGACCTCCATAGCTCTAAAATCAATCTCAAATGCTTTTCAACTCATCCCGATTTCTCCTCAAGCGACGGTGCCGAACTCTAAAATCCTGATTTTGACTCCAAATGACACAAAACTCGAACCAACGCCCGATAAACATAACTTGAGCTAAATTTGAGACTTGTAACACCTTAAAGCTAGGAAAATCATCAAAATCCGATCTCAACACGCATCAAATGCGTGTCTAAATGCGGATTTATCAAGTATACATTTTTATTATTGTTTGTGATTATTTACTATTATTGTGGAAATTTGTAGCCATTAGTTTAATTTGATAGTAATTGTATTTTTAGCATTTAACTGTATGTTGTAAGAAGTAGTTAGTTAGGCTATAAGTTTAGGAGAAGTTTGGAATCAAAAAGGATGAAGGAACCTGAGTTTTATGCAAAACCCGGTCGGGTATGGCCTTTACCCTAGCAGATATGAAGTGAAAAAAGAAATTGCTGCGAAACTAGCAAATACCCGATCGGGTATTCCATATACCCGGTTGGGTATGAAGTGATTTCGTACAAAAAGACATGCAGAAGAACACAAGAACGTGAGAAAAAGATTTGATTTGACAAATACCCGGTCGGGTATGTCAAATACCCGGCCGGGTATCCGGCCATAAGTGTTGAAAACACCTATAAATAACTAGGGTTGTAAACGAATCAAATAATTTGTGTTTGATTCGCGATTCGAATTCGTGTAAGACGATTAGAATTCGGAAAATTCAAATACAAATACAAATAAGAATATTAAATTTGATTCGAGTTGTTACCAAATACAAATAAACATATCAGTGTATTCGATTCGAATATTAATCAAATATATTCGATTAATACAAATGGTAATATTAATGTCAATATTAATAATAATACTAATAACAATATAATAACTTTTAAAAGATAGTAATACCCTCAAAGTGTAGCCCATATATACACTTTTGCATACAGATTCCAAGCCCATTTATAATAAATCAGAATATAAATACGAATACAAATCAATTTTTGGTTCAAATGTCTTTCAAATACAAATGGATGTTAAGACTGCTTTCTTACATGGAGATATAAATGAAACCATTTACATGTCTCAACCTCCTGGATATGAGAGTAAAAAGTATCCTGACCATGTTTGCTTGTTAAGGAAATCTATCTATGGTTTAAAACAGTCTCCAAGACAACGGAACTTGAAATTTGATGCTTGTATGAGTGAACTTGGTTTTCTTAAAAGCAAATATGATACTTGTTTGTATTTCAAGCATGTTGGTACTGATAATGCAGTTTACATTCTGCTATATGTTGATGATATCCTCATAATTGGTCTGTGCAAAATGTTGGTTATTAGTGTGAAAGATGATCTAAAAACACATTTTGACATGAAAGACATAGGACCTGCTACAAGAATTTTGGGAATTGACATTAGCAGAAATAGACCTGAAAAGTGCATGTTCTTATCTGAAAGCAATTACTTGTCAAAAATTTTGGATAGGTTCAACATGCATGGTTCTAAAAGCACTCCTATACCTTTAGGAGGGCATTTAGACCTTCATAGGGATCCTTATCCTATTTCACCGGAGGAATCTAAGAAAATGGATAAAATTCCCTATGATGTTGCTTCTGGCTCTTTGATGTATGCTATGCTTTGTACCAGACCAGACCTTGCCTTTGCTGTGAGTGTTCTTAGCAGATTCATGTCTGACCCTAGGGAAAGACATTGGACTGCTATGAAGTATACTCTTAGGTATCTATCTGGAACTAAAACCCTAGGTCTTAAGTATAGTTCTAGCTCATCTTTAGACCTTAAAGGATTTGTTGATTCTGATTATGCTGGTTGTAAAGATACCAGAAAGTCTACAACTTCATGGTTCTTTACCTGGGTTGGGAACTTTATTTCTTGGAAATCCCAATTGCAATGTGTTGTGGCTTTGTCCTCTACTGAGGCTGAATATGTTGCTGCCACTAAATCCATTAAAGAAGCCAAATGGCTTAAAGGTATTTTGAGTGAGGTTCTAGCAAACGGTCTTGTCCGTGTTGTTTTTTATGACAGTCAAAGTGCTATTTAGCTTTGCAAAGATCCTATGTATCATGAGAAGACCAAACATATAGATGCAAGGTTTCATTACATAAGAGATGAAATTGTCAAGGGTAATATTAATGTTGAAAAGATTTCTGGGGATGTAAATCCTGCTGATTTTGGAACTAAGATTGTCCCTACTGATAAATTTCTTTTTTGCAGGAGCTTCTTCAAAATCTTTGAGGTACCTTGATTAAAGGTTCCAAACTAGGTTGATGATGAATGGGGAAATTCATGTCTCACAGATCCTGCAAACTAGCTATGATGATACTCCTTTTTTTTGGAGATACCTGAATGAGAATGAGTCTTAGGAGGGAAAATTGTTGGGTTATTATTTAATCCTAATTCTCTCATATGTTCTTTTTGTTATAATTATGATAGGATGGCAAAGCAATTAGACTTGGCTTATTTTCTTCTTGGGTTATCTCTTGTTTGGGTTGTTTTTATGGGCCTTGGGCCTGACCGGTTTAGCCTCTTGTTTTGGGTCTATTCTTGGGTCCGACATTTGGTTAGCTTATCTGCCCAAGTGGAAGGTTATAAATCCATCCTTCGTCCTCCCCTCTGCACTGTTCCGCTGCGTACTTCAAAACCCTAGAGAGAGAAATCTGAGAGAGAGAGAGAGTCTGTTAGATCGGTGAACTATCGCTGTTTGGAGCCATCTTCTTGAGACGATGGAGAGAGAAAGGAGATAGCCTATCTGACGAAGTAGCCTACTGGTTTATCCAGAATCTCCTTCTGCGCTTGAATCCTTTACTGGATTCTGTTATGGTTAACTCTGAACTTTCTCTTCTTTATATTCGTTAAAAGTTGTTGGTCTGTTCATTGCATGTAGTTACTAGTCTTTGTTTAATTGTTTTGCAACCATCTTGATTGTAAAAACCTTTCTGAGCTAGTGGATCTGTTTGGGACCGGGTTTCCCCTGTTGAAACCCCGCAGATTAGGAAGTTTTCTTCCGAACTGCGTCAACATATCGTGTGTCTTTTACTTTCTGTATTGCTTCTTTTGCATGTTTGAAGTGTTGAGATCCGATTTGTGTGACTGTGACTTCGTTAAGTCTGAGAACACAAGGGAATATTACAAAGGCCAAATGTAAAAGATCCACGACTACGATAAACTACACGTTTAGCTAATTTTGACTAGTATTACCAAAATAATTGAATTATTGAATTTTGGAATAGACAAGTGGATACGCTGAATTATTGATAGACACTAGATTTTAGTGCATAAGTATACATTTTTATTATTGTTTGTGATTATTATTTACTATTATTGTGGAAGTTTGTAGCCATTAGTTTAATTTGATAGTAATTGTATTTTAGCATTTAATTGTATGTTGTAAGAAGTAGTTAGTTAGGCTATAAGTTTAGGAGAAGTTTGGAAGCAAAAAGGATGAAGGAACCTGAGTTTTATGCAAAACCCGGTCGGGTATGGCCTTTACCCTACCGGATATGAAGTGAAAAAAAAAATTGTTGCGAAACTAGCAAATACCCGGTCGGGTATTCCATATACCCGGTCGGGTATGAAGTGATTTCGGACAAAAAGACATGCAGAAGAACACAAGAATGTGAGAAAAAGATTTGATTTGACAAATACTCGGTCGGGTATGTCAAATACCCGGCCGGGTATCCGGCCATAAGTGTTGAAAACACCTATAAATAACTAGGGTTGTAAACGAATCAAATAATTTGTGTTCGATTCGCGATTCGAATTCGTATAAGACGATTAGAATTCGGAAAATTCAAATACAAATAAGAATATTAAATTTGATTCGGGTTGTTACCAAATACAAATAAACATATCGGTGTATTCGATTCGAATATTAATCAAATATATTCGATTAATAATAATGATAATATTAATGTCAATATTAATAATAATACTAATAACACTATATAATAACTTTTAAAAGATAGTAATACCCTCAAAGTGTAGCCCATATATACACTTTTGCATACAGATTCCAAGCCCATTTGTAATAAATCAGAATATAAATACGAATACAAATCAATTTTTGGTTCAAATGTCTTTCAAATACAATACAAATAATTATGTATTCGATTTGAAGAATGAAATTAGAGTTGTTTGACTTTGATATATACAATTATCAACTTATTTCACACATTATAGGTATAATTTCTAATATGTGTGTTAGTGTTTATTTCAAAAAGGTTGAAATAGATTTATATTTATTAGTAATAAATTTAATTCGCTTTAGTATATTGTGCACCATCTAAAAATGCATTGATCCGTTAAATTTAAATTCTAAAAACACATATTAAGTCATAGCATGCGTTTACAACATAAAAAATACGGAGTATAAGAAAAGTTTTTTAGAGTGATATTTGACTAATATTTAACCTATGCTCAAATCTATTCGACATTCGTATATGATTCGTTAACTATTTGTATTGTTAAACAAATACAAATACAATCGAAATTAATATTTGTTTCATATTTGAATTTAAATTCGTATTCAAAAAAATTAAACAAATACAAATACAAAATCTCATTATTCGATTCAATTTAGTTCGTTTACAACCCTATAAATAATCCCATTTTTCTTCACTTTCAATCACTCCTTCTTCCATATACTTAAGCTCAACTTAGAATAGTATTTTCTTTATATTTCCTAGCATGTTTAGTCTTCAAACAAGGAGCTAAACTTCCATTTCTTGGTTTTGCTCTTGAAGCTTTTTGGTTATTAAAATTGTGAGTTATTTTCTTAACTTCTCTCCTTGAATATTAATTCTTCCCTTAATCTATTTCTATATTAATGTTGGGGAGTGTTGCTAAGATGAAAATTAGTCAACATCTCAATATTAATTATTACTAGAAACGATCAACGAACCGATGGTTAATCGTTGATGGTTTCACGAGTAAGTAACTTCAGTTTATTAATGCACGGCCGTGGTTAATAAACTTAAAAGGGATTAATTTTGTTGGTTAAACCGAAACTATTGTGTTGAGGTTATCAATCTCAATTGATTTCATCAAGGAGTTAGAAAGATTAAATGCTACTATTAAATCGGTATAAGGCGTTCTATATTTGATTAATAGTAACGGTTATTAATGAACGGTCGTTGTTAATAACTATCCTCGATGAATTGGAGATACTCCTCGATTGAGTATTCGAGAGGGGATAAGTTATAGATATAACAAGGATCGACTAAATATATCAACAAGTGGAAAGTAGCAAAGCCGAACCCCTTTTATCTTTAAATTAAAACTCATATAAGTCGTTCATCTTAGTGTTTAATTAAATTAAATCACTCAATCCCAAAACCCCCTTTTATTTACTAGTTGGTAAAAAGAAAATTATTACTTTCCATGTGGATACGAACTCTACTACTCTATACTACGGTATTAACCCTTAGTAGTGAATTTATTTTTACGCACTACGACAAAGTGCTCGTCAATTATATAAAGCAAAAGATAACATTCAAAATACATTTTTCAATATATTAACTGAAATGCGTGAAAATTGGATGGAACTGTAAGTAACTTCAGTCAAAAGATAACAATTGGAATATTGATCAATTACTTATGAAGTTATGATGACACAAAAGAGGAATGATAAAACCAAATACTCATTTTATTGCACTTTTAATTTAGATGTTGAAAAACTTTTACTTTAAATTTCATGATAGACCGTATCCTTTTGGCGCCTTAACTTTTTTATTTTATTTTTAGTTTCGTTGCATGACAATACATTTTATGTTGTTTGTCATCATACACCATGAACGGATGAACAATCTTCACCATTTAAACTTGAACCTGCAGTGTCAATATATATGAACAATCGTCACGCACGTAGTATATACTATGTGAATTTTAATCGCAACATGTTTTATTTTACACTATTCACATGCTCTACTTTGACTACATTTTACGCTATTATTTGATGAAAATTATTTTTTTAAAAAAAAATATTGTTCAATTCATCTCATTACAAATTTTCAAAATTTGATTTTTAATATTTTTTTACTAAATAGAATTAAGATATAATTACGGTCAAAGACGCGCATTGACAAATGTAAAATGCTGACCGTTGCAACTAAAAAAGAACGGAGAGAGTATTACAACAATATTACAACTAAAAAATGTATATAGCACTACGTATATACTAATACTACATGGGTTGGTCCGGTCCCGATTCCGGACCAAAACCACTCAGTCCTTGCCAAATTTTGTTGAAGCTCAGCTCCGACTCGGTTCTTTCTGGTTTCGGGGATCTAGTTGGTCCGATCCCGCTTCGGTTGATTTTTTTGCCCCAATTCAAGGTTGAAACAAAAAAAAATCGCCCAACGGGACCGAAATTGGAACGCCTAGTTCGGTCCCCAAATATGTAAATCGGGACCGGGTACCCCTCTTGAGAGGACATGTCCGGTCTTAGGCCTCGAACCGGAAAAATGGTCCAGAATGTCGGACCGAGTCCATGCCTACCCCTAGGTATGTGTTTCCTATTAGCTTTCATATTCCTATATGATTTCCTAAGTTTGTCATTTCTTTTAGTTTTCTATGCTTGTGAAGTTTAGTGCCACTATTTTACGCATTATTATAGTTAGAGATATGCACGGTTAGAGGCTTAAAGCATCTTCAATGCTACAATGTGCACGGTGCACATGTGGCATGAGAGATAGTCACATAAATATTAGTAAATAAATTCTTTCTCTCTTTAATTGAATGATTTTATTCAGTTTTGGTAAGTTTTTCTCCACAATGTCAAGGAGATCGTCTAGATGTTGACATTGCAGTTGACATTGCAGGGAAAACCTTACCGTAATTGTATAAAATCATTGAAATAAGGAGAGAGATAATATATTTGCTAATATTTATGTGGTTATCTTTCATGCCACATGTGCACCGTGCACACTATAGCATTGGAGATGCTCTTAAGGATGTGCACGGTTTGGGAAGGAATGGGAATTGGGAGATCCTGATACTGGACCTGGTTCAGAATAACGGTTCAGTAGGGAACGAGTCAAGACATTGTCCTGTTGGTATCCCATTTAAACCGGTATATATCACGACATAACGGGATTGTTCGGGATATCCCAAAAAAACAACAAAAAAATTGCAACATCAAAAACACATCAAAGCGGTTGGCAAAAAAGTGGCGCAAAATCAACTTCATGACAGCAAATTACAACACATCAAGAAATTTGCAAAAAAATGCAACACAAAAAACGGTAGTTTAATATGATAGCTGGATGAAACAAATAACTACAATAAAAAATAACTCCAACACACAATACTATCAAGAAATCTATAAGCTAAGAAAATTGATAAAACAATATTATGAGAAGTGAAACTTTTGCCTCATATCGCGACCGGCCCCTCAGCCTCAGCGGGATTCTATATCTCAAGACCGACTTCCTCAGCGCCGAGTGTCTTGAGCTAGCGATCGGGCTCGCTACTCCCTTCCCGGATAGCGATTGTCGCCTTTATATGACGACCGACTCATCATTGCCTCGTCATCATATTACGGGGCTCGCTTCATCAGCGCCGAAGTCTTGTTATAGCGATTTGGCTCGCCATCCCTTCCTGGATGGTGACCATCGCCTTCATATGACGCACGACTTATCATCGCCTCGTCCACATATTCAGACCGGCCCAAGCGCCGAAGTCTTTATCTAGTGACCGGTCTCGCCATTCCCTTCCTGGATAGTGACTGTCGCCTTTATATGACGATCGGCTCATCATCGCCTCGTCATTATATATTGAACCAGCTCCTAAGCGCTGCCGTCCTCATATTCAGACAGGCGTCCATTGCCTCGTCCTCATATTCGGACTGGCTCATCACCGCTGTCGTCCTCATGTTCAGACAGGCATCCATCGCCTCTATATGACGGCTGGCTCATCATCACCCCGTCATCACATCATAGGACCGGCTTCTCAGCATCCCCGTCCTCACATCACGACTGGACCCTCGGAGCTGAAGTCTTGTACGAGCGGCAAGCCCTCAGTCATGACCCCTGGCCCAAGGCCCTTTTTTCATGATACTGAAGTTACTCCATAAAACACCAAGTGTTTCCAAACTATAATATAGCCCTCGGTACCAAGTACCAACGACGGATTCGTCGGTAAAAACACCAAGTGTTTTAGATAAAAACCCACAACATTATGCTAAGAACAAAGTCGTTCCCCCTGAGGACACCCTTACACACACATCACCTCTCAAAAAAAAGAGAGATGCCACCTCTCGGTTCCGAAAGGCACCAAGTGCATCCGGACATTTACGTCTAACACGCAAATAAAACCCTTCCCTGAAACGCTTTCCGAGCCATTCCCCAAGGGAATGATAGGCAACAGACGATGCCTCGGGCCAAGGATTTGACTTTCACAAACGAAACGCTTCCAATGCTATTCCCCAAGGGGAAGCAGGCAACAGACGATGTCTCGGGCTGAGGGAACGACTTTCAAAAACGAGACGCTTTCCGCTCCATCCCCCAAGGGGAGGCAGGCAACAGACGATGTCTCAGGCCGAGGAAACGACTCTCACACCCCTCGGATCCCGGAAGGTCAAACACTGAGGGGGGAGCCAGCGGTTCACATCGTTGCCTTCTAAACAGACCAAGTCTCCCAGGAAACCAAGTTTCTTGAAACCTCCCCTCACCCTAAAAAAAGAGAAGGGTGAAGGGGAGTAGACTTAGCGAGCAATCAATGAGGAAATTTTACAAAGTCCACAATATAAGACCCTTCGGCAATCAATGAGCAATCATCGTCGGGGGCATCCTCAACACAAATACGAGATCAACATGGAAAATACCTCTAAGTCCTAATCTCAAGACCCTTCGGCATTACGTCTGAGGGGAACTACTCGGGAATGAATGAAATCAACATAGGAACAATTGGAGGAGAAACATGGAAATTTTCCTAAGTGAAAATTTTTCTAAGTCCACATCTCAACAGTTCCCAGCATATGAACAAGCACTGAAGGATCCTATTTCGTGTGTTGGGCTTAAATTCAGCTAAGTCCACATCTTAAGAGCCCCCGACATAGCACCCAACACCAGAGGCTCCTTTTCTATGAGTTGGTTTGAAGCTTCAAAGTCCACAACTCAACATCCTCCAGCAGATGAACCATGCAGGAGGACTCTGTTCTATGGGTTAGTTTGAAAATTGGTTAAGTCCACATTTGAAGAACTGCCAGCCCATTAACCCGCAACGGAGGCTTCTGGTTACTTTTAGGTTGAAAAGTGGCTAAGTCCACATTTTAAGAGCCCCCGACACATCAACCAGCACCGGAGGCTATCACTTTATATATTGGATTGTAAAAATTCTAAGTCCACATCTACCTTATGTCTTGGGATGAAATTTTTCTAAGTCCACAACAGATGGCCCCCGACCACGGAGTAAGGAAGAAAAACATACATCCATACAAACACAAAGCGAAATGGAAGGCAAATAAGGACAATGGCAAAACAATCATTCATCAACATAAAATGAGGATCAGGCTTGTTTGAATGCATGTTTGTTGAGGCCGGAGGCATAAATACCATTACAAAAAAAAGAACTATTACAAAATCGTTCTAAATACATGTGTTCTCCACGCCCTCTTCATTCGCCTTTGAAGTTATATCTTCCCCGGCTTCTTCATCCTCGTCATTCTGGCCACACTCTTGCATCAGCTCAGAGTCCTCCAATATTGGCCTCTACCGGTCCGAAGAAAGGGTGGTCCTGACATCAGGCTGCCGAGGAGGTAAGCCGTAGGCCGCCAGTTCAAACTCTTCCACCAGGATGTTAAAGTGGCGGGCAAGCCTTCGGTAGATCATGCGCTGGGTGAAGAACTCACCCCCTGGTAAAAGGAGTTTCCCTTCAAGGCCAGCCACATCTTCCTGGGACCTTCCACCCCAGGAATCAACGGTTTGCTCTATCACCGAGGCCAGCCACTGCTTTCTGACATCGGTTTTCCAGCCCTTGGCTATGAAGACATCCACAACAACTCACTCTGCTTCGGCCACCGCCTCCCTCTTGGCCTTTTCAGCAGCATCGGCGGCAGCTTGGGCAGCCTCCCCGGCAATCTTCTCAGCCTCGACTTTGCCCTTGGCCTCAGTAGCCTCTAACCTCTGCTCAATGCCCTTCGTCATCAGCCGAAGGGTATCCTCAGCATCTGCCAGCTTCTTCCGGAGGCTGGCATTCTCTTCATCAAGCTTCTTCAAGGCCTCGTCCGCAGCAATCTTGGCCTTCCTCAGCTGCTTGACCCTCCGGAGGTGCTCGCATAGGCCAATACAGCCCTGCAAGAAATAATTATTGATCAGGCCATTACATAGTGGTAAAGGCAAATGAAGACATTGGGGATCAAACATTTACAGAGGCGCTATTCAGAAGGATCCTGGACTCGAGGATGTCATCCTCCATTCGAGCGAGCAGAGACCTATCGCTCGAAGGCGTCAATCCTCTCATATGCTCCATAGGGTTGAGGGTGGCGACCAAGATGGAGGTGCCCTTCTTTGTTGAGACCTCCAGAGTCTCTCGGTCGAAGAACTCCTTATCAATAAACTCTGGAGGAGAGCGAGGGGGCGTCGTCACATTGCGCGAAGGGTCTGAAGCTGAGTGGCCTTCCAGGATGACCACGGAATCGAAGGCAGGCTGCTTGCCGGGGTCGCCCACCTTTTGCTTCTTCACCGAGGGCTCAGCGCCCTTCCCGATCTTCTTCTTCTTCTTGGCCGTATCGGCCTTGGAGTTGCCGGCATCCTGCCGGCGCCAGCAGCCTTCGAGGACTCCTCGATCCTCTTCTTAAAGAAGGCGTCCACCGGCTTCTGCACCACCGACTCTTTCTTCTTCTGGGCATTGCCCAACTGCTTCCTCAATGCGGCAAGGGCCTTCACATCCATGTTAACACCTGCAAAATAATACAAATGATGAGGCCGAGGGGGTCAAGGCAATAACAAAAACGAAATTATGAAAATACTTCCAAGTACAAAAAGGTAAAGCCTTCGGAAAAACGCCTCCGAGAACAGGGGCACTCTCATAAACCCGATCTATCATCAGGTACTTCTCATCCTGTTCCCCGGAAGCCTAGCTTGAACAGATCATCTGGGAGGGTGGCATCTTTGATCACCACCAGATTGTCGGAACCCTCCGGGAATGCGGAAATCACCTTTCCATCCTTCTCAAGGCTGGCACTCCCCACCTTTAGATGGCGCATGAAGTGGTCTTGCAGGGGACCGAGGAATGGATTCTCTGCCATCCTTATGTAGCAAAAGCGGTCTTTCCATCCCTTATGCGATGAGGGCACCTCCGACAAAAGCCTCCACTCCGGAACCTGCTGCAAGTTAGTGAAGCCATCGCTACTGGTATGCCCTCCCCGGCAGAGATTGAAGCAAAGAAAGATTAAATCGAGGGTCGGCTTCACACCCCGGGACCAGCAACAATCCAAGAAACTGGTGTACGAATGGCTATATCAGGGGTCAATAGACATGGGGCCAAGCCTACGAACCCAAGGTACTCCAGGACGAAGGGATGGAGAGGGAACTGCAGGCCCACTGCGACAGAGAGAATATGGACCGTAAAACATCCCTCGGGAGCACGGGAAAGAACGTCTTCAGGACCCGACACTATCACTATCACCGAGGGACCAACGTAGAACTTGGTGAGATGATACTCAACATCATCAACCTTCATCTTCAGGGTGAGAGCAGTGGTGTGTAGATATGAATGCCCCTCGGGAATCCCAACGGGCTGCCCAACATCTGCAACCGCATGTTTCTTCTTGGGGGGAGCCTTCACCTTCTTCTTCTTCTTCGACATCACAGCCCTAAGGGGTTCCAGGCTGAGGGCCCGTGAACTTCCTGCCCCACCAGCACTAACAGAAGGAATGGCGACGGTTACCTGCTATCGCTCCTTCTCCTCCTCCTCCTCGGCGGTTTGAACGGCGAGGACAAGCTCCTCATCCTCCACCACATGCTCAAACTCTTCAGCCTCAGCTTCAGCCCTGAGGTTGTTTTGAACCTCCATTGCCACAGCAGAATCATTATTGGACGAAACCTGGACGCTCGGCGATCTTTCCTCGAACCAAGTCTCTGATTGGACCAAAGGCTCTTAGGAGATATCTTGGGATTCGCTTGCAGAAGACATCCTCCGGTTCGTTTAATGAGGGAAGTTGATAGAAGTAAAAATTCGTAAGGCCACTTGTTGAGGATTATTCCTTCAACCCGAAGGCCCAACACGTAACCTGAGGGTTTCGAATGGATGATGGACAAGTAAATGGAGAAATAAGCAGGGAATGGGCTTGATAAACTGTGTTTACTCACTGAGAGACTGTTACAAACCGAAGGGTCGAACGTACAATACTGTGCTATGAACTGATACTATTGCTAGAGTGCTAGAGTGCTAAATTGCGAACCCTTTATAGTGAAATAAATGCTGCTATTTATACTGCCAATGGGTGGTTGGACATGTTGACGTGGCAGGCTATGAGCGGCACGATCCCAACCACCAAGTCTTCTGTATTAAATGCGCTTCCCGCCAGAATCTTGGTTTCCCGCCATTGGGTGGGAAGGTTTGTCCCCGAGGGCTTGGCTCCTATTTCCTGCTGGAATCCCGACCTCCTGTCAGCGAGGAAGGGGACGTTCGTCCCCATGCCCTTGAGCTATCCTTGATCTATTCTTGAGCCGCTCCTGGTACCCTATCGCAGGGTGGGGACGTTCGTCCCTGTGTACCTCATAGGGATCTTGGGACTGGATGCCTGCTGATAGTGGAACACGTACGTCTCCTGGTCTTTGAGCCTTAGTGTTGGCTGGTGATGGAGTACGTACATTCCCTAGCCCTTGGGCCTTGGTACCGGCTGGTAGTGGGGTACGTACGTCTCGTGACCCCTGGTACTTGGCCTTCTTCTTGGGCCTTTAATAGGATGTTCATAGGTGATCCTTGTGGGCCTTCTGGGGATGTTCGTAGGAGGTCTGTAAGGTTTGATGGAACGGACCTTATCGAGCCATTAACCCAACACAAGTCCCCCACTTCTGATGTTCCGAGCGTGCGCGGGACATAAAGAAGTAATTTGTTTCCGCCGTACTGCCTGAACTGTCATTCTCACTTCTGATGTGACGGTTGCTTCTCTTGCCGCCATTCACGGGGCTCTAGGCGGCAGTTATGTAGGCTGGTTCAACTTCCGATGTAAAAATAATCATTTCGCGTCTGTCCGTCTCTACGCAACACGTGTCTCTGGGTACGTTCCTCGCCACGTGTCATCCATGGATCGATTAATGGAGAGGCATATCCTCCTATAAATACTGCCCCCCGTGTAGATTAGGGTTTTTACCTTCCTGCTTTGCCCGCTATTATCCTCAAGCTTTTCTGCAAGTACTCTCTGGCTCCTCGCTCTGTTCTTTCGATGTTCCTCAGGTAATTAAACCCAATCTTCTTCTCTCCTTGTTTCGTCTTTTGATATGGTCTGTTCTATGGAAATATCTTCCGAGTCGAGTTCCGGGTCAGGCTCTTCTACCGGCTCATCTTCTGGTTCGGGCTCCCGCTCCCGTTCCTCAGGGGAGGTGGGTACTTCCGTCCATTCTGGTACTTCTGACGTGGTGGGACAAGTTATGGCGGATATGGCTATCCCTGGTGGTGCAGGCATAGAAGTTGCTATGGAGATCGCCCCAGGGGGTGTCCGGATGGCGGATGTAATACCTGAGATTAATTTAAGAGGATTAATAGTACTACTCATACCAACAAGGTGCATCTCCTTTTAAGGGAGCTCATTAGCCAAGAACTCCAAAGTTAAGCGTGCTTGCACGGGAGTAGTCTTGGGATGGGTGACCCCCTGGGAAGTTTCTCAGGGCGCGCACGAGTGAGGACAAAGTGTGCGGAAAAGGCTAGTGGCGGTTTGTGAGGACAGTACTAGAGGTCAGAAGTAACTACCTCGAGGCCTACGGGGCCGGGGTGTTACAAATGGTATCAGAGCAACCCTGCGACAGTGTGATGATCCGTTGGATATCGGACGGGCACTTAGCAGGGGAAAAGATTCTGGGATATGATTGAGATTGATTTATGGGCGCAACGAGGACGTTGCGTTCCTAAGTGGGGTGATTGTAATACCTGAGATTAATTTAAGAGGATTAATAGTACTACTCATACCAACAAGGTGCATCTCCTTTTAAGGGAGCTCATTAGCCAAGAACTCCAAAGTTAAGCGTGCTTGCACGGGAGTAGTCTTGGGATGGGTGACCCCCTGGGAAGTTTCTCAGGGCGCGCACGAGTGAGGACAAAGTGTGCGGAAAAGGCTAGTGGCGGTTTGTGAGGACAGTACTAGAGGTCAGAAAGAACTGCAGACCCTACTTCCCCCGCTGTTCATCTATAGCTTGAGAGGTGTTGATACTCTGTTCATGAGATGTCCAGGGATGATCATGGTACACATGGATTCCATCAAGGCCGGACTGCGTTTCCCCCTCCACCAGCTTTATCTTGATTTCTTCCATTGTTATGGTGTTGTCCCGGCCCAATTTATGTCGAATTCCTATCGGCTCATTTCCGCTTTTATCGTCTGTTGCCGTTCAGAGGGGTTTTCCTCGAGCTTGGACCTCTTCCACTACTTTTTTCAGGTCGTTCCTCAAAATTCTGATGGGTTCCTGAGCGTGGCCGCACGTCCCCACCTGAAGCTATTTGAGGGGGCCCAACTTCTATCCACGATTGGAAGAACCGCTTCTTCTTCCTTCATTATGTGGACGAGCGGCTTCCCACATGGTGGAATGGATATCCTCCGAAGATAAACAGCCGGAGTTGTCCACAGAGTTGAATGATGCCGTCGAGAAATTGAAGCGGGATGGCGTGAAGAAGTTGAAAGAATTCCTGATCCTCCAGGCACTTTCTAATGTAGGGATAGGTACTGCCCGTGGTTCTTGGATTAGCATTCATACTTGTTCATCTCATGGATCCGGGCGGTCCAGTCCCCGAGGTGAGTGCCTTCAACGCGCCTCTCAGGACGATAGGCGCGTTGAAGCCGCCGAGCAGCATCTCATCGCTGCTGTAACCGGGCAGAGTTATGTGGCCCAACATGCAGAGACCGGCCTGGTTTTGGATGTGGAGCCGGTCGGTGTTGCCCCTCCCGCAGTTGGGGTGAAGGATAAGGGCAAGAAGCCGAAGCGGCAACATGTTGAGCCTTCCGACCCCAAGGCCCCTAGCGCCGTGCTGCCTCCTCCGGGTCGTCTGGTTCCAGAAGTTTGGAGGGATATGGCCCTTCAAGCTGGGGCGGAGCTACCAAACCGCTCCTCAGGCGAGGCTATCAATCATGCCCTGCTCCTGGCCTTTGAGGTACGACGCTAACCTTTCTGCTTCTCTTTTTTTCGTCTTTTTCTAACTCCATGCCCTTCTATTTGCAGGATGGGTTGAACTTGTTGCAGGCGGAGACCGCTCGAGAGCAAGATGCTGTCGAGGCCAAGAGGAGGGCTGATGAAACCTTTAGGGCTGAGCGGGAACCCACGCGGGCAAGAGAGGCAGCTGCCTCGGGTAAGAAGAAGAGACTTCAGGCCGCCCTGGATCAAGCTCAGAAGGAGAAGCAAGATCTTCTCGATAAGGTTGCCCTCGCTGAAAGGCACAGAATCTCCTTCACTCCTGCCACTGCTCCTGCTTCTGTTCCTAAGTGTGGGGTCGCCTCTTCCGATGTCCTTACCTTGGTCCTGGATATCGATGAATTCAAGAAGACGCCCCACTTCCTGAAGGCCGCCCATGGTTATTGCCGGAGGGCGTGGGGGAGGTCTTTGAAGCCGAGCTGCAGAGCGTACCGTCCAAAGGGCGTCTGAAGCATGGGGTGGAGCTTTTGGAGAAGACTCCGCTCGGTTCTGACTGGTTGCTTGACCTCGCGGAGGATAGCTTTGCGAAGGGATATTATTTGGGCGTGAAGGGCCTCAAGCAGATCCTCCCCCAAGTTGGCTGCCCCCCCCCCCCCCCCCCCCCCACCCTTTAACGTCGAAGACTATACGAAGGAGGAGGAGCTCCGGCAAGTTGTGGCCAAGATCGAACGGGATCTGAGACGGGCCGAAGCCATTCAGAGGGGAGAGATTCCTGACCCCCGACCCCCGAGATTGCTCTTGATGAGGGGGATGAAGAGCCGCGGGCCTCCGCTCACGGCTTCCTTGAGTGATCCCTCCCATGCTTTCACTTTTTGTTTGACTGTACATTCCGGCCATTAGAGCCGAAGAATAAAAATCCCCTTTTGCTCAAGGTTGTTGATAAGCGTTCTATTAACGTGTTTTATACAATCGTTTATAAACGCTTTTATACTTAAACAATTAAATCTATACACATATGCCTCGTTTTGCTAGAAGTACTTTAAATCGATGATTGGATCAAATACAAGGATGGTAGAATACACACGAGGAAACCGACGGAAAAAGGTCAACCAAACGCATCCCGAAGAACAAAAGAAAAGAAGAAAAATGCACAAAAAGGGTGAAAGCCGCCCGACTTTCACCAATGTCGGCTGGTTTTCACCAGCCAGCCACTCAGTTGTCGTCTAAAGATGAAAAAAGGGCCCAGAACCAAATTCAACGGAAGCCGCCCGACTTTCGTGAAAGGCGCCCGGCCTTGGGCGCCGTAGGATTATTAAAATAATTCTAGCCAAAAGCCACCCGGCTTTTGGCAGAAGTCACCCGACTTTCGACCCCTGGAGCGAGTACACTTATTTTAACAGGCCAAAAGATGCCCGGCTTTTACAAAAAGCACCCGACTTTCATATGTGAACGTTATAACAACAACGGTCATTACAATCATTCGGGAAAAAACACCAAACCTCATTAAGGAGCTTGCTTCCTTGTCCGAAAATGGCCGTTGAGGACTCAATATTTAAGAGGATTGAATCCCTTTCAACATGATATTGCATATCCCATACACTTTACTTCCATTTTAGCATTCCAAGATCAACCCCTTGGTATTGGGAGAAGTTCTACACTTGGGTATTCCATTGTCCATCATAGCTTTGGAGTTGTGGTACTACTTTCTTATGTATTCCATTGCATTTCATCATTTCAATATTTGTAATTTCATTATGAGTTGTTCTAGCTAATTTTCCATAGCTAAGGTTAGGGATGTAACTTTACGCACTCTAGGTGTTTGATGTATGTTCTCAACCAAACTATTATGATCTTTCCTTTATATTTTTTAATATGTATGACTACGGTGTACAACGTATGATTATATCGTTGGGTTTATTTGAGCAATTAACGTTGAGTTATAACCCATGCACTTAAAGGTTAGACATATTCTAATTGTGGATAGAAATATACCTCAATTGAATATGGTGGATTTTATAATGTCCTAATCTTCAATGAGGTTAATTTTAGATGAATGTGAACCATGAATGGATTCACACGTAGAATTAATCAAAATCTCGCTGCCGTAACAGGAGTTAGAATACTTTAGTGACATTCCACTCATATATTCATTACTAGGAGTCGTTTAGGAGTAATCCCGAACCCTTGGTTGCTTTTATTAATCACTTGAAAACAAAAAAATCTATACTCTTTTACTAAGTCTTTTACAAATTCTTTTCTCAACTTTTGAATCATATAAACAACGTTTCCTCGTGTTCGACCCGATATTTCTACCGGATTTTATTACTACATTGGCACTTGTACACTTGCAAGTTTTAGCCGATCAGTTGTCTAATGATTATGATTTTGTTTTAATCTTTCCTTGTCCGCTCGTATTCTCTTTGCCCTGTGTCTAAGCTGTTTAGGGACGGGGACGTTCGTCTCCTCGGGTGCAAGGAAGGGGTCCCTGATATGTGTCCCTTAATGGCGTGGGTATCGAAGCGTCCTTCCTGCCGCATGATACACCAAACACGGTTTGTCACGTGTCCTCCCTAGATTTGGGGGGAACCGGCGGTGAAGCCTATAAGTATCCCATCCTCGGGGTGGTGCCATTGTGCTACCTTCCTTAGTTGTTATTTTGCTGGATTGCTTTCTCTCTCTAAAACTTCTTAGTTCTTCCCCGTAAGTCTTCATTTATCTTCTGCACGTTGCCATGGCTTCGTCTTCCCGTATGCATTCTGAGGGCCCGTCTGATGACGGTTGTAATTCTGGTGACGACCTAATGGTCTACAAGCGTGGGATGCCGCCTCGGCCTCTCCGCTATGCTCTCAATTTCCGCAACGTCCGACATCAACGCCAACATTTTCTTTCTAGCGAGAAACGACTGATCCCCCAACTGCTCCCCCCCCCCCCATGGGGCTGGGACGCTCGGGCCATCTGCCATCCCATGCGACACTTGCCCGGCCATGTGGTTATCCACCTGGACTCCGTTTGTGTCGGGCTTCTGTTTCCTTGGCTCCCTTTTCATCTTTCTTTGTTTAGGGGCCTCGGCCTAGCCCCAGTGCAGCTCGTCCCGGCTTCACATCAGATCATTGTTTGCTTCATCATTCATTGCCATGGCACGGGGGTCGCTCCTTCCGTGAATCTGTTTCTTCATTTCTTTCGGCTCTCACCCAGCGGGTAGACGGGTTATCTCAATATTGTGGTCCGCCCGTGGAGAGTCCTCTTCTCCAACAATCCCTCGAGTCCGAACGGTTGGGAGGAGAGGTACTTTTTTGCCGAAGTTGGGTCACCCCTCCCTTTCTCTGATTGGTGGAATGCCTTCCCGATCAAATTTGAACCTCCAACGTTGAGCTCGATCGAGCTGGAGCAGGCCGCACGTATTGCTGGTGAGGGGGTCCAAAACCTGCGCTTGTTGGTGAGTGACACCAACCTGGACAAGGCTGGCATAGGTACGTCTTCGTTATAGCTCGGGTTTTGCACCTTCAGGCCGTGGCTTTAGCCATTGTTCTAACATTTGTGTTTTCCATGTACAGGGCTTTTCCCCAAGTCCACCATCATGGTTACTCGCGGCGGCACCCCTCTCACCTCAGATCGGATCGATGCGGGTAAGGGGAAGCAGATTATGGGTGATCAGTGCCTAAAGAGACCTGAGGCCGAGGGCCATGCTAGCGACGATCGGTCGCTCAAGGGGACGCGTGTTCCTCCTCCGCCCGGTCCTCAAAATTCCTTCTCTGATATCATCGAGGTCTCCGGACTTGGTCCCCGTGCGGAGTCGAAGAAACTGTTTGGCCAGACGGCCTCCTCCATTTGGTGTTCCTTGGGGTTGAGAGTTCCCCGTGATTTTGCTGCCCATGAGAACCCGGTGGATCTTCATGAATGTGGCCTTAGCACTCTCAACAAGGCTGACATCTATTTCAGCAAGGCGCAGTTTGCCTATGAGGCAAAGGACCGTGCTTCTGCCATGTTGCGTTGTGACACTGAGGCCCTTGTGAAGAAAGCTAAGGAACGTCTGGCCAAGATGCAACAGGAGTTGGATACCGCCCTCTCGCTTTCCAAGGAGAGTGCTTCTTTCCAGGAGATGGTCAGGAAGCAATCCGAGGAGCTACAGTTGCTTCGTGCCAAGATGGCCGCCGTGGAGAAGACCGACCTGCGACTTCGTCAGGTTGGCATGGAGGGGGCTGCTCCTGTTTTTGAGGCCGATGTTTCCAAGATTAAGAGTGCTGGATCCACCGAGTTTCAAAAATCCAAGGCCTATGTTGATGCTGTGGACGTCCGTGCGAAGAGGCGCCTCGTCCAGAACTTTGGGGAGTACCTAGCCAAGAGCCCCGATGCGCTGCGAGATGGCATCGAGTTGATATCGGAGACCCCCACAGGCCAGGTTTTTCTTGAGGATCTTGCTGATGATTCTTTTGCCAAGGGGATGATCGGCTTTGTGGCAGGCAATCTCCCGGTTCTTCAGCGTTATCTCCCTGCCTCCTTCGACCCTGAAGCTGCCGGGTTCAACGCTTCGTTCTCCGAGGCTTATGACGGAGCTTTGAAGCTTCTTCGGGAGAAACCGCAAGGGGAAGGGGAGGGGAAGGACGATCCTTCTTCATAACTGAGGGAGTTTGTCATGTTCTGCAGCCCTGTTGACCTTCTGAACTCAATTAGCTGCTCCCTAATCATCCTGCCATGAATAATCCCTCTGGCCGGATCCTGATGACACTTGTAGAGGTCGGGGTGCATTTCTTAATTTAGGCAATAGAACATGATTGCTTTCACTATATTGTACTTCTGATTTCACTCTGAACTCATGTATGATATGTACTTTCCGACCGGTAGAGTCGATGAATAAAATGTAGCACCTTATTGCTATGAACGTCTTCTTTTTGCTTTATGCTTTCTTCCTTCTTCCTATTCCCTCTCTCTCTCTCTCTTTGTCTGTTTGTTGTATCCGCCTCTTAGCCCGGTCCTTTGGACCCTGAGCTTTGAGTTAGATCTCCGGATTTGGCGAGGAACGACCTGTTCCCCTTTGGGGATTTGTCTCCTTCCTTGTGTGATCCTTCTTTGGATTCTTCATTTCTTCATCTCATCATCCGTTCGTCGTACCCGCCCTTCAGCCCGACCCTTGGGGTCCTGAGCGTGGGTACAACCTCGCCTCTTTGGTGAGGAACTGCTTGTTCCCCTTTGGGGATTTTTCTCCTTCCCTGTGTGATCCTTCTTTGGATTCTTTAATTTGACCCTTCTTTGGATTCTTTTATTTGTTCCTTCTTTGGATTCTTTTATTTCTTCGTTCCATCATCCGCTTGTCATACCCGCTCATTTAGCTCGATCCTTGGATCCTGAGCCGAGCGTAGCCAACGTAGTCGGTGAGGAACGACCTTCTCTTCTTGTATGATCCTTCTTTGGATTCTTTTATTTTATCCTTCTTTGGATTCTTTTATTTGATCCTTCTTTGGATTCTTTTATTTTATCCTTCTTTGGATTCTTTTATTTGACCCTTCTTTGGATTCTTTTATTTCTTCATTCCATCATCCGCTCGTCGTACCCGCTCGTTTAGCTCGGTCCTTGGATCCTGAGCCAAGCGTAGCCAACGTAGTCGGTGAGGAACGGCCTTCTCTTCTTGTATGATCCTTCTTTGGATTCTTTTATTTGATCCTTCTTTGGATTCTTTTATTTGACCCTTCTTTGGATTCTTTTATTTCTTCGTTCCATCATCCGCTCGTCGTACCCGCTCGTTTAGCTCGGTCCTTGGATCCTGAGCCAAGTGTAGCCAATGTAGTCGGCGAGGAACGGCCTTCTCTTCTTGTATGATCCTTCTTTGGATTCTTTTATTTGATCCTTCTTTGGATTCTGTTATTTCTTCGTTCCATCATCCGCTTGTCGTACCCGCTCGTTTAGCTCGGTCCTTGAATCCAGAGCCGAGCGTAGCCAACGTAGTCGGTGAGGAACAGCCTTCTCTTCTTCGGGGATTCCTCTTTTGCCGCAGCTCGGAGGTCTAACACTCCTTCCGAGGTGCTCGTAATGTACTAAGGATACAAAATATACACAATGATTTTATCGTGGAAACCCGGGAAGGGAAAACCACGGGACTTTTTAGGCTAATGTCCAAGCCCGCTTATTCTTATTAATCCTTTATCATCATTACATTGTACAACTTGGATTTCTCTTCCTCTCCCCCCCTCCCTTTTTTTTTGGGGGGGGGGGGGGGGATTTACTGATAAAATCTCTTCAGGTGTTCCACGTTCCATACACCGACAGGACGTCCCTCCAAAGTCTGTAAGAGGAACGTCCCTGCTGCCGCCCGTCTTTCATAGACTCGGTACTGCTTTATTGAAATACCTTTCGGTTGCCCGATGGTACTCCTCTATGCACCGTGCGGCTAGGTCCCTCCTTTCTTCGATGAAGTGCAGCTCGGCCCTTAGATTTTCCTCGTTCTGTTCCGGGTGGAAGTGCAACGTCCGGTGTGTGGGCACAAGCACCTCGGTGGGGACTTTGGCCTGGAATCCGTATGCCAGGGCGAATGGAGTTTCTCTGGTTGTTGTCCTCAGAGTTGTTCTGTATGTCCACAAAACGTAATTCAGCTGCTCCGCCCAGGTTGAGGAATAATCTTCCAGATTCTTCTTGATATCGTCCATAATGGTCCGGTTCATGTTCTCTACCTGACCGTTCGCCTGTGGGTATGCCACCGAAGCCCTAGAGTGTCTGATGCCCCACTTGGCTAGGTATGCTTCGAACCCCTTACCGACGAACTATCGGCCGTTATCAGTGATAATCTGTTCCGGGATGCCAAAATGGCATATGACGTTCTGCCAGACAAAACGCTGGCATTGGAACTCTGTGATATTCTTCAGAGGTTCGGCCTCTACCCATTTGGTGAAGTAATCAATAGCCACAATAATAAACTTTTTGCCACCGGTCGTCCTGGGAAGGGGTCCCAACAAATCTATCCCCCATCTCACAAAGGGTAAGGCAACGGTCATTGGGGTATAGAAACTAGCCGGTCTTCCAGGCATGGGTGCGTACTGCTGGCACACTGCGCATTTCTGGGTATGGTTGAAGCAATCTCGCTGGATGGTCGGTCAGTAGTACCCCTGCAGGATAATCTTCCTTGCTAATGTTCGAGGTCCCTGGTGACTGGAACCGATGCCCTCGTGGATTTCTTCCATGACTGCTGCAGCTAGGTCCAGTGGTAAGCACCTGAGATAGGGGCCGCCGAATGTCTTCTTGTACAATTCTCCATTGATAACTTCAAAACTCACAGCTCGTCTTTTTATCCATGGGGCCCTTCCGGAAGTTCGCCCGTCTTCATCAAGAGAAAGAGTTCCATCCTTAAGATAATCGGCTACCTCCTTCACCCAGCCAGGATCTGCAAAAGAAATAGCATGTCCCTGGATGGTCTCTGTCGCTGGTCGGAGGAGCACTTCCTGCTTGGCAAAACCACCGATGTGCCTGTGGACGAGCATCGCCCGATCCTCGGATAAAGGGTTGCCTAATTTGGATAGGATATCAGCTTCGGCATTATCTACCCGAGGTACCAGATCGATGACCACCTGTTCAAATTGCGCAGTCTGCTGCTCTGCCAGTTCTTTATAAGCCTTCATCCGCTCCTCCCGGGTTTCTGCTGTATCATTCATCTGCGTCACCACAAGCTGGCTATCCATTCGTACCTTCAGACGAGCTGCGTTGAGGGCCTTTGCAAAGTGCGACGACCTGCGATAAGCGCCTCGTACTCAGCCTCGTTGTTAGTGACCTTAAAGTCAAACCTTAAGGAGTAATAAGCTTTGAAACCCTCGGGGGAAGTGATGACTGCACCCTCCCCCACATCCTTTCGCACTTGCCGCCCTGTCAGTGTACATCTCCCACCAGTTGTCAAAATCATTGTTGCTAGTTTTCCCATCCTCCGTGTGTGCCGTGCACTCGGCAATGAAGTGTTCTAATGCTTGCCCTTTGATCATCGGCCTCGTCTTGAACTCCACATTGTACTGCCCGATCATCAGGGACCACTTTGTAGTCCTCCCACTTGCCATTGGGTTCCTGAGGATGGTGGCGAGGGGCTGTGTTGTGAACACCGTCACCCGATGTGCTTGGAAGTATGGTGCCAAGCGCTTTATTGATGCGATCAAGGCTAGGATCGTCTTCTCCATCAATGTGTATCTGGTCTCAGGGCTGTTCAGCGCCTTTCTCACAAAATATATCGGCCGCTGGACGCCATCCTCTTCTTTCAATAGGACAGAACTCACCGACAGGTCGGCCACAGCCAAATACATGTACAACTACTCCCCGGGGTCCGCCTTTGTGAGGACGAGCGGCGAAGAGAGGTACGTCTTGAAATATTCAAAAGCTGCCTGGAATTCCGGGGTCCACTCAAAGGGGCTCGCTTTCTTCATGATCTGGAAAAAGGGGATGGCCCGGTCAGCCAGTTTCAACATGAACCTGCTCACGGCCACCAAGTGCCCGATGAGCCTCTGTATGTCCTTCAAGTTTCTGAGTGCCTCCATATCCATGATGGCCTTGACCTTCTCCAATTTAGGCTCAATTCCCCGTTCACTCATCATATAACCGAGGAATTTTCCCCCCTTAACGGCAAAGGCGCACTTCTTTGGGTTCAACCTCATGTTTGCTCCCTCCATGATGGTGAAGACCTTCTCCATATCCTGGATATGGTTCTCCTTCTTTTTTATCTTGATCAGGATATCATCCACGTAAGCCTCCATGATCTTCCCGATGACTTCCTTGAATAATATCCCGATCATCCTCTCGAAAGTCGCCATTGCATTTCTCAGGCCGAACAGCATGACAATATAGCAGTATACCCCGCCCGATGTGACAAATGCAGTTTTTTCAGCATCATCCGGGTGCATGAACACTTGGTGATACCCCCTGAAGGCATCCATAAAGCTGAGAAGCTCACACCCCGCAGTTTCATCAACCAGAAGATCGATCCTCGGCACTGGATAGGGATCCATTGGGCAAGCCTTGTTGAGATCAGAATAGTCGACGCACATCCGCCATGTGGCCCCTTGGGTGCTAGGATGACGTTGGACAGCCACTCCACGAGCATAACAGGGCGAATGTGGCGTATGCTAAGCAGGGTAGTGACATCCACCTTGATGAAATCCCTCCATTCAACCGCCATGTATCTTTTCTTCTATTGTACCGGTCTGGCATCTGGCCGAACGGCTATTCTATGGTAAATAATTTCGGGGTCAATCCCCGACATATCCTCCGGCCCCCTTGCAAACAAGATTTTGAACTTCCGGAGGACCAAGATCACACCCTCTCGGATCTCTGGCTCCAAACCAGCCCCAATAGATACCTTCCGGTCGGAAGGATCATCCAGCTCCACCTCTTCTAATAACGTCACCGGCTCCGGTCGAGATATGGCATCCTCCCACCGGGCGGTCTCAGCAATGATATTGATCCTCATGTCCCGCTCGGTCATCTTCTTTATGGCCTCCTTGTAGCAGGCCCTTGCCATGTCTGGATCCATACGGGCCACTCCCACTCCCGTCTCTGTGGGGAACTTGATGCAGGAATGCCGTACGGAGCAAATGGCTTCTAGGTCTTCCAACCCTGGCCTCCCCAAAATGGCGTTGTGGGCGCATTTCAGTCTTACCACTACAAACGTCATGGGGATCGCCGCCCGATGCTCGCCGTCCCCAATCTCCACCGGAAGGACAATTGTCCCTTCAGCGTCAATGATGTGACTGATGAAACCGACCAATGGAGTCCGCATGGGGCTCAGATCGGGCCTGCTCAGATGCATCTTCTCAAAAACGTCACAGTACAGGACATTGACACTGCTGCCGGTGTCGACCAGGACTCGTCGGATTATCCATTCCTGGATATCCATGCTGATTACTAGCTCGTCCCTGTGGGGTCCTGGTGATGATGGTAAATCTGCCGACCCAAATAGAATGGGTTCGGCCTTATGTTTTTTGGCGGGAGGTGCGGAGATGGAGTTGATTTGGAGGGCCCTTTTGAATTTCTTCCTTTCCGCTGGGGTATCCCTTGTTTCCGCTCCCCCGAAAATCATCTTGATTTCCATCTTCTTTTTGGAGCCAACCAGTCCGAGAGATGCTTAAGGTCGTTTATCGCAGTGGAGGAAGTCCATGTCTTTAACTTCAGCCTCACGCCGATCATCCCGACGCCAGCTGAAGGGCCTCCTATGATGTTGTGATTGACCTTGGGGTGATGCCCCCGCATTGAACTCCCAAAGGTACCCCCTCTCGATGAGCTTCTGGATGGCGTACTTCAGACTTTGGCAGTCATCAGTACAATGCCCTGGCTTGCGATGATATTCGCAGTAGGCCTCCCTGTCCCGGCCCATTGTCTGCCCCTTGGTGGGTATTGGCTCCTTGAACAGTCCTTTGTCCTTTATGGCCCCAAAAATCTGGCTGATGGGGTATGCCAAGGGAGCATGCCCGGCATCCATGCGATATACGTCCCCAGAGCGTTCCTGTGCGGCCCAAGGGACATAACCGCCGGTTGTCTTCTTCTTTTTGGTGTTGGGGCCTTCGCCGGCCCGGGACCCAGTCGATCCGACATTTTCCGTGTTGCGGGGGTTGCCACCTCATCCCGTTGGGCAATCTCCTCCTTGATCGCAGTGAACTTTTGTGCTCTGGCAAGTACTTCTGCATAATTATCTCCGGGGTTTCTCTTCAAGTCCAATTAGAGATCCCCGGTTGCCAGTGCGTTGGTGAAAGGGTGATGTTGGTGCTCTCCGGAAGGTCTTCAACCTCAAGGGTTTTGTCCCTCCACCTGATGAGGAAGGTAGACAGGGATTCCCCCTTGACTTGGCGGACGTTCGTCAGCCAACTAAAGTGCTTCTTTGGTGTGGTGCTGGAGGCGAACTGCGCCATGAACTGCCAGGAAAGTTGTTCAAAACTATCAATGGATCCGGGCCTGAGTTGCCCGAACCATTCCCGTGCTGGTCCTCTGAGCGTGCTGAAAAATAGCCTGCAGATGGCCTCATCTGAAGCTCCCAACATAGAAAGATTTCCATGGAAGGTGAGCAAATGAGCCTTGGGGTCCTCGACCCCGTTGTAAGTCAGACCCCCGGGGGCCGGACGTCCCTCGGAGTGTCCATTGCCATTATCCTGGCAGAGAAAGGGGAAGACAAAACAACCCTAGGCTAAGCCGGACTGGCCTCCGTCCGTCGGTTCAGTTCATTAATCTGCATCTCCATCTCCATGAGCATGGCATCCCGTGGATCGGGAAGAGTGGGCGCTGGGTTCACTAATGCCAAGGTATTTCCCCCCTGCATGACCCCGAAGTTGTGCTGTCCATGGACGACGCGGGCCTCCTGCTGCATGCCATCCATCAGGGGAATGTGTTCCCTTGCAGCCTGATCATTACGGGGCATCACGAGGGTGTGATCTCGGTTCATGCGTCGTTGTGTTCCTCCGACAAACCTGGTTCCCCCGTTGACCCCCCCCCCCCCCCCCCCCCATGTCCGGAGAATGGACGTCCCTCACGATCCTGGTATGGACAGATTGGCGAGAATCATTGTTCTTGCCTGTCCGCTCACCGAACGTCTGCATTGAATGAAGAGGAGAGAACGGTGTTCGCCATGTGTTAGTGGAATGCACGCGTTCTGACTCCCGTTCATCCGCCAAGCGGCGGATGGTGTCTACTATTTCCCTCAAGGCATTCGGGTCCCGTCAGACTTCTTGGGGAATCAAGTCAGTGAGCACCCCGAAATCCCCACAAGACCAGAGACTGGTGGACTGGGCCCCCGTCGCCTGGTTGCGGCTTCTCCTGCTATGGGTAAGTCGCGAAAAGAGGTCTTGAGAGTTTCCTGCGTTGTTAGCTGCCATTTTACTTGTTTTTTGGTTATTCTTGGAGTGATTTCTTAGTGGAGAGCTTGGTTTGACAGAATTTTTTTTATCTAGTTTCTCACAGACGGTGCTAGTGTTGAGGTTTATTCGTTCAACTTGCAGGCCCAACACATAATCTGAGGGTTTCGAATGGATGATGGACAAGTAAATGGAGAAATAAGCAGGAAATGGGCTTGATAAACTGTGTTTACTCAGTGAGAGACTGTTACAAACGAAGGGCCGAACGTACAATACTGTGCTATGAACTGATACTATTGCTAGAGTGCTAGAGTGCTAAATTGTGAACCCTTTATAGTGAAATAAATGATGCTATTTATACTGCCAATAGGTGATTGGACATGTTGACGTGGTAGGCTGTGGGCGACACGATCCCAACCACCAAATCTTCTGCATTAAATGCGCTTCCTGCCAGAATCTTTGTTTCCCGTCATTGGGTGGGACGTTCGTCCCCGAGGGCTTGGCTCCTATTTCCTGTTGGAATCCTGACCTCCTGTCAGCGGGGAAGGGGACGTTCGTCCCCATGCACTTGAGCTATCCTTGGTCTATTCTTGAGCCGCCCCTGGTACCCTATCGCGGGGTGGGGACGTTCGTCCCCGTGTACCTCATAGGGATCCTGGGCCTGAATGCCTGCTGATAGTGGAACACGTACGTCTCGTGGCCCTTGGGCCTTAGTGCTGGCTGGTGATGGAGTACGTACGTTCCCTGGACCTGGGGCCTTGGTACCGGCTGGTAGTGGGGTACGTACGTCTCGTGACCCCTGGTACTTGGCCTTCTTCTTGGGCCTTTAATAGGACATTCGCAGGTGATCCTTGTGGGCCTTCTAGGGATATTCGTAGGAGGTATGTAAGGGTTGATGGACCGGTCTTTATCGGGCCATTAACCCAACACCACTAAAACTAGATCTAAGGTAGGTGGAGCAAAAAATGCCAAGGGAATCAAGAACAGGAGAAGAACTGACCTCGAAAAAGGTGGTGTGATCGACTAAGGCTTTCTCTCTCTAGAAAACTTGACAGAGCTTCGCTTCAACAAAAAATTGCGCAAGTAGAAATGAACTCGAGCTAGGGGTATTTATAGCCTCCCCAACTATGGCTAGAATCGGAACCTGGGCCTCCGTTTAAAAGCCCATCATTACGAACTGTCACCTCAGCCAACTAGTGATAGCCGCCCAATACAACAAACCAATTCACGCCACGTGGATCCCTCCTCCAACGGTCATATTCCGATGGCTATTTCCAAGCAACTGAACAGCCTCCACCAGTACCCCTCGAACAACTGAGATTACGAAGACCTCAGGAAAACCAAGAATATCAAACATTTTTTCAGGACATCAAACGAAATCATGACGGCCTTCACCAAAACCGGAGAAATAGCCACGACTCCCATCAAAGGCCTTCGGTCTCGAATGTGGGGGATTGGGGGACTCCCATCGGCAAAACACGAAAACACAAAATTTCACTACTTCTCAAGCTATAGTGATGGAGCCACATGCGAGATCACGACACTTACTCCTATTTCCCTCAAGAAGCTCTCGACAAAAGGAGTGGGGGACTGGGGGACTGAGAGATTAGAGTTTCTAGATGAACAGAAAATATCACTCATGAGCAGGAACGAAAGCTAAGTCAGAGGAAGAGGAGCTGAGCTAGACAAAATTGATTATGCCGGAGGGAACTTACCTTCCACGTTTCATGTTGGGGGTACTAAGTGTACTCTTTTTTCCTTTATTAGGATTGTCTCCCACTGGGTTTTTTCCTGGTAAAGGTTTTTAACGAGGCACCTCCCCATCATGGACAAGGGTGATGGTCCTCCGGCCGAAGAGGAAGAAACCGAAGATAGAAGACCGTTGCAGATACAAATGTGGACTACTCTCTTTCACCTCGAGTACTCTCGGCTCGGGGAGTGGGGGACTCGTGATAGAGTATATGGCCCAAGGACCCCTGACTCACATACTTCCACTACTACAGACAGGCCCAACAGGCCCAAATGGCCCAAATACAGCAGCCGGAGTTCTTGACAGCCCATACTACACAGGGTGTCGCCTTCGGCTCTATGCTCGAAGGCTTCACATTCAGGAAAACGGTTATACCTGGTCCAGAAACACAACGGGGAATCCAAGGCAAGAAACGTCAGCCTTCGGCACATACAACCCCCGGGTCCATGCAGCCTAGGGCACTACCCCCGACAAGATCTGCTCTCTGCACGCTCTGAATCGCTGCATTGAATGCGGTGTCACATCCAACCACCGCATTAAATGCGGTGCCACATGCTATGTCGGTGCCACCCTGGCCGAGTTGACCCTCCACCATTGATTACTTGACACGTGTACCCACATTAATTACACCTAGCATTTATGACTTCTATAAATAGCAAGCCAAATCTTCATTGTAATCGATCAAAATAACAACCTCATTTATTACATACATATTCTCTCTCTCTCTCTCTTACTTATTCTGACTTCTCTCTAGATACCCCTCAACGGTATCCCCCTGATATACTATCTGTCACTTAGTATTGATCTGCGTTGCTCAATTAAATAGTTTTCATGTGGTTAAGCCCGATCAACCCCGAAATCGGGTTGCCCCAAAAATTAATCCCTGCTCCCTTCCGTCATTAATTAGAAAGAACTTGTAATTTAGCTTTATTTTTCACATTAATTAATTTTACCAAGAATAAAATCTCGCACAATTACGTTTATATTTATTTTAATCGCTGGATTTATGTAATACATAATTTCCATTTTCCAACCCTGTAGAGACGATACTCGTACTTGCACCCTATACTATTTACACATATTTTAAGTGTGACAAAACTAACATCAGTTTTTGGCGCCGTTGTCGGTGACAGTGTCGGTTCTAAGGGTTAATTATTTTCGGTGAATTGTTTTAGGTTTTCGTATGATTTTTCTCTTCTAACCGTGCAAATTAGATTTGTTTATGCATACGCATGCCAAGAGGGGAGAACTACTTATCCCTCTTAATCTCGAGTTAAAAGCGCTCTCCAAACAAAATCGAAAGGCTCAACGAGAGGCATGAACAAATATGGAGCCATCATCATCTAGAACTGCTGGGACATACAATGTCCCTATCTCTCAACACATCCATTCTACTCAACCTGGGAATGGAGATTTCTACCTTCATACCTCTGCGCAAAGTTCTCCGCCAAATTCACTAGGACATCTTCCTCCCAGATTCTAAAATTATCGTCCACCCATCTTTCCTCTAAATATTCAAACTCCACAACTAAATCTTTCTCCTTTATATCAGCTCTTTCGAAGCACCACTACTGCTCCCGAAATTCCTTTTCAAAATCAAAATTTTGGGTTGCAAGGAGCAGACCAGAACATTCAAAACCCGAACTTTCAGAATCCAAATTTTCAAAACGAGCAGCATCCTCAAAACAATCCTTTTCAAACTTAGTACCAAATGCCTCTTGTGCAACCAAGGCCAGTCTACCAAGCCAGACCTCAAGCTCCTCTATTCCAAGTCTATATCCCGCACGAAAACCCTCTCTACCAAGAGCACACCATAGCAGAATACCTTACGCCTGAAGTTTCAGAATACGACAACATCCATGTGCCAAGCGTTACTGCTAACCACTACGAGATCAAGCCGGTGGTGATTAACATGGTCTCAAACAACCAATTTGGAGGAGGATCAACTGAAGACCCAATGATAGATATTACACGTTTCCTGAGAATGTGTCAGACGTTCAAGATCCCTGGGGTGGCTAATGATCAAGTGAGGTTGATGTTTTTCCTGTTCTCATTGAGCCATTAGACGGAATTGTCACCACGTTTTGGACCAAAATTAGTGCATTTTTCGCTCATTTCGAGCCATTAGATGTGGAAATGAATGCACAAGATTCATTTTCACTTTGCATGGGTGAGGTTCAAATAAGAAGAAGCCTTTAGGTGAGAAATGAGAATGAATCTCTGTCGTTGGATTTGACTATTTTGCAGTAAAAACACTTTATATTGCACTGAAATATGAAACCTAGTTTGGTGACATTTTGTGAAAAATCAGTATTACAGTCGTCTGGTGCAACATGAAGTAGTTTTGATGCAGCATCACCAAATATTAATGCAACACGAAACAATTATAGTGCAACGTTGCAAAATTTAAATTTTACTTTAACATGAAGCTATTTTTAACGCAATATCGTAAATCTAACGGTTGAGGTTTGACGTGCACTTGTCGTGAGGTGCACTCAAAATAAATACAATACAACAAATACACGTAGTATATTGAAGTAAGGTTCGTATCCATAGGGAAAGGAATACTTTTCTTTTTAATTTAAGAAGTAAGTAAAGGGGGGAATTTGGATTGAATGATTTGATTTAATTAAAAACTAAGATGAATGACTTATATGAGATTTAATTCAAGAATAAAAGGGACTTGGCCTTGCTACTTTCCACTTATTGATATATTTTAGTCGATCATTGTTATATCTATAACTTATCCCCTCTCGAATACTCAATCAAGGGGTATATCTAATTCATCGAGGGTAGTTGTTAACAATGACCGTTCATTAATAACCCTTACTAGTAATCAAATATAGAACAACGCCTTATACCGATTTAATAGTAGCATTTAATCTTTCTAACTCCTTGATGAAATCAATTGAGATTGATAACCTTAACACAACGGTTTCGGTTTAACCAACAAAATTGATCCCTCTCAAGTTTATTAACCACGACCGTGCATTAATAAACCGAAGTTACTTACTTGTGAAACCATCAACGAGTAACCATCGGTTCGTTGATCGTTTCTAGTAGTAATTATTGTCGGAACGTTAACTAATCGTCACTTAGCAACCCTCCAACATTAATATAGAATAAGATTAAGGAAAGAATTAATAATCAAGAGAAGAAGTTAAGAAAATAACTCGCAACTTTAATAATCAACAAGCTTCAAGAGCAAAACCAAGAAATGAAAGTTTAGCTCCTCATTTGCAGACTAAACATAGCTAGAAAAATATAAAGAAATGCTATTCTAAACTGAGCTTAGGAGTATGGAAGAAGAGATGCTTTTTAGAGAAGAAAAAGTGTGCTATTTATAGGTGTTTTTCAACACCTTTGGCCGGGTACCCGACCGGGTCAAGTACTTACCCGACCGGGTCCGGTCAAAATCAGATAATCTTCCACGTTTTGGTGATCTTCGGCACGTTCTGGTGTTCCGGGTCAAGTCTGACCCGACCGGGTGGAATAGGGGACCCGACCGGGTCCAATGATATTCCAGGCACTTTTGTATGTTAAATCAGACCCGACCTGGTGAAGTCTTCTACCTGGTCGGGTAGTTGCTCCTGGACAGTCAAAATTCCCTTCTTTTCACTTCAAAGTCCTCCTTTCCAACACCATAATTCCTAATTCTACTTTACAACTTATAAATGAAGTTTAAGATACAATTACAACTAAAATCACACAAATGTTTACAAACTAAATAAAACGGTAAACAATCCACACAAATCAAACATAAAAACAGACATTTATGCACTACTAATTAGTGCATATCAAGGTTCATTCACATTTCTCACATTACATTCATTTCTCACTTGAACCAATGTGTGTGTATAATTATAAAAATAAATGATAATAATAATATAATAATGAATCAGGACCGTTGGATTGTAATATGTGAAACTGAAATGTGCATTAGATGATATTGAAATGTGCAAAAAAAAAAGAAATTAAACTCAAGTGTGCATTAAGTGAAACTGAAATGTGCAGAATAAAAGGTACAAAAATAACAGAACATCGTACCTTTTATTCTACACATTTCACTTTCACCTTGTGCACATGTCAATTTCACCTAATGCATAATTCAGCTTCACATAATGTTAGTATATCGTACCATTTGTGTTGCACATTTCAATTTCACCTAATGCACATTGCAGTTTCATCTAATGCACGTTGAATTTTACTTAAATCAAATATAACGGTCTAGATTAATTCTAATTTGTCTTTTAAGATCATGTTCTTATTTGAATGCTTGTGTGTCGCTACTTGTGTGCATGAATGTTTCTGTGTCTACATATGGATAAGATTATTTTGGACATTTTAATGTTAAACAGTGTTTTAAGTCATGTGAAGTAAACATGAGTTTATAGCACTGCTTATTTTATGTGTCACCTATTAACGCAAGTTTTAATAAGCACAGTTTAGTAAATGTGGTGTCTTAAGCATCGTGTCAAATGGAGAGTTTATTTAAAGAGGCATATGAGAAAATTAATGTGGAGAGAATATGAAAGGCCGGGGTTGCTAATTCTTCATTTCACACTGAACTAGAAATAAAGTTGCGGAGTTTACGTTGTAAAAACTAAAAGTGAATATGAGTCCTTAGCTTTTTGGTTGTGGGTTTCACGCCCCGTCTTCCCAGTAGTTCTTTTTTAGATTCTTCATTCTATGAAACACAAAATCAACAGAAGAAATTTTTTCCACATGAAAAGGCTTTCAACATTGGAAGTCTCGATCTTTTTACCATATTTTCCTCTCGTTGGTCAGTGCTGTTGTAGGTTACATATTGCACTTTTTATTATTGAATAAAATCAACATTGCGGGGATTTGTGTTTGTATATAAAACGAGGCAATTCTTAATTAAAGTCTCTCACAAAACGAAGCGGTGATTTGGTTTGGGGGTTGAGGTAACTGATCGATCTTAACTAGATAGCTAACATGTTGTTTATTAATTTGGCTTGTTTTTTAAAACTACGTACCACTCCTAACAAATAAATTTGGCCTTTTGTTTTGTAGTACGTCAGTGTTGTTCTGGCCTGGTATCCTCAATTCTACTGTACATGTTTGTAGCCGTACGTAACGTATGTAATATATACTTGATGCGCTTCAGGCCCGGCCATGGATCATTAGGTGATGGTGATGTGAATTTGAGTTAATTAAAGTATGATGATGATGTTTAAACTGCGGTTTGTAGTGTTTATCATCATATGTGGTTTGCTGCCTGGTGCAATAGTAGGTACGTACGTACGTAATAAATAATTCAACCCCCTCCGATCCTGCACTGAGCTGAGAATCGTTTCTATAAACTGGGCCGGGCGGGTTTAGATCGATATTGATGATCGAGATTGAGGAATATATATACCAAGAATTGAAGGCGATTCCTTAAAACATACATACATACATACATACAGTGTAGGATAGGATCATTAATTAATACTCCGTACGTAATTATATTGGTGCATGCAGGTGCGGCGGCGGCGTTCGTGGGGGTGAACATAGGGATGGATATGGTGAAGAGGCCTTCAGCGACGGACGTGGTGGCCCTGCTCAAAGCTCAACAAATAAATCACGTGCGCCTATTCTACGCCGACGCACCCCTGCTCAGGGCTCTCTCCCACACGGGGATCAAAGTCGTGGTGGGCGTCACCAACGCTGAGGTTCAAATGTTCGCCAGAACCCCCTCCAAAGCCGCCCGCTGGGTCAACGACATGGTGGCCGCTCCCCTCGCCGCTTCCACCAACATCACCGCCATCGCCGTCGGGAACGCACTCCTCACAACTCTCCCGACCGCCTCCCGCCGCCTGGTCCCCGCAATGCGCAACCTCCACAAAGCCTTGGTCTCCGCCAACATAAGCGACGCCGTCAAGATCTCCACGCCTCAATCCACCGACATCATGAGCGTGCAGTTCCCGCCGTCCGCCGCCACCTTCAATTCCTCCCGCGGCTCCGACGTAGTCGTCCGCAAGGTTCTGAAGTTCCTGCAGAGCACGGGGTCGTTCTTCATGCTCAACGCCTACACCTACCACAGCTATGTCGACTCCCGCGGAGTGTTCCCCATGGAGTACGCCCTCCTGCAGCCCGTCTCCGAGGCGCATCGCATCTCCGACCCCAACACCGGCCTCCTCTACGAAACCATGCTCGACTCCCTGGTGGACGCCACTTACTACGCCATGTCCGCTCTCGGCTTCCGCAACATCTCGGTGGTGGTGGCGGAGACGGGGTGGCCGTGGAACGGCGGCGTGGAGGAGCCGTATGCCACTGTGACCAACGCGGAGACGTACAACCACAACCTGATCCTTCGCGTTTCGAACGGGTCGGGGACGCCCAGCCGCAGCGAGCTTCCCCTGAACGCCTACATCTACGAGCTGTACAACGAGGACAGTATGCCGGGGCCAGCCTCGGCGAGGAGCTGGGGAATATTCTTCTCCGACGTGAAAGCGGTGTATCCTCTGAACCTCAGCGGCGCGGGGAGGGAAGGCGGCGGCTCTGCGGCGAACTCTGCGGCGGGTTACTGTGTGGCAAAGAGGGGAACGGCGGATAAGGATCTGGTGAAGGGGATCAATTGGGCGTGCGGGGAGGGGAACACCAACTGCTCAGCGATCAGGCCGGATGGGCGGTGCTACGGCCACACTCTGGAAAGCCGGGCTTCTTACGTGTACAATGAGTACTACCAGATCATGCGTTTTTGCGGCGGTTCCTGTGACTTCAGCGGTACCGCAGCCATCACCTTCAATCCTCCTAGTCAGTACATCAATTCTTCCACTTTCTCCATCTTTTAATACTTTATTATACTCTATTTTAGATTAGATTTTTATCTCTATCCACACTCATCTTTTCTTTTGGTCTCCTCCATCAGGCTATGGGGAATGCAACTTTACTAAAATGTGAGTATCTAATTAAATGCGCTAGCAAGCTAGCTAGCTTAATTATTGAAGCAAATAAAATAAAAATAGTGTGATATATTTAATTAATGTATCAATTTCAATCTGAGCTCTACCTAAAGCATGCGCCACCTTTACATTTTTGAGCTACAGATTAAATTCAAGCGCAAGCATTTGCCCGCCACCAGGATCCTCAGAGCCCACAGCTCCCTTTGCTGAAGCTGCCAGAATTCAATATCCCCATGGCGTAATTTTGTTAGCTCTCACTTTCCTTCAATTCCTGGTGTAATTTTGGACATGTCCAGTGTCTGTATCTTTATTCATTATTTTTTCTTTGTACAAGTACTTTATGTCAAGATCGAGTTTAGGCTATAATTATTAGATCAGCTTGTTATTTCAAAAGTTCATTACTTACCCTTTACTTTCATTCATGTTTCATCTTTCACCTACCAATACTTCATTTCACTCTACCTACATATTGTCACATTTAATAATAGATATTGTCAAACATGTGTGCTCTTAAAATTAAATTTGTTGTTTTTAATAGGTATTATCAAACATTTCTGCTCGATCTTAAAGGTAAATTAAATACTTGTACCTCTCCTTGTGCTTACCGTTACACTAAAAGCAATCGTTGATAGTGTAGAACGTTCTTCCACCTTTGACCACGCAAAGCACCACAGTCAATTGCATTGATAGGCTGGCATAATTACTGGCACCGCATACCCGCGATCTAGCAAGTTTTTATACTCGGTCATTGTAATATTTGAGATTAATTTAAAGAGATTAGTAGTAGTACCCATACCAACAAAATGCATCTTTTTTTAAGACAGTTCATCTCCTAAGAACTCCAAGTTAAACGTGCTTGCATGAGATCTGAAGGGTGTGTATGAATAACTACCTCAGACTCTACGGGGCAGGGTGTTACAGCCATGAACTCATTAGAGCACAAACTCATAAGAATTGTAGAGTCCTGCCCTCGGGCCGACAAAATACAGAAGGAAAACCAACCTCCCTTGCTCAAACTTCTAAGGAAGCCCATCTCCTCCCTTTGGGATGCTATGCTTCTCACGACCCTTGAACTATCAGGATGGTATTCACGACGCCTTGTATAGTATGGATGAGTTGGACTGCGGTTGACTATTCGTACTGTACGGCGGGTTGTTGACGTGCCCGGCTAGGTCCGGGGCGTGACAATGACAATAAGTTATCACCTAAATACACACAGTAGCCGGATGTAGATCGCCGGGTGTCAGGGCAGCCGGTCCAATCGGCGTCGGTGTAGGAGATGAGAGTAGAAATAGGTGATGGTCGAATGTAAAGTCCCAAGTGTGGTGTGCCACTGATATACCTTAAAATCCGTTTAAGGGCATGAAAGTGAGGTGCCCGAGGGTCATGCATGTAAAGACATATTTGCTGAACAACGTAGGAAATCTCTGGATGGGTGAAAGTGAGGTATTGTAGAGCCCCGGCAAGACGGCGGTAGAGAGTGGGGTCATCCACCGGAGGGCCGTCGGTGGCACTAAGTTTGGCCGAGGAGTCAACTGGCGTGGCAATGGGTTTGCATGAGGCCATGCCCGCACGGTTCAGGATGTCCTTAGCATATGAGGTTTGGGATAAAAAGAGGCCACCAACATGTCTAGTAACTGAAATGCCAAGGAAGTATGACAAGGGACCCAAGTCGGTCATATCAAATTCAGACTTGAGTTGGGAGATGATGGACTGATGTAGAGCATTGGTAGAAGCCGTAAATACAATGTCATCCACGTACAATAATAAGTACGCAATATCCGTGTCATGGATATAAATAAAGAGTGAGGGATCGGACTTACTTTGCACAAAGCCAATGGATGTCACAAATGATGAAAAACGATGATTCCAAACCCAGGGTGTCTGTTTAAGCCCGTATAACGACTTGATAAGCCGGCAAACAAAGTCAGGATGAGACTTATCTTTAAACCCATGGGGTTGGTGCATGTAAACCATTTCATTGAGAGTGCCGTGGAGAAAGGCATTCTTGACATCAAGTTGATGTAGAGGCCACGAATGATGAACGGCCAAGCTAGCTGAGCACAGTTCGAATAGTTGGCGGCCTCATCATCCGAAGAGTGGAGGATGTGATCGAGGACTTGGTATGCCCGAGCCGTAATTTTAAATAATTCGACCCAGGAAGAAAACTCAACGTTTTCCAAGTCAAGGGTGATGGGAATGAAATTTTTGATATTGGAGATGGCTAGAGCAGGATGGAAGGAAGATGATTTGTTGGAAGCCATGAGAGAAGAAGAAAAAAAAAACTGAAGCTCTGAAACCAAGTTAGAATTAAATAATTCTACATGTCTCAAATATTATTTGCCAAGACTTTAAATAGCCGGCAATAGTATACATGGTCAATCTTATCAAGCTAAACTAAAGCTATCTACGTAACAATATACAGAAACGTAAATGGAGGGATAAGACCACTCCTGATAATACTAAACAATTATAATAATATAAAATATGATAGATGATATTCTCATGCATGGATTATTTTGTATTTATCTCATCTATCATATGAAAAAGTAGGAAAGAGAATGAGGGTAAATAAGTATATTTATTGAAAAAACTTACCAAAAATGGAAAGGGATATAACTAATAGAGAACATCCCAAAATGGAAAGAGGGCCAAGTATTAGAGAATGGAGGGAGTATAATTTATCCCAAATGGCTGTGTTTTGATGGAATTCTATTTCGGCGGAAGAGAAATCAATTCCATAAAGCTTGATAATGTGGAGTGGTCATATGATGCCAAGGAAATCATGGAGATGGGTTATGGGCGCCAGAGATTGAAATTTGGGATCGGTAGTGCAGCCGTTAATTGTCCGCCGGTTTTGTGGACATTAAACATGTGCATTGAACATTGGCGGTGAACAAGACAATAAGTGTTGAGTATGAGCAATGAGTATGTCACTAGATATATTGTACATGACAATGAAAGAATGCATTAAAAAGCTTGTTGTGCAATGATTATGACAATAAGTGTAGTAATGCATACTAGTAATGGCACCATGAAATGCAATATAATTAATTAGATGTAAAATAATAAAATTATTAAATTTTAAAAAACTATAAATAAATTCCTTAAGTGAATAAGTAGAAAATAAATTTTGGCAGAAGTGCATTGATAATTACCGGATATGCCGTAAAGTCGTGCATTAATGTCGTGCAGTAAAAGCAGTATAAAGTGCAATAATTATAATTTGACGAAATTAGTGCAAAATGCACATATTTTAAATTAGGGTATTTTCGTCATTCAACCTTTATTATAAACAAGATTTCTTTTTTTATTTATTTTCGGTCATACCAAAATCTAAAAACTAGTTAGATCATAGATTGGGAAACTCATTGAGTTTTAGTCATACTCTAGAAAATTTTTCTATGCTTGTCATGTCACTTAATCTCAAAAGGGACTAAAATTCTTTAAATTCAGTTAATTATTCTAAAAGTAGCTGTGTTTGGAAGGAGAGCTGAATTGAGCTTAAATAGGAAAAAATTGACTCGAGTGAAACGTTGCCAAAACTAATGTTTCTATTCAACCGGTTGCGTTCTAGTCCTTTCTAAGGGGAAATGACGGAACAGAGTAGAAATTGAGCAGATGTTTCTGAATCGCGTTGATGTATTTTTTTGACGAAAAAGAGTAAAACGGAGTTCAGTACTCCGAATTTGAAGTGGTCGACAGCAGCTTTAAATCTTTTCGGATCTGACAACTCCGAAAGCGTTGGCGTCAGAAAATGTCAGCCATTTTCGGAGCTGACAACTCCGAATGCAGAAGATAGGATTTCTGAGCGTTTTCATTGGTCCGTCGGATTCTACCGTGATAACATTTTCGGCATAAATACTGCTCATCCTCCACACTTTCACACCCACCAACATCTCCTATCCTCCTCTCACACTTTCTCACCAACAAAACAAACAAGACCTCACACTATGGTTCTTCCACACAACCACTACACAGGAATTTACTCAGTCGCCGTGGATAATGAAACACCTGTTACGGTGAATCTATCGAGGCTTGTCTGTGAGTGCGGTTGTTGGAGGATGAACGGCATGCCATGCGTCCATGCGCATGCTGTCTGCCATTTTCTTAAGTGCCCTGTTGATCATCTTATTCGAGAGGTATACAAACTAAGTTCTTACATAAATGCACATTCCAGTGATATCATGCCATTGCCGAATCTGAATGAGTGGCCACAAAATGAGTTCATTCTTCTGCTGCCTAAATACTCTTCCAGAACTTCTCGAGTAGGACGCCGTCAAGAAACCAGATTTCCAAATGAGATGGATATGCGTCCAAGACGCAGAGCACAACATGAATGATTCACATTTGTACTCTCTTATGGTGTATTATTTCTTTTCTTTGTAGTTTGTTTTAATGTTGTAACACTTTTATTAGCCATATGTTTCAAATGTACTTTTAATATGTTATGAACTTTGTTTAATTTTGAGTTCATATGACTTAATGGGTCACTTATTATTAAACACGTGATATTGTAAACTGTATTTGTAATTATTTTCAAGTTAATAATGCTGAATGGGTCAACTGTTTTTAAAACTCGTCACATTGATTAATGATGGAGTATATGGCACGGGAACCCCCGGCCCACAGACTCCTACCACTCCAGTAAAGGCCCAACAAGCCCAGGAGGCCCAACAGGCCCAGGAGGCCCAACAGGCCCAAATCACAGCGCCCAGAGTACCAAGCAGCCCGCAATACGCACCAGGGGTGCCTTCGGCCCCCTGGCCGAAGGCTCTAAACTCTCACAGAACGGGTTTCTCAAGCAAACTAAGAAACTGGGAGAAAACGGCGAGAACAGTAGCCCTCGGCACTAGGAGCCCTCGGCACCAGGGTGCCCTCGGTTTGAGGAGCCCTCGGCTACTGCTCTATAGCCGAAGGCACCTCACTCGACAAGATCTCCTCTTCACGCGCGTACAGATCGCCGTACCCTGTACAACGTCCCATCCAACAGCCGCATTAAATGCGGCCACATGCGGTTGCCAGCGCCAACCGGATGAGGTGACCTCTCGGCCAATGGATGCTTGACACGTGTCCCTGTCCGGCATTTATTGCTACTATAAATAGCACCCCCTTTTCCCCGTTGTAAACCACGACATTCATACTGAATACACTCCCTCTCTTACTTACTTATGCTCTGACTTCTCTCTAAGTTATTCTCAGCAATAACCCCTCAGATATATACCCCCGAGTAGACTATCCATCAATTAAGTATATTGATACTTTTAATCGATGTACTTTGTTATTTTTTGGGTTCACATTTTTTAATGGTTAGGTTTTTATTATTCGGGTTCACTATTTGTGTTCAAAATATTTATTGGGTCAATTTTGTAAAAGGTGTGCTTATTTAATTGAATGGGTCAACTTTTTGTAAAACGCGTATTCATGAACAATATTGTACAATTTTTACTTAAGTTGAATAACTTATGATTTATAACAAATACAAAAAAATTCTTTTAAAAAAAAATAAATATAAAACACATGAGAAGTGAAAAATTCAGCAACCAAATTAAGGCCAAACAAAATAAATCAGCACGGCACATACGAATTCGGAGGAGTGAACTCCGAAATGTTCTAACATTGTCCAGAACCTCCATTTTCGGACCCGCCAACTCCGTTTTGCGCTATCCCAGAAAACTTCAAAAAAAAAAATAGGAGGAAATACTACAGAGGGTAGAATCGCTAGAAAGGGGATGGAATGTGTTCCGACTCACCGTGCACGGGAAGTAGGAAGAGAATTTCACAACTCACAAGGGAGGAAAGAGGTGGTCCAACTCCAAGCAATGAGTTAAGATGGAAATATGGAATTCCAATCTCCCAACAAAATGTCATATAAGATTAACTTAAAATAACTCTGGAGTGTGATCAAGATAACCGTAAGGATTGTGGAACGTGTGCGTGCGAGTGTAGATCCGTACTTACAACAGGGACGGCCCAGGGCATGGCTACCCAGTCCAACCGCACAGGGCCCAAAATTTTGTAGGGCAAAAGAAAAACTATTAGTATTACTTCAACCCAAATTTACAAACCTTATAGCGCCCAACTTCAAGCTATCCGCGACCCATATTTGTGCAATTCAGCAATTGGAACGAGAAATCAGAAGGCAGCTTGGAGACTGGAACGACGGAATGAAGGCTCAGACTCGCAAGTCGCACCAACGAAGGAGGACCGATGAAGCCTCGCACCAACGCCAGGCCCGCCACCGCCCACCACACCGCCCACCACGCTCCGCCAGTCCGCCTCCACTGCTCCACAGTCCGGTCAGTTTCTGATTTTCAGCTTTTCCGATTTGTTTAATTTGCTAATTATTGTGAATTATTGAATTATTGAATTGTTGAATTGTTAAATTGTTTGTTGAATTATTGAATTGTTGAATTGTTAAATTGTTTGTTGAATTGTTGAATAGTCAAATTGTTCTAATTTGTTTATTTTCATATTTTTAGATTTAATGTTTGTTGAATTGTTGCATTGTTGTTATTTGCTCATTTTTTGCAATTAAAGTAAATAATTAGTTGAATTGATAATTAATGTGTAAATGTGTTTTTTTTAGAAATTACCCAAAATAGGACTAAAACGTTTGTATATTTCAAAATAGGACTATCAGTTTTTAATTCTCAAAATAGGACTAATTACTGCCAAGTTTTGACAGTACCAGACTTTAAACATGGTAGTATTTTCCAAACTTGGCAATAATTACTGTTTATTTTAAAAATCAAAACATGTCAGTCGTATTTTGAAATTTTCAAATTTTTTTACTCCTATTTCGGGAATTCCCTTTTTTTCAAAAAAAAAAAAGTGTAAATATGTTTAACAACAATTCCATAAATTTAAGAAAGTGATATTTTAACTTAGGGGGTGTTTGGATCTAATTCTTAAAACCGCTTCTGCTCCCTGAGGGAGCAGAAGCAGAAGTTGGAATGTTTGGGTGAAAATCTATGAAGCACGGATACTTCCCTAGGGTAGCGTATTGGCGTATCGGATACGTTCCCGTATCCGATACTCTAGGATACCCGTACCGTACGTTCCCGGGCCGTATCTATAATTTTTAAAAGTTTCTATTTTTTTTTTTAATTTTTTGAAAGTTTCCGATACTCGTATCCTGACGGATACCCGTATCAACTTTTTTGAATAAAAAAAACCCAAAATTTGAGGATCCTGAATCTATTGCAAGGAGATATTACATGGAACCTAAGAAGTGGTGGGCATGCTTTGGTTCTAATGCACCTTTTCTTCAAAAATTAGCTTTCAAAATACTAGGACAACCTACTTCATCATCATGCTCAGAAGGAATTGGAGTTCTTATTCTTTTATTAATTCATTTAGAAGAAACAAACTGCTTCCAAAACGAGCAGAGGATTTGGTATTTGTTCATAACAATCTTCGTCTTTTATCACGAGCTTCTAAGCAGTATATGTTTTTAAAATATTGTTTTCTATCTTAATTATTCTAGAACTTTGGTACTTGCACTTTTAATTTCAAGATTGTAGTTGTTTGACTTATTTCTCATTTTAAATTAATGACTTATCGACTACATGTCTACATTTATATTTCGAGATGACTAGTGTATATGAGAAATATTATGATGTATATGTAATGAATGGGTATATATGTATATATAGGATATATATATCCAAAAAATTATTATTTTTGTATATTTCATAGGATATTATATGTATATATTTCCAAAAAAAAATCTATTTTTAATATTTATAAATACATCCCTGTAACTTTTAATATTTGTAAATACACCCCCATAACTTTTAATATTTATAAATATGGCCCCGTATCCGTATCCTACTTTTTTTTTGTTTTGACGTATCCCCGTACCCGTGTCCGCGTTTCCGCGATTCCGCGTACCGGTATCGGTGCTACATAGGTGAAAATGCAGAAGTGATTTGGTGCTCTAATTTACTCCTAGAATCATTGTTTTTAGAAGCTGAGGGATACCAGCTTCCGAAAACTGATTCTGATTCTGATTCTGTTTTAAAAAAGAAGCAGAAGCAGAATCAGTTCCAAATACCCCTTAATTTACTCACTTGAAAAAAGACCAAATTTTATTAACTCCATTTTCTGTGGACCGGCCTGCATACAATGACAGGTAAACTAGTCATTACTCGGTCAAATGTTTGGGGTCGGAGGAGCCACCTCTGGATGCGGAAGAGGGGGCAGCGGCGGCGAAGGGCGGTCGTGGCCGTCCACGACATCAGTTTCCGCTTCCGGAAAACGAATCCAGAAAGAGATGACGGAGCTTAGCTGGGAGCCTCTGCCCGACTGTGCCGCTGGCCCCAAAGGGGATAATCTTTACCATTGGGTCGCCACTCTCTTCGGCCCCCCTGGTATCTCTTTCTCTCTTTCACATTTATATGACTGGTAGTGCCAAATGGAAGCATATGGTTTGAAGCAGGAATCGCATCCCTTTAAACGAAGTGTTAATATCTAACCACTTGTTTCATCATTTTCCGAAAGAAAACGTCTTTGGAAAAGGAAACCTTTTTCTTCTGCTTTGCCATTAACGGTCACGCAAAGGGCAATGGTTTTTAAAATGTTTTAGGCTGCAGGGTTCGACTACATCCTACTGAAATTAGGCGGACCTAAGTGGGGAAAAACTTGATCCAGATGGAGATAGAATCGGGGACAGTTGTAAATGTTTGCTGTTTGACTGGCCTAACTCCTAGGCTACAAAAACCATATTGTAATAAGTTGTAATGCCTAGACGGGTTTTATGTGGTACTAGATCTAAGCCTCGGTTTTTTTGGAGTCTTGGAGGGCCTGTAGGGTTTAATTGGCTCAAGGATTTCGGAAGGGATGGGTGATATTATTTTTACAAATTATTTCTAAATGAAAAAGGTCAAATATAAAGTGGAAATGACAAGGTATATACAAATTCATAGTCTAATTAATCATATAGATATTTCTAGTCTAAAAATCAATCTTCCCTCCTTCCCTCCAAATTCCTCAAACCAAACAAGAACTTGGACACGGGAGGAAACTGAGGAATGTTCCTTGTTTTATTGGGAGAGAAGGTGGAGGAGCTATATGTTCAAACTCCTCATGTCACACTCCCAGTTTAGGGGTTTTCAGGAATACAGATGAGTTTTTTCTTAATTTGTTTTACCTTTTTAAACTGAAATTGTTCTGCATTATCCCACCCTAAGTGTGGATTGGTCGGGGTTAAAAGGAGATATTTAGCTTATGTAGATTTTGGAAATAGACATTGCATAAATGATGCCTAAACTGTGTTTTGTCACTTATTGCAAGTGATTGCCACTGTTAATTCTACCTGAGAAAATATTTAATCCTATAAGAGTTCTGCTAAAATAACACCCGTACCTTTTAGATTTTGTAAAGTTTAATTCTTTGATGAAATAAGATCGCATATGAAGTAGTGACAGATAAGGTTCATTCCCTTTTATTGTAAAACATTTTTCATCATATGACAAAAAGCTGTTGTTAGTACATCTTAGTTGAACCCTGCCCTTTTTTCATAGGGACACCTTATGATGGCGGAATATATTTCCTTGACATAACATTCCCATCTGAGTATCCATTCAAATCTCCAACGGTATGATGAAGATCATAATTTACATTTGAAGCATACTTCTGGTTTACTAGCAATCTGTATAAACTAGTTATGCCATGATCGATACTTTCCGAGCATTATTTCCTTATTATCCAAATGCACACACAATATTTGATAGATTTCATAGTTGGGCCAGAGTCACTAAACTGGGTAGTCAAATCTTATTCAAAGATTGAATCCAATTGGTTGTCTAGTATAACTAAGTCTTATAAACCCATGCATCTCTCTTTAATGTTTCATTGTGTGACTCTTAACTATAGTCCCATTTGTCTGAAAGTTATGATCAAATTGATGTCATAAGTATTGCTAACCATAGCAGAGGGAGGGCCTCCCTAAATCCAAATTTGAACTGGTTCAGTATTATGATGTATCCATAAAAACGTTTAGAATTTTTTACACATTAATTTACTTTATTTCAAACTTGAGGTGGGCCCGGGTCTGGTTGCCTGGGTTGACCCCTCTCCCCAGCTATGCCAGTGTGAGTAAACTAGGATCATTGGGTGAAGGTTGGTCTCATTTGAAAATTTGATATAGCCTCAGTGAGAAAGTAATACAATTAACAATGTTTGTAATACTTTTTAGTATTTCAATTGAAAAGTTGTTGCAAATTCAGCTAAATAGAAGTATTGTCTCACCTTGCGTTGAAGTTGACAACACTAAAATCTTTATGTGCCTCAAAATAAATTGAATACTAACACTAATGCGTAGTATAGTGAAGTAGAGATCTTATCTACATGGAGATGTGTATTTCCCTTTCATGAACTTGTAACAAAGGGGGGTTTAAGATGGTTTCACTTGAGAATATTTTAATACTAAGATGAACGATTTATGTGATTTAAATTAATGAGATAAAAGACTTGGTTTTGCTACTTTTCACTTGTTGAAATGTTTAACTTGTCCTCTCTCGAATACTCAATCATGGAAAATCTCTAATTCATCGATGGTAGTTATTAATAGCGAGACTGTTCATTAACAATCCTTACTATTAATCAAGTATAAAATACCGCCATATACCGACTTGATAGTAGCATTTAATCTCTTGACTCATTGATGATATCAATTGAGATTGATAACCTCAACACAACGGTTTCAGTTTAACCAACACAATTAATCTCTCTTAAGTTTACCAACCAAGATACCATGCATTAATAATCTGAAATTACTTATCTATGAAACCAGAAATGATTAACAATTGGTTCATTGATCGGTTCAAGTAGTAATTAATGTCAAGATGTTAACTAATCATCACTTAGCATCACCCCAACCTTAATATAGAGGTAAGCTAAGGGAAGAATTAATATTCAAGGGAAGAACTTTCGAAAATAACTCACAACTTTAACATTCAACAAGCTTCAAGAGAAAATCAAGAAATAGGAGTTTAGCTCCTCATTTGGATTTTGAAGACTAAACATGCGAGAAAATATAAAGAAAACAACTATTTTAAACCGAGCTTAAGTATAAGGAAGAAGATATGTCTAAATGGGAAGGAAAATGGGTGTATTTATAGGTGTTTGGAGGTGGCAGAGCCAAATACCTAATGGGGTATTTAGTGTACCTGATCGGGTACCTTATGTAGTCAGAACTCAGAAGCTGCTGAAATCACATCCAACCTGATCAGATTAAAGCTAAACCCGACCGGGTTACGTATCAAATCAGAGTTTCCATGATGTCTTGTTATTTGCCATGTTCGATTGTCTTGTGTCAACTCAAACCTGACCATGTTGAGTACAAACCCGACGGGTTTCGGTGAGTAGCTTCCTGGTAGCTTTCGATGTCACTTCCAACCTGACCGGGTTTTGATCCAACTCGATTGGGTTTTGTTCCAGCGCTTATATTTATGTTTATCCTTGCCTTCTTTTGGTGCATATAATACTCTCTTACATTCCTTTTGGTACTTACAACAAAATACACACAAGATACAAATTACATCCTACAAAATAATTTTGACTAGTACATCACAAACTAAACTAAACAATAACAACAACATCCAAGCCTTAGTCCCAAAAGATATTGGGGTCGGCTAACATGAATCGATACATGATATCACCGCCAAAAGAAAAAGAAAGAAAATAAAGATAAAAAAGATAAGCTATGATAAAAAGAAATATAAAAAGAGATGAATATACATAAAAATGATAAAATAAAAAGGATACAAATAATGCTTATATATATATATATAGGTTTAGGTTCAAGTGAGATAATCATCTTAGGAGAGAAATAAGAATGATTTATAGCCATCCGATCTTGAAGTTCTTTAATAAATCATTAAGGGTAAATAAGAGAATTTGACATCAAATTAAACCTACACCGTTACTTCCTTAAAATTTTGCAAATAGGTTCTCATGAGAATTCTTTATCAAATTACTTTTCATTTACTTATTCAATCAAAATAATTTCCTTTATCCCTATTTATTCTTTCTTAACTTCATTATTCTCAAGTTTCGTGCATGTCACCGAGGAAGACGCCTATTTTCATATTTTGTTAAAAAACTTGATCATTTTATCGCCTTATATTTAAATATATCTTCTATTTTATGTTTAAATGCATTTTCATATATTATTTATGCTCTAGATATTATTAAAAATTACACTAACACAACTATATATCTTGCACCTTATTAGTATCATAACTGCACCACAATGTCTATGTAAATATTTTTGAAAGTGTGAGAGAATAATGCACTTCTATATATGTTTAGATGCACATGTTTAAAGTGCACATTCATTTTGGGTAAAAAGTGCCATGTAAAAGTTTAGAAAGTGTGATATAGTAATGCACTTTTATATATACTTAAATGCAGATGATAGTATATATACCCTTTTAGTTTTTACACCCGTGTTTATTTATTTTCATTTCTTTTAATGATTTTGATTAGAAAAAGTGCAATTCACAAAGTGCAGACTAGTATAATAATAGTGCAGATTAGCATAGCAAAATTACATCAACTTTTTAGTGCATAATAGGGAAGAGTGCATATTTATGCACTTTCGGAGTAAAATAATGCACTTCATTTTAGAAAGTTTGATATAATGGTGCACTTTTGAATGTATTTAAATTGTATGTTATAAAAGTGCATTTCATTCTATAAAGGAGTGCCAATGTAATACTCCTAATACTTCAGCTGAGATGTACTAGGGCACTTTTATATATGTTTAAAATGCACCTAATAGTTGATAGTTTACACTCATATATTTATATTTATTTTTATTTAAAATATAAATGAGTGTGCACAATTCTATAGGTAAAGTGTAGTTTAAAGTTATGGAAAGTGCCAATTTAATAATACAGTATAATAAAATGCAATAACTATATAAATAATTTTGCATCTACTAAATAATTAATTACGTCATGCGTGCTAATTAAGTTGATATATTATTCTAGCACTACGTAAAATTCAAATAAGAAGCTTTTAATGGAAAGCAATTTAAGAATCCAATTTTTTAGGGTGTGCATCGTGCATGTTCCCTTTTATATGGAAATTTCCATCATGGATGGTGAAAATAAAATAAAAAACGATTCCACACTAGCTACTTTTAAGGGACACGTTGCTTTATATTAGCAAGTGATTTACCAACTTGTCATCAACATTAATACGATCACTAATATGGTTAATATTACCCATAAAAAGTCCACTTAATTACAAAGTATCACCACCGATTTAGCTCAATCTTGATCGTTGATATCATATATTTCATGGATGGATTTTGTTCTCATTTCTCTCCTGAGAGACCATTCTCACTTGAACCATCCCCTATATATATATATAGGGGAAAAGATGATACGAGATCACTCCTCCACACGAATACCCGCCTTCCACTTGGCTCTCTCCAAAGTCATGCCCTCATCAAACCCTAGAAGAAGCATATCACTTCGAACTCTCCTAACCCACGTCTGTTTGGGTCTTCCTCTCCCTCTCTTCCCTGCCTCTTCTCCACACATCTCAACTCGTCTGACAGGTGCATCACTCGATCTTCTACGCACATGACCAAACCACCGTAGGCGCGACTCCCGCATCTTGTCTTCAATATGTGCTACTCCCACCATTTGTCTGATTATCTCATTCCTCACGCGGTCCTTCCTAGTATGCCCACACATCCAACGCAGCATGCGCATCTCTAACACACTCATCTTTTGAATGTGACATTGTTTCACCGTCCAACACTCTACGCCGTACAGTAATGCAGGCCTAATTGTTGTCCTATAAAATTTACCCTTCAGCCTAGTCAGCATACCTTGATCGCATAGAAATTCTGACGCACTCTTCCACTTCATCCACCCTGTTCTGATTGTATGAGATACATCTTCATCTAACTCACCGTTCTTTTGAATTATGGAGCCCAAGTAACGAAACATATCACTGACTGGTATCTCCTTACCATCCAGAGTAATTCCGCTATTACCACTGCTTCTACATCCACCAAACTTGCACTCCATGTACTCTGTCTTGCTCCGACTTAGTTTGAAACCCTTATTCTCCAATGTTTGTCGCCATACTTTCAACTTTGCTTTAAGACCTGATTGTGTCGTGAATTGGCTTCGTAAGTTCATCCATGATTATGACAAATAAGAAAGGACTCGGAGCTGATCCTTGGTGCACTCCGATAGTAATAGGGAACTCTTCAGTCCTCCCTACACTAGTACGGACACTTGTAATACAATCCTCATACATATCCATGATGCTGCTGGTATACTTGCGTGATATGCCTTTTCTAGTTAAGGCACACCAAAAAACTTCTCGAGGTACCCTATCAAATGCCTTTTCTAAGTCAATGAACACCAAATGCAGATCCTTACGAGCGTCTCTATACTTCTCCATAAGTTGCCGAAGAAGGTGAATGACCTCAGTTGTTGAGCGACCAGGCATAAAACCGAATTGATTCTCTGAAATCTGCACAGTTCTTCGAAGTCTTTGCTCAATCACTCGCTCCCAAAGTTTCATGGTGTGACTCATAAGCTTAATCCCTCGATAGTTGACACATTCTTGTACATCACCTTTATTCTTAAATAAGGGGATAAGAGTACTTTTCCTCCAATTCGTTGGCATCTTGTTGTTTCTCCAAATCATGTTGAAGAAACTTATTAACCACTCGACGCCTCTGTCTCCCAAACTTCTCCAAGCCTCGATCGGCATGCCATCTGGACCCATTGCTTTCTTCCATCCCATCTTCCTCAGAGCTTCTTTAACTTCCGTTGTTTGGATCCTTCTCACAAAATCACAATTTACCATACAATCTGGTATGGACATGACGAGCACTTTGTCGTAGTGCGTCAAAATAAATTCAATACTTAACACTTATACGTAGTATAGCGTAGTAGAGTTCGTATCCACAGGGAAAGGAATAATTCTCTTTTTATGAACTAGTAATTAAAGGGGGTTTTGGGGTTGAATGATTTAATTTAATTAAAAACTAAGATGAACAACTTACATGTGATTTAATTCAACGATAAAAGGGATTTGGCTTTGCTACTTTCCATTTGTCGATATATTTAGTCGATCCTTGTTATATCTATAACTTATCCCCTCTCGAATACTCAATCGAAGAGTATCTCCAATTCATCGAGGATAGTTATTAACAATGACCGTTCATTAATAATCCTTACTATTAATCAAATACAGAACAACGCCTTATACCGATTTAATAGTAACATTTAATGTTTCTAACTCCTTGATGAAATCAATTGAGATTGATAACCTCAACACAACGGTTTCAGTTTAACCAACAAAATTAATCCCTCTTAAGTTTATTAACCACGACCGTGCATTAATAAACCAAAGTTACTTACTTGTGAAACCATCAACGATTAATCATCGGTTCGTTGATCGTTTCTAGTAATAATTAATATTGAGATGTTAACTAATTGTCATCTTAGCAACACTCCCCAACATTAATATAAAGATAGATTAAGGGAATAATTAATATTCAAGGAGAGAAGTTAAGAAAATAACTCACAACTTTAAATAATCAACAACCTTCAAGAGCAAAACCAAGAAATGGAAGTTTAGCTCCTCATTTGGAGACTAAACATGCTAGAAAAATATAAAGAAAATACTATTCTAAGTTGAGCTTAGGTATATGGAAGAAGGGATATCAAAATGGGAAGGAAAAGAGGTGTATTTATAGGTGTTTTGGTGAGGTTGAGTCTGATACCCGACCAGGTATAGAGGATACCCGACCGGGTATCTATGGCAGTAGCCACGAAAGTGCTGAAATCTAGTCATACCCGACCGGGTATGTCAATATACTCGACCGGGTATATGACCAAACCTGATTTTCCCACGTTCTCTTGCTTTGTTTGATCTTGTAAATCTCCGGGTCAAGTCATACCCGATCGGGTATCACTAATACCCCACTGGGTATGACACCAAATCACATTTTTTGCATGATTTCTTTTTCCCTTGTACCTTCCTTTGATTTTGTAAGATCCTTTCCATGATCCTTTGTTGATCCTTGATTGATTCTTGCTCAGGATGATTCTAACTTTACTAAATTACAAAAAACTAGAAAAATAAAATGATTGCACCGTAAATGTGCAATTACCGCAACAACACACCGTAAAAACTAATTAAAAGAAAATACACACACAAACCAATGCAATCAGGACAAATCACCGATATCTTGCGTTTTGTTCCCGTTGAATAGTGTATCAAAGTATGACCTCCACCTCTCTTTTATCTCTCTGTCGTCCATTAATATCCTATGATCTACATCCTTCACACACTTAACTTTTGCAATATCTTGAGTCCTGCGATCACGAAGACGAGCAAGTCTATAAATATCTAGTTCTCTTTCCTTAGAGTCTAACTTTTCATACAACTCCTTCACTTTCCCTCGTGCTTCCCTTACGGCTTTCTTTGTTTATCTTTTAGTCTCCTTGTATGCTTCTATGTTCTCATCACTCCAACTTGTCCCCAACTTTTTGTAGCAATCTCTTTTGTTCCTTATAGCTTGTTTCACCTCATCATTCCACTAAGACACGTGTCCTTTTTAGGTGGCATACATTCTTTAGATTCTCCAAGTACCTCCTTTGCCACTTTGTTAATGGTCAACTTCATTCATAACCACACATCATCCACATGTGTTTCATTATCAATACGCCATCCATCTTCACCGACCTTTTTGTGTGTAAAGCTTTGTTGAAGATCTCCCTCAAGCCTCCACCACTTTATCTTTGGCTCCACTTGTTGTTTAACTTGTCTTCTATGGTTCTTACCTCGAAAGTCAAACCCAAGCATCCTATGCTGAGTGACAACACTCTCACCTGGAATAACCTTACAATCAGTCTAGCTAGTTCTCCAGGTGATCCGTACTAAGAAGTAGTCAATATGGGTACTATTAGCTCCACTTTTATAGGTTACAAGGTGAGAGTCTCTGTTCTTAAATCAAGCGTTCATTATAGCCAACTCATACGTCAAGGTCAAATCCAAAATGTTCTTTCCCGCCTCATTTCTAGTGCCAAAACCATGTCCGCCATGAATACTCTCAAAGCCATCACGACTCGAACCCACATTCCCGTTGAGGTCACCTCCTATGATCAACTTCTCTCCCTTTGGCACTCGTCGCATCACGTCTTCAAGATCTTCCTAGAACTGTTGAGTTGTAGATGCATCCAATCTCACATGTGGTGCATAGGTACTTACCACGGACACAATCTCACCCCTTATCACCAATTTAATGCTCATGATGCGATCATTCTTCCTGAAGACTTCTACCATTTCTGGTCTTATCTCTCCCCGAATACCACAACTTAAAACCTCCGGGATTAATCTCACGTGCTTTCTCTCCAACCCATTTAGTTTCTTGCACACACATAATGCTGATATTCCTTCTCCTCATAACCTCGACTACTTCGAAAGATCTGCCTGTAAGAGACCCAACATTCCATGTCCCAAAATGCAATCTAGCATTCCACCTTCTGTTCTTAGCCGCATCTCGGACCCCACCATGCCCTTGCATATTTGAGATCATCCTCGGGCAATGGGATGACGCGCCGCTTCCGGGCGGTGACCTATTAACCTTAGCATTCTTATCACCACACCCAGGTCTATGAAGTGTAGCTCACCCTTGCATATTTGACACCACCCCCAGGCGGAGGGATGACGCGTCACTTACGGGTGACGACCTAGCATCAGCGATATTCATATTTCGATTCATGTCATGTGATGTGACTAGGTGATATATTTCGATTCATATTTCGACCTAGTCACACGCCTACCACAACATCCTCCTCCTTTATCTTGGCCTGGGACAGGCATGATACCAAAAAAATGATATCATGCCAGAGTTACAAACTAAACTAAACAAGTAAAAAATAAAAAACAAACAAACAATAATAAAATAACAGATTTATGCACTAGGAAAAAGTGCATATCAAAATCCCCCATGCTTAGTCTTTTACTCGTACCGAGTAAAATCAATTAAAGTCCAATAAGCAAGGTTTTCCAACCATCCATTCACTAATGTCATCTTTTAAAAAAAAACTCATGCCCTTCGTTCGTCTTCTCCTATGCGTGATTTGAGTTTGGTTCTTCTAATGCCCTCAATTTCTTGCTATGATAAAAACTCTTGCAAAAAGTTTTTCTCGTTCTTCCATTTTGCCTAGGAGTTTTTTCATTTTTTCATCCTAGCCTCTCATTTCTTTTATTATTCTCCCTAACTCGCTCACTTTTTTTTGACATTGTTGCTTCGGTTACCCGTTCGAGTTTTCTACCTAACTGACATTTCATCTTTTTCTTTGATTTTGTATTTTTTAAGAAAATATAATGTAGAAGAAATACATATGTACAATGAAGAGTGCCCCCCTGCTAAACCGAGCACTACCCCTAGTGCTCGCCGTTGTCATTGCTTGTATTTTTTTAGGCTAAAGGATCAAATAGGCCCTTGAACTGACTTAAAGTGTTCAATTAGCCCCTTGTATAGGAGGTTCTGCCCGTCCGTCGCCAATTGGGGCGGTTCCCGGTAGAATTGTTTGATGAATTTTTTTGAGCATCTTCTTCATTAAGTCTAATTTACTCATACAGAATTTTAGCTAAAAATTCAACCGGGAAGACAGTTAAATGATTTTTTGAAGATAACTGCGAAGTTAAACAGCGCAGTACATTCCGGAAAATCATTTTACTGTCTTTCCGGTTGAATTTTTAGCTGAAATTTGGTATGAGTAAACTAGACTTGATGAAGAAGATGCTCAAAAAACTTCATCAAAAAATTCCAACGGGAACCGCCCCAATTAGCGACAGCCGGACAGAACCTCCTATATAAGGGGGGCTAATTGATCACTTTAAGTCAATTCAAGGGCCTATTTGACCCTTTAGCCTTTTTTTTAAGATATAAAGTTGGGGAATTGGGAGAGGTGTGATGATTTTCAAAAATTTAAGGATTAGAAGGTATGTGGAATAAGAAGAAAGTGATAGGAGGAAGATTATGATATGTTTTTGTTGGATTTGTTGGATGATTCTGGTAGATTTTGAAGAAAGAAAGATATGGTTATGGGGTTTAAGGTGATCGGGGTGGATTTGTATGGTGTTTTAGAAGATTAAAGATGAAAAGAAGTGAAGATGAGGCTATTTAAGGTGATCGGGTTATGTGCTCTTTTTTAGCCTTCAAAAACACTCGAGCGGTTTTTTTTCATTTTTCTTGAGATACCATATCAGGTATCAAGGACACCTGATCGGGTTTTTGTTCCAGTGAGCTATGTTTCTTCATTTTTACACATACCCGACCAGGTATATAGGGTACCCGATCGGCTTTATGCCCTAATAGCTCAAATTTTCCGTTTTTTGCTCATACCCGACCGGATGTATGGTGTACCCAGTCGGACGCTTCTTCAAAATTCCTCCAAACTTGTATTTTTTTTGTTTCTTTTCACCTGTTTTCACTAAACCGTTAGTTCCGACGCTCACCGCACTCAATTTCAAATTTAAAAATAAAAACGAACACTTTAAAAACACAAAAATAAACACAGAACTTGGGTTGCTTCCTAAGAAGTGCCTTATTTAATGTTATGAAACGACTATTTTTGTTTTATTTTCTATTTCAAGTGGGATCATGAACATTCCTTTTTTTATCCTCAAAGGCTTTGTATGGCAATGTTTCAGTTTTTTCTTTTTCGGCCTTTTACTGTAAGGTCAGACTTTCTTTCTTGTCACCAACTCAACCTTAGGTGGTTTCAACTCACATTGAGGGTACTTTGCCAATTCCAACCTTTGGCCGGGTTTCGGTGGATTGAGAACGGGTTCAGGGACAACTTGGGGTAGCAGGGTACCCGGTTGAGGTCGTATCCTACTTGCTAAGGTTACCTCTCTTCTTGCTCGTGGCTGGAAGAGCGCAGGGGAAGTCCATGACTTCTCTCTGGGACTAATGTTTAATGATTGATTGATGATTTTTTTTTTGCAAGGATTGATTGATGATTATTATTCCTCAAAAGAATTATAAATAGGCATTCTGCCTTTTCATGATTAAGTCTTATTCTAACTAAAACTCTAAATTAAATATAAAGTTACATCAAACTGGACTCCTTTTCTAATTAACTAAAACCCTAAATTAAATATAAATATAACATCAAACTGGACCCCTCTTCTAATTAACTAAAATCCTAAAAATGCATCTGTGACATCACTCCTTCCCTCGACACTGAGCTTGTCCCCAAGTTCATATCCTGGATAAGCAGTGACAAAAGTCTCAACGGCTCCCAAATGGCCTTATCTGGTGCGGGCCTTTGAATTAATAGTTCCACTTATAGCATTGACAGACAACTCCAAGTCTGGGAAGCCATTTTCCTCCTCGTTATCTTCTATCTTGATTAAGAAAAGCTTTTTTGCATTGGTGATTCATCCTTCATTGTTCATCACAATTATAACATAGCCCTTTTGCTCGTCTTTATGTCATTTCATCCTTCGTGGGTCGCTTAACAATTGGATTTCCTGCCCTTGTTGTCATTAGTGCTTGTCTAAGCCGTGGTGGACTACGTTGTTTCATATCTGTTGCAGTACCTGAGACTTTGACAGGTGCAAGCGTCAGTGCTTGCCTTGCTTCTAATGTCCGTAAGTGTGGATGAAAGCCGGCGACAAATAAAGCAATCTGATGGGTGTACTGTATTTTTGAAGTTCTTGCTAAGGCTTTCTGAAATTGGGCACAATACTCATCAACTGATCCGTTCTGTATCAGAAGTTTCAGATCTCCAATCGGGTTAGAACTCAAAGGGGGCCCATAACGCTCCAGACAGAGTTCTTTAATCTCTCCTAGTTGACTTCTCCTTCTTCCTCTATCATTTGATCGAACCACAATTGTGCATCGTCTATCAAGTGGAATGAGACCATATTCATCTTTGCAACACTAGGAGTTTCTTGGTTCAAGAAGAATTTTCTCGCACCTTTTCAACCAACTGATAGGGCCGTAGGTGCCATCAAACACAAGAAATTCCATCTTTGTATACTGTAGTTTCCAGGGGTTCGAGGTGCTGTGTGATATCAGGCTGTTATGAGCTTGCTCTTCATGTGTTTCTGTCAATGTTTTAAAAGGCGCTAGTCGGGCGCCAGCCCAGCGCCTAGTGCCTAGGTGGACACCAGGCGGGGACTAGTCAGAGACGCGGAGATTACAATTTTGTAAATGTTTTTTCACAAATATGATTAATAATGTTGGGTTTGTCTGTGCATAAGGAATATATACACACACATACCCTTTAACATGCATGAATGACAGATATATCACATTTAATAGTATATTATATTTATACCAACTCACTTAACTTCATTATGTAATAAATATTATTAAATAAAAATAACACTTAAGATTATATACAAACATGTATATGCTTTATCTTAATTACAACTAATAGCTTTCTTCATTTGCGCTGTTAAATTTTAATGTACATATATTTTCTCGAAAACTAAAAAAAGTAAAAAAAATGTTTGGCGAATCTAGGCACCCCAAGCGGTCGATTAAGTGCTTTGGACGGGCAACTAGGTGGCTGACTAATTCACCTACGCGCCAAACCAATTAATCGGTGCGTCTAGACTAAACTCAGGGCGCCCGTCCAACGCCTAGCTCCTAGATAGGGACTAGTGAGACACCTAGAGCGATTTTTAGAGTAGTGATTTCTGTTGATTTGAAATCCCGTTTGTGGACTACCAGAGATAGAGCGGCAACATGACCATCTATGGCGGTTACCTTAGCAGTCATAGCCTCCATAAACACTTTCATCATGGTGGTTAAATCCTCATTTTGTGGCGCCATGGATCGTGACGGCTCTGATACCAAAGTTTTAGGTTTATAGGATTGAGAACGGGTACTGGGACGACTTGGGGCAGAAGGGTACCCGGTTGAGGTCGTATCCTGCGTGCTAAGGGTACCTGGCTGCAAGAGCGCATGGGAGGGGGAAGTCCGTGACTTCTCTCTAAGACTAATTTTTAATGATTTATTTATGATTATTATTCCTCAAAAGAATTATAAATAGGCATTCTGTCTTTACATGATTAAGTCGTATTCTAACAAAACTCTAAATTAAATATAAAGATAACATCAAATTGGACTCCTCTTCTAATTAACTAAAACCCTAAATTAAATATAAATATAACATCAAACTGGACTCCTCTTCTAATTAACTAAAACCCTAAAAATGCATTTGTAACAGTCACTTTCAACCCGACCGGATTTTGTTTCAACACTTATATTATGTTTATCCTTGCCTTCTTTTGGTTCTTATATTACTCCCTAACATCCCTTTTGGTACTTGCAACAAAATACACACAAGAAATACAAATTACATCCTGTAAAATAAATCTAACTAGTACATCACAAACTAAACTAAATAATTAAAAACAACAAACAAACAATAATAAAATAGCAGATTTATGCACTAGGATTCTAGAAAATAGTGCATATGAGAAGCCTGTCATCCTACTTTTAGGTTCTGTTACATTGAGACATTCAGTATCTAAGTATATCATAAATGTTGAAATCTTAAGGCTGAAATTTAAAAATAAATAGTAGGAACACTAAGTATGTCAATTGGGAAAGTAACATTCATGTTCATGAGGAGGTGATATGTGGCAATTGTATCTTCCCTTATGGGAATTATTACTTTTCTGTAACTTTGTGCTTCATACTTCTATGGATCCATGGTGACTGACACTTTTATTTTTATTTTCTTGGCACTTGCAAGTATAAGACTTAAAATCTGCACATCTGCAGGTTGTTTTCAAAACTCGCATCTACCATTGCAACGTTGATCCTGCTGGCCTTGTTAATTTGGTCATTTTGAGAGATGGCTGGAGTCCAGCTTTAACAATTTCAAAGGTGCTACTTGCTCTCAGATCTATGTTTACGACCCCGGACACATGTAAGTCATTGTTTAGCTAGGGGATTTTCGAGGAAGAAAAACAAGTAAATAGAGATGCATGATTTAACCTAAACCCAAGAGTAGTTAATTTTCTATTTCAAGATTGACAAACGAGATAAGATAATAAAAGCAGAATGGGATCCTCCCCTCCCCTCCAAATTTGCTCAACTGGACATGCCCTAGGAGTTGTAAACAACTGTTACTAGGAGTGATCACCATGAGTAGAGGAAGCTGGGAAGGGGATCAGTTTTAGAAAAAAAATCTAAAGCTCCGATATCATGTAACCAAATGGTTGGATATTTTCAATTACATATAATGAGGTGCTACAAGTGTTTAAGTAGTAATACAAAGTGATAGAGTTAGACTATAACTCTGCTAGGAAGTTAGTTACCGCAACTATACAAGAAGATAATTACAATCAAGTAAAGATTATTTAAAATAGATCAAGTCTTGTCCTTAACAAGTGTTTCATCTGGTTCAACTGAATATGGCAAAAAGGGCATGGTGGCGATAAAAGGGGGCATCAATGAACAAAGGAAAATATAATGAAGACTCACTAGTGACTAGTGGCGCTACACATGTTGCTAGGACTTAGATGCACTTTCGTATAGGATATAAACAGAGCTTTCATGGAAAATGTTTAATGTGGAATTTGTTTTCCTCAAAACTATGTTGCTTAATGTATTATATAATATTTGGCCCATAAAATAGGTAACATAAGTCTAAAGAACTTAGAAAAATAATTTGCGAAAATGTCTTCAAATGCCAAAAACAGAAAAATCAGAAATAGTTTTTCAGGAAAACAAATGGAGCCTAAACTTATAATTCAAATCTGATTTACATGACCTCTTTGTTTGGATTAGTTCTCAGATAGTTTTGTTTTGCAACTTATGCCAATGTCTGAAAAATAAGTGCACTTGGGTAATTAATTAGACCAAACGTGGGTATGCACGATCTCGTATATTAAAACTATTATTATGGTTGTAGATAATGCTGTTGTTCCTGGTATTGCTCAGTTGTATTTGGTTAATAGAGCACAGCATGATAAACTAGCTGCAGAGTGGACTCAAAGGTTTGCAAGGTAAAATTGGTTGGGACTCGTCTGGATCAGAATACTATTGCATACCTCATAGTCAGCCTATTTCATATCTATGTTGTTAGGAAACGTGCACATGACTAGAGTAAAAAAATCTGTTTCCCCAGACTGTGATGTGAATAGGTGATCTCTTCACCAGCCTGATTGTCACATGTTACAATATCTGGTTCTTTCACATGACTACTGGCCTTGTTGGGTAAAACCCTTGTGTCTTTCTTTTTTTGGGCTGGTTTAAACACTTTTAGCTGCTTTGGCTAAAATTTGTTTGGTGAATAGAATGTGGGTTCAACATTTCAACTTATCTCTCAAAAAGCCAATTTCACAAAGGCTAGCAATTTCATCACCTTTTTTGCCAGACTAAATGATCAAAACCATATTTATAGGTAAAGATTATACAAATGATGTTCATTTAGATATAAAAGTACATTCTTGATACCGTTCCAATGACGCTCTACGTTGTGCTTGTCCTGAGCTATTTTCAGCTAACAAATTCATGAGAATGTAATATTTGGGTAAGTATGTTTGTTAAAGTACAATAATATGCATATTGCACTTTAATTGGGAGTTCCTTCTCCCAATAACTTTTCACTGTTGGATCTTGTTGTATATCCATATTACGACCAATCATGAGAGTGCTAACAGTGTACATTGTTGAATATATTGTTCTAAAACTCGTTAGGCGCTAGTCAGGCGGTTAGTTCTCCACAGTTAGCGCCGCCTATCGCCTAGGCCCCAATTAATCGGTTCGACGACTAGGCCGGCTTTTAGAACAATGGTTGGATATATGCAACTAGTGAATTAATATTCAAACAACTTGGTGTTTTAAAAAAACAGAACTGAGTTTCCTGAGATTTTTCATCTCAAGTACGACCTTCAATTATCCAAAAGTTTCTCATACTACGTATTTCATTATTAGTACATATTAAGTCTGTATCTTGAACATAGGCTGATACTTAGAAATAGGGGTGGGCATATCGATTTTCAGTTCGGGTTTTAACGGTTTCCATTTGGTTCAGTTTTGAACGGATTGGAAGAATTATTACCAAACAAAAATCATACTCCCTCCGTCCCTTAAAACTTTGCCATCTTTCCTTTTTGGGACGTCCCAAAAAACTTTGCCACTTTCCTTTTTTTTGAAAGGAAAAAGTTTAGACTTTATTAATCAACAAACCAATGGCAGATCATCACAACATTCATAGAATCCATCTTACATTCCTACCCTTAGCTTTCCTATACCCGAAAAGCCCCCTCATTCTTTGATGATTCATAAGAGTCTACTACTCTACTCTGTAAAGAACAACACCTTTTGCTGGACATGCGAGATAATTGAAGTCATAGGTCATGTTAGCCAAAACACTTCTTGCCTTATCCCCAAACCTCATTTCCCATGAACCACCCTCAACCCAAACAAAGTATCTACAAATAATGACACTATCCTGCAAGACTCCTTCCAGCAGTGCTCCACACCCTAACCTCGCAATTGCTCCTCGGTGGCGGTACCGTAGGGGGAGGTCACAATAGCATTAACACCACTCTTATGCGCCTCACAATCGATCTATGGTCCACGTTGCCCCTCACCTGTATCGATGCCATTGAAACCCATCTCCTTGGTCGCATTCCCGCGCCCTCCCGCAGAGGAAACCAAACCGCCTAACAAGCTTTCACCCGCCACAAAGTCGTTGGATGTTGTCGCAGCCCCGCACCTTCTCGCGAAAGATACTAGGCCCTCGAACCTGCTCTGCACTCCATCTACTTTCTCACCCTCCATCGCTCCCCCAAGGTGAATCAACGAACAAAGAGAAACGACCGAAGCCCTCAAAATGTTGATGATGAAAATCGCTGCTCCAAACCCTACCCGCAGACGGGCTGAGCACCTCCTCTAAACTCTCTTAGTTGTTTTCTTAAAGCATTGCCACTTTCCCTTTTAATCAATTATTTTGTGATTTCTGTTATTTCTCTCTACTCTGCATAAACATCAACCACACAATTTTTACTTTATTATTCTCCGTGCCGATCAACTTTGGCAAAGTTTTAAGGGACGGAGGTAGTATTATCTTTCGGTTTGGTTTGGTTCGGTTTTATTCGGTTTTCTCAGTTTCGATTCGGTTTAAAACGGTATGGAAGAATTACTACCAAACTCAAACCAAATTATATATGGTTCGGTTTCAGTTCGGCTTGGTACGGTTAAACCGAATCACTTTGCCCACCCCTACTTAGAAATTTGTAACTTATTTCCTTTATATACGCATAATGCACCATTCATTTATTTTGCATTCCTTTTCAATCACTTAGACAGTTATGTAACTTTATTCGGACTTATTCAATCCAACACTGATCGACTCAATATAATTATATTATGTGGTAATTAGCCACTCGATTTGGAGTAATAAAAGCATAACATATATTTCATATATCTCTTAGAAGACAATCCGTTGAGATATTTACTAACCACATCCTTTTAGTTGCATCGTCATTACATTAGTGGCTACTAAAGGATCAAGTAGTTGAACATTTTTGCCTTGAGAGAAGTGTAGGTTTGTTTACTAACAGAGATATTTTCCAATTTTCCAGAAAACTGGAAAACTAGAAAACAGAAAACAGGAAACATGTTTACCAAAGAAAATTGATGGAAAAGTGGATAAAGGAAAACAGAAAAACGCGTTTACCAAACCGTTTTCCAAAACAAAAAAATGAGACATGTCTCTCTTTTCCTTAATGATTTGGAGAAGTGACTTTTACTAGTTTTCCAAATTTGGAAAACGCAGATGCTATACGTCGCTGCAATGAATTTGCATACTTACACCTAGTGGTGGGTCTGGTCCCACTTCGATGTCGATTCCATTCTAGTACCTCCATCCTCGTACCTTACCCCTTACCCCTACCCTACCCACCTAACCCCCACCCCTGCATACCCCTTTTCCCTACAATGACCCTACCCCCACCCCCTTCCACATGCCCCTACCTCGGTCCCACCCTGATCCACCCTACCCTACCGCCACCCCCCTACCACCTCAACCCCACCCCGACCCACCCTACCCTACCCCACCATGTATATTATCCCTTACCCCTTCCTAGCCCCCTACCTCGACCCCACCCTACCGCCATCCTACCCCACCCTCGTACCGCTATCCTACCCCCACCACCATCCTACCTTCCACCCTACCCCTTCTCCTACCTCGGCCTCACACTGATCCTGGCCTCACCCTACCGCCATCCTATCCCAACTCCCTACCCTACCCCTACCTTACCCCAACCCCAACCCAACCCCAACCCCAACCCTACTCACTACCCCACCTTTACCCCTAACCACCACCCTAACCCACCCACTACCCCACCCAACCCGTACCCTTAGATGATCACAGAATTGGGTGAAAAAATTGATGAACATGTTTTCACATTTGAAAATGGAAAACTCGAAAATAGAAACCGAAAACTGGAGATAGAAAAACTGAAAAATAAAAACAGAAAATTGGAGAATGAAAAACAGAAGTAGAAAATAGAAAAATATCTCTGTTAGTAAACATGCCCGTAGCTTCTCATTTTTGAATCTAGGGCACTATGAGAAATGTATAGGACCTCATTATGAAAAAACAAAAATTAATTTGGCCCGAACCGGGCGCGGGCCTGGCCGGGCCTGCTTTCTACCCACCTGAGCTCGCCCCGCTTTAGATAAATAACCAGGTCTTAGACTGGTTTTGGGCCCGAAGAACCTGGCCGGGCCGGTCCCGCACAGTAGCAGGCCGGGCCGGTTCCCGGGCCGGGTGGCCTGAACCGAGTCCAAGCCTAGTTATACTTGGTAGGTTAGTATTGCCATATGAAACACTCGTCTCTTCATCAAATACGGAGTACTGAATTTATACTTGGATCACTTGTATGCATGTCTACCAATATTCTCTTTGCTTTCATATTGCAATAGAGTATGGTTCGATATCATCGTCCTCTATACTCTTTCGGTCATTCGTATAAATATATCACCTATACAATTGTAAGGTCTATCCTTGGACTCGGGCACACTCTCATTACCATTGGGATTTCATTTCTATGAAATCAATTAAACTCTGGGGCATCCCCAAATATTGATTCATGTACATATGTTTAGTCAAAGATATTCTCATGAGAGAAATTTATATGATGATGAGTATATTGATTAGTGCTTTATCTACCCTCTATTTGGGATTTTGGGGTGAATATTTAACCAAACCACATGGTTCCCTTCTATTCCTTTATAGCATCATGGCTTAAACCACAATTTCACTATTTCTAGTTATAATGCTTCTTCTTTTCTCATCGAATCTTTTCATTTGGATTTCAAGCCATAAAGATATACTACGTATTTGCAAGTGGTGTGTATTATATGGCCACTTTAACTATTTATTGATATTGATAATCACATCCACTTCAATGTTACATTTTAAATCGTTGAGACAAAATAAAAATATATCATATTGAATCATGTTGTTATAGAGGATTTTTTCTCTTATCTCCACCTAATGAGAGGATGATAGGTGCGTATAGTTTTATAAATAGAGAGATGAGAGCTTATAAAGGCTCATAGACATGGGAACGAGGTCGTGGCACGAAACAGTGGGTTGAGGAGAAGCTTGATCGAATACTTGTTAATGATGGCTGGTTAAATATCTTTGGTGATGCATGGGCTACTTCCATCACGGGAAGTAACATCGATCATTTGGTTATTTATCTCAAATTTAGCCAAAAAGAGAGGAGGCACAAGAAGTCCAGGTTCAAGTTCGAAAATCATTGGTTAAAGGAGAAAGATTATCAGAATGTGGTTGAACGTGCCTGGAATTCGTGTGAGAATCAGCTTATTTTGGAGCGTTTACAATTTTGTGGCATGGAGCTCGGGAAGTGGGGCAAGCATCTTCGTAGAGGTTTCCAGCGATGAATTGAGGGATGTTAGAGACAGATGGAACAAAGCCGAGATAGAATGGATGCTGCAGGACTGGCTTAGTTCGCGAGAGCCAAGGTTTGTTATTTAGACTTGTTGGAAAAACAAAATTTATTATGGAAACAAAGGGCGAAGGAGTTCTGGCTGCAACAGGGAGATATTAATACCAGGTATTTCCATAACTCGGTTAAACAAAGACGGCAGAACAATTTAATGAAGGGTTTGTACTCGGATACGGGCACCTGGGTGACAGACCAAGGGGAGATGAGAAATTTGGTTGTTAATTATTTTGAAAATCTATTCACCACGGGGGGGGGGGGGGGGGGGGGGGGGAATAATAATGTACTTGGGATAGAAGTTGCTCGGAAAATTAGTGATGTTCAGAATGCATCTTTGGTTCAAAACATTACTGAGGCAGAGGTTAGAGCAGCGGCTTTTAGCATGCACCCAGATAACGCCCCAGGGCCGGATGGGCTAAATCCGGGTTTTTTTCAGGCTTTTCGTGATGTGGTAGGCCCGACGGTGGTGGATTGTTGTATTACTTGTGGATCGTTGCGCTTACCGCTACACTAAAAGCAATCGCTGATAGTGAAGCACGCTCCTCCCCCTTTATAGCACAAGCGAAGCGCCACGCGGTCCGATTGCACCGGCAGGCTGGCTGTTGCTGGCACCGCATACCCGCGGCCCAACAATCTCCCCCCCAGCACCTGCCAGCCTACAACTGCGCAACATGCTGTTGCCGGGGGTCGAACCCGTGACCTTGGCTCTGATACCACTTGTGGATCGTTGCGCTTACCGCTACACTAAAAGCAATCGCTGATAGTGAAGCACGCTCCTTCCCCTTTATAGCACAAGCGAAGCGCCACGCGGTCCGATTGCACCGGCAGGCTGGTTGTTGCTGGCACCGCATACCCGCGGCCCAACATTACTCTTTTTAATACAGGGAGTGTACATGCGGACTATAATGATACTATTATAGTACTGATACCTAAGAAGGAAAATCCATTGGCGATGGGGGATTGGAGGCCGATTGCTTTATGCAATGTGTAAAATTTTTGCGAAAGTTTTAGCTAATCGGCTAAAAAGTCTACTAAGTGGATTTATTTCGGAAAATCAAAGTGCGTTTATTCCTGGTAGATCTATTATATACAACATTATTGTTGCGTATGAAATTCAACATTTCTTGAAGCGGAAGACTCAGGGCAGGGAAGGATATGTGGCGTTAAAATTAGACATGAGCAAAGCATATGATAGAGTGGAGTGGAATTTTTTGAAACATATTATGGAGTGTTTCAGATCCAGCTCCCGGTGGATTAATTTAATTATGCAGTGCGTGGAAACAGTCCAATACCACGTTCAGGTTAACGGTGAACTTGTTGGGCCGATTATTCCAACTCAAGGGTTAAGGCAGGGGACCCGCTGTCTCCTTATCTTTTTATGATGGTGGCAGAAGGAATAAGTGCTCTTATAAGGGCTAAGGAGCAGGAAGGGCTATTGCAAGGAATTCGAGTGGCGCGTGGGGCACCACTGGTGTCTCATCTTTTATTTGCTGATGATAGTTTCTTTTTCTACAGGGCAAATGAAAGGAACTGTTTAATTATCAAGGAAATCTTAGCACAATATGCTTCCATTTCGGGTCAGCTAATCAATTTTGAGAAATCAAGTGTGCGTTTTAGCGCAAATGTGGTCTTGGATGATAGAGACTATTTAACTAGTATTTTTGGAGTCCAGGAAGATCGGGGAGGAGGTAAGTATCTGGGACTCCCGTCGATGGTTGGAAGAAATAAAAAAGAAATTTTTGATTACATAAAAGAAAAGGTTGTTCAGAGAATCCAGAGCTGGAATAGTAAATTTCTTTCTAAAGCTGGGAGGGAAGTTTTACTAAAAACAGTAGTTCAAGCTATGCCCCAATATGCTATGAATGTTTTTTTACTGCCAGCGGACTTATGTAACGATATAGAACACACTATGAACACATATTGGTGGAGAGGACATGCATTCAAAGGCAAAGGCATTAGGTGGAAAACTTGGGATGATCTTTGCATTCCGAAATTTCAGGGAGGCATGGCCTTTAGAAAACTTGAGATTTTAATATTGCTATGTTGGGTAAGTAGGTATGGAGACTGTTGAAGCACCCGAATACTTTGGTGGCTAATGTTCTAAAAGCAAAATATTTTTCCCACGGAAATATATTGGAAGCAAAGTGTGGAAATAACCCGTCTCTTATATGGCGGAGCATTACGGTTGCGATACCGGTGGTCCGTGAGGGGATTTGTTTTCGAATAGGGAAAGGAAGTTTGGCAAGGGTGTGGAAGGATAATTGGCTTTATGATTATGCATGTTGTCGGCCGGTTGGGAACGTGGTGGCGGGGTTAGAAGATATTAAGGTTAGCTCACTCATGCTTAATGATGGATCCGGTTGGGATGTCGATGTATTGGGGGATTTATTTAAGAAAAATGATAGAGACCTTATTGTGAGTATACCGGTGCGACAAGGACATGAAAATGACGAGTTGATATGGGCTGATGACTCCAAAGGTTTATATAGTGTTCGAAGTTGCTACAAGAGACTAAAACATAGCGCTCTACCGGCGATGGATTGGGCTAAAATGTGGAATTTAGAGCTGCCACCAAAAGTGAAGATCTTCTTTTGGCAAGCTTGTAATGATTGTTTACCGTGCAAACAACGTTTAGTACAACGGAGGGTGCCAGTGTGGCCGCGATGCTCAATATGCGATTATGAGAAAAAGCGCTCTTTGCACATTGATGTACTTGTATTTTACACACTTTTTAGGCTTAGTTTGTTGTTAATTTTAGTTATTAAAATTCTACTTTTGTACATATTTTTATAATTTGTCGTTAGTTTGTACTTGTGCAGTCCTACACGGGTATTTTGTATTTTCAGGTACTTTTGATGCTATTTGGATACATTAGAGTGAACAAAAGAAGAAAATAAAAGTTCAAGTTGGAAGTCAATAAAAGTGGAATTTTCTTCAAAACAAATAAGGAGTAAATTGAAGAAAAGAAGCAAAAAATAAAAATGATGGAGCTGGGATTCGATCCCTGGAGAAAGGGTAGAAGAATGCCTACTACAACCAGTGTGCTAAGTGATCAATGTTGTACATATTCAGCTGGCAATTTTTATATTCCTTCTGAACGCGGCAAAGAAAAGAACAAAATGTTGAAGCCGAGAATCGATCCCACGATCTCCGAGTTTTCCCCTGAAGTGCTTATCCGTTGAGCTACCTGCCACTATTGAAACTTTACTGCGCTTTGTTGTACATAAACTCATCTGTTCCGTAAATCCCAGCAATTAATGATTAATCACCTTATCATTATATTGCCTTAATCCATCTTCCTCCACACATAAGCTCGGACCAACCTCTCTCTAAACATCCCAGAAACATTTCCTCCTCCTTCTCTCTTCATTTCTCAACCCCAAATCATCAACCCATCTTCAACCATAACTAATCACTTTCTCATCCAAGATTAAGTCAAGATTAGCATCAAAGCTCCAAGGATTGTCATCAATCACAAGTTTGATCTTCCTTATCTCATTAAATCTTGTACTTTAATCATGGATTCATCTATTTCTATGTTTCCCAACATGTATAGCTAAATAAATTTGGGGCTAGAAATTGGTTAATTAATTGTTCTTATAATGTTTTAATTTGTATTGATTTTAATTGTTAAGTTTATTCTATTTAGATTGTTGTGTCCAGAAACTTAATTATGTTGTGTTTATGATATATATTATGAGTACTCAATCATAAACATATTGTTTGTTAAATACACAAATGAACACTTTCTGAACACACCGTTAAACTTCTTTTACCTTGTCCCGGATTGAAGTTTTACGGGAGAATTTAATTATTTAATTATATTATTTACACCACGGGGTTGGGTAAATAATATAGTTAATAATTAAGGTTGTCGTTGCACTTAAACAACTAGTCTCGTTTTGGCCATCACTGGGAAATGTTGACTAGTTACTTATTTTAGGTGACTTGTGTTGGATCCTAAAATATTTATCTACAACTTCTCACAATCTATCTAAGAATAAAATTAGCAATTATGTCTTACAAATGAGCATTGAACAATTAGTTGCCAATTTCTACCCCTACTTGCTATTGGTTGAACTTTGTGTTGATAAAAATCTCCTCTCAATCACTTTTATTTAATTACTTTTCCAAGCAAACAAAAATCAAAAGAAACGCACTCCCAACTTTAATCCTTAGTTTGTGCTTAATTATTTTATTTCCCGCTTCTCTGTGGTTCGACACCCTACTTCCTTGGGTAAAAAAATAGTTGTGTGCCCATTATATGCTACACACCACACATCTTACGGGATTGCGCCTTGGCTAAACAGGTGTGGCGGAGTAGGGGTTGGATTTTTTTTTTTCAACTAGCAGTGGCTAGTTTTGGTGGTGGGCAAGCAAGGAGGCAGAAAGTGGATCTAAGGAGGAGTTTGACCAGATTATTATGGCTGCATGGAGTTTGTGGAAAGCTCGGAACGAGAAGGTTTGGAAGAAATTAAATCCAAACTGGAAGGGAGTTATCACTTATGGCAACGCCATGCTAGAGGGTTGGCGGGATGCGCAGCAGTCCAAGATCCAGGATCGGACAAAGAAGGAGCAGAGAGGTAAATGGCAGGCTACGGATGTGAGTTCAGTGAAAATAAATGTTGATGCTTCTGTACCCACCGAGGAAGATACAAGAGGATTGGGGATGATTGCTTGTGATAGCCATGACCAGTTTTTAGCAGGTAAGAGCATAAGAAGATGGGGACGTCTCTCACCTGGGACGACGGAGGCACTCGCAATGGAGGAAGCGGTTCGATGGGCTAGGGAGCGAGGATGACAAATGATAATTGTGGAATCGGACGCTCAACACATTGTGCAGGGACTTCACAAAGGGGATGGTATTCATTATAATGATAGTCCTTCCGTCCCTAAATGTTTGTCACACTTTCCCGAAACGGATGTCCCAAAATGTTTGTCATACTTTTTCAACTTTCTTATTTGGTAAACAAATCTATACCAAACAGTGTCAAACAGTGCAAAACAGTGCCAAACAGTACCGCTACAGTGTGAAACAGTGTCGTTATAAGTGTAGAGTCAAATTCATCTCCTTAAAACTTGTGAAGTCAAAGTGTGACAAACATTTAGGGACAGAGGAGTATTATTTTTGAGTATTAGACACATGATGACTGAGTTTGCTAATATAAGTGTCCAATTTGTGCACCGTTCAGCGAACCAGGCTGTCCATATTCTTGCTAGGGAAGCCTGTTCTGGAATTTTCGGTATTTGGATTGATAATCTACCTGATTGTGTTGTACATGTCTTAAGGCATGATATGAATTAATGAAGTTATTGGATTTTCAAAAAATAGAATAAAATAAAGGCTCATAGATATTAATATATATTTTATTTAATATAAAGGCTCATAAAATAAAATAAAGGCTCATAGGTATAATTTCCTTCAGCAGTATTGGTATTATACATTATTTGTTTTCTTATGTCACTTTCATTAATTTGTGTATGGCCCTTGCCATTTTATAAATTAGCTCTTATACGACCCTTGGGTCACGACCGTTCATGTATATGAATTAATGTTTTTTATCCATTCTTGCTTAGCTACTCTAAGACTCCTTGTTATGATTTTTTTAACAAAATACACATGTTTAGAGGTATTTTAATTTTTTTGTTTAATTGAAACTTATTTATATAAATATGACTACTAGTTACTGACTTACTTATAAAATCTTGTTTGGGTTTCATGTGTTTATTGATTGATTGATTAGTCAATAATGAAGGTCGGTCTGAGGTTCTCCTTGCACGGACTATGTTTGCATTATTATGGTAAGTCTAATGATCTGGTAGGAAGTAATAGAATTATTATAGGCTCAGTATTGTACTTTACATTAAACTCTCTCTAATATAAATATATCTGCCAGGGCTCCTCAGGGAGTAACCTTTTCCATTATTTCACATGGTATCAGAGACCTAAATTTTTCCTCTCCCTCTTCTTCCTTCATCGCTGACATTCCCGGTGCCTACTCAATGTTTCGGACTCTTCATCCGGGATTTCCGTGGCAGCCATCTGCCATGCCAGCGGCCCCAGGCCTCTACACGCCACCCTTCTCGGCTGGATCATCGTTTGCCGGTCCCACTTTTGTTGGCTCACCTAGTGTCTCCTCTGTCATCCCTCCCTCTCGCACACCAGCAGCCATCCCGACTGGCTCACTCCTCACAGATCTCGCCCAGAGTATCTCACATGTGGCAACTAATGTCACAAATATTGTAACTACCAAATTATTAGCAGTGGAAGACTACACTACCTGGCGTACACAGTTCGAATCGTTTTTGGTGTCCCAAGCTCTCCTTGGCATGGTTGATGGCTCCATTCAGGTACCCCCTGCTTATTCCATAGATGCTCTTAACCGTCAAACTCACAATCCCGAATTTTCTACTTGGTTAAGAATTGATCAAACCATCTTTTCATGGTTATTTGCAACCCTATCTAGGGATGTTCTTATCGATGTACGTGATTTAAAACATTCATATGAAATTTGGGAGCGGTTGGAGTCTCGGTTTATGTCTGCTAGTTTAGCGAGATCTATGGAATTAAAGCGTTTATTTAATCAAATTAAAAAGAAACCTGATCAGTCCATGGATAATTATTTGCGAGAAATTAAAACATTAGCTGATGATCTTGCCACAATCAATTGCCCTGTGCCTCAGCGTGAAATTTTAAAAACTACTATTATGGGTCTAGGACCTGAGTATGAATCTTTATACACTGTTGTGTCCTTATTTGGACAAAATTTCCCGTTTGAGACTCTCCGTAATCATCTTCTTGAGTTAGAGCAGCGGGTCCTTTATCTCCGCTCCCAGGAGTCCCAGTCCATTCATCAGGCGTTTGGCGCGGCTGTTTCATATCCCAGGCAGTCGTCTGGGCATCAGCCAACCCAGCAGAATTCAGGATCCACTCACCCGGTCGGGCAACAGACTTACCCGGTCGGGCAGGCTCGGCAGAACGGCGCTCCACAACGCGGACGAGGACGTGGGCGCGGCAGAGGCCGCGGAGGCAGGGGGCGTGGCCGAGGACAGCAGCAGCAGGCATATTGGTTCCCCCAGGGGCATCATGTTTATTACCCCGGAGGGGGTGGGCAGCCGAGTACTCCTGCAGGGGGTGTGACATCTACAGGTACTGTTATTTGTAATTCTGCTATGTCACGCTTAAATATTAATGCTTTACCTATCTGGGTTACTAACACTAGTCATACAGGCTTGCCATCAGACGGAGGTATTCTCGGATCTGTTCCCCATCCTGTTGTCTGTCAAATTTTTTTTTCTGCAGGTCATTCTGCCATTAACTGTCCTTCCCGTTTCACACAACCGACGTCTCCTGCTCTGTTGACCACTCCCGGTGACACTACTCCTGCTCTATGGTTTCCTGATTCAGGAGCTTCTGCTCATATGACTGCATCTGAAGGTAATTTAGTTAATAAATCTCCCTACACCGGCTATAATTCTGTTAGTGTTGCCAATGGTGCCCATCTTCCCATATGTAATATTGGTGATGTTGCTTTACCTACATCTGGTCGTCCTCTCACTTTAAAATCCGTTTATCATGTGCCTCAGTTAAAATATAATTTAATTTCCATTAAAAGGCTCTGTGCTAATAATAATTGTACTGTAATTTTTGATAAAAATTCTTTCTTGGTTAAGGACAAAGCAACGGGGGCAATACTTCTGCGAGCTACTAGTAGTGGACCACTTTATCCTCTCCATCTGCCGTCTGCATCACCATTAGTTTTTGCTTCCGTTTTAGCTTCTGGCCCTGTGTGGCACCGTAGATTAGGTCACTGTGGTGATAGTACTTTACAGTTTCTTAAGAGAAAACAATTTTTATGTAGTCATACTCCCTTTACTCATGAGTGTGTGGCCTGTCGTTTAGGAAAATCACAACGTTTACCTTTTATGGATGCTAGTCATAATTCTATTTTTCCTTTGGAAATTATTCATTCTGATGTGTGACAGTCACCTGTGTATTCAAATTTGGGATTCAAGTATTATGTATGTTTCATTGATGATTTTTTCTCGTTATACTTGGATATATCCCATGTGTCACAAAAATGAAGTTTTCATGCACTTTAAAAATTTTAAAGCTTTGGTTGAAAATCTTTTTAATCAGAAAATTAAAATTTTTCAAAGTTATGGGGGAGGTGAATTTGTTAATAATAATATGCAGCAATTTTTCTCTGCTAATGGCATTTACTTTAGAAAATCTTGTCCTGACACACCTCAACAGAATGGGGTTGCTGAGCGCAACCATCGTCATTTACTTGAGTTAACTAGGACCATGCTTCTTGAAGCTTCGGTTCCGAGTCACTATTGGGTCGATGCCATATTTACTGCTGCATATATTATTAATAGATTACCCTCTCCTACCTTAAATGGTCTTACTCCGTATCAAAAACTGTTTAACCGAGTTCTAGATTACTCCTTTATGCGAGTATTTGGTTCTGCCTGTTATCCAAATTTTAATGCCACCTCAGCCAATAAATTATCACCACGTTCAGTTCAGTGTGTTTTCCTTGGCTATGCATCCGGTTATAAAGGCTATCGTTGTACTCCTCCTATCCCACGTCCACAACCAGCCCCCCACCATCCCATCTCTCCTCCCATACTTCGTCTAGCACGCCACAGACAAACTAAACCGACACTGTCTCACCTGAAACCACCTCACCTACGTCCACTACGGTAGTTAATCACCATCCCATGCAAACCCGTGCTAAGTCAGGAATTTTTAAGCCTAAAACCATTTTTAATTTAAGTACAGTTACTATCAATGCAGATCCTACCTGTTTTACTGAGGCAAATAAACAATTAAAATGGCGTGAGGCGATGACTGATGAATTTAATGCACTCATTAATAATAATACGTGGGACTTGGTGCCCTTTGATAACTCTAAAAATATTGTTGGTTGTAAGTGGATTTATAAAACTAAATATCATTCTGATGGATCCTTAGAGCGCCATAAAGCTCGATTAGTTGCACAGGGTTTTAATCAGCAGGCAGGTATTGATTTCTCTGAAACTTTTAGTTCAGTCGTTAAACCCACCACTGTTCGTATTGTACTTACTCTAGCTATTTCTTTTGGGTGGGGTATACGACAACTTGATGTTAAAAATGCCTTCTTACATGGGAATCTGACAGAAGAAGTTTATATGCGGCAGCCCCGTGGTTTTATTCACCCTCACTTTCCTAATCATATATGTCGTCTGCGCAAGGCCATTTATGGCCTTAAGCAAGCTCCACGAGCCTGGTTTCATAGATTTAGTAGCTTTCTTCTACAACATAATTTTTCCTGTAGCAAATCCGACAATTCTTTGTTCATATACCGCCAGAATAATACTATTATATATTTATTACTATATGTGGATGATATTATTATTACTGGTAATTCTGAATTCTCTGTTACCCAATTTATTTCAATTATATCTAAACATTTTGCTATGAAAAACTTGAGTAATCTCCATTATTTTCTGGGTGTTGAGGCCATTCGTTCAGCTAAAGGTTTGTTTCTCTCTCAACATAAATATGTTACTGACCTTCTAGCTCGTTTTCACCTTCATACTGTCAAACCTGTTCGCACCCCGTTAGCTTCCCGTACCACTCTGTCTCTTTCTGATGGTGAGTTATTATCTGATTCTACTGAGTATCGCAGCATGGTTGGTGCATTACAATATTAACTTTGACACGGCCAGATATTACTTATGCAGTACACTTAGTGTCTCAGTTCATGCATGCTCCTCGTACCACTCATCTTTTTGCAGTCAAAAGAATTTTCAGATACTTGCAGGGAACACGAGATCATGGACTTTGGCTTCAGCAGTCTAATCGGCCAACCTGTATAGTTGCTTATTCCGATGCAGATTGGGCAGGTTGTCCTGATAGTTCTCGGTCTACCACAGGGTTTGCTGTATTTTTGGGCCCTAATTTGGTTTCCTGGAAGGCTAAGAAGCAGCCCACTGTGTCCAAGTCCTCCACAGAAGCGGAATATCGTGCCATTGCTTACACAGTACAAGACACACTACATATCCGCTCAGTCCTGTTCGAACTTGGATGGCCTATCTCCGAGCCGGTACATTTATTATGTGATAATATATCTGCTTCTTACTTGACTGCAAATCCAGTTCAGCATGCTCGCAGTAAACATATTCAGATTGATTATCATTTTGTTCGCGAACGGGTTGCTCATGGAGATCTGATTGTTCAACATGTTCCTACTCATCTACAGCTGGCAGATATTTTTACTAAAAGTCTATCTAGTCAACGTTTTCATTTTTTGAAAGACAACCTGTGCGTTGTATCTCCCGCACAGTTTGAGGGGGTGTAATAGAATTATTATAGGCTCAGTATTGTACTTTACATTAAACCTGTAACTTAAAAAAATCCTGCTTCACCACCTTAAGCATTCCATTCCTTACTTAGTCTTGGATTAGTTGCACCTGTTCGTTGTTGAATTCCTTCGCAAGTTCTCTGTGGTCCATTCACATTCGACATCTATCGGATCATTGCGATATCAATCATAAGGTGTAGACATCATTTGGACCGATGATTTAACCATAAATATGTTCCGATAGGGGAAACTAAACAAGGTTCAGGAGAAAATGAACGAAGGTCAACACTCAACAAAGAGCAGCTCATCAGATGATCTCTAAGGCCTTGTTTGGTTGGAGGGTTTCGGAGGGGAGGGGAGGAAAGTAGGGGATTTGAGTGTGTTTGGTTGAAGGAAATATGGGGGAAGGGAGGAAAGTAGAAGGCTTTCAAAATCCTCCACTTCCTCTCATTCTAAATCCCTCAAATCGGGGTATTTCGGAGGAAACGTGTTGATAACCACAAACTATTCATCTCCTACATGAATGAACAAAACGTTATAATATAAAAAGTTAAAAAACAAAAAGTTTTGAAAATTTTAAAAATTTAAAAATTAAAAATTTAAAGATTAAAAAATTAAAAAATTAAAAAATTAAAAAATTAAAAATTTTAGAAATTAAAAAATTATAAATTAAAAATTAAAAATAAAAAAATGTAAAAAAATATCCAAACTGAAAAATGAAAAATTATGAAATTAAAAAAGTAAAAAATCAAATCAAATAAAATTATGACTCATGACCATAAGAGTAATATTCACAATAGTTAGACATGTATCTATTTTTTAAGTAAGCTATCAAATAAAAGTAAATTGCGAAAATATTTTCATTAAACCTTTCCTCCTATTTTCTCCAACCAAACACAAATTTTTATCAAAATCCTTCCCTCCCCTTCCCTTCCTTTCCCTCCTTGACTCTCCCCTTCCCTCCCCTCCTTTGAACCAAACAAGACCTAAATGTGGTGTGCGGAAATTGAAACGCAAATGAGAAATGCAACCTGTAGAGTTACTGGACCGGCTCAGACCTCAATCACCATAGCCCAAGGGCTAGCTCACCATTCACCACCAAGGAGTCAACAAGGGAAGACCAGAGGGCATCTAGTCTCAAACACTCAGTATAGTGCCCAACCCTCCCAAACCAGACTGCCCAGAGAAAACCCACCGGAGAAGAAAACCCCCCACAAGACTACCAGTACAGAGTGAAGCCCACAGAAGGACCCCAAAGGTATCACCGGAGGGTAGCCGGAGCTCACACCCTAGATGATACCAGCACTCTCTCACTCTAGAACTGGGGTAACCGGAAAGACCTCTCATCGGATAGAGAGAGGGAGGGGACGATCAAATAGTGGATTCCAGAAGGAACGAACAATATAAGGTAAGGGCCACAGAGACATGGGCTTGGGCAAAGACAAAATGAGGGCAAGTGGGCTAAGTCAGGCGGACAGCCCAAACGGGCCAGTAGGATAAGATTAGCAGACAACTCATTTAATGGGATGGACCATGGGCCAGTGAGGTGGACCAATACCAACTCACAATCTCCACCTTATTGGTCCCCCTGGTGGTGTAGAGCACAACGTGAATGGGAGTATCATCATCGCCGGTTTTGTACCTGTTCTTATCTAGCCACAGTCTAAATTAAGAGTTCGTTTACAAGACAAAAGTTTTTCAAAATTGAGACATTTAGTCCCCATATCTGCATGGTTAAATTCTGAAGGTATCTTGGACAGCTTTATCCAACCTGCATCCACAATATTCCTAATAAAATGGAACCTGACATCAATATGCTTGGTCCTGTCATGGAATACATGATTCTTGCATAATTGGATAGCAGACTGACTATCAGAGTACACTGTCACAACCTGCTTAAGAAAACCAATTTCAGTTAGCATTCGTTTAAGCCAAATAGCCTCTTTAAAGGCCTCAGTGGCTGCCACGTATTCAGATTCAGTAGTGGACAGTGCAACAATAGGTTGAAGTTGAGATTTCCAACTTATGCAGGAACCACAAAGAGTAAAAATGTAGGAAGTAGTAGACTTTCTATTGTCCCTATCATTTGCATAATTGGAGTCAACATAGCCAGTAAGTAAAATGCCAGTTTCAGTTTTAGAAAAAACAAGACCATGAGAAGGTGTACCCCTAAGGTATCTAAGGAGCCATTTAAGGGCAGTCCAGTGAGACATACCAGGGTTTGCCATATATCTACTTAAGCAACTAACAACATAGGCTATATCAGGCCTTGTGCTTACCATGAGATACATGACTGACCCTATAGCACTGGAATAGGGTACAGCCTTCATCCTATCTATCTCAGGAGCAGTCCTTGGGGACTGATCCTTGCTTAGCACAAAATGGGGTGCTAAGGGAACATTCACAGGTTGGGCAGAGTCAATTTTGAACTTTTTCAAGACCTTTTCAAGATAGGAGGTTTGGTTCAGGGTAAGGGTACACCTACTCCTATCCCTAAGAATATTAATCCCTAGGATTCTCTTAGCATCTCCAAGATCTTTCATAGCAAAGTTTTCACAAAGGCACTTTTGAACTATCTTAATAGCATTCACAGAGGGGCTAATGATAAGCATGTCATCAACATAGATTAACAAGAAAACAGGTACAACAGCAGTATTCTTAAAATACAAACAAGGGTCAGAATCAGACCTTTTGAAACTCAGGGAAGACATACACTGGTCAAACTTGATATTCCATTATCTGGGAGACTGTTTCAGGCCATAGAGGGCCTTCCTAAGTAGACAGACATGTCTGGGGTACTTAGGGTCAATAAAACCCTCAGGTTGGCTCATGAAAATCTATTTATCTAGTTCACCATGAAGGAAAGCAGTGGTAACATCCATCTGCTTCATCTCCCAGTCATTATGGGCAACTAGGGCAAGCATCATCCTAATTGTTGTGAATTTTACTACTGGAGCAAAAATTTCAGCATAGTCTACCCCTTCCTTTTGAGTGAAACCTTTTGCCACTAACCTAGCTTTAAACCTAATGTCATTTGGTTCTTCTTTAACTTTGAAAAGCCATTTGCACTCAACAACAGAACAATTAGGAGTCCTAGGAACTAGGGTCCAGGTTTTATTCAACTTAAGAGATTCTATCTCACTTTGCATAGCACATAGCCAATTTTTAGATTCTCTAGAGGCAAGGGCTTCCTGGTAGGTTTTAGGCTCATTCAACTCAAGAGTTTCAAAGACAGAGAAAGCAAATAATGAAGTATCATACAGGTGAAAAGCATAGTTAGTCATACTATCAGAAATCCTCTTAATGTTTCTTCTTGTCCTATCTCTGGCTAACACATAATCATCTAGACTCTCATTCTCAACTTGGATTTCTCCAAGTTCTTCATTATCAGCAAAATCAGATTGAACAATCACATCATGCAAATTTTCATCATTACTACTGGGCTGCTCCACCTCACTAGAGGTGGAGTGGGTGTCATGCATAGTGTTGGTCAAATCAGGAGTACTAGACTCATTCACCAAAGGGGCAGCAGTGGTCTGGATGGGCTCCACCTCACTAGGAGAGGTGCCATCATGCACAGTTTGAGGGTCAGTCACATTTTGAACTAAGCAGGGAAAATCATTTTCATTGAACACAACATTTCTGCTTATAATGACCTTAAAACCACTCTGGTTCCTATCCCAGATCCTATATCCTTTAACACCTTCAGGATATCCTAAGAAAATGCATTTCTTAGACCTATGGTCCAACTTATCAGACTGTTGATGTACATAGGCAGCACACCCAAACACTTTTAAGTTTGACAAGTCCAGGGGTTTCTTAGAGAAGACAGACTCAGGACACTTACCTTCTAAAGGTACAGAGGGGGATCTGTTTATCAGGTAGGTGGCAGTATTGACAGCTTCTCCCCAAAACTTCTTGGGGAGGCCAGAAGTGGCAAGCATGCTCCTAACTTTGTCTAGGATGGTCCTATTCATTCTCTCAGCTAAGCCATTCTGTTGGGGAGTATAGGGCACAGTTTTGTGTCTCCTAATCCAACTCTCAACACACAACCTATCCATATCCTTATTGCAGAATTCTAAGCCATTGTCAGTTCTAAGGGTTTTAACCTTACATCCAGTTTGATTTTCTACCATAATTTTCCATTCTTTAAACCTAACATACACATCAGATTTATGTTCTAACAAGCAGACCCAGACTTTCCTAGAAAAGTCATCAATTATGGACAGAAAATACCTCCTACCCCCATGGGTAGGGACACTGGAAGGACCCCATACATCTGCATGTATGTAGTCAAGGACAGCTTTAGACTTAGGCTCACTAGAATAGCTAGAAACAGGAAACTGAACCCTATGTTGTTTACCTAGGACACAACCCTCACAGAAAGGTATGGGTGACACCAAGTCATTTCCAAAACATCCAGTTTGTTTCAAAATATTCAATCCTTTATTACTCATGTGACCCAGCCTTTGGTGCCAAAGCACAGACTTGTCAATGAGTACAGCATTAGCATTTTCAGAAAAAGGTTTGGCATGTACAACATAAAGGTTATTTTGTTTCAAGGCTTTAAATAACACAAGGGAGTTTTTCAAAATCTTCATACACCCATTTCCCCATTTACCCTCAAGACCACATTCTTCAAAAACAGAAACAGAAAGCAGGTTGTGCCTAAGATCAGGGACATGTCTAACATTTTTTAATTTGAAAACAGTTCCATTTTCAAACTTAAGACTTATGTCACCCACACCATGAACCTTACACTTCTTATTGTCAGGTAGGGACACATAACCAGAATCACAAGCACTATAAGAAGCAAACAGATTTTTAAAAGGAGTCATGTGGTAGGTACAACCTGAATCTATTACCCATTCAAATTCAGTTAAGTTGCTTAGGGCAGAATTAGCATGATCACAGATCATGAACACTTCTTCACTAATTTCCTTATCAGTCACAGAGTTGGCCTGTTCATTTCTTTTGGATTGGGGACAGTCCTTTATGAAATGATCTGGGTTCCCACAGTTATAGCACACCCTTTTCCTAGACTTATGCCTCTTCTTGCTAGGTTGTCTACCATTCTTATCCTGATTTTCCTTTTTAGGGTTTTTAGACCTACTTTTAGATCTTCCCCTAACAACCAAAGTTTCCCCAGATTCCCTATGATGGTTCCTAGAATGTTTTAAGTCAAGTTCTTTACTTCTCAGGCCATTAATAACAATATCAAGGGTTATGTCATCCCTCCCATATTTTATGACAGACATAACATCATTATAGGAATCAGGTATAGCATTTAATAAGACTATGGCAGTGTAGTCATCTATATGTTTATCCCCAGCCTGCTTAATGTTTTGGATTAGCTTGTTAAAAATATCTAGGTTTTCATCAATATCTTTTGTTAGGTCAAGCCTAAACCTAAAAAACTTTTCCAACAAAAACAGTTTGCCAGGACGGGAAGTATCAGTATATAGAGACTCAAGTTTATCCCAGAGGTCTTTAGCAGACTCAATGACTCCAACTTTTCTAAGGACAGAGTCAGACAAGTTTAAATATATGGTTGAGCAGGCTATTTCATTCATTTCAACTTGTTTAGGTTTTTCCTCAGTTTCTAAGTATTGCCCAGTAATAGCTCTATGAACTTTCTGTTGTATTAACACACATTTTAATTTTTGTTTCCAAATATCAAAGTCAGTCTTACCATTAAAAGGCATCATACCATACTGGTTTGAAGCCATGATAACAGTCAAGCACACACAATTAATGAGCCAACTGTAATGCACGAGCCTAGCCCTAGAAGGTTAGACTGCGGACTAAGGGACCACGCAGATCCGGGGCCACAGAGGTGGCTGGCAGGGAATCCCCTAGCCCTAACCTCAGGTGCCTTAGCCAACTAGGGTTTCACAGCCACAGTATTACAATGGATCAAAAATTACCAACACAAAAACAATACTGGAAGCAGATAACAACAACAACAGAGGACTGGCAAGCAAGTAGAAAACACAAAAGGTGCTCAGATAATATTACAGACAACTGTGGGCTAAGTTCGACACAGATTAGCACCACCCATGCACTAGTTCAACAACCTAGGGTTTCTGCAGACCTGTCTTAGACAGAATCTACACATGCAACGGATAAAAGAACTGGGGTTTCTAACCGGCAGCTCCTCAACCAAGGGTTTCAGAACTACCCATGCAACACAGAAGCCGGTGGCACTCCGGCAGCCCAAGATAGGGTTTAAGCTAATATACCTGAGCGGGAGTCTAGATTAGACTTCCCGACTTACCAATCCGAGGAGGAGCCTAGGCGTTACCAGTTTTGGGGAAGTTCTTCCGGCGAGTCTCCGGCGTCGGTGAGAGGAGGCAGCTTCCAGCTCTGATACCACTGTAGAGTTACTGGACCGGCTCAGACCTCAATCACCATAGCCCAAGGGCTAGCTCACCATTCACCACCAAGGAGTCAACAAGGGAAGACCAGAGGGCATCTAGTCTCAAACACTCAGTATAGTGCCCAACCCTCCCAAACCAGACTGCCCAGAGAAAACCCACCGGAGAAGAAAACCCCCCACAAGACTACCAGTACAGAGTGAAGCCCACAGAAGGACCCCAAAGGTATCACCGGAGGGTAGCCGGAGCTCACACCCTAGATGATACCAGCACTCTCTCACTCTAGAACTGGGGTAACCGGAAAGACCTCTCATCGGATAGAGAGAGGGAGGGGACGATCAAATAGTGGATTCCAGAAGGAACGGACAATATAAGGTAAGGGCCACAGAGACATGGGCTTGGGCAAAGACAAAATGAGGGCAAGTGGGCTAAGTCAGGCGGACAGCCCAAACGGGCCAGTAGGATAAGATTAGCAGACAGCTCATTTAATGGGATGGACCATGGGCCAGTGAGGTGGACCAATACCAACTCACACAGCCTTATACAGGGGCATAGTTAGGTTTGGGTTGATAGGTAGTTTTTAATAATTAGTTGTTGGGTTGAGATAATATGAGCTCTTTGAAATGGGCATTATTATTTAAAATACTGCCATTGACACATCCAAAATGCGTAATTACTACTCCGTATTATTGTTATTAATATTATTCGGTTTGTTGTTTTAAGTTAACAGCTTTTATATTTTTTAGAAGTTATTGTTTTTGTAATTCTTTAGGTTGTTATTTGCAAGTGTGTTTTTCAAAGTAATGATGTGAAAAGTGTTTGAATTGCATTTTAATAAAAGTAGACAAATATATATTTGGTATGCTTTCATTTGTCAAATTAAGCTATCGAGATTTATAACATTTTCAATCTGTAAACACTTTCACAAAAATATTCGCTCATACCATGATGTGTTTTTGTTCACGTCAATAGGAGGAAGGATAGACAAAAGTATCAACGAGTGAGTCACCGTCAATTTTTAAACTCAGCGGCCAAAACTGTCATGACACCTCTAATGCAATGAGTAGATGACTATAAAAATATTGATGTTGCAATATTAGGAGTTACATATGGGATGAGTTACAAAAAAAACTGTCAATTTTTGTCACAAGCTAGATTCTTATAAAAAAATAAGTTTTACTTATAGTCAACTTTATGTTGCAATATTAGGAGTTACATATCACTAGAGTTTGAAAATATTGATTTGTTGTGAAGATGTTGAACAAATTGACCACACCAGAAGGTTACTGACAGCCAATTTTAGATTAACAAGCTTATCAACCATTTTTTTTAATCAAACACGTAACTTTTGATTTCGCGCACTGAGTTGTGTAATAATAAGAAAAAGTAAGGTTGGAGTTACTTTTCTGGCTGTAATGATTGAAGTTACTGTAGATGACCATTTTAGCTATTTCTTCATATAATTTTTTCTTTATTTTATTAATAAAATATGTTTTAATATAAATTTTTCATAAATAAGCAGAATCAGTCAATATAGTCACTTCAGCCAGAACTTAATAAATTTATGCAGAATCGGTTGATTCAGTCAATTTCAGTGTTAGCAAATGGACTCTAAGTGTTTCAAAAAGTATAAGTTACTTCAAGCTCATTGTAATACTTATTTCTTCTTATTGCCAAAATATAGTCTGCACCCGTTCTGAATCCTAACTGTGCTTTCCTTAACTAAAATTTTTATTATGTATTACATGATTACATCTACTCTTTTGAAATTTTATTGATGTACATTTTATATTTTTTAGGGGAAAATAGTTTAAATATAACAAACTTTGATAATGTGTGAAATAAGAACCTCAAACATGTATATGTAATATATGTACCCCAAACTTTATATAAAAAGTTATTTTTCGCACCATGAATGTATGTTTTTTTTACAAATATAAACTTATTGGAATAATTACATAATATAAAATACTCTTAGCCTTGCTAGAATGCAATTAACTTTCTAAAATTCCATTTGTGAAATAAATAATATTACATATGGTACAATTTAAATTTAATTGCATTCTCATAATTGTTTTGTGTATTTTAAATTATGTACTTAACACCTTAGAATTACATTTGTGAAAATATATATGATCATGATACTAACATAACATTTGAGGTATACATATTACATGTACAAGTTTGAGGTACTTATCTTACACCCCTTCAAAGATTGGGATATTTAGATTATTTTCTCTATTTTTTAATCGTACACTACATAATAATTAATAATGTTGACAAATCATATGATATATCACACACGAATGAGGATCTAGTTTGTCTAGGGTTTAGTGCATTAAACTCACTCGAGATATATAAATTCAGCGCATTAGCCCCATATGGTTTAAAAATTGTGTCAAACCCCCCTATGTTATCATTATTAATGCGTAGAACCCCTTTTTATGAATAAATTTACCAATTTGGAAATCACTTTTCTTAATATTATTATTGGATATGCAAGTAAATTTGTCAAATCTCCAAAAATATATACAAATGATAATTATTTTTCTTTTATTTGAAAATTATTATTTTTCACAAAAGAGAATCTGCGCGTGATTAATTATAACAGAGAGGGGTTTCAAACATTTTTTAAAGCACGGAGGGCTAAATGCACTACATTTTTATATCACATGGGGATTTGGTGGATTAAATCCTGTTTGGCTACAAGAAAGACAAAATAAATAAAAGATGCTAGCATGTAAACTAAGAGCCCGTTTGTTGAAAATGTTTTTCGGCTTATCGGATTTATCATACAATTTTTTCATCAAATACGTAATTTTTGATATCGCAGAGTGAATTGTGGATTAATAAGAAAAATTAGATTAATGTTACTTTTTAGAGAGTCATTTTAGTTATTTTTCATATAATTTTTTTAAATACTACCTTCTGTTCGGTTTTATTTGCAACATAGGTAGTGGGCACAATAATTAAGACATCTATCTTTACTTGATAGCTTTACAAATGACAAGCATTACAAAAAGGATGTAGAGTTCTAATGTCCACATATACTATCATTACAAAAAGCAACGTAGTGCTCATCTACAGTACTCCAGGCTGTCTACTGGGGTGTTATGAAACAAAAAAAATTCAAACTTCCCTCCTAGAACAGTTTACGCACCAAAACTTTTAACTTCCTTCTATAAATACCATCAACCCATCATACACAATCCATAAACTTCTCCAAAGGCAAAAAACAGATTTCACTGCTGCAGTAACTATGGATGAAGAAATACCAGTTTCAGAGCTTCTTCAGTTGGAGGTGGATGCCATGTGTGATGACTTTGATGTTGAGCCAGAACTAGAAGTATTCTCTTCCTTGTTTTCTGAAAGTCACAATGAGGTAGGATCTGAATCACAAACATCAGAAATTGTTCCCAAAAAAGTAAATCTCACAAATAATTAAAGGAAGCACTTGGTAGAAAAACTTTTAATGTTGAGTGATGGTAAAACCTTACCCAAAGGTGCTGTGTCAACAGTTGCAGCGGAATTTAAAGTTCATAGAACCACTGTTTGGAGGATTTGGTCTGCAGCTAAAGTTCAATTAGCTGGGGGTACATTAGTGGATGTTCAAAGTCAAAGAAGGGGAAAGGTAGGGAGGAAACCTAAAGTTTTTGATTTGGAAATCTCAAGGCTGTGCCTATTCAACAAAGAACCACTATTCGATCTTTGTCTTCTGCCCTTGGGATTAGCCACTCGGCAGTCTATCGGCTACTTAGAACAGGGCAACTTAGAGCCCACACAAACAGTATTAAGCCCAAACTTAATCACATGCACATGAGGAGGAGGCTTATTCACATTATGGGTCAAGTAATTCCAAGGACAGTGAACACAATACCTAAATTTTCAGGTATGTACAACATGGTTCATATAGATGAAAAGTGGTTTTACATGTCACAAAAAACTCAAAGGTTTTATCTATTTCCTTGGGAGGAAGAACCCTATAGGAGCTGTCAGAACAAAAACTTTATTGGCAAGGTTATGTTTTTTGGTGCTGTGGCTAGGCCACATATACTACCGTATCTGATTCGGGTCAAGTTCTATGGGACGGAAAAATAGGGATATTTCCATTTACCGAAATTGTTTATGCACAAAGGAGATCATGTAATAGGGAGGCAGGAACCCCAGAATTAAAAGCCATACAATCTGTGTCACAAACAGTTATTAAATCGAAGTTAATAAATTCAATCTTGCCGGCTATAAGGGAACATTGGCCATCTAATGCATGCAAGGATATTTGGATTCAATAGGATAACGCTAGGCCTCACTTTGGTGTTAATGATGTGCAATTCATGGAGGCTGCCACTTTATTTGGTTTCAATAAAAGACTAACATGCCAACCTGTCCAAAGTCCAGATTTGAATGTACTCGATCTAGGTTTTTTTAGAGCTATACAATCTATTCAATATAAGGCTTTTCCTAAGACGGTTGGTGAACTAGTTGGTGCTGTCCAGGATGCATTTTACTCTTTTGAACCAAGGCTGTTAAACTACACATGGGTACACCTTCAATACATAATGCTGGAAATATTGAAGGTAAGGGGAGGTAACAACTATAAGAACCCCCACAATGCTAAAAGAAAGCTGGACAGTTTGGGTGTTCTACCAACACAAGTTGAAATTCCAGAAGAACTCATTGAAGAAACAAATAATTTCTTGATGGAGGGCCAAATTTTGGTGAATACAACAATGCTAAATTAGTGCATCAAGAAAGGAGGTCCTTACTTTTGGTGGTGCCAGTATTAAGTTTGAAATCTTTTTGCTTTCACAGGGATGTAAACTTTGCCCAAGTTTACTGCCCAAATTTTGTAAATGTTGCCACAGTTTATTAGGCTACTCTTAAGGGGTTGTAAACTTATTATAGTGTAACTACTTTCAAACTTTATTTTGCTCCAGATGACTCAATCTAAATGCACTAACTTGTATGTTTGCAAATCACTACATGTAATATGGAAAGGATATTCAGAAATGCTAATACTTTAGTCAACAAAAATCACACCATGTCAATAAATCTATAGGCACGAATAATGTCAATCTACCACAATTCTTCGTATAAAGTCATGCAAAATTTAACAGACCAAAATCAACAGAAAATTCATTTTGGGCATTCAGAAACCAAATGAACAGAATGCAACCAAATCCACAAATCAACAAATTTTAGCCAACTGTATTTTTTTGTAATTAAACCTAAATACTAGTATAAAAAAAATACCGTTTTTAGATTCCTCAGGAAACTGGATTGGCCGCAAGATTTTGAAGAACATCATTAGGTAACTGCTCATCTCACGGAAAATGGGATTGTAAACCATACCCACCTTTTTGCAGATTTAAGTGCAAGCTCTGTTTTCTAATTTGTGTTAATCTTGATTGATCTCTTTCTCATTCTCTTCAGTCGCAGAATGTCAAGGAGGAGTAGTAGGAGCGCCGTCTTCACTCGCATAATATCGAGGGGGAGTAGTAGGACCGATAGTTTGATGTCATCGACGGCTATTTGTGGTGCCTCCATCTTAACAGTGCTAGAATGAAATAGAAAAATAGGGAGCAAGTGGGTAGAAGATGATAAAGAAAGCAATAGATAAGAATGGTTGAATATACGGAGAAGATAAGGGAGGGTTTCTTCAAGACAAGGAGAGAGGATATTAAAGTAGGGTGTAGGTAGTTGAATCATTAAAGTAAAACAAAATTGGTAGGTGGGAATTAATTAAAAAGAAAAATAAAAGAACTTCGAGAGTTTGATTGAGGATATTAAAGTAATTTGTGGATATCACTTTTAACCTAAATATGTAATGTTGCATTTATTTTGAAACTGCCAAAAGAGGAAAGTGTTGTATTTAAAAAAGAATGGAGGGTAGTATAATTTTTACATACATAGTATATCAATAAATCAGCTAATCCAATCAATAGAGTCATTTGATATTAGCAAATGAGCTTTAAAGGTCACATTAAGGTAAGGAATGATTGAATCTTAATAATTTGGCAGCCCCGCGTACAGTTTGCACCATAAATGTATTCCAAAAAGAAATCCGGTCGTGCGCAAATTGGAGTGGTAAGTAAAGGGAGCGGTGGAGAAGTGCGCGACACACCTTCGGAATCAATTGATGGGGAAGAAGAGCATCGCAGAGGTTGGAGCGGAAGACTTGGTGCAAGCTGGGCTCTCCCCGGACGAAGCCGCCTCGCTCCACACACAGCTCAAGGACGCCATTGCTCTGTCGCGCCGTCTTCCTCCAACAACTCACGACGGCGCCGTCGACGTCTGGCGGGAAATCACCGCTCGGAGGTTGCTAAGGCCAAGCCACCCGCACGCTGTACACCAGCTTCTCTACTACTCCGTTTACCATAACTACGATGAGTCCTCCTATGGCCCTCCTCTCTTCTGCTTCCCTTCTCTGTAATTCCTCTTCCTCCATTCCTCTCAAGTAGTTCAAGGATTTACTCCGTTCCCACAAAACTGGACCAAATTTAACTGTTCGAATATTATAATAAAAAGCGGCTAATTAGGATTTATGCACTTCAGAAACTTAAGCCACACATTTATTTATTACCTAAATGGAATTCTTAAAGTTTTTGAAATAGGAAAATTGTCAATATTCTCTCCTCTATACAAATCTTAATCTAATCACTTTTACTTTTTTATTAAATCAAATTTATCCACATATTACAGGCAAAGGAAGTACCAAATACTCCCTCCCTCCGTCCCTTAAAGTTGTCCTAGCTTGACTTCACAAGTTTTAAGGAAATGAATTTGATTTTACACTGTAGTGACACTGTTTGACACTGTTTGGTATAGATTTGTTTACCAAATAAGGAAGTTGAAAAAGTAGAACAAACATTTTGGGACATCCATTTCGGGAAAGTGTGACAAACTTGGGACGGAGGGAGTATGTTTTTGCGTATTCTTTTAGAAAAGCTAGTTTGGAATATAATATTACTCCCTCCATCCTTTTAGAAGGTTCTCACTTTACTTTTTTGGACATCTCATATAAATGTTTTCATTTCTATTTTAGGAAATAATTAACAACTTTAATGACAAATTAATCATTATAAAATGCTAAAGCTACCCCAAATGAGTACTCCATTTTTACCTCACCCTAATGTGTGGCCATAAGTGGGACACCACTTAAATGAGTTGCCCCATATATGGCTACACATAGGGTGGGTTAAAAATGGGGTATCCCATTTTGGGTACCTATATCATAGCTCTTAATCATTAAATATTAAAAATAATATACTTATAACATCACATTTATCAATACTAACTACATTATAATATATACCTATTAATATTATTTCTCAAAATATATATCCGAAATACTTTATTTAATTATTGCCTAAAAACCGTGTCGTTTTGCTATTGGAACCTTCCAACGGGACGGAGATAGTAAAACTTAATAAACTGCGTTGCATAAGAGTAGAAAATGTAAAATTTCAAAATATGAACATTATGTTTTTATTCTGAAACAAGTTGAGACATTAATACTGCTCTCTTAAGACTCTTAATGCTGAAAACTAAATATTTAATAAAAAAAACATGATATTCCTATTTAATAAAAATAATAACAGAAATATTATGTTTTTTGTCCACAAGTTGTTTCAACAATATTTAAGGAACTACCTTTTTACAATTTTCATTATTCTTACTTCTATTTTAGGGTTTTTTCTTCTTATTATTCAGACTCATGCATTCTGTATTGTAATTCCGTTTCGGCTACTACCCATCCCGACCAGTGATTTTAGGACCCATTTGCCCACCCTTAGGCCAGCTTGTGACCATAGTTTTAAGTGATATTTGACTTTCCATCCCGTGCTGTGACTTGTGAGTGATATTGGATTTTGCACTCCATTTTCAAAATGATGAATATTTGCATCTTATCCCAAAAATTATGAAAGAGTGGAATGCAAAGTCAAATGAATTAGAGTGCAAATGAGGTGCATATTAAATGATTTTGAAAGTAGGCTGCAAAATAAAATATCACTAAAAATGGAATGTAAAGTCAAATTCTCCGTAATTTCAAAATGTAAACCCTAACATGTGATACCGCCGCAATATTGTATTGCATGTATTCTGCAATTGCATCAATGTGTTATTGAGGTGTTTGAAAAAATTGCAATGCAATTGCCTCAGGACCGCATATGAACTACACAAGAGTGCAACACTAGCGTAATTTTTTTTCTCTTATATCATGCAAAGCAAAACTAGTGTAAACCACATCGACTGCAACCCACATCAATCACAACGGCTCTTTTGTATGCTTGTAAGGAGGTGCTTGGATCTATCGCATAAAATTGTTTCGAGGTGAAAGTACAAAAGTACGTCCAAGAGGTCCAAAAAGCTGTCAGAAGAGTTTTTTATTAGTCTGGGGATATTAGATTATATGAAAACTGATTCTGATTGTACTTGTACTTTTATTAATAATGTGGCGGGGCGCAGAGATGAAGCTAAAGCTACAAATCTAGGGCGTCTAATGGAAAGACATGGTCCGAAGGTTTTGGGGACAAGCTACAAGGATCCAATTGCAAGTTTTAGACAATTCCACAAGTTCTCTGTTGAGCATCCGGAGGTAATGTAGCATGGATTGATAAAGTTAGATTGTGGCTGCGCGGATGATGCATTGAATTTGTAGTGCAGATATACTGGTCATTTGTTTTGAAAGAGCTGGCAATTCAATTCCAGGAAGACCCGTTGTGCATTCTGGATACCTCTGATCCATCCAAGCACGGGGGCACGTGGCTCCCTGGTTCAGTTCTCAATATAGCTCAATGCTGCTTGCTGCCCAGTGCTTACCACAAAAAGGAGGACACCAGCTTGGCCATTGTGTGGAGGGATGAAGCCCATCACGGTGACCATGCACCACTTCATTCTATCTCTCTTCAACACCTCCGAGACCAAGTCATGTATGTTCATTTATTTATTGAGACTCGCGCCATCGATCAATTTAGCTCTGCTCATACCATTTTATACTTCGGGTTTCATCCTGAAAGCTCACATAAGAAGAGAAAACATTATTTAATCATGATCATGGGGATTAAGAATGACCCCCTTCTCACACAAAAACATGACTGATTTTGATTATACTCGTGGGACAAATACACAAACGAATCTAGCTTCTAATTGTGATTATTTAAATTTAGGGGCTGTCATTTCTTTAACACATTAAGGTATGTGTCAAGGCAATTTATACCGTGGGATCACCCACAGTCTGCATGATGTGTCGATCCCACTTTACTCAATTGATTTCTTTTTTCCTTCCTAAAGCAACATTCGTTTTCTTCTTTTGCTTTTCCTTTTTTATTTTTCTTTTTTCAATTCTTCTCTTTTTCCATCAAATTAAAATACTAAAAATTTAATTGTAGTTTTACTTTCTTTTATCTTCAACTTAAATTATAATTGAATTTTTTTTTTATTAATACATAACAAAAAGTTCATCAATCTAAATAAAATGGCTAAAGGGTCAAATCGGTACATGAACTAACTTAAAGTGTTCAATTAGCCCCTTATATAGGAGTTTCTGCCCGGCCATCGCCAATTGGGGCGGTTCCCGGTGGAATTTTTTGATGAATTTTTTTGAGCATCTTCTTCATTAAGTCTAGTTTACCCATACCAAATTTCAGCTAAAAATTCAACCGGGAAGGCAGGCAAATGATTTTTTGAAGATAACTGCGCAGTTAAACAGCGCACTACATTTCGGAAAATCATTTGACCGCCTTCCCGATTTAATTTTTAGCTGAAATTTGATATGGGTAAACTACACATAATGAAAAAGATGCTCAAAAAATTTCATCAAAAAGTTCCATCGGGAACCGCCCCAATTGGCGACGGCCAAACAAAACCTCCTAAATAAGGGGCTAATCGAACACTTTAAGTTAGTTCATTTACCTATTTGACCCTTTAGCCAAATAAAATTAGTATATTGGATTTCATATTCGTACACTATTTTTATTTCTGCAATATTTTTTATATTCATACACTTTTCATTACCAAATCTCTACAAAATTTTATTAATAAAAAAGTTTTTTTTTATTTCATAATCATGCACTTATTCTACTTTTTTTTATCTTCAACTGAAATTGCAATAGAATATATTTTTCTGTATTTAATTTTATATGTCAATTTCATAATTCTTTATAATATACTCCCTCCGTCCCCTTTTAAATGTCCCATTTTACCATATTGGGATGTCCCTATTTAATTGTCCCATACCTTATTTGGTAAAGTTTGTGTGGCTCAAAATCATTCTTACTTTATTCTTACTTTATTCTTACTTTATCTATTAATATCAACCATACAAACCTACTTTTCTTAAAACTCGTGTCACCCTCTTACGGGACATTTAAAAGGGGACGGAGGGAGTATTTCTTATCTCTTTGCAAAAAAAATATACTCTGTATTTCTTATCTATTTGATATGTTTTTAGTGTTTTTAAGTCATTAAAAATGTTTATTTCGATTTAAATTTCATAAAAATTAAATTATATTACATTTTTTCATATGTGTGAGTTATGTTTATAGATAATTTCTGGAATTATATTTGATGAAATATAGAGTTACATCTTCTTATGGGCGAGTTACATCTTCTTATGCATGAGTTACATCTTCCTATGCGCGAGTTACATTTGGACGCGAATTACATGTTTTCATAACACGAGTTACATCACAAAATAAACTCCAGCAATTGAACAAAAAAAGCAATTTTTGCAAACAAAAATGAGTTTTTATTTGCAAAAAAAATGATTTTATTGGCAATTTTTTTTTTTATTTGAAACGTTTTTATGGCCTTAATACTAAAAACAAAACATATTAACTCATTTCATTTTCATTTACCCCAGTGCCGCAAAGGCTCCCACCTACGGTGGGTAAGGCGGGGGGGTCGGATGTACGCAGTCTTACCCCTGTACTAAAACAAAGAGAGATTGTTTCCGAATAACGCATAGTGAAAATCGCGTCCAAAATTGCATGGACTGACTGCTGCTCCATAACAAAGAAGCGCAAAAAGTTTTTCATAGGGAGTACAAAATCCTAGATATGCTGTTGGTTGCCTATTAATTAGATATACAACAGTTAAAAAGGCATACGACCAATATTTTAGTGCCATAGAGGAGTGGTGAAGTAAAGTGATCCCTGTTTCTACAATATGACGATGTCGGCGTTCAACGAAGCCGTTATGCTCAGGGGTATATGGAGGAGTGAGTAAGTGAGTAATACCACAAGAGGTCAGGAATCTCCCTAGGGATATATATTCACCCCCTCCATCCGAATAAACCATTTTAATAGTTTTTTGAAAAAAGTTTTCTACGAATTTCTAAATTGTTGAAAAATTGATGTTACCTCAGACCTGTGGGTCATAGTGTAAAACCAAATGTATTTTGTGTATTGATCAACAAAAATAACATAATAACGAAAACCATCCACAGAATTAATGCGTGAAGGACCCCAAACATCTGTATAAATTAAATCAAGGGGACCCGAACTTGAAAGGGAAGATTTTGCAAAAGGTAACTTGTGACTTTTATTACTTGCGCATGAAGCGCACAAAGACAAATCCTTACTAACATCTTTAAAGGAAATACCTAATGAGGAAATAATCTTTTGAGTGATAAAAAGGGCAGGATGTCCTAAACGACAATGCCATTTATTTAGAGAAAATTTTGTAGTAACGTTGGCACATGGTGATGAGGGAACAGGAACATCAGGCAAGCTGTAGACGTTACCTTTATTCATACCCTGTAACAAAATTGCTCCCGTTTTCCGGTCCTTGACAAGACAAAAAGAAGAGTGAAACTCAATTAGTACATCATTGTCACGACATAATTTGGCAACTGAAATTAAATTAGTATGAATAGAAAGAACAGAAAGAGTATTAGGTAAGGAGAGAGAATGGAGAGTCATATTCCCAACTTGTGCAATTTCAAGACTTTTACCGTTACCGATAATGAGGGAGTCTGTGCCGGTATAATCGGACGCCAGGGTAAGATTGTTTAAATTATTGGTGATGTGATTAGTTGCTCCTGAGTCTAGTAAGCATCCGCTTCGTCTGGTCGTGACAGTATTAGCGTTGGGGGGGGGGGGGGGTAATTTTGTTGTTCAAATCTGTGCCAACAATTGATAGCGAGATGATTCGGGTTGCCACAAATTTGACATATAACAACGCCCGAACTGGTATTTCCCCCAAAATTGGTACGCCTGCCCCCGGGATTACTATTTCCACGTTGATTTGAATTGTAGAAGTTGCGTGGGCCTCGATTCTGATTTTTGACAAAAAATTTATTTTGAGTATTATTGGGCCTGTTGGGTAGACTCTGAAGCTGGGTTGATTGACCTGGGCCTAATATAGACCGACGCACTCTGGTCTTGGACCCTGCGAGCCGTCATTGCGACCGACCTTTCTTCTTCGTCTTTTCTTTCGACGGTCGCTGCGTTAACAGTAACAACAACGGCGGAATTCAAGAGCTCCTTCCGTCGTAATTTATCTTCGAATCTAACCAGTAAAGAGTGGAGTTCTTCAAAGTTTGTTTCATCTGGGCGGATGGAGTTCTCCACGGATTCAAACTCGGGACGAAGACCCTCCAGGGCTTGAATGGCGAAGTCTTCATCGTCAACGGGTCGATCGACCATGGCTAGTTCATCCACTAGGGTGCGAAGGTGATGAATATATTCTGCTACAGGTTGCGACCCTTGTTTAGCTTGGCGGAACTGATCTTTCAGACTTCGAATTTTGGAAGCTGATCGGGTCCCGTACAGGCGCTCCAGTGTTTTCCAGACGGAGGCGGAGGTCTTCGCAGACCCAATCAGCGGTTTACAAGTGGAACTGAGAGAAGATACAAGAGCATGCCGCACCAGACGGTCCTGTCTCTTCCATCGCAGAAGGTTGGCAGCTTCACTTTCTGGAGGAGGACCTATTTTTTCATCAATATACTGATCCGGATGAGAACCGAACAGCAGGTCCATTACTTGGTCTCTCCATACAAGGTAATTTGATCCATCTAGTTTTTCTGGGAATTGGTTAAGGCTGAGCATAATAAGGCCATCCGAGTCCGAGGTTAGGGGATTATTGGCTGAGAGAGATGATGTTGAGTTATCATGAACGTCTTTGAGACTTTTGTCTCTGTTATCTTCAGTAGCCATGTGCAGAGGTGGGCAGAGGAGGGTGATGGTGGTAGAGTAGTTCGTTGAAGAGAATAGGCCGATTAGGCCTCTAGTGGCTCCGATACCATAAAGGAATTTAGAATAATAAGGAATTGAGACCGAAAGACTTGGTTTATTCCATGAAATGAATTGCTATTTATACAACATTCTATGGATTAATAAGGTAGGTTACATACAAATATTTTGTAACTGATAATTCTAATTAATTTTGTAACTGTTGTCTAGACTTTTCTTTGTCTAGACTCTTCTATAGTAAGATTATCAATACTTTTCACTTTATTCCCGTTGAACAAGATATCAAAGTATGACCTCCACCTCTCTTTTATTTCCTCGTCCTCCATTAATACCTATTGATCGACATCCTTCACACACCTAACTTTTTCAATATCTTGAGTTCTACGGTCATGAAGATGAGCAAATGTGTAAATATCGTTTTCTCCTTCCTTAGAGTCCAACTTTACATACAATTCATTGTTCACTTTTCCTCTTGCTTCCTTTACGGCTTTCTTTGCTTTTCTTCTAACCTTCTTGTATTCCTCTATTTTCTCATTGCTCCAACTTTTGCCCAATTTCGTATAGCATTCTCTTTTGCTCCTTATTGTTTATTTCATATCATCATTCCACCAAGAAGTGTCATTTTTTGGTGGCAAACATCCTTTAATGTGTTTGAACAAAAATACACCTGCAAGGACTATGAGGCAACCGCCACCAGAAACCGCCGCTGCCGGAATTCGACGTTGTTACCGGATTACTCCGCCACTCACAGACTGATCTTAGTTATGCAAAGGACTATGAGGCAATTAATTATATTAATTATTTATATTAGGGATAAAAAGATAATGTTTAGTCATGTTTAGTGGAAAAAAAATATTGAGTCCTATTTGTGCATTTATATTTAGGTTTAGTCCCGTTTACGACAATTCTCTTTTATTTACTCTGTGTAATTTAGTCTGATGTTCTACTACCTTTTACGTCTCTCTCTATAGTTTTTTTTATTCATCTTTTAGCTGGTTCTTTCATCTTTGTTTGCATTTTGCTTTTCTTTATATGCTTAAATAGTTCTTTTGCTTAAATATACATATTCATAGTGTTTTTACTATCACTTGTACAAAAAAAGTATGACTTGTAAGTAGCACGAAATATTTAAAAGAATTTATAAAGGGAAATTGGACTAAGCTCGTGACAAAGTTTAGACTTTAGTCTTTAGACCTGAAAAACTAAGGGCTGACGTGCATTAATCTGGTTTCATTTGTTTAAGTTTGATCTCAACTGGTTCGACAGCTAATTGTATTTAGCAATTGTTGAAGTTTGATCGGGTCCATTTTGGTCTGTTTAACTATGGTCGAGTTTGGCTGAAAATATTCCAATTAAAAACTTCCTTAGACACAAATAGTTGTGAGGAATTGATGAGATTAAGAATGCTTACAGAACCAAAATATTACTTCGTGTGATTGAGTAATAATATGCTATGGCATTTAGTGTTTTGGACGTAACAGAGGAGAGTAGTTGGGAAAAGTACACCCGCCATTTTCTTCAATTCTCTGCCCACAAAAAGAGTTTGAGAAGGATGAAACTTGATTTTCTTTTCTTTGTGACACACACACACACATACAGGGTAGTGGCAAACGCACTAGATTTAGTTTTCGCAAAGGGAGACAGAATTGCCATTGACATGCCAATGACAGAAAAAGCAGTCATTATTTACTTGGCAATTATACTGGGAGGCTTTGTTGTTGTCTCCATTGCTGACAGTTTTGCGCCCACTGAGATTGCCACCCGTTTACGAGTCTCCAATGCTCAGGCCATCTTTACGCAGGATTTTATCGTGCGAGGTGGCCGGCGGTTTCCTTTATACAGGTAATAATTTAAATGTATGTTGTTCAGCAAGATGCCCGGAGAGTTTCAGTACCAAATAACTTCAATCTGGATGTTTGGTGCTTGTCTTTGTAGTCGCGTTGTAGAAGCTTCTCCAAAGAGAGCCATTGTGGTCCCCGTGAATGGAGAGGATGTTCAAGTTCAGCTAAGACATCAGGACGTGTCATGGAAAACTTTTCTTGCTGCTCCTCTTCACCTTCCTAGGTAATGAATGAATAATGACTTTGGTAAAAAAAATTGAGACATTCATTTCATGCAGGGATGGAGACGGTTTTAGCTTTGAACCAGAACCCATCTGAGCAGTAATATATTATACACAAGATCATCCAGTTCCATCAAATGGAGGACTGGACCACTTTAAGAAAATATAGATTTGTTTGACTAGAATCGTGAAGCGGGGGTCCTAAGGACTGGAACCACCTACGGCCTACCTGCCATGTTTAAATGTTTTGAATGTTCCAATTTTTTCATATCTTCATTACCTTCCTTGGCTGGCAATAACTTAATTGTGCTCATAACACATTAAGATATATAGATTTGGAGATTTGCTCTAATAGCTCAATGTTATATATCTTTTATACAACAACAACATCCAAGCCTTAATCCCAACAGATTTTTGGGGTCGGCTAACATGATCCATGATGTTATGTCTTTTATATTATTATATTAATTCGATGTGGAATGGTTAAATGCTAGCTGCATGAATGTTAGTCTTGACAACATATTCTTTTGTGGCAGACCAAGTAATTACACACCGGTTTATCAACCAATAGACTCTATCACCAATATACTATTCTCTTCTGGAACAACAGGTTGAGAACAACGGGTGCTATGTATATACATATATTCCTTCTGCAATCTTTACCTGACTAGCTTTCTGATCTTATCATGTCAACTTTCAGGAGATCCAAAAGCAATACCTTGGACCCACCTCTCCCCCATGAGAGGTGCTGCTGATTCATGGGCTCATTTTGATGTCCAAGCTGGAGATGTCTTTTGCTGGCCTACAAGTTTAGGATGGGTGATGGGGCCTACTATAGTATATGCCTGCTTTTTGACTGGTGCAACTCTAGCACTCTATCACGGATCTCCTTTAGGTCGTGGTTTTGGAAAATTTGTTCAGGTAAACTTCACTTAGCTTTGCATGTAGTAGCTGACCGTGGATCTTCTTTTTGTAGGAATGTTTTTTGTCTCCGCAAATATTAGATGTTTTTATCCATTGCTGCAATTTATTTCATTTTCTTTGTAGCTCCCCTCCATCAAAGTTTGTAAAAAATAATGATATGACTCACATAATTCCATTATGGCTTTTCCGCACCACTAAAAAACTTCACATTTTCTTTCAAGAGAGCTTAGAGAGTGTAATTTGAAGGTAATGATGGTTAGTTTTTCTTAGCTCTCCTAATAGGTGCTGAGGAGTTGCATAAAGCTGATAGGAATCAGGCCCATTACTCTATCTTTTGGGGCTTCGGCTTGGGGGGCTTTGACCTTTGTACAGATTACTGTTCATCTTCTTCAATAAAGATTACCTTGTTCATTGATATTAATTTCTGTAATTTCTGGATATTTGGAGTTCTTATCAAAAGCTCACGTGAAAATACGTGTTTATATATAAAACATATTTAGTGATTTACTGATTTACATTGATGGGATAAACTTTCTACTTTTGTAGTTCTTGTGCATGATATATTCGAATTTTCTTATTATTGAATCCAAAGCATTCTAGTAGGTTAAAGGTGTCTTTTAAATGATACGGAGTACTACGTAAATGACATAAAGTTTCTGGTCAACATTGCTAATCTTCCATAGTTCCATGTTTTTCCCCTTAAAATGGTGTTAGGATGCAGGGGTAAGTATTTTGGGAACTGTTCCAAGCTTGGTGAAGGCCTGGAAAAGCACAGACTGTATGAAAGGCTTAGACTGGACTAGGATAAGGTGTGTTCTTTTAATTCATATCAATTTTTGAACAAAAAAAAAACAAACACAAACATCTAGCAAACAATTTCAAGTATTAAAAGTACTTGATTTGATAAATAAATACTTCATAATCTATTAACTAACATAAACTAACTCATAATGACGTCATTAATGAGAATGTACAGGGTATTTGCTACTACTGGAGAAGTCTCTAATGTTGATGATGACCTATGGCTTACTTCAAGGGCTTACTATAGACCAGTTGTTGAATGTTGTGGTGGTACAGAGCTTGCATCAACCTATATTGCCGGAAACCTTTTGCAACCACAAGCTTTTGGAGCATTTAGCTCAGCATCTATGTCTGTTGGCATTGTTATCCTTGATGAAGATGGGCATGCTTATGTGTGTATTTTATAATTAAAAAAGATTCTTTGATTTTGTAAATTATGAGCATTGCTGCAGATTTTGCAAAATAGTTCTATCAAAACTAATATTGTGACATCTGCCTACCTGTCTTAGGGGGGTCTGTTGGGATGGAGGATTTGGATGGTTTGGTCTATATCTTAATTAATAGAGTTTTTCTTCCAATGAATACAAAGTAGAAATGTTATATGCTCACATACTATGTTGATCTTCCATTTCTTACAAAATCTCAAATATATATCAAGATATAGACTAAAAACTCCAATGTCCACATTAATAAAGTCCCCCATCCAAACTGGTCCTTGAATAAAAGTGGTTATAATGCACTACTATATCTGTCACAAAAAAGAGTGACATGTGAGCATGAAAAGTTCAACTAACTGTAATTTTAGAACACAATAGTTATATACAAGTCATTAGTTCTACTTAATAATATTTTATTTTTGCTGTGTGACAGCCAGACGATAAAGCTTGCATGGGTGAGGTTGCTTTATTCCCTATCAATATGGGAGCTAGTGATAGGTTACTAAATGCTGATCATGAAAGAGTATACTTCAAGGGAATGCCCGTGCACAATGGAATGGTATGCATCATTAAATATGGTAGAAACTAGAAAGCATGTACATGGATTTTGGAACTTAATTAACTCTCCAAGTGCCAGAAAGAAATATGGAATATTAATGAAGTATATATATCCAATAAATTGGTGGGGTGTTCCCTGGCCCCCATCCCAAAACCTTCGGGTTCTGGTTTCTGCCAGGTTAATAAAAGTAATCAAGTATATATTCCTTCTACTGCTGTTGTGTATTACGGAGTACATAAAAACTCTTGAATAACTAGTGATCTATTACCAGTCAATTCTCAATATTCATTGGCTCTTTTTATGCAAATGGAAAAAAGAGATACTTATATTGAACATCAATCATTTCTACACGACTACATTAGTATTTTAGTTCATCTTTAAGCTTCGTTAGTGCTACAAATATATGACGTTCATTCTTTATTTGTATTTTCAGCAACTTAGGAGGCACGGTGACATCCTTAAAAGAACAGTTGGTGGTTATCTCGCTGTACAAGGGAGAGCTGATGATACCATGAATCTTGGGGGCATTAAAGTATGTCAAGTGTGTCAGTCAACCGGTTTACTGTGAAAATTACCAATGAAATCGATAAATAGTTAAGTTTTTTGGTTTTTCACATAGAATAACAATAAAACTTGAGGTGGAGCTTTGGCGCATAGGTTTCCGGTGTTGATGTGTGACCTAGAGGTCACAGGTTCAAGTATTGAAGCGGCCTCTTGTCAAAATGACAAGGGAAGGCTTGCCCCCCTACACATCCTTTGTAGTGGAACCCTTCCTCAGACCCTCCCCTTATAGGACACTAATGTGCTCCAGTCTGTCCTTTTTTAGAATAAAAATAAAAACTTGTTGAATTGGATTCTTTCTATTTTTTTTTCCTTACAATAATCCTGTATGTTTTCCTCCATATTTTCTTTCAAGAGTATCGTATTTATTCCAAACGGACCCCCTTAATGTTTGAGAAGCTAAAATGTTTATGCTCGTATATAGTCTAGTCGACAATGTACTTCTTTTTACCATTATATAACATATTCAGTAATAAGGGATACATCTCATATTGAATAATATTTGATGTTTGGGTGAATTTGCATAAGTACTTCTATGTGCTCCATATTGCTTTTAGAAGCAGTTTATTAGAAGCTTGGGGAGACAAGCTTATAAAAAACTTATACCGATTCCACTTCTGTTTTTTAAAAAAGAAACAAAAGCAGAAACAACTCCTAACACCCCCATATTACTCCCTCCGTTCTTTAAAGCCTTTCCAATGTTGACTAGCACGTGTAATAAGAAGGTAAAAACCGTGTGATTGATTTTTGTGCGAAGAAAGAAGTAATATTAACCGCAAATTAGTTACTTTATAGGAAAAGTAACAAGTTTTTTGGAAAATTGCCAAGGTTTAGTGGGGTTATGGAGTCGGTGATGTATGCAGCTTTAATCTACTAAGAGTCTGTTTCACTTTTGTGCATATGCAGACAAGCTCAGTTGAGATAGAGCGTGTTTGCAACCTGGCTGACAAAAATATTGTCGAAACAGCTGCTGTCAGCGCATCACCCGCAACTGGCGGTCCCGAACAATTAGTTATATTTGTGATGGTCAAAGAGGGATTTAAGGTTTCACCAAAAGAACTGAAGACTAAATTTTCAAGATCCATACAGAGCAACCTTAATCCTTTGTTCAAGGTTGTTTCTCTTAAACTTCCTTAGAGATGTTTGGGTGCTTTATTAAATTCTTAATTCATTTCTTGTGCATATTCTTTGCATTTTGTACTCTGCAGTCACAAAAGTAGTTTAACTAATCCTCCAAAGCACAACCATAACTCCATCACGAATGCACACAAATATATACACCAAGTAGTCACCTCCATTTTTTGTCAGTCACTTGTTAAAAAAATTAAACGAAATACTCACTTTCCAACTTTACTCAAATGTCTTTGTTTTGGAGTATATAATACGCATAGTTAAATGATCTCAATTTTCTACTAAAGGATAATATAGTCTTTTTGGATCTATCAGTTGATATTCTTAACCTTGAATAGAATGAAATTGAAGGAATATTTAAATACAAAATGCTGACATCTGACATGAATAGGAAGAGACATTGATATTAAGTTTCAATTTCTCCCCATTGATGATTAGGTGAGCGCTGTAAAGATTGTCCCAAGGTTCCCACGAACCGCTTCAAATAAGGTAATAAGGAGAGCTCTAAGGGATGTATGGAAGCAGGAGCTTCTTGAGACGCAGAGTAAGCTTTAGCTGAGGCTGAGGATGGGGACACTACCCCCTCCCCGCATATGTCATCAAGAAATGAACCATTCGGAAAATAACATTGTAGAAGCCTCAAGTTTTACTACATCTGAGACTAATTTTATCCAGCGCTACATTCTTTGGCTGATTACATTTGCTTTTAAAATGTCCCAGGGCTGCTACCTGCTAGATATATCATATACTATCCTCCGTATCTCATTAATTGCAACATTGGAATATATACACTATTCATGTACTTTATCTTGACTACATTTTATTTATTAATATATGTGATTTATTTTTTTTTGAAAAATGTTGTTAAATTCGTCTCATTACTAAGTTTTATAATCTAATTTTTATTTTATTTTTACTAATATAGAATTAAATATAATGACGGTCAAAGTTGTGCGTTGACAAACGTGAAATGTTGACTGTTGCAACTAAAAAGAGACGGAGGAAGTACTAACTTCATCCAATATAACTTGGTCAAATTTTCTTTTTGTCCATTCCAAAAAAATTACCATTTCCATTTATAGTAACTAATATATAGCTAAAATTATTTCTCTATCTTTTGCACAAATCTCAACCACATAATTATTACTTTATTATTCTACATGAAGTCAACTTTGACCAAGTTTTATGGAATAAAATGAGTATGAAGCTGCTTTTGGTTTTGCAAGTTTCAATCAGTGCAGAACTTGGTCGGTTTCTAGCCACCCTACCCTAGGAGTCTCATGTTCGTGAGATTATCTATAGGCATGGACCGGTTCCGGGCCGGGCCGGGCTCCGAGCCGGTCCAAACCAGGCTTTTTAATTGGGGTTTAAGGCCCGGAACAAGCCTGGGATTCTACCGGGACCGGGTCGGGTAGCGGGTTTTTTTCTTTTGTAATTAATTCCTACCCACCCCCCAAACCCCTCCAAAACACCCAGCCCAACCCTCCTACCACCCAAAGACTTTGAAAAAAAATTGGCCCAGACTAGCCCGGACCGGTCGGGCCGGTTCCAAAGAAACCCTCAGCCTGAGCCGGCCCCAAAACACCACTGGGTCAGGTCCTAGGGCTAGGCCGGTCCCGCACAGTGGGGGGTCGGGCCGATTCCCTGGCCGGGCAGACCGGAACCGGTCCATGCCTAATTATTTATACAGAGAAAGTGTGAAAATTTCAAAGAATTAGTTTGGCTTTACACCTGAGTGCTCGAGGTCATTCACTTTCTTAGACAAGTGGTGGAGAAGTATAGAGATACTAAAAAGACATGCATTTACTGCTTATTGATTTGGAAAGGGCATATGATAGGATACCTAGAAAAGTCTTTTGGTGGGCCTTAACTAGAAAAGATATCGTGTTAATGTATGAATATCATTATGGGTATGTATGATATTTGTACTATAAGTGTACGATTGTAGGGAGGATTGCAAAACTCTTACTATTGGATCGCACCAAGGACCGACATTGAATCCTTTCTTATTTATTATATTCATTGATGAACTTACAAACTCAATTCAAGAAGCAATATTGTGGTGCATGGTGTTTGTTGATGATATTGTATTGATTGATGAGATACAATCGAGTTTCAAAGCAAAGTTGGAAGTATGATGACAAAAAATTGGAGATCAAGACTTTCAAACCAAGTCAAAGAAAGATTGAGTATATGGAGTGCAGGTTTGGTGGAATTATAAGTAGTAGTAGCAGTGAGATTAACCTTAATGGCAACGAGATACCAATGTGTGATATTTTCTGTTATTTGGGAGTTGGGATCCTACTTAAGAAGGATGATGAATTAGATGGAGAGGCCAATGTGTGATATTTTCCGTTACTTGGGAATTGGGATCCTACTTAAGAAGGATGATGAATTAGATGGAGAGGCATCCCACAAAATCATAGCAGAGCGGATAAAATGGAAGAATGTATCAAGATCTACGTGAATGAGGTATGTCAACTAAGCTGAATGACAAGTTTTATCGGATAACAATTAGGTTTGCATTAATGTATGACATAGAGTGTTGGACGTTGAAACAATGTCACGTTTAAAAGATGTGTATATTGTGTTAGATGTGTGGACATACCAGAAAAGATTGCTTGAATAATGAGATAAACAGACAAAAGTGTGAGTATCTCATATGGAAGATAAAATGTTGAGCTCTCGATTGTGGTGGTTTGGTCATGTCCATAAAAGATCGAGTAATGCACATGTTAGACGAAATGAAAGGTGGGAAGAAGAGGCAAAGAGGAGAGGGAGACGAAGACTAAAAAAGACTTGGATTAGAGGACTTAGAACTAATATGCTTCTTCTTGGGTTGAATATGAGTAGGGATGGACCCGGTCGGCAGTCCCCGACTGAACCGGACCTGCCACTGTGCGGGATCAGACCCGATCCAGTTTTCTAGTCCCAATCTTGGACCGGGTACCCGACCGGGTAGGATGCGTACTCGGTCCCGGGTCTGGGGTTTGGGGACTGGACCAGGCGGTCTCGGTCCCCGTTCCGGTCCCAATGGTTTTTTATAAAATATTATTTAGGGGGGGGGCTAGGGGTGGGGCTGGGGGTCAAACTAGCCGTTTGGAACGGCTAGTAACGACAACCGACGTCGGAAGCGGCTCCGACGATTAGTTCATTTATTGTAATTTTCAACTTTAAAGTATTATCAATTGTAATTTTCAAATGTGATGCTAATACAAGTGACAATGTAGTGTTTAAAATAAATATACATCATTTATTTTATTCTCGAATAATTTAAAAAAAAAAATAAGGACCGGACTGAACCGGGACCGGAACGTTCGGGTAGACTGGACCAGGACCGGGTCTGTAGAAACCCGGGTCGGTTCCGGACTTCCGGTCTTCAATATTTGAGCCCGAGACCGGCCCGTCCGGGACCAAAACCGAGATCAGATCGGGTCCAGAATCGGTACCAGGACCGAGTCCACACCTAGATGTGAGTATGAGTTTGAAGAGAGCAAAGTGGAAAACGCATATTCATGTAGACAAATCTCTTTTCTCTCTCTTTTATCTTTAATCTTCTTTATCTTTCTTAGTTCTTATGTTATTTTTATGTTTTATCTTTCTTGTGTTGTTTTATCTTTTATGTTTCTTATGTTCTTATGTTAGTTTTATCATATTATTTTTATTTTTCGTATCATTCTTTTATTTTTAACTCTGTAGCATGGATTGATTCATAATGGCCATTTTTATCAACAAATGTGGCTTCTAGGGTGCTTCACACAATGACTGCTATAGCAGGCGTTAATATTTGTCTTTTAATAGCTGCTTACAAACAAATGAGGGTTTCGTCTTGGAATGGATTTGAGAAATTCAATTTCCTAGATCATCATCATTATTACTCCAGTAAAGGCTCCTACCTACGGTGGGGTAAAGGGGTCGGATGTACGCAGCTATTTCCGGATGTATTCATCATCACAGAGAGACTGTTTCCGGATGACCCATAGTGGAAATCGTGTTCAAAATTGCATTGACTAACTACTACTTCATAACAAAGAGGTGCAAACAGTTTAGTGAGTCGTTTTGCTTTATTCCATCATATTATCAAATCAAAATAAATAGTGAATCTTTGGCTTTGTTGTAAAGGATGGAAAAACAATTGTTCATCAATTATACATAGAAAATATAAATAATATAAAACCAACGTATGAACCTAGCACGAGATGTTACCAATAGACACACATTGTGAAAGCTACAAATTAATCTAAATGCATATACATGTATTTTAATGGACACTTGACTATCTATTTCAAAGTTTATAAGTAGTATATATATAGGGGAGGGTTCTAGTGAGAACCGCTCTTAAAATGAGAACCCAAATTTTAAGGTGATAACTCGTGGCCGGAATATACATATAAAACGCACTTTTCTTTCAAAAATCATTTGACGACATTCTCGATTGAATTTTTTGCTCAAATTTGGTATGGATGAACTAGACTTGATGAGGAACATACACAAAAAATTTCAGCCAAAAATACCACGGGTTCTCACCTTAAAATTTGGGTTCTCATTTTAAGAAGGTTCTCACTAGAACCCTCCCATATATATATATATTAAAGATCAAATGAGAACAAGGCTTAACGTGAGAACGTGAGAACACCACATTTGGATGAAGACTACGGTTACACATTCCACCATATCCCGATCTACAGTGACTCACAGAGCGCAATCGCCATCACTAGCAACCCTGTTCACCACTCCCGCACCAAACACATCGATCTGCGCTACCACTTCATCAAGGACCATGTGGAAAAAGGAGATATTGATATGTATTTTGTAAGCTTCGAGCTTTAACTGGCTGACTTGTTTACTAAGGCACTGGACGACAAGAGATTCCAGTTCCTAGTCTCCAAGTTAGGCATGTTGAACCTTGAGCCGGTGTAATTTTTTATCTCCACTGATCTGTACAAATGTGTGTGTGGGCCTTGTAAATAGTGTGCGTGAGTTGCATGTGTCAAGGGGGAGAAAACTCAAAAAAAAATCAAAGCCCCGTGTGTGTGAGTTATATCTGTACATAGTGTGAGTTGCATGCATCTAGGGGGAGATACAACGAAAAATAGCAAAAAGAGTGTGTGTGAGTTGCATTCATCGAGGGGGAGAAAAAAGTGAACAATGCAAAAACAGTGTGTGTTGCATGTGTGGGTGTTGAGTGTGTGTGTGTGTGTTTCATTTTATGGTTTAGAGCCTCACAGCAGTCTTTAAACCGAACTGGGCACAATACTGCTTTGGGCTCGGGATTTTTATTTGGGCCCAAACCCGTTTCGTTTTCTTTCTCGCGTGTATAAGCGATTTCGAGATCGTTGAACCCTTATCGTTTTCGCACTCTGTTTCTCTCGAAGATCCTGATCTCTCGCTCTCGAACTCTTCCTCTTCCCAAATCTTTCACCTTTCTTCTCAAATTTCAATTAAAGGTAGTTCATCGCCTTCGGATTTCATCAATGTAAACGTTTTTGAACTGCTAATCATCTCTCGCCTTTTGTAACCGAAAACCGATTTCTTTCTTTGTCTTGTCAACGAAGAACTCGAAACGTCCTTTTATATTCTTTGTATATTATTTGTTTTTGTTGTATTTGCAGATGGACATCGTCATAGATCTTCGAGGCAAAACTCGGGATTCATTATCTCGATGTTTAAATCTCAAGGATTTCGATATCGTCGTTTCAACTTCGAGATGGGATCTCGAGATTTAAACCTCGAAATCGTGATCTCGAGATTTAAAACTCGAAATCGTGATCTCGAGATTTAAATCCCGAAATCGTGATCTCGAGATTTAAACCTCGACATCGTGATCTCGAGATTTAAACCTCGACATCATGATCTCAAGATTTAAACCTCGAAATCGTGATCTCGAGATTTAAACCTTGAAATCGTGATTTCGATATTTAAAACTCGAGATCGTGATCTCGAGATTTAAACCTCGAAATCGTGATCTCGAGATTTAAAACTCAAAATTGTGATTTCGAGATTTTGCCTTAGGAAATTTTTGACAAATTCCACCTGCATCCCATTTTTGAAAAACTTCACAAAAACTTCAGAAAATTCCGGAAAAGACCAAAAATAAAAGAACTAATGTGCTGACCCCATCTCTTTTCAGTTCATTATTTCAGGCACCACTCAAGCCGCCCTTGACGACACAATTTATCTAAAAGGGGATTGGATCAAAGTAATCGACAACAACTTTCAGCTTGACCTCAAAGTGTTCAAGTGCCAGGACCCCATAATCCCGGCCATTCTCAAAGGACACTATCTCTGGACCGCCTTTAATAAAGCTCACCCGGTACGAGAGATATACCTACAACAGTTCTGGGGGTACATGCACACCGAATCAAAAAAGGATCGCACTAAAATTATGACCAAGCTCAACAACATGAGAGTGATCCTGACGCCATCGACGCTACAGACCACATTAGAGCTGCCGACACATGACTCTTATGATCCTCTTCCCCCTGTCAAAGATATGCTCAAGGAGATAGAGATTCTGGGATATGATTCACTGCTCCCTCAACTATCCAACCTCAGTGGTTCCAATCTCAGACACCCATGGAAGAGCCTCTTCGGTTTGGTCAACAAGCGCCTCTCACCAAAGTATGCCAGCTTTGTAAAGTGCAACAAGCAAATCCTCCAGATCTTCCATGGCATTGCATTCAACCGAAAATACGACATGGCCGCACTTTTTTTCACTGAACTTATGGATCTGGTGAAGGCCAAGGAAAACAACAAGATGGGCACCGTTCCATATGCCAGATGGTTGAGCCTAATCATTCACGAAACCATGACGGCACATCAGGCCATACCTCGACGCAGCAATGAGCCACACTTCGCAGCCCCTAAGCTCCAATACTTCAAGGAGGACAAGGATGTTGAACTTGGAATGAGAATCCCGGACTACTTGCTGAATCTGGTCAATCCAAAGAATCCAGTCTTGGCTCAGTACAAAGCCGATCTTCAAAGAACAGTCCCTATGGTTCAGGAAAACCCACCTGGACCTACCCCGGGGACTAAACCGAGTGCATGTGAGGGTCCAAAGAGAGCCTCGAAGCCACAGAAACCAGTGGCACGTCGGCCCTATGAAGGCAGGTCTGACGACTCTTCCGAGAGAACTCAGATGGCTGAGGGCACACCGACGAACGCTGAGGAACCTGCCGATGAATCGCACAGCCCGGCCCACAATAAGGCTGACGGTGAGGCCTCCGATAGCGTGGCCATCCGTAGTGATGACGAGGATGATGATGATGATGACGATGATGGTATTGAGGCTACCTACGCCCTAATCCGCAAAGGGAAGATGATTGCTGAGCCTCCCAAGGAGATCACTGCTAAAGAGTCACAAGCGGTTCTAGCCACTCGCCCCAAGACTTTCACCATAAAGGAGACTCAGCAGTCACAGAGTGTACATGATGAAATCAACCGATCCAAATCGGATTATGACGAGGGAGACCATGTAGTAAAAAATTATGAAGACATCGTCATCATAGAGAAACGTGCAAAGCTGAAAAACGATGTTCCTCCGTCATCCAAGCCTGCAAAGAAACGCCTCATCATAAGGAATTTAATAGATGAGGACGAGATGGCTATTTTTGCCGATAGTGACCCATTCATCCACATAAGCCGAGCCACATCCCTAAGTACAGGAGCCGATCTTTTCGGTTCCCGAGTAGAAGCCGTAGCATCAGGCTCAACTGCACACGCACAGCCCTCTCCCAGCCACTCTTTAGCCTCCCAACAGGCTAAAGTTTCACCACCTCGGGATTTACCCACCTATCTGGTCCCTTCAGGAGCAGTTGAGCAATCTAGTGGCCAACCTCTCAAGGCCACAACCCGTCCTTCAAACACATCGAGTCTAGGTGTCACTATTCCCAAATTTTCTGATTTTTATAGAACACCGACACTTCTCACTACACAGACAGGTACACACACCCTGGATGTAATGACCCGAGTGCAAACTATGACGGTCGGAAGCCCTGCAACGCAACCAATGATTTCATCATTCAACGCAGGCCACACATCAGCTCTCTTCACTGATGTTGTGACAACAGTTGCAACCCCTATAACTGGAATCCCCACCCTCGAAGATGTCACCGCTCTTCTGAATCGTTTCATGGATTCCAACATTAAACCATGGGTGCAAGACGCAATGACCTCTCTTGCACAGGAACTCAGGAACACCCCAACGGTTCAGACTGAGCAACCCGCACCTAAACCCTCACCTGAGCCAATATTCTCTCACTCCCAACCGCAAACTACCCAACTCATTTCCGACACCTCTGCCACTAAACCCATCAGCCTTCAACCCTCTCGAGCCCATGATACCGAACTAGTATCATCCCCACTTCTGACCACACCTCGCCTTGACCTCACGACCCTATCCTTCGACGACCTGGCATCCGCTATGCTCGCCAAACTCCTTTTCATTGATGCCAAAGACCTCACCCCTTACCAACAAACCATCCTCCGTGCTCTTTTGGGTACTTCTGACACCAAAACCACTTGCCGTGATAGTCCTTGTGGTCGCAAACGTTCACATGAGGGTCCCGACGATTCGGAACCTCATGAGGGGGAGAACAAGCGGCCACAAACACTTGAGCAAGCCGCTTCCACCAGTCAACCTCCACAGCCCGATCAACCCGAATCCTCAACCAACCAACAGCCACCCTCCTCTAACCAAAACCGAAACCTAGCCAACCTATCTAGCCTGGTCGAGCTAGACGAAACATCCCAAGGCGTATCTCCGAGAGATATTGTTCGAGGAGGGGATGGAAGTCCTGTTGATGTTACCTCTGGTACATCCTCACAATGAGGCCATCAGTCAGAACATAGTTCAGAATTGATGACAACGAGAAATCCTTGTGATCCCGGTGTTCCAGAGTACAGGTCCCCGACACCACCAAGTCAACCAGCTCCAACCACTCCTTCATCAGAGGCAATGCACGATGAACTTGAAGATATCATTATACACGACACGTGGCCTAAGAAATGGACGGAGTGGGATCAAATTCGCAGTGATGAAGAAACTGAGGACATGCAGCGGAGCTGGTACTTGCGAGAACTAATCGCCAAATGTGCAGCTGACATCATCCGACTTGATGAAGAAGAACTCAAAGAAAGGGAAAATTATAAAGAAACTCCCAAGGAATTGGAATCAATAATCAGACAAACGGAGGGACGACTTCCCAAGAATGAGAAACCTTGGGAGAACGTTAGAATCAAAGCCCCCTTCCAAGAGGAACTCAGAAAGCGTGTCTGGCGTAAACTGGAGAAGGTCAGGCCTTTAAGGGAACTGAGGATGCACGGACTTACACATTTGAAAGGAAAAGAAGCAGGAGGTCACCTACACATGCTACTTCATAGATCTTCAGGGCCTCAACGACAACTTTTGGAAAAAGATCTGAAGTCTAGTTACACACCTTGTTCATGCAATAATACAAGTCAAAGCCGAAAATCAATCAACAATCATACAATATAATAGAAGCAGAGAGTCACAGAATGATTTAACAATATTTAAACGATGAACTCCCTCTCCCTTATACCATATAAGCTCTACAAAATGATATGTGCGTTGAGGCTTTTTCGAGACTTAGGGTTTGCTTAAGTTAGCATCCTGATGGATAGTGTACCCGGGGGTAGCTTATCTGAGGGGTTATTACGGGAATAACTTAGAGAGAAGTCAGAGCAATAAGTAAGAGAGAGAGAATGTGTATTCGAGCGTGGTTTACAATGGAGAAAGGGGCTGCTATTTATAGCAGCAATAAATGATACACAGAGACACGTGTCAAGCATCCGACGGTCGAGGGTCACCTCAATCAGGGTGGCACCGACATTTGCATGTGGCCGCATTAAATGTGGTGGTTGGATGCGATGTTGTACTTGGTACGGTGATTCAGGCGCATGTGGAGAGGATATTCTGTCGAGGGAAGTGCCTTCGGCTGAAGGGTGTTGGGCCGAAGGCTCTTCCAACCGGGGGCTGTATATGCCAAAGGCTTGGTTTTCAAGCCTTGTTTTCCTGTGATGTTTCTGAGCTCAACTCTGTCAACGATAGCCTTCGGTCATGGGGCCGAAGGCACCCCCCTTGCGTATTGTGGGCTGCTTAGAGCCTCATTTTGCAGGGCTTGGTCCGTTTGGGCCTGTTGGGCCTGATTGCAGTTGTGGAAGTATGTGGGCCGGGGGTCCCTGGGACATATACTCAACGAGAGCACCATTGTTAGATAATTGATACCCATATTGTATAAACTAGGGAGAGATTGAACAAGAGTGGAGAAGAAATGATGAAAGTGTATAGAATGAATTAATATTGGTTCTATGAGTTATGTTTACAAGCCTCACATAAGGGAGTATATATAGGGAAAATCCAGGTCTGGGCCTCTAATATGGGCCTGACAGACCCAGTTACATAAATGGACTAATAGTATATATAAAAAGCTAATCTAGAACATCTGAATAATAATAATGTACAATAATAAGAATCCGCTAAACGTGTGTGGGCCGCTATCCAGGCCCAATAGTCGGCAGACCGGGGGGTCGGAGTCCATATACTCCATCACATCCTTTTATACATAAGGATGTCTAACTTAAGGCTTACAAGTGGGCTAATGGGCTGAAATACATTTGTGACCCATATTACACATTTAATTAATAAATACACAAATACAAAGATATTTATTTAGATTGGACACCATAAAATATTCCCAACAATCTCCCCCTTGGTGTTCAATCGTGTTCAACCAGCATTGCAGCGCAAATATCTTTGTTTTTGTGTTTATTGAGCAATGTAGAGGACTAGAGGACAGCGTAGATAGAATCTGTTGAGTTACTCCTCTATTTTCTTGATCTCCAGTGCAGCTCAACTTCCTTTGTCTTGGTATTGAACTCGACTTCTTAAGAAGGCTTTCTGAAGAAATCCTTGCAATCTCCCCGTTGATGTCTTCTTGGCAATTTGATCTTTGATGCCGGGGGTTGAGGAATCTTGAAAACCTTGCTTGTAATCCTTGCCCTCCAGAAGTAGCTCTTGATCAGCTTGAATGAAGTCTGAAGGCGCCTCTACAATGTAGTCTTTTTGACTATTTGAAATGAATGCTTTTGAGGAGAGCTAGTCGGTTTTTTGTGTTGGAGGAGAAATGTCCTAGAATAATTTTTTAGAGTAAACAGCATACGGACCACTCTCCCCCTCATGACGATTCGATGAATCGGGGTGTCATGCTTTTATTCTTTTATTCTGGGTAACAAAATAGAAAAACAAAAAGAAAGGTTAAATGATAAAAACCGAATACACTGAGATGTTCCGTTAACACAGCATCAATGTAAACACTGATGTGTGACCTGTAAAAATGATAGAAACATTAAAGCTCTAACAGGACTTCCAACCAGTTATTGTGAGGCATCCAAAGTAGATGTCACTCTGGTTGTTATGACATGATCATAAAGACCAGCAAAGATAACGTAGCCCCCCGGGGTCGTGTAGACACCTGTTATCATCACTAAAGAGATACACTCTAAAGCGATGGCCTGAACATGTTGGTGATTCCTATGTTGCAACAGCAGGACTTCCTTCCAATCATTAGTCTTCATCTATAGTAGATGATGTTAGGAATATTTTATGGTGTCCAATCTAATTAAATATCTTTGTATTTGTGTAGTTATTTATTAATCGTGTAACACGGGCCACAAATGTGTATCAACCCGTTAGCTTCCTTGTAACCCGTAAGTTAGCCAACTTCTCCTATAAAAGGAGGCTAACTTACGAGAACCCTAACGATCGAGGCTTTGAGAGAACAGAGGCAAGAGATAGAGATATTAGGGTTGTCGGTGCTCTCTTTCTCCAGGGAGAGCAGCGGCCAGTTTACACGGTATACCAGATTCGGTTTTTCATCGCATAATCTTCTATCTGCTTCTTCATAACTGTGATGGTTGTTTGATTGTTTAGTATTTTGGGACTAACAATTGGTATCAGAGCCGAGACGTGAAACAGGTTGAATCTATCTGCGATTTTTTGGATCTAACGAAGAACTGTTCTGCTTTTCTTCTCTTTTTCTTCAATATAGAGTTTTGCTCCTGTAATCTTGTTTGTGAACGAAAATCTGTAAAAAGTATACTGTTGGAATCGCCTTTCAAAACCGATTCTACTGCATATCCTCTTTTTCGATTTCTGCATAACTGTGATGGTTGTTTGATTGTTTAGTATTTTGGGACTAACAGATGAGCCCTATGGAATTTCTCGCGGGTCATGAAGATCTACAACTGACTCTAAAAAGTGTTTGTGTCCTAGAAAATTTCAAAACATTTGGGAGTGAGAGAACTAGACACGACGTGATCAATGAATGTTCAGTGGCGTGGGGCTGTGGGCCACTGTAATCAGTATCAGTCACCTCAGAAGGAGACAATGATAAGAGATGAGGTTCCCCGTGAAATATGATTAAACACTTGTCTGTTGGGAGACAAGTGAGTGGTCTAGGGTATGGTTGTGCATGCGCCGTTTGGACAAAATGCAGCGACTTCTACCCGAGATCTGAATAAATTCAGTCCTGAACCTATGAGGATTGTCCAGAGTATTTGAGTGACTGGGAGTAATTTTCTCAATTGATAGCACAATAGAGGTAGCAGATTTGACAGTGATTATTGTTCTCTTGCTCACTTGAGCTTTCTGCTTCCTCACTCTCATAATGTTCACTCAGCTACTCACTCACTCTCGGCTTTGTCCCTTGGGTAGGCTTAGTTGGGTTTACTGATAGGCACTAGTTGTTAGTGTCTAAGTATACATTTTTATTATTGTTTGTAATGTTTATTTACTAGTATTGTGCAAGTTTGTAGTTGTTAGTTTGCATTTGATTGTGATTGTATTTCTAGCATTTTATTGTGTGTTGTAAGTTGTAGCTAGTTGGGCTTTAAGTTTAGGATAGGTTTGGAAGCAAAAAGGATGAAGAAACTTGAGTTTTATGTAAAACCCGGTCGGGTATGGACTTTACCCGGCCGGGTATGAAGTGACAAAGGAAAGTGCTATAAAACTAGCAAATACCCGGTCGGGTATTCCATATACCCGGTCGGGTATAAAGTGATTTGGGGAAAAACAACGTGCAAAAGAACACAAAAACATGGGAAAAGATTTGATTTGATAAATACCCGGTCGGGTATGTCAAATACCCGACCGGGTATCCGACATTAGGTGTTGAAAACACCTATAAATAACTCCATTTTGCTTCACTTTTCATCATCCCTTCTTCCATGCTCTTAAGCTCAGTTTAGAATAGCATTTCTTTATATTTTCTACCTATGTTTAGAATCCAAATGAGGAGCTAAACTTCCATTCTTGGTGTTGCTCCTGAAGCTTGTTGATTATTAAAGTTGTGAGTTATTTTCTTAACTTCTTCCCTTGAATATTAATTATTAGTTCTTTCCTTAATACTATATCTATATTAATGTTGGGGAGTAGTGCTAAGATGACAATTTGTTAACATCTTGACATTAGTTAGAGTAGTATTTTCTTCCTCTATATTAATGTTGGGGAGTGTTGCTAAGATGACAATTAGATAACATCTTGATATTAATTATAGTAGGATTCATCTCTTTTAATAATATTCTTCCTTGAATATTAATTAATTGCTATTCATATTTCATATTAATATTTTGAACATTACTTAAAGGATCAACTAGTTTTGTTTCATATATTAATTATTACTAGAAACGATCGATGAACCGATGGTTAATCGTTGATGGCAGGGGCGGATGGTAGCCTGGCCAGGTGTGGGCTTCAGCCCAGCCCAATTTTTTTTAATGGTATTGGTATATTTTTGATTCTCAGCGCACCCTAAATTTAAATGTCAGCCCACCCCACAAATAATTCCCAGCCCAGCCCAGAAAAAGTAGCCCACCGCATCTTTACCCCTGAGGCCCTTACGGCTTACCGCTTACGCCAACTTGCGGTCGAAGGGAGTCAAGCCGTCTGGGGACGAACCGACGAACTCACGAACAGAATGGCCGAATGGGGACGCCGGGACGGCGCGAGTGCGCGAGCAGCGTGACGGAACTTGGAAGTGTCGGAACTCGGAAGAGTGGAAGACCGAAGACTGAAGTGCTCCGCAGCGGCGCAGCCCGTAGGGACCGCAGTGACGCAGTCCGCAGTCCGCACTGAAGCAGCGAACCTGCCGCCGGTGCTGCCGTGCCGCCGTGCCGGAGACGTGAACAACAGCGACGCGCTGAGCCGCCTCTTCCTCTGCCCGACTGCCTCCCTTTCTCGAGTCTCGATTTATCAGCATTCAACAACTCAGCAGTCCAGACCAGGTAAATCCTCTTGGACTCTTGGTGACTTGATGTAAATGGTGACTGGTGTTGAATTTTGATTTGTGAATCAGTGAAGTTATGAACTTCTGCTGTGAATCTGTGAACTTTGAATGAGTGAATCTGTGAATTGTGCATTTTAGGGTGAACAATACCAGTAATTTTAGAGTGAATATGTGAATTGTGCATTTTAGAGTGAATGAGTGAATCTGTTATCTGTGAATTGTGCATTTTAGAGTTTGAGGGCTACTAGGCTAGGGAATCATACAAGATTTAGTTAAATAGTTCCTTATTAGTTATATTTTTTATATAAGTTTTTTAATTTATACCAATATTGAAAATGTTTTTTAGAATGGATAATGAACATGTTGCCAAGAAGGGAAAGAAGTTAATTTCATCATTCTTTTCAAAAGTGAATCGCCAAACCGGTGAAGGAAGTTCTGAACCTATACCTACGATAGTGCAAGATCTAGTCAATGAGGTTCCTTCACATGTCCTAGTCCCTGAAATCCAATCTATCTCCAATTTTGAGTTGCCTTCATCTTTTTCCATTGAGAGGGATCCGGGAAAAAGAAAACAAATTCATGAATACCATGTTAATGTGCGAGATGAAGTTAGACGTGCATATCTAAATGTTGGGCCTTATCAACCGAGAATGGAAGCTTATCCAGTGAAAAAGTTTGGAGCTCAAAACCGAAGTTTTCAGAAACACTGGTTTGACAAGTTTAAGTGGTAAGAGTACTCACCTGTGACTGATAAAGCTTACTGTTTTTTCTGCTTCCTTTTCTTGAGTGACATTCATATGCATACTACTTCTGCATTAGTTAACGAAGGATTTCAAAGTTGGAAGATGGTAAATCAAGGAAGTCAATGTGCATTTCTTCAACACATTGGTATTTCAGAGAGCTGAAAATTTGAGCCAACCATCTGGCCATATTAAGAATGTTTTTCATGCCCAATCGCAACAAGAAAAGGAGAAAAATCGTTTGTGATTGAGAACTTCTATTATAACTGTTCGATGGTTGGCACTTCAAGGTTGTGCCTTTAGAGTTCATGATGAATCTGTAACATCATCAAATCGGGGAAATTTTATTGAACTAGTGAAAGCTTTTGCGACTATGAATACCAAAGTTCATGAAGTTGTACTTGAGAATGCTCCTAAAAATGCTCAGTACATTGCTCCCGACATTCAAAAAGAGATCTTGAATATAATGGAAAATAGAGTTCGTCAAATGGTTCGTGAAGAAATTGCATGCAAATAGTTGTTTCTGCATTCTTGTTGTAAGGAATTATTGTATTTAGATTTTGATGATGCTATATTAATTAGGACTGTAGAGTACCCCTTTAGAAATTATATATTAGAATTTTCCCTTGTAAAGATCTTAGCATATTCGACCACCAGAAGGCCTCTCTACCAGAAGTCCTCCAGACAGAAGATCTTGGTTCTCTGTCTAGGAACAGAATACGTCAGGGTCTCTGTTACCCATTAGCGTGACAGAAAGCCTCCTGGTTCTCTGTAAGCTACCAACAACAGAAGTGCTCATGATCTTCTCTGATTCAGTTCTCTGTTAAAAACACCAGAAGGTCTGACACTTGGAAGAAATCCACAAAGCCGGGAAGTCAACATAAAGATTCCTTCAACGGCTAGGAGTATGAAACGGAAAAGCTACAGTGCTCGCATTAAATGCTCATTTAATGCTCCCCATGCTCCGTGGAGTAATTGCAGATGATTGGCCGCTTTGTCAGGATTACTTTATCCCAAAATAGTAACCCGCCAACTTAACCGGGTCCTACTGGTCAAGTCAACTGCTCGCGCATTAAATGCAGTTGTCCTCCTACTCCTCCAACGGGAAGACAACCTCAGTATAAAAGATACACTACGAAGAACAACCGGACTACTTTTGCAACCTTGATTCAACTTTGCTATTACATTGCTACAAGCAAGATATTCAAACTCTGAAAAGCAAAAGCCTCCTTGAGATTCAAACTCACTATCCTCTACAAGAGAAGGCAGAAGTTGGAAAAATACTCTTTCCAACTCAAGCAAAGTTCCAAGTGTTCTTCAACTCTTCAAGCTCATTACATACAAATCTTTTGTGACGAAGCTAGTTGGAGGAACCCCTGTTTCAACAGAAACTCTACTTACTACAAGAAGGACGTCCGAATAACTGGAGTAGTGAAGTGGTGATACTTCAAGGAGACTCAGTGAAAGGACCAGTGTTAAAGGAAGCCAGGCAGAGCATCCCAGGACACATCTAGGCTTAAAGAAGACGTGGAGTGCTTCTTAAGTGCTAGGACTAAGGCTTTGTAAACGGCAGTTTTTACAGCTTAGTGGAACAGTGGATTAGAGGAACGAGTTGTTCCTTGAACCACTATAAAAATCCCTGGTGTCGTTTACTTACTGCTTTTAATACTTGCATTTAGTTAGAACTGTATAACTCCTTGAACTTGGTATCTGTGTTCAGCAGAACTTGTTCTACGAGTTAACAGAAGGCCTACTGCCTTTGCTCCTCTGAGGCTAACAGAACTCCCTACCAGAACCCCATCCGCTGCCAGTCTGTTCCTTCAACAGAACAGGCTATTCTGTAAACCTGGTACTTAGTTTAAAAAGCTAAAAACCAATACAGTCTATTCACCCCCCCTCTAGACTGTATCCAGTATAACCGGGACCAACACTTGTTGATGAAGCACAAGATATATCTAAACAGGAGCAGATGACGATTATTATACGGTTTGTGAACAGCAGGGGAATTCTTACAGAGCGGTTCTTTTCCATCAGAAGTGTTAGTGACACTGTAGCAAGTACCTTGAAAGGTAAAATATGTGCTGTGCTTGGTAATCATGACCTCCAACTTTCAAAAATGAGAGGCCAAGGTTATGATGGTGGGAGTAATATGCGAGGTTCATTTAATGGCCTTCAGGCATTATTTCGTAGAGATTTTCCTTATGCATATTACATTCATTGTTTTGCACATCGCTTACAACTTGCGTTGGTTTCTGCGGCTAAGGATGTTAGCTTAATTTGGGAATTCTTCTCTCATTTAGATAATATTGTTAATATTATCACTTCTTCACCAAAGCGGGTATCGGAGTTGCACGTGTCTCAAAGAAGTGAAATTGAGAAGTTATTAGCAACCGGGGAACGCGAGTTGGGACGTGGTGCAAATCAAGTTGGTAATTTGCAACGATCCGGATCTACTCGTTGGGGTTCTCACTATAGCTCCGTGAAGAGTTTGATAAACATGTATGCCGCAACTTGCAAAGTGTTTGAACATTTGGTTGAGAACTCTCCAAATGGAAGATCTAAAGCTGAAGTTCTTGGGACCTATAGAAAAATGGCAAACTTTGAATTTGTGATTGTCTTACACTTGATGCATAAACTTCTGAGAATAACTGATGCTCTTTGCCAGGTTCTTCAAAAAAAACTCTTGATATTTTGAGTGCTATTACATTCGTTGGTAACACTAAAACTATCCTTGCAGAGTTAAGAGCATCTGGTTGGGAGGAATTTCTTAAAGAAGTGAAGAGATTTTGCTCTTCAAATGATATTGATGTTCCAAATTTGGGTGATCCATATAAGATTGGGCGTTCTCGTTTCCAACCAACAATAGAACATCATTATCATTTTGATGTCTTCAATGAAGCGATTGATTTTACTTTGACTGAGTTAGGCACGCGCTTTAATGATACATCCATGGAACTTCTTCAACTTAATCTTGCTTTGGATCCCAAGAACTCCTTCAGCTCATTTAACAGTGAGGATATCTGTAAACTTGCAAAAAAGTTTTATCCTGCAGATTTCACTAATCAAGACATTGTTTCACTTGAGTATGAGTTGATTCACTACAAGCATGATTTTGTTTCAACACCTGAAGCGTCCACACTTGTTGAGTTATGTCAACATTTGACGGAGAGTGGGAAATCAGAAATCTATGTTATGTTGACGAGACTAATTCGTCTAGTTTTGACCCTACCTGTTTCTACTGCTACTACGGAAAGAGCATTTTCAGCAATGAAGCATGTGAAGACGGCACTTCGTAACAAAATGGGAGACGATTTTCTTGAAGATTCATTGATGATCTACATTGAACGAGACTTTGTCAATAATATAGATATAGATTCTATTATTGATAAATTTTATACTTTGAAGTCGCGTAGGGCACAACTTAAATGATGTTTTAATGAATTTGTAAGTGTTGACGACTTGACTTATTATTATATATGTGTATTTCAATTTTTTCCCCAGCCCACCCCATTGTGACTTTCTGGATCCGCCCCTGGTTGATGGTTTCACAAGTAAGTAACTTCGGTTTATTAATGCACGGTTGTGGTTGATAAACTTAAGAGGGATTAATTTTGTTGGTTAAACTGAAACAATTGTGTTGAGGTTATCAATCTCAATTGATTTCATCAAGGAGTTAAGAGATTAAATGCTACTATCAAGTTGGTATATGGCGGTTCTATACTTGACTAATAGTAAGGGTTATTAATGAACGGTCGTTGTTAATAACTACCCTCGATGAATTGGATATACTCCTCGATTGAGTATTCGAGTGGGACAAAGTTATAGATATAACGATGATCGACTAAAATATATCAACAAGTGGAAAGTAGCAATGCCAAGTTCTTTTATCTTTGAATTAAAACACATATAGGTTGTTCATCTTAGTTTTTAATTAAATTAAATCATTCAACACCAAAACCTCCCTTTTATTTACTACGTTCGTAAAAAGAAAAATATTCATTTCCCTATGGATACGAACTCTACTTCACTATACTACGTATAAGTGGTAGTATTGAATTTATTTTGACGCACCGTGACAAAGTGCTCGTCAAATTTGGCGCAGTTGCCGGGGAAAGGCAATTATTTTTCTTTTTATTTTATCTCATAAAAATCAAAAACAAAAAAAAAACAAAAAAAAATCTTACTCTTCTATTTTCTGAGCTTACATGAGTTATGAGTATATGGATATCAACACTTCATCCTTAGAGAGTCAAATTTTCCTCTTGACTTCTCTAGTAAAGGAATTTACCTTAAACTCAAAAGCTCAAGATGCCAAGACATGCAACATTTGCATGTCTCACAGGCATCTTACGGATTTCTGCCCAAAGCTCCAAGAAGAATACCTTGCACAAATTGGTTATGTACCTAACATGAGGTATGATCCATTCTCCAACTCTAATGTGTCCACGGAGGACATGGTTCGAGCTCATACTAACAGCGTGACCACCATGCAACAAGACATGGTGCAATTCCAAAATGAGACCAAGTCTAGTATTTTAAACTTGGAAACTCGAGTGAGTCAAATAGTCAGAGCCGTGAGTAGGCTTGAAGCAAGGGATTTGGAAAAACTTCCTTCTCAAATAGAATGTGATCCTAAACAACAAACTTTTGCAATCACATTGACAAATGAAAAGGAAATGCAAAAGGAGATCAAGAATTCAAAAGAAGTAGCGGAAGAAAAAGACACGGAGCTCCAACTGGTCAAAGAAGAGGATAAGCTGAGCTTCAAATTCAAATTTTTATCCTTGTCATCCTTTGAGGTATCTCCATCACCTCTGGAAGCTTTAAGAGAAACTCGTAAACTTGAAAAGGACAATGACATTTCTGAAATCTTCTTCAAAATTGAGGGATCGAAAAACTTTTCATTGACCATTCTAAACTGAAGGAGTTATGGGACTAGGCCCAGAGCCTAATCAGCCCAAGCCCCGAACTTGGACCCGTGGATCCAAGTCCACAACCTGGGGCCCGCCTGCCAGCCCAGCGAGGAGCCTGCCAGTCCGGCCGACCTCCCAGCCAGGAAGAGTAACGGTCAAGCAATTAATGCGCTATTAATTATGTATTTAATTCCGCATTAATGTTGTAATTAAATAGTCATTATTATCGGTAGCGGTTACGATTTGTATACGCTTATAAAAGGCAGCTTGTAATTCAAATTAGGAGGGACAGTTTCGAGATGCTATTTCTGGCAACTAAAATCTCCTAGCTACTTTCGATTCTCGTTCTTCATTTCCTAATCCCTGCTTGAGTGTCGTACGTAGCTTTCCTAAAAGCCTACGAGCGTCCTATTTTGGACCAACATTGGTGCTTTCATTGAGAGTCTCTCTTATCATTTTGGTAGGAATCAATCAGGAAAAATCCAAAATCGAAATAAGAAAATTATGAAATCTGGAAGTTCACAGTCGAGAATTGGAAGTCCAAGCAGTGACATTGTCATGGTGTTCGCAGCCGCAATCTAGAGATCCCCAATGCTACAAGATCTCAGCCGCTGAGTCGAAGGGCTTCCGTGGGTGGTTGCTGTCAGCTAGGGCGAGCCACCTCTGTCTGGCCATTTTCCGCTCGCAGGTCACAGCGCCGCCAGATGCCAGCCGCATCTCGATTCTCTGCAGCTGTTAATTGCAGATTCTGCCGCACTTGGATCACTACTTGCATCGAATCTGACTCTCCATTCATCTCAGTTTCGGCGACTAAGTTGGCCCGCCATTAATAGGCGCCTCAAAGCTCCGAAGGAAGACAATAACTAAGTATGATCTTCGTCACCTTCGCCATCGCCATCACAACACTGCCCGCCTGGATTCGGATCGCTCCGTCACGTGCCGGTCTCCATTGCAGCTCAATGGTCTGGTCCCACTTCCGGTGGCGCTGCATCCTAAGGAATCTCCAGCAGCGAAGGTAGCAGCTGAATGGATTAGGTCCTCCACTTCCTCCGGCGATAGGCGTTGAACAGCGGCTGAGGGCATCTCCAGCTGAAGCATCGTCAGTTTTGCATCAGCTCCCTCTACATCTCTAGGTCTTGTGAAGTTGGCTGCACATGCAGCTAACCTTGGACATTTGGGCCTCATCACACCGTCACGCTTGGGAGTTGGCCCAGAATTGTTTCAACAACACACATCATCCGCGTCTCATCTTAATCGAAAGCTAAGTATCCAAAAATCCTCCATATTTGAGATATCGAAAAAAAATTAAAAAAAATCATAAATCGAAACATTTGAAAAGATATTTTAAGTGGTTTAATTGCTTTTACTCTTGTTAAGCGTGTGTAATTTTAACATTGAAAAACGGACTTATGAAATCCGATCACTCACGTACATCGGGCGAGCACACACACTTGTACATTGGCCGAGCACACAAACGCGCGCCACCGGGTCACGTCATATGGGTGTGGCGATTAATAAGCTCCAATATAAATGTTAATACCGCACACTCTTGACTTCATACGAGTTCTTGCGTGCTCTTACCCTTTCCAAGTGCATCACACTCCGACCTCGGGGGACGAGTCACCCGTTCAAAAGTTTTTACTTGCGGGTTCGAACTACTAACCTCGGGCGGCGAGTTAAACTCTTGTTAGGGGCCTAGAGCCACACTCTTCCGAGCAATTTTGTCACTTAATTGACATTCATGTTTCTCGAAAAGGTTGATATACTTTAGTTCTTTTGGGGTTGGATTATCCATTCGAGTGAGGAGTCCGACTCACTTACTCGCGGATTCAATCTTTCTCTCGGAGACTGAGTTGAGGCCTAACTTGGGAACTTGATGTCATTCTTTTCAAGTAGTGAGTCCGACTCACTTACACACCAAGTCATGGTTCGACACCTGGCCAGATGCTCTATCCTACACTAGTTTCTTTTATGTGTAGGTACAACTGAACGAAGTGGAGGACTGAGGGTCTTACTGTGATACTCTGAAAAATTCAAGTACAATAAATAATTATTTTAGTCGGATAAAAGGTTGCGAAAGTGACATTTTAATAATTAAGTGAATCAGATAAAAGTTTAACATCAGTGACATTTTTAATCACATAAAAATGTTTCAATAATAAACATGACATTTATATAATAATTATGTTAACCAGATAGGACATGGACTTAAATAGCAAAAGTGACATTTTTGTAACAAATGATAATTACACATTTAAAATAAATAATAAAAGTGGCATTTTAACAATTTTAAATCAGTTAATAATATATGTATAAAAATACACCAGATACCACGTAAAAATAACAATGTTATTAGTGGTGGCTTTTTCAAACCCAATATCAATACTTCGTCAATAACAATGTCCATACACATAATACTTCGTAATATATATATATATATATATATATATATATATATATATATATATATATATATATATATATATATATATATATTATGCACGTAATATCAATAGTATCTATAACAATGAATGCACATCACAATAATATGGTAGGACAAGTAATAGCAATAATATAGAGTTAATGATTCAAATAGGACTAATAACAAAGTTAATTGCACATCTAGGACTATAAACGAAACTCAAGTTTCGTAGGATCAATTTCAGCCCAATTAGACAAAAATACCCCTCTTTTAAATTTTTAAATTCCAAAAATTTAAACTAAAAACTACTGAAACCCTAGCAGTATCACTACCACTGCCAGATCCAAATGGCCTGCCGCCGCCCCTTGCTGGTGCATCCTGTTGCTGCCCTCGCCGACGCTTTCTGCCGCCACTCTCGCCAATGACGGTGCCACTTGCCGCCGTCGCTGCTTCCCGCACCGGCGTCGCCATCTGACCGGCGTCGTCATCCACAACCACCACCATCCGCTGAGCACCACCACCATCGTAACAACTCAGACAGAATAAATTTGTCATTATGTTGGCAGATTTAGAGTCGGGATTCGATTCACATTTGCCATACTCAAGAGTTTCAGATCTGCCAAAGAGTTGACACATTCATGTTGGAATATTAACACAAAACTGCCATAAATTTGGCAAAAATTGAAAAAACATGTAGTAAATAACCAAATATTCAAACAACTAAATTTTTTTGATGGAATAATTTTTTAGCACAATCGGAAAGTAGAAAAACGAAGCTATTGACAAAAAAATCAGAAAAACCAATTTATACAAGACTCTTTCTGCCATAACATGATGTCAATGTACAAATTTCTGCCATAAACTTGGCCAAATATGAAGCAATCATCCAAAATGTATGAAAATCGGATTTTTTCTTAACACTCAGAAACCAGAAACTAGAAAATCAAAATAGAAGTTCGAAAATTGGAAAAATCAATTCAAAATATAGAAAAACGGAGGAAAATCGAAGAAGAAGAAGAAGAAGTAGAAGAAGAAGAAGAAGAAGAAGAAGAGGAAGAGGAGGAGGAGGAGGAGGAGGAGGAGGAGAACCTTAATGACAACGGCGCACGGTAAAATCGACAGCAGCGGCGGCGTGAAAGAGAAGTCGATCGATCTAGTGGGCAAGGCGAAGTCGACAGCAGCGGCGATGGTTAGGGTGAAGTCGATCGATGAGCGCAGAAAAGAAAGGGAAAGATGTGCGCAGGAAGAAGGGGGAATGGGGAAGCGGTTGTGCGCAGGGAAAGCGTAAAAGAGATAAGGGGGTAAAAATGGAATGAAAAATCCGGATGTTTTCAAATAGGAGTAAAATAGTCTTATTTAGGAAAAAAATCATACATGGTCCTATTTTAGATTTTCTCCTTCTCTTTTAGTCCTATATGGGGCAATTACTTAATAATATACCGTACTATATGTACCTGCGGACTACACCTTCACATGCATCCATTTGGCCGGACATTGCATCTAACCTTTACTAAGATAATACGAAGTAATAAAAAATAATAATAATAAGTGAACCCAAATAACCCACGCATGCGTAATACGTATAACCCATAACACATGCACATGCGACATTGATACTGATTAAAGAAATGAGCTGGCTTGATAAAATATGAACCAGAAGGGCCGAACTGCAAATTACTTACTTATATTATGTATAGAATACTCACGCCATAGCCAATTCTACAAACCAAAAAGCTTATGACACGAGGTCCGTGAGAACGAGAGAAAAGAAAAAAAAAAGTGAGAGGGAAGGATAGAAAGATACGGAGTAGCTTAGAACGCGATGGTCTGTCAACTTGACTGAATCGAAACCGCCGGGAGGAGAAGCAAAGTCGCCGGATCACTTTCAGAAGGAGGAGGAGTCGCCGGAGGGCCACAACCCACAGTGCCATCATGGGAGACGAGGTAATAAGCTCCGTTGGAAACCTCGACCGGGTTACCGCATCAACCAGTGCATGAAGCGGGTTGAACGCTGCTGCCGTCACCAGTAGAAGGAAGGACCAAAGCCGCCGCAAGGAGAGGGTCATTATTGTAGCCGCCGCAGAGAGAGAAGGATCACCCGTAGAGTTTTCCGTCAAGCAAACTGTTCGTCGGCTCCGTCGGAGAAGACGAAGAAGAGTACTTACGGTACTTCTTTCGTTTCCCGTCTTCTCTGTGTTTAATTAATATCTTGGACAGTTTATCTGACTTGGGCCACCTAGATTAATTAATATAGAAAGTATAGAGAATGGCTGTTTTGGGAACTACGGAGTATTAATTAAGGTTGGCCGAAAAGTCTTAATGGTCGGGCTGAATAATAACGATGATAATAATAAAATCAATTGGGCTAGGAGAAGTTGTAGGGGTGGGCATAAAATCCGAACCGAACCGGTACCGAACCGTCCCGTAATGGTACCGAACCGAATACCGGGTATTTAAACGGTTCTATGTATTTTTATCCCGTACCGAAACCGTACCGTTTGAAACGGGTACGGGACCGGTCCTAGTTTTTGAGAACCGAAAAATACCGGACCGAACCGTTCGTAAATAATGCATTTGAATTTTTTATATTTTTTCTATATCAATAGATCTAGACCAACAATTTTATACCCCAAGTATGTATTCATGTGTCCCTCAGATATCTAAAATGTGTTGTTTATATATATATATATATATATATATATATATATATATATATATATTGCTAGTTTTTTTATAGATAGTTTATGTTATATTTTGGTATGTATTGAAAGAATATTAAAATTTTAGAAATCATTAATGATTATTTATTTCTAGTACATGACTTTTTGTTGTATCATTGTTTGTGATTTTTTACAACTTAATTAATATGGTTTAAATCTTAGCCCTTATGATTCAACTATAAATTAAATTAGAACTACGGAGTAATATTTAACCTAGAATGAAGAAGAAGAACGTTGAAGATTTTTATTATATTCAACAATTTGATGATATTCGTTTTTATATTTTCACATGAACTTAGTAAATTAAAAATGATATTTATCTCGTGCGTCATCGTTTTGCTATACTTTTTCTTAGTTGTGTTGCACTATTTGTGTATTTGTGAATTTTGGTACTAGGTATGCAATTTCTTGTATTTATTTCAACATTTCATGTGAGTTGGTTGGTGTGATGATATCTACTAATTGCAAGATTTGTTCAAAAATTTTAGCATGTGTTTGGCATTGTACCGTACCGTTTTGTACCGTTCCAAAACGACATGGTACCGAACGGTTCTATCCTTCGAACCGGACCGTACTGGACCGTTAAAAACCTCATGGATACATTACGGGTTTTACTAATTTACCGGACCGTTCCAGACCGCACCCACCCCTAAGAAATTGGATAAAATGCAAAAGAACATAGAATAAAATACTGATCATGAAATTTTATTAATTAAAAGGTAGTCGCGGTGAAGATCGATATAACAACTCGAATAGGAGTGACACGAAACGAGGTAAGTGTCTCTGACGAGCACTTTTGTCAAGGTGCGTCAAAATAAATTCAATACTAAACACTTATACGTAGTATAGTGTAGTAGAGTTCGTATCCACAGGGAAAGGTATAATTCTCTTTCTATGAACTTAATGAATAAAAAAGGGGATTTTGGTTTGAGTGATTTAATTTAATTAAAAACTAAGATGAACAACCTATATGTGTTTAATTCAAGAATAAAAGGGACTTGGCTTTGCTACTTTCCACTTGTTGATATATTTTAGTCGATCCTTGTTATATCTATAACTTATCCCCTCTCGAATACTCAATCGAGGAGTATCTCCAATTCATCGAGGGTAGTTATTAACAACGACCGTTCATTAATAACCCTTACTATTAATCAAATATAGAACAACGACTTATACCGATATAATAATAGCATTCAATCTTTTTAACTCCTTGATGAAATCAATTGAGATTGATAACCTTAACACAACGGTTTCGGTTTAACCAACAAAATTGATCCCTCTTAAGTCTATTAACCACGACCGTGCATTAATAAACCGAAGTTACTTACTTGTGAAACCACCAACGATTAACCATCGGTTCGTTGATCGTTTCTAGTAGTAATTAATGTCGGAACGTTAACTAATTGTCACTTAGCAACCCTCCAACATTAATATAGAATGAGATTAAGGGAAGAATTAATAATCAAGAGAAGAAGTTAAGAAAATAACTCACAACTTTAATAATCAACAAGCTTCAAGAGCAAAACCAAGAATGAAAGTTTAGCTCCTCATTTGGAGGCTAAACATAGCTAGAAAAATATAAAGAAATGCTATTCTAAACTGAGCTAAAGAGATTGGAAGAAGGGATGATTTTTAGAGGAGAAAAAGAGTGCTATTTATAGGTGTTTTTCAACACCTTTGGTCGGGTACCCGACCGGGTATAGGTACATACCCGACCGGGGTACCGGTCAAAATCAGATAATCTCCCACGTTTCATTGTTCCAGCATGTTAATTTGTCCCGGGTCAAGTCAGACCCGACCGGGTCAAGTGAGGGACCCGACCGGGTTTGGTCTAAATCAGATTTTTTTCCAAATCTTTGTGATCTTCAGCATGTTCTGGTGTTCCGGGTCATATCTGACCCGACCGGGTCGGGTATGGGACCCGACCGGGTCTTACTTTTTCTTCTTAGATCTGTTCCTCAACTGACCCGACCGGGTTCAAGGTCTGACCCGGTCGGGTTTTTGTGCTCCTGGGTCTTTTTGTCTTCAGTTTTTCTCCCTTTTTCCTTGCTACAAACTCTATCACTATTCTAAAACTCCGAAAAGAAGGAGAGAACAATTACAAACAAAATAAAACAAGTACTTACAAACTAACTAAAAGTGATGGAAAATCCACACTCAATCAACATAAAAACATACGTTTATGCACTATAAACTAGTGCATATCAAACACCCCCACATTTGAATTTTTACTAGTCTCGAGTAAAACAAATTCTGTCCAAGGGGTCCTTAATTGACAAGAGTAGTAACACCAACATCCACAAGTTTTTATAGCAAATACATAAAGCATCTCCAAAACCAAAAGAGTAAAGATGGGTCTTCAATTTCAATCCGAACTCTCTATAGTAATCGCCCTCAGGATCCTGCAAAATCAAAAGAAATAACTTTCTCTCATTCTCTCATTTTGCCTAGGTGCCCTTTCGGGTTTTCAACCCAGCTTCCCACATTCTTTTTTTTTTATTTTTATTTTTTAAATCTCACAAACTCACTCCTATTTTTGCTTAAGCTGCCCTTTGTGGGTTTTCAACTCAACAAGCTTTCGTTTATTTTTTTTTATTTTTTTTTGGTAAAGAGATAACAAGAATAAAGAGTGTGAATGTGAACATACCGGGAAGATCTCCACCACCACTAGTCCGTGGCATAGTCCCTAGTGCCCGCCCGCATCTCCGCCATCGAAAATCCTCCATAGCCCCTATACTGTGTATCCTCGTCCATATGATCCCCGCTGTATCCGTCTTCCCCGCCTCCACCACTAGTGGTTGAGCCACCAAAATAACCCCATTCAGTGGGGTTGTACCATGAAGGTGCCGGAGGAGGAGTAGATAGGCCCAAAAGTCCTCCTTTGATCCTCTTCATATCGGCGCCAATCTTCTCGCCTTTGTTTTTCAATCCTCTCGAAGCTTTGCCTTTGTTCATTTCTGTACAACTCGACTTTCTCCCGAAGTTGGGTGTAATTGAGGTTAAGAGCATTCATGCTGTTTAGCATTTCTTGCTCAAATGGAGAGTATTGATGAGCATGGGGTTGTGGGTGAGGTTGTTCAGGAATGATGGGTGGTGCTTCAAGTGCAGGCTGTTCATTGGCGGCTTCATTATCCCCCGCCTCATTTTCTGGGGGTGCAAAATGTGGTGGAATTCCCCCGGGCATACAATAGTGGTGTCCATCACCGATGTGGTGATCGATGATGTTAAGCGGGAGGTTTTCGGAAGGGAAGGGGTAGTATAATTCTTGGCCTGGTTTGATGTGCCAATTGTAGATTTCTAGGCCATCATATTTGATGTGTGAGAGGGTCACATCGCCAGCATTCTTTAAAAATTGAAGGCCTAGAAGGGTCCTGTGGTTTTGTGCACCATTGCATACAAAACCATATAGCGTGGCAATGTGGGTAATTAGACCCCCTATCAGAATTTTTCCTCCACCACTTTTAACATTGATGATGTGATCCCAAAGAACTGTGGTCACATCATATGGCCCGGCACCCGGAAGAACAGCTTGTGCTAAGAGGCATACATCCCACACCCTAGTTTGATGGTTGTTTGGTCTTCCGAAAAAGCAATTAGCCAAGAATTTTAAGAAAATTCGGAAGACCGGGTGTTGAACATGGTTGACATTGAGGTGGGAGGTACGAATCTTGACAATTCCGGTTATTCTTCTCCATAGTTCATAGGCCACCGGTGAGCTATACGCTACCGTGTCATCAAGCAAAGGTAGACCGAAGTGTTCAGCGAATTCTCGTTTGGTGAGTGAGCGGTTCTCGTTGAGCAAACGAAAGTTGATCGTGTTATTTGTGTGATCATTTTCATCCTTCACATGCTCAACGGAACTGTAAAATTCATACACCAAACGAGAATATGGCCAATAGTGCATATCAAACATTTTAAGCATGCCACACCTTTGGAATATATCTCTCATAATGTCATGGATCCAGAACATTGTTAAAGTCAATTGGCATACAAAGCGGGAGGGTTTTACCTCTCGTTCGGATTTGCTCAAGGAAGCGGATGCGTTGTGATTCAGTCTCAAACTCCACTGATTCGAAGCCCTCTACTGGTGGAATAGCTCTTGGAGCTCTTGAAGAAGAAGCTCTTGCCTTTTTTGGTGCCATGGAATTGTTTTCCTCCCCCTTTTTTTTGAAGGGTTTTTGATTTTTTTTTGGAGAGGTGAGGTTTGGTGAGGGTGAGTGGTATGGTTTTGTAGAGGATGATGAGGAGAAGAGGTTTTTGGTGTTTGTTGGGGAATTTGGCTTAAAATTGGACCTTGAATGTCCGAAAAATGGAGAGGTTCGAAATTTGGGGTAGGGTTTTTGAGTTTGGTTGATTTGGGGGATTTTGGAGGGATTAATTGGTGTAGGGTGGAAGAGGGAGGTGAGGAGATGAAGAATATGATGTTTTTTGATGGATTTGGTGTGGGAATGGGGGAGATTTGGGAGTTTTGGTGGATGAAAATGGAGGTTTGGGGAGGTTTGGTTCGAAATTTGGGGAGGGGAAATGGGGAAGAAGACCAAAGGCCCGACCTGGTATATGCTGAAAAGTCGTTGACCCGGTCGGGTCCCCTTATTTACCCGATCGGGTCAGCGTTCCAGAGGCTGGCAGAATGTTTTTTGGCTGGATACCCGGTCGGGTCTCCTTATTTGACCCGGTCGGGTAAGCTGCGTTCTTAACCAGTGAGGTCTGGTGGTTGATACCCGATCGGGTGATATAAGGTACCCGGTCGGGTTTTCCTCCTTTTATCAATTTTCTCGCTCCCCCACCCGGGTAGCCATGCGGGTATCTCCCTCTGTCTGCAATACCCGACCGGGTGAACTAACATACCCGGTCGGGTCTTCTTATTTTTTTTTAATTTTTCATTTCCCCACCCGGGTAGCCGTGCGGGTATCCCTGTATTCCTGTAATACCCGACCGGGTGAGTTGTGATACCCGGCCGGGTATACTCCAAATTCATTTTTTTTTGAAATGATTTTACACACACACACTCTACTAAAATTAAAAGAAGAAAAATATACCGTGCATGGGTTGCCTCCCAAGAAGCGCTTTATTTGACGTCGTGGCTCGACGATATCTTCTGTTGTTCCTTATTCGTAGACCGGTTCAGAAAGGTCTACGACTTCCACATTTTTGGGTTGAAAACCCTCAAAGAAGGGTTTTAATCTCTGTCCGTTCACTTTCAGCACCTCTCCCGTCTCCAGGTCCTGAATTTCCACTGCCCCGTGTGGATATGTTTTGACCACTTTGTATGGTCCGGTCCAACGGGATCTCAGCTTTCCCGGAAATAGACGAAGGCGTGATTGGAATAGGAGGACTTTTTCATCAAGTTTAAAGTCTTTTCGTATGATCATTTTATCATGCCACTCCTTCGTCTTTTTTTTGTATATTTCTGCATTGTCATAAGAATCCAGGCGAAGTTCTTCCAATTCTTGTAATTGGAGCTTCCTATGTACACCGGCCTCGTCAAGATTGAGGTTGAATTCTTTAACCGCCCAATAGGACTTGTGTTCGAGCTCTACAGGGAGATGACATGCTTTCCCAAACACAAGTCTATAAGGAGACATACCGATTGGGGTTTTGTAAGCAGTTCGGTATGCCCATAGCGCATCATCAATGCGTATACTCCAATCCTTCCTGTTCGGGTCCACTGTTTTCTGGAGTATAGATTTCAACTCCCTGTTTGAGGTTTCCGCTTGGCCATTTGTTTGAGGGTGGTAGGTTGTAGAAATTTTGTGAGTCACACCATATTTTTTTAGTAGGGATCCCACAATTTTATTGCAAAAATGTGTGCCTCGATCGCTAATTAAAATTTGAGGGACCCCGAACCTTGAAAATATGTGTGATTTGAGAAAACTAGCCACCACCTTGGCATCATCAGTTTTTGTTGCTTTGGCCTCCACCCATTTGGAGACGTAGTCTACTGCAAGAAGGATGTATATGTTACCTTGGGAATTTGGGAATGGTCCCATGAAGTCGATACCCCATGCATCGAAAATCTCACAGAAAAGCATGGGGTTTTGTGGCATCTCGTTCCTCCTGGAAATGTTGCCCGCTCTTTGGCAATTGTCACAAGATCGACAAAAGCCGTGTGCATCCCGAAATAGACTCGGCCACCAAAAACCGCTTTCGAGTATTTTCATTGTTGTTCGTTTCGGGCCGAAATGTCCTCCACAAGCATAAGAGTGACAAAACTCTATGATGTGGGCTATCTCATATTCAGGGATGCATCTTCGGATTATTTGATCCTTACAATGCTTCCACAAATATGGGTCATCCCACACATAGAGTCTTGAATCCATTCTTAATTTTTCTTTTTGAGATTTTGAGAGTTGTGGAGGAAATTTGCCGGAAACGAGGAAGTTCACGATATTTGCGTACCATGGTTGTGTGATTTTGATGGAGAAGAGAATTTCGTCCGGGAATTCTCCTTTGATGAGATTTGTGTGGAGGTCTTCGATGTCTTTGTGAGGAATGAGGCGGCTTAAATGATCAGCCACCAAATTCTCCGCTCCTTTCTTGTCTTTGATTTCCACATCAAACTCACTCAATAGAAGGACCCATCGAATGAGTCTTGGTTTGGCTTCTTTCTTTGTCATAAGGAATCGAAGAGCGGCATGGTCAGTGTAGACAATAACTTTCGTTCCAAGAAGGTAGGAACGAAACTTTTCCAAAGCAAAAACCACCGCTAGCATTTCCTTCTCGGTGGTGGAGTAGTTCTTTTGGGCTTCGTTGAGGGTTGATGAGGCGTAGTAGATGACATGGGAGGCTCTTCCAACTTTCTGGCCCAAAACAGCCCCCACCGCATAGTCACTTGCGTCGCACATGATCTCAAAAGGAAGAGACCAGTCGGGAGCCTGTATGATCGGGGCAGTCACCAATCTTGCTTTCAGAGTGTCAAAAGCCTCTTTGCATTCATCATTTAGATTAAATTCCACCTCCTTTTGTAAAAGTTTGCAAAGAGGAGATGAGATTTTTGAGAAATCCTTGATGAATCTCCTATAGAAACCGGCGTGACTGAGGAAAGAGCGGATGTCCCGTACATTTGTTGGGTACGGGAGCGTTTGAATCACATCGATCTTTGCTTTGTCCACCTGGATCCCCTTTGATGAGATCACATGCCCAAGAACAATCCCTTGTTCTACCATGAAGTGGCATTTTTCAGAGTTCAGCACAAGGTTGGATTCAATGCAACTCTTTAGTACAAGAGTGAGGTGATAGAGGCAAGAGTCAAAAGAGTCCCCATGGATTGTGAAATCATCCATAAAGACCTCCATGAATACCTCCACAAATTCTGAAAAGATGCTCATCATGCACCTTTGAAAGGTGCCCGGTGCGTTGCATAATCCAAAGGGCATTCGTCGGTAGGCAAAAGTGCCAAATGGACATGTGAAGGTTGTTTTCTCTTGGTCCTCCGGGGCTACTGGTATTTGGAAATACCCGGAGTAACCATCGAGAAAACAATAAAACTTGTTCCCTGCTAACCTCTCTAGCATTTGATCAATAAAAGGCAATGGAAAGAAGTCTTTCCTAGTCACCGAATTGAGTCTTCGGTAGTCAATGCAAACTCGCCACCCGTTTTGAATTCGGGTGGGCACCATCTCGCCATCCTTGTTTTCAATGACCGTTACTCCGGTCTTCTTTGGCACCACTTGAGTAGGACTCACCCACTTGCTATCGGAAATGGGGAAGATGATTCCCATTTGAAGCAATTTGATTACCTCCTTTTTCACCACCTCCATCATGGGTGGGTTCAATCTTCGTTGCGGTTGTCTCACCGCTTTGGCCTCATCTTCGAGCAAGATCCTGTGCATGCATGTGGATGGACAAATGCCTTTGATGTCGGCAATAGACCATCCAATGGCCAATTTATATTCCTTCAAGACCGCGATCAATCTTTCTTCTTGTTCTTGGGACAGGGCATTTGAAATAATCACCGGTAGGGTGTGATTTTCACCCAAGAACACATGCTTCATATTTTCAGGGAGTGGTTTTAATTCCACCTTTGGTGCCTGCAAAACAGATGGTAGTGGCTTCTCGCTTGGAATAGTTAGTGGGAGGGCTTTAGAGCCCGGTGGCAAAAGTGGGAGTTGATTTAACTCCGCCACCATAATCTTCATGTTATTTGACATAGAGTATTCCAATGTAAAATCCTCTATGTCGTTTTCTATTGCGCTTAGTGCTTCATCCTTGCCCTCAATTTCAAATACATCTTGGACCCAAGTGTCGCAAGTGTCAATCGCAAATAGAGAGTGATTATCAGTGGGGTATTTCATGGAGTCGTAGATCTTAAATTCGACTTTTTCACCATCGAACTCCATGGTTAACACTCCACTAAAGACGTCAATTTTTGCCTTAGCCGTTTTCAAAAAGGGTCGGCCTAGTAAAATTGGGACTGCATTTTTATCGTTCTCCATTTCAAGAACGTAAAAATCACCGGGAAAGATTAAATTATCCACCATGACGAGAACATCCTCTATCACACCTTTTGGGTAGGTATTGGATCTATCGGCAAGTTGGATAACGACCCCCGTCTCATGTAAAGGTCCTAGTTCTAGGGACTTATATAGAGAATATGGGATGACATTGATTGATGCACCCAAATCTAACATAGCCCTAGAAGAACTACAATTTCCAAGTTTACATGGTATAGTGAACATTCCCGGATCACTATACTTTTTAGGCAGTTTCTTTTGAAAAACGGCCGACACTCTTTCACTTACTTGGATTTTATGCTTGCCATTCAACTTGTGTTTCCTTTTAATTGTGCAAAGTTCTTTTAAAAACTTTGCAAACCTAGGAACACCTTTTATTAAATTGAGAAGAGGGATATTTACCTCACATTTGCTGAAGGTCTCATAGATGTCTTTGTCATTGTTGTATTTCCGGTTATCCTTGAGAGCCTCCGGAAAAGGTGGTACCGGCTCATATGAGTTGAGCGGTGGGAACTTTCTTTGAGGTGTGATTTCCTCCTCCTTATCTTCTTCATTTTGAGGGTTTGTGCTTGGCATCAAGATCTCCTCCTCCTCTTCTCCCACATGGCTCTTTGCTTTCGCCTTAGCCATAACCAACTCTTTGCCATTTCTCAAAGTGACCGCATGAGCTTGTTGCCTCGGGTTCGGCTCCGTTTGAGATGGGAGTTTTGCCGAATCCCTAGCTTCTAGCCTACTCACGGCGTTTGAGATTTGGCTCATTTGGCTTTCCAAATTGTGGATGCTAGACTTTGTGGTTTCTTGAAATTGGGCCACACTTTGTTGCATCGTAGTCATATTCATGGCTAATGCTCGAATCATGTCTTCGGTGGACATGCTTGAGTTCGATGTTTGGCCTTGTTGTTTAAATTGTTGAGGAGGGGGAGGGTTTGTTTGTTGAGGGGGTTGAGGGTTTCCGTACCTTAGATTTGGATGATCCCTCCATCCTGGATTGTAGGTGTTTCCGTGAGGATCGTACCTCCTTTGGCCTTGGAACCCCAAAGCATTGACTTGCTCGGAGTTCTCCTCTTGTAAAGTTGGGCAAGAATCTGTGGGATGCCCTTGTGTTGAACAGATGCCGCAGACCTTGACTTCTTGGGTTTTTGGATTCAAAAGGAAATCTTTAACCAAAGAAGTTAAGCCGGCTACTTGACTCTCCAACGAGTTGTTGGATTCCGCTGCCATAACTCTCTTTGTTGACCGCCGATCATAGTGTCTACAATTTTTGGCCAACTCCGAGATAAGATTCCTAGATTGAGAAGGAATTTTGTTGACTATTCCTCCTCCACATGCAGCATTGATCATCCGTCTATCATCATCGCAAAGACCATCATAAAAGTAAAGGATGAGGTCTTGCTCCGAGTAGCCGTGATACGGACAGCTCGCACAGAGTTTCTTGAATCGTTCCCAGAATTCGTAGAACGATTCATCATCTTTTTGCTCCACATTGCTGATTTGTTTCTTTAAAGATGAGGAGATGGAGGCGGGATAATACCTTTCGAGGAAGCTCTTCTTCATGGCCGCCCAAGTGTCTATGCTTCCCGAGGGAAGATAGAATAGCCAATCTTTGGCGGTGTCTTTGAGGGAGAATGGGAAAGCCCTCAACTTAATTTGCTCCTCGGTAACACCGTTCGGGCACATGCTTATGCAAATGATGTGGAATTCCGAAAGATGTTTATTCGGATCCTCTCCTCTTAGCCCGTGGAAAGATGGAAGTAGATGTATGAGTCCGGATTTCAACTCAAATGTAGCACCCGCATCAAAAGTTGGGAAGGTGATACATAAGGGTTGTTGATTTAGATTGGGGGCTGTGAGCTCCCTCAGCGTTCTTGTTTCAAGAGCCATTGATATTGACTCCTCGGACTCGCTAGATTGAGAACTAGCACTTGAGGATTCCCCCGAGTCGGTATTTGAGAATTTATTCTTTAACCGCTCGAGAGCTTTTTCTATTTCGGGGTTTGTTTGGTAGGTGAGTTGGTTTATGGATCGGGTTTTTACCATATACTCAAACAAAGCTCAACAAAAATAGAAAACTTTATATATTATTTTTTTTTTTCTTTGAAATAAAATAAAAAGAAAAATTAATTGCCTTTCCCCGGCAACGGCGCCAAATTTGACGAGCACTTTTGTCAAGGTGCGTCAAAATAAATTCAATACTAAACACTTATACGTAGTATAGTGTAGTAGAGTTCGTATCCACATGGAAAGGTATAATTCTCTTTCTATGAACTTAATGAATAAAAAAGGGGATTTTGGTTTGAGTGATTTAATTTAATTAAAAACTAAGATGAACATCCTATATGTGTTTAATTCAAGAATAAAAGGGACTTGACTTTGCTACTTTCCACTTGTTGATATATTTTAGTCGATCCTTGTTATATCTATAACTTATCCCCTCTCGAATACTCAATCGAGGAGTATCTCCAATTCATCGAGGGTAGTTATTAACAACGACCGTTCATTAATAACCCTTACTATTAATCAAATATAGAACAACGCCTTATACCGATATAATAATAGCATTCAATCTTTTTAACTCCTTGATGAAATCAATTGAGATTGATAACCTTAACACAACGGTTTCGGTTTAACCAACAAAATTGATCCCTCTTAAGTCTATTAACCACGACCGTGCATTAATAAACCGAAGTTACTTACTTGTGAAACCACCAACGATTAACCATCGGTTCGTTGATCGTTTCTAGTAGTAATTAATGTCGGAACGTTAACTAATCGTCACTTAGCAACCCTCCAACATTAATATAGAATGAGATTAAGGGAAGAATTAATAATCAAGAGAAGAAGTTAAGAAAATAACTCACAACTTTAATAATCAACAAGCTTCAAGAGCAAAACCAAGAATGAAAGTTTAGCTCCTCATTTGGAGGCTAAACATAGCTAGAAAAATATAAAGAAATGCTATTCTAAACTGAGCTAAAGAGATTGGAAGAAGGGATGATTTTTAGAGGAGAAAAAGAGTGCTATTTATAGGTGTTTTTCAACACCTTTGGCCGGGTACCCGACCGGGTATAGGTACATACCCGACCGGGTACCGGTCAAAATCAGATAATCTCCCACGTTTCATTGTTCCAGCATGTTAATTTGTCCCGGGTCAAGTCAGACCCGACCGGGTCAAGTGAGGGACCCGACCGGGTTTGGTCTAAATCAGATTTTTTTCCAAATCTTTGTGATCTTCAGCATGTTCTGGTGTTCCGGGTCATATCTGACCCGACCGGGTCGGGTATGGGACCCGACCGGGTCTTACTTTTTCTGCTTAGATATGTTCCTTAACTGACCCGACCGGGTTCAAGGTCTGACCCGGTCGGGTTTTTGTGCTCCTGGATCTTTTTGTCTTCAGTTTTTCTCCCCTTTTCCTTGCTACAAACTCTATCACTATTCTAAAACTCCGAAAAGAAGGAGAGAACAATTACAAACAAAATAAAACAAGTACTTACAAACTAACTAAAAGTGATGGAAAATCCACACTCAATCAACATAAAAACATACGTTTATGCACTATAAACTAGTGCATATCAGTCTCTGTCAATCAAAACTACTATTCCTCTAGTTAGTAGTTTCAAAAACTTATATGTGAATTATGTTCCAAATTATGAGATTTGATATTATTTGAAAATATGTGGAGTATATGGACTTGCTGAATTACTATTTTACTAGCGTACTAAATTTGTGACTTTCTCGGTGAGTTTTGGAAACCTTGGTAAAATATTTGGATACGAGAAATATTGGTGGATTGATATGAAATTATATGTATTTGAGATAATATATATACAAGAGTTTATATTTTTTAAGATTAATATTTCCATCGAATAGACACTTTTGGAAAATTACGATGCATATATAAATACATTTTAAACCACTACATTTAAATGTATAATTATAACTAGTATTGAATCTATAAAATTATAGATGATTTTGAGAGGTCTTGGTAAATGTATAATACTTATTAGCTAAGTGATATTGAAGATATGGTTACAAATACCTAAATTTTCTAAAATGTATATATAGTTTGCCTCTTCGATAATTGAAGGAATTTCAATAAAATTATACATGTATGTGAGACTACTATCTTTTTGAAATTATTATTTTAAATATATGATTAGGGTACAAATGTAAGTTTACCAAAATTTACTATTTTACATCATTAACAATTTTGAGATGTTTTAATAAAAATATTTATTTATAAAATTCCATACTTGAATAATATTACGAGCATTTGACTATCAAAATTATTATTGAGCTACAAATGATTTTAAGAGATTTTGGTACAATATATAAAATAAACATTTTTCTACATGAGTATAACTAGTACTTATTTTTATAGTAATGTAGGTTTCGATGCCAACCAAAAATGTTTTACTGCATGCTTATATGTATGCAATATTTTAACTATGGGTATTTATGACTTGGAAATTTTATGATTGACATGGATTGAATATTTTGAATATATGGATATTGGTGGATTACGATCTATTATGGATGATTACATGTATAATCTGTTTATTAAAGAATATTGGTGGATTGATATATATTACAAAGGATATTTGTAGAAAAAAGTGACGAGAATGATTTTGGGGAAAACTTAAAGTTTTCATAATATATTCTTACGTCTCGAGAGAAACACGAGGCGTGGGTGGTTAGGGCTACTACTACTTTTGGTTAAATTTAATTGGGTCGGTAACCAGTCCGGCAATGACATGCTCCGGTACACATCCCGGGCTTTTATTTGAGGATCAAAGATCCTTTGGTGGTCGTAGTAGTAGTTACCTATTTTACCCCTGGACAATGTCCCTTGTGAGTAGGTGGTAGAAAACATCTTGCCTACTTGGATTTCTTACTACTCGGAGGGCTTGGAATCCCTTTTAGAGGGTGTGCACACTTAAGGTAGAAATTCAGCTTCCAATTGGTGGTCGGTGGGAGCCGGAATTCCGGGATGAGTCGTGGATAACAACGACTCATTGGACTCGAGGAATCTTGAGTTTCGCTCACTCTTAAAAGAAATCTAAAGCATTACTATTGGTGGAATTGGGAAAGGAAATATATATTGGAGGAATTATTTTGGGACCTTAAACTATTTTGGAAATATGGGAGGATAGTTTTCTATAAATATATATACTATGGGGCATTAAATATTTTTAATTACCATTGAGACTATGGTGGAGAATTATTCTTTATAATACTTATAAGAGTTGTTAAAGAAATCTTACTATTTGGAGAACGATACTTATTTCCAAAAAGTACAAGCACTTTTGGATATTGGTTTTGGAAAATATATGGTTGACATTAATTTGGAAATATATTGATGGATATGCATTTTTGAATGATTTTGGTAAAGCTTGTACTCCATTTGGATTGGATTTGAACATTGTATTTACGAATATGAGATGTGTGATGGAATTTCAAAAGTTATTTTGGAGGCTGATTATTTTGGGAAGTAATACCTTACTCCTACTATGTGAACTATTCAAAGTTTACAAATATTATTTTGAGCTACGAATGCTATTCTTAAATTATTACTTCGTATTGAGTATGTTGGAAAGTATACAGTGTTGAGAAAGTATTTTAGAGAATTATGAGGTATTAAGACTTATTTTACTTGCATATGTGTGATATGTTATGAGATGGAATAACTTTTACGAACCCTAGATTTGTGTGTGTATTTATTTATGTATTTATGAGATCAAATATTTTACTTGCATTTGAGAAATTGTAAAGTATTTTGAGAAAGTTACGACATGCCCTAAAAAAATAGGGTTTTGAAATGTATTTTGACAAATTATATATATGTATCAAACCTGATTATTTTACGGGGTTGAGTAGGCCCTTACTTAGCATTTCAAGCTATTTTTTGTTTTCTTTGTGTTTTCTTTCTATACCTGATTTTGTACAGGTGGAGACTTGGTGATGTTGATTTCGAGAGCTTCCGCTAGAACACATAGAATATAGTTGATCGAGTAATTCGTATTAGTTTTATTTTAAAATTTTATAGTTGAAAAATTAATTTTGGGAAATTTATTTTATTCGGATTTATGAAATTGTATTGGTGGTGGATAGCTTGTGCACTCGTACGTAGCTTTCCTAAAAGCCTACGAGCGTCTTATTTTGGACCAACATAAACGATAATTTCTTCCCTTTTCTCCCACCACATGAATCAATGACAATCTGGATATTTGATCCTGGAAAGATTTCCAAAGTGAAGAGTCGAGAATTTGAGCACTCCTATGGACGTCCTAGGAGTGAAAGTGTGAAGAAGATAAACTATCATGATCCAAGTTTGAATAACTGAACACAATGATAGAGTCGTTAAATGAGGCGCTTCTTGGGAGGCAACCCATGCAAGGTACATTTACCTATTGTATTTTATTTTTGCACTTTAAAAAAAATCACCCCATTCGTCTTAAAAAAATGATTTGGGAGAAAACCCGACCAGGTATGAACAAAACCCGATCGGGTATGCTGCATAAAAGACGAATACCCGAGCCGCGTAAAATTTTGAAAAATAAAAAAAAAATAGGATAAAACCCGACCGGGTATGCACAATACCCGACCGGGTATTATCACATTTTCCCCCTGGAGCCTCTGGAACCATTACCCATTCAGGTATTACATAAAACCCGGTCGGGTAAACGTTCAAATTTTGAAAAAACTGAAAACCCGGCCGGGTAAGACAAGAAACCCGACCGGGTATTTAGCTTTAAAACATTCTGCCGGCCTCTGTTTCGGATACCCATTCAGGTATTACGTATACCCGGCCGGGTATACGGGATTTCTATGGGTATTTTATCCCCAAATCAACCCAAAATCACCCATCTTCTTCCTCAAGCTTGAGACCTCAAACACTCAATCTCCATTGTTGTTCAAACAAGCTTCGAATCCATTTTTCCCTCAAAAATTGAAATTAACACCACATTCTTCCTCCCCTCCATTTGTACACCCATGTTGAAGACTATTTATTGTGAATCAAGTTTGTCTGTCTTGTCTGTAATAAGTTAGATGTTTACTATTTCTATTCTGTACTGATTAAATATATCTGTTAGAATAGTATACAATATGGGCCAAGTGTTAGGCCCATACTCAGGCAAGAAGCCTTTGTACGCATACCTGAGACTCGCCTATAAAAGAGGGAGGAGGACTCAGGTTTGCGGTTAACTTTCGTATCTGCTCAAAATAGCCTTAGCGCTTATCATTCTTGTACGAAAGATTCACGGTATATCAGAGAAGGTTTTCACTTGATCTTTCTGTGTTCATCTTTATTGTTAATCTTTCATCTGTATGCCATATTATACTGTTGTTATAGAAAACAGGGAACAACAAATGGTATCAGAGCCGATCGAGAGCTGATCAGAAGAACTATCTGCGAAAGACTCTGTTTTTATAGAATAGCGAGTTTATCATCTGTAATCTTATTTCTGCACCGAATACTGTAAAAGTTATACTGTTAGAATCGCGTTTCAAAGACGATCAAGCAGTATATCTTCCTTTTTCGTTTCTGCAATTTTTCTTCAGAAGTAAACTCGCACCCTTGAACTCGCACCCCTCGTTTCTCTAAGCTCTGTGCAGCTTTTTGACCTGAAACTTGGGTAAAAGGATCTCTACTACAAGGGCTACAACCTACCATATTTGTATTTCTGAAAATCTCAAGTTTTATTTTTTCAGGAATTCGCAGCCAGGTGTTTTTTTTTTCATAAACTCGCAGCCTGTAAACTCGAGTTGAGAAACTCGCAGCCTGCAAACTCGAGCTCAAGAACTCGCAGCCTGCAAACTCGCAGCCTGACCACGAGTTTTGACCCTGCGAGTTTAGACCTCGAGTTCTTAGAAACTCGAACTCTTGACCTCGAGTTCACAAACTCGAACTCTCATCTCGAGTTCCCCAGACCTCGAGTTTAGGCCTTGAACACTCAGGAACTCGAGTTCTTGACTTTGTAAATGTTCTGATCTTATTTCTCGAACGGTCAGTTTTCTACAGCAACAGGAATGGCTTCTGAATCTAATGCGCAAGGAAACAGCAGTACTCCTCCATCTCTGAGGAAAGGGGAGTACCAAATGTGGAGAACTCATTTCTTGAATTTCCTAGAACACAAAGAAAACTCCGACGCAATGCTGGAATCACTCCTGGAAGGACCAGCTGTACTAATGATTGACGTAGGAGGGGACTCAACAAATAATCCACCCATTCCTCCTGAAACAAGACGAAAGAGGCCTTCTGAATACACTGAAGCAGACAAGCTAAGGCTGAGAGGAGACCTCATGACCAAAACATACCTTCTCCAAGCCATCCCAAATGAAGTGTATGTGATGATTGACAGTATGCAAACTGCAAAAGAAATGTGGGACGAGATTGAAAAATTACTCCAAGGCACGAGCATAAGCCTAAAAACAAAGAAATCTGCTATTTTGATGGCTTATGACTCGTTCAAGGCTGCTCCTGGAGAACCTCTTCACGAGACTCATGCCAGGCTTGTGAAGTTGATGAATGAAATGAGGAAAATCAAAATATTCAGAACCAACCTGGAACTGAATACTAGATTTCTGTCCAGTCTGCACCCATCTTGGAGTAAAACAGTAAAAGACTTGAGATAACGCATTGACATGGATGAAATTGATCTCTTCACCTTGAATGAGCTGCTAAAGGAGTTCGTCAATGACGTTGTATGCACTGAGGAACAATCAAGCCCAAATCCTCTAGCTCTACTAATGGAAGCTCAGCCCAAAAGAGCGTCGAAACCTCTGCAGAAGAAGAAGAAGAAAGTAGTAGAGGTTGAATCTGATGAAGATGAGAGTGATGAAGAAGGAACTGATCTTGAAGCTGAGCTTGCAGATCTCCAGAAGAAGATGGCACTGCTGGCCAAGAAGTTTGCCAAGAGAAACAGCTCTTCAAATAAGCTGCGAACCTCTTCTTCCAACTACAAACAAAAGAACCAGGACCAAAGCTCAGCCAGGAAGGCTATATCAACTGCTAATGCCCCTGTGTGCTATAACTGCGGGAAGCCTGGACACATCAGCAAAGACTGTCGGCTCCCAAAGAAGAGAGATGCAAACTTCTACAAACAGAAGATTCTAATGAATAAACAAAAGCTCTTCTTAGCACAACAGGAGGAAGCAGAAGTCTCTGGCAAACATGCTGAGCTGGTCCAGTGGGCGGAAGATGATTCTGAAGAAGAAGAAGAAGAGGAAGAGAACTTCGCCTTGATGGCAAGGCTGGAGGATGAAGAAGAGAAAAAGGGTGATGCTGCGATCCCCGGAAGCGAATGCTCTACAAGCACTGTAAGTACCTCTAATCACTCTCACACTATACAAACTCAGTCCTTACACAATAAGGACCTCCTCATTAAAGAACTGCAGGAGAGATTAGACAATAATTACAGGGTACTGAAACAGAACCTTGACCAAAAATCTTCCTTAAGCGTTCAACTTGAAAATGCCAAAGATCAAATCCAAAGGGTGTCCTCAGACTTTGAAAGCTTTGAACTTAAAATAGCTGAACTAACTAAGAAACTGCAAGACAGTGAAGTTGAGAAAAACACAGCTAAAGCTGACTGTGAATTTTTAAGGAATAAAAGAAGCAGTCTTTTAAGCAAAGTAAAGGAACTTGAAGATGTATGTGTCAGAAGAGGTCAAACCGAACACACAGTTTTTCTAAATCGTATAAACGACGTTCAGCATTACAACCCAAAAGCTGGTCTTGGATTACCAAACCCGCGTCATTTAAAGAAAGTTGACTGCCGTCAGTTGTACGATGCAACTTACTTGACTCTAGACATTGATAAGAAAATGAAATTTGGGGGTGAAGAAGAAACCACTAAAGAAGAAGAAGAGAAAAGGAGTAATCCTAAAATTGAAACCTCTTTTGACTATTCTCCTCTGGTTGAGAAAGCTCTTTCTAAAGAAAAGGTAATCTACAACGAGGAGGGATTTGATATTTTTAATGTCCCAAAAGGGGTTCCATATTACGAAAGTCCAATGGGTCCCACTCCTAAAACTGGAATTTTTAAGTCTGGACAGGACAAGTGCATCTCTCCACTAGTTCAAAAATATGGAGATCTTCAGAAAACCCTTGAAAATGAGAGAGAGCGTTTTGAAACTGAAAAGAAAAGTTCTGAAAGCAACTGGCAAGAACTATTAAGCAAATTTGATGAATTAAGTGACAAATATCATTTTGCTTTAAAAACTGCTCAAACCTCTTCTGATAAAACTAAATTTTCTGAAAAATCCACCACTCATCACTCTTCTCCTTTTGTCACAGAACAAGAAGTGAAAAGAAGAGGAGAAGAGAAGAAAGAGTGGGAGATGAAGAGAAAGGAAATAGCTGCTGGCAAGAAGAAAGTTTTTGAGAACAAGCCTGGTCCTAGATCCAGCTCCATTTTGTACTCTAAAACTAAATCTAAACCTGTCCATGTAAACTCAGTTTCTAGTAGTTCAGTCTTGTGTCCCAAGCTGAAAAATTCTATGACATCCTTTGAACATGGCTCTTTGTATAATTCCACTATTGCTTATGGTTATTCTGTTCCAGACCCCCACAATTATGAATGTGATGTGAATGCTGTTAAATCAAAGCCTTTTAGAAAGCTCAAACCCGAAAGAGAAACCAAGAAAGGAACTTCTAAGGGAACCTTTTGTATTCCTGATATGAAATATTCTCTCAGAGTTCATTCAAGGAAAAATCTAAATCGGCTTTCTAAAGAGGAGATTTTCAAAACTAAATTGAAGGAACAACCTTTCAATCACAAAGCTCCTGTCTACTCTCCTCCTAAACCTAAAATGGAAAGGTGGGTTCCCAAGATAAGACCCACTCAAACTAAAGCAGAAAGGTGGGTCCCTAAGATAAGACCTACCAAACCCAAAACTGAAAGGTGGGTCCCTAAAATGAGACCTATCCAAACTGAAACTGAAAGGTGGGTCCCTAAGATGAGACCTACCAGACCTGAAACTGAAAGATGGGTCTGCAGACGAAGACCCATCCAAACTGAACCTGAAAGGTGGGTCCACAGACGAAGACCCATCCAACATGAACCTGAAAGGTGGGTCCCTAAGATGAGACATCTCAGACCCACCAAAACTAAAAAGGAAACTGTTAAGTGGGTCCCAAAAATCAGACCCACTGCAAAAGCAGATCTGGCTGTCAGAGAGCCCACAAGAGATAAATCTCTTGTTGAAAAAGCTGCGGACTTTGGATCACAGCTCAAAGCGAAACTTGAATGGATGTTTTTCAATGATGAGGAAGGATCCATTCCAAGATGGGTACCTGAACCTGTTTAACTGTTTTGCAGGACGGTCATGTGTGGCACTTGGATTCTGGATGCTCAACCCACATGACCGGAGTAAAGTACCTACTGAGCAACTATACCACCTGCTATGGAGGCAATGTTAGATTCGGGAACGACGCCTCATCTCCTATTCTTGGATATGGGGATGTCATCTGTGCCAGCGTCACCATCAAAGATGTTTCTTTTGTCAAAGGGCTCAAACACAATCTTCTGAGTATAGGACAATTCTGTGACAGTGGGATGGAAGTGAGGTTCATTGCCAAACAATGTTGTGTTCTAGACAGCGAAGGGAACTCATTATTAACGTGTTACAGGACCTCCAACTTGTACACTATTGATCTGAAAAGCGTTCAATCCACCACTTCCATCTGTCTGCTGTCCAAAGCTTCAACGGAACAAAACAACCTCTGGCACAGACGTCTTTCCCATCTTAATTTCAAGAATTTGTCCATCCTGTCATCAAAGAAACTTGTAAAGGGGCTTCCTCCAATGAAATCTTCCACAGAGAATCATTGTAGTGCCTGCAAAATGGGCAAAATGACGAGAAGCTCCCACAAGTCAAAGCTTGTCCCATCATCTACTCTACCGCTGCAACTGATACACATGGATCTGTGTGGACCTATGAGAGTCCAAAGCATCAACGGCCGCAAATATACACTGGTGATCGTTGATGACTTCTCTCGGTACACATGGACAAAATTTCTTCGTAAAAAGGACGAGGCAGCAGAAATCATTATGACCTTTGTCAGAACAGTCCAAAAACTGCTGCAGCAAAGTGTTCGAATCATCAGAACTAACAACGGTACCGAGTTCAAGAACCAAACTCTCACTGGATTCTATGAATCTCTCGGTATCACACAGCAATTCGCAGCAGCCAAAACTCCCCAACAAAATGGAGTGGTTGAAAGAAAGAACAGGACCCTTGTCGAAGCGGCACGCACCATGCTCATCCAGTCAAGATTGCCACACTTTATGTGGGCAGAGGCCATTAATACGGCGTGCTACACCCAAAACAGAACATCTATACACAAACGCTTCGACAAGACCCCATATGAAATCCTTTTCAATCGAACACCGGATATCTCATTCTTTAAGATATTTGGCTGCAAGTGCTTCGTACTAAATGACAGAACTGATAGAGGTAAGCTAGACGCAAAAGCCCAAGAAGGGGTGTTCATTGGCTACTCCCAGCAGTCCAAAGCTTACCGAGTCTATCTTAGAGACAAACGAACGGTCATTGAGAGTGTTAATGTGACATTCTATGAGATGGCTGACTTCGCAACGGAACACCTACAAGCTGACCCGTCATTTACTGCACCAGTGGACTCTGACACAGTTGAACAAAACCCTGTACCTGAAGGTGTGATTCTCAATTCTCTCTTTCAGAACTTCTACGAGAATTCACAACCTTCACCTTCTCCTTGCACACTAGCTTCATCGTCAAACATTCCACAGCAACCAACTACTTTCACTGAGATTCCACTCCTTCTCGGACCTGATAATGAACCATCTACACCGTCAACTCCCCAAACTAATCACGGAGGAGTGGATAATCACGGGTTTGCTACCACATCAGAGTCATCTCCACCGCACGCCTCAGCTGCTCAAGAGTCACCAATCCCATACCAGGACTCGGATCAACCGATCATTACACCTAATCCTCTTGTACATGAGAGGAAATGGACAAGAGCTCATCCCACTGAACAAATAATCGGTAATCCGGGTCAAGGTGTGCGTACGAGATCAGCTACTATGAATGAATGTCACTATGCATGCTTTCTCAGCCAGAATGAACCATCTAAAGTCTCAGATGCACTCGCTGATCCAGATTGGGTGATTGCCATGCAAGATGAGCTCAATCAGTTTGACAGATTAGAAGTATGGACACTCGTGCCTAAACCCCCTCAGAAAACCATAATTGGCACCAAATGGGTGTTCAAAAACAAGAAGGACGAAGAAGGCACAGTGATACGCAACAAGGCACGGCTGGTCGCTAAAGGATACAATCAGCAAGAGGGCATAGACTATGATGAAACATTTGCACCCGTAGCAAGAATTGAAGCCATACGCCTCTTTCTTGCGTACGCGGCCCACAAGAACTTTACCGTCTTTCAAATGGACGTCAAGACTGCCTTTCTGAATGGAGTCTTGGAAGAAGAAGTCTATGTCGCTCAGCCCGAAGGATTTGTAGATCCCAGATACCCCAACCATGTGTACAAGCTGAAAAAAGCTCTATATGGACTGAAACAAGCCCCAAGAGCTTGGTACGATGCCTTAACTGAATTTCTGGTTGACTCAGGTTTCTCAAAAGGGAAGATTGATACTACACTTTTCATCAAGCGACAGAAGTCTGACATCATCCTGATTCAGATCTATGTTGATGATATCATCTTCGCCTCCTCAAATCCACGTCTGTGCAAACATTTTGAGAAACTAATGAAAACTAAGTTTGAAATGAGCATGATGGGAGAGCTGAACTTCTATCTAGGCCTGCAAGTAAGACAACTCTCTGACGGCATTTTCATCAATCAGTCCAAGTATATTTTGGAAATGCTTAAGAGATTCAACATCGATAGTAAGTCTTCCATGCCGACCCCTATGTCCCCCACCAACAAACTGGACTCAGACCCTTCTGGGAAATCAGTCGATGCCACCAACTATAGGGGAATCATTGGATCTTTGCTGTATCTCACGTCTAGCAGGCCTGATATCGTCTTTTCTACATGCTTATGTGCACGCTTTCAGGCGAATCCAAAGGAGTCCCATCTGACGGCTGTTCGAAGAATACTGGGATACCTCAAAGGCACATTGAATCTAGGCCTTTGGTATCCCAAACACTCAGGTTTTGACCTCATCGGATACTCTGACGCAGATTTTGCCGGTTGCCGGATGGACCGCAAAAGTACCTCGGGAGCTGTCCAGTTCTTGGGCGATAAGTTAGTCTGCTGGTCTTCCAAGAAACAGAACTGTGTATCAACATCTACGGCCGAGGCAGAATACGTCGCGGCTGCTAGCTGTTGTTCACAAATATTATGGATGAAGACCCAGCTAAAAGACTACGGTTTCACTTTCTGTCATATCCCGATCTACAGCGACTCACAGAGTGCCATCGCCATCACCAGCAACCCGGTTCATCACTCCCGCATCAAACACATCGACCTGCGATATCATTTCATCAAAGACCACGTGGAAAAAGGGGATATTGACATGTACTTTGTAAGCTCCGAGCTTCAACTGGCTGATTTGTTTACTAAGGCACTGGATGAAAAGAGATTCCAGTTCCTGGTTTCCAAATTAGGCATGTTGAACCTCGAGCCTTTGTAATTCTGTTTCCACTGGTCTGTAAAAAGGGGTGTGTGTGTGGGACCTGTACAAAGTGTGCGTGTGTGTGTTTGTAAATAGTGTGTGTGAGTTGCATTTTGTGTTTTGTGTGCGTTGCATGTGTCCAGGGGGAGAAGCCCGCGAAAAATACAAAAATAGTGTGCGTGCGTTTGCATTCATCGAGGGGGAGAAAACTTGAAAAAGATCAAAAAAATAGTGTGCGTGCGTTTGCATTCATCGAGGGGGAGAAAACTTGAAAAAGATCAAAAAATAGTGTGCGTGCGTTTGCATTTATCGAGGGGGAGAAAATTTGAGAATCCCAAAAATTTGTGTGTGTATTAATCTCAGCGAAGGGGAGTACTGTTTATTGATCAGAAATGGGTCATTTCACTTTTTAAGCCAAATGGGCCCAGCTATCCGGTTCTGGCCCAAATTCTTTTTCTCTGGGCCCGTTCCTTCCACTCGCGCGTATATACCCATTTTCATCTCCGTCCCTCTCATTGCCTACGCTTCCTTCTCGCAAGAACAAAAAAAAACACACAGAGCTCGAATTCGATCTCTCCCTCTCCGTCGTCTTCCAAACTTCCCTCCCTCTCTCAGACCTCCACACACTCCTCACCAAGGTAGATTTTCACCTCGTACTTCCCCATCACACTCCTCTCACAGACCTCCACACACTTCGAACCGCCCCTAAACCAAAAAAATATGCCACCATGAACGGTCCCAAAACCGCATTTTTTTAAAATAACATTTTCAAAAAGGGTTTATTGTTGAATATGTATTGATTTTGTATCTTTTCAGGTGTTAGTCGTCTTCTTCGTGCGAACAAGAGTTCTGGAACTCGAGTTCATGGACTGCCGTTTCAAATTCGAGCAGACTGCGAGTTTGTAAACTCGCGCTCTGGGCTCGAGTTTGTAAACTCGCACTCTGGGCTCGAGTTTGTAAACTCGCGCTCTGGAGCTCGAGTTTGTAAACTCGCCTTCAGGGCTCGAGTTTGTAAACTCGCGCTCAGGGCTCGAGTTTGTAAACTCGCGGCCCGGGCTCGAGTTTGCAAACTCGCGGCCAGGGCTCGAGTTTGCAAACTCGCGGCCAGAGCTCGAGTTTGTAAACTCGCGGCCAGGGTTCGAGTTTGTAAACTCGCGGCCAGGGTTCGAGTTTGTAAACTCGCGGCCAGGGTTCGAGTTTGTAAACTCGCGGCCAGGGTTCGAGTTTGTAAACTCGCAGCCAGGGTTCGAGTTTGTAAACTCGCAGCCCGGGTTCGAGTTTGTCAACTCGCACTCAGAGCTCGAGTTTGTTAACTCGCACCCATGGCTCGAGTTCGTAAACTCGTGCTCATGGGCTCGAGTTTGTTAACTCGCACTCATGGGCTCGAGTTAACAACATTGGTGCCAGAACTCGTTTCCTCATCTCTGAAATCCTAAACCCAAAAGAATTTTTTTACTAACGGGTGCCATTCTTTCAGCTCACAATGTCAGGCACTCAACAAGATACTCCCCAGGAGGATGCGCACTACACACAGCTGTTCCCTAAATACAAGTGGGTTCGGCTACAGGACAACAACTTTCAGCTCGACCTAGCTGTCTTCAGGTGCCCTGACCCGGTCATTCCCATAATTCTTAAGGGGCATTACATCTGGCAAGCACTAAGCAAAGCGATCACGGTCCCCGAAATCTACTTGCAACAACTATGGGGGACCATGCACTTGACTTCCAAGAAGGACGCATCCAGTCTGAGTGCAACGCTCCACAACAGACGTCTGACTTTAACAGCATCCACTCTACAAGCCATACTGGAGCTGCCTATCCACGATACCTATGAACAACTACCCTCCAAGGCCGAACTAATGGAAGGACTAGTGCAATTAGGTTATGATGCTCCGCTACCGTTCCTGTCCCACTTCAAGCTGATGAACCTGCCATACCCGTGGAAGACACTGTTCGGCCTTGTCAACAAATGTCTCTCCCCAAAGCACGCCGGCCATGACAAGTGCAACCTGAAGATCTTCCAAATCTTCCATGGGATCGTCTTCGCAAAAAATTACGATATGGCGCAGCTATTCTGGATTGAGCTGGTCACTCAAGTCCAAGACAAAGAGGACGGAAAGACGGGTATGACGATTCCCTACGCCAGATGGTTGGCGCTCATTATTGCTGACTACATGACCGCCCACCCAGGGATCCCACAGCGCAAAGATGAAGAACAGTTTACTGCTCCGAAAATCCAGTACTTCAAGCGCTTCAAGCATGACACCGTGGGGATGACCATACCCGATTATCTGCTGGACCTGGGAAATCCACGACATTCCGCAGTCATCCAGTACAGGGAGAGTCTACTGAGAGATGGCCCCATGGTTCAGTCAAACCCAGCTGGACCTGCCCCGGGGCCTAAGCCGAGAGCTAGTAAGGGTCCGAAGAGAGCCAGTAAGCCACAGAAACCAGTGGCGCGTGTGCCCCATGAAGGGAAGTCTGATGATTCTCTCGAGAGGAATCAGACGGCTGAGGGCGCACGTACAGACGCTGCGGAACCTGCCGATGAATCGTTCAGCCCGGCCCACAAAAAGGCTGACGATGAGGCCTCCAATAGCGTGGCCAAAGACGATGAGGATGATGACGGCGATGATGACTCCGACGATAGTGACGGCGTGGAGCACACTTTCGCTCTGATCCGAAAGGGGAAGCTGCCAATTGATTCACCTCCAAAGAAGGTCACCCCTGAGGATGCAGCTCCTTTTATAGCTGCCCGTCCAAAGACATTAGTCCTCAAACCCGTGAAGGAGACAGCTACAGCTAAGATTGCTGCTCCCCGGTCACCTAAGGCTAAAGCCAAGAAGCAGCGTCCTGTCCGAAAGAGTTTGGTTGCTGAAGAGGACCTTCATATTTTCGACGACTGTCTTCCCTTCATCTCTATAAGCCGAGCCGAATCTCTAAGTACAAGGGCCAACCTTGTTGGTCCCCGAGTAGAAGCCGCAGCATCGGGCTCAACTGCGCATGCACCGCCCTCTCCCAGCCACTCGTTAGCCTCCCAAAAGGCTAACGTTTCAACATCACGGGACTCACCCACCTCACTGGTTCCCTCCGACCCAGTTGAGCGCTCTAGTGGCCCACCGCCTGAGGCCACAACCCCCTCTTTCTCCACATCGAGTCTAGGTGTCACATTCCCCACATTTTCCAATTTTTCTAGGACACCTACACCTTTCACAGCACATACAGGTGCACACACCCTGGATACAACGACCGGAGTGCAAACAAGGATGGTCGGAAGCCCTGCTGTGCCAAAAATGACTTCATCTTTGCACGCAGGCCACACATCAGCTCTCTTCACTGATGCTGTGACAACAGTTACAACCCCCGTAACTGGAAACCTTACACCCGAAGACGTTACCGTTCTCATGAACCGCTACATGGAGTCCACCATCAAACCATGGGTGCAACAAGCATTCACCGCTTGGGCACAGGACTCCAAACCAACCCCAGCGGTTCATAGTGAACAGAGCCATCCCAAACCCCACTCTTCACCCTCTCAATCCATTCCACAACCCACTCTTGCCATCCCTCTCCCATCCACCACACCATTTAGCCCTTCACTCTCTCGGGGAACCCACGATACGGAACTGGTATCGCCCTCTGCCTCGACCAATCCCTACCACCTATCCCGCCTTGAGCTTGCCGATCTCCTGTTTCTTCGGTTGCTGGAGGTCGACACTTGCCACCTTTCACCCTTCGAACGCGACCTTCTCCAAAGTTTCTTCAAACATGACCGCCCTCAGTACGGCACTTGCCGTGACAGTCCCCGGGGTCTCAAACGTTCCCATGAGGATCCCGATGATTCGGAACCTCATGAGGGGGAGAACAAGAGGCCTCGGACACTTGAGCAAGCAGCCTCTACCAGCCATGAACCCCAGCCAAACACCTCATCAAACCAGCCCACCAACCAACCACCACCTTCCTCGAGCCACAACCAAGCCCAACTCTCTAGCCTGGTCGAGCTAGACGAAACATCCCGAGGCTTATCTCCTAGAGATACTGTCCGAGGAGGGGATGGAAGTCCTGTAGTGGTTACCTCTGGTACATCACAAAGTTCAGGCCATCGATCAGAACACAGTTCGAAATCGATGACAACATCCCGAGGCGTGTCTCCAAAGGATACCGTTCGAGGAGGGGATGGAAGTCCTGACAATGCTATATCTGACTCATCTGTCAAGTCAGGCCATCAGCCAGAACTCAGTTCTAACCTGATGACAACGGGCAATCCTAGTGAACCCGGTTGTGACTCACGAGAAAAATCACCACAGCTGAGAGTCCCCTACATTCCCCAAGGCAAAGATATTCACGATGCACTCGAGGATGTTGTGGTACATGATGTTTGGCCGAGAAAATGGACAGAGTGGGATGATCTTAGAAGCGAAGCCGAGTCAGAGGATATGCAGCGAAATTGGTGGCTGAGAGAGTTACTGGCCAAATGCGCAGAAGACATCATACGCCTTGATGAAGAGGAACTCAAAGAAGGGGAGGACTACAAAAAGATACCCAGGGAGCTAGAATCAGTCATCAGACAAACGGCAAGCAAGTTGCCCCCAAAAGAAAAGCTCTGGGAAAACATTAGAATAAATGCCCCCTTCCAAGAGGAAATCAGAAAGGGAATTTGGAGAACCGCAGACAAGCTCAAATAGCTAGATGAACTAAAGATCCGTGGTTTGACTCACTTCAAAGGAAAAATGGCTGGCGGACATCTTCACATGCTGATGCACAGATCATCTGGAAAGCAACGTCAAGTACTGGAAAGAGATATGAAGTCCAGCATCCATCCTATTGACGCTATCCTTGATATACACAGAGAAGATCATCACACCATCCCGTTCTACAGCTTCAAAGTTCGACGGACAGATTCCAGCATATTCATCTGCCAGGAAAACGACTTTATAATGATGAAAATGGAGGATATCTACCAAATGTTCATGGTAAGTAGGTATCTCCCACTGAGTCGAAACAGGACACACGAAGAAGGCTATGAGGCGATCAAACGATTTATGCTAAGACAGATCAGATTTTATGCTGCCCATGATCTACAGATGGCCCTGGAAAACAATGTCCGAAAAGCAAATCTGGTAAAGCCAACTCTGAACGGTCCGGAGCTCAAAAAGTACAGACCTTATCACATCTTCAAGGATCCAGTCTCCATCATATATCTCAATCACGAGGAACAGAAAAGACTCATGTGGGTAGAAGACATTCACAAATATTGTGATGGGACTCTAAAGATCATTCAGACCAAGCTACAAGAGATCAAAGAAAATATAGATCCAAGACTTGCGGACGCCAGCGAGGAAGAGCTCCATGTATACGAGAAGGTGTGGACCATACTAAAACCCATCAACGAGCAACTTGAAAAGAGAAGAATGCTAAGACAGTATGAGCATGCGCTAAACTTCAGAAAGCATTACTTCAGATCTCAAAAATAAATGCAAGACGGCACTTGATCACAAAGGGGGAGATTGTTGAAGACTATTTATTGTGAATCAAGTTTGTCTGTCTTGTCTGTAATAAGTTAGATGTTTACTATTTCTATTCTGTACTGATTAAATATATCTGTTAGAATAGTATACAATATGGGCCAAGTGTTAGGCCCATACTCAGGCAAGAAGCCTTTGTACGCATACCTGAGACTCACCTATAAAAGAGGGAGGAGGACTCAGGTTTGCGGTTAACTTTCGTATCTGCTCAAAATAGCCTTAGCGCTTATCATTCTTGTACGAAAGATTCACGGTATATCAGAGAAGGTTTTCACTTGATCTTTCTGTGTTCATCTTTATTGTTAATCTTTCATCTGTATGCCATATTATACTGTTGTTATAGAAAACAGGGAACAACAACCCACCATATCCACCAAATCCCCCAAAATCCCCAAATTAAAAAAACCCTACCTCAATCCCTCAGGGTTCTAATTTTCCTAGAAAAGATAAACCCAATCAAACCCAATTTCTTGTTCTCTCCATCTCCACACCCTCCAAACACCCAACATTCCAAAAATCCGAATTTTCCAACCCCACAAACCCCAAGTCCGAAAATCGCCGCCAAGTTCAAGCAACGGGAAAACCATGGCTCCAACAAGGACAAGAGGATCTTACTCCTCCAATGCTCCAATTCCAAGGGTTACCGGCTATGAAGAACTCGAGTTCACCTCTCATACTCACCACAAGAACTTCCTCCAACAAATGCTAAGAATGGTACAAAATGGACATGGCGGATATGAAACACCTAGAGGAGGCTATGATGGAGATCATAGCAGAGATGAGCACTAGGGACTGTGCTCCAACTAGTGCGGGGGGGGGGGGAGATGATCATGGTATGTTCACAATCATGCTCTTAATTCTTGTTTTTACTTCAAAAAAAAAACACAAAAAAAACAAAAAAAAAGCTTGTTAGGTTGAAAACCCAAAAGGGCAACTTAAGCAAAATAAAAGCAAAAAGAAGAGTGAGTTTGTGAGGATAAAAAGAAAATGTGGGAAGCTGGGATGAAAACCCGAGAGGGCACCTAGGCAAAATGAGAAAATGAGAGAAAGTATCTCTTTTACTTTTGCAGGATCCTAAGGGTAGACAAAAAAATGATTTCAATGAAGTTGAAGACCTGCTATTATTCATGTGTTTTGATCATCAGAACATTTCTATGTTGATTGTCAAAAACACTTGTGGATGATTGTTTGTTTTGCTACTATTATGGTGTTAGAAACTTCATGAGCATGGTTTGATTTACTCGAGACGAGTAAAGGTTCAAGTGCGGAGGTGTTTGATAGGCACTAGTTGTTAGTGTCTAAGTATACATTTTTATTATTGTTTGTAATGTTTATTTACTAGTATTGTGCAAGTTTGTAGTTGTTAGTTTGCATTTGATTGTAATTGTATTTCTAGCATTTTATTGTGTGTTGTAAGTTGTAGCTAGTTGGGCTTTAAGTTTAGGATAGGTTTGGAAGCAAAAAGGATGAAGAAACTTGAGTTTTATGTAAAACCCGGTCGGGTATGGACTTTACCCGCCCGGGTAAGAAGTGACAAAGGAAAGTGCTGCAAAACTAGCAAATACCCGGTTGGGTATTCCATATACCCGGTCCGGTATGAAGTGATTTATGGCAAAACAACGTGCAAAAGAACACAAAAACATGGGAAAAGATTTGGTTTGATAAATACCCGGTCGGGTATGTCAAATACCCGGCCGGGTATCCGGCATTAGGTGTTGAAAACACCTACAAATAACCCCATTTTCCTTCACTTTCCATCATCCCTTCTTCCGTACTCTTAAGCTCAGTTTAGAATAGCGTTTCTTTATATTTTTCTAGCTATGTTTAGTCTCCAAATAAGGAGCTAAACTTCCATTCTTGGTGTTGCTCTTGAAGCTTGTTGATTATTAAAGTTGTGAGTTATTTTCTTAACTTCTTCCCTTGAATATTAATTATTAGTTCTTTCCTTAACACTATTCCTATATTAATGTAGGAGAGAAATAAGAATGATTCCGGAGCGTTGGATTTGAGCATTGTGCATCATGTAAAAAAGAAACGTGTGTTGGAAATATGATATAAATATTATTTTAGTCACATTATTGTGTCCTAAAATATAGTTGTATTAAATATGGAGAGGAGGCTGATAATACATCAAAGAACGACGTACTTACTTATTTGGATTTAAAGAATGTAAAGTGATGTATTAAACAATGAAGTTATTTGTTTTGTATTAGAGGATAAACAGTCTCATATGATTATTTATAATCATTTTGTGATAAGGAACATTATTCAAGTATCATATAAGATGATATGACATTTTAATTTTTTCATTTATATGTGCGTTTGATCAAACGAATTATAAGTGATGAAATTAATGTCTTAAGTCTAGAGACTTTCTAATTCTTTGAACAATAATTCTATGGTTTATTAGAACTAAACCGGTTTTTGTTTTAATAATAAAAACGAGCAGCCTACCGGACAGTGTAATAGTTGATAGGATTGTGATGTTGAATTCAAATTCAAAATAACTATCATTAATACTAGTAATGAGATCCTTAAATGTGATAGGTTATGAACATTTGAATCCCGTAGTAATGCTATTGCCGTTCAAACTCTCAGGTTTAATAAGCATTTGATTTTCATTAAGTAGAATACGTTTCCCCTGCTTCTTTGATTTTGCTATATATATATATATATATATATATATATATATATATATATATATATATATATATATATATATATATATATATATATATATATAGTGGACACCTTTTGCATCTAAGGTGTGTTGACTCACATAGAAAAGCAACGTAAATTCCCACTCTCTGCACACTCACGATACCAACCAATCTTTTCCTTTATTTGAATGAGTTATCATACTTAGCTTCTTTTCCTTTCCGAAAAAAAAATATAGCTTGAGACTATAGTTTAAGTTGTTCAAGTCATCTCTATTACTCGGCAAAATTTGGCAACGGTCGAAGGTTTCAGTCAAGGTAGCTACAAGTCTGAAACGTGGTAGGATTATCCTGGGAGCGAGCTAGTCAGACCCGTCCGAATAGCTATCGGGATACGGGGGCGATCTTTCTTCAAGGCCAGTCCGTTTTAACGGGCGATCCTGCGATAAGTCTTTCTTATCTTTTCTCTTTATTATTTTTCCTTTTATTCTAATTATATTATTTTTATTTTTATTTTCTTTTCTTGCATTTGGCGGTTTGTCTGGTGATTTATTGAAACTCGGGATTTTTATCTGGTCAAACTCGCACTTTTAATATCAATTTTCTAACAATCTTGAAGAAAGATATTTTTTCTCGAGTTTTGGAAAATCCAAAAATGGCAAACTTGGAAAATGCTGTCATTTCCGAAAATGTTGTTGTTGAGAATGATGTGAATGATATCCCTCAAAATAATGTTAATTCTGTGTCTGTGACTGGTTTTGGAGACACATCTGAATATGTTGCTACGGGCTCGCACAGGGTTGATCTAACCGGGATGCCGGAAAAATTTTCTGGGCAATTTTTCAAGCGTTGGCAACAACGCATGAAAATTTGGTTAATCACCAAGGGCTTGCTTTCGGTAATTATGATGGTGTGTCCCCCCGTTGTTGAATCGGATCCTAAAAGTCTTGAACGCCAGGCTTCATGGCGTGAGAGGGATGAAATTGCAAAAGGCATGATTTTGTTGGGTCTCTCCAAAATGTTATTTGATGTCTATTGCACCCTCCATGGCACGGCTAAGGACCTTTGGGAGGAGTTGGATAGGAAATATAATACTGAGGACCACGGTCTTGAAAAGTATATAGTTTCTAAATTCCTACGATTTGACATGAAAGAAGGACAATCGGTGTTAGAACATACACAAGAATTTGAGCTTATCTTACATTCTCTTCGTGAAGCAGATATGGAATTACCTGAAAAATTTAAACTGATGTCGGTCATAGAAAAATTTCCCAAATCATGGGAAGATTTTGGTATGACTTTAAAACATAAAATGAAAAAGATCACTTCGAAATCTTTAATGCATTCCATAACTGTTGAGGAAGAGCATAAGAAAGCGGGATACATTGCGCCTGTTGATTTTCAACCAAAGGCTCATGTTGTAACCGGGGGGGAAAAATCACAAAATTCTAAGAATAAACAACCATTATCTTTTAAACCAATAAAGGCCAAACTAAAAATTGCAAAGAAACCAAAGGCAAACCATCCATGCTGGAACTGTGGACAGATGGGGCATTGGGCCAAATTGTGCCCAAATAAAAAGGCTAAGGCTCAATCTGGTGGACCTCAAGTCAACATGGTGACTGGAGGAACTAGTTCCGATGGAAACGTTTATTTTAACCCTCAAGTTTTCACTATTTATAATTCCAATGAGTGGCTAATAGATACGGGAGCGAATGTGCATGTATGTGCTGATAAATCGCTCTTTGTTTCTTATCAGCCAGCGGTTGGAAGAACAGTGATGATGTGAAACACAAGTGCTGCTAGTGTGCATGGAGTTGGAAAAGTAGAAATAAAATTTCCTTCGGGAAAAATTCTTACTTTGCATGGAGTGCATCACGTTCCCGAAATTAGAAGGAATATTGTTAGTGGTTCCATTCTTGTTAGGGAGGGTTATGAATTGTCTTTTAAATTAAATAAAGTTGTAATTTTATTTGGTGGAACATTTATTGGCAAGGGTAACTTGTCAGATGGACTTTTTAAGATTGTGGTTGATTATTTTGAATTAAGTTATGTATCTGAGAATAATGATTCTTCTTGTTTATGGCATTGTCGTTTGGGTCACGTTAATTTAGATTCTGTAAAAAGAATGATGAATTTAAATTTAATCCCTAAGCACTCTATTGATAAAACTAAGAAATGTATGGTATGTGCTACTACTAAACAAGTAAGAAAACCTTATCATTCAATTGATAGAAATTCAGAATTACTTGATTTAATTCATACCGACATTTGTGAGTTTAATGGAGTGCTTACCCGTGACCAAAAGAAATACTTTATCACTTTTATTGATGATTATTCTAAATACTGCTATGTGTATCTACTTAAGGGTAAAGATGAAACTCTTGAAAAATTCTTAATTTATAAGAATGAAATAGACAATCAAACTGGCAAGAAAATTAAAAGGTTAAGATCTGATAGGGGAGGAGAATATACTTCTAATTTAGTTGTACTAGAATGCCAAAAGTATGGTATAGTATGTTAATCCCTGTTTCTGTAACAACAATGAATAATCGATCTAACAAGGAAGATTAAACGTTAAGATGAACACAGAATAAATCACCGTAAAACCTTCTTTGATAAACCGTGGAACGTACAGCAGAATGATATAAGCGTAAGGCTATGAATTATAAGTACGACGTTCAACCTTTTCCTAAACCTCGGCTCCCTTTTTATAGGCGAGGTTTAGGTTAGGCGAAACAGGCTTTTGGCCTGTTTAAATGGGCCTAACACTTGGCCTGATTTCTATCTAATTTATGCACTATTTAAATACAAGGATTAAATATAAAGCTAATCTATGACCAACTTGGTTCACAATAAAATATCTCCAACAATCTCCCCCTTTGTGATCAAGTGTCATTCTCTTATTGCTTCTGTGATTTGAAGTAGTGCTTCCTTAATCCAAGTGCATGTTCATATTGTCTTAGCATATTTCTCTTTTCGAGGCGATCGTCAATGGCCTTTAAAATTGTCTCCACAGTAGAGTGTTCCTTTTGAACATAAGACGATGCCTCTTGAAGATTTTCTTCCAGCTTTGCCTTCATCTGTAGAATCTGCTCTCTGATTATCTTCAGTGTTCCGTCGCAGTATTTCTCGATTTCACTGACTACCATCAGACGCTTTTCGTTCTTGTGGTTCAGGTAGGTGACTGCTGGCGGTTTGAAGAAGATGTGATAAGCTGGGAAATCTTCAAGTTCTGGACCATACAGTTTTGGTTTTGTCAGATTTGTCTTCTTCAGATTGCATTCAATAGCCATTTGCAGGTCATGTGAGGAGTGTACTCGGATCTGTCTAAGCATGAATCTCTTGATAGCTGCGAGGCCTTCGCTGTATACTATGTTTTGCCTGACTGGAAGGTATCTGTAGGCCATGAGCATTTGGTAGATGTCATCCGGTTTCAGCATGATGAAGTCGTTCTCTTGACAAGTGAATTCGCTCCCATCGGTGCGTTGAAGTCTGAAAGTGTAGAATGTTACTCCATGATAGTCTTCAGCTTTCACTTGTAGAATTTGATGAATCGGGAGAATATTCGACTTCAGATCTTGTTCCATCAGTTCTCTCTGTGTACCAGTCGACCTTTGCAGCAACATATGCAGATGACCTCCAGCCTGTTTTCCTTTCAAGTGTGTAAGGCCTCTTAGCTTCAGTTCGTTCAGTGGCTTGACTTTGTCTGGTCTACGCCAGATATGCTCTCTGATTTCTTCTTGGAAGGGGGCTTTGATTCGAACGTTGTCCCAGGGTTTCTCTATCTTGGGAAGTCTTCCCGCTGATTGTCTTACGACTGATTCAAGAGCTTTCTGGGATTCCTTGTAGTTCTCCCCTTCCTTGCGTTCATCGTCCTCGAGCCTAATGATATCTTCAGAGCATTTGTTAATAAGCTCTCGTAGCCACCAGTTTCTTTGCATGTCCTTTTGCTCGGCTTCAACCCGGAGATCATCCCATTCTGTCCATTTTCTCGGCCATTTGTCGTATATCACCGCCTCTTCCAGTGCATCATGGATGTCTTTGCCTGGGGAGATATATGGAGTTCTTTGTTTAGGCGGTGATTGTTCCTGTGTAGCACTACCGGGTTCACTAGGATTGCCCGTTGACATCAGCTTAGAACTAGGTTCCAACTGATGGCCTGATGGAGAAGATGTACCAGTGGTATCATCATCAGGACTTCCATCCCCTCCTCGGTTGGTATCTCTAGGAGATACGCCTCGGGATGTTATTTCTAGCTCGACCACGCTAGAGAGTTTGGCTGTGGATGGTGGTTGTTGGTTTGTTGAGGTTTCAGGTTGAATTGGCTGTGGAGTTTGGCTTGGTAGAGCAGTTTGCTCAAGTGATCGAGGTCGCTTGTTCTCCCCCTCATGAGGATCCGAATCATCGGGGTCCTCATGGGAACGTTTGCGACCACGAAGACTCTCCTTGCAGGTACTCTTGGTTTCGGGTGAGGAAAGAAGAGCTTCTAGTATGGCTTGCTGATGAAGAGTGAGGTCGTCTTCTGGGGTATTCAAGAGGTTATTCAGCAAAGCCGAAGCTAGGGTGTCAAAGGATAGGGAGGAGAGATCGATGGAGGGTGTGGTCGGGTGTGGGGAGAATACTGGTTCTGTATTCTGGGTTCCCCGAGAAATAGAAGGGATAGGAATTTGGTTGATGGATTGGTGGGATAGAGGGGTGGAGGATATGGGTTGTGTATGGGAGATGAACGGTTCAGGGGAAGGTTGGGGTGGTGTCTGTTCAGACCGAACCGCTTGGGTGGTCCTAAATTCCTGTGCTAGAGCGGTCATTGCATCTTGCACCCATGGTTTAATGGTGGAATCTAGGAAGCGATTTAGTAGAACGTTTACGTCTTCAAAGGTAGGGTGACCAGTTACGGGGGTTGTAACTGTTGACACAGCATCAGTGAAGATTGCTGATGTGTGGCCTGCATTTAATGATGGAATCATTATGGGCGTAGCAGGGCTTCCAACCGTCATAGCTTGCGCTCTGGTTGTTGTGTTCAGGGTGAGTGCACCTGTATGTGCTGTGAATAGTGTAGGTGTCCTAGAAAAAGAAGAAAATGTGGGAAATGTGACACCTAGACTCGATGTGAGTGAAGAAGGGGTTTTGACCTTGGGAGATAGGTCAATTGTATGCTCAACTGATTCAGAAGGAACCAGCGAGGGGGTTGAGTCCCGTTCTTTTGAAACTATAACCTTTTGAGAGGCAATTGAGTGGCTGGGAGAGGGCTGTGCATGCGCAGTTGAGCCAGATGCTGCGACTTCTACTCGGGAACCGAAAAGATCGGATCATGTGCTTAGGGATTCGGCTCGGCTTATCTGGATAAAGGAGTCGCAGCCAGCAAAGATGTGCTCGTCTGCCTTATCAAACAGACTCTTTGTCGCTCGGGGCTGGGGCTTGGCCTTAGCAACCTTGTCATTTTTTACTTTAGCCCTGGTCTCTCGGATGACAACTTCTTCTTGGTTGATTGATGTCTTGATGGAGTGAGCTGCCTCGTCATAATCATCCTTTGAGCAATTAGTCTCGCTCGGATCAGCTCTTGGTTTAGCTGTTTCTTTAATAGTGAAGACTTGAGGTCTGCGAGCTATGATTGGTGCTGCATCTTCAGCAGTGATTCTTCTCTTCTTTGGAGATTCGACGGGCAGCTTCCCTTTTCTGATTAGTGCATATGTGAGCTCCACATCATCACTATCATTGTCATCACTGTCATCATCCGAGTCTGATTTGTCACTCTCCGTGCCCACGCTCTCGGAGGCCTTGTCGTCAGTGTTTGTTTGGGCTCCACTAGACGATTCACTGGCTGTTTCCTCAGCGTCTTCCTCGGTGTCCTCAGCCGCCTGACTCGTCTCTAGAGAGTCGTCAGACTTCCCTTCATTGGGCAAACCGGCCACTGGTTTCTGTGGCTTTTGGGCTCTCTTAGGACCCTTACTAACACTCGGTTTTGTCCCTTGGGTAGGTCCAGCTGGGTTTTGCTGAACCATAGGGACGGTCTTCTCGATTGCTTCCTTGTATTGCTGAATAGCTGGGTTTGAAGATCTCACAAGGTTGAGCAGAAACCCAGGAATCCTCAGACCGTAGGTCGGGTTTTTGTCCGCTTTGAAGTATTGCAGCTTTGGGGCTTTGAAATGTGGATCGGAGCTGCGTTTTGGGATTGTTGAATGCTCAGCCATGAGGTCGCTGATGATCAACCCAAGCCACCTAGCGTACGGAATGGTACCTGGCCTATTCTTTTCTTTGGCCTTGACCAGGTCCATTAGCTCTGAGAAGAAGAGCTGTGCCATGTCGTAGTTTTTGTTGAACGCGATGCCATGAAAGATTAGCAGGATCTTCTTGTTGCATTTGTCGAATCCGGCATGCTTCGGCGACAGGCACATGTTTACCAGCCCGAAAAGATTTTTCCACGGGTGTCGGAGATATGCACCGTTGAAATTTGATAGTTGTGGCAGTAGTGATGTGTAGCCAAGGGATGCCACGTCTTTGAGCAGATCGGGGATGGTTGGCAGTGCATCATATGTATCGTGAACTGGCAGTGCTAGAGTAGTCCGTAGAATTGATGGTGTCAGAATCACCCGCATGCCGTTCAACTTGGTCTTGATCTTGGAACGATCTTTCAATGAATCCGTGTGCATGTGCCCCCAGAACTGTTGTAGGTATATCTCTGGCACTGGTTTGGCGTTGTGAAGTGCAGGCCAGAGATAGTGACCTTTCATTATGGCCGGAATGATAGGGTTCTGGCACTTGAAGACAGTGAGGTCTAGCTGGAAGTTGTTGTCCAGCACCTTGATCCACTTGCCCTTAGGGTAGATGGCTTCGTCAATCTGTGTTTGAGTGTTTCCTGCCATTTTAAATTGTAGAAGCAGGGGGTCAGCACATGAAGTTCAACTGTTTGATTTGATTGAAAGAGTTTGATTTGCAGTTGTCAGAGGAGTTTTGAAAAAAAAATTAAGTTCAAATCTCAAATCTCGAGATTCATATCTCGAGATCAAGATGTCGAGATACAGATCTCGAGATCTTGATTTCGAGATACAAATCTCGAGATCAAGATGTCGAGATGCAGATCTCGAGATCTTGATTTCGAGATACAAATCTCGAGATCAAGATGTCGAGATGAAGATCTCGAGATCTTGATTTCGAGATTCAAATCTCGAGATCAAGATGTCGAGATGCAGATCTCGAGATCTTGATTTCGAGATTCAAATCTCGAGATCAAGATGTCGAGATGCAGATCTCGAGATCTTGATTTCGAGATTCAAATCTCGAGATCAAGATGTCGAGATGCCCATCTCGAGATCTTGATTTCGAGAAGATGAACCGACGAATTTTGACGAAATTTTCACCTGCAAAAACAACAATATAACAAACAATAACAATCGATTCCGACCAAGAAAAGCCTTTTTAAGTTGATTTTGAAAAAAAAACGACTGAGATGCCAATCTCGAGATCGTTCGAGTGAACACAGTTGAAGATTAGGATTTCGAAATCGAGTGACGAGAAGATTATTCGTTTGAGGCGTCTGTATTGAACTCGAAATCGTTGGGAAACTACCTTAGTGTTTGCGAAAGAGAATCGGAGGAGGAGAAGGTTTTCGAAAACAAGGTTTTGACGAAGAAGAACAGTCGAAGAGCTCTGCCGTTGTGAAAAGTTAAGAAAGGAAAGAGAAGGCCTTTTTCGAGGCTTATATACGCGAGAGAAAAAATTTGGACCTCCTCTGTAACAATTGAGCCCGAAATGTTGGGCTGACACACAGTGCCCTTTTAAGAGATTTTCGAGGCCCAAACCAGAAAAAAATAGAGAGCTCCCCCTTAATCAGTGAAAATTAGCTCCCCCTCAAACGCACACACACTGTTTTTGTTCTTTTTGATTTTTTCACCCACTCAACACATGCAACGCACACACACTATTTTTTGTTATTTTTCTGGTTTTCTCCCCCTCAACACATGCAACGCACACACACTATTTACAAATCCCACACACACACACTTTTTACAAGTCCCACACACACACACACTTTTTAGATCAGTGGAGACATAATTAAACGGGCTCGAGGTTCAACATGCCCAACTTGGAGACTAGGAACTCGAATCGTTTTTCATCCAATGCCTTAGTGAACAAGTCAGCCAGTTGAAGCTCTGAGCTTACAAAATACATGTCAATGTCTCCTTTCTCCACATGATCCTTGATGAAATGATAGCGCAGGTCGATGTGTTTGGTGCGGGAGTGATGAACTGGGTTGCTGGTGATGGCTATGGCGCTTTGAGAGTCACTGTAGATCGGGATATGGCGGAGTGTGTAACCGTAGTCTTTTAGCTGGGTCTTCATCCATAATATTTGTGAACAACAGCTAGCAGCCGCGACGTATTCTGCCTCGGCCGTAGATGTTGACACACAGTTCTGTTTCTTGGAAGACCAGCAGACTAACTTATCGCCCAAGAATTGGACAGCTCCCGATGTACTTTTGCGGTCCATCCGGCAACCAGCAAAGTCAGCACCCGAATATCCGACTAGGTCAAAACCTGAGTGCTTGGGATACCAAAGGCCTAGATTCACAGTGCCTTTGAGGTATCTCAGAATTCTTCGAACAGCGGTCAGATGGGATTCCTTCGGATTTGCCTGAAAGCGTGCACATAAGCATGTGGAGAAGACAATGTCAGGCCTGCTTGATGTGAGATATAGCAAAGATCCAATGATGGCCATGTAGTTTGTAGCATCAACTGGCTTCCCGGAGGGGTCTGAGTCCAGTTTGTTGTTTGGGGACATGGGGGTCGTCATGGAAGATTTGCTATCAAAGTTGAATCTCTTAAGCATTTCCAGAATATACTTTGACTGATTGATGAAAATGCCGTCAGAGAGTTGTCTTACTTACAGGCCTAGGAAGAAATTCAGTTCTCCCATCATGCTCATCTCGAACTTGGTTTTCATCAGTTTCTCAAAGTGTTTGCACAGGCGTGGATTTGAGGAGGCGAAGATAATGTCATCAACATAGATCTGAATCAGGATGATGTCAGACTTCTGTCGCTTGATGAAAAGTGTGGTATCAATCATCCCTTTTGAGAAACCTGAGTCAATCAGAAATTCGGTTAATGCATCATACCAAGCTCTTGGTGCCTGTTTTAACCCATACAGAGCTTTCTTTAGCTTGTACACATGGTCGGGATATCTGGGATCTACGAATCCTTCGGGTTGAGCGACATAGACTTCTTCTTCCAAGACTCCATTTAGAAAGGCAGTCTTGACATCCATTTGAAAGACAGTAAAGTTCTTGTGGGCCGCGTACGCAAGAAAAAGGCGGATTGCTTCAATTCTTGCTACGGGTGCAAATGTTTCATCATAGTCTATGCCCTCTTGCTGATTATATCCTTTAGCGACCAGTCGTGCCTTGTTCCTTATCACTATGCCTTCTTCGTCCTTCTTGTTCTTGAACACCCATTTTGTGCCAATGATGGTTTTCTGAGGAGGTTTAGGCACGAGTGTCCATACATCTAGTCTGTCAAATTGATTGAGCTCATCTTGCATGGCAATCACCCAATCTGGATCAGCGAGTGCCTCTGAGACTTTGGATGGTTCATTCTTGCTTAGAAAGCATGCATAGTCACATTCATTTGATGTTGCTGATCTCGTTCGCACACCTTGACTTGGATCACCTATTATTTGTTCAACAGGATGTGCTCTTGTCCACTTCCTCTCATGAGCTAGAGGAGTTGGAGTAATTATTGGTTGATCTGAGTCCTGATATGAATTTGAAGGCTCTGGGGCAGCTGTGGTGTGTAGTGGAGATGATTCCGGACTTATGGCAAAGTCGTGATCATCCACACCTCTGGGATTGGTTTGAGGGGTTGAGGGTGTGGATGGTACGTCATCTGGTCCTGTGAGGAGTGGAATCTCTGCTATTGGAGTTGATGTTGACTCTGGAGTGTATGCAGGAGGTGGAGATTGTGAGTTCTCGTAAAAGTTTCTGAAGAGAGAGTCGAGAATCACATCGTCGTGTTCGGTGTTTGGTTCAGCTTTATCAGAAGCTACTGGTACAGCAGTGGATGGATCGGTCTGGAGATGTTCAATAGCAAAGTCTGCCATTTCATAGAATGTAACATTTACACTCTCGATGACAGTCCGCTTATCTCTGAGATAGACTCTGTAAGCTTTGGATTGCAGTGAGTAGCCAATAAACACGCCTTCTCTGGCTTTGGGATCCAGCTTACTTCTCTCTGTCCGATCATTGAGTATGAAGCACATGCAGCCAAAAACCTTGAGGAAAGAAATATCAGGAGTTTTGTTGAATAGGATCTCATATGGAGTCTTGTCGAAACGCTTGTGGATGAAGGTTCTGTTCTGAGTGAAGCATGCGGTATTGATTGCCTCTGCCCACATGAAGTGAGGCAATCTTGATTGGATTAACATGGTGCGTGCTGCTTCAACAAGGGTTCTGTTCTTTCTCTCAACAACTCCGTTCTGCTGGGGAGTTTTAGCTGTTGCAAATTGCTGAGTGATACCGTTGGATTCATAGAACTCAGTGAGAGTCTGATTTTTGAACTCGGTACCATTGTCAGTTCTGACAATTCGAACACTGTGCTGTAGCAGTTTCTGGATCGTTCTGATAAAGGTCATAATGATTTCCGCAGCTTCGTCTTTTGATCGAAGAAATTTTGTCCATGTATACCTAGAGAAGTCATCAACGATCACCAGAGTGTATTTGCGACCGTTGATGCTTTGTACTCTCATAGGTCCACACAGATCCATGTGTATTAGCTGCAACTGATGAGTAGATGAAGGTTCAGTTTTTGACTTGTGGGAGCTTCGAGTCATTTTGCCCATTTTGCAGGCACTACAATGATTTTCAGCGGAAGACTTTAGCAGAGGAAGCCCCTTGACAAGTTTCTTGGAGGACAAAGTTGATAGATGTTTGAAGTTCAGATGGGAGAGACGTCTGTGCCATAGGTTGTTCTGTTCAGTTGAGGCTTTGGACAGCAGACAGATGGAAGTGGTGGATTGGACGCTTTTCAGATCAATAGTGTACAGATTTGATGTTCTGTAACACGTTAATAATGTATTTCCTGTGCTGTCAAGAACACAGCATTGTTTTGCAAAGAACCTCACTTCCATCCCGCTGTCACAGAATTGTCCAATGCTCAGTAAGTTGTGTTTGAGCCCTTTGACGAATGAAACATCTTTTATTGTGACACTGGCACAGACGACGTCCCCATACCCAAGGATAGGAGATGAGGCGTCATTCCCGAATCTGACATTGCCTCCGTAGCAGTTGGTGTAGTTGCTCAAAAGGTGCTTTATTCCGGTCATGTGGGTTGAGCATCCTGAGTCTAAGTGCCACACATGACCGTCCTGCAAAACAATCAAATAAGATCAGGTACCCAACTTGGAGTGGGTCCTTCCTTATTATCAAGAAACACCTTTTTAAAACTTGCTTTGAGCAGTGATCCAAGGTCAGCTGCTCTTTCAACAAAAGATCTATCTTCGATGGGCTTTCCAATTGCCAGATCTGCTTTTGCAGTGTGTCTGGTTTTTGGAGTCCACCTACCACTTTCCATTTTGGTGGGTCTGATGTTGTGAACCCACCTTTCCATTTTAGTCCTTGTGGGTCTAAGTTTGGGGACCCACTTTTCAGTTGTAGTTCTGATGGGTCCTTGATTTGGACCCCACCTATCAGTTTTAGTTATGATGGGTCTACGATTGGAAACCCACCTTTCAGTTTTAGTTTGGATGGGTCTTCGTTTGTGGACCCACCTATTCGATTCAGGTTTGGTAGGTCTCATCTTGGGGACCCATTTTTCAGTTTCAGTTTTGACGGGTCTTATCTTGGGGACCCATCTTTTCGGTTTAGGTTCAGGAGGAGAGTAGACAGGAGCTTTGTGATTGAACGGTTGTTTTTTGAGTTTGGTTTTGAAAATCTCCTCCTTAGAAAGCCGATTAACATGTTTCCTAGAATGAACTCTAAGGGCGTATTTCATATCTGGAATACAAAACGTTCCCTTAGAAGTTTCTTTCTTGGTTTCCTTTTCAGGTTTAAGCTTTCTGGAAGGCTTAGATTTAACAACATTCATATCACATTCATAATTATGGGGATCTGGAACAGAGTAACCATAAGCAACACTTGTATTATAAATAGAACTTTGTCTAGAAGATGTCTCAGAAATATTCAGCTTGGGACTCAAGACTGAACTGTTAGAAGTTTGCTTTGTAGAGACAGAATTACAATTAACTTTTGAGTAAAATATTGAACTAGATCTAGGGCTGGCACTTTTCTCAAAAACTTTCTTTTTGCCATCTGCGATTTCCTTCCTCTTTTTCCTCCACTCATTCTTCTCTTCTCCTTCCTTATTCACTTCATTCCCTGTAAACAAAGGAGAAGAGAGATGAGTGGACGAACCTTTAAAAGCATTGTTTTTCTCATGTGAAGTGTGTGAGCTGTCAGGCTTGTTCGTAGAAGGGTCTGTTTTAGCATGAAACTGCTCACTCAAATCATTAAATTTTTGAAGAAGTTCCTTCCAGTTGCGCTCAAAACCTTTCTTTTCAGTTTCAAATCTCTCTCTCTCGTTATCAAGAGTTTTCTGTAGGTTTTTGAGCTTTTGAGCCATGGGAAAAATACATGGTTCCTCACCAGTTTTAGCAATACCTACTCTTGGAGGAGGGTCTAGAGGGTGTCCTATGTGAGGAATATCTTTGGCATAAGGGTCAAGGCATTCACTAAAGCAGGAAGTAGGTTTTTCTTCTGAAAGTTGTTTTTCATTTACAGAGGGATAATCACAAGAAATCGCAGGTTTTGGTTTCTTTCTCTTTTCTTCTTCTGCTTCAGCATAATCTTCATCACTTCGAAAATACATTTTCTCACCAAACCCTAGTCCCATGTAATCTTTGTTATAGATTTGAAGGCAATTAACTTTCTTAAGATTACGTGGGTTAGTTATGCCCAGTCCTGTTTTAGCATTGTAGAATCGGTCATCCTTTTGTTTGTTGTTAAGCAGAAAAACAGTTTGTTTAGATTGACCTCTTCTAGCAGCTAGATCTTCTAGTTCTTTTACTTTATTTAAAAGCGTTCTTCTTTTGTTATGCAAAAAATCGCATTCAGCCTTTGCTGTGCTTTTTTCCCGTTCACTGTCCTCAAATTTCTTAGTTAATTCAGCTATCTTTAGTTCAAAGCTTTCAAAATCTGAGGACACCTTTTTGACTTGATCTTTTGCAATTTCAAGTTGAATACTTAAGGAAGACTTTTGGTCTAGATTCTGTTTCAGAACTCTATGATTATTGTCTAGTCTCTCCTTTAGTTCTTTGATTAGATTGTCCTTTTCAAGTAAGGACTGCATATGATTATTTAAAGAAGTATGGGAGGTACTTACAGAGCTTGTTGAGCAGTTGCCTTCGGGGATCGCAGCATCACCCTTTATTTCATCTCCCTCCACTCGTGCCATAAGAGCATAGTTGTCTTCCTCTTCCTCCTCCTCAGAAGAATCTTCTGCCCAGTTCTCATTTTCAGCAATCATGGCAGAGGTTTCTTCTTCTTTCTGCACCATCAGCATTTTCTGCTTATTCCACAGCATCTTCTGCTTGTAGAAGTTAGCATCTTTCTTCTTTGGTAGGCGGCAGTCTTTGATCACATGTCCAGGCTTGCCGCAATTATAGCATTTAGGAGCTTCTTCTGCCGATGATGCCTTCCTAGAAGATCCTTGATCATGGTTCTTCTGCTTGTAGTTTGAGGAGGAAGTTCTCAGTCTGTTGGAGGAAGTGTTCTTCTTTGCAAATCTTTTGGCCAACATTGCCATCTTCTTCTGTAAGTCTGCTAGCTCAGCCTCTAGATCAGATTTGTCATCGTCACTCTCATCATCATCTGATTCAACCACCACCTTCTTCTTTTTCTTCTTTAGTGAAGTGGTTGTCCTTCTAGGCTGAGCATCCATTACAAGAGCTAAGGGGTTTGTGGTGTGATGATCCTCAGCGCATGCAACCTCGTTGACGAATTGCTTCAGATGTTCATAGAGTGTGCAGAGGTCAATTTCGTCCAGATCTATCCGTGATCTGACATCCTTCACTGTCTTTTCCCAAGCAGGATGCAGGCTGGATAAGAATCTAATATTTAGTTCCAGATTGGACCTGAATACTTTGATCTTTCTGAGTTCATTTACCAGTTGAACAAGACTATTGTAAGTCTCATTCAATGGTTCTCCTGGTCCTGCTTTGAAGAAGTCATAAGCGATGAGAATTGTAGTTTTCTTTGTTTTGAGGCTGATGCTTGTGCCTTGTAGCAGCTTCTCTATTTCATCCCACATCTCCTTAGCTGTCTGCATGCTATCTATGAGAACATAAACCTCGTTCGGTATTGCTTGAAGGAGATACGTTTTGGCCATAAGATCACCACGAAGTCTGAGCTTGTCGGCTTCTGTGTATTCAGATGGCACTTTTCTCCTTATTTCTGGAAAAATAGGAGGATTGTTCTCTGGATCTCCACCAACTGAAATTAAAAGTTCAGCTGGTCCTTCAAGTAAGGATTCGAGCATTGCAGAAGAGTTCTCTTTGTGCTCGAGGAAGTTTAAAAATCTGTTCCTCCACATTTGATATTCTCCCTTCCTGAGGCTAGGAGGGGTACTGCTGTTCCCTTGTGCATTGTATTCTGAACCCATTGCTGTACTAAACTGACCGTTCGAGAAAATTGATCAAAAGATTTCCAGAGGCAGAATCTCGAAAAAATCAGATGTCGAGATCTGAATATCGAAATCTCAGATTTCGATAAAGGAGGCCCGGTATCGAGATTTGGGCTCGAGATTAAGAATCTCGAGATTTGGGATCTCGAGATTTCAAATTTCGAGATGCTGATCTCGAGATTTGAAATGTCGAGAAGTTAATCTCTCGAAATCTTAATCTGATGAGTCAAATGTCGAGACCAGATGTCGAAACCTTTTCTCGAAATCAAGATTTCGAAATCCAAGATGTCGAAATCTTTCAACCTGTAAAAATCAGATAATCAAAATCTGAAGATAGTTTCCTGTAGAGTTGAATGTCGAGATCTTCTGGTAAAGTTTTCAGCTCGAAAAACGTAGCAGAACCTGTGAAGAAATAGGATGTCGAGATGCCTAGCTCGAGATATCTCGAAATCAAAAATTGCGTAAAACACAAACTGAAGTATACCCTTTGATCGCTTTGAAAAGGCGATTCCAAAGGTGTAACTTTTACAACTTTTGAACAAGAAACAAAATTACAGAGCAAAAAATCGACAGAATGAACTACGTTAACAAAAACAGAGTATTCTGCAGGAGTTCTTCTGATCGTTCTCGATCGGCTCTGATACCAATTGTTAATCCCTGTTTCTGTAACAGCAATGAATAATCGATCTAACAAGGAAGATTAAACGTTAAGATGAACACAGAATAAATCACCGTAAAACCTTCTTTGATAAACCGTGGAACGTACAGCAGAATGATATAAGCGTAAGGCTATGAATTATAAGTACGACGTTCAACCTTTTCCTAAACCTCGGCTCCCTTTTTATAGGCGAGGTTTAGGTTAGGCGAAACAGGCTTTTGGCCTGTTTAAATGGGCCTAACACTTGGCCTGATTTCTATCTAATTTATGCACTATTTAAATACAAGGATTAAATATAAAGCTAATCTATGACCAACTTGATTCACAATAAAATATCTCCAACATAGTACATGAAGAAACACCTCCTTATTCACCACAATCAAATGGAGTAGCTGAACGGAAAAATAGAACTTTTAAAGATATGATTAACAGTTTATTAGAGAATTCTGGATTACATAAGTTTATGTGGGAGGAAGCCTTGAATACTGCATGCCATATTCTGAATAGAATTCCCATGAAACATAAAGATAAGTGTCCATTTGAACTCTTGACGGGCAGAAAACCAAGTTTGAAATATTTTAAAGTGTGGGGCTGTCTTGCAAAAGTTTTAGTCCCTGAACACAAAAGAAAGAAACTTGGGCCTAAAACTGTTGATGCTGTTTTTATTGGTTATGTTGAACATTCTTATGCATTGAGATTTTTGGTTATTAAATCTGAAATTTCTGGCATAGATGTCAATACTATTGTAGAACTTCGTGATGCTACTTTCTTTGAAGATGTTTTTCCAATGAAAACGGGTGTGCCCCAAAATACTTCTCTTAAAAATCAAGAAACCACATTTAATTCAATTCCTGATCAAGTGGAAAAGATGACAAATGTGGGGGTAGAATCTAATAATTCTAGTCATATTGATTTTGAATCAAATGATCTAGATGAGCCTAGAAGGAGCAAACGAGCTAGGATCACTAAGGATTTTGGAAGTGATTTTATCACTTACAATATTGAGGGTGATCCAATTTCCTTTAGAGATGCAATGGCCACATCTGAGGCCATTTATTGGAAGGATGTCATTAAAAGTGAAATGGACTCTATTGTTCAAAATGGAACATGGGAGCTCGTCGACCTTCCTCCGGGTTGCAACACTATTGGATGTAAATGGATTTTTAAAAAGAAGTTAAAACCAGATGGAACCATTGATAAATATAAGGCCAGATTAGTTGCTAAGAGTTATAAACAAAAAGAAGGTATTGATTTTTTCGATACATATGCTCCTGTTGCAAGAATGACCACAATAAGAATGCTCATAGCATTGGCCTCCGTATATGGTCTTAAAATTCATCAAATGGATGTTAAGACAGCCTTTCTTCATGGTGACCTTGAAGAAGAAATTTATATGGATCAGCCTGAAGGATTTGTGGCAAAAGGAAATGAGAAAAAAGTTTGTAAATTAGTTAAGTCTTTATATGGACTTAAGCAAGCCCCTAAACAATGGAACGAAAAATTTGATAAAATAATTTTTTCGTTTGGATTTACTCTTATAGATGTTGATCAAAGTGTTTATTATAAATGTAAAGGTGATATAAGTATTATTTTATGCCTATATGTTGATGATATATTATTATTTGGCACTAATGATAATATTATTTTTTAGACTAAGTCATTTTTGAAAACTAAGTTTGAAATGAAGGATATGGGGGTGGCTGAAGTAATTCTTGGGTTAAAGTTGACTAGATCAATTGAAGGCATTTCTATTTCTCAGTCACATTATATTGAAAAATTAATTGAGAAATTTGGATTTAAAAATAGTAGAATTGCTAAAACACCCTATGATCCTTCAGTAGCTTTGTATAAAAATGAAAGTGGTGTTCCTGTGTCTCAATTACGATATTCTCAGATGATTGGTAGCTTGAGTTACTTAGCTAACTGTACTAGACCTGATATTGCATTTTCAGTGTCTAAACTGAGTCGGTACACTTGTTGTCCAAATAGAACTCATTGGGAGGCCTTAAATAGAGTATTTAGATACTTGTAAGGAACAATTTCCTTGTGTTTGCATTATGGTAAATATCCTCCTGTTCTTGAAGGATATAGTGATGCAAGCTGGATAGCTAAGAACTCCGGGAGTTATAAGTGTACTGGCTATGTGTTTGCATTTGGTGGTGGGGCTGTTGCCTGGAAGTCCACTAAACAAACTTTACTTTCTCGGTCTACTTTTGAGGCTGAATTATGTGCGTTGGATACTACAGGAATTATGGCTGAATGGTTTATGGGACTAATGTCCGAGTTACCTATATTCAGCAAGCCAATTCCACCTATTTGTTTGCATTGTGATAGTATGAGTACAATTGCAAAAATTAGGAATACCAAGTATAATCAAAAGATTAGGAGACACATTCAAGTTAGATTAAAAACTATAAGGAAATTTGTGTCTCAAGGAGTGTTTGCTGTTGATTTTGTCGGATCCAAAGATAATACAGCAGACCCTTTAACAAAAGGACTTGATTTAAATCAAGTGATAAAATCAAGGTTAGGAATGGGACTGAAACCCAATAATTATTCATCTACGGTGGCAACCCAACCTATCTGAGTGGAGATCCCATAAAGTAGGTTCAATGTGGTATAAATAAATCGTAGAGTGAATTGTGCATTTCATTAAAAATAATTTTATGAGTTCTATTCCTTGATAAACCTTGGAGATGCTGAAGTTGCTAAGTTAGTAAGAGTTTAAGACTCTGAATGGGATCGAGCTTAATTGCAGAGTGTTAGCAATACACTCTTGGAGATGCCCAACTATGAGAATGTTATTGTGTGACCGCAACAAGAGAATAAGGGTTAATTGTCGATGACATTCTTGAGACAGGATTAGGACGCATGGCCATAAAAGCGTCACCCCTATAGATCGTTGCCATTGCCGTTAGTGTGTTGCTTTTATCCCACGCCAACACAATCAAGGTTCAAGTTCAAGAACTATGTTCACTTAGTTCCTGTGGGGGTTAGGGGTAAGAGCTTAGAAGATGGTTCAAACCGGAAGGTACCATATTCGAAAGCACACTATATGTTTTAGAGTTGAGTCTACAACTATGGATTTGTGGGGGATTGTTGGAAATATGATATAAATATTATTTTAGTCACATTATTGTGTCCTAAAATATAGTTGTATTAAATATGGAGAGGAGGCTGATAATACATCAAAGAACGACGTACTTACATATTTAGATTTAAATTAGAATCCATAGTTGTAAAGAATGTAAAGTGATGTATTAAACAATGAAGTTATTTGTTCTGTATTAGAGGATAAACAGTCTCATATGATTATTTATAATCATTTTGTGATAAGGAACATTATTCAAGTATCATATAAGATGATATGACATTTTAATTTTTTCATTTATATGTGCGTTTGATCAAACGAATTATAAGTGATGAAATTAATGTCTTAAGTCTAGAGACTCTCTAATTCTTTGAACAATAATTCTATGGTTTATTAGAACTAAACCGGTTTTTGTTTTAATAATAAAAACGAGCAGCCTACCGGACAGTGTAATAGTTGATAGGATTGTGATGTTGAATTCAAATTCAAAATAACTATCATTAATACTAGTAATGAGATCCTTAAATGTGATAGGTTATGAACATTTGAATTCCGTAGTAATGCTATTGCCGTTCAAACTCTCAGGTTTAATAAGCATTTGATTTTCATTAAGTAGAATACGTTTCCCCTGCTTCTTTGATTTTGCTATATATATATATATATATATATATATATATATATATATATATATATATATATATATATATATATATATAGTGGACACCTTTTGCATCTAAGGTGTGTTGACTCACATAGAAAAGCAACGTAAATTCCCACTCTCTGCACACTCACGATACCAACCAATCTTTTCCTTTATTTGAATGAGTTATCATACGTAGCTTCTTTTCCTTTCCGAAAAAAATATAGCTTGAGACTATAGTTTAAGTTGTTCAAGTCATCTCTATTACTCGGCAAAATTTGGCAACAGTCGAAGGTTTCAGTCAAGGTAGCTACAAGTCTGAAACATGGTAGGATTATCCTGGGAGCGAGCTAGTCAGACCCGTCCGAATAGCTATCGGGATACGGGGGCGATCTTTCTTCAAGGCCAGTCCGTTTTAACGGACGATCCTGCGATAAGTCTTTCTTATCTTTTCTCTTTATTATTTTTCCTTTTATTCTAATTATATTATTTTTATTTTTATTTTCTTTTCTTGCATTTGGCGGTTTGTCTGGTGATTTATTGAAACTCGGGATTTTTATCTGGTCAAACTCGCACTTTTAATATCAATTTTCTAACAACGTGCATATACGAAATTGGAAAATGTGCATTTCGTCTGTGTGAAATTTTAAACGTAAATGTGCACATTAGAATTTAAACGTAAACGTGCACTTTTGTGAAGGATAAAGTGCTTCGATTTGGAGCGTTCTCATTTCTCACGTTAAGGAGTGTTCTCACCGGAACCGCACCCTATATATATATAAAGAAAATGGAAATAATGAATTAGCATACAACCAATATAGTCAACATATCTTGCATGTTTCAGCCTTGATGCAGAAGCATATGACACCCGGATCTATGCTCAAGAACATATACAACAAATACACATGCTAAACATGACAATATATGACAGCAAAATAATTATATAAATAAATAAGTTAAGTATCTAATTAAAGGAAATGGCTTCGACAATATATAAGAGAGTGTCCCTAACATTAGAAAACTATACTACAATAGAGAACGAACACAAAATAAAATAGAGAAATTAGGGAGAGAACTGTGACAGTAGAAAAGTAATGGGGAAGAAAGAGAGAAAAACTAGCTAAAAATTTAGGCAATGTTTACTATTAGAGTTATTTTCCAGTTTTTCAGAAAACTGCAAAACTGGAACACAAAAAACAGAAAACGTGTTTACGAAAAAAATCTGGAAAACTAGAGAAAGGAAAACAGAAAATTGCTTTTACCGAATCGATTTCCAAAACCAAAAAATGAGATATGTCTCTGTTTTTCTTAAAGAATTGGAGAAGTGACTTTTACTAGTTTTCCAAATTTGGAAAACGCGGATGTTGCAGTGCCGCTGCAATGAATTTGCATACTTACGCATAGTGTTGGATTCGGTCTCGCTACGGTGTTTGTTCCAATCCGATCCGGTCAACGACCCGACGGTCCCTATCTGGTCCGACCAACAACTCGGTGGCCCGGTCCTGTCATTGACCCGGCGGCTCATGTGCGGTCCGATCGACGACCGAGCAAACCCGGTCCAGTCCGATCGATAACCCGATGGTCCCGGTCCGGTCAACGAGTCGGCGGTCCCTGTCTGGTCCATAACCCGACGGTCCCGATCCGGTCTGTTCCACGACCTGACGATCACAGTCCGTTCCGATCCACAACCCGACGGTCCCTGTCCGGTCCGGTCGATGACCCGACGGTCCCTATCATGTCTGATCCACGACCAGACGGTATTTGTTCGGTCTGATCGACCATCGGGCTGCCCCGGTTGGATACGGTCTAGTCAACGAATCGACGGGCTATGTCTGGTTCTGATAATCCCAAAATACTAAAAAATCAAACATAAGCAGTGAAGAAGAAGCAGATAGAAAGATATGGAGAAGATGAACTGAATCTGGTATACCGTGTAAACTGGCCGCTGCTCTCCCTGGAGAAGGAGAGCAGCGGCAACCCTAATCTCTCTATCTCTACGCCTCTGTTCTCTCAAAGCCTCGAACGTTAGTTAGGGTTCCCGTAAGTTAGCCTCCTTTTATAGGAGAAGTGAGCTAACTTACGGGTTATAAGGATGCTAACGGGCTGATACACATTTGTGGCCCGTATTACACGTTTAATTAATAACTACACAAGTACAGAGATATTAAATTAGATTTGACACCATAAAATATTCCTAACAATCTACTCCTTGGTGTTCAATCGTGTTGAATCAGCATTGCAGCACAGATATCTTTGTCTTTGTTGTTATTCAGCTTCCTTTGTCTTTGAACTTGACTTCTGAGGAAGGCTTTCTGAAGAAATCCTTGCAATCTCCCCTTTCATTTCTTCTTGACAATTTCATCTTTGATGTCGGGGGTTGAGGGATCTTCAGTGTCTTGCATATAGTCCTTGCCTTCCAGAAGTTGCTCTTGATCAGCTTGGATGAAGTCCGGTGACGCCTCTAGAATGAATATTCTTTGGAGAATAGGAGATTCCCATGGAATTCATCTTCGAGTTTGGGTATATGACCTCTATCTCCTCCACAATGTAGTCTTTTTTACTATTTGGAATGAATGCATTTGAGGAGAACTTGTCGGTGGCACAGCGGAACATAATGATGGTTGACTTGTGAGCGTAGCTGACCAGTTGAGTTGCGGAGATAGTAGAGAGAGTGTTGGATGAGAGAAGTGTCCCAGAATGATTTTTTTTAGTTAACAGCATGTGGACCACTCTCCCCCTCATGACGATCCGATGAATCGGGGTGTCATGCCTTTATTCTTTTATTCTGCGGAAATAAAACATGAAAAACAAGCAGAATGTAAAGAAGATAACGTAGCCCCCCGGGGTCGTGAAGAAACCCGTTATCATCACTACAGAGATAAACTCTGAAGCGATGACCTGAAGATGTTGGTGATTCTTATGTTGCAACATCAGGACTTCCTTCCAATCATTAGTCTACATCTGTAATAGATGAGCCCTATGGAAGTTCTCGCAAGTCTTGAAGACTAGAAAGTGACTCTAAAATGTGTCTGTGTCCTAGAAAATTTCAAAACATTTGGGAGTGAGTAACTAGACACGACGTGATCAATGAAAAATCGGTGGCATGGGGCTGAGGCCACTGTAGTCAGTATCACTTGCCTCAGAAGGAGACAGTAATGAGAGATGAGGTTCCCCGTGAAATGTGATTAAACACCTGTCTGTTGAGAGACAAGTGAGTGGTCTAAGGGTAGGGTTGTGCATGCGCCGTTTGGACAAAATGCAGCGACTTCTACCCGGGATCTGATAAAATCGGTCCTGAACCTATGGGGATTGTCCAGAGTATTTGAGTAGCTACGAGTAAATGTTCAATTCATAGCAGGCAGTTGAGGTAGCAGACTCATCATTGATTATTGTATTCTTGCTCACTTGAGTCTTCTGCTTCCTAACGCTCATAATGTTCACTCACTCACTCGCTCACTCACTCGCTCACGCTCGGCTTTGTCCCTTGGGTAGGCTTAGTCGGGTTTACTAAGCCATAGGGACATGTTCTCTCATTACTTTCTTCATTTTCTCTCTGTACTCCCCCTCAACTGGAGCACTCGGTATGCTTTGTCATTGTTAGGCATCGGGGAGGATAACATTGACCACTCCCCTAAAATGTTGCATCCATGAGGAGAAAACTGAAACACCCTCTCAGAATGTGCAAGGGTTGATTGCTCACAGCTCGTCATACCTGCCATGTGTGTGGAGCAATCTGAACAAGTACCACACATGACGGTTTCCCTAAACTCATCATTTGGAATTTCAGCATGTTTGAGGATCACATGATGTTGATGAGTTCGGGGAGGCTTCAGTGGTTGATTGTTGATTGTTGTAAGATGACCGTTGACGCGAGGTTGATTGAATTATCTACGATTTTCGGACCTTTGCATTGAATCTTAGACCCTAGGTTTGACTTTTAAAGAATTTGATCAGATTTGCCTAAGTTTTGACCTGGACATCGGTGATTTACAAAGTTTGTCGGAAAACTAACGTTTTGACCCTCAAGGGCTGCGAGTGAGGGCGCGTGAGAAAGGTTTCTGGGGCTTATCCCGAAAATTGATGTAGATCTTTTCGTTAGCTTTCCAACAAAAAAAAGTTTGCTAAAATCGGATCACCGAGTCAAACGATATGGCCAAAACAGTGTGGTGCCGCAGAAAATCTCTAATTTTGAGTTTTTGAGGAAATTCTTCGAGGTTGAGGTTCTCGATGTTGAATTTCAAGAGCAGGTGAAATTAAACAAAATTCTAAGGCAAAAAATCGAAATCCTAATCTCGAGATTTTAATTTCGAGTTTGCCTTGAAGAGTAATGGCGAAATCCACCTGCAAAACAGACCTCAGAATAACGAAATCTTCAGAATTTCAGAATGTTTGGAACATCGAAAACTTTGGAGTTTCGAAAACCTCATAATATCAAAAACTTGTTGTTTGAAAAACATCAGAACATCGAAAACTTCTAAAAACTTTGATAAGCGGGGAATCATTCAGAAATCCTATAATGTAAAGCTTCAATGAACTACGAAGGATGTCAAGATTCGAATTATGAGTTCCAAGAAATTACAAACTTTGAAAGATTCAAAACATCGAGAAATTCCAAAGATTCTGAAATTTTTCAGAATGTCGAAATCCTAAACATCGAGTTCCTAAAACTCGAAATTCCAAAACTCGAAATTCCAAAACTCTCAAATTTTAAAACTCGAGGTTTAAACTCGAGGTCAGAACTCGAGGTTTAAAAACTCGAGGTCAGAACTCGAGGTTTAAAACTCGAGGTCAGAACTCGAGGTTTAAAACTCGAGGTCAGAACTCGAGGTTTAAAACTCGAGGTCAGAACTCGAGGTTTAAAACTCGAGGTCAGAACTCGAGGTTTAAAACTCGAGGTCAGAACTCGAGGTTTAAAACTCGAGGTCAGAACTCGAGGTTTAAAACTCGAGGTCAGAACTCGAGGTTTAAAACTCGAGGTCAGAACTCGAGGTTTAAACTCGAGGTCAGAACTCGAGGTTTAAACTCGAGGTCAGAACTCGAGGTTTAAAACTCGAGGTCAGAACTCGAGGTTTAAAACTCGAGGTTTAAAACTCGAGTTCAGAACACGAGGTTTAAAACTCGAGTTGAAAACCGCGAGTTTACAACTCGAGTTCATGACTGCGGGTTTAAAACTCTCGATTTTGAAAACTCTCGAGAATCTGAAAACTTCGAATTTTGAGAATCTGAAACTGTTCGGAATAGCTCTGAAGGTCGCGATCCCTCTTGTATCTGTTTCAAGTCAAAATCGTTTCTGCAGCAGTGTAAAAGCATAAACTCGCAATTCATGTAGAGTTCTATGAAAAATGAAAATTTGCAGAAATCGAAAAAGAGGATATGCTGCTGGATCGGTTTTGAAAGGCGATTCCAACAGTATAAATTTTACAGATTTTCGTTCACAAACAAGATTACAGGAGCAAAACTCTATATTGAAGAAAATATGAAGAAAAGTAGAGCAGTTCTTTGTAAGATCAGAAAAATCGCAGATACATTCAACCTATTTCACGCCTCGGCTCTGATACCAATTGATAATCCCAAAATACTAAACAATCAAACATAAGCAGTGAAGAAGAAGCAGATAGAAAGATATGGAGAAGATGAACCGAATCTGGTATACCGTGTAAACTGGCCGCTGCTCTCCCTGGAGAAGGAGAGCAGCGACAACCCTAATCTCTCTATCTCTACGCCTCTGTTCTCTCAAAGCCTCGAACGTTAGTTAGGTTTCCCGTAAGTTAGCCTCCTTATATATGAGAAGTGAGATAACTTACGGGTTACAAGGAAGCTAACGGGCTGATACACATTTGTGGCCCGTATTACACGTTTAATTAATAACTACACAAATACAGAGATATTTAATTAGATTGGACACCATAAAATATTCCTAACAGGTTCGGTCAATGACCCGGCGGTCCTCATCCTATCTGGTAAATGACCCGACGGTCTGTGTTTGGTCCAATCGATAACCGGACAGTCCCTGTCAGGGTCGGTCAATGACCTGATGGTTCATTCTCGATTTTTCGAAATCATTGTTTAAAGTGAAGTTTTAAAAGAGCCATTGAGTTGTCAACCAATAGGGAAATGGGGAAATAATTCATCAAGCTAATTGTTGAGATCGATCGGGACCAGCCGATTTCGGTCCCAACTTTCCTATATGTGGGACCGAGTACCCTACTTGGGTTGTACTAGGTTTGATTTCCGGACTGAGATCGTACTTTCGATCTTTTGGTCGGTCAGAGAACCGGGTGAAAAAAATTGTATGAACATGTTTTCATATTTGAAAATGGAAAACTAAAAAATGAAAATAACAAATTGAAGATAGAAAAACTGGAAAATGAAAACAGAAAATTGGAGAATGAATAGCAGAAATAGAAAACACAAAAATATCTCTGTTAGTAAACAGGTCCTTGAGTTTTGTTTTCATTCCTTTTCATCTTATATCATATAATTATATTCTATTTGACCCCCCAATTATCCACCATATTGAAATCCCAAACCTGTGTTTCAGGTTTTCTAAATTTCACCCCCGAGTTGTCCAAATAATTATAAATGTCACCCCCGCCGTTATAAAAATTACAAACGCCGTCTATCTTTGATTTTAATCAGGGTTAACCTTGTAACTTCACATCCTTTTCGTTAAAAAATCCCTAATTCGAATTATCCCAACCCTTTATCCCGCTTATCCTCCCAAAATCGAAATGCTAAGCTTAATACTGTGCTCTGAGTTTTTTTCCGCCAAGTCTCCATTTCCATGGACGTTCGAACGCTGAAAGGTATATTGAGGCCAGAATTTTGCTTTCAAGGTCGAAGCTATGAAGGAAAGAAAGATGACCAGTCGAAGACTCAATGGGTTAAACGCGACTCCAAAGTGTAAGTACGCAAACCAAACTTCTTTATTGTTATATATGGGGACGTTTGTTAATGTGAAAGGCAATGACATGTATGGGTTGTATGGTATCTGAAGTTGACATGCACACACTTACATGTAAGAATTTGGTGTTGAGTGTTGGTGTCATTGCTTTGAATAACGAAAGTATAGAACGTAAAGTGTTTTGCTCGATGGCTTCGTATTTATATGTTATTGTATTTGAAGGGTTGATTTGAATTGTTATGTGTATTTAAGGATTCGTTTTATGTTTTTTTTTCCAGCATTTGTTATGATTTCTAGAAGAATGAAGTGTTTGTATTACTTGAATGTACTTTGTAGATGCAAAGGATGAGAGATATACTTACACAATCAAAATGCATTATGCTGGAGATTTGGTGCATGAACCAAGAGCTCATTATAAGAATGGGAGAAATGAGTACTTCGATTACTTTAATGGAGAAGAGGCAAGTATGTTAGATTTAAGAAAGATTGTGAAGAAGCTAGAGTTCTGTGATAGGAAGGTTGTGTTCTGGTTGAAGTATGGGTCTGCCAAATTCCCTAGTGTGAGAAAAATAATGACAGATGAAGACCTTTTCAACATATATTATGAGCTTCTAGAAAATTGGGAGGTGAAAGTGTTTGTTGACCATGTCATGGAAGATCAATGGGATTACGGGGTGGAGGTTTCTTCTTTTATAGCTGATGAGGTGCAACAGAAAGATGATGTACAAGACAACGATGCTGACAACACTACCATGAGCAACACTTCAAGATCTACTACAAATGCAGACACATTTGAAGACAGCATGTATTCTATGGGAGTGGAAGACAAAGACAAAGATACTGCCACCAGTGCCATCAACACCAACAATGAGTTTGTAGATCGAGGAATGCAAGATTGGGAAGAGAATGATTGTGTATACTCTGAAGATGACCTAAGAAGTTTGGATTCAGATTCTTATAAGGAGGACACTGAAGAAGCTTCTGTGTTTGAAGAAAGAGACTTGAAGAAGGATGGCTTCAAATTTGCCCTTGGTATGAAGTTCAAGAGTTTCTCTGAATTCAAGTGGGCTGTCACATACCATGAAGCTAAAAACAGCAAGGATTTAAGGTTCCCTAAGAATGAACAGCGTAGGGTAAGGGCAGTATGCAGGCATGAACACTGCAATTGGACTATATTTGGCTCGAAAAGTAACCCCAACTATCCTTTCACAATCAAAACATACGTTCCTGAGCATACATGTGGTGATCAACATGATAACAAGACAATCACATCTGGTTTTCTTGCTAAGGTGTATCTAGATGAGTTCAAGATCAACAAGAAATGGGGGAGAAAGGAGTTTCAACAGCATGTCCAGAAGAAATACAAATGCAAGGTAAGTAAGCATCAATCTTATCGTGCAAAGAGAATGGCAATGAAGAAGCTGGAAGGTGAAGACAGCAAACAATTTGATTTACTCTGGGACTACTGTGAAGAGTTGAGGAGGAGCAATCCTGGAACTACAGTCAAAATGAAACTTGATGGTGACTTCACTTTGAATGGGAGGTCTAGATTCCTGAGATTGTATATTTGCTATGGAGCATGTAGACAAGGTTTCTTGAGTGGTTGTAGACCTCTCATAGGTCTGGATGGTTGTCATCTTAAGGGGTCTCAGAAAGGTGGGCAACTTCTGTCAGCCATAGGAGTAGATCCCAACAATTCCATGTATCCTATTGCATTTGCAATTGTGGAAGGGGGGCTCAAGGAAAGCTGATCATGGTTCCTTTTTATACTAGATGAAGACCTTCAAATATCAAACAATCCAAACTCATGGACCATAATATTAGACAAGCAAAAAGGACTCCTACCTGCAGTTGAAGAGCTTCTTCTAGGTGTTGAACACAGATTCTGTGTTAGGCATATGCATGCTAACTTTGTGAAAGATGGATTTGGTGGCCAAGATTTGAAAGAAGGCTTGTGGGCTGTATGCAAAGCTACAACTAAGGCTGCATTTAAGAAATGGATGGAAGAGTTGAAGAAGGTAAACAATAAAGCTGCTGAGTGGTTGGCTGCCTGAGACCCAAGTCACTATTGTAGAGCATATTTTAACATTTTCCCTAAATGTGATATGCTATTGAATAACTTGTGTGAGTCCTGGAATAGTTCTATCCTAAATTTTAGGGACAAGAGCATCTTGACAATGTGTGAAAGCATTCGTATATACCTAATGGTCAAGATGCAGCAAAATAGAGATAAAATGAGAGAGACAGTTCTTAAAATATGCCCCAAGATAGTGAAGATCCTAGAACAAGCAAAAGACAGGGCAAATGATTGTATTGCCTACAAATCTATTGATGGTATCTATGAGGTGGAAGATTGCTATTGTAGGCAATACAAGGTTGATTTAGGTGCACATACTTGTTCTTGTAGGAGATGGGACTTGACAGGGCTGCCATGTGCTCACGCAATATCTGGGATTTGGAAGAGTGGGGATGACATACTGAAATATGTGCATATGTGGTACACCACAGAATCATATATGAAAGCCTATGAACCTGCCATTATGCCAATCCTTTCATCTGAAGAATGGCACAAATGTGGACTACCGCCTCCAATCCTCCCAAGTATAAAGCACAGCCTGGGCGCCCTAAAAAAAGAAGAAGAGTTAGTGAAGCAGAGCATGAAGAGGCAAGAGCAAAACATAAGCTTCCTAGAATTGGGCATGTAAAAAAAGTGTAGTGTTTGTGGAGAAGCTAGGCACAACAAGAGGAAATGCAAGCAGACTGCCACTCAGGTTGTTTGTTGTTGTTAATTGGATAGTTTCTTTTATGTTTTCATCTTTGTTTCTCACAGGCTTGTAAGTATAGTAAGTACATGTATGTTTGCTTGTCACAGGCTAGTCAAAGTAATGGTGAAGGTGATGGTATGAGACAGCCTATGTCTGATGTACATCTGCATAGTAGTGCAATGGAAACCGAAGCACCGGATGCTATATTGGCAGAAATGGTAAGTAATACTTCCAAAATGTTGAAGTTGTTTAACATCAACTTGTGCCTCATAGTGATTGTAAATTAATGTAGGACCTAATTAACTCTCAACAAAGTACTTCTACATCAACATCTAGACTGGAATCTGTAGAAGGGGATGGCCAAGAAAAGGATGCAAGAAAGACTACACAAGCAAGAAAGAATGTGAAGAAACTACCAACTCTTCGTCAAGGGCTAGCCAAGAAAAATAGAAGTCAGTGGAATGTGACCAAGAACATGTGATTTGGTTGAAGTCATATGGCATTGGATTTATTTTTGTTGGTGTGAAACACTAATGCTATATTATGTATGGCATTATATTTTTGTCCGTGTTAAACACTCATGGTATATTTTGGTATGCCTTAACTTTTATGTCCATGCTTAACTCTCATGCTATATTTGGTATGGCATTATATTTTTTAAGGCCGTGTGACACACTTTAATGTTGTGTACCAACCTCATGTGTAAAAACTTATGGGTAAATCTGTTTGTGTATAATGAAATGGCTATTTTGTATAATTTGTATGTGGTACTATAATTTGAATGTTATATTGTATTTGTGGTTATATTATATGGGTGTTAGTTGTTTAGGTTGGAATTCTTATGAGTAATGTTTTTTTGAATTGGTCTTGTTTGATTACATTCAAAGTAGACAACAATAACAAGTGGGGAACACATTTGAACATTGGGTTTGAACATTGAATAACAACTAACACATTTGAACAAACGGTCTTGTTTGATTACATAAACTGCAAGCAAATGAACTACACAAGAAAACTACACATTACAAACACACTTCTCACAAATGAAGTATGTTGGTCCCGTTTATGTAGGGAACAAGATATGCACTAATTAGTAGTGCATAAATTTTTTTTTATGTTTGATTTGTGTGGATTGTTTACCGTTTTAGTAATTTGAGAACATTTGTTTGATTTTAATTGTAATTGTATTTTAATCTCCATTTGTGAGTTGTAAAGTAGAATTAGGCATTATGGTGTTAAAAAAGAGGACTTTAAAGTGAAGCAAAAGGAGATTGCACTGTTCAGGAGCTGAAACCCGACCGGGCATAAACACTTGACCCGGTCGGGCAAGATTTAACAAACGAAGGTGACTGGAAATTGCACAGACCCAGTCGGGTCCCCTATACAACCCGGTCGGGTCGGATTTGACCAGGGACAATTTAACGTGCAAAAACACAAAAACGTGGAAGATTATCTGATCTTGACATGCACCCGGTCGGGTGGGCTCTTTACCCGGTCAGGCACCCGACCAAAGGTGTTGTAAAACACCTATAAATAGCTCCATTTTCCTTCACTTTTATTCATTCCTTCTTCCATACTCTTAAGCTCAGTTTAGAATAGCATTTCTTTATATTTTTCTAGCTATGTTTAGTCTCCAAATGAGGAGCTAAACTTACATTCTTGGTTTTGCTCTTGAAGCTTGTTGATTATTAAAGTTGTGAGTTATTTTCTTAACTTCTTCTCTTGATTATTAATTCTTCCCTTAATCTCATTCTATATTAATGTTAGAGGGTTGCTAAGTGACGATTAGTTAACGTTCCGACATTAATTACTACTAGAAACGATCAACGAACCGATGGTTAATCGTTGGTGGTTTCACAAGTAAGTAACTTCGGTTTATTAATGCACGGTCGTGGTTAATAAACTTAAGAGGGATCAATTTTATTGGTTAAACCGAGACCGTTGTGTTAAGGTTATCAATCTCAATTGATTTCATCAACGAGTTAAAAGATTGAATGCTACTATTATATCGGTATACGGCGTTGTTCTATATTTGATTAATAGTAAGGGTTGTTAATGAACGGTCGTTGTTAATAACTACCCTCGATGAATTGGAGATACTCCTCGATTGAGTATTCGAGAGGGGATAAGTTATAGATATGACAAGGATCAACTAAAATATATCAACAAGTGGAAAGTAGCAAAGCCAAGTCCCTTTTATTCTTGAATTAAACACATATAGGTTGTTCATCTTAGTTTCTTAATTAAATTAAATCATTCAAAACCAAAAACCCCCTTTTTAATTACTAGTTTCATAAAAAGAGAATCATTCCTTTCCCTGTTGATACGAACTCTACTACGCTATACTACGTATAAGTGTTTAGTATTGAATTTATTTTGACACATCGTGACAAAGTGCTCGTCAGAACAGTCTAGAGGGGGGTGAATACACTGTTCGAGTTTATCAACTTTTTCTCTAAGTCAACTCTGACTTACCAGAGAAGGTCTGGTTCTGGTGACAGAGAACGTCGAGTTCTGGTGACTGAACTGGACCTGGCAGCGGATTGAGTTCTGTCTGGGTAGCCTCAAGAAAATACTAATGCAAATGCCTTTCTGATAACTCTTAAGGAAGATCTGCTGAACACAGAGTCCAACATTTTGAGTTAAACAGTTAAAGTCTTAAGTGCAGAAGTAAATGCGTAAAGTAAATGACACCGGGGATTTTTATAGTGGTTCAAGGAACAACGTGTTCCTCTAGTCCACTGTTCCACTAAGCTTGCAAAAACAACAGTTTACAACGCCTTAGTCACTAGAGCTTAAGAAGCACTCCTCGTCTTCTTCAAGCCTAGTTGCCACCCGGGATGCAGTCCTGCTTCCTGATGGCTGGTCTCGTTTCACTGAGTCTCTTGGAAGTATCCCCACTTCACTTACTCCAGCTAGTTTGAGACGTCTCTTCTTTTTCAAGAAGTGTTTGATTCAAGATCAGTTTCCTCCAACTTGGCTTCTTCACAAAGGATGTGTAAATGAGGCTTTCGAAGTGTTGAAGAACTGGTGGAACTTTGCTTTTGTAGGAAGAAGTATATGAAGTTGAAATCTTTCCTACAGTAGGCTTTTCTTGTCAAAGATGATGAAGTTGTAATCTCAGAAAAGCTTGAAGTGTGTTTTAAGATTTTAGCAAAGTTATCCTGGTAGTTCTTCGAAGTGTATCTTATATACTGGGAGCGATCTTCCCGTTGGAGTGTAGAAGACAGCTTCATTAAATGCTTGTACTGTTGATTTGACCGGTTGGTTCTTCGACTTGCTATTTTGGGGGCGAAAGGGTATCCACATGGTTAATCATCAGCTTTAAATATCTCTTCGTACGTACAACATTAATTGAGCATTTAATGCGTGTACAGTAATGTGTTCCGTCGAATGGCTCCTAGCCGTTAGGGAATTTCCCGTTAGTTTCACGACCGGTGGAAGTTCCTTCGAATTCTTCTAAGTACGGAGCATTTCTGGTAAAGGCAGTAGAGGGCAACTCTGTTGAAATCCTGACCTTCTATCCTGGTTGCTTTTACTGGACCAACAGAGATCCTGAGGTTCTCTGTCCCATCGAATATGCTACAACATTACACTTGGAAAATTTCTAATTCAAAAATTCTAATGGGGTACTTTAATACTCTAATTATCTTAGCATCATCAAAATCTAATTACAATTATTCCTTACAGTTTCCCCCTTTTTGATGATTCCAAAACCCTTTAACTATTTCTAGAGAAGTGCCAATCACCATAAGAGATAAAGTTAAAGCTTTCATTAAAATTCTTGGTGGGCAACTTAGCATAGGAAAATAGTAAGAGTAAGATACATTCAAGATAAAGTATCAGAGCAAATAAACCACAACAAAGATAACACACAGATAGAACAGAAAGGGTTAGTAGAAAACAAGGCAGATAAAGGTAAATGATGTCGTTCAAACAGAGAGGCAGAGGAGTTATCTTATTATGAAGTCAGAGTACATGGGTGTTCCTTTACAAATTCTCCCTTGCTGCTATAGCCATACCTTGATCTTCTAGTCCTTGTAGCCTTTATAGCTCTTCATTGATTTCTGATCTTATTCCTGATAGGTTACCAGAACTTTGATAAGAGGCCCAGATAGGAGATAGTTTGCAGTCCAGGTAGCTAAGGACTCCTTCATGTACCGTCTTGCCAGGAACAATGTTCTTCTGGTACCAATACTCTGCTTCTTCCAAGGATCCACCATGTCTGACTCTTACAAAGCCATCATTATCTAACAAGAGATTTTGTTGTTGTGTTGGAGTCATTTTTGTCTCATTTCTTCAAATTGAGTTCTGTCAATTTTCTGGGATCCACCCAGTCTCCAATCTGTGAAACTTAGGGCCTTCTTTTTCTTGGTACCCTTCTTGTGAGGAGATGGGGGTCTGGGTAGTCCAGTTGCTCTTCTCTTCTGGATTGTTGCTTCAAAGTATGGTGTGGGATCAATTGCTGGGTTGGTAGAATATGATGTTCTATCAGAACGAGGCTTAGGAGGCTGAGGGTTCTCTTCACCCTCTTTGGAATCATTCAGATCGCCAATCAACAAGCTAATTCTTTGGAACTCTGAAGCCTGAGATGAAGTTATTTGTTCAAGAGCTTCAGGTATAGTCTGTGTGACAGAAGTGAGGCCTTCTATCAGACCATGTTGCTTCTCTATAGCAGACGACAAAGCCCTAGAACTTGCCTCAAGAAGTATCAGCTTCTGATATCGTTCCTTGTCTGCTTTGATCACGGATGAAGCTTGCTCTTTATTAGTTTTGCACAGTTCTTCAATATCTTGTAGTTGTTCTTTGGTCTTCTCATCAGCCCATTGGAGTTGATCAACTGTTTCAGAGATGTTTGTTATCACTTGAGCTTGGGTACTGAGAGTCTGATGCAAGAAATATAACACAGTAGGGGTGGGCATAAAACCCGAACCGAACCGGTACCGAACCGTCCCGTAATGGTACCGAACCGAATACCGGGTATTTAAACGGTTCTATGGATTTTTATCCCGTACCAAAACCGTACCGTTTGAAATGGGTACGGGACCGGTCCTAGTTTTTGAGAACCGAAAAATACCGGACCGAACCGTTCGTAAATAATGCATTTGAATTTTTTATATTTTTTCTATATCAATAGATCTAGACCAACAATTTTATACCCCAAGTATGTATTCATGTGTCCCTCAGATATCTAAAATGTGTTGTTTATATATATATATTGCTAGTTTTTTTATAGATAGTTTATGTTATATTTTGGTATGTATTGAAAGAATATTAAAATTTTAGAAATCTTTAATGATTATTTATTTCTAGTAATGTAGTGTACATGACTTTTTGTTGTATCATTGTTTGTGCATTTTTTTACAACTTAATTAATATGGTTTAAATCTTAGCTCTTAAGATTCAACTATAAATTAAATTAGAACTACGGAGTAATATTTAACCTAGAACGAAAAAGAAGAACGTTGAAGATTTTTATTATATTCAACAATTTGATGATATTCGTTTTTATATTTTCACATGAACTTAGTAAATTAAAAATGATATTTAGCTCGTGCGTCATCGTTTTGCTATACTTTTTCTTAGTTGTGTTGCACTATTTGTGTATTTGTGTATTTTAGTACTAGGTATGCAATTTCTTGTATTTATTTCAACATTTCATGTGAGTTGGTTGGTGTGATGATATCTACTAATTGCAAGATTTGTTCAAAAAATTTAGCATGTGTTTGGCATTGTACCGTACCGTTTTGTACCGTTCCGAAACGACATGGTACCGAACGGTTCTATCCTTGGAACCGGACCGTACCTGACCGTTAAAAACCTCACGGATACATTACGGGTTTTACTAATTTACCGGACCGTTCTGGACCGCACCCACCCCTATAACACAGAGTTGATACCATCCACTTCTGTAGAGAGGGCATCAGTTTTTGCAGTGGAGGTTTTCATGAAGTCTTCCAGCGATGGTTTGAGAGTAGTAAAGCTGTCAGAGATGTATTGCATACCAGAGTTAAAATTTTCATTGATATGAGACAGGTGCTCATCATGACTCCGGTTGACCATAATCAGCTGCTTCAACCCATCTATCAGTTGTCCACCAAAACCTTCAACAGTCTCGACAAACTTGTTGAAGGGAATTTGAGGTTGCTCATCTTCAAAGCCAGGTATTTCTAGACCTCTGGCCTTTGGTAAGGGAGACCTTCTGGTCTGCTGCTCGCTTGGAGGTGGGGTCTTCCTTTTCTTGGAAGTAAGATCACCAGCAAGTGATGATGTAAGGAAGCCACAGTTGTCGCTGTCTGAAGAAAGAATTTTCATAATGTGTTTTCTCTTGGTTTTGGTGGCCTTAGAATGCTGAGAGGATCTCTAAGGAGTAGCAGTTCTGGATGGCGACTTCTAGTGGGAGGAGCTCTGGTAAGGAGAGGTTCCCAGGAGAGGGGCTTTCTATGGTTGAGGGGATGGAGGGGGTGAAGGGGAGCGGTTTCTGGTAGGGATTTGTTGTTTGCAAGGTGAGGGTGATTTCGTTTTCTTAGGTGATGAGTGAGAAGGGGTTGAGGTTTTCTGCTCTGAGGTTTCCTGTTGGGAGGGTTTCTGTGGAGATGGGGTTTTCTGGTGGGATGGGGATTTCTGATGGGGAGATTATGGTGGAGTGGTATAGGGAGTTGGGATTTTGGGTGTTTGTTGTGATTTAGGAAGTGAGGGAGATGATGGAGGGGAGTCATCCGGTGTGGTTGGGTGTGGTGATTTAGGAGGGGAAGGAATTTGGGGTTCTGTATTATGAACAGAGGGGGATTTAGAGATTACCTCAAGTACAGTTTCCTTGAACAGAGATGTCCTCCATTCTTGGATCAGCTTCTGCATAGCTAGAGGCTGATCATTCGCAGAGGATGGCTCTCCTTCTTCTTGATGACTGTGACGAAAATGAATCAAGGATTCCTTGCTCTTCTTCTCAATTAGCCGATCATCAAAAGCAGCCATTTCATGTTCTTTCAAGGCTTTTACTGGTTCCTCCTCTTCAAAAGGAATAAGTATGGCCTTTCTTTGTAGTTCTCCTTCTTCTTTTGTAGGACAGAGTGAAGAAAATTAATGTCAAAACATTGAGAAACGTCTTATGTTCCTACCCATTCAAGGACGACTTGTTCCTCCTTCTCATAGTGGTCAAAGAACTGGATAATCTTTAACAGAGGTCCCATCCTCCATTCTCTCCATGCTAGCACACATTCAAACTGTCTGTCCAGTAGAGATGTGTAGCTTTCCTTGTTCTGATTGTGGTGTTCTGGTGATGATAACACCAAGTTCTGTTCTGGAGTGGCAACGGAAGTGGAGTTCTCTGGTTCCCCCTGAGTCACAGCATCTCTGACTACTTCAGAACTAGAGCTAGAAACCACTTGGTTATTTAGCTTGGTTTTCTTGTTGGGGTGCTCTGTTGACACAGAGTCATCCAGTTCCCCCTGAGTGTCTGCTACCTTCTCAAACACTGAGACCACAGTTTTGGTGATCTTCTTCTTCTTATTCTGTTTGTTGGGACCCATGGCATTATTAGAGGTTCTTTTCCTCTTGTGAACAACCTTTTTGGGTTGTAGAGGTGCAACCCTTTTTGTTTTCTTCTCCTTTTTCTCAGCAGGTTTATCAGGGGATGGTTTTTGAACTTTTTCTACTTGTTGTCTCTTGCTATCAAATTGATGTTGGCGTTTCAACTCCGCCATGATAGCAATTTCTCTATTAGGAGATGCAGAAAGAAAGATTACCTTAGTGTGGTCCAAAGGAGTTGTCTTTCTTAGAGTGACACCCTGAGCAAGAAGTAGCTCAGAAATGAGCAGTCCATGGCCTAGCTTTCCAGAGTAGAGGCCGATCTTAGGGTTCTTCTTCTTGATGAATTCAATAAGGGATCGTACCATAACCTGACCCCAGTTGATATTCACACCAAGATGAACTGCTTAGAGTGCCTTGGCATTTGCAGTAATGACATCATCAGTGGAGGAGTATTTGCACCATAAACATTTGTGGAAAATGTTAATGAGGAGCTCAAATTTCTTCTTGAGCAGATAGTTCTTGATGTTCAGTTTTTCAACTTCTTCTCCTTTCTTGCAGTAGTTCCTTTTGAACTCAAGAACAGTGACGTCAGCTTCTTCTAGGTCAAAGAGTGAGTTCATGCCTTCTTCCAGTTGAATATCAAAGAGTTTGTTGATGGCGTCAGCATCAACCAGAATGTCCTCTCCTTGGACATGAGAAGTAATGGTTTCACCTTTGTAAGAGGCATTGAGGTAGAACTCAATGGTGTCGATGTTGCTGTAGACTTCATAGTTGAAGGTGATGACTTTGCTCAGTTGGCATTCAACTAGGCTTTCGATGATTTTTTCCATTCTCATTTTATTTTCTGCAAATCTGGGTAGTACATCCAGTTCGCACTTCATCCCTGTCAACACATTTTTGACCAGAGTAGTTTTCTGCTCCTTAATGAGATCGGTGAAGTTCAAGAACGCCATTGCAGAGGTTTGAAAGCTTGGGAACTTTTAGAGAGATGAAAGTTCGAAAGCAGGAGAGATAAAGAGCAATAGCGGTTTAGGTTGAAGAGAGGGAATATATGGTTTCGGGTTAGTGGACGTTTGAGATTATTGGCGGTTTTGAGGTAGCATTTAATGAAATGCAGGCGGAAAGACGTTTCTGTTAAAGATGTAATGATCAGGGGTAAGATGGTAAAAGACATGTTCAAGTACTTAGGTCTGCCCGATCCTCTGAAAGTTTTAAAGTCCACAACCACTTCTGTTGTAATGAGCAAGTACAGAAGGTTCTCTGTTGAGATGGAGGTCCTCTGTCAGAGGTATTCAGGTGAAAGGGTCTCTGGTCCAAAAAGGGGTTCTGGTTCAGGGCAACTCTGATTCAAGCATCTCTGGGAAGGTTATCCATCATACCCAATTCTTCCCTTAGCTTGTTAAACCTTGCCTCAAGTAAAGGCTTGGTTAGAATGTCCGCTAGCTGATCTTCTGTTGGTACATGTTCCATACAGATATGCTTTTTCTTCACATGATCTCTGATGGAGTGATGTCTGATCTCAATGCGCTTACTCCTGGAATGAAGTACTGGATTCTGAGTGATAGCAATGGCACTTCTGTTGTCACACAACAGCTTGATCTCCTTTGCTTGAATTCCATAATCCTTCAGTTGTTGCTTCATCCACAGAAGTTGAGTACAGCAACTCCCAGCTGCAATGTATTCAGCTTCTGTTGTACTTGTTGAGATAGAGTTCTGCTTCTTGCTAAACCAGGAGACAAGTCTCCCTCCTAGCAGTTGGCAGTGACCAGAGGTGCTCTTCCTGTCTAACCTGCAACCTGCAAATTCTGAGTCAGAGTAATCAATTAGTTCAAAGTTACCTCCCTTGGGATACCATAGGCCTGCATTTGGATTTCCTTTAATGTATCTGATGATTCTTTTTGCAGCGCTTAGATGGCTCTCCTTGGGCTTTGATTGGTATCTGGCACAGATTCCAACAGAGAATGATATGTCTGGTCTGCTTGCAGTTAGATATAGAAGAGATCCAATGATTCCTCTGTAGGTTGTTGCATCAACATCTTTTCCTTCATCATCTGGTCCAATTCCCTGAGATGTGTTCATGGGAATCTTTACTGAGGATTTTCCTTCAACTCCAAACTTCTTGATAAGGTCTCTCGTGTATTTCCCTTAGTTGATAAAGATTCCTTCTGGAACTTGTTTTACTTGTAGTCTTAGGAAGTAGCTCAGTTCTCCCATCATACTCATTTCAAATTGACTCTGCATAACTTGAGAAAATTTCTTGCATAATTCTGCATTAGTACTTCCAAATATAATATCATCAACATATATTTGTACTAACAGAATATGATTAGCAACAGAGATCTGAAATAGAGTTTTGTCAACCTTTCCCTTAGTAAACCCATGGCTCACTGGGAATAGGGACAATGTGTCATACCATGCTCTGGGAGCTTGCTTAAGACCATAGAGGGCCTTTCTAAGCTTGTAGACACAAGAAGATTGAGTAGGAATGATAAAACCTGGTGGTTGTTCCACATAAACTTCTTCTTCAAGTTCTCCATTCAGAAATGCACTCTTGACATCCATCTGATAGACTTTGATGTTGTTGTAGGCAGCATAGTCTAGGAAGATTCTGATGGCTTCAAGTCTGGTAACTGGTGCAAAGGTCTCATCAAAATCAATTCCTTCTTCCTGACAGTATCCCTTGGCCACCAGCCTAGCTTTATTCCTTACAATGTTGTTGTCTTCATCTGCTTTGTTCTTGAACACCCATTTGGTTCCAATGACATTCTGATGCTTTGGTCTAGGAACAAGTTCCCACACTTTGTTCCTTTCAAATTGAGTAAGTTCTTCTTGCATTGCATTGATCCAGTTTGAGTCTGCAAGGGCTTCTTCTACTGTCAGGGGTTCCATCTGAGATATGTAGCAGGCACACATTGCTTCTCTTCTTGTTGTAGCAGATCTGGTCTGTACACCGCTTCTGATCTGTCCAATTACTTGGTTTGGAGGGTGATCTCTTAACCAAGTTAGATCAGGTTCTGATAACGGTTGTCTGTGTCTTTCTTGTTCTTCTTCTGAATCTTCCTCACTATCTTTGTCTTGCAAAATGAGATTCTGAATGTGAGTTGGTATAACAGAGTTGGTGACCAACTCTTGTGGGACTACTTCTGGTGTGACCACTTCTGGTGTGACCACGTTTGGTGTTTCTTCAAGATTCACTTCCTTCAGATTTTCTGTTAGTTCTTCAACAGAGTTGTGATCATCAAACTTGACATGGATAGATTCTTCAACAAGTAGGGTTCTTTTGTTGAGTATTCTATAGGCTTTGTTTGTGCTTGAATAACCTATAATTTTTTTTTTGACATGAAGAACTAAGAAATGATAATAAAATGACTTATATTCAATGTAGATCTTGTTCAGCACACAGAAATTTCCAATTAACCAAACAGTACAGCAATGAGCATCCTGTAAATTTGTTGAGAGAAACTAGAAGGGGGTTGAGGGTGTGCGAGTCAAGTAGCCATGATAAGCAAAGTACCAGGGAATTTTCTTCCCCATAGAAACTTCAATGTTGCCCATATGACACAGATTTACCTATAAATACCCCTTCATCAGCTTTCTCCTGGAACACTTTGAGATGCTCCTTTCCATTGTTAAGTATGTAGCATTTGCATTCAAATGCATGAAAGTAGCTGATATTGGATTTTCTTCCTTTCCAGAGTTCATAGGGGGTCTTCTGGTGACCTTTGTAAATCATGCTCCGGTTCTGGGTGTAGCATGCACTGTTGATTGCTTCAGACCAATATCTCATTGGTAATCTAGATTCTGCAATCATGGTCCTTGCAGCTTCTTTCAATGTTCTATTTCTTCCTTCGGCAACTCCATTCTGTTTAGGAGTTCTGGCTACAGAGAGTTGGTGCATTGTTCCATTCTGGTCACAGAAGTCCTGTATAACTTTGTTAACGAACTCTGTTCCTCTATCTGATCTGATGATCTTGACTTTCTGATTCTGTTCATTCTGTAGTAGCTTCAACAGAGATGGTAATTTCTGTAGAGTTTCATTCTTTTTCTTCAGAAAGATTGTCCAAGTGTATCTTGAATAGTCATCCACCATGACTAGAGTGTATCTTTTGCCACTAAGACTTGGAGTTTCTACTGGTCCAAATAAATCCATGTGGGTCAGATTTAGAGGACTTGTAGAAAGATCTCCACCAATGGGCTTGAAGGAGTTCTTCACTTGTTTTCCTTTCTGACATGCACTGCACAGGTTCTCCTTCTTGTACACAATGTTGGGCAGTCCATCAATAATGTGATATCTTACTAGCTTGTTGATTGTTTTGAAATTCAAGTGACTCAGCTTCTTGTGCCATTCCCAGCTGAGTTTTGAATCTCCTTTGGCTATCAGGCAGATTCCACCTTTTGCAGTAGACCAATCAACAACGTATATGTTCCTTTTTCTAATAGCTGTTAGAACCACTTCCTTAGTTGTCTCATGCTTGACAGAACAGTCTTCTTTGGAGAATTCAATTGTGTAGCCTTTGTCACAGAATTGGCTAGCACTTAGCAAGTTGAATTTCAGGCCTTTAACATATGAGACATCATCAATGATTATCTGGTTCTTGATCAGCTTACCTCTTCCCTTTTTTGACCTTCTTTATCATTGCCACCAAAAGTGACTTTTGGCCCTTTGCATCTCTGGACTCTGTTAGGCAACTCTTGTCAACTGTCATGTGCCTGGAGCATCCACTATCAATATACCAATCTTGCTCAGAGATGGCTCCAGCACACAGTTCCAGCATCAATACCAGGAAGATTTAGGTACCCAAGCAATGTTGGGTCCTAGGGGGTCCTGGAGTCTGGGCAGCCGGTACCACTTTGATCTCATCAAGTGAAACATTGGTGGGTGGTACCCATTTTCCACCTGGTAGTCATAGTAAACAGAAGTGTGATTCACTTTGGGCAGATGCTTGTGAGGATCATGCTTCCGATTTACATACTTTTGCATAGCTTTCCTGGTTGGGTAGAAGTCCCATATACTATCAAGATCAGAGGAGCGTTTAGCTTTGGGCTTCTGAAGTTGACCAGCCAACCTCTTTTGCCTAAAGTTAACCTTCTCTTGATATTTACCTTTCTGGTGATCATTTCTGGTGGGGTAGTCATGAGAATGTCTGGTAGAGTTCTGTCTTTGATTTCTGTTATTTTGAAAACATTTTCTGTTGTTAGGTTTTCTGCCAGGTTCATTGATTTTCAAAAAGGGTATCTGTTGAACCTTTATCTTTTGTTTTTCTGGTCTGACTTTCTCATGAACAACCTTAGTACCAGATACACTAGCTTGGCAAATGGGGCTAGAAATTAGTGACTCTATGACCTTATCTGCTCGAGCAACTCTGGTGCTAAGCATTACAGAGGGCTCACCTGATTCTGTTGAGCCATAACCAAGACCAAAACCAACGCCAATCTGTTGGTCAAGTAGTAACCTTTCCATTGAAGACTGGGCCTTCTGGTAGGTGTTGTACTTGATCTCAACTCACTGTATTTCTCTTACTCTCTTTAGAAGAGAAACATTTTCAGCTTCCAGCTGATCTCTTTCCTTAATTAGAAGATTGGTTTTTATCTCAACCTCCTTTCTTAAGTCAAGAATCTCAACCTTAAGCTTACTGTTTTCTTCTTTAACTGAAGAGTAAGTGGTTTGGATGACCTTAAACTCTTCCCAAAATTCAGACATTGATTCTGAATCAAAAGCTTTGCCTACCAAAGAAAAACTAGAAGTACAGGTAGAGGATACCTCATCATCAGATTGACCCATAAGGCATAGGTCTTCGGTTTCTGTATCTAGGCAACAGAATGCCTCATCAGACCCTGATTCTGAGCTGGACTCTGTCTCAGAGAGGGGGTCCTTCTCTGGTTGCTCAGTGATGAGTGCCTTCCTCCTTCTGTGCTCGTACTTCTTCTCTCCTTCTTGGCCTTATCTCTTGGACACAAGAGGGTGTGGACATTTGGCTTTGAAGTGCCCAAGTTGTCTGCAGTTGTAGCAGAGAAGCTCTCCATTGCTTTCTGAAGACTTGGTCTTCTTGTGTGGCTTTCTGCTTGAGGGTGGACTTCTGCCATCCTTGGGCTTCATAAACTTCCTGAACTTCCTGGCAAAAGCAGCCATATATTCGTCAGTTAAGAGTATGGAAGGGTCAAAGTTATTTACCTATGAGGTGCTGGTTGTGAGGGCAGTAGTTGTTCTGTCCTCAACTTCTTCTTTCTCTTCTTCATCCATCTCGAACTCATAAGACTTGAGATCAGAGATGAGTTTCTCAGTGTTGTAGGTCCTGAGATCTTTGATGTCTCTCATGGCAGTGACCTTCATCTTCCAGGGTGAAGGTAGACCTCTGAGAACCTTTAAGTTGATCTCCTTGGGAGTCAAATCCTTCCCAAGTTCTGAAATCCCAGCAGTGAGGTTGAGCAGGCGTGCATACATCTCAGCTATGCATTCTTTGGGGAGAAGCTTGAAGTCTTCAAACTTCTTCATGGAAATTGTGAGCTTGTTGTCTTTCTCCTGCTCATCACCAGCTCCTATCAGGGTAAGAGTATCCCAGATAGCCTTAGCAGATGTGCACTTCTTGATTCTTGTGAAGTACTTGTCGTCTATGGCTTTGTACAGAATGTCCTTGGCTATGTTGTCATGGTTGTACTTCCTTCTTTCTTCATTTGACCACTCATGACGAAGCTTAGTGATCATTTGGGGTTGACCACCACCAGCAGTGTATTCAGGATTCACCTTGGTAAACTCAGTGAAAGGACCTGCATCTAGGACTTCCCACATTTCATCATGCAGTGCGCAGAGATGGGCCTTCATTCGTATCTTCCAATCATCAAACTTGGTAACTAAAAACATCAGATTCTTTGAAAGAGTGTTATCCATAATAAGAGATTAAAAGAGACTAAAACAAGTGGATCTTTGTTCAGTGAGTAACCTAAAAGATTACAAGAACGAGGGGGCTCTGATACCACTTGTTGGTCCCGTTTATGTAGGGAACAGTCTAGAAGGGGGATGAATAGACTGTTCGAGTTTATCAACTTTTTCTCTAAGTCAACTCTGACTGACCAGAGAAGGTCTGGTTCTGGTGACAAAGAAGGTCGAGTTCTGGTGACAGAACTGGACCTGGCGGCGGGTTGAGTTCTGTCCGGGTAGCCTCAAGAAAATACTAAGGCAAATGCCTTTCTGATAACTCTTAAGGAAGATCTGCTGAACACAGAGTCCAACCTTTTGAGTTAAACAGTTAAAGTCTTAAGTGCAGAAGTAAATGCATAAAGTAAATGACATCGGGGATTTTTATAGTGGTTCAAGGAACAACGTGTTCCTCTAGTCCACTGTTCCACTAAACTTGCAAAAACAACAGTTTACAACGCCTTAGTCGCTAGAGCTTAAGAAGCACTCCTCGTCTTCTTCAAGCCGAGTTGCCACCCGGGATGCAGTCCTGCTTCCTGATGGCTGGTCTCGTTTCACTGAGTCTCTTGGAAGTATCCCCACTTCACTTACTCCAGCTAGTTTGAGATGTCCCTTCTTTTTCAAGAAGTGTTTGATTCAAGATCAGTTTCCTCCAACTTGGCTTCTTCACAAAGGATGTGTAAATGAGGCTTTCGAAGTGTTGAAGAACTGGAGGAACTTTGCTTTTGTAGGAAGAAGTATATGAAGTTGAAATCTTTCCTAGAGTAGGCTTTTCTTGTCAAAGATGATGAAGTTGTAATCTCAGAAAAGCCTGAAGTGTGTTTTAAGATTGTAGCAAAGTTATCGTGGTAGTTCTTCGAAGTGTATCTTATATACTGAGAGCGGTCTTCCTGTTGGTGTGTAGAAGACTGCTTCATTAAATGCTTGTACTGTTGATTTGACCGGTTGGTTCTTCGACTTGCTATTTTGGGGGCGAAAGGGTATCCGCATGGTTAATCATCAGCTTTAAATATCTCTTCGTACGTACAACATTAATTGAGCATTTAATGCGTGTACAGTACCATGTTCCATCGAATGGCTCCTAGCCGTTAGGGAATTTCCCGTTAGTTTCACGGCCGGTGGAAGTTCCTTCGAATTCTTCTATGTACGGAGCATTTCTGGTAAAGGCAGTAGAGGGCAACTCTATTGAAATCCTGACCTTCTGTCCGGGTTGCTTTTACTGGACCAACAGAGATCCTGAGGTTCTCTGTCCCGTCGAATATGCTACAACATTACACTTAGAAAATTTCTAATACAAAAATTCTAATGGGGTACTTTAATAATCTAATTATGCTAGCATCATCAAAATCTAATTACAATTATTCCTTACAAAGTAAACAACAACTTCTCACAAAACAAGGGTACAATAACAACAAAACTAAATATTACAAGCACACTTCTAGCTACCCTTCTTTGGTCTTCTTGTCAAATGGAATTGTCAAAGTTAGTGTCATTTTCACACCTTCGGCCATTGTAGCTTGTGCAAACATTTGTATAAGTTCATAAACATCACCTTTCACCTTTGCATCTCCACTTCCTTCACCTTCTACACTTGGACCTTCCCTTCTATAATTGCTTCTTTCACCATTTTTCCATTCAAAGTAATTGCATTGTGTGCAATTGTAGAACAATCTGCCTTTATTCTTTCCAACCTTTGTTGTAACCAAGCATCTTTTAATGCCAATTGAACAAGCAGGGCAATTTTTCTTGTTAGGGCATTCATCAAGGAAATGTGTTGAACTCCTGCAACTATGACATATACCATAATTTGTCAACATATTTCTCCTGCAAAATTAATCAAACCACAAACATCATGACACCCACTCAACCCTAGACATCTGGTTCGATTTTTAAAAAAAAAGAAGAATGAAGTATATGTACGCACCTGAAGACCAAGAACGAATGAAGGAAGAGAGCTCTTCAATACTCCAAACGGCTGAAGAACGTATCAAGGAAGAGAGCTCTTCAGGGCGAACGAAGAACGGTTGGAGAGGAACGAACGAAGTCAGGGTTGGGATAATTCGAATTAGGGCTTTTTAAACGAAAAGGATGTGAAGTTACAAGTTTAACCCTGATTAAAATGAAAGATAGACAGCGTTTGTAATTTTTATAACGGCAGGGGTGACATTTATAATTATTCGGACAACTCGGGGGTGAAATTTAGAAAATCTGAAACATGGGTTTGGGATTTCAATATGGTGGATAATTGAGGGGTCAAATGTGTGATTTTCCCTTCATCTTATATCATATAATTATATTCTGCAAATTAATTCTTAAACTTTACATTTTATATGTTCTTAAATTGTATTGTTTAGCTATGTGATAGTTCCCATTGAGCCCGAGAAACCATTCAGCTCCTTAGATAGTTTTCTAGAGTCCATCAAGATAGAGTCCAATAGCTTAGATAGTTTTCCCCACGATTATCGTCTTATTAACATTTATTGATATCCGTCATGAAGGGTCCCAAATGGGTTCGACCGGACGGCGGTTCAGGGGCGGACCTACGGTATAATGAGGGTAAGCATTGGCTTAACCTCAAAAAGTTTCACTAGCCTAAGTGGTAATAGCTTAAAATTTAGATGCTTCATTCGGCTTCAGGTCATAGGTTCGAATCCCCCTAAGGCTACACCCAAATTGTTTTTTAAACTTCTCAGGTAACATATGGGCCATGCGAGTGGGCCTTTTATTTTACTTCGAGTGGGCCTTTTAAAGAACCTTTGCGGACATGATGAATCTGATACATCTTCTTTTTTTGGCAAAAGATAACTTAATTATTATTGAAACTCAGATCTAGATACAAATTCGCCATAACAAAGGCCACACTGGGATGAGACTTAGAGCTGGAATCACGCTTAATAGCGGTCCAACTCGCTAACCCCACAATTTGGTAGACTCCATTCACAGCAATGATGCACCTGCTACTAAAATGAAAATCAAGAAACACAAAAGAGTCCTTAGACAACAAGAAAGTATAAAAAGAACATAATCCAGTTTTTCCAGCCACTGGCAAGGAGACGGCGGTTTGACCAGTCCCCGCCAAAGGTTTCTCCTGTGTATCCTCAAAGTCCCCGGTTACTGGCGGTACTCCCTAGACAGCACCGCCACTTGCAATTTTTTTGGATTTGCCTCATCCACATCCATGCTTGCTTGTACTCCATCCTCGCTAACCATCTCAATGGCCCTGCGCTTTCTTGGTTCTTCCTGGGTAGTAGCTATTTCCTTTCCCTTTGATAGAAGCCCTTCCACCACATAGCTTTCCCGCTCACTTGTTGCTTCATCCGTGACTGCACCCTCATCCCTTCTGTCCCCTGGCCTGATATTACTAGGAATCAACCACCTATTGCCCGGATGCGAGCCGTTCTGCCTCATATCAGCCCGTAACCATGACCCGTAAGGCTTCTCACCAATCCATAGACCACTGTGTGGATTAGAGGAACAGAAACGGTCAGCATGACCAAGGATCCCACATAGGAAACAAAAATTTGGGAGTCTCTCATAACGAAAGTCTACCCATATCCAGCTATCCCCCTCCTGTCTGACCTGCAAACGCCTGGTCAAAGCCATGTTAATATTGATAGTGACTCTAATGCATAGAACCAACTTTTGCTTTCCACCAAGAGAGCCCTCGTCTACTTGCACAAACGATCTAATGATGTTGGCTATTCCACGAGCTGCTCTTGCCGTCATGTAGCTTAACAGTAAGTTGTGTACCTGAACCCAAAAATCTGCATGGTCTACTGGAATTTCAAGGGGTCTATCAGTATGCCCCACACGCTTAATGACCACAAGATTTTGTTCAAAGGACCAAGGTCCTTCGTCAATAACTCTACTCATATCTCCTTCATGATAGAATTGCAGTAGGAATTTAGACTCCCCAATCTCATCAATTGAAACTCCCCTAACTGGCCGCCACACCATCGCCATTGTTTGGCAAAAAGAAATAGCACGAATTGGTTTGTCTGAAACAACCCTGGCCACAGCCGAAAGACAGGCTTCCTCACCAACCACATCAGCACTCTCTGCCAAATCTACTGCGAGCACCAAACCCCTATTCTCCTCTTCAGAAAAAGATATCATATTGTAGTTTTTTGTAACAATCTCCATGATGCATATGTTATTACTACATCACACCTCCTCGTGGAAGCCGGCGTGATCGCTTTTGTAAAACAAGAGTTATTACGAGTGATAATGATGCATCTTCTAATCAAGGTAACTCTCTTGAACTTCTAAAGGTTCTTGCAGCTCGTAATGAAGATATAAAAAAATGTGTTTTACAAAACACCCCCGATAATCATCGCTTAACTGCCCCTAAGATTCAAAAAGACATTGTCCATGCTGCTGCTACAGAGACCATCAAAGCAATTATAAATGACCTTGGCAATGAATATTTTTCTATTATTGTTGATGAGTCTCGAGATGTATCCATCAAGGAAGAAATGGCCATTGCTTTACATTATGTTGACAAAAATGGAAGCATTGTTGAGCATTTTATCGGGGTTGTTCATGTTAAGGATACAAGTGCTTTGACTTTGAAGAAGGGGATTGTACTACTCCCTCCGTTTCTGAAACAAGTTCCACCTTTCCTTTTCGGGCAGATTCAAAATTAAGTTCCACTTTCAAACATTTCCTTATTATCTACATCAAAACAGTGTCAAACAGTGCCAAACAGTGTTCAAACAGTGTCAAACAGTGCACTCCACAGTAAAGTCAAATTTATTTTCTTAATATGTGTGAAGTCAAATGTGGAACTTGTTTAGGAATCGGAGGGAGTAGTATTTAGTAAGTATGGATTAAGTGCATCAAGGACAGGGTTATGATGGGGCTAGCAATATGCAAGGTGAATTTAATGTGCTTAAGAGTTTAATTTTGAAAGAAAATCCATCTGCTTTATGTATTCATTGCTTTGCTCATCAGTTGCGACTGACTCTTGTTTATGTTGCAAAAACACGTGATCATGTTGCTTTGTTTTTTTATTTAATTTCTACACTTATCAATATTGTTGGGGGTCGTGCAAGCGATACGACTTGCTTCGTGAAACATATGCAGCTAGAGTTAAAGAAGGAGTTGAAAAAGGTGAAATTCAGATTGGGCGAGACATGAATCAAGGAATTGGTTTGAAACGAAGTGGTGAAACTCGTTGGGGTTCACACTATGGCAGCTTGATTAGTTTAGTTCAAATGTATTCCTCGGTGATTGATGTTCTTGAAGTTATCAAAGAAGATGGGTGACTTCAGATCAAAAGGGCGAGGCTATGCGACATTTAGACTATATACAAACTTTTGATTTTGCATTCTTTTTGCATTTGATGAAGACCGTCTTGGGAATTAAAAATGAACTATCTCAAGCATTGCAAAGAAAGGATCAAGATATCCTTAATGTGATGCAATTAGTAACTATTGCGAAGGGGTGCTTGCAAGATATGAGAGATAATGGATGGGATCCATTATTGGAGGAAGTGTCTGCATTTTGCACAGTTCATGATCTTGACATTCCTAATATGGAAGATAAATTTATAACAAAAGGCAGGTCACGGCCCCAAGCTAAGGATATAAAATATTGGGAGCATTATAAGTATGACTTATTCTATACAATTGTGGATATGCAGCTTCAAGAACTTAATTACCGTTTTAGCGAGTCCAACACTAAGTTGCTTCTTTGTTTGAGCTGCTTGAGTCCAGACAAGTCCTTTGAAGCATTTGACATGCTCAAGTTGATTGAGTTTGCTAACTTTTATCCAAGTGATTTCTCTAGTTTGGAGTTGGTAGTTCTTGAAAATCAATTGGAGACTTATATTATTGATATGTGCAGTAATGATGAATTTTCAGACTTGAAAGGAATTGCTTGCCTTGCGGAGATGTTGGTGAAGACGGGAAAACATCGTGTTTATCAGTTAGTTTACTTACTTCTTAAGTTGGCATTGACATTACCTGTTGCTACCGCCAAGGTTGAAAGAGCCTTTTCAGCGATGAAAATTGTGAAGACCGAGTTGCGAAATCGGATGGGAGATGATTGGATGAATGATTGTTTAGCTCCTTATATAGAAAGTGATGTGTTTGATAATTGATGATGAGTTAATAATTCAGCACTTTTAAAATATGCAAGCACGCCGAGGACAACTATAAAAGGTACCTTTTCTTTTATTATATATATACATTTTATTTAGCCTTTTTTAATTCATGTAATATACTATTAGTTTTATTTATGTGCATACACTGAGCTCCAATGCCTAGATCCGCCACTGCGGCAGTTCCTGTCAAGCTGGCTGGACAAGAAAGATTGTCTACACACACACATGCCGGTAGCTGCTGACACTATTTTGTTTCATCCTGCAAAAGATGGATATCATACCGTTACTATATATATAGGTTTTGGTTCAAATAAGAACATGATCTTAGGAGAGAAATGAGAATGAATCTGGACCATTAGATTTGCATTAAGTGGAATTAAATGTGCATTAGATGAAACTGTATTGTGCATTAGGTGAAATTGAAATGTGTAGCACAAATGGTACGATGCAGTGACATTATGTGAAGCTGAATTGTGCATTAGTTGACATTGAAATGTGCACTAGGTGACTCTGAAATGTGCAGAATAAAATGTACGGTGTGATGTTATTTTTGTACGTTTTATTCCGCACATTTAAGTTTCATCTAATGCACATTTGAGTTTAAATATCATCTAATGCACATTTCAATTTCAACAAATGCACAATTCAGTTCCACATGATATAATCCAACGGTCTAGATTCATTCTCATTTCTCTTCTGAGAGGTTGTGCTTACTGGAACCACTCCCTATATATATATATATATATATATATATATATATATATATATATATATATATATATATATATATATATATATATATATATATATATATATATATATATATATATATATATATATATATATATATATATATATATAGGGTATGGTTCATGTGAGAACACTCTCTTAGGAGAGAAAAGAGAACAAATCTTGATCATTTAAAATCTCAAATCAATGGTATTAGATCATTAGTGAAACGGTGGCATAAATGAAAATATGCACAACTTGAAACCACTAACGGAGAGGTTATCACGTTAACCTAACAGAAACTTTAACATTGAATAATTAATGTGCCGTAACTATCAACAATATTTTAGATGATTTCAATTGAAACCACTTAAGTCCAATATGGAATTAAATTCATAAGTTCAGAAAAGTCTCACCCACGTGTCATTTTCAATATAGATATGTTTGGTTATATTATTATCCACCATATTTTATTAAAATTACTACGTACAATTTTCTATTTATTTTGTTTTGTTCTTTTCCAATTTTTTAGTGCACTTATATTGGTTTTATAGTGCAACTTTAAAAGTGTACTCCACATTTATAATGTCAAATAAACTTATGATTAGTTAGGCTATGATTTTGGTGAGATTTCTCACGTGACAAATGAGAATGGCCTAAAAGTACGATGCACATCTTGGTTAATGATGTTGCACATTTATGATAAACATAATGCACAATTTAAAGTGCTATAACAATTTAATTTATTTAAAAATGTAGCGGCATTTTGTGATTCATGACAAGCACATTTATGTTTCAAATCATGCATAATTGTTACGACCAAATTCATTTTCTTTCCTCTTGTATGATTTTGGTGGGAACAGTTTCTCACGTGATAAATGAGAATGACCTACAACGATGCACATCTTGAGTAATGATGTTGCACATTAATGATAAACATAATGCACAATTTAAAGTGGTATAGCAATTTAATTTGTTTGAAAATGTAGTTGCTTATTTTTATTCATGACAAATACATTTTTGTTTCAAATCATGCACAATTGTTAAGGATCAGATTCATTTTTATTTCTCTTTTAGGATATGGTTTTGGTGTGTGTTGGTCCAAAATAGGACACTCGTAGGCTTTTAGGAAAGCTACGTACGACACTCAAGCAGGAATTAGGAAAGCAAGAACGAGAATGGAAAGTAGCTAGGAGATTTAGTTGTCAGAAATAGCATTTCAAAATTGCTTCCTCTAATCTGAATTACAACCCGCCTTTTATAGGCGTATAAAAATCGTAACTGCTACCGATAATAATGACCAATTAATTACAACATTAATACGGAATTAAATACATAATTAATAGCGTGTTAATTGCTTGACCGTTACTCTTCCGGTTGTGGACTTGGATCCACGGGTCTAAGTTCGGGGCTTGGGTTGATTAGGTTCTGGGCCTAGTCCCATTACTCCATCACGAGTCCCCCACTCCCTTAGTCGAGTAGTAGACTCGGTTAAGAGGGAGTAGTCCAAGTCAATTGCTCTTCTCCGAGACTAGAAGATCCCCGCCCTTGTCCGTGTTGGGAAGATGTCTCATTAAAAACCTTCATTAGGAAAAAACACAATGGGAAAAAATCTTAATGAAGGGAAAAAGAGTACATCTGACACCCCCAAGTTGAAGCAAGAGGTGAGATCCTCATCCTTTATTGCAATGGTCACCATCTGCAAATAGGACGGATAGAACTGTTTTTCTCGTCGGGCTCAGACTCGTCAGGTTTGTCATTTGCTTTCTTGAAGACGGTAAGACCATCAGTCCTCCACTTCATGCAGTTGTACCTACACATAAAAGAAACTAGTGTAGAATATATAGAGCATCTGGCCTGGTGTCGAACCACGGCTCAGTGTGTAAGTGAGTCGGTCTCACAACTTGAAAAGAGTGACATCATGTTCCCAAGTTAGGCCTCAACCCAGTCTCCGAAGGAAAGATTGAATCCACGAGTAAGTGAGGCGGACTCCTCACTCGAACGGATAATCCAACCCCAAAGAACTAAAGTATATCAACCTTTTCGAGAAATGTGAATGTCAATTAAGTGACAAAATTGCTCGGAAAAGCGTGGCCCTAGGCCCCTAACAAGAGTTTAACTCTCCGCCCGAGGTTAGTAGTTCGAACCCGCAAGTAAAGACTTTTGAACGGGTGACTCGTCCCCCGAGGTTGGAGTGTGATGCACTATGAAGAGGTAAGAGCACGCAAGAACTCGTTTGAATTCAAGAGTGTACGGTATTAACATTTATATTGGAGCTTATTAATCGTCACACCCATTTGACGTGACCCGGTGGCGCGAGTGTGTGTGCTCGGCCAGTGTACGAGTGTGTGTGCTCGCCCGGTGTACATGAGTGATCAGATTCATAAGTCTGTTGTTCAATGTTAAAATTACACACACTTAACAAGAGTAAAAGCAATCATATTACTTAAAATACCTTTTCAAATGTTTCAATTTATGATTTTTTTTTGTATCAAATATAGAGGATTTTTGGAAACTTAGATTTAGAACCAAACGGGCCCGAATGAGTTGCTGAAAATGCAGCCCGTCATCATCCTTGAGGAGAATCAAATTTGGTCTTAGTGTAATCTTGGTCCATTCACTTTAACGCAGAGCAGACTCTTGCTCCATAGGAATTAGGTGGACGCACATTTGAAGGCCTATCTCATGAATAGGCGTGGCGATGAGGAAGACCAGCACCGACGTCGGCGTGCGGCATCCAGCTGTGATTGGCGAAGAGAACAAGAGGAAGTGGAACTGTAGCACCTTGAATTGGGATGAATTTCTTGAATTTTTTCCTACTAAAGTGATGTGAGAGATCAGTAGAGGCTCTCAATGAAAGCACCAATGTTGGTCCAAAATAGGACGCTCGTAGACTTTTAGGAAAGCTACGTACGACACTCAAGCAGGAATTAGGAAAGCAAGAATGAGAATGGAAAGTAGCTAGGAGATTTAGTTGCCGGAAATAGCATTTCAAAATTGCTTCATCTAATCTGAATTACAACCCGCCTTTTATAGGCGTATACAAATCGTAACTACTACCGATAATAATGACTAATTAATTACAACATTAATACGGAATTAAATACATAATTAATAGCGCATTAATTGCTTGACCGTTACTCTTCCGGTTGTGGACTTGGATCCACGGGTCCAAGTTCGGGGCTTGGGCTGATTAGGTTCTGGGCCTAGTCTCGTTACTCCAGTGTGAATAGTTCCTCACTTGACAAATGAGAACGACCTAAAATAATGCACATCTTCGTTAATGATGTTGCATATTTATGTTTAAGATAATGCACAATTCGAAGTCGTATAACAGTTTAATTTATTCAAAAAATATACCTGCACTTTGTGATTCATAACAATGCAAACTTTTGTTTCACATTGTGCACGTACGCACTCAAAAGTAAATATGCACTTTTAGTAACATTATTGTGCACTTATATACAAATGTGCAAAATTTTACCAAGTATATTTTTTAAAAGAAAATATACACTCAAAGTTAAAGTTACTTTAGATGTGTGTATGTAAAATTAATGCATCTGGATGATTCCATAATGGACAGACCCTTCAAACTAACACTTAAGCTAAAAATTGCAATAATGAATTTTATTACGAATTAAGAAATATCGGAGTAGAAGTTAAGTCTTAAAAAATCAAAACAGAAGTTACGTGATAAGTAAGAGATGCGAAATATGTGGGAAGAGTGGAAAGTCATTAAACCTCTAACGGCGCAGTTCTAAGCAAAGTGTTTGTCCGTTAAGGCATTTGGTTTAACTCAAACTTAATTGACGATGGAGATGCATTCTAGGTTCTCTCCTAAGATGTTATTCTCAAATGATCTCAACTCTCTCTCTCTCTCTCTCTCTCTCTCTCTCTCTCTCTCTCTCTCTCTCTCTCTCTCTCTCTCTCTCTATATATATATATATATATATATATATATATATATATATATATATATATAGAGAGAGAGAGAGAGAGAGAGAGAGAAATTCTGAGGTCCAACAGCCCCCGGTCCGAACACCGTCCGAACACAGCCATTTGGGGCGGTTACCGGTGTAATTTTTTGATGATTTTTTTTGAGAATGTTCCTCATCAAGTCTAGTTTATTCATACCAAATTTCAGCTCATAATACGATCAGGAAGGCAGTCAAATCATTTTTTGAAGTTGACTGCACCAAAATATACGTATAAAAACGCAGTACACTTCAGAAAATGATTTGACTGCCTTCGATCGAATTTTGAGCTGAAATTGTGGTATGGATATACTAGACTTAATGAGAAACATGCTCAAAAAAATTCATCATAAAATTCCACGCGGAAGTGCCGCAAATGGCGATGTTCGGACGGTGTTCGGACATGGGCTGCTGGACAGGATCATTCCTATAAATATATATATATATATATATATATATATATATATAGAGAGAGAGAGAGAGTAGTGTTCCGATTAGGAATTCCTCACCGGAAGCGTCGTCCGGACGGCGTCATTTGGCCGCCTTCCCGGCAGAATTTTTTGATGAAATATTTATGGCATGTTCTTCATCAATTATAGTTTATCTACACAAAAAGTAGCTAAAAACTCAATCGGGAAGGCTGTCAAATGATTTTTGAAAGATAAGTGTGTTGGAAAATACATATAAAACGCAGTTAACTTCCAAAAATTATTTGACGACCTTCCTGATTGAGTTTTTAGCTGGTTTTTTTGTGGATAAACTAGACTTGATGAAGAACATGCCATAAAAATTTCATCACAAAAGTCCACCGGGAAGGCGTCCAAACGCCGCCGTCCGGACGGCGGTTCTAGTCCGAAATACTTGACCTGAACTTCTCTCTCTCCCTCCCTCTCTCTCTCTCTCTCTCTCTCTCTCTCTCTATATATATATATATATATATATATATATATATATATATAGAGAGAGAGAGAGAGAGTAGTGTTCCGGTCAGGCCTTCCTGACCAGAACCGTCTCCGGGCGACGGCTTTTGGGGTCCTTCCCGGTGGCTTTTTTTGATGAAATTGTTATGACATGTTCTTCACCAAATCTAGTTTATGCACAAAAATATTCAGCTAAAAACTCAATCAGGAAAGTTGTCAAATGATTTTTTGAATTAACTGCGCAAAAAAATACATATAAAACGCAGTTAACTTCCAAAATTCATTTGACGACCTTTCAGATTGAATTTTTAGCTGAATTGTTTTGTGGATAAACTAGACTTGATGAAGAATATGTCATAAAAATTTCATCAAAAAAAGTCACCGGGAAGGAACGCAAAAGCCGTCGACCGGATGGCGGTTCTGGTCCGGAATTCCGGACCTGAACATTTGTCTATATATATATATATATATATATATATATATATATATATATATATATATATATATATATATATATATATATATATATATATTCATATAACTTCCTGATCCATCCAAGGAACGGATAGAAAACAAAATGAATTTACCAAGGGTAAGTTCGTAAAAAATATATATTTCTCTAGATTGAATTCTATTTTAAGGCTATATTTAGTAAAAGACAAATGCTATTGTCACCCCAATTTTTACCCCATTTTGTACCTCTCCCTACATTTGTGATTCACAAAAGCACTTCATTAAAATGAAGCAATTCATTTAATGTGTTGGGCTTTTGTGACCCACAAATGTAGGAAGGGATACAAATGAGATACTAAATGGGGTACCTCTAGCGAAGCTCTTAGTAAAAAAATGGGTTGTGTTACTTGTGTTTAGAATTTACCTTTTTCAAATTTATTGATACATATATTTGAAACCCCAATTAGACCAAGCGTGTTAAGTTTATTTTAACTTCTGTAAAAAATGACAAGGGTTCCACCCCAATCTACGCTCAGGCTCAGCTCTATGTTTCATCAAGAATTCCAGTTCAATGATTGATGATTGACCACCAAATTAACGTATTTACAGATTTAGAACTTATGAACCAAAATCTGATACAAATCAATTCTGGATGATTACAACTACTATGAAAAGGCAAACTGCCACAAGGCACTAAAAGAGACCCATGTCCATCTCATCTAAGAACAAAAACTATAATGCCATCAATCATCATACTGCTGGTGAGTCGCACACCACTTCATGGCCATATTTCATAATGCTTACACGTTGTATATGAGACACCCAAGTCATACTGGTACTCGCTTTCCCCGGTAACGATCAAAAAACTGCATCCATAGCCATGAAGAGCATAAAGGGCATTAGAGAAGTTAACGATCTTCAAGAGCCATATAACATATTATAGTTGTTTTGTTTTGTGAACAGAACATGTTTTCAAGAGCTATCCATAATTGCTCATTCCTAAGAGTGATTATATTTTTTTACAGAGGGCTGGGGGATCTGGGGGTCAGGGGAAAGGGGCCCGGGGTAAAGAGGGCTGAAACTGTTTACGTAGAGTTTCAAACCCATGACATCGCTTATATTTTTACTTATTTTGTTTCAGAACCACATCAATTCAATTCTGCCAAACGCTTCAACCTGATTCTCTTTTATTTACACCACAATTGAATTATTTAACTCGACCAATCTAATACTTGCATATTATGATTCTTAGAATCAGAATCAGAACCATCATTTTGCTAGCAGCCTCTTAATATGCTTCAGAGCAGGCATCATATTTGGCATATTCTTACTACTCACCGACCGACTAGGGAGTACAGAGTATAATATTTTACTCCATGCATCTAAAAAAAGAGTCCTCGCAAATTAAAAAGCCTATTTTTCCTATAATTTGCAAAAATAAAATTCACATACAACTATACAAGTCACATATAATAAAGGTGGAAATAATTTAAATACCCCAAACTTTGAAGAGGTGTGATGTTAGCACCCAGACTTTCATATGTAATATTTATACCCCGAACTATACATAAAAAGTAATATTAGTACCATGACATACGTTCTTTTTCTTTCACAATGTAAATTTATGACGCTTTAACTACACATTTATAAATGTTTAAGTATTTTAAATCATGGGCTTAACACCAATATGTTTACATTTTCGAATAAAAAAAAATATAGTAATGGTGCTAACATAACTTTTTATGTGAAGTTCGGGGTATATATATTACATATGTAAGTTTGGGGTGCTTACCTCACACCCCTTCAAAGTTTAGGGTATTTAAATTAGTTTCCCCTATAATAAATTTAGGCAAACCAACGAAAAAATTTAAAAACATAAATTAATGACTTTTGATAGTTTCACATTGCCAAAATAAAAAAGTTATACGTAGTATTTAACATGATTCTTTATGGGAATGGGGGTAGTAGTTCTAATATCAAGCAATAAGAGGAGTACAGCAGATTAGTGATTTTGTCATGTGGCAAGCACTCAACGTCATTAATAACAGGATTTAAAAAACTAGCAAATCATACATTATGCAGAATGAGCTCAACAAGCTGATTACAGAAAAGAAAAATCAATGCATCGGCGCAATTAAGACAATGTCTTAGCTTCTGCACTATTGGTTCTGAAATGTCTCAACAAATGAAAGGTGACATACCGATCTGACAAAAGGCTGTTGAAAGAGCCAGCCAAGAATAGGTATCTTTTGCAGGAAAACTGCCAAAGTCGGCCAGAACCCACTGCAAAATATATAGTCAGTCAACAACCTACTAAAACAACTCAAGTCGAAAATGCACACAAAAGTGGGAGAAGGTAATAGAATTATTAGAATATTTCCCTATAAATATATATGTCAGGGCTCCTTAGAGAGCACCCTGTTTCATAAAAAAGCATGCCACTAACCTGAAAAGCACAACAAAACCATAAGCCTCAAGAATCATTCCCAGAATAGGCCATCCAATGACAACCAAGAAAAAGCCAATTCCAAATGACATTGTTCCCTGTGCAATGCTTGAAAAATGAGACCAACTAGTATACGGACTCAAGTGAAAGTATATATGCCTAAAAAATAGTATACCATAAAATACAAAGGCACACAAATTATAAATGTGAGATACTGAGAACGAGGTGAAGTACAACAAGAAAACGGTAGAAACCTTATAGTTGCTACGCTTCATGAAGAACTGCATGGATGGCTTCAGACCAATTGTTAAGGCCACCCCAGATACAAAGAGGATCTGGTTCAGTAAAAGTGTAAAACGAATGTATGTTAATCGCTTGCAGAAGGAAATAAGTGTAGGAAAACCAAGAGGAATTACACAAACAATGTCAAAAGCAAGGCTACTCACATTTCCCATGGCAATTAGCCCCTTGTCGAAGAAGAAAATGATTCCTAAGAATGAAAAGAAAACTCCAAATCCTGTCAACCCTAGACCAATCTCTGTTTCATTGAGCCACCACAAGTTCCTTAGAAAACATGGAATTTTGATAGCACACGTAGTTTTTCACTTTCTATTCATTTAATCTTCTAAAATTCATTCATAATATGATTAATAAAAAAGAAAGAAAGCTCAATGATTCTAAACTGGACTGCTGAACCATTGAGTTTAGTTAAGCCATAACTTTTTAATATACTCCGTAATAATCAAAATCCGAATTATATACTAACATTTTGCCTATCAAGTAGAGTGCAGACTTCTTCTTTTTCTTTTCTTTCTTACCAAAACTCTAGAAGTATGGCTTCTCTTTTAAGCTTATCGAACACTCTACTTTACCTTGTTAAACACTTAATTTGTCTAGCCCTAAATATCAATACGACATTCAAATATTCATTTATCCAGAACCAAGTAGGAAATCAAACTATTTCTTCTTATCAAGCCTCACCAGGGGCTTCCTTACCATTTCCCAATAATCTCCACAAAAGAAAAACTCAAATTATCATAACCAGTGCTTTACTAAGAACAAGTTGGGAAAACAGTAATTCTAACCAAAGCTTTCCTCTGAAATCTGAGGAGATTTTGGGATCACAGAAATTAACTCCTTAAGTATCTATTTTATACTACATATCATTTAAAGCTTGCAATAGAGGTACCCCGAGAAAAGCAATGGACTTACTTTTACGGTCGTTCATCTCGAAGGAAACCATTTCCGTAGATTCAGAATAAAGTCGGACCGGATAGGAAACTAAAAAACGCTTCGAGGAGCGAGAAGAGAGAACAAAACGTCAGAAATAGACCTGGACTAGAAAATCTAGCACGATCTGGTTCAATAATATCCCAACTCGACGTGTAAATTCAAAGATCCGGTTGTATGAAAACGCGTATATACGTGGAAATGAATAGAAAGCGCACCGACTATGCTGCCGGTGATGTGGTAGCGCTGGCCGAGGAGATTGCCGGCGAGAATGGGGCGAGAGGAAGGATTGACGGCAGATAGGGGGACTCGTCTTACATGCCAAAACGGTATCCGCCCGCTGGCGTTTGTTAACCGAGTTAAGAAAGCAAGAAACCGAGTTAAGCAAGCAAGAGTAATACGAAGTAAATTGTTTTTTACATCGGAACCGAACCTTTAAAATCCGATTCGATTTGATTCCTACACATGAATTATAAATTGTTAACGATTCGGTTCTTATTCAATACTACCTCCGTTCCTATTTTATCTTCCAACCCACTTTGGCACACAATTTAAGAAAAGTGGGTATTGTGTGGTGGAGAGTTGTGCAGAAGAGAGAGAAATGTGTAAGAAATGTTGTGAACCACAAATTCTTTACCAAAAAGGGAAAGTGGAAATATAATTGGAACAGACGAAAAAGGAAAGTGATGGAGTATATGGCCCGGGAACCCCCGGCCCACAGACTCCTACTACTCCAGTAAAGGCCCAACAGGCCCAGAAGGCCCAACAGGCCCAAATCATGGCGCCCGGAGTACCAAGCAGCCCACAGCGCACCAGGGGTGCCTTCGACCCCCTGGCCGAAGGCTCTAAACTCTCACAGAATGGGTTTCTCAAGCAAACTAAGAAACTGGGAGAAAACGGCGAGAACAGTAGCCCTCGGCACCAGGAGCCCTCGGCACCAGGGTGCCCTCGGTTTGAGGAGCCCTCGGCTACTGCTCTATAGCCGAAGGCACCTCACTCGACAAGATCTCCTCTTCACGCGCGTACAGATCACCGTACCCTGTACAACGTCCCATCCAACAGTCGCATTAAATGCGGCCACATGCGGTTGCCAGCGCCAACCGGATGAGGTGACCTCTCGGCCAATGGATGCCTGACACGTGTCCCTGTCCGGCATTTATTGCTACTATAAATAGCACCCCCTTTTCTCCGTTGTAAACCACGACATTCATACTGAATACACTCTCTCTCTTACTTACTTATGCTCTGACTTCTCTCTAAGTTATTCCCAGCGATAACCCCTCGGATATATACCCCCCGGGTAGACTATCCATCATTTGGTGCTTTCATTGAGAGCTCGAACAATCGAGTAAGAAACCCTCCCCCTTCGCCAAACACTAGCCCTCTACCAAAATGGTGAGAACAACACGTGCCAACTCCAAAAACGTAGAACACAAGAACCTGGCCCTCGGCGACGTCAACGCCCCCGAAGCCTCTCACAGGCTCCCGAGGGCGGTGTCATCGCTGGGCTGGAACAGGCGGCTGTCGACCTTCGCCTTCAGATCCAACAGAATGCCCCCGATGCCCGCCTCGGCATCGAGGCCAAAAAGAAAAACCGGAGCGACGACCAAGTCAGTCCTCCGGTTCTCACCATCGACATTCAATCGGCGCTCTCCGCCTTCATCCAGACGCTCACTCAGAACCCAGGTGCCTTCGGCACCCTGGCTCCGGCTCAACCCCAGGTCGGGGAGAACATCGTACTTCCCCCTCTGCCACACCCTTTCGGAAACCCCATCCCTCGGGTAAGGAATGACGAAGGGGTAGTGGCCCAAGATACGGCCTCCCAGGAAGTTCAGTCCCGGGACCGCCACAATGACAACAGAGAAAGGCCCCGCACTTCCGCCCTCAACCGGCTCGGAGGAGGGCCAGACCGCCGAGGGGTCCAAGACCGCCTCGGAGGGAAAGCACTCCAAAGGCCCCAGGAAAGCGGAGGGTCTGTCTCGAGGGCAGACGAGGAGCGTCCCCCTCGGGACAAAGGCAAGGCACCCCTTCATGCCGATGATGCTCGCCACCAAATCAATCAGGCCCACTCGGCCCGGGTTCGTTCGTAGGGGGCGGAGACCCTCCCGAAGGATCCCCAGGACGAAATTATTGCGGCCCCATCCAACGCCGGCTTGATGAAATGGAGGCCAACAAAGCTCACGCCACCACCTCCACCCCTCATTCAGATTTCAAATACGAGGCCATGATGGCCAAAATGGAGGAATTACAGAAGAAGGTGGCCGAGGGCTCCGGGGAACCCGTCATCCAGCTCCGGACCCGGACGCCATTTACCCCAAGGGTACTGGCGGCCCGGATCCCGGAAAAATACCGAGGGCAACACATACAGCCCTACAACGGGAAGACGGACCCCCAAGAACACTACAGCAAATATCAGAACAGCATGATGATGGTAGGGGCGTCGGACAAATATTTGTGTCGTTGGTTCCTCTCCACCTTAGAGGGGCCGGCATACGAATGGTTCAACCGGTTGCCCGAGGGCTGCATTGATTCGTGGCAAGAACTCGCCCAGCGATTCTTGACACAATTTGCCGGGAGGCGTCGTACGAGGAAGCACTTCTCCCACCTCCTAACCATACGCCAGAAGAGGGATGAGACCCTTCGGGACTTCCTGGAGCGCTGGAGAACGGAGGCCGACCAAGTCGACGGTGCTGATGACAGGACCCTCCTGGCCCTCCTACAGACCGTCCTCCGCACCGGCAACTTTTCAAGGAGCCTCATCATTGACCCCCCCCCCCCCCCCCCGCGACTACATAAGGCTTTGCAGCGGGGGGACCGATATGCTGAGGCCGAGGAGGTGGAGAAATACCACCAGCATCCGGATCAGCAGCCCCCGAGGGCTGACAACAAGAACAACTGAGGGCCAGGGGCTCCTCCAAATCACCCCAAGTCTTCAGGACCCTCCGATGATCGCCCTCGGCAAGGCCAAGCCCGGGGGAGGTTATAAGAGCAACCCTAAGACTTGGGCACAGCCCATTCTCCTGGACCGCCCCCGGACACCATTGACGCACCCCGTCAGCATCGTCCTTGATTTTGCCGAGGAGAGGGGTCTCGTTGAGCGCGACTCTCGCGCACCCCCCGGAGGTACATGCTATCAACCCTCAGTTTCCCTACTGTCGTTTCCATCGGCATCAGGGGCACAGAACCGACGATTGCCACCAGTTAAAAACGGCCATCGAGAGATTGATACAAGCGGGGCACCTGTCCCAATTTGTTCAGAGCCCTCGGCAGGAGGGACCTTCTCACCAGGGACCTCCCCGAGGGCACCACACGAAGGTGAACGCTTGGGTGAACCCGAACACCATTCCCCTCGGCAAGAAGAGGGAGATCGGAAACTTGGAGGAGGAAGAGGAGGAGTACCCCCACTACCAGGAGAAAAAACGCCACATCCTCATGATCACCAGCGGCAATACAGGGGGCGATTCCACCAGCCAGCGGAAGAAGTGGGCTCAATCGCTTTACGTGGGGGAAGTCACTCATATGCCCCCGGTAAAGCGACTGAGGGAGGAACCCATCACCTTCACCAACGCAGATCTCCCTCCTACTTCTTCTCCTCACAGGGATGCCTTGGTGATTCAGACTGAAATAAACGACACCATCATTCACCGAACTTACATTGACACAGGCAGCTCCGTCAATGTAATGTACCTCAGCACCTTCAGAGAACTGCATCTGGAGAGGGGGTCCCTTCGGCCCATTAAGACCCCTCTTGCCGGCTTCACCGGCGATACTATTGACTCCGAGGGGGTAATAACCCTCCCGGTGATCTTCGGCGACGGGCTCCATAGAGCCCAGCTCGAAGTGGAGTTCGTCGTCGTCAACATCGACTGCGCCCACAACATCATCCTCGGCCGGCCAGCCCTCGAGGACCTCGAGGCCATCATCTCCATGAGGCACCTCTGCCTCAAGTTTCCCGCCGAGGGGGGCATTGGCTACTCCCGGGGGAATCAGAAAATCGCCCGCGCCTGCTATCTTCAAGTCACTAAGAAGGTGAGTAAGACGGAATTCCGTGTTGACACCATCACCGGAACCATCGACCAAGAAGAAAAGAGGCTGAGGGCTGAACCAGCCGAGGACGTAGAAGACTTTGCGCTCGATCCGGCCCAGCCGGAGAGAGTCGTGAAGATTGGAGCCCAGCTCCCTGAAGATCTGAAGACCGGTATCACCGACGCCCTCCGCGCCTACTCCACTGTCTTTGCATGGGGGCCGGAGGACATGCCGGGGATCAGCCGAAGGGTCATCACCCACCGCCTCTCGGTGGACCCCTCGGCAAAAGAAGTACAACAACGAAGAAGACCCCTCTCCGCCGAAAGGATGGAATTTGTGAAGAAGGAGGTCGCCATGCTCCTCTCTATTAAGCACATCAAGGAGGTGAAATACCCCTCATGGCTGGCAAACGTGGTCCTCGCACAGAAGCCTCCTACCTTCCGCATGTGCGTGGACTACACGAATCTCAACAAGGCGTGCCCTATGGACCCTTTTCCTTTGCCCAATATCGATCAACTTGTGGATGAGACCGCGGGATGTGAAATCATGTCGTACTCGACGCATTCTGCGGGTATCATCAGATCTTCATGCATGAGGAAGACGCCGAAAAGACAGTCTTCATAACTCCCGAGGGCATCTTCTGCTACCTAGTGATGGCCTTCGGCCTAAAGAACTCAGGGGCCACTTACACCCGGATGGTGGCCCGAGTCTTTCAAGTCGTCCTAGGGCGCACCATGGAGGCCTATGTCGACGACATGATCGTTAAAAGCAAGCAATCCTCCAGCCATGCCGACGACCTCCGGGAAATCTTCGCCGTCATGCAAAAGTTCAACCTTCGGCTAAACCCGAAGAAGTGCACCTTCGGCGTCCAAGGGGGAAAATTCTTAGGCTACATGGTGAGCCGCAGGGGTATTGAGGCCAATCCCGAGAAAATCCAGGCCATCATCAACATGAAGCCTCCACGCAATGTGAAGGAAGTTCAACGGTTGACGGGCCGCCTGGCAGCCATCAACCGCTTTCTATCTAAATCGGCGGAGAAGTCCCTACCCTTCTTCCAGATCATGAGGAAGACGGCTGGCTTTCTATGGACTCCAGAATGCCAGGGGGCTTTCGACGAGCTCAAACGGTATCTATCTTCACCCCCTGTGCTCTCCAAACCGAAGGTAGGGGAGACCCTCTATCTCTACCTTGGGGTCAGCCCGGCAGCCATCAGCTCCGTTCTCATCCGGGAGGAAGACGGCATCCAACATGCCATCTTCTATGTAAGCAAAACCCTAAGGGAGGCCGAGCTCAGGTACTCTCCTGTGGAGAAAACGGTGTTAGCCATCGTTTGGACCGTCAAGAAGTTGGGCCACTACTTTCAGGCTCACCCGGTTCAGGTCCTCACTCATCAACCCCTCGGCGCCCTCATGAGGAGCCCCACCAACTCCTCCCGCATGGTGAAATGGGCTATCTTCTTGAGCCAGTACAACATTGACATCCGTCTGAGGCCTGCCATCAAGGGCCAAGCCCTGGCGGACTTTGTGACGGAGTGTACCGCAAGGGCAGCCACGGACGGGGAGCCCTCGGCTACCTCGGACGACTGGTGGACCCTCTACACCGACGGCTCCTCCGCGACCAAAGCATGTGGGGGAGGGGTAGTCCTCATTACTCCCGAGGGCTTCAGAGCCTACTATGCAATCCGCTTCTCTTTCAAAGTCTCCAACAACGAGGCCGAGTATGAGGCCCTCCTATGTGGCCTTCGGCTGGCTGCCAACATGAAGGCTCGGCAGATCCACATCAAATGCGACTCCAAGTTGGTCGTTGGCCAAATCTCCGAGGAATATGAGGCCAAGGAGGGAAGAATGAAACAGTATAAGGAAGCAGCCAAGGAATTGCTTAAGGTATTTGAGGCACACTCTCTCACTCAAGTACCGAGGGCTCAGAACTCCGAGGTCGACATACTATCTAAGCTCTCGGCCGAATCCCCCGAGCACATCTCCAAGATTGCTAAAATTGAGGAACTCAGCCTCTCAAGTATCCATGCAAGCCCCATCATGAACATACAACAACGCCAAGAGGACTGGATCTCAGATATCACCACCTTCATCTCCACAGGGCAGCTACCCGAGAATGAGACCCGCGCTAAACTAGCAAAACTGAGGGCTCCTAGCTATACCATCGAAGACGGAAGGCTCTACAAACGGTCTTACAACGGCACGCTACTTCGGTGCCTTCATCAGGATGAAGCCGAGGTCGCAATGGAGGAGGTGCACAGTGGCACTTGCTCAGCTCACCAGGGACCCTTCTCCATGTCCCGAAGGCTCATTCTCCAGGGCTACTTCTGGCCAACCATGGCCAGAGATTGTGCTGACCTTGCCCGAAGGTGCACCGCATGTCAACATTTCCAGAAAGCCCCCGGCAGGCCAGCGGTCAACTATGCCCCCATCAGCACATCCGTCCCTTTTTCTCGATGGGGGATAGACCTGGTGGGCCCTCTGCCGAGGGGTACCTCCAACAACAGATACATCATTGTGGCCGTCGACTACTTTACCAAGTAGGTAGAGGCTGAGCCCCTCGCCAGCATCACAGAGGCGAAGTGCCATCACTTCGTCCTCAAGAACATCCTCACAAGGTTTGGCGTCCCCCAGCAGATCATCTCCGACAATGGGACACAATTTGAGGCAGCCCCCTTCTATGCCCTTCTGGAGGCATGGGGCATCAAACACACCTTCTCCTCCGTTGCCTATCCTCAAGGCAACGGGCAAGTAGAGAATGCCAACCGGACCTTGCTCGAGGGCCTCAAAAAGAAGCTGGAGGCCGAGGGCGGTGGCTGGGTGGAAGAACTCCACAACATCCTTTGGGCCTACCGCACCACCCCTCGGCGAGCAACAGGTGAAACACCCTTCTCCCTCTGCTACGGTTTTGAAGCCAAAGCTCCTACGGAAGTCACCCTTCCCACCCGGAGGGTGATCCAATATGACCCCGAGGTCAACGACAGCAACATGGCCCTCGACCTCCACCTCCTTTCAGAACGTCGGGAGCAAGCCTTCATCCGGGCAGAGAACTACCGAAGGCAAGTCAAAGACTACATCGACGCCAAGGTTCGCACCCGAGAATTTCAAGTGGGGGACTATGTCCTCCAGAGGAGGGAAGCCAGCCAACCAACCGAGGGAGGAAAAATGGCACCAAAATTCGAAGACCCCTACATCATAACAGCCATCATCAAACCCGGGACTTACACACTCAAACGCTCCAACGGGAAAGAGATCCCTAGGCACTGGAATGTACACCACTTAGTTAAATTTTATCAATAATGTAAGAGCGACCAAGCCCTCATAACTAGTGAATGTACTATCCTATGGCCCAAGGCCTCCAATTTTGAAGAATGAAGACACCTTCAAGACACCAAGAACAACCGCAAAACACTTATGAGCGACCAAGCCCTTATACCAACTACAGGCCCCAGGCCATACCACGAGAAGAACCCCCTCCGACACCAATTGCCGAGGGCGTACACCATCAACACCTTCAACAACAGCGAAAACACCAAGTGTTTCAAACAAGACCCTTCGGTACCAAGTACCGAAGGTGGGAACTCCCATCACCAGCAACAGGAAACACCAAGTGTTTCATTTCATGACCCTTCGACACCCAGTGCCGGGGGTACACATCTTCACCTTCAACATCAAAAAGAAGAACACCTGGTGTTCCTACAGAAGACCCCGCGGTACCAAGTACCGGGGGTACACACCTCACCCATCAACGTCAAATAGAGGAAGAACACTAAGTGTTCCTACAGAAGACCCCTCGATACCAAGTACCGGGGGCTACACATCGAAACTACCTGAAATGATGGTGTATAGATCCAAAAAACGTGTCATGCTTATAAACTTATGTAAACTTTCGTTTTGACAATATCGGTATCTCATAATACAAATCAAAATCATAACTCCAATATAATTAAATTATACATCACCAAAATTCAAAATACATACAATAGGTATCATCATCCTTTCTTAAGTTTATCAAAACCAATAATTTTACGATAAATCATCACACATGTCACCACTGCTCTAGGACTGGCCATATCCGAAACAGACGTTAGCGTTGAAGTCCCTGTATGACAGTATGACACCGAATCAAATGAAGCAAGGTCACCTGTCCCATTGCCTGCATATATTGTCCACCCATCTAGGTCTTCAGCGACAGTTTTTATAGATGTTTCTCGAAAATCAATTGATATCACAGGTCTTCTCTGGGCAGAAATATTATAAAGACGCACCTGCAATAATAGTCAGAAAAACTTATTGACTGCAAAAGGGTTTAATAGATACGTAGTATATCATTAGAAATAAAATTAGAAAATGGGTCAAGATGGAGATAAGCACCCCTAAGAAACATTAACCAACTAAAGCAAAATCCACTAGTTTTAGTGCACGTAATTTTGCAACGCCGGGAAACTTTGGCCAGCAATGGAAGTGGTTGCTCTTTAGGTCTCTATCATTTTTACAAGTACCAAAACCTAATTGTCACAAGATTTTATATTTGTTCTTTAACGCAAAATCAACCCTGAAAGCAGAAGAGCTTAGTTTCCTGCTCAACATTTTTTCCTTTTTCACATTTTCCATTCAAAAACACAAAGAAAGCTAAAAACGAAAAAATATTTACACCAGCCTCTTAGATTGGACTTTTAAAGACAGGTATATATTTAGTATTATACTTGTTAGTAGCTTTATAGACTTAGTAAGACTTAGTTCAGCCTAAGACTGCAATTTAAAACTTCATCAGTTAATCTAGTACCCTTATTCTGACTAGTAATTTCAATGGCAGACCATTTACAGGTAGTCCACACATCAGCTAACTCTCAATCTGTTGGAATATTGGCAGTTATTTTAGTTCTATAAACAATAAAACAAAATCTTAATTTCACAAGAAAAGAAAGACTAACGCTAAAGTAGAGTACTAGGGTCAACAAGAAATTACCAGTTCAACATAGAAGTTCTATGAGGGCTTTATAATAAGTTATAGGGATCGTGATTTAAGTAGGCACCATGAGGAACCACCCAGGATAAATGTTGATATTCAACTCGTTTTCAAACTAAAATTTCAATTTTAAGGCAAATCCAGCATCCATAAAAAAGCTCAAACAATAAAAAAAAAACAAGTTTATTTTTCCAATGTAATATGGCTACAGATCTTTACCCCCCGAACAAAGCATAATTTTCACTGCTGTCAACTTTGGAGCACAAAATGTTACCCGAATCACATGTATTCCATGTGGTCTGAGAGGCGTCAGAGGTTGAGTCTCCTGGTGACTTGGGGAATTCAAATGACCTTATACTTGCATGTCCTTTTGTTGTGCATGTAAGTAAAGTACACGACCTAATATGAAAAAATTGCAGAAACATTTAGACTGGATTTGCCAAACGAATCAGATTGAGGAATGTTCACAAGCACATGAAACAAATATACAAAATTAGCACCTCGTTGATGACTCCCTCTGTTTTCTGAAAAGATGTAATGCAACAATAGCATCATCATCACTCACACCGCTACTTGTACTAGAGCTCGGAATAGTAAGACGGACATCACCATTGATAGGGCTAAGCACCTCAAGCTAGCACAGATATATTAAAATTCTGATAGGAAACAGGCATTCACCAAACTTGTAAATTTCAGTCCCGCTTCTTTTAAACAGAGCTCTACAGTTCTCAAATTTCCCTTTGGTTTCAGAACTTATCAACTAATAGTTACTCTGCAAGTTTACATGATACAATGGTAAAGTGATTATCTTCAGAGAAAAAATTTACCATGCCATTTTTTCTTGCAACGCCAAGAAGCTGGAACAGTCGAGCAAACAATGAAAAAAGGCCTTAGGCACACACATATAGACATATAAAGACAGGAACTTGAAAACACCCGTCTCCATTTCACAGTTGCGGATACATCTCAAGAGCTCGTGCGTATAAAAAAAATAGGGAAAACAAGATTGAATTCTTTAGCAGAACCCTTTGACAACCCTAATCGGAGGAATCATCTGCGACACCAATCAACAACAGTTGGTTGAGAGAACCACCGGTGGCGGAGAATTAGCTGGGAGTCAAATAAGATTAAAGCAAACTACTTGAAATTATACAAGATTGAGGAATAAACCTCTAATATGTGAAGAGGAGTCAATAAGGGGAAGGCAAATTGCTGTTCGGAGCAGTGGTTACTCCACGCCTAGCAGCGACTATAGCTTGTTCCCTAGACTACGGCGATGGCGGATTGCTGTTGGGAGGTAGGAGACGACGATGTGCGCTGGGAGGGATGCGACGGCGGTGTATCGCTGGGAGGGATGTGAGGGCGGTGTACCGCTTGGAGGGGTGCGGCGATCTATTCGGAATAAGGAAGAATCCATATGCAAGCCGTGAAATTCCTTGGCAGTTTTAGAGAAAACCCTATCTACTACGCAACGCATTTGCTGCGATTTTCAGGTGCCCGCGTCAAATAGGTAATATCTAGCTGCGGTCCCAATTCTAGCGCAGCAAAAGGTGAGGAAAAAAATAAATGCAACGGTCAACATTTCACACTTGCCGAGACACAACTTTGACCATTAATATAAATGATTTTGTATTAGTAAAAAAATTAAAAAAAATTAGATTATGAAAATTTACAATGAGACAAGTTTAACAATACTTTTTTCATAAAATAATATTATTACATTAATAAATAAAACGTAGTCAAAGTAGAACATGTGAATAGTGTAAAAGTCAAAGTGTTGCATTTATGTAAGAACGGAGGTAGTAATATTTACAAAAATCGAATTGTTATTTGGTGCGGTTCACTCATGACCGTAGCAATAACTATAAAAAGTGTACTTATTTGCTGCGGTTTCTTTATGACCGCATCAAATGCTAAAAAAAATTCATTAATTGTTGCGGTTTTGTTTTGGACCGCAGTAAATGAGGAGCAACAAATAAGAGAAAATCTAGTAGTGATGTGTCTACAACCTTTAAATCAACTCATCGGATGGCCAAAATGAGTTTGTAGTTTGTGAATTATGAGGTGTTTGTATTTGATCCTTTTGTATAGGGGACGTATCAGGTACAAAAATTGCTTATTGTGCAAATATTTGTACTATGCGTTTATTGCTTTTAGATCAACTCATCAGACGACTAAGATGAGTTTGTAGTTTGTAAATTAAGAGGTATATTTATTTTATCCTTTATCTATTAAAATAACCCATAAATGCAAAATCACAATCTCACAAATGGAACCATAAATAGCATTCAACATAAGCTAAAGAACAACGGTATTGCAAGTTCAACTTTCAACCCTGGAAAAAGCCTACTAGACAAATTAAGAACTTGCATCTACAAAGTTACATCTTCATAGCAGTCCAAAGTTACTTCTTCCTATAATCATACACCATTCTCGTCTTCAAAGCTACCAAATCTGCGACATTAATAGAAATATCAACATGCTCTTCCAACATCTTGGTCCATTTCTCCTCAACCTCAGTGGCCCGGGAACTCTCCATCAGACTCATTTTTTCCTTCACCATATCCAACGTCGCATCTGAAAATGGTGGATAGAATCCTCTGTTGAGATATTTAACCAAAAGATGTATTTAGATTGAACTTTTTCAACCACAATAGCTTGTTCATCATTTCCTGGACATCAATCTCCCATCACTTTCATTTGCATTCCGTGTATCTATAATGTTGTTGACATCACCTGGACTTTTCTCAATCTCATTGACATTTAATACATCTTTGAGAGATGCATTATGATTATCACCATTGTGTAGTTGGTCATCTCCAGACTCCTTTTCCTTAGTAGAGGCATCTACTTTCGCATATTTTATCTTCTTCATCTTCTTTGAATATCTCTCTTTGACATCCAAGGCACGATTTTGATATGGAGGCTTTGAAGATGAAGGAACCTTTTAAGAGGAAGTTAGATGAGGCAGTACTATGAATCTCAATGTGAATGGTGAAGCTTGACCTTCCTTGGAATCAGAATCGGAATAGGATTCCTCATCGGAGGATGCTGAATCGGTGCATGGGTTGTTTTCTCCTCGTCCTCTCCTTTAGAGTCGTAATTGGATTCTGATTCAAGTTGTTGTAGTTGATGAATTTATTCTTTTAGCTTGGGTTTCTTTTCATCCTCATCTTATGTTGTGTCTTCATCAGATGATGTAGAAGGGGGTCATCTACAAGATGAGTTTTAGATCCAATTGTCATTGTTTCGAATGGCGGGTGGGTCTCGGAAGGGTGAATGGGTCAAAGAGACGATGACTACCTCCCCGTTTACTGTGTTTTATAACTTACGAAATATATTAGTATATGATTATATGTCCTAGTTAAATGTCACATTCTTAGTTAGGATGAATTTGGATCATGTGACTTCCTCCTCGAGAGTCGAGAGTGTATGGTATCGAACCACAAGTATTTTTCTATTTGTAACATTTTCTTTTGCCATCTTTCTAGTGATGGTAGAAAAATCTTATTTAAATATCAAACCCCCTTTTGATACAACTGAATGTCTTTATTTGGAAAATCTTTATGTAATTTCTTAATCCACTCAATCGCACTTCTTTTCTCGGGCAATAACCAAATTCATATTTAGATAAAAAAACTTTTATTCATAAACCATAAGGGAGTTGATTTTACGTGCTCGCGAACTGCTTCTAGAATATGATTTTACGAGTTAACCAAATACAATGATGATTATATTGAAGGTTAACTAGTAACCTTCCAACATAGCTTCTTCTATCAAATATGGACTCACAAGTATATAGATTCTCCAATGTACATATTGTGTGGATGATAAAGTGTGCAACTATTGGAAAACTTCTAAGTATTTTAAGTAATAAGTAATAACATTCAAGCATTCATCCCAAAAGATTTTGTGATCGACTAACATGAAGCGACACATGAAAACGCAGCTAAAAGATAAGAAATATAAAAAGATAATATCACGTATAAGATAAAAAAAATAAGGTAAATATAAGATAAATATAAAAAGGACTAGATGGTCCCTTCGGGGACACCCGATAAAATTTGGATAAAAAGAACTAGATGAAAAGAATAAAAAAATCCTTAAAGTCTCAAAATCCAAATTAAAGTATAACAAAAAAAATTATATGCTAAATAAGTAAATAAAGTAAAACTACGTTAATTAAGAAACACTGATATTGGGAGCAGCCCGTCACTTTTCTCCCTAGCGGCTTTGTCGTCGCGTAGGGTTTTGTTCTGCCAATTGTTTGTGCGGCACTTCTTCTAGGCTTCTAGAGTGTTTTTTAAGGAGACGTGAGTGCGGCTGCAACTTTTGGAAACGAATCTAAGGTTCAAGAAACGATAATCATGTCTTCTATGGATAATTTAGAGTAGTGTTGTCTCATTCCTGCAATTGATCGAGGAGGAGGTCGAAGGGTTAGTTTCTGGAGAATCAACATGGGTAGAGGGCGGTGGTGATAGTGGAGGTGGAACGGGCGACGAGAAGACGGAAGAGGTGAAGGGTTGAGCAAGGGAGAAGAGAGATCGGCGGTCCGCCCCCCTCCTGAACTGCCACCTTGGAGCGATCGAGGTGCTAGGGTTTGGAAGATTTATCAGCTATTTAATTTTTTATGGTTTTGTTTTCGCGTTATGTTCTATGTTGCTCTGTTTTTTTGTTGATGTCTTTAGTTTTATGTCTACAATTTTGATTGACAATTTTGCTTGATATTATGAAGTTAGAAGGATCTATATGGCCAGTGATTGTTGTGACATTCACACTCGCTTAGTGGTTATCGATTCGTATTGCTCTTTCAAAGGTGATCGTCTCTGAGTCTAGCCGTATGCATGTATGGTTGATAGTGCTAGTTGGTTCGGGATAATTGTTGTTAGGGTTGATCTTTTGAGTTTGTTGTAATGATCTGATTCTTAATGATATAAATATAAGTAGTTTGTTTTGACATAAATCATTTTAGCACAAAGTACGTATTTTACTATCTTCTCTCAATCAGTCAATACAAAGTGCAGTAGAGTTTCACATTTAGCATTGATGGGTACTCCAAATCTAAGGTGTAACGATTTTCTTGTTTTTGATTCCATCCTTATAGTTTTGTGATGTGTACAACCCTCGTTCCAAGTAAGGATTCTTGTCCATTATTTTTCGATCAATTTAATTTTTTTAATTAATTACTTTATACATCCAACTTTATCAAATACATAGTATGAGTTTTTGTGATATTATAAAACTTTTGATTTAGTTTTCGAATATGTAAATTTTATTTATTAAAAACAATTATTGTTGACATGGATGAATTAAGTTTATGACCGGTAACCTATCACACCAGTCTTCTTGGGGAAGCATCAATAATTGGTGCGTGGAACATTACAAAAGGTATGATGTAGTTGTGGAAATTAATTACTCCGAAAAAGTGAAGAAATTAAAGCAAAAGCTCGCCGCCGCCACTGAGTTTCTCCATCTCTTCCTTGAACGCAGGCATGGCATCTTCCTGCACGTACACCAACACCTTAAACCCATCCTGCTTAGCTCCAGCAGAGGCGGCGGCGGAGTAGGGCAAGAAGTAGCAAGGCGCCACCCCACCGAGCAAGTGCCTAGTGAGAGGGAAGACGGTGACGGGGCCACCCCAGCCGAAGTCGACGGTGGCGTGGCCGATGTGGCGCCAGTCGGTGAAGCCGCTCACCTGGTTCCCGGGAGTGATCCCTTGGTGGAAATGAAGCTCTTGGAAGTCGATGAAGGAGCGGACATAGTCGTCGGTGGTGTTGAACTTGCTACGGTTGATCAACTCTGCCGTCTTCCACAGCGGCTGTCGAATGAGATCAGCAGCGGCGAGCTGGACGTACATGGGGACGCAGCCATTGCCCCAATAACCTAACGGAAGCGGGGGCTTCACCTTTCTCCTTATGTTGCTCTGGTAAGCGAATTTTACCGTCTCCTCTTCCGCCATCTTACACGCCTTCACACTATTTCATCCGTAAAAAATTCAAATAAAGACACAATTTATAAATGTAGTTCTTATCCAGCAAAACATATCTTCATTGCCTATCTTAAGTAATAAAGATGTTAAGAAAAGATGTGGTGGACACCTAATTTAATTGTGGATCACCGCAAGGGCGGCTTGGGCCTAGGGCCAGGGACGGCTCAGGCCCACGCGATTTTTTTGGATGAATTTTGGAGAAAGTGCTTAATAATATAAGTTGATAGTGTCTGAGAAAAATTGTTTTTGAAAAAAATAAAAGTTGGTAATATTTGATAAAATGCGTATTTTTTGTGTATACAAAAGGTGAAAAGCGATTCAAAGCATCTCCTCACCGGCTTACAATTTTTACTTTTTACTTGAAAACAATTATTTTAACTTTTTTAAACAAAAACTTAAAAATCATTTTTTTAATTGTTTGCAAACATTACCTTAAACTTGGAAAGAACTATATTATAGCAAAGATGAATGGTGCATTGAATTTTTATGTGAAAAGTGCATTGAAAGATTGAAGATGAGTCTGTTGCAAGAAGAGCACATGAACCAACATCCAATGCAGTACAATCAGTATCTAATGCACATGAAGAAGTTACACAAAATTCCCATATAATAAACAAGAAACATATGAAAATAAATCACAACAACTTATAACGTACAAAAACGAGTATCTAACACACTACACTAATGTCTAATGCATATGAAGAGATATCTTACACATAGTTCCATATAAAATACTTTAACAAGTATCTTGAGCACAAAAATAAGTATATGACGCACAAGAATTAAGAATTAACATCTAATGCATAATTAAGAACTTCATACAACTTAAACTACTCCTAGTAAATAACACACAATAATAATTGTTTAACACATATATAATATGTGTATACACTCAAGAACCAGTATCTAGCACATAGTATATACTTTCGTCATTCTTTTTTAGTTGCAATATTCCTTTTTTCATGTTTGTCAATGCATAACTTTGAATATCATTATATTAAATTCTCTATTAGTAAAAAAATTAAAAACTTGATTATGAAATTTTGTATTGAGATGAATTCAATAATATTTTCAAAAAAATCACATACATTAATAAATAAAATGTAGTCAAAGTAGAGTACATGAATAGTGTATAAATTTCAACGTTGCAACTATTACGATACGGATGGTAATGTGTGTGTGTGTGTGTGTGTATATATATATGATGTGATTGATATTAATAATGAAATCGGCCAAATCTGTTGAAGGCTGGAAATTTATGTTTAAAATATAGTTGAAATAGTTCCATTCAACAATTTCAATTCGAGAAATCAAAGTTACACGTTTGGTAAAAAATTATCTTAGTGGATAACTTTGTTAAAATATTCATTTGATATAATTAAACATACTAAACAAAACTTAAACAACAATAACAACTCATAAACCACTAAACGATGAGTTTGTCAAATCATATTAGACCAGACTTAAATAGACTCTACTGAATTAAATAAACAAACTAAAACAACATGACACAAGGCCGTTCTGGGGGGCAAGAAGGGCGACCGCTCTAGGCCCGAAAAAAATAGAAGAAAAAGTAGGCCCAAATTTTTTTCTTTATATTAGTGTGAGTAGGCTTCTTTTTTTATTCTTAAGTTCAATTAATTAGGCCTAATGTTTAATTATATTTAGTTGTTGACAATTTGAAAATTTGAAATGTAAACAAAAAGTCTTAAACAGAGCCAAGTTTATAAAAGAAAATATACATTAATTTTAAGTAGGATCAATTGTAATTTTTAAAAGCAATACAAATGTTGCTGGATAAAAGACATGCATCTTGAGTCTTTACATCTATTTAGCCTTTAAGGCTTTTTATTCATTTTAATTATAACATAACAAATTTATATAATTATTTTAGAGCCTATCTCTCTCAAATCTCATCCCAATTATTTATTTGTTTTCAAATTTCAATAAACTATATCTGAGTTCCTAATACTCCCTCCGTCCCGCTAGCAGCAGGTTCCCGTGAACGATTTACGATGCTTGACTGACGATAAAGCAATTTAATACCTATTCACACTCTGATTATTTTTAGTAAATAAAATTAACATATTCAGAAACTATATTAAAACCGCTACAAAGGCTGACAAAAAATGTAAATTTGGTAAAAAAAATGTTTTATAAAGTAAAATATTAAAAATGATTTAAGTTGACCATGAGAATAGTGGACGGGAACCTTCTAATGGGACGGAGGGAGTAGTAGTTTTAGAGGAGGTCCAATTGGCAGACTTCTTGAGCGAGTCTTTTTTGAGGTCAAACATTTTGTGTCTTTGAAAACCTTCATTCTTTTGAGACTTCAAACTTTAGACTCCCATTAGCGATCAATAAATCATTCTCAACTTATGAATTCAATATGTAGTATTTTTTCATTTATCATTTCAAAAGAAAGTTAAGTGTTGTTATATGTGGCAATTTTATTGTTTGTCATATTTATTATTGGAAAGAAGTTTGCCTATGAAGCGGTTATTGATGATTTGTTTCACATTACTCTACGAGAAACGTTTTTTAGTAAAGTTTTTTCTTTTTATCCGATACTCGTGTTGTTAATTTTGACCAAATATGTAACTTAAATAATAATAAAGTAATTCTAGTCTTAATTTTATGAACTTCATTGGATATTTTTATTTTAATTCATATTTCAAATAAGTATATGGTTTACGGTTTGTCTTGGGTATAAGTCCAGGATAGTGTACCGCCCATAGGCCCAGTAATGAGCAGGACCGGTCCTACTACATGTACGGAGTATAATTTACAAAACTACTACCTTCATCCGGATTTAAGCTTCTCATTGAAATGACACAACTATTTAGATAATACTCCGTAATTAAAATATGTTACTCCGTATTTGTGTATATTTTGAGAAATGGTTTTGATGTATGTATGTTATAATGAAGTCATTAACGATAGTTATGATGTTATTGGTGTATCATTTTTAACATAAGAATTTGCCCTAAATAAGACTAAAATAATTGGAAAGTTCCTAAATAGGACTACTCCTAATTTATTCTCTAAACAAGACTAATTTAAGTAGTGTTCCTATTATACCCACACCCCCAACCTTTTTTTTACGCATCGATCAAACTTTTCTTTTCTTTTTTCCTCCTGGCCTCTTTCCTACTTAGTCCTCACCCATCACCTCTCTTTAGCTACCATCGATCCATGTAAATCCAACTCCTCTTCTTCTCTTTTGTTCTCATTTCTTCCTTAATAACTTTAATTTTATTTTTCTGATCTCGATTTCTCTCATCTCCGGCAAATTTTAGAGGTTTGGGTGAGAAATTTCTCTACATTTTTGGCCACTGGTGGCCGGCGAGTGGTGGCAAGCGGCAGCGAGCGGAGGCATCCACCAGTGAGCAGCGGCCAGGTATGACTTCCTCGTCCTCTTCTTCTTCTTCTTCTTCTTCTTCTACTACTACTACTCCTCCTCCTCCTCCTCCTCCTTCCATCATCTCTATTTTCATTATTTGTCAATTTTTAATTTAATTCAAGATTTTTTATATTTAATTTGATTTTCGTTTGCTTATTTTTTATTATTTATAAATTTAAAAATGGCATAATTAAAATTATTTCACCCCCCTAAAAACCATATATTGGAAAATTGATTTCAGAAATATGTCATTTTTATGAGAATGCCTCTATAATTGTACTGCTTTGAATCTGAAACTTTCACTTCGAAAATGCCATTTTTATGACATTAATGTTACAAAGATGGCAATATTACATTTTCGAAAAGACATTAGTGTCATGTTCTTTAATACGAAAATGCCATCTTATTTATGTCAGGATGATATTAATAACACTCAGATGGCATTTCAACTACAAGGTGACACTTGAGTAATTGTCACACAAGATTGATCTAAGTTTAGATCTGAGATCTACAGTGGTTGACTTAGTGGAAGTGGTGGTGACGCCTGAGTTCTCACTGCTCACGCAGATGAGTCACACTGATGTTGGATGAGGCGGCGATATCATCAGATGTGGCGATGATGACGTCGGAGATGAGGTCAGAGATGAGGCGGCCACCGGCAAGGGTGTATGAGGTCAGAGATTCAGAGGCTACCGGCGCCTGTAGTGGTGCGGCGCCTACGCTGGTGGTAGCGGTGGAGGTGGCATCGGAGATGTTCACTGGGAACCGTAGCTTCTTATATCTTCTTTTAGTATTCTAGTTCATATTATTAATAAATATACTAATTTATTCATTAAGGGTATTGATGTCAACTCATCTCTCTTAAATCCTACGGAAGTAAAGGAAAATTTAAAGTCTCATTGTTGCACTCTTAATAAGTTTTAGTCATGCAAGAGTTCTCTTCGTTTTTAGGAGCAAGAACTTCCTAATAAACAGAGAACAGGGGTAAGAAGCTTAATTCTTAGAGCTAAATCAGAATATGCAAATGGAAAGTGAAGTGACGAAATGAAATGCTCCATCTTAAGAAGTGGAGGTGGATGATGAATTGAGAAGGATATATATATATATACACACCATACGCACGTACCTTGCTCGCCATATGAAAGCACCTAAAGCTTCGAAGGTGGTATAGGTTGAGCCGGCGGCGGATGTGTGAAGCAAAGCGGCTTTGAGCCGCTCCAACGACTCCTCCTTCATCTCAAAGAACTCTCGGGCCACGCCGCCGGCCGCTTGGGCATATGGCACGGAATCTCTATCCAGGCTCAAGAACTGGTGCACTGGAAAGTCAACCCGAGGCGGCTTTCTTGGTCCGAGCAGAGCCGCCCTGTCCCAAACCGGCTCCACCGAGAATGCCGCCTCTCCGCGAGCCACCTCCGCCATGGCGTTGAAGAACAGCGTGGCCCCCATCCCATCGCACATCGCGTGGTGCACGGCCGTCCCCATGACCCACCCGCCGCACCCGAACCGGGTAACCTGCAGGGTCAACGGGTAGGCCATCGCCTCTTCTACACTCGGGTCGGGTACCAATCTCTCCACGAACTTCTCATCCGGGTCGTCCAGATAGTTAACGGAGCCGAGTGTGCAATCCGCCGTAGCCCGCAACACCCTGACGCCGCCGCCGCCGACGGGGCAACGCAACTCGAGGCGGTTATCTCCGTCCCGGCGGCGCAGTGTCCCGGCGAAGTGGAACCAGCGGACGAGCGCGGATGAGAGGGACGAAGTGACAACCTCGAACGGGTCGAGGGCGGCTGCTTGTTTTGAGGTGTGGTGGGCTACGTAAACCCGGAGGTAGCGGAAGACGACGTTGAGATTCCGATCGGTGTCGAGGTGGGAAAGAGGGAAGACGGCGTGGTGGTCGAAAAGCGGCGGAGATGAGGGGCGAACGGTGACGGTTTCTTGGATGTGAACTTCCTCCATTAATTCAATTTCAATTCAATTGGGAGGTTGGTCGAATTTTAATTAACTCGATCGAGGATTGAGCAATTATAATAATTAATTAATGATGATGCATGTATACTACTGGCTAGCCAGCTGCTGCTGCTGCTATTGGCGGAGATCGGATGGAGTTTATATATACATACATCGGGCCGTGAGTCGTGACGGCTTCTTTGGTTTGTTTTGTTTTGTTTATTCATTGATACAGTATTTTGGGTCACGAAGGAAGGAGACCGAATGGTTGGTGAACTGGACGTGTCCTCGCGGTCAGCGCTCTGGTTGGTGAACAGGGCATTTCTTCAAATAGCACAGGTATAAAATCTCGATTTGACCGACTGAATAATGCCTCATACTCTCTAATAATTAGTGAAATTCAAAACTTTGACCAATTTTATACATATCTAAAATTATTTATAAAAAATCAAAAGTATATTCATAAAAGTATAAGCTTTATTTTTCATAATACTTCCTCCGTTCCGCAATTAAGTTATCACTTTCCTTTTTGGGCAGTTCCTAAATTAAATTCACACTTCCTTACTTTCTTTGTTTGGCAAATTGTCTACATCAAAACAGTGTCAAACAGTGCAAAACAATGTCAAACAGTGTCAAAACAGTAAAATTTACTCCCATTAAATTTATTTTCTTAATATGTGTGAAGTCAAACACATAACTTAATTGGGGAACGGAGGGAGTATTATACTTCATGCGGTTCTTAATTAACTTTACACTTTCTTTTTTGGGTCGTCCCATATTAAACTTTACACTTCCTTATTTGCCTTATTTGGCAAACAAATCTACACCAAACAGTGCAAAACAGTGTCAAAACAGTGTACTCTACAGTAAAATTTACATCTCAGTAAATTTATTTTCTTAGTATGTGTGAAGTCAAAGTGTAAACTTAATTAAGAACCGGAGGGAGTACTAATCAAAACTATGGGTGGTTCGGTACGGTATACCGAATATTTTCTCTCATACCTTTGCCGTACCGAAAATTTCGGTATACAAAATTTATATACCGCTACCTTACCGAAGTTTCGGTATGCCGCATTTCGGTATACCGAAGTTCCGGTTCGGTAACGGTTCGGTATCAGTAAATTACCATGCATGTCCCCCAATTCTAAAAATTATCATAGACTAAGAAAATATAATAAATCGGTGTACCAACTACATATTTAATCCATTATTAAAATGTTACAAAATACAATTAATAATCTATTGATGTCATATTCAATATTGAATAATTATTATTATTAGTATATTTAAGCAGTTCAACATATTTAAATAACTTGAACAATATAGATGTAATTAAATGAATAGTGATCACTAACAAAAATAAATAAAATTATTCAAACAACATGGATATAAAATCATTTATCCATAATATGATATTGTGTATTTAGTTTTTTTTTTATAATTTTAAATAAAATAGTTGAATAAGACTTTCGGACAAAGTTTTGTGCCTCGACTTGCGGAATCTCTATGTTGATACACTCGTCACATAAGTGTATCACCCTTCATTCGTCAGCTACTCAACGGCTTAGCCATCGCGAGTCGCAAGCTTATGGAACAAGATTGACTGGTCTGTATATTAGTACACTACTCATTAGTAATTAGAGTTTGTTTGTTTGAACGTTACGTAGTAGAAGCCTAGAAGGTCATAGTGGGTTTGGAGGATGAGGGGGGATAGAGCAATACCAAGTTTAACTATTTGTTCTCGTCTACCTATACCCAAATCTAAATAATAGGTCTTGGTATGTGAAGATGCGTTGTTAGGTGCTCCATTTTATTTTTCCATTGAAACAAAATATAAACATGTGCTTGAAATATTTTGTACTCCCTCCGTCCCATATTTATCTTCACAAGTACAATTGACACACATATTAAGATAGTGGGAAATGTGTGGTGGAGAGTTGTGCAGAGGAAAGAGAAACGTGTAAGAATGTGTAAGAATGATTGTGAACCACAAATTCTTTGCTAAAAAGGGAAAGAGAAGATAAATTTGGGACAGACCGAAAAGGAAAGTATGAAGATAATTCCGGGACGGAGGGAGTACAATATACTACCTATATGTTTGTGGCGAGTTGGACAAATCACCAAACAAATAGAGATATTTAAAAAGAAAGTCTCATTAGGTACCTCCTTTGGCCTTGAAACCCCAAAGCATTGACTTGCTCGGAGTTCTCCTCTTGTAGAGTTGGGCAAGAATCTGTGGGATGCCCTTGTGTTGAACAGATGCCGCAGACCTTGAGTTCTTGGGTTTTTGGATTTAAGAAGAAATCTTTAACCAAAGAAGTCAAGTCGTGTCACGCCCCAGACCGCATCTCGGCGCGTGTACAACCGCCGTATGACCAAGTGACGTCACTCGCAAGTCAACGTGTCTTAATCATACAAGGCGTCCATGAACATAATGTTAGTATATATGTCCTAGCGACAATCACTTTTTAGAGATATATGTACTTGATCACATTCAGTTTTATATATTTGATATATACGGTATTACACATTGATGATTAAGCATTTCGATTGTCAGTGTCTTATTCATAATTGTGTTCCCTTGGACTTATGTTGTCAATAAGTAAGTGGGAGCTTATATGATATAACATAAGGTCCTAAAAAGGCCCCAATCAATGATCATCAAGAATGGGATATTGATGATATGCGATAAGATTGGTATGTGGACTGCATCATACTTTTAGAAAGTATAATTGATCTCACGACTATGAGTTCCTGTAATTCATGATGGTCACATAGATATTTTAGAGAATATTGACATACCCACCGAGAAACCATTTGATAAGTTCTATTCATGTGTCTATGGGATTATCGGCGTATAGAGTAGTGTAATAGTCCTCCGACTTGAGGTCAATACGTACTACATGTGCAGAGTGATGTACTTTGACCATGACCAACGCTTGCACTCCAATCGGGGTAGATACGGCATGTGTTGGGTGCATCACGAAGCACATGGAGTAGTAGTTGAGCCAAGAAAGGATTCATTCCTCGTAATAGATTAAGAGAGAACATTCTACTTCTCATATCTAGATGGATCATAAAGTCATTGGCCAATGCAAAGATATATTCGTTTTGGATATCGAATATGATCGTTATGGATCATCTAGAGAGATTGGGAGATAGAGACTAAGTTATTGGAATAGACACAATATCAAGTTCCAGACTTAGTTGAATGTTCGTTGAATGAAAGGACCGTATCACTATGAGCTCTATATTATAGGGAGTTTGAATAGTCCTCACAAACGTCCTTATATATTAAGTTTGTCTGGTAAATCGTCTAGGGATTCTACTAAGACCTTAATTTGATTAGTGCTCAATATATAAGGCCCTATGGGTCACACAGCAAATGATTATACCTTCCGATTGAACTGTTAGAAGGAATTAAATATTATTAATTAGATTAAATAATATTTAATTAGTAATACTGAGAATGAATTAAATATTAATTAGATTAAACATATTTAATTCATGAAGTTGAAGGAGAGTTCTATCCGATAGAATTAATTAAGTATGATAAATTAGATTTATTATACCTAATTAAGGTGTATTTATTATTAAATAAAGTTGGTATTTTCTTTTATTTGGGATTAAAAGAAAAGAAAATGAAATAAATAATAATACTTATAACAAGTAGAGAGTGGCGTGCAGCCACCTCTCTAATGTTATTGTTATTATTATATTATTTTGTTTAATCTACTTATTTAATTAATAAGGGGTATTGGTCCTATTAGGACTAGAACTCATTAATTAGGAAGACTTTCATTGTGATTGAGAAACTAGTTTAGAACTAGTATAAATACACCATTCTCCTTCATAATTCAACATCAGTTTTAATATTCAGTATTACCGGTTTATTTCCCTGCGAAGAGATTTCCTAGCTTTTCTCTTAGGGAAATCTAACCGTTCTTTCGGAAAGGAGAAATCACGTGGATACCAAAGGTCAAGGATTATCACCGCTAGGCTGGAAGATCTGTAAGTTCTAACTCAGATCTGTTATTATTATCATATTCGTTATTTTGTCATAATCAGGGAAGATCTATTTGGGAAAATTTTAAACTTCCGCTGCCGTACTTTCGAGGTACGTTACATCAATTTCCTAACAGTGGTATCAGAGCCAAACTGATTCTAATGACATTATACGAAATTTGATCAATAAATTCGTAGGTCAAAGATATTGTTTATATTAATTGACCTATTTTTTTTAGAATTTAAAATCTGGGATATCCTAATTACGAATGGTTTCTAAGAGAAAAGGTAGGTGTTGCGTTTGTTCCTTGCACGATGTATTTCTCTCTTGCGATTTCCTTCCGCTCCTTTTTCGACAAGTTGCGATTCAAGACTGGAAGATCTCGCTGCAGCTTTTGGGTTTTCTCCCATAACAAAGGACAATAACATGACAGCGGAGGATTTGCGACGGATGAAAATTTCGAACCAATTTCTTCCGACGAAATCCACGACGAACAATTCTGGAGTTGAACATCAAATTGTGCCCAGAATAGAGTTCTTTTAACGTTGTGCTATTTTTTTGGAAAATACATTGAATTAAAAGTCCCTTAGAGAATTTCGGAAAGTGCGTGAATCATTAAAACCTATTTTGGAAATTGGATTTAACCAAGTACTCTTTACAATTTTAGAAATTGTAAACATAAGTTGATTCCTCTTACTTCGTACATTAGTAAACGCATCAAGGATTCTCAATCCTTATCAGATAAAAATAGTTATCATTCTTATTGATAATGAAATTAAAATAACCTTAATTTAATTGGATTAAATATCTTAGAGATTAAGGATCTTGTTAATTTCCATTATATATTTCGGTTGTGTTATTACAATTATTATTATTATTGTAAGTATGTTGATATTAATTGTTGATTATATATCTTTATAAATTAGATTTATATTACATGCTTAATTTATCTGTCTGAGTTAGATCTCATCAACATATTATTTGATAATATGTTGTAGCATCTTGATTAAGTAATTTAATACCCGCTAAACGTTCCCCATAAATTAAAAAAAAAATTAAGTCTTATCTGGGATAACGACATCACCCATCATAATTAAATTAGTAGAAATATTTTTTCGTTGAAGAATATTTCACCCAAGTGTTTATTCCATTCGAAAAAATATAGAACTAATTTATAGGTACAATTGTTTGTGATCGTGTGATGGTTTTGACTTACTTAAATTAGCTCGAGTCGTCCAAGCGCCAGAGTTAATTTAAGGATGTCGATCATTTAAAAATTGATCAACCAAAAGTTGCTTGGACGCAATTGGTCTGGGGACCTACCTATTATACTATTGCAATGACCAGCCCAAGCTGGGACTGTAATAGTATGAATGAGGATTTTGGCCACTATGATTGTAAAACATTCCATGTTCCTTTTATTGGGGTCAAAGAGCATGTAAAAATAGTGGGAGCTAAATAATTCAAAGTCCATATTATTTAGTTAACTAGATGTGATCATAGGAATTAATACATGATTTTAATTCCTGTTCTATTTGAACTTCTCTAGGCTTTTAGGAATGTCGAATTTATCATTGAGAAGTATCTTGGATACATGCAAGCTCACTGGACCAAACTTTCTGGACTGGGAAAGAAATGTGCGTTTAGTTCTTAGACAAGAAAATATTGAGTATGCGTTAGACACACCGGTACCCAAGATTCCTGATGCTAACTCTCACGAGTTTGCCACGTTTGACCTGACTGCTCGAGAGAAACACGTTACTGATGCTAAAACTGTGCAATGTGTTATGTTGGCTGCAATGTCTATGGAGTTGCAAGGGCAACACGATAGGATGAGCGCCTTCGAGATGCTTGAACACTTGAAAAGTCTGTTTGATTCAGAAAGTCAGACTCTAGAGTATGAACTTCTGACAGACATTTTCAAGTGTAGGCTTCAAGAGGGTGGCAACGTGTCTGAGCACGTCCTCAAAATGATTGGCTTAATTGAAAGAGTTGCTACCACCGGAATTAAGTTTGAGGATCGTGTCTCAGCTGCTATCATCCTATATTCGCTTCCGAGTTCATTTACTAACTTCATTGTGAATTATAATTTGAACAAAACGAAAGCAACCATGCCTGAACTCCATAACATGCTCAAGTCTTATGAAGCCTCAACCTCTAAAGGAAAGACTGTTCTTATGGTAAACTCTAATGCTAAGTCTCGTTCTAAGAACAAGAATAAGCAAAAGAAGAAAGGTAAGGTTGGACCTACTCCTACAGCTCTGAAGCCTAAAGGTGGAGGTCATATGAAGCCAAAGGTTGCAAAGGATGTTTGCCTCTACTGCAAAGAGAAGGGGCATTGAAAGAGAGATTGTGAGCTGTATAAGGCTAATCTAGCCAAAGCACCAGGTGCTTCAAGCTCAGGTATTTTTATCATTAAATAAATATGTCTACAACTAACTCTCATTGTTAAAGTATTAGATACAACTTATAGCTTACACATTTGTAAAAATGTGCAAAAGCCTGAGAAGCAGTGTAGCAGTTGGACTGGGTAAAATTGACCTACGCGTGAAGGCTGGAGCAAAAGTTGCTGCTGAAGGTGATAGGATCGTATAGTTTAGATTTGCCCGGTGGTTTTAGATTAGAATTAAATAATTGTTATTTTATTCCTTCTATTACCAAGAAGATTATTTCCATTCATATGTTAGACATTAAAAGATTTCTATTTCCATTTTGCTAATAATAATTGTTATTTTCATAAAATGGTGTTGTTGTGGAAATGCTTTTCTTATGAATGGTTAATTATCAATCGACATATTAGATATTAAATGAATAAAATAAAAGGATCTCGATTAAGTAATCAGAAAAATTACTACCTATCTATGACATTGCAAACTTGGTCAAATTAATGAAACAAGAATAGCAACGTTAAATGAATTAGATTATTTAACACCATTTGCTTTTGAGTCATATGGAAATTGCGAATCTTGTCTTTCAAGAAACTTGACTAATAAACTTTTTCTAGGAAAAGGGATAGCAAGCCAAAGAGTACTTAAGTAAAAATTCTGATTTATTTAAAAGGTCAAGGAATTCGGTCATAATGAACTCCTCCAGAACACCTTAGAAGACTGACGTTTCTGTAAGGAGAAATAGGGCTTTGTTAGACATGGCTAGATCTCTGATGAATTCATTTTCTCTTCCAAACATTCTTTTGAGGGTACACGCTATAAATCTCAATATACATTCTGAATAGTTTGATTAGTGCAAAATGTACTATATGAATTATAGTATAATAAAAGACATTTTCTACATATATTAAATATGGGTTGCCCTACATATGTAAAGAAATGTGCACTAATCAAATTGAAAGCTGAAGTAACATAGAGAATGAAGATTTGTTAGATGGTCTGACGAAGGATTCAGTGGGAGAATTAAGTTGAAGAATGTCTCTAGGAGGATATCCTTCAGCTAGTGGGAGTAATATAGGAAGCGTTTCGCACCAGCAAGTGATTCTTATGAAGAAAGTAATGGCATGGTTGTCATTCCTTCTGCACCTAACTCTCCCTCTCTGAGTATAGCACCAGAAAACTCTCTAAGCATTGGATAGTCCAATGAAAGAGAACCTCTTCACGATCAGAATGAACAGCCTGAACAAAACGCAAAACATTCAACTCTGCGGGTCTACTAGGATTCGTCATGAGCTAACTAGGTTAGGCTTCCTCATGGAGGATCATGATGATGTTAAGATTCCTGATACGGATGAACTTGAGACCTACATAGAAGCAATATTAGATGTTGATTTTATAGAGGTGGAGAGAAGCCATAAAATCTAAAATGGACCCGATGTGTATCAATCAAGTATGGAACTTGGTTGACTTGCCTGTTGGGTTAGACCCATTGGATGCAAAATGATTTTCAAGGAGAAAATTAATGATGAAGGCAAGGTGAAAACATACAAAGCTAGACTAGTGGCTAAAGGTTATAGTCAAAGAAAAGGAATTGACTATAGTGATACCTATTCGCCAGTTGCAAAACTCAAGTCCATTTGGATTTTGCTTGTTATAGCTGCTCAATATGATTATGAGATTTGACAAATGGATGTCAAAACCCCTTTCCTTAATGGAAACCTCAAGGAGGAGGTGTACATGGTACAGCCTGAAGGTTTTATATCCATATCAAATTCTAATTCAATATGTCAATTGTAGAAATCTATTTATGGGCTAGAACAAGCATCTAGGAGTTGAAATATTAATTTTGATGAAAAGGTCAAACCGTTTGACCTCATCAAATGAAACGAGGGTGCTTGCGTGTTTAGAGTGCGCAACAAGGATAGCATGGTCTTTATAATCATATATGTTGATCATAGAGAATGATATCCCCTCATTGAAGTCCGTGAAAGTATGGTCACCCAAAATCTTCATGAATATCTTTTTTCTATGGTAGAAAGAAAGAACTAGTAGAATTTAACTATTCTAGCACTAGTTTCATGTATGATAAGAAAGACTACGAGTCACAGTCAGTATATGTTTTTAGTCTCAATGTAATAGTAATGCTAGTAAATTCAACAACTAAAGCCTAGTAAATTGTTGCATTTGATGCAACATAGGTAAGCGTTTAGATCCGTTAGTTCCTTAAAGACATAGGGGTAGTTCCTAGCGACAGTTGTCCAATAATCGTTATTGTGACTGTACCGGTGCATTTGCACAAGCTAAGGAACTAAGATGCAAAGTAAGGAACTAGAAAATACCAGTATGCTATCATGTTTTGATAACAAATAGCAAGATGAGAAATTTCAATAGAATGCCTTCCCGAAGAGGACAATTTGGCTGGCCCTTTTACCAAACCTTTGAGATACGAGAAACACACTAAACTTTTGAGAGTCTAGGTGTTAGACGCATCAGTGATTGGCACTAGGCCAAGTGGGATATTGTTAGTATATATGTCCTAGCGACAATCACTTTTTAGAGATATATGTACTTGATCACATTCAGTTTTATATATTTGATATATACGGTATTACACATTGATGATTAAGCATTTCGATTGTCAGTGTCTTATTCATAATTGTGTTCCCTTGGACTTATGTGGTCAATAAGTAAGTGGGAGCTTATATGATATAACATAAGGTCCTAAAAAGGCCCCAATCAATGATCATCAAGAATGGGATATTGATGATATGCGATAAGATTGGTATGTGGACTACATCATACTTTTAGAAAGTATAGTTGATCTCACGACTATGAGTTCCTGTAATTCATGATGGTCACATAGATATTTTAGAGAATATTGGCATACCCACCGAGAAACCATTTGATAAGTTCTATTCATGTGTCTATGGGATTATCGGCGTATAGAGTAGTGTAATAGTCCTCCGACTTGAGGTCAATACGTACTACATGTGCAGAGTGATGTACTTTGACCATGACCAACGCTTGCACTCCAATCGGGGTAGATACGGCATGTGTTGGGTGCATCACGAAGCACATGGAGTAGAAGTTGAGCCAAGAAAGGATTCATTCCTCGTAATAGATTAAGAGAGAACATTCTACTTCTCATATCTAGATGGATCATAAAGTCATTGGCCAATGCAAAGATATATTCGTTTTGGATATCGAATATGATCGTTATGGATCATCTAGAGAGATTGAGAGATAGAGACTGAGTTATTGGAATAGACACAATATCAAGTTCCAGACTTAGTTGAATGTTCGTTGAATGAAAGGACCGTATCACTATGAGCTCTATATTACAGGGAGTTTGAATAGTCCTCGCAAACGTCCTTATATATTAAGTTTGTCTGGTAAATCGTCTAGGGATTCTACTAAGACCTTAATTTGATTAGTGCTCAATATATAAGGCCCTATGGGTCACACAGCAAGTGATTATACCTTCCGATTGAACTGTTAGAAGGAATTAAATATTATTAATTAGATTAAATAATATTTAATTAGTAATACTGAGAATGAATTAAATATTAATTAGATTAAATATATTTAATTCATGAAGTTGAAGGAGAGTTCTATCCGATAGAATTAATTAAGTATGATAAATTAGATTTATTATACATAATTAAGGTGTATTTATTATTAAATAAAGTTGGTATTTTCTTTTATTTGGGATTAAAAGAAAAGAAAATGAAATAAATAATAATACTTATAACAAGTAGAGAGTGGCGTGCAGCCACCTCTCTAATGTTATTGTTATTATTATATTATTTTGTTTAATCTACTTATTTAATTAATAAGGGGCATTGGTCCTATTAGGACTAGAACTCATTAATTAGGAAGACTTTCATTGTGATTGAGAAACTAGTTTAGAACTAGTATAAATACATCATTCTCCTTCATAATTCAACATCAGTTTTAAGATTCAGTATTACCGGTTTATTTCCCTGCGAAGAGATTTCCTAGCTTTTCTCTTAGGGAAATCTAACCGTTCTTTCGGAAAGGAGAAATCACGTGGATACCAAAGGTCAAGGATTATCACCGCTAGGCTGGAAGATCTGTAAGTTCTAACTCAGATCTGTTATTATTATCATATTCGTTATTTTGTCATAATCAGGGAAGATCTATTTGGGAAAATTTTAAACTTCCGCTGCCGTACTTTCGAGGTACGTTACATCAATTTCCTAACACATAATATATCCATACTCAGTAGTAAACATACAAAACAACATCACAGTTTAGATTAATTGAATAGCGGAAATATTCAACAATTAATCATGGGCCACACATGGCCAAAACGTAGGCTCGCAGGCCAAAACAATGTATTAATACAAAAGTATCCATGAGCATAGTTTATTTTTTTGAAATAGTAGAGGGAGCAAGATCCACGTCTTCCTCTGGATTCTCTTCACCCGTGCAAAGGTGTAGATGACAAGCCTTAACTTCAACCTGAAATGGTGGGCCCCCCCCCCGAAGGGGTCAGTACAAGTACCGAGCGAGTAGCAGGCTAAATATAGAATAACTAGCGTTTCAAGTATAAGACCCAAACATAGGGTGATACTTATGTAAATAGTCTTTTCCCCCGAGTTAAGAAATACTTAGTAGTACATATACACTTGGAAAATACCCGATCCGTAGATCACCATTTTATTTGGGAAAATATTAATACCCAATATCCTTGACTAAAAACCCCAACCCACCCATATGCCTATGAGTGTATAGGACTCCTCATTGTCCATACTTCAATATCATAATCTATGAGTTTTGAGGATCAAAATCCTTGGGTACTCCACGAAATTTTTATTTGAGTGTTAAGGACTTTTAGTCCTAGGGTCCTCCACCAATTTATTATCCGAGTGTTAAGGACTTTAAGTCCTAGGGTCCTCCACCAATTTATAATCCGAGTGTTAAGGACTTTAAGTCCTAGGGTCCTCCACCAAAATATGAGTGTTAAGGACTTTTAAGTCCTTGGGTCCTCCACCAAAATATGAGTGTTAAAGACTTTTAAGTCATAGAGTCCTCCACCGAAATATGAGTGTTAAGGACTTTTAAGTCCTAGGGTCCTCCACCAAAATATAATCCTATGATCAACCTCCTATCAACCTAGATAGGATCTATATCATATTTATTCATTCATAGCTAAATCAATACATAAAGCTTATGTATCACAATCCATGCAAAGTCATGCGTTTATATAACTTCATAATTAACTAATACCATCCGGTATCAATTAATCCATTATCCATCGATCAACGTTTTCGTTGACCACCATTTCAAACCTTATACGTATCAACTTAATCATCATATAATTAAGTTAATAATGTTCATTTGTGCTCCTCTTACGCTTCAAGCAAACATGCATTTTATATAATTCCCCATAACATATTTCATGCATAAACAATTAATTCCTTTCATACAAACTTAACCATATTGGCTAATCACATGTTTAAATGCCTTTTAAACATAATTATGAACACATATAACATTTATTTAGGTAATCTCATAATTAACCCAAAAGTTATAAGATATTAAGCCGTCCACTCACCTTAAATGAGCTATAGCGTGTTCTACGCTCCTCGGTTGAACTTCGGCGAAACTCCGGCGAACTCCGGCGAACTCTAGAAACACCTTAGTTAAGCTCCTAACATGGTTTTATCATCACAAAACTCATATCAATACAAATAACCTCTAAAAGGTTATTTTCCGGCGAACCGGTCGTTTGGCTTCCAAGTCCGTTCTTGGACTTGAACTACCTTCCAACCCCTCATTCTACACTTCTAAACATGTAGAAAAATCCTAGGGGTTCTTTATATGATACATATCTCATATTATAGAAGAAAAATAAAGGAAAAGTTATAATAAGGTCATTACCTTAATTATTCACACTTTTCCCTCACTTATTTCTTCTTAATCTTCCCCCTTGGAACAACCTTGCTTGAGCTTGATTTGCAGCAATGGAAGATGGACTTAGAGCTTCTTTTTCTCTCCTTCTTTTGATCTTGGCCGATCTTGATAGGGGGGAGGGAGTGATGAGAGTGGTTTTGTCTCATAGGACCAATGAGTGTGGATGGGAGGTCCACCTCATATCCTTTAGATGCCTTCTCAATCAAACCAACCTCTCCCATCCCCTTCTTCTAATTTCATCCGCCCAATTCATTGATTTTTATGACCAAAAATCGTGGGTTGGCCCCCACACATGTGGGAGGTCAACCCTTTAACTCCCGAGGTGTACAATCGATCCCGAAAGTTGTATTATTCAGACTATTTTAATTATATTTTATTTTTTTCGGGTCAAATAAAATATATCACGTGTTCCCAATCGTAATGGCCTCTTGAAATAATATATATTCCAAAAAATTAATTTAGAAGTCTCCAAAATTCATTTCCGGGCTGTTATCTGTTAAATTATCGGTACCGGTATTTGGGCCTCCTTTCCACGATCCAAATACAATATTCACCACCATATAAATATTATCTTTACCAAGATGAATAAAACATGTGGTCTCGGAAATGTTGGGTGGTCCCCGCCCCCGAAGTGGGTCCCACGTGCAATTTACAATTCACGCGAAGGAATTAATAAAAATTTTCAACTTCATAAATTCATTGATCATTCCATAGTGTCTAATACAATATCACTAAGAAGTAAATATAATTTGGGGACGGTGTTACAAGCCGGCTACTTGACTCTCCTACGAGTTGTTGGATTCCACCGCCATGACTCTCTTTGTTGACCGCCGATCATAGTGTCTACAATTTTCGGCCAACTCCGAGATAAGATTCCTAGGTTGAGAAGGAGTTTTGTTGACTATTCCTCCACATGCAGCATTGATCATCCGTCTATCATCATCGCAAAGACCATCATAAAAGCAAAGGATAAGGTCTTGCTCCGAGTAGCCGTGATACAGGCAGCTCGCACAAAATTTCTTTAGAGATGAGGAGATTGAGACGAGATAATACCTTTCGAGGAAGCTCTTCTTCATGGCCGCCCAAGTGTCTATGCTTCCCGGGGGAAGATAGAATAGCCAATCTTTGGCGGTGTCTTTGAGGGAGAATGGGAAACCCCTCAACTTAATTTGCTCCTCGGTAACACCGTTCGGGCACATGCTTGTGCAAACGATGTGGAACTCCGAAAGATGTTTATTCGGATCCTCTCCTCTTAGCCCGTGGAAAAATGGAAGTAGATGTATGAGTCCGGATTTTAACTCAAATGTAGCACCCGCATCAAGAGTTGGGAAAGTGATACATAAGGGTTGTTGGTTTAGATTGGGAGCTGTGAGCTCCCTCAGCGTTCTTGTTTCAAGAGCCATTGATATTGGCTCCTCAGACTCGCTAGATTGAGAACTAGCACTTGAGGATTCCCCCGAGTCGGTACTTGAGAATTTACTTTTTAACCGCTCGAGAGCTTTTTCTATTTCGGGGTTTGTTTGGTAGGTGAGTTGGTTTATGGATCGGGTTTTTACCATATACTCAAACAAAGCTCGGCAAAATAGAAAACTTTATATATAAGTTTTTTTTTTTGAAATAAAATAAAAAGAAAAATTAATTGCCTTTCCCCGGCAACGGCGCCAAATTTGACGAGCACTTTGTCACGGTGCGTCAAAATAATTTCAATACTAAACACTTATACGTAGTATAGCGTAGTAGAGTTTGTATCCACAGGGAAAGGAATGATACTCTTTTTATGAAACTAGTAATTAAAAAGGGGGGTTTTGGTTTTGAGTGATTTAATTCAATTAAGAAACTAAGATGAACAACCTATATGTGTTTAATTCAAGAATAAAAGGGACTTGGCTTTGCTACTTTCCACTTGTTGATATATTTTAGTCGATCCTTGTTATATCTATAACTTATCCCCTCTCGAATACTCAATCGAGGAGTATCTCCAATTCATCGAGGGTAGTTATTAACAACGACCGTTCATTAATAACCCTTACTATTAATCAAATATAGAACAACGCCGTATACCGATAAAATAGTAGCATTCAATCTTTTTAACTCCTTGATGAAATCAATTGGGATTGATAACCTTGACACAACGGTTTCGGTTTAACCAACCAAATTGATCCCTCTTAAGTCTATTAACCACGACCGTGCATTAATAAACCGAAGTTACTTACTTGTGAAACCACCAACGATTAATCATCGGTTCGTTGATCGTTTCTAGTAGTAATTAATGTCGGAACGCTAACTAATCGTCACTTAGCAACCCTCCAACATTAATATAGAATGAGATTAAGGGAAGAATTAATAATCAAGAGAATAAATTAAGAAAATAACTCACAACTTTAATAATCAACAAGCTTCAAGAGCAAAACCAAGAATGGAAGTTTAGCTCCTCATTTGGAGACTAAACATAGCTAGAAAAATATAAAGAAATGCTATTCTAAACTGAGCTTAAGAGTATGGAAGAAGGAATGATTTTTTGTGAAGAAAAAGTGTGCTATTTATAGGTGTTTTTTAACACCTTTGGCCGGATACCCGACCGGGTTTAGTGCTTACCCGATCGGGTACCGGTCAAAATCAGATTATCTCCCACGTTTTTGTGTTTCAGCACGTTAAAATGTCCCGGGTCAAGTCAGACCCGACCGGGTCAAGTAGGGGACCCGACCGGGTTTGACTCAAAAATCAGATATTCTTTATTCGGGCGATCCTTGGCACGTTCTTGTGTTCCGGGTCACATCCGACCCGACCGGGTCAAGTAGGGGACCTGACCGGGTCTAGCTATTTTCTCAGGGATCTGGTTCTCAACTCAGACCCGACCGGGTGTAGTGCATGACCCGACCGGGTTAGCGCTCCTGGCCATTTTTATCTTCAGCTTTTCTCCTTTTCCTTGCTAAAAACACTACTACTATTCTACAACTATAAATGAAAGCAAAAAACAATTACAAACAATATAAAACAAATGTTTACAAACTAACTAAAGATGAAAGAAAATCCACACAAAGTCAATACAAAAACATACATTTATACACTATAAACTAGTGCATATCAGAAAATATGCTTAAATCATAAACATGATGTCATTCATACTCAAGATTGTGAATTAGGAAGTGGTCTGAATAGCCATTTTGCATGTTTTAACTCTGCTTCTTCATATTCAAATTACCTCTTGATTTATTTTGCTTCTAAATTCAGACAAAATCCCTTTCAAATCTCAAAGATCCGCACAAAACTAGGTAAATAAAATCTTTGCATTATAATACAAGAAATAACATTGAAAATGTGTACAAGTGACTTTCTTTTGCATATTAAAGTGTATAGGAATACCAACTTTTCAATCATAAAATGTGTTACTCCGTATTACTTTTCAATTCATCGTAACTTAAGTTTAGTGGCCATTTAAAGTTTCTTCTTTGAATGTAATTTTGTGGTCATGAATGGAGCTAGAAGGGGGCTAACCTAGATCCTGACTCACCCCAAATATAAAAAACAATTTAACAATTAATATAAAAATTTTGTATACTTCAAAAATATTCTTTCTATTGGTTCAGTCTAACGTAGTGCCCTAGCTCTGCCGTGGGCATGTTTAGTAATTAGAATACACCCTCATATTTTAACTGTGTAGCAAATTTTCCGTTGTTCAAAAAAAATTAAGTCAGTACTAACGACACTACAAGTCTACAATCTGATTTTCAGTGTTCACCAAGAATATCCCCCATAACATCACTTATCAGTTTTTAGCAACACTGCTCGTATAGGCTATAATTTTGTTCCCGATTCCGATTATCCCTGGAACTATATAATACGATCAAGAGTGTTGGAGTTCTGCTGAATTCAGTGATACAGGTCAGAGATCCCCACATCACGATGCATTTCTTTCATGTATCTATATTTTGCAGTATCATTCTTCACAAAAAGAAATCCCACAAAGTTGTTGCCTTCGCTATCACCCGTCGCACTTCCGTTGTGTCTGAACCCTGCCACAATTCCAATCTAGTTAAATCTGAGGTAATTTAATCAATTATGAAGTACACAAACTCATCTGACCTGACACGACTTTCAAGCTTTTCATCACACATGTTTTTTCCTCAGCATTTGGACAACAAAACAGGGAAACCTAATGATTTGATAAGTACACAACTCCATAGATTGGTCGGAATATAAGAGGACAATAATCGAACCCATCGTAATAGAATTGATTTTCTGAGCCCTTGTATGGAATTTGACATTGGGATAAGGACATTTAAGATAAATGTATTCTTGTTTATTTATTTATGTACTTAATGATGAGGTACAAAGCAAAGAAGTAAATATTTTATATTGATGGATAATAGGGTATCCAAATTATATAATTTAAGAGAGATTCAGCAAGAGAGGTGGAGAAGAAGATGAATAGTAGAGAAGTGTATTGTGTATGAATGTATTGCAGTATTGATCATGAAATTAAAGTTTACAAAAGGGGTATATATGGGAAAATTCTGGTCTGAGCCTCTAATATGGACTCGACAGACCCGGTCACATAAAAGGATTGTAATATAAACGACTTGATGGAGTATATGGCCCAGGAACCCCCGACGCATAGACTCCTACTATTCTAATGGAGGCCCAATAGGCCCAGGAAGCACAACAGGCCCAAATCACGGCGCCCCAAGTACTAAGCAACCCACGTGGTGCACTAGGGGTGCCTTCGCCCCCCTGGCCGAAGGCTCCAATTCTCACAGGATGGCCAAATCAGGAAAACGAAGTTACTGGGAGAAAACGGCGAAAATCAGTAGCCCTCGGCACTTAGAGCCCTCGGCACTAAGGAGGTCCCCGGTACTTAGAGCCCTCGGCTAATCATCTACAGCCGAGGGCATCTTTTCCGACATAATATCCGGTCCACATGCGCATGGATCACCGTACCAAGTACGACGTCACATCCAACAGCCGCATTAAATGCGGCCACATGCGATTGCCAGCGCCAACCAGTTGAGGTGACCCCTCGGCCAATGGATGCTTGACACGTGTCCCTGTCTGGCATTTATTGCTACTATAAATAGCACCCCATTTCCCCGTTGTAAACCACACTCAAAAGCCTTAACTTACATATTAAATACACTTTCTCTCTCTTACTTGCTCTGACTTCTCTCTAGCTATTCCCCGTAATAACCCCTCAGATAGATACCCCCCGGGTACACTTATCCATCATTTGGTGCTCTCGTTGAGAGGTCGAACAATCAAGTAAGAAACCCTCCCCCTCGACCAAACACAAAACACCTAGCTAAAATGGTGAGAACAACTCGTGCCAACTCCAAGAATGTCGAGGACAGGAACCTGGCCCTCGGCGAGATCGACGTCCCTGAAGCCTCTAACAGGGCTCCCGGGGGCGGCGTCATCGCCGGGTTGGACCAGACGGTTGTCGACCTACGCCATCAGATTCAACAGAATGCCCCCGATGCCCGCCTCGGCATCGAGGCCAAGAAAAAGGACCGGAGCGAGAACCAAATTAGCCCTCCAGTCATCACAATCGACGTACAATCGGCGTTTTCCGCCTTCATCCAGACGCTCACCCAGAACCCGGGTGCCTTCGGCACTTTGGTTCCCTTCCAACCTCAGGTCGGGGAGAATGTCATGCCTCCCCCTCATCCACACCCCCTCGGGAACCCAGTCCTCCGAATTGGGAACGTCGAGGGGGTCGTGGCCCAAGATACGGTCTCCCAGGAAGTCCAATCCCAGGATCGCCACAACGCAAACAAAGAGCAACTCCGGACCTCCGCCCTCGAGAGACTCGGAGGGGCGCAAGACCGCCGAGGGGTCCAAGACCGCCTCGGGGGGAAGGCGTTCCAGAGGCCTCAGGAAAGTGGCGGATCCGTCTCCAGGGCCAACGAAAGGCGTCTCCCTCAGGACAAAGGCAAGGCACCTCTCCATGCCGACGACGCCTGCCACCAAATCAACCAGGCCCACTCGGCCCGTGTCCATTCGCAGGGGGCGGAGGCCCTCCCGAAGGACCCCCAGGACGAAATCATTGCGGCCCTCCAGCGCCGGCTCGATGAGATGGAGGCCACCAAAGCGCACGCCACCACTTCTGCCCCTCATACAGACCTCAAGTATGAGGCCATGTTGGCCAAGATGGAGGAAATGCAGAGGAAGATAACCGAGGGCTCCGGGGAACCCACCATACAGCTCCGGACCCGGACGCCTTTCACCCCAAGGGTATTGGTGGCCCGAATCCCGAAGAAATACCGAGGGCAGCTCATCAAGCCCTACGATTGAAAAACTGACCCCCAGGAGCACTACAGCAGATACCAAAACAGCATGATGATGGTGGGGGCATCAGATGAGTATTTGTGCCGCTGGTTCCTCTCCACCTTAGAGGGGCCGGCGTACGAATGGTTCAATCGATTGCCCGAGGGCTGCATTGACTCATGGCAAGAACTTGCCCAACGAGTCTTGACGCAGTTTGCGGGAAGGCGCCGCACAAGAAAACACTTCTCCCACTTGCTGATAGTGAGGAAGAGGAAGGAGGAGACCCTTCGGGACTTCTTGGAGCGCTGGAGGACGGAGGCTGATAAAGTTGATGGCGCTGATGACGGGACCCTCCTGGCCCTCCTCCAAACAGTACTCCCCCCGGGAACTTCTCGAGGAGCCTCATCATCGAACCCCCCGTGATTATATAAGGGCCCTACAACGGGGGGACCGGTATGCCGAAGCCGAGGAGGTGGACAAATGCCATCACGTCCCGGATCAGCAATGCCCTCGGCCAGACGACAAAGGCAACCGGGGGCCGGGGGCCCCCCGTAATCAACCCAAAGATTCTGCCCCCTCCGGTGATCGCCCCCGGCACGGCCAAGCCAAGCCCGGGGAGGCTACAAGGGGAACCCGAGGGCTTGGGCACAACCTGTTCTCCTGGAGCACCCTCGGACACCCTTGACGCACCCCGTCAGCGTCATTATTGATTTCGCTGAGGAGAGGGGCCTGGTGGAGCGAGATTCCCGCGCACCCCCGGAGGTATATGCCATCAATCCAAACTACCCCTACTGTCGCTTCCACCGGCATCAAGGACACATAACTGATGACTGCCATCAGTTGAAGACGGCCATCGAAAGATTAATACAGGTGGGCCATTTGTCCCAATTTATTCAAGGCCCTCAGCAACAGGGCCCCCCTCACCAAGGGCCACCCCGAGGGAAAACTGCGAGAGCAAATGCATGGGTCAACCCCAACACCATCCCCCTCGGTAAGAAGAGGGAGATTGGGAACTTGGAAGAAGAGGAGGAGGAGTACCCCCGGTACCAAGAAAAGAAGCGCCACATCCTCATGATCACCGGGGGCAATACCGGGGGTGACTCTACAAGTCAACGAAAAAAGTGGGCTCAGTCACTTTACGTGGGGGAAGTCACTCATATGCCCCCAGTAAAGCGGCTAAGGGAGGAACCCATCACCTTCACTAACGCTGATCTCCCCTCAGTGTCCTCCCCACACAGGGATACCCTCGTCATCCGCGCAGAGATCAATGACACTATAATTCACCGGACTTACATTGACACGGGCAGCTCCGTCAATGTAATGTACCTCAGTACCTTCAGAGAGCTGCATCTGGAGAGGGGGTCCCTTCGGCCCATCAAGACCCCTCTTACCGGCTTCACCGGCGACACCATTGATTGCGAGGGGGTTATAACCCTCCCGGTACTCTTCGGCGACGGGCTCCATAGATCCAAGCTCGAGGTGGAGTTCGTCGTCTTCAACATCGACTGCGCCCACAACATCATCCTCGGCCGGCCGGCCCTCGAGGATCTCGAAGCCGTCATCTCCATGAGGCACCTCTGCCTCAAGTTCCCGGCCGAGGGGGGAATCGGTTACTCAAGGGGGAACCAAAAACTTGCCCGCGCTTGCTACCTCCAAGTAACAAAGAAGGTTAGCAAGACGGAGTTCCGCGTTGACACCATCACCGGAACTGTGGTAGCGGAAGAAAGGAGGCCGATGGCTGAACCAGCCGAGGAGGTAGAAGACTTCGCGCTCGATCCGGCCAAGCCGGAGAGAGTCGTGAAGATTGGAGCCAAGCTCCCTGAAGACTTGAAGACCAGCATCATCAGCGTCCTCCGCGCCTACTCCATCGTTTTTGCATGGGGTTCGGAGGACATGCTGGGGATCAGCCGAAGGGTCATCACCCACCACCTCTCGGTGGACCCTTCGGCCAAACCAGTGCAGCAGCGGAGGAGACCCCTCTCGGCCGAGAGGAGGGGATTTATGAAGAAGGAGGTCGCCATGCTCCTCTCTATCAAGCACATCAAGGAGGTAAAGTACCCCTCATGGTTGGCAAACGTGGTCCTTGCACAAAAACCGCCCTCATTCCGCATGTGCGTGGATTACACGGATCTCAACAAGGCGTGTCACATGGACCCCTTTCCTTTGCCAAACATTGATCAACTCGTAGATGAAACCGCAGGATGTGAAATCATGTCATTCCTCGACGCATTCCGCGGATATCATCAAATATTTATGCATGAGGAAGACGCTGAAAAAACAGCCTTCATGACCCCCGAGGGCATTTTCTGTTACCTTGTCATGGCCTTCGGCCTAAAAAACTCAGGTGCCACCTACACTCGGATGGTGGCTAGGGTATTTCAAGCTGTCCTAGGGTGTACCATGGAGGCGTATGTTGATGACATGATCGTCAAAAGCAAGCAATCAGCAAGCCATGCTGACGACCTGAGGGAGATCTTCGCCATCATGCAGAAATTCAACCTTCGGCTAAACCCAAAGAAGTGTACCTTCGGCGTTCAAGGGGGCAAATTCTTGGGCTACATGGTGAGCCGAAGGGGTATCGAGGCCAACCCCGAGAAGATCCAGGCCATCATCAACATGGAGCCCCCACGCAACGTAAAGGAGGTCTAACGATTGACGGGCCACCTGGCAGCCCTCAATCGCTTCTTATCAAAATCGGCGGAGAGGTCCTTACCCTTCTTCCAGATCATGAGAAAAACCACCGGTTTTCAGTGGACTTCAGAGTGTCAGGGGGCCTTCGAGGAACTGAAACGGTACTTATCTTCACCCCTTGTGCTCTCTAAACCCAAGGTGGGGGAGATCCTATACCTTTACCTGGGTGTTAGCCCGGCAGCCATCAGCTCAGTACTCATCCGGGAGGAGGAGGGCATCAAACATGCCATCTTCTATGTTAGCAAGACCCTCAGGGAAGCAGAACTCCGGTACTCCCCCGTGGAAAAAACGGTGTTGGCTATCGTATGGACCGTCAAGAAGTTGGGCCATTACTTCCAAGCTCACCCGGTCCAGGTCCTCACTCACCAACTCCTCGACGCCTTGATGAGGAGCCCCACCAGCTCCTCCCGAATGGTAAAATGGACTGTCTTCTTGAGCCAGTACAACATCGACATCTGTCCTAGGCCCGCCATCAAGGGCCAAGCCTTAGCGGACTTCGTAACAGAATGTACGGCAAGATCAGACACGGACGAGGAGCCCTCGGCCCTTTCGGACGATTGGTGGACCCTCTACACCGACGGCTCCTCCGCCGTCAAGGCATGTGGAGGAGGGGTGGTTCTCATCTCACCCGAAGGCTTCCGGGCCTATTATGCAGTCCGCTTCTCCTTCAAAGTCTCTAACAATGAAGCTGAATACGAGGCCCTCCTCCGTGGCCTTCGGCTGGCAGCTAACATGAAGGCCCGACAGGTCCACGTCAAATGCGACTCGAAGCTAGTTGTCGGCCAAATTTCCGGGGGAGTACGAAGCCAAGGAAGGGAGAATGAAGCAATACAAGGAGGCGGCAAAGGAGTTGCTTAAGGTATTTGAGGCACACACTCTTACTCAAATACCGAGGGCTCAGAACTTCGAGGCCGACATTTTATCCAAGCTCTCGGCCGAATCCCCTGAGCACATCTCAAAGATTGCCAAAGTAGAAGAGCTTAGCCTCTCTAGCATACATGCTAGCCCCGTCATGAACATACAACAAAGACAGGATAACTGGATCTCAGACATTGTCGCCTTCATCACCACAGGTCAGCTGCCCGAGGATGAGGCCCGCGCCAAGCTAGCAAAGCTGAGGGCTCCCAGCTACGTTATCGAAGACGGGAGGCTTTACAAAAGGTCCTACAACGGAACATTACTTCGGTGCCTTCATCAAGATGAAGCCGAAGTGGCGATGGAGTAAGTGCACAGTGGCACTTGTTCAGCTCACCAGGGACCCTTCTCCATATCCCGAAGGCTAATAATCCAGGGCTACTTCTGGCCTACGATGGCCCGGGATTGTGCAGATCTCTCCCAAAGGTGTTCCGCATGCCAACACTTCCAGAAAGCCCCCGGCAGGCCGGTGGTCAACTATACCCCCATCAGCACATCCATACCCTTCGCTCGATGGGGCATAGATCGTGTGGGCCCTCTGCCGAGGGGTACCTCCAACAACAGGTACATCATCGTCGCCATCGATTACTTCACCAAATGGGTAGAAGCTGAGCCCCTCGCCAGCATTACTGAGGCCAGGTGCCGTCATTTTGTTCTCAAAAACATCCTCACAAGGTTTGGCGTCCCCCAGCAAATCATCTCCGACGACGGGACTCAGTTCGAGGCAGCCCTCTTCTGTGCCCTCCTAGAGGCATGGGGCATCAAACACACCTTCTCATCCGTTGCCTACCCTCAGGGCAACGGTCAAGTGGAGAACGCCAACAGGACCTTGCTCGAAGGCCTAAAGAAGAAACTGGAGGCCGAGGGGGGTGGCTGGGTAGAAGAGCTCCACAACATCTTATGGGCCTATCGTACCACCCCTCGGCGGGCAACTGGCGAGACACCCTTCTCCCTGTGCTACGGATTTGAAGCTAAGGCCCCCACTGAGGTAACTCTTCCAACCCGAAGGGTCACACAGTATGATCCAGAGGCCAACGACGCCAATATGGCCCTCGACCTCCACCTTATTTCAGAACACCGAGAGCAAGCCTTCATACGCGCAGAAAACTACCGAAGGCAAGTGAAGAGTTACATTGACGCCAAGGTCCGCTTCCAGGAATTCCAAGTGGGGGATTATGTCCTCCAAAGAAGGGAAGCCAGCCAACCGACCGAGGGCGGGAAGATGGCACCAAAGTTCGAGGGCCCCTACATCGTGGCAGTCATCATCAAACCGGGAACTTACAAACTAAAACGCCCCAATGGGACTGCCTAGACATTGGAATGTACATCACTTAGTTAAATTTTATCAATAACATCAGAGCGACCAAGCCCTCATAACTAGTGAATGTATTATTTTGCGGCTCAAGGCCTAGAAATTTTGAAGAATGAAGGCATATTGAAGACACCAAGAACATGGAACAAGACTCTTATGAGCGGCCAAGCCCTCATATCGACCCCTACAAGGAAGAACCCTCGGCACCAAGTGCCGAGGGTATACTATACTGCCATCCACAGCGTGAAAAAGAACACCAAGTGTTCCTACAGAAGATCCCTCGGCACCCAGTGCCGGGGGGGTGCACCACTGTCAACTTTCAACAAACGGAAGAAAACACCAAGTGTTTTCACAGAAGACCCCTCGGTACCAAGTACCGAGGGTAGACAACATGATCACCTACGACAAATAAAAACACCAAGTATTTCCACAGAAGACCCCTCGATACCAAGTGTCGGGGGCCGTACATCGGAACAAACACCAAGTGTTGTTTCTAAAGCCGTACCCCTCGAGGACGCCTATACCGAAGGCGCCACCTATCGGTGCCGGTAGCACGTAGTGCCCCCGGCCATTTGCAACCAGTGTGCAAATGAAAACCCTTCCCTGAAACGCTTTCCGCGTCACTACCCCAAGGGTATGACAAGCACGAAATATGCCCAGGATTCGACTTTCAAAAACGGAACGCTTTCCGCGCCATTTCCCCAAGGGATTGGCAGGCATCTAAAATGCCCAGGATTCGACTTCCAAATCGAAACGCTCCCCGCACCACTTCCCCAAGGGTGTGGCAGGCCACGGACTATGTCTAGCGCCGAGGGGACGACTTTCAAAACTGAGGCGCTTTCCGTGCCATCCCCCAAGGGGAGGCAGGCTACAGACCACCATATCTTGTACCCAGGAAATGACCCTCGATCCCCTCGGAACTCGGAAGGTTAACCCGAGGGGGGAGCTAATGGTGTATTCTGTTACCTCCCGATAGGCCAAGCCTTACCAAGAAACCAACTTTCTTGAAGCCTTCCCTTCACTACCAAAAAAAATGGGGTGGTGAAGGGGAGTAGACTCAGCGAGAAATCAATGAGTACACCATTCCAACAAATTCACGAGGACATACCGAGGGCTCCCCATGGGAACGCCTTCGGTACCTGGAAGCTCATAAGTACCAAAGATACCATTCACAACAGACATCATCAACAAATGGCTAAGTCCACTCCATGATTGCCTCCGGCTATATCAAAATCGAAGGCTCAAATCCTACGAAACATGACAGGCTCACCCAACAACAACTCAAAACGTTGGTGAAGGCTACTATATGACAAAACTATCAGATGTTGGCCAAATCAAAGCAAGAATCACCTTCGGCACCTCACTAGAAGACGAGGGGACACACCCAGACAAGGCCCGAGGGAGTCTGTCTTTTCATGCTGGACTTGGATTACAAACTTTCCTAAGTCAAACTGTGGGGACATAACAATAGCCGAAGGCTTTTTGTTGCCGCAGGCCAACATTGCAAGACAAAGGAAACTATCCTAAACCTGCAAAGTATACAGCCGAAGGGTCCTCGCCCGAAGGCCAGCAACATGAAATACTTAGAAAAATTTCCTAAGTCCTAAGTACTTTGCCTTCTGACGAGTCGCCATTCAAACGAGGGTACACCTACGACAAAGCTCTCACATTTCACCCGAAGGCTCCTACCTCATACAACTACACTTAGAAATATTTTCTAAGTCCTAAATATTTTTGACCCTTGGTCAAATCTCCATGCAGCCAGAGGGGCCATACGGTTGACGACTTGGTGAAGCTACACTTAGAAGAATTTTCTAAGTCTTAAATATTTTGAGACCTCGGTTATATACCCACGCAGCGAAGGGTACCCACGTACCGAAGGCTAGACAGTAACCAAACACTTAGAAAAATTTTCTAAGTCCTAAGCACCTTGCCTCCGGTTATCTCATGAAGGCTACACAGAACCAGAGGGAAGGAATTAGCCGGAGGACAACAGATGAACAACACATAGAAAAGATTTCTAAGTCCTGAACGTTGGGCCCTCGGTGAAATGTTCAGATAACTAAATAGGCCTAGTAGCCGAGGGCTACAGGGGACACTGTACTTAGAGAGATATTTTCTAAGTCCTAACATGCATTCACCCAAAGAGAAAAAACGAAGGCATACATAAAAAAAACGAAGGCATACATCCAAAAGAAATACATTCAACGGAAAACAAATTCATATACGAGAAGGGGCCCGAGGGCAAACATACATTCATACATTCATCAAAGACAAGAAATACCAAGTGTAATTGTTACAAAGGCCGAAGCCGAAAGCATGGGAATGTTCGGGTACAAATTGTACAAAAATTATCTAAGAACAAGTCTCCTTAGGAACTTCAGCAGCATTGCCCCCGGAAGCATCCTCTGCAGCAGGCTTCGAAGAGACCTCTACTCCGGCCTCCACGATGTCACCCTCTACTTCCTTCATCAACTCAGAATCCTCCAGGTCGGGCCGCTTAACGCCTGAGGGGAGGGGTTCACGAACATCCGGTTGTAAGGGAGGAAGACCGTATGCCGAGGGATCGAAATCTTTCAGCTCAATATTCAGGTGTCGGGCCATCCTTCGGTAGATGAGGGCCTGAGTAAAAAACTCGCCCCCATCAAAATATTCCTTGCCCTTTCGGGCCATCCATTCCTCACCCGGGCCCTCGCACCATTCGTCAACAGAGGCCTCCACAACCGAGGACAACCACTTCTCGTGTCCCTCAGCCTTCCACCCCTCGTCCAGAAACCTGGAGATGGCTTCCTCCCGAGCTGCGACAATAGCCTCCGCTCTGACGGCCTCGGCCTCCTCGGCGGCTTTCTTTGCGGCCTCCGCGGCAGCCTCCTCAGCTTTGGCTTTCTCCTCCCTGAGCCTTCTGGCCTCTGCTCTCGCAAGCTGGAGTTCCTCTTGGAGCTGGGCCATCAGCTTCGTGGCCTTGGAGTCCTTATGAATGAGCTCTTCATCTTTGCATCTTGCCCGGCTTTGTGGAGACGCCATTCCTCCAACCGTCGGGCCTGTTTGCCGAGGGCAAAGCAAGCCTGCAAATCAACAACGCAAAATGTCAGGGCAACCACGCAAGATAATCTAAGGAAGGAGGGAAGAAACCATGAAGGAACTCACAGTTAAGGAAGATTGGAGGATCTGGTCCTCTAGCGCCACGTCATCTAAAGCTCCAAAGGTGGCCCCATCTGTTTCAGGGGTCATGCCCCTCAGGAGCACCCTCGGGTCGACCGTGCACTTGGTCACGGCTGTTCCCCTCGGGAGGGAAACCTGCAGGACCTCCGGGGGCATCTCCTCCGCCCCCGCCGGCTTTCCAGCCGTCGGCACATCCACGACCAGCCCGAAGGTGGAATGCTCATCCACAATCACGATCGGGGGGTCCTTCTTCGTGGCGTCCCCCTTCTTCGACCTCTTGGCAGCCGGGGGGGATTCCTTGGCCGTCGTTTTCCTCTTCGCGGCCGCAACATCGCCCTCGGGCTTCTTGAAAAACGCACCAACGGGCTTCTGGCCGCCCGCATCCGACCCTTTCGGATCCTTGGCCGACTTATTCTTAAATCGAGCAAGGCCTTTCACGTTCATCTTCGAAACAGGGATACCTGCAAAATAGTGAAGGGTTAGGCCGACGGGTCAACAACCATGGAGCAATAACATCAAAGGTAAAAAAAAGAAAAAAAAAATACTAAGTACAAGACTGAGGGCCCTCGGTGACTACCTCCTGCTCCCCCGAAGGCTTCATCGAAAAGGGGATACTTCTCATCCATTTCCCCGATGAAGCGATATCTCCAGAAGCCGAGGGCGAAGAGTTCCTTGTCAGCAGTATAGTCTTTAATGGACACTTGCTTCGTACGACCCTCCGGGATCTTGGCTATTATCAAGCCATCCTTCTCCAGAGCAGCGTTTCCAACCTTCGGATGTCGACGGAAGCGATCCCGAAGTTCCATCGGAAATGGGCTCTCGACAATTCTGACATAGCACCACCGCTCCTTCCAGCCTTTGTTGGACGAAGGCGCCTCTGTAAATAGCTTCCACCTGGCTATCTGATGCAGGTTGGCGAAGCCCTCGGCATTCGCGTGACCCCCTCGACAGAGGTTGAAGCTCTAGAAAAACAAGTCCAGGCTGGGGGTCACCCCTCGGGCCCGACAGAGGTTCAAAAAGCCCGCCACGTAGGAGTGGCTATTGGGCGTCAATTGGCAGGGGACCAAACCCACGTACCGAAGGTATTCCCGAAGGAATGGGTGTAGAGGGAACCGGAGCCCCATCGATACCGACAGGATGTGCACGGCAATGCAGCCCTCGGGAGCCCGGGACAGCACATCATCAACTCCCGGCTCGAACACAACGGCCGAAGGCCCTACGTGCAGCTGCGTGACGTAGAAATCCGCCTTGTCCGCCTTCGACTTTATCTCGAGGGCCTCGGTGTTCAGCCAAGAATACCCCTCGGGCATGTCAACGGGCTTCCCTTGGTCGGTGGCCCTGACCTTCTTCTTAGTAGCAGCTTTTGCCTTCTTCTCCTTCGATCCGGGGGCTACTCTCAAGGGCGTCGGGTTCAGCGGCCTCGAGCTGCTTGCTTCACCAGAACCACGGGGGGAAGGACAGCCACTGTCACCCTCATCCTCTCCTTCTCTTCCTCCTCCTCTGCAACTTGTACGGCGAGGGCGGGCTCTTCATCCTCCGCCTCTTGCTCAAAGTCCTCGGCTTCAACTTCAGCCACTAACTCTTTCTGCATCTCAACGGCGAGGGCGACGTCACCACCGGCCGAAGGCTGCTCACTCAGGGACTCCGCGTCGGAGAAGACTTCCTCTTCAACCGAGGGCTCCCCCGATATGTCTTGGGAATCACTAGCGGATGACATTTTTTTTATAGGCTAATGAAAGCGGAAGTTCTAAGGTCCGAGGGCACCCTAAGAAACTCTAGACACTTAAGTCTAAGGCCGCAGGAGCAAAACTCGCCAAGTAAACGGAGAATAGAAGAGGGACTGACCTTGAAAGCTGGGGATTCAACCGAAGGCTGGAGTTTCTCTCTCTAGAAATTTTGGCAGGGCTTCGCTAACAATATGATCGCACAAGAGGAATGATGCCCGGCCACGGGGTATTTATAGGCGCCCAGATCCGGGCTTGGGCCCAAAAACCGGGCCTCCGGTCACAAGATCATCATTACGAGCCGTGGTTTCGCCCAATCGGTAACACTGCCCGCGGGCAGCCAACCGCCGCGCGCCACGTGTGCCCCCTTAATGGCTATATTTTGACGTTAGGTATTCCAACGGCTATATTTACCACGGCCATATTCTGGGAGCTCCCGGCTATATTCAGCAGACCACTCCTTCACCAACCAAGAAACTAGCCCCCGGGCTTTCTACTTCACTCCACTTCATCAAGAGGAGCCCCCGGGTGCACTTACCCAGAGATGCTCCCGGTTTATGCCCCTCATACTACATAACAAATGCCTTCGGGCTCACTCCTTCAGAAGCCCACGACTTCGTAACTGGCAGACCCCTCGGGGGTTCCCCCTCAACACCTTGAGGACCAGATAGCCCCCGGGGAGTACACCTCATTGACGGATAGCCTACCGCACACAGGTAACGGCAACCCTCGGATACCCTCCTCACCAACTGATCAACAAACAGGGGACCCCCCGGATAACACTTCAACTACTACTCACATTCATCACGCCCTCGATCCCCAGATTGAGGGACTCCCCCTCAGCACCTCCCAGGATATCAAAAGCAAGCCTCCGGCTAATCAACACACTCGCCCTCAGAACAAGGATAGCCTTCGGCATCAGCATTGTACTCCATTTCAAACCAGGGCTTCACATTTTCGATTCATCGTTGGGGGAATTCGGTGCACTCTTTTTCCCTCATTAGGATTTTTTCCCACAGGGTTTTTCATAATGAGGTTTTTAACGAGGCATCCCCCCAAAATGAAACGAAAAGCGTCACCCCTCGGTTTCATATTGCAGGCAGGCACTACTCTACTCCTTTTCACCACTTTGCAAGTGCCTCAAGGAGTGGAGGACTGGAGGACCCCTCCGGGAAAAATCTCTCAAAATACAAAAAATGTCAAAAAACTCCCACAACAAACGAGCATGATCCCTCAAGTCCCGGAATGTGGGTAACTGAGGGACTGCCCTCGGCTGAAACAGGCACACAACAAACTACTCACAAGCTCCAAAAACTACAACGGAACAACACCAAAAGGTCAAACACAGATTACTCCTTTTCCCTCAAGTACCTTTCGGCAAAAGGAGTGAGGGACTCCTGATGGAGTATATGGCCCAGGAACCCCCGGCCCATAGACTCCTACTATTCTAATGGAGGCCCAATAGGCCCAGGAAGCACAGCAGGCCCAAATCACGGCGCCCCAAGTACTAAGCAACCCACGTGGCGCACTAGGGGTGCCTTCGGCCCCCTGGCCGAAGGCTCCAATTCTCACAGGATGGCCAAATCAGGAAAACGAAGTTACTGGGAGAAAACGGCGAAAATCAGTAGCCCTCGGCACTTAGAGCCCTCGGCACTAAGGAGGTCCCCGGTACTCAGAGCCCTCGGCTAATCATCTACAGCCGAGGGCACCTTTTCCGACATAATATCCGCTCCACATGCGCATGGATCACCGTACCAAGTACGACGTCACATCCAACAGCCGCATTAAATGCGGCCACATGCGATTGCCAACGCCAACCAGTTGAGGTGACCCCTCGGCCAATGGATGCTTGACACGTGTCCGTGTCTGACATTTATTGCTACTATAAATAGCACCCCATTTCCCCGTTGTAAACCACACTCAAAAGCCTTAACTTACATATTCAATACACTTTCTCTCTCTTACTTGCTCTGACTTCTCTCTAGCTATTCCCCGTAATAACCCCTCGGATAGATACCCCCCGGGTACACTTATCCATCACGGCTCATCTAGAAGATACTAGTGAATAATAAAATGTACAATAATATAAATGATGTCCCCTATGTGTATGTCAGCCGTTGTCCAGGCCCAGTAGTCGTGAGACCAGGGGTCCGAGTTTATATACTCTATCATATATAATACGTAGTATGAACTATGAACTATTAATGAATTCCACCTCATGAAGTCGTGAGAAGAGAGGTATCCGGTATATATACAAAGGATTGTCCACTATAATATTGGTATATATGGAAAGCTAATATATGGAAGCTAAAATATATGAAAGGTAGAATATATAGTTACCTAAAAAGACTTTAATTGTATAGTTAATAATAATATGACTAAAACATATATGGTCATCTGTGATACTTAAATATAACAACAACAACAACATCCAAGCATTAATTCCAAAGAATTTGTGGTCGGTTAACATGAATTGATCTATGATATCGATGTCAAACAGAGAAGATATACAAGAAGGGGAAAACGTAAGATAAAAAGGATAAAATAGAGATAAATAAATATAAGATAACAGTTGTAATACTTAAATGTTTAATATTATTTAAAAAGCTCATTCAAACTCACAACTCTCTCGAAAAAATAAAGAGAATTACTCAGCTCGACTTGACATCACATCTACTCTCATTAAATTGAATTTGAACTTCTATAGGACTTTTTCTAATGAAAAATTAAAATGTTGTGGAAAATAGTATATTGCAACTATTGGGATCAAAGAAGACAAGAAGTTTAGTTTCTCCTATATGAATACAAGCAAATTAATTCAAACTATGAGAGAGCTCTGATTTCATTCCATTTAACGTCTAACACGTATTCCTCAGGTTGATAATGGATTGACTGAGCTGGAATGTGTTGGAGAGCTTGATGTTGTTGTGACCTATGTGAAGTTACACCGGAATCACTAGGATTGCCCGTTATCATCAGACCAGAACTAGGTTCCAACTAATGGATTGAATATATGAGTGTACTTGAAGTGTCAACCTCAGGACTACCACTCCATCCTTGGTCAACGTCTATGAAAGATGAGCCTAGGAGCGTTCTATCTGGCGCGACCAAGCCAAAGGTTATGGGCTTAACATTGTGGGTTTGGGTTGAGAGGAGGAATGTGGCTATTGATTGTTTGAGGAGTAGGGGTTGGTTTGGCTGAGGTTGTGGTTGGCTAGAAGAAGCACCATGCTCATGTATCTGCCGCCTCTTGTTCTCCCCCTCATGAGAACCCGAATCGTCGTGGTCCTCATGCGAACGTTTGTTGGCGCAGAGGCTATCATGACATGTGCTTTGGGTATTGAGGAAATGAATATGAGTTAGCTGTTCAGAGTTAAGGGTCTCTTCTTCGATTAATAGTCTGGCTAGCATGATGCAGTGATGCTGGTTAGGTCAGCGATTGGAATGATATAAGGGTTAGGATATGGTGTGGTCGAGGTAAGGGAGGACACTAGTTCAGTATCCTAGGTTCCCCGGGAAGTGGTATGTGTTTGGGGTTTGGTGGTAGATGGTTCAGAGGTGGGTAGGGATATAGTAGGGGTTGATTGTGGTTAGGGTTGGGTTTGATCATTTTGAACCGTTGAGGTTTGTCTTGAGTTCTGTGCTCTTGCGATTATTACAGAGTGCAGACGTGGCATTATGGTGGACTCAAGATAACGATTCTGAAAGTCAGTAAGAGCTATGTGATAAGTCCATTTTTGTACTTAATTTTCTCATCATATTTGAGCGATTTTCAGATAGAAAATAGAAAAACAAGGCATGTTTTAGATATTTTGGTTCAAGTTTCATGAAATCAGGTGAAAACCGCATTCATAATATGTTTGGCGAAATTTCGGGTCAATTGCGTGAAGAAAGTGACATTTTTTCCCAACAAATGAGTTGCTACGGAAGTTTGAAAGATATGTTGACCAATTTTTCAAAAAGAAGAGTCCACGAGATGAAAAAATCATGAAAAGAAGTTCAAAACCAAGAAGAAGTCGCCTATATGGCCACTTTTGATGAAAATGGACGATGTATAGAGACACATGTTCGTATTTTGATCATAACTTTGCGCATGATTGCTCAACGTTTGTGACACGAGTGGCATTACATTTACATCTTCTTGCTCTACAACTCTTATGAAGAACACAGAACCAAATAACAATCGTAGAATGGACTTATGGCTCAAAGAAGTCAGACATTTGCAGTTGCGATGGAAAGTGACACATGCTCACCGTTTTGGTCATATCTCATAAACTACAAATTCAATGAATGTATTTCAAAAACCAGTAGTTAGCCAAGAAAGATATATACAACTTTGGTGAAGACAACCTTTCCATTTGACGTGAGGCGGTCGATAAGGCGGCCGCCTTTCTAGGCGTCTACGAGTTTTTGACAGTTTCAGCACACAGGGCTTTGCATGGCGACAAAATAATGGTAGGCTGCCGACAAGGGACGGAAGGCGGCCGCCCTCCGTGGACGCCTGCGGCGTGATGTGACTTTTAGCTGCCGGTCGCTGAGACAAGACGGGGGGCGGCCAAATAGGCGGCCGCCCTCCACGGGCGCCTGCGACGGATTTGACGCGTGCACGCAACTTTGTCGGTGATTTGATGGAAGGCTGCCGACCATGGGCAGAGGGCGGCCGCCCTTCTGGCCGCCTTCCACAAAACTCCAGCTATAAAACCTCTCTTCCATCCCCAACTCAAAACACACCATCTCACACCCAACTCAGATAAAAAATGGTGTCTTCTTCCACCTCAAAGCTCGGATTTCCACCATTGTTGGACCTTCAACTTCAATCTTTCATATCTTTCTCATTTTAGCTCCAATTTGAAATTTCTTTATATGAAAATTCATCTTCTCGTCGTGTAGATTCTGAATATGTTGTTTTTATTTCCCAAATATTTGTTAACAATTCTCTGAGTTAATTTTAAGAATTTCGTGTTTTCCATTTTTATTCAAGAAAAGTAGTTCTTGTTGTTATATTAATCTCCTACTTAGATAACCTCAATACCTAGTATAAATGGTGATAATTTTTGAAAGAAAATAAATTTTAGATGTGAGAGTATTCACTTTAATATTTTCTTTTGTTGTTATTATTTATGATAATGTCTTATTTTATATGTAAAGTGTTAAAACTAGTAATGAGTTGTTGTAGTTAATTTACTCTTGGGCATGAGTTGAATTAAAGAATATGGGTTGACCTTGTTTGACTGAAAATTAGGAGTTTAACTAATTTTATGGACTAGTTGTTTAAAATGATTAATTTGATTACTTAATAGAATTGGTCATTTCATTAATTAAACTTTGGAAGATTATTTATAACTTGTCTATGAGATTATAAATAGTTTAAGCCAAACATATTGAGCACATTAATGAAGCCTAGAGATAGGATAAATTAATGGATAGAATTTAATCTTTGTCTATGAGGAAGAAATTCAATTGTTTAATATGAGAAATTTAATTAATTAGTGAAGTTGACCATTTTGTTAGCTAAAATGCGGAAAGTTATATCTATCTTGTCCATGAGATTAGAATATAATTTAGGTCAACCATTTTAAACACATTAATGAAACCTAGAAATAGGATAAATTAGTGAAGGTAACTTAAATCTTGTCAATGAGAAAAGAAATTACCAGTCCAATCTTTAGTTATAAATACTCATAATTATTAGGTCCAAGATAAAAGGATGCACCCATATTTTATAATTCAATTCATTGTCCTTCTTTGATCAATCCATTTAGAGTTTAATATTTTATTTTTCATTTAGTATATTTTTGAGCCATCATTAGTATTTGCATTATTTAATTTACTTTCTTTTTCAAAAAACTAGTTTACAAAATCAATCAAAAGTTTTAATTTGGAAAGCTTCCAATAATTCGCGATAACCTGTGACTGGACTTAAAATCAAGAAACTCCTCCGACATTCCTCAAGAGACACGATACTCAAGGAAAACCGAAAGGTTAGACTCCGTTTTACTACAACGTCGCGAAAGCGGTCATCAAATGGCGCCGTTGCCGGGGAATGGCACGGTGAATTCTTGGTTTTGATTTTAGCATGGGCGAATTCAAGTTAGGGAGACTTTCTATTTCTTTTTTGTTTTGATCTCACGTGTTTGCTTGAGATTTTCTCATGGATTACTCAAGCGAACACTTTCATTCTCATGGATTGTAGCTCTCATTCCTAAGACTACTCATTCTCCATCCGTTTCTGACTTTAGACCCATTTCTTGTACCAATGTGACCTATAAGATCATAACCAAGATTCTAGCATCTAGACTGGGACCATGTCTTTCTAGTGTAGTCCATCCATCACAGGGTGCTTTTGTTGATGGGAGACTAATGACTGATAACATTTTTCTTGCACAAGAACTTGTGAGGGGATATGCTAGAAAGAGGGTTTCTCCTAGATGCATGATTAAGGTTGATATTAGGAAAGCATATGATACTATTTCTTGGACTTTCCTTGAAAAGGTCTTAAGGGGAATTGGGTTGCCTAACCTGTTTGTTAATTGGATAATGGAGTGTGTCTCTACCTCTTCTTTTTCAATATCTATAAATGGCACCTTACATGGTTGGTTTGAAGGAAAGAGAGGCTTGAGGCAAGGCGACCCCATGTCCCCTATGTTGTTTGTTTTATGTTTGGAATATTTTTCCCGGATGTTAGCTATTAGGACCTCAAACCCTAGCTTTAACTATCATCCTTTATGTTCCAAACTAAAAATCTCACATTTGACTTACGCCGATGACTTAATGCTTTTTTCCAAAGGGGAACCCAAGTCTATTAAGATTCTAGTTGATGCTTTAAATGATTTTGGAAAGGTTTCGGGTTTATTGGTCAATCAAGACAAATCTAATATCTTTGTGGGGGAAATATTGAAAACAAACTGCCATTTATATTACAAATGGTTGACTTTCAACAAGGATCTTTTCCGGTAAGGTATATTGGCATTCCATTGGCCCCTTTAAAGATTTCTGTGGCCCAATTCTCTCCTTTGATAGATACGGTTACAGACTATTTCAATGCATGGAATACCAAATCCTTATCATATGCGGGGAAAGTTGAGTTGATTAAGTCAGTTGTCCAAGGGGTGCAGTCCTTTTGGCTGGGCATATTTCCGGTCCCTAAAACAATTTTGGACAGAATTGTTAGCCTTTGTAGAATCTTTCTATGGGGGGGGGGGGGAACATGCCAAGGTGGCTTGGGAAGATGTGTGTCTACCTAAAGAGGAAGGGGGGTTAGGGATCAAAGATACTAAGGTTTGTAATAATGCATTATTATCTCGTACACTTTGGAATATTCATGCTAAATAAGATACCCTTTGGGTAAGATGGGTAAATGGGGTTTACCTCCATGGGAGGGATGTGTGGACCTTTGTTCCACACAATAGGGACTCACAGTTGATGAAAAGAATTGCACTGATCCGAGACTCCATTGTCTCCAAATATCTGTCTATAACCGAGACTATCACAAACCTTGGAAAGATGGCTCACAATGGTAAGCTCTCCTCCTCCAAGGTATATGACCTTCTTAGGATGAAAGGGAATGCTCATACATGGATGTCTTTCATTTGGAAGAATTATATCCCTCCTAAATTTTCTTTCATAATGTGGCTAGCCTACCGTAATAGACTACCTACATGTGATAACATGGTTTATCTAGATATTGTTAATATTTGTCCGTTTTGTAAGGGTGGTCCGGAGACGGCACCACACCTATTTTTTGAATGTTTTTGCACACGGCAGGTTTGGAAGGATATTAAAGCATGGTTTGGGATCGCAAGGCAAATGTCATCTTTGAGGAGCGCGGTGAAATGGATCCAAAGAGATTGCAAAGGAGCACATATTAGAGCAAAGGCTACGAGGATAGCGTTTAGCTACACAATCTACTGGATATGGAGAACTCGTAATGCAATCCGTTTTGATGGAGCTACTCTAAAGATGGATGAAATGGTTGCACACATCAAATATATGGTGTACAAAGTGCTATACTCATTATATCCGTACCATATGATCCCTTTTTGAATCATAAACTAGCCTCATTTTTTGTCATGAGTTGATGGCTGTTTTTTGCTAGATGATGGACTTTAGATATTAAGCCTTGGATGCTTTGGATGTATAGGGTATCCATACTTGGATATGCCTCCAATTTTGCTCATACGATGTACATAACTCTGGTTACTATCTATGTATTTACATTTTCCCCAAAAAAAAATAATGAACAACAAGTTTTTCAAAATAATCAAAATGAAGGATGCTATGAGCAAGGTTATGAGGATAACAATCAATGGTGCGAAAATCCACCTTTGGAGTATGGAGATTACCAATTTCAAGATAACTATTTCCACCAAGGGCAAAACTTTGAATGCCATGATGATTTTTCCTATCAAGGTAATTATCATGATAATTTTAATTATTATGAAAATTACCACGAAGGGCTAGAAAATCATTACACCGGCACAAATGAGTACTCCTACGAGGTTGACTCTGGAATTTCACCTTATCCTGAACACGAGCTCGAAAAATTAAAATCATCCTTGCTCGAGTTTGTGGAAGAATTAAAAAGGGCAAGGATTGAACTAGCATCTCGTGACGAGAGTATCAAGAAATTGTGTGAACAAATCATTTATGATAATGAACACAAAATTCAAGAGGAGACATACAAGGAAGGTGCTAAATCTGAGGAGGAGGCAACGGTAACTATGGGCGAGACGGTTGAAACTCTTTGCACCCCTATTTCTTTTGAGCCTCTCATTGCTACTGAGCTAGAGTCTGTCCTCATAGAACTTAGTCCTAAAGAACTCATTCTGGAAGTGCCCACTGAAGTTGATGAAGAGACCATAAATGAGGAGATACTTTGTGACACCGGCCCTACCCTACCATCTATGGATGATCTCTCACCTGAAGAGTCCTTGAAGGATAGCCTTAATGAAGATGTTCATCGTACACAAGCCCAAATGCCTGTTGAAGTTGTTATTGAAACGTGTGGTTTGGAGGAAACATTCTCCGATGACGCCTTCTTTGACTCTCTACTCAATGATGACAAACATAGTTGTTCTAGACAAGGATCTTTTTGCCTAGATGATATATCTGGGGTTAGTGAGTTAGTTAGATGGGATGCATTCTTAGAGAGTGACACAGAGTCTAAACTTTGTGATTTTTATGTTGAGGGCATAGATGAAGAAGAGAAAACTCATCAAGAGGAGTATGAAATCTCTAGTCAGGCTATTTTTACCTTGATGACTCCATTTGAGCGGTTGGAGAAACCAGAGGCACCTGATCCTGAAATACTTGTTGATTCTACTAATGAGAGTGATGCAGGATATGTGCTAATTCCTTGTTCAAACAACATGTTCTTTGAAGATTATGTCACATTTTGGTGGTCACGAGAGTTCGAAGGTCTACGCCATCTGACTGCATACCTAGAGGATAAGGTGGATGCACCAGTGATGAGTGCTCCACAACTGATTTGCATTACAGAGAGTTCTCTCTCAAACATCAAGATAGTGACGTTAAAGAAGCGCTTCTTGGGAGGCAACCCATGTTTTTCATGAAGATATGTAAAGATGCACTCTTTGAACTTCAATATGCAATACAAATAATTTAAATATGAAACTGCTATTTTATGGCTTAAATAATATGAAACACTTTGAACTTCAATGTGCAATACAAATAATGTAAAGATGATTTGAATGGGAGGACTAGTTTGTATGTGATCTCACCACTGCATCTTTACATTAATTTTACTGCATATTGAAGTTCAAAGTGCTGCATATTATTGAGTTTGTAGATTAGTATTTTAAGCTTGGTTTGTATTTGATCTCTTCTATATATATATATATATATATATATATATATATATATATATATATATATATATATATATATATATATATATATATATATATATATATAAACACACGTATCATACACTACTGATGTTATTAGTATCAATACTTAAATTATTTTTATGAATTAAAAAATAAAAACGTAAGAAGACAAGTATTGATTCTTTAAAATAATTGTTCATGTATTAATAAATTTAAATGATAGCTTGATAAATAAATGGAGTTACAATTAAAAATACATTAAGAAAATTTTTCTATTGGACCAGAGTCAATTTTTTTATGAAATTGTTGTATTTACTATTCCACAAAATTGATTACAGCAATATGGTTTTTTTATGGAATAGATTCGATTGGAGCAGAGTCAAAAAACCAAATAAACCTAATTGTAAATCCTTTGCTAAAAATATGGTTTTACCAAGGTTTAACGCTAAATTTCAAAATAAAAATAGCAATTTCACAACAATGAATTGCCCAAAAAGTACTACTTATACAATTGTATGAAAGAAGAGGCAACCTGTTGAGCATCTTTGATAACGCAACACCCCAAAACAAAGTTCACGTGAACCAAAAACTCATCTTGTGGGGTGGCTATGGCAAGGCAGAATTTTGTGGGCTTCTAGATGTGGCGTTTCAGTCTACGACTTTGGGAGATGTGATGAGAAACATGTGGTGTTTTGTGATGAGAAGCCTGCGAGGAAGAAGCGAGAAGGAAAAGGGACACATGTGGTATCGTAGAAATATTAGGATGAAAACTGAACAGCCAATTGCTAAAGGCTAGATTTATTGGCCTTTTTTATTTTGGCTATTTGGAGCAAAAGGCCAAATTAATAAGCTATTTTACCAAACATACATGTTGGCTGATTGATATAGTCAAAAGGCTAATATTGGTCAAATCAGACAAAAAATGGCTGATGAGCCATTAACAACACCCCTATTGTGTGTCTTTATTTCTTGCTCAATCCTCCCTAGTTTTCCTCATCCCGATACACTGCAGACCGCCACAATTTCTTCCTCAGCCCCACTCATATCACTTAAACTCTTCTTTGCCCATGGCGCACCTGATCAAGAACTTTAAGGTCCCACCAAACTCGGCAAGCCTGGATGAGGCCCGCCACAGAACGTTCGAGTTCTTCCGGATGTGCTGCAGATCCATTCCTCATATTATGGAAATTTACAATCTCCAGGACGTCGTAACCCCAACCCATCTCCGCACCTCCGTTGCATCTGAATTTCGCAGGAACTCCAGCATCACTAACCCTAAGGTAATTATTAATTAAGTCAACAAGCAACTGGGGGGATCACTGGCTTTCGTTTCATGCGTTAATAGTAGTTTAATTAGTCTGGATTCTGGAATGTGAGTTCTTATAATTGCCCGAGTGATTGAAAACGAGTCTGTCCTTCATGGGGTCTTGGGATTTTGAGGAATTTGAGGAAGTAATTTGAAATCAGCTTTCATTTGAGTTTTGTTTTTTGATTAATTTGCTGGAAATCATGTACTGATGTACCCCTCGCGTCTTCTTTTTTTTTGCCTTTTTCCCGGTTGTAAGGTTTAGCATAGAAAATATCAAGATTGTTAGTTTCTTGTACGAATTTATCTACTTAAGATTGGATCTGTTTGTGAAAAGAGTAATCTTTTGAACTTTCATATCCATGAAACGCAAATGGGTGGCAACAATGCTGCAAGAATTGAGGACATGAGTTTCTGGGGGTTGGATATAGAATAGGAATGGTTGTATCTTATAACTTGGTGAAAGTTTAAAGCTTTTTTGCTGTTGTGATATGGGTGTGACCATGTGAGGCAGTGTTGTCATCAACTTTGAGCTGCTTTAAAACCTTGAAATTTTGTGGGGACGAGAGCTATTTTTAGTACATGGTGCTTTTCTTTCATCATTGGGAAGTTGTATTATGGTTAATATGAGGATTGAGGGGAAGTAAGTATATGGAAAAACCGAGACTGTTTCAGAAACCACATTTTCAGTTAAAGAAAGGAGTAAAATGGGCAAAAATACCAAGTATATACTCCATCCTTTCCTAAATAGTTGTGTCACTTTCCTTTTCGGGATGCTCTAAAATAATTCTCACTTCCTTTTTTGGAAAAAAAAATCACTACTTGGAAAAAAGAAAGGAAGTAAGTATCTCATTGGGTTATATACTTGGAAAAAATCACTACTTGGAAAAGAAAGGAAGTAAGTACAAAAAAAAATAGTACATGGTGCTTTTCTTTCATCATTGGGAAGTTGTATTATGGTTAACATGAGGATTGAGGGGAAGTAAGTATATGGAAAAACCGAGACTGTTTCAAAAACCACATTTTCAGTTAAAGAAAGGAGTAAAATGGGCGAAAATACCAAGTATATACTCCATCCTTTCCTAAATAGTTGTGTCACTTTCCTTTTCGGGATGCTCTAAATAATCGTCTCACTTCCTTTTTTGGAAAAGAATCTACTCAAAAAGTGTATAGTACTGCTACAGGATAAAAAAATCACTACTTTTTCGAACCCCCTCACACATTTTCTCAAAATGTGTGAAACCCTTACTGGGACATATAATTAAGAACAGAGGGAATAACTTATATGTGTGGTTTTAAAAGGCGCTTAAGTGCGAGTGCTAAGGCGCGCCTCAAGGTGAGGCACACATAGAAGGTACCAGGGCTTAGGTTTTTTCGTAGGTTAAGAGGCTTACGCCTTAAAAGTTAAGGCGTACGCCAATAGGCGTTTTCTGATGCGCGATTTCCTTTGTTTCTATCATTTTAACGGGTTGTAATTTAAGAAAGGCCCATACATTAAATATGTCTCCATAGTCCACACAAAACCCCTAACAAATCTTGTATTCTTGTTCATTTAAAGTATTCATTAATAGTTAAAATGGTTGAATACATATGCACAAAAAGAAGTCTTCATACTCCTGCACAAAGAAGCCGACAACTTTTTACAAACACCCCATTCTTCTAGGTAACTTCTCTTCTCCTGTGTTCTACTTCATCCTATTCTCCTCGTCTACTCCTCCTCTTCTTCTACATCTCTTCTCCTCATTCATCTCCTCTCCTCCACTTCTTTCTCTCCGTCTCTCCTCTCCTTCTTGGACTCAGTAGTTGATCATGTTTTCCTAGAACTGATCAAGGTTTTACAAAAGTCTGAACGATAGACACCTTAAATTAAGATCCCTAACCAATGATTAGGAAACTCTTTTGGTTGATGTTTAGCCATCTGATGACAAATGACTTCTTTTCGCGCATGTGTTTTGTGTTTGTGATTTTTTGGACTGATAATTATACATTTCATTGGTTGTTTATTATTAGTTTAACTATTTTAAGTTTTATTTGTTGTTATATTTTGAGGCCCAAGCCTCGCCTCACTAGAACAAACCGCCTCGATACCGAACTAGCCTTTTTAAACCTTGCTTATATGGTCTCATATTGAGCACAATATTTTTGTACAATAAGAGAGCATATGTTGAAGGATTGATCTTATATTGTTTGTTTCTCTCTTTCTATATCTATTGTATTGAACTCCGATAGAGAGTAGGAAGAGCCGGGGGCTGAGGCGGAGAAAGTGGATCCGAGCCCCAAGCCCTTGTTGGTCTACCGTAGGCGGGGACGGGCTTGAGCCCACCTTCGTGGGCTGGTTCTAGTTATTTTAAATAGTTTTAATTTTTCCTTTTATTATGTTTCCTATTTTATTTTGTTGCCTAGTATGATTTAATTAGGATTTCTATTCTTATTAGAATGAGAGGTTTCCTATTTCTATTTAGTTTTCTAGAATGGTTTAATTAGGACTTCTATTCTTATTAGAATTAGAGGTTTCCTATTCTATTTAGTTTTCTAGTATGGTTTAATTAGGATTCCTATTCTTTTTAGATTAGAGGGTTATTTAAACCCCTAAGGAGGGCTGTTGGAATCATGAATTAATAATATTGGAGTTTTAGCTTTAAGCATGGGCAACGGTTGCTAACCGTTGATTATTTTATTTTCTGCTTTCATCACAAGGCTTGGATGTTGTTGCACTTACTGGCACAAAGGCGGTATTGCAGTATATCATAAAATATTTAGGCATAGTGTTTAACTCTGAAAAGTGTTTTCTGGTATAGTGGGTGTAGATGGAGGTTGACGATGACTCACCCCACATTTGGTAAAAGAAAAATAATAAATAAATTGTTCTAAATAGGGATACAAACGTTTTGGAATTCCAACATAGGAGCACTACGTTTTTATTCTCTAAATACTTAAATAGGACTTAGGAGTGATTACTGCCATACTTGGGGAATACTGTCATATTAAATCTTGGTTATGCAAATATTTGGCATTAAATTTTCAAGATGACAATAATGTACTTCGATTTAAGGAAAAACTACTCCTATTTTTGAATTTTGCATCGTTTTTACTCATATTCAGGAATTTTCTGTTACAGATGCTTTTTATGGGATTTCATACCGTAGAAGGAAGCATATGGGCCAGAGAGACATTTAATTAAATGAGTAGTCTAGCTTGATGTTATATTTTATTATTTATTGTTTCCTAAGATATTTAGAATTTTCAGTTAGAGTTTTAATTAGATTAGGGCTTGATCCTGTAAGAGGCAGGATGCTTATTTAATATTGTTTCCTAAGATATTTAAAATTTTCAGTTAGAGTTTTAATTAGATTTGAGCTTGACCTTGTAAGAGGCAGGATGCCTATTTATAATCGTTTCAGCAATAATAAAGATCATCGATCATTCAAATTATTCCTAGAGAGAAGTCACGGACTTCCCCCCTCCCCTGCGTTCTTCAAGCCACAGGCAAGAAGAGGAATAACCCCAGCAGGCAGGTTAAAACCTCAACCGGGTACCCTGCTACCCCAAGTCGTACGTGGACCCGTTCTCAATTGCAGAACCCTAACAACTTGGTATCAGAGCCGTCATGATCCATGGCACCACCAGAAGATAACTTAGCCACCATGATAAAGGAATTCATGGAGATGATGACCACTAGGACAACCGCCATAGAAGGGCAGATTGCCGCTCTATCTCTGGCAACCCACAAACGGGACTTGAAGTCAACAATAACACAGGAAGATGAAGCGGATAACAGCCAGGTGAATGATCATACATCGTACAGTACCATGAACCCCTGGAGGCCACAATACGCGAAGATGGAATTCCCTGTGTTTGATGGCAGCTCAGACCCTATCAGTTGGTTAAAAAGGTGCGAAAAATTCTTTTTAAATCAAGAAACTCCTAGCGCTGCAAAGGTGAATGTGGTCTCGTTTCACTTGATAGACGATGCACAACTGTGATTTGATCAGATGATAGAGGAAGAAGGTGAAGTCAATTGGGAGAGGTTTAATGAACTCTGTCTCGAGCGCTTTGGGCCACCATTGAGTTCTAACCCGATTGGAGATCTGAAACTTCTGATGCAGACCGGCTCAGTTGATGAGTACTGTGCCCAATTTCAGAAGGCCTTTGCAAGAACTTCAGGAATACTGCCCACCCATCAGATTGCTTTATTTGTCGCTGGTTTACAACCATATTTACGGGCTGATGTGGAAATCGCAAAACCAGGGAACCTGTGTTACGCTATAAACCTTGCAAGGACATTAGAAGCAAAGCAAACAATGACTCTTACACCTGTCAAAGCCTCGGGAACTACAGCAGATGCAAAACCACGAGGGACGACACAACATAGGCAAGCGGTCATTACAACAAGGGCAGAAAATCCAATTGTTAAAAGGCTCACGAAGGGTGAGATGGCAGAGATGAGCAAAAGGGCTATGTTACAATTGTGATGAACAGTGGTCGATGAATCACAAGTGCAAGAAGTTGTTCTTGATCGAGATCGAAGGTAAGGGAGAGGAGGGTGATGACTTCCAAGAATTGGAGTTGTCTACCAATGCTATAAGTGGAACAAAACATTCCTCAACAATGCAATTAATCGCCCCGATGGCAGGCATAGAACTGAGTACTGACAGTGTTGGTTGACTCCGGAAGCACCCATAACTTCTTAAAAGAAGCAGTGGTAACATCTCTGAAATTGCCCATTGGCAGGAAGTCCGGGCTGCAGGTGCGGGGCTAATGGCGAAAGGGTTCCCAGTAAAGGAGTATGCGAATCAGTTCCTTTCATAGTTAATGGAGAGGAATATAAGGCAGATTTCTATACCATTCCGCTGGACGGTTTTGATGCCATATTAGGTGTGTCCTGGTTGGCAACTCTAGGTCCCATATTATGGGATTTCTCTGAGAGAACGATGCGATTCACAAGGGGAGCCGGAATAGTTATTTGGCACGGGCAGCACCCTACAAATGTTCCTCGAGTGGCTCTGCTACACACCAAAGATCTGGACAAAGCTCAGTTGGATATCTTAATGAGGGAATATGGAGATTTATATGCCGAGCCCAAGGGGCTGCCACCACAGCGAGAATGTGATCACCGGATTACCTTGAAACCTGGAACAGGACTGGTGGTCGTGCGTCCCTACCGGTACCCCTACTTCCAGAAAGATGAGATTGAAAGGCAGTGTGAATTGATGCTCGATCAGGGAATAATCCAGCTAAGCAGATCACCATTCTCTTATGTGGTTCTGCTCGTTAAGAATCACGACAACTCTTGGCGGTTTTGTGTGGATCATCGAGAACTTAACAACAAAACCGTCAAGGATAAATACCCTATTCCGGTAGTAGACGAATTGCTTGATGAACTTCATGGAGCAAAGTATTTTACCAAACTGGATTTACGATCAGGGTATCATCAAGTCTGAATGCACCCCGAAGACGTTGAGAAGACCGCATTTTGTACCCATCATTGGCATTTTGAGTTCTTACTTGAGGTTGATTGTCACTTTATTTGAGATAAGATACAGAAGGGATTTTGATTTCTACAGAATATGTGAAGACGGGAGAACAACTTGGTGATTTATTCACGAAAGCACTAGATGAGATTCAAGTTGATTATTCTAGTAACAACTTGAGGGGGAGTGTGAAATATGTTAGAATGAATATAGGAATATGCTTTGAAATATTAAGGAATATACTTTAGGATATTATTATGCTATAGAATCTTATAGGAACATTTTATCTTGTAATATATATATATATATATATATATATATATATATATATATATATAGGGACTTCAACCATTCAATAAATATACATAAAATCTTTCTCTCCATATTCAATATCATTCTAGTTTATATTAAAACACTTGTAATCAATGTAACTAGTTCTCCAAGTCGTCGGTACTAATAAGTAATCAATTTGATTACTATTAATTCCACTTGTATAGGTTACAAGTTGAAAGTCTCTTTTCCTGAATCAAGTGTTCATTATAGCCAACTCATATGTCGATGCAAAATCTAGAATATTCGTTCCCTCTTCATTTCTAGTGCCAAAACCATGTCCGTTGAGGTCGCCTTCTACGATCAACTTCTCTCCCTTTGATACTTGTCACACCACTTTCTCAAGATCTTCACAAAAATTGTTGAGTGATAGATGCATCTAACCCCACTTGTGGTGCATATGCACTTACCCAAACATGATATCATCTCCTATTACCGATTTAGTGCTCATGATGTGACCGTTCTTCATAAAGACTTCCACCACACCTTCATCATAATCATGCGCCACAATAATGTTTACTCCACTTCTGGTCTTCTCTCTCCTCAAATATCACAACATAAAACCTTCAGGATTAATCACACGTGCTTTTTCTCCAACCCATTTAGTTTCTTGTACGCACATAATGCTGATACTCTTCCTCCTCATAACCTCGACTACCTCAGATGATCTTCACGTAAGAGAATCAACATTTCACGTCCCAAAACGCAATCTAGCATTTTGCCTTCTTCTTCAGACCACATCGACCCCCACCATGCCCTTTCATATTTGAAATCATCCTCGGGCGTTGAGGTGGCGCTTCGATTCTGGGCGATGACCTAGCATCCTTAGCATTCTTATCGCCACACCCAAACCTATAAATGTAGTGTGTCCTTGTGTATTTGACACCACCCCAGACGGAGAGATGACGCGTCGCTTACGGGTGACGATTCATGTCATATGATGTGATTAAGTTTTTTTGGATGAACATATGATGTGATCAAGTGATATTGTTGGTCGTCATACGCATACTACAGTACCCTCCTCTTTATCCTGGCTTGGGACAGACATGATATCAAAATGATCTCATGGCGGAGTTCATTTTTGTATCTGGTATTGGGTAAATTTCTTTTTTAGTCTCTTGGTTATGTGTGTTTAGCATTTTTAGCCCCTTGTTGTCTTCCGTAGAAAACTGACCTTGATTGTACCCTTTGCCCCTTTGGTGGCCGTTTACAACTGGGGATTATATTTGTAAAGGTCAAGGGGCTAAAAAAACTAATCCAACATGATTGAGCAGCCAAAATAACAATTTTATCGTTCTAGTGTTGGAGAGGATCAAAGGAGTTAATAAGCCAGAAGAGACCTTTACTAACTTTTATTATATATGTATGTATATGTATATATACACATACTCTACAGGTGATTGACATGCTGCTGTTCAAGGGGCTGGAAGAGCTGAAGAACGTGGTGGACCATGCTAAGCAAAGGCATCACATTATCGGCCAATATGTTACAGGCCGTCAAGGTTTAACTCAGGATACGGTGGAAGCTAATAAAGACCACCACGAGCCGACATCTGACTTCCTTAAAAACTTCTACAGAAGCAACTACTTTTGATGATGAACTTCTACCTAGCTGCTTTTCCTTTTGGCTTGCTGCTTCTTGCCTCATTGTTTTTTTTTTGTTTGAATATCACCGTGTCTCAATAAAGCTGTAAAATTGGATCATTGCTTCTTTTCCTCTTAAGAAACAATGAACCTGTCATCAATGTTGATTTCTGTGATATTATTTGTCCTTGGGATCAAGTCGTTTAAGGTAAAAAAGAAATTTTGGAAGTATTAAGAATGGGGTTCCATGTCTAGCCATGTGGTGCACACTAATGCCTTAAAGATTCTCTTTTTTCTTCTTCCCATTTTTGAGCCAATGAGTACACTTTTGCTAGGGATTTTTTTGCGAGGGAACTATGGGAATGCTTTGGGAACTAGGGTATTTTAGGCGGAAATCTACAATCATCTTAAAATACTCCAACATATATGGAGTACTAATGTTTTGTTCATGTTAAAAGTTTGGGAAAAGGGGCATAAGCATAACCCCAAAGAGTTGTCACTAAAGGGCATCCAAGCTCATAAATTTAACCGTGAGTATACGGAGCAGATAACAATCATGCACCGACAATTTGAGGTAAAAGCGAATACATGAATATAAAGGATGACTTTTATATTAAAATCGAAAAAAATACAAGATAACATGCAAACAGTTATGACAAATCCGATTGTGAGCCCTGAGAATAGACATATAATCGGTCACATAATACAAAGCAGCCTGATTCGCTAGACACTAAACGAGCAATGTAAGACAATCGGGTCTGAAATATTGTCTATCAAATGTATGTCAGAAGTTCAAATTTCCAAATCAAACCTACTGAAACTATAATAAAAGAAGTACTGCTAATGAAAAAATAAAATTAAAGTAAAGTTTCTCCACAAAACTTTTCATGGCACACAGGTGGTTCTGGAGGAGGACGTACGAGCTCTACCAATGTCTACGCTCTCTAGAAGAAAGCATAAAAGCCCTCTGATTATACGAAGCTACCCGGGACACCAACATAACTTCTCACATCGAGAGAGACAATGCACCCAAGAGCACCAGTGCCCGAGAAAAAACCACCATAGAACAAATTCAACACAACCCGTAGAGAAAAAAAATCCAATTGGATCATACCTCTACCAAGAATCTTTGAGCGTCAATGTCACCATCAAATAGTTTGGATCACTACATTACTGGGTTGAGATACGCGCGCAGACCAAGAAGATGAAAGCTAATGAGAGAAAGCTAAAAGCAAATATAGTAGTACACTCCAGGATTGTCACTAAAGCACATCCCCAAACCTATAATTTTTTTGTGAGCAATTGTCTTAAATAAACATGTGGCAAATTAACCAACTAAATATAGAATTACAGAAATTATGATGTTTTTAATTACATTGAATATTTTTGATCTAGTGTAATTTGGTTTGACCAATTTTAGTCTGGTCTGATCAATTTCACTTGGAATATTATAGTCCCAGACCAAATCGGATATGACCTGATCAGACATAAACACACTAGACTAGACCCCGACATTTATAAAATACACATAGACCGAACATCTATCGGACTAGACAAAATAAGATCAGACCTGATCCGATCACACTATAACAGAAAATTTTAGTCCAAATAAAAACAACATTGATCTGGTTTGGTTTTAAATTTTACTTATATTATTTATATATTATAATCTGTATATAATAAGTTTTAATAATTTAATATTAGAAATAATAAAATTTCTTCCAAATTATTGTACAATATATCTTCTCGACTTATCATACATTTTTAATCCGTATATTTTAAAGAAGGGAGAATTTTACATTACGCCCCATGTTTTGGGTGATATTGTACTTAGCATCCCATTTTCAAAATTATTAATGTGTGCACCCCATGAGTTAAAATTGTGAATGAATGAAGTGCAAAGTCGAATGATTTTATAGTGAGTTGGAGTGCATACATTAATGATTTTGAAAATATGGTGCAAAGTCAAATATCATCCAAAAAATGAAGTGCAAAGCTAAATTCTCCCTTGACCCTTTAAAGAATTGAAAGGCACACAAAAACTATTTTATCTTCTATATCATATAATAATATTTTTGCCCCTTTACTGATAGAAGACAGAAAAAATGACATGTATATAACTACTAGAGTTTCACTAGACAAAAATATGACAAGTTATGTTTTTGGATAAAAACGTGATGAGTTATTGTGTACAAGTAATTAGACAAAGTCACTATAGTGTATTTCATAATGACATGTCACTGGTAGATGATGAGTAACTAAAAACTAATCACTGAATATGTCATTTTTTTATTTTTAAAATAAATCATATTTTTATGTTCTGAATTTAATTTAGTAATATTCATGAAAATGCCTAGAAGATATAATGTGCAAATCGAGAAGTATAATAATTTGGAAGGAATTTTATTATGTTAAATAATGAATTATTAAAATTAATTATAAAATAAATAATAAACAGAAGATCATTTGAAGGTATAAAAATTCATAAACTACACCAAAAGTTTTACTCCAAGATATGAATTAATTTTGATAAAAGTTAGAGGTATAAAGTAAGAGATTAAAAACAATTTATATGTAAAAATAGCTAAAATGGTCCTCTACAATAACTTCAACCAATGCAGTCAGAAAAATAACTTAATCCTTACTTTTCTTATTATTATGCAATTCAGCACGCGAAATCAAAAATTACGTGTTTGGTGAAAAAGTTGACTAGTAAGTCGAAAAAATGGGCTACCAAACAGATTCTAAATTAGATAGAGATTCAATATTATTATTAGATGTATTATAGGGAGATTTCTTTTTTAAGGAGAATGCTTATATTAGAAACAATGACACTAATATTACTCCCCGCAACTTTCATTAGACAAAAATATGATCATTTAATAAAAAGACAAAAAACTGGCCATTTAATTTTAAACGGAAAAGTCTCTCGTGTGTCCAGTCTTGGTGGAAGCCAATCATAGCCTACCAGAGTTACGAAGCAGTATCTAGATCGCTATTGTGGTCTTGTCTTGTGGATTTGTGGAAGCTTCCAACCTGTTCGATTATCTTAATTCTTACTGAGGTAGTGAGGTATAATCGTTAAATATTGAAATTGTATGCTTTGTTCGCTTGGATAAACCATTTATTGCATGTTCCGATCTCTAATATTGGCTTTGAAATGGCCTTTGGTGGAAGCCTGATCCCTAATTGTGATGTGTTATCATTTTTGTATATGAATTACATGTGTTATCATTAAATGTGTTTGGTGGAAGCATTAAACCCTAGATCCGGCCTGTGAAACCCTTTGTATGAACAACATGTTAACCTGTTATGCATTGGGCATGCCTGTGAGTCTATGATTCGGATATTTTAATATAGATGGCCTCTGAATATGTGATGCCTCGATGATGCCTCATGCCCATGTGTTTCTGAGATATTGATATGCATTAGTTTTGAACTATATATGATGCTTGTGAATATGTGATTCACAGTTTAATGAGTTTATGGGCGGAAGCTGCATATTTCTCTGATATGTTCATATTCATGGATGGAAGCTGCATTAAGTGAGTCAGTGATGCCTGTGATTCAGAGATTTTGATTCCTAGTTGCATGTCTCTGATATATGAGTAAATTGTAATGTGTACACATCAGAATTATGATGCTTTCATACTTTCGTACACATATTTTCTGAATTTTGATGATTTGTGAATACAATTTGCTGAGTAAACAAGATGATTGAAGTTACCTTTTTATACTCCAACACTCAAACGAGTAGTTAGAGTGAACTGGTATCTTCTAAGTCCGTAGAGAAGTGAATAGGCCTACTGCTTATATCCTTATGTAGATCAGCTTGCTGATTGTTCCAGACTTTATTGTCATTTGTGAATGTATGATGTTGTTCAATGTGTTAATTGCATAGAGTTTTTGAACTATATACTCATATGACTTATCAGAATGGAAGTTGAATGTATGGATACCATACCTGCCTCTGGCTCTCAAAAATTTCTATGATATGACACTTAGGATTTCAGGCTCTCTTTATGTCACTGCAAATACCTTCTTCTCTGAAATATCTGATATGTTCCATGTTCTCAAAGAAATGGTTGCTTCTGAAACTGAATCTGTGTCTAAAATGGGGACTACTATGAAATTCAAACTGGATAAGTACTGGGTGATCCAGAAAAAATGAACATGCTCATTTTCTTTACAAATGTGCTTGACCCTAGAGATAAATATGAATACATGCCACATCAATTGAATGCTTTGTATGGGGATAAGATATGTGTGACATTCTTTGCAAAGATAAAACTGGGTTTGAATGAGTTGTATGGTGATTATGTTACAAACTATGATATTCCAGTCAGTGGAAGCTCTCAATTAACCCCAAATTCTGTTTCTTTACAATCTGAGTCAACTGGAAGTAGGCCTGTCTCTAAATTCAAAGCCCAATTGAAAAAGCAAAAACAAGATAGTGGCCTCTTAGGGATGAAAAAAATAAACTTGAACTATATTTTAGTGAGAACATTCTTGAGGAGGACAATGAATTTGATATATTAAGATGGTGGAAGCTTAATGGTGAGAGGTTTCCTATCCTATCTAGGATGGAAAGAGACATTCTTGATGTTCCTATTTCCACAGTAGCTTCTGAGTCTACTTTTAATACAAGTGGAAGGGTGTTGGATTGTTTTAGGAGTTCATTGAGTGCCAAAATTGTAGAAGCACTCATATGTGCTCAAGACTGGTTGATGATGTCCAACCAGCCTATGTGAGTTGAAGAAAATATTGAGGAGGTTGACAGGCTGGAAACAAGTACTAACTTTAACATTTTTAGTATTCAGTATTTATATTTGAAGTTATTGCTAACTTGATTTGGTTTTCAATGCAGAATTGACTGAAGGAAATGTTGGTGGAGGAAGAGTTGGTGGTGGCCCTTCTCTTGATGAGATAGCAGTAAAACTTATACTTTATCTTTTATATAAGTAATTTGTTACTTCACTAATAAAATGCTATGATTCTGTCAATGTCCTGGCTGTAAATGCATAACCCTGCTGCTTTGATGGGAATTGGAAGTGTTGCTGATTCACCGGTAATGTGTGTGTGTGTGTGACAACAAGACATGGTAATGTTGTTTCAGTGTATACTATTTGTTCCAGTGTTCCATATTTATGGCAATGATGATAGTTTCCACCATGCAATGAAATTAATGGTAGCTGGTGTTGATTCTATTTCTATATAGTTTCAATGCCCCCATTAATAGTGAAGTGAATGCAAATATGAGCCAAACTATGCCCCTGCTACTTGCACTTTGCTGGAAATACTTTAATATGACATTGTATCTGTATACTATTTGTTCCAGTGTTCCATATTTATGGCAATGATGATAGCTTCCACCAAGTAATGAAATTAATGGTAGGTGGTGTTGATTCTATTTTTATATAGTTTCAATGCTCCCATTAATAGTGAAATGAATGCAAATCTGAGCCAAACTATGCCCCTGCTACTACCACTTTGCTGGAAGTACTTGAATATGATATTGTATCTGTATACTATTTGTTCCAATGTTCCATATTTCTGGAAATGATGATACCTTTCACCAAGTAATGAAATTGATGGTAGCTAAGTAGCTTGTGTTGGTTCTATTTCTATCATTCTATGTACTTTCTTATGTCCCCATTTCTACCAAGTAATGAAATTGATGGTAGATCAATAGTTTACTTATTTCTGGCAATGATGAAAGCTGCTACTCTGCCACCCTTCTACACTTCTACCAGGTTGCAAAAACAAATGAGTTGGTGTTGATTCTATTTCTATATAGTTTTTAATGCCCCCATTTTTTGTGAAGTGAAGCTAAGCCTGAGCAAAACCTGATTGCATTTAGTATTCATCCTGTCATACATATTTTTTTGAAGTGAATCTAAACCTGAAACCTAAACACTACATTTCTACTAATTTTTTAACTTTTGATGTACCTAGGAACATATTCAATGAGTATTTTGTTGCTGGTCTGCTACACACATGGAATGATGGAACTATGGAAGATTGGAAGAAGGAACTATATTCAAGATCTGCCCCCATTAAAATGTTGAATGTTAAATTTTTGTTGCTACTTACTATTTTGGAACTTTGGATTACTCAAAGTCTATTCTCAAACTGTATTATGTATACGTATTTAGGTAACAACTGTATTACTAATTAACTGTGCTTGGAGTTGTACAAAGTAAAAGTACAAAATCTATTATTTTGCTACTTGTTAGTTGTTACTTGTATTGTAATGTAATGTTGTATTGTTTCACAAACTTATAATTTTAATGTGATAACTGATATCGTATGTTATGTTATTTAATGGTTTTTAATCAACCCGAATGGCCCTGAATATCCGATTCAAACCGACCGGAATCCGAAATTGGGCAACCCGAACAGCCCAACATTTTTATAGAACAGGGTAGGGTTTTAAATTCCTAACCCGAAAACCGACCGGGTATGCCAAATCTTCACCCGTCCTACCCGAACCCGTCTGATGCTCTCCCCTAGTCACTATGGCGGCGTCAATGTGGCCAAATAAATGTTGTTGGTGTCACTATAACCGGTGGCTGGTGACAGTCTCCGGCCGACGACATTCATCAATCAGGAGGTAGTCACTTTTCTGCCAATCAGGAATATGTCACTGTGCTCGTGTCATTGAGATAATTTCTTTATTTAGATTAATGGAATACACATCTTCAAATATCATCTTCTAGATCCGAAACAAATTCTTTAAAAAATACATGAGTGGCGTTGAAACTAATCTAACATGAAATAGTAAATAAATGTGTAAAATCTGTACGAACACTCCATTTTAACGTGAAAACCCCGAAAAGGTGAAAATCACGGTTCTGGCTAATGTCCAAGTCACTCTCATTTCATTGGTCTCTCCTCACCATTTACATTGTACAAGAATAAGGTTGGCGGCCATTGATGGGGTAGGAAGCTAATCTAGAGAGAAATGTGAAGAAGAAGAGAAGAGAGGAACCCTTAATACGGAGGGACCCCTCATATTTATAGAGAAGGGGGGATAATATCTACCCTAATGGGCTGAAGTGAGCCAAAATGGGCCGGATGGGCCGAGGTGGGCCACACTGATCCGGCTCTGCGCGAGGATAATGTATTGGGCTTCCAGAATAATAGTAGCTGAGATAATATATCACAACAAATGGATTTTCACAATGACATCAGTAAAGGGGATGTTGATAATAAATTTGTTGGAATGGTTAAAAAAAATTCTTGAACCATTCTTAAGACCCCTTATTAGGCATCAGGGATGATGGCGGTTCTCCCTTTTCGGGAGAGTGGCTCATGTTTGCTCTTTTCTCTTTTTAATCATTCAAAGTAGAAACTGACGTCACATCTACAATAAGGTTTATCTCAGTGGTGTTTGGGAAATTCCCAGTTCTCTAAAACTTTTGTCGCTAAGTAAGTTGATAAATTTGTACCTCAAAACTCAGAATGGAGCTACTTGTATACTGCTCAATGTTTCCCATCCTTTGGTTTTGTCTCCCATTATGATCTTCAACTCAAAGGTTAAGATTTGCGAATTGAGCGTGATAGTTTTTAATGGATACTCCAATCTGTCTGTGATTCTCCTCATTTTGAGTCTTTATGTCAGCAACATTTTTTGTGAGGATTTTCATCGTTTCTTCATTGTAGGCTCTTCTTGTGAGTTTTACACTTTAATTAGCTATTTTGTTTTTACAAATAAAAATGAAAATGTGAAATATATATACTCTCAAATAAAATTAAAGTACATGTATGATATGATAAAGATAAACATCAATATGATGCTATACTAAATACAATTATAAGATGACTTTTTTTATGAATATTACTAAATCATATGTGAAAGACAAAAATATAACCTCTTTTGAAAATTTCCAAAACAATGACTTACCATAATGTTTATGCTTTTTATTTAATATTGCATTTATTACTATAAGATTCCTTTTTAATAATTAATAATTAAGTATTCTCATCCAGCCACCGCTACAACCACCCCGCCAGTGCCGCCGCCTCCACTAACACCGTTGCCGGTGCTAATAACACCGTTGCCGCCATTAGTCACTGGGCTGTATTAGTGACTAACTTTTATGTCATTGTATCCCTCAGTGACTGCAGCCGCCGTCACTAACACCGCTGCCGCTACCGTTAGTCACTGGACTGCATTAGTGACTATTTTCTATGTCACTACATCCCTCGATCCCTCAGTGACTGCCGCAGCCCACAGGTGTTGTCACTAACACTACCACCACCACCCTCAGTCATCGGATTGTATTAGTGACTTATGTCACAGTCCGCCGAAAGTGACTTCACCAATTCGTGACTGCCCAGGCCGGTCACTACCGCCGCCCCACCCACTTATACTGCCGATATCACTGCCTGTCGGCCCTGGTCTGTTAATGCCAGCGTCAACTTGATCTGTTAACGCCGCTGCTGCCCCGACCATTGCCCACCCCACCAACACAGTTGTATCTTACCCCACCCACCCACCCCCAATCTCCACAACCCCCTTTCTAGTTGACCAGATCCCTAACCCTAATAGCGTCGAGTGAAAGAGGACCAACCGGGGTTGCGAGTGAGAAGAGATTAAAGGTGCAGTGGAGATGATGAGAAACGTTGTATGTGGTGGCGGTGAGCAGAGGCGGCGGTGAGGGGAAGGGCACTGATAGGGGTTGCGGGTGAGAAGAAAGGTGAAGCTGATGAGAGACGTTGCGGTGGCGCCGTGGCAATGAGGATGGGCGTCGACAGAGAGGAGAGGCAGCAACAAGGCGGCGCACTTGTGAAGGGAAGTGCTGAAATGAAGAGAAGGTTGAGATGGTTCCCGTGGGTTTGAGAAATTGATCGATGGAGAGGAGTAAAGTTTTGAAATTGGGGTTAAATGCCATCTTTCAATTAATTCAAGTCATATTTTGGGAAAAGAACTAATCAAGTCATATTTTGGGAAATGCAAAGGTCATTAGTAATATTAATGACATTGTTTCTTATAAGATTACTAGTTTAATAACGCGCGTTGCGCGCTCGTGGTAATGCCTAATGCCAATGTAGAGACAACTATTTCTTGCTAGTCATGGGCATAAGTAATCAAGCTTTTTTCTTGCGCTTCAAATCAACAGGGAAGTCCTCTACTCCGAGTGTAGGAGCTTCATCTTTGATGAAGGTGGGGTTAGTGGATCAATGTTGGTTGTAACAATGTAATGAGATGCATCATGCAAGGATGTTATCATGTTATGGTGTTGGAGGGTCCTGGCTTGGTTTGATAGGTACTTGTTTGTGACCTCAGTTGTACAATATATTCTTCTTTGTCTAAGAGCTTGTTTGCATATTGAAATGATGCCTTCTTTCCCTTCATAATTTATGAAGAGGGATCAACATATTGTGCAGTGTGAAATTATAATAGTTCATGTATATAGATTTAAAGTATTAAATTAGTGTGAGTTGGTAAGTGGTCAACCTGTAGCCCTGCTTTCATTATTTGTTTGCTAGTCATGAGCAGAAGTTTCTCGCTTTAATTAGTTGAACTAAATGGTCATGTAAAAGTTGTAAACCACTAATTAGTCCAATGTATTTAGTGAATAATAATTACATAAATTGTGTTAAACAAGAATATCAATCAGCAAGGAACATGGTGTATAAGTATTAATACAGAGTCATAACTTATCTTATTTGAAATAACATAAGCCCTACATGGTGTATTGATGCAATTGCTTTGAGAAGATTTTCTTTTGAAGGACTATTTAAAAGAGTCCACCTCCTCTCCATTTCTTTCTCTCCATTTCTCATCCATTTCTTTTTTTCTTCCTATCTATCTCTACCTTTTTCTCTATCTTACTCATCAACATACCCCACCATAATTTCCCTCCTCTCTATCTCTCTCCAACTGGAAGTATCCAGTTACTGGAGAGGATCCAAATTCTATTTAAAACCTGAAGTCATGTGATTATAGGAAGGCACTAATTTCTAAAAATAATTAAAAGAACTTCAACTGAATACAAAGTTAGTGGTATCTAATCGATCTAAGAACTTATTTTTGATATTTTAATAACACAAATAGTGTAAGTAAATATCTACTTTTCTTGTTTCATTTGTTCATGTAAGTAGTTTACTTTTTAAAAAAGTTATAATAAGTTATAATTTTAAAATATAAAGTTGAGTGAGTATTACATTTAGATATTGCTTTTAGCTCAGGCATAGAATTGTCTATATTCCTTCCAATGACATGTTTGGAGATATAAAGATATATTTCAAAATAACCCCTTTTTATCCTATAAAAGACTAACAGATACTTTGTAATGCAATGTTTAAATTATCAGACAACATTTAATAAAAAACAACCAAACTTAATTCTCTCAGTTTCTAGTTTCTAGTTTCTCTCAGTTTCTAGTCTCTAAGGAAGAAAAGTCCTTCCAGGAAGAAGAGTGTTGAGAAGCGGAAAAGAACCACTATCAAGTAACTAAAACATATTTATATAGGGAAGAGTGTGAAACAATTGGAATTGAAAGAGAGTCTCTTCAATTGTCATAACTTTCACTTCACATGAAATGGAAAGAGTAGAGGGGTACGATCAATTTCTAGATATTTATTGAATGGCTTCCTAACCTGCATTTTAAGCATGTTCACGTGACTTTAAGGTAGTGTATTATCATAGACTTTAAGGCCACAACTAACTAAACAACTTAGATGCTGCTATTTAAGAGTAAAGGAAAAATGAGGAAATAACTAATAAAAATCATTTCACTATGTTGAGCATATCTTAATGGTGATTCTATTGAACAACAATCCTAGGGAGACTTCAAAGCAACAAAAGAAACCATTCTAAGCACCAATTGATCTTCATTTAAAATCAAGTTGGCTACTCTGCATTTAAACTTTTAGAGAACTCAACACATTCATCCATATTAGCCATGTAACCTTTACCAAACAAGCTCTATATATTTATCCTTCCTTAGAGAAAATAAGAATTTGTCTAAGGAGCATTTCACTATTCATATCCTTTTTATTCATAATATTTTAATAAATTAATGAGTTCATATGAGAATTTTAAAATAAAATATAGCTGCAACATAGTTAAAACCCATCCACCGGGCGCAATTGAAGGGAACAGCGGTGCAGAGTGTAGCACGTGCCTTGTTTCTCTTCATCTTCTCTGACTTTGGTAAGTTATGTGATGTCATCCTTTCAATTAGTGATTGTACTTGCAGGTTCTGTTAAATATACCAATGAAATGTTTCTAACCCTCCATTTAAACCATCTATGAAATTGAAAGCTTCTAACAATTTTATGCCTCCACACTTTCATTTAGGAAAATATTTAAGGACTGGATAGGGTTTCTTCTGCTACTCAGCAGGCAGCACTCTTCTCCCGTAAGCCTTTTTGCTCTTAAGCTCAAAGCTTACTCATTCTTTTTTTTTTCGCCATGTGCAGAAGCATGCACACACGCGCGCCACATACACATACTCATACTCCAGTTCTGCTAACTCAGTTGTAACACTCTATGCGCCATACATTGAACCTCGAAGATGAGAGAGTGAGGAAGGGAAGTTGCTAAGGAGGGGATTTCGATTAGGAGCTTCGGGAAAATTCCTAGCCTCCATCCCCACACCCAGATAGTTTGCTGCCAACACCCTTGGGCAACTGACTGCCCACCGACCCCATCACCACAAGAGTCTGCAATGTCCTATTGAGCCTCAAATCCTCTTCTTCTATTTCAATTTTTTAATTAAACATAGATTTTTGTTTTACTAAGATTAAAAGAAATGATGAACACAAATTATCTGTTGAAAGATTATCTTTCAATCCATCACACTTTTGATCTCTAATTTTCGAATATTGATAGGATGAACAAATAGGAACAAATAAATGTCATCTCTGTTATCTAAAAATTGATTAGGTGTAGACGTATGATAAATCCAATATGATAAATTCTATTGTCAATCGTCATAAATCAAAGCACCATAAACCTTTTATCCACCTGCTAAGTTTAATGACTAATCCATCAAAATTCCTGTACAACACATCAATTTTTTCATTTTAACATGACAATTTTATGGTCTTAGTTGTTTTTTAGGTGTTCTGTTTTAGGTAGTTTAACTTATTGATAGGGTTGAGAACCCAATGTAATCTCTGACACCAAATAACTTTGTGCCTCTTCAATTTAATCGTGTGCTTCTCTTTTAAGTTTCGGTTGTTAGGATTTATTTTGTAAAGTGTATCCAGAACTTAGCATTCGGATTAGTTTTATAAAACTTATGAACTTTTCTTTTGTATATCTCTAATATCATAACCAACTTAAGGCCAGTGTTGGGAAAAAAATTAAGTTAACAAGCATATAAAATTTCAACAAACTAAATAAGTGGACTCTAAGTTCACAAGTAAGGGAAATGCAAATTCCAATTCATATCGGTTTTGTACAAAACAAAAAGCATTTTTTTGGGGGCAACAAAAAGCATTTAATAAAAAAATCTACGTGAATGTTTTACTATCTGGTCCAAGAGGAAAAAGAAAATTATAATTAATACTGATAAAAATTGATATTTGGCCTAAGTAGATGCCAACAAACGCTTTTCCTTTCGTAAATTTCAGCAAACTCGATCATTTCAACGAAATAAAAAGCAATCAAGTGTGCTTAGTAAGGAAAATTGTGAGTACATTGAATTTTCCACGAACTTCATCCCCTAAGCATTTTGATAGGAAACACACAAAAACTGTGATTTTTTGGACGTTGTTGCTTCCTCCCCCTGAGCCCCCAGTGAGTTAGAATCACAGAACTTTAAAAGTATTGACTAATTACCTATTATTTTACCAATTTCAAAATAAGTGTGCTAACGACGTGTTTGAAATAAAGACCAGAGGACACTCGCTTCATATTTTTAATTGTTCAGTTATTTTTCGCAAACTCTATGTATATATCTAAGGAACAAAGAAGGAACCACCATGAAAAGAATCTAGTTAAACTAAGGCTAACAACTGTACATGATTCCTTATGTATCAATTCCTTCAAATTCAATTAGGAGACCACCTTTCTAACTCAATAACTTAGTCAATTTTGTTAATTATCAGTGTTTAATTCTCATTTTATTTAATATTTATTAACTGAACAAAAATTATGTACACCATTAAAGTTTAAAAGATATTCATTTCCCATATGATTAAGCAAAGACGATAAATAGTTAACATGGTACTTAATTTTTTTAAGGAAACACTGTTGAAAAACCTAACTAAAACAACAAACAAGATATACATAGGTAAAATGGAATGTGGAAATTTATCTTACCCCTTGACGAAACACGCTCAGCTCAAATTACCAACAATCTTTCTGGCCTAAATAAGGTTTTGAAAAGCACATACAAGGTTAAATTAGTCTCTAAACTGTGGAAAATTAAAAATGATGCAAACGGAGTGTTTAATGAAAGCGAATGTATCAGTTTTGTGAAGTCATTGTTACTTAATCATGTGACATTTGCTAATTCAGGAATGAAATCTAACAGCACCACACACAAGCAATAGAATTGTAGAAGTATGCTATTTCAATTTTGGTTTAGTTAAAACATTATGTCTGTGGTGTTCACAAAGCACATTTCTATAAATAATTATGTTCTTTCTCTCCAACCTCCAACAAATGGGTTCAATTGCTTCTATTTTTCCTTCTAAAAACACTCCAATGTTGTCATCTAGAGAACCTGTTTTTTTTTGCGAAAAGTTTGTCTACCAATTCTCAAGATGAAAAAGTTTATGTGGTTTTAATATAAATAAATTTTCCAGTTGAACTGGGTTCTAAATAAATAGGCTTTCAGTTGTAATTTATAAAATTTAACCTAATCAAAATAAATAAAGGTTTCTAGTGCTTAAAGGCCTTCAGGGTATCTTATTTTAAAAGGTTAAACAACATTTCATACAACGGGAATTTAGTCTCAAACCTGAAAAAATTGGTGCAAAATGTCCTCATTTGAATCATTTAAGTATGAGACAAAGTGAGCACATGAAAGTTGCAGAAGGTTTGCACAGAGAATACATGTACAAACTTTGAGAGCAAAGCAGTACTTCATTTCACGTAGTATTATACTTCATATGTTTGGGAACCAATTAATTCTACAGATCAGCTCAATAAAGAAAATAAAATGTGGTAAAAAAGATCTGAAAAGGGAATAAGAAATGAATGAATCTCTTCTTTCATTGCCAACCGATTTGTGTTCTGAATAGGAACACAAATTTGATGAAGATATTCTTCTTGGTTGAACTCAAACAAACCTATTTTTAAAGCAGAAAATAATCCTTGCTAAAAAAAAGCAGAAAATAATCCTTGTTTGCTCTCTTTTATGCGAATTGAAGAAGTTGATGAAAAGAAGGAAAATTGCTCGATTTCAATAAAAACATATTCATGATCATAGCTGATAGGTCGAGAATGACCAGGCAAAAACTAATTAGCTAACCTGCTCTGGTATATATTCTCAGGATTTCCCCATGGCCTCACATATTGACCGTGAAGTTTTGAGAGCAAAGCACAACTTTAAATCATGTGTACATTAAACAAACACATACATGGCACAAATAAAAAACGGAAACTACACAATGGGAAAATGGAATTATCAACTATAGCCACCAAACTACTACCATAAACAACCTGGAAGCCCGTACAGTACACTCACAAAGAAATTTGGGAGGCGGCAGAATTGAATAAAGAAAACCCCCCAAAAACCTCCATGGACAGTGAACTAATTAGACGAAACGTGGGGAGAACAGAGGGCTAATCATAGAAATGTGCAGGTAAAGCTACTATACAAAGCAAATTTGTTGAATAGAGGAAGAACTTACCAGAGTAGAACAGAGATGAAGCAGAAAAGTGACAGAAGAGCTGCACCACAGTATATATAATCGACCAACGGACGATGACGCTTGAGAAACCAAACTGTCCAAAAGCCATTATAGGGGAGGAGCCTAGGATGCTGAGCCGTTGAAACGGAATAGAGGAGTCCAAAGGGCTCTGAGGATTTCAACGAAATAAGCCAAAGAGTCTAGACAAAAGAGGTGGAGTGCGAACATGTTTTAAAAGGCTAAACAAAATGCTAACATGTTTTCCTCCGTAAGGACATAACGTTGAAAGTTCAAACAGTTTAGAGATGTACAACAAAGTCAATATAAAGTACAATCAATTTATGCATCAAAAGACACCAACATTTTTTTATGACAATTTAACCCTTGACAATATTCCCTCTTATAATATTGTAGAGATAATGTTATATACATCGTATAAGATATGTACATTATGTAACTTTTTCCATGTAATATGAATGAGTTGAAATGATCTATGTAAGTGAAAAAATAGTGATGTAATATAGGAAAGAAAAATAAGCAAAATGGAGAAAAATTAAATAATTTTAGGGGCTTGTGACCATTTTCCGTACGAGTCATTTGAATACGGAGTATTAAAGTTTATTTAATTGATAATACCTCTTCATCATAGGAAACTCTTCTAATTATTTTGACACCGCAATCGAACATCCTTGAAATTCAAATAAATTTTCAAAGCTTATGTATTGAATTTCCCTATTATCGAACAATTGTAAAACGATTAAAGTTTTACGTAACGTGTAATTAATCATATTATCGTTTGGGCTCGTATAATAGTAATGGACTTCCAAATAATTAATTGGGACATCTTATTGATATTGGGGCCCCACATTCTTAAATAAAGATATATAACCCCTCGATACAAAGTAAGAACGGTCGGGCAGCCCAAATGTTATTTTGGGCCTAACCTGCTAAAAATAGAAATTATTCAAGAATGACGTCCTAGAACCATTGGAGGGTAACCCACACGGCTAGTAGCCCAACTATATGAATACTAATGTCATAAATAAGTGATGGAATGATTGGAGAAAAATACAAATTCCTATGGTCCCATCTCTGACATTATTAAGCTAAATAATGGAAGTAGGGTTTTCTTTTATAATTATACGTCATATAAATTATTGGGACAATCCTACACATATCATTCGATATACAAAGCAAGGTGGATTATTGGCCAAATTCCCGCTCAAAAACATCCAATCAAGGCAAAAATGATCTTGGCTCAGACCGTTGGTCAATAAAATAAATCTGGGATCTTCTAAAATACGGAATACGAGCCAAGGTTATTTAATGGCTCTGATAGTTGTCAGGCTATCGTCCATTCTCACACGTTATCGTATTGACCGTAGATTTTATCGAAGAAAGCTAACATGTACTGTATAGTTTATTAATGCTCCGTATATTTACTTCTTGGTCAAGGATATCGCCAATTTCTATTACATAGAGCAATCCAGGCGGCAGGATCTTCATGGCAGCTGGCAGGAACTTCAGCTACTGGATTCCAGACGGCGACTTGGCGTGGATGAGGCAAAGCATCGGACGATCAACTGCTAGAGGTGTCACATCCACTGCAACAACCTCAATGGAGATCAATGAAGGGCCATAGACCCAGGTCGACCTTTAACCCGGAAAGACGGTGCACCCAAGCCTCAGAGGCCGGAGATGCGAGTGGCGGAACGGCAGCTTCTGTCGTCTCTAGGATCTAACTCTGCATTTTGGGGCTTTAGGAAGAAGAAGATGATAAGAATTCTACCTGTTTAGGGCTTCTGTTGTCTAACGTACGGTGGGAGAGAATATGATGGCTTTAGATGGAAAAATATTAAGCAAACTCTTCAACCTGTAAGGCACATACGGGAAGGTTAATATGCAAGATTTTAAAATTCATCAGTATCTTCTAACTGGACAACAAGCAACCTATCTTGCCATAGATTACTTGAGACAACATTTTCCAAAAGAGAATGCAATAATTCTCTATGAAGATCCTTGCTCGACAGCATAAAGCCTATATCCATGTTCATCCCAGTGCATCAGTGAGGTACCACCCATCACAGGTTCATATTTACATTCCTGATTACATTTAGTTGCTGGAGAAGATATAGAATTTAATCCAACTTGTCAGATTGTACACATCAATCGACACCCAGAAACTGACCAAACTGTAAGCCCTCTTAACTGTAAATGTTTTGATAACAATGTGTTTGTTATAATTCCTCAATAAAAATGTCTTGCTATGATGCCTAATTTTCTAGGATTTTAGAAGGTAATGCATATTTATTGATCCTTGACTGCAGAAATTAATAAGATGATGCACAAGGGAGGAGATACATCTTATTTTGCTTACTCATTTGTTAAGGAAAATGATATACGAAGTATATATTATCTTATCCGAAAAAACATCTAATTTGTTACGGAGTACTACGTATTGTAGTTAGAATATGCATATTAACTTCTCATTTGAAAAAACCTTAGTATTGAAGTGTAAATCCGAATATATGTATCAAACTAGTCCTATACAGCTTTTGTTTTTTTGTTAATCCTCAAGTCACCTTTAAAAACTATTTTGAGGTGGAGATAGCAAATGGAGCCTGTCTTTCTTCTTGACTTAACTACTGAACTTGGTAGTATTTTGAGGGTGGCCAACAATGTAAGAACCACCTGTGACAAATGTTTATAGTCATATTAGTTTTTATATTAGAATCACATTGAAAATTTGATATGAGATTATGATGAAAGCTAATGTTCTTATTTTTATGATTGTTCCACAAGAATGATGCAGAGCACATGATTAGAGACAAGCAGCTCCCTAGCCTCAATGAATCTGACTTGAGGTCAACCGACTATTCCTTAATCTTTTATGATGGCGGATGCTTGGTGATTTTTTATATATTTTCCATCATTGGCTTCAATAAAAGTAGCAGACCATATAAGAATAGTAAGAAGATTATATGTGATACCTATAACTAATTTGATACCCATATTAATTTCAAATTCAACTCTAAATTAAAATTTAGAATAACAAGAAGATTGTAAACCATCTGTTTTCTAATGCATCATGCTTAATAGCTAACATGAAGATTGTGTGCGGTTCATAGATTTGGTAAAAGAAAGACTTGAAATTCAAGATTTAATGTTAAATCTAAGTTCTAACATGCCATAGTAACTTATCTGTCATCTCTTTGTTTCTTTTTTTTGCAATTTTTTACCAATGGTGAGAAAGAAGGAAAATGCCCAAACATCATTAAGAAAGCTAAGAAAGAGTGTCACCATGACAAGGAAACCCATGGAACGAGTGGTAAAATTGATAAGAGCACACAACTTGATGAAATAAGGAACCAAGTGTGTTTGAGCGAGTTAAGCAAGAAGTTGAGGCTGTTGTTAAAGCAATTCATCATGGAAAGTGATTCTTCATTTTGGATATGGTTCTTTGGAACACTAGTTCATATTGTCACTGGGAATGTTATTTATCTTAATTAACTCTTGATGTTTTATTAAATATTTTAATGATGTGTGTTTGTCATCAAAATATCCTTACAAACATAAAAAGTGCTCAATACCTTTACTAAGAAGTTGGTATATTCTGGATATAATGTATTGTAATAGAGTAGTTGATGGTACGATGGGGAGACTTCTGGTGGATAAATCAAGAGGGAATTTTAATTTGGTGTTGACAAAGAGAGCTTACTTTGGGTAGATGTGAAGAAGATTACAAAGATGTATGGACAAGGAGAGAAAAATGGGGATTGGGGAGACAAAAGTTCTTATTGCTTATGGTTTTGTATTTAGACCAGACATGTTTATTAGGTTAATTTTTTAAGTTAGATACTGGCTTCAGCACTATTTTGGTTTCAGATTCATCTGGCCTCACGTGTTAAAACATATATGGAGTATTATCTTTAATACTCCATATTTAACAACAAATAAACTTTAAATTAATTTAAAACTGCTTCTTATTTTATAATAACATTGCTCAGTTTTGAAGAACTTACAAATTGTTATTTTTTTAAGCATACAAATTGTTATTTAGAACTACAAATTGTTATATACTCCGTAATTATTAAGGCAAAAGTTCTCACTAGGAGTGGGTCAATGGGTCTTGATTTCTAGGTTTACCATGCACTCTCTCAGACTTGATACTTATGTTAAATTTTAGAGAAGATAATTTTCAATAATTATTTAATTGACAATTTGTTTTTACATGTATTTATTCTATATCTTTATCTAATACTACCACTTTAACTATTTTGCTTAATTTTCCTAATCGTGCATCGCACGGGTGAAATACTAGTTAGACCACTTGGAGCAGTGAGGTATTAGGAGTTCAAAATGTTAAAGATGGAAATTTTGGAGTCCTAATTTCATTTAGTGGTGTGTTACAGAGGGTAGTAAAAGTGGGTAAGGGGATGAACTCATGAAAGGGTATAAAAATAAAGGGAGAGTTGACAGGGGAAAAGAAAAATAAAAAGTAGGCCGGCTCGTGCGCGTAGGTTATGCATTCTGCTGATGTCACGTCGATGTTATTATAATCCAGGGCCGTAGATGAGGGCGTGCAAGAAGTGCAATCGCACAAGGCCTCTCAATTTCAGAAGGCCCAAAAATTTAAATATAGTCTATATAATATAATAAATCTTTATTTATTTGATTAAAAATTCCTATATTATTATTATTTTTAAATACAAACATTAAATAGTAATATTTTTATGTAATTAAAGTACAATTGTTAATTACAATTGTGTGATTTCTTTATTTCACAAGGCCTAATTACATTATTTAGCACAAAACCCTCGTACAGTTTCGAACGAGCTTGTGACTACTTTCTTTTTCATACTTTGTCATTACTTTACTTTTCTTAATTTATTCTCTTTTCTACTTTTCATTTACCTTTAGGGCCTACTATTTTCATCTTAAAACCCACAAAAAACCTAAGGACACTATTATTTAAAAACGGTGAAAGTAATAATATAATAATGATTATATAATGATAAAAAAAACTTAGGGCCTCATTTTCAATTTTGCACAGGGCCTTCTATATGTCTGGGCCGGCCCTGTTATAATCCCAAAATATTTTAATCTTTTGTAACTTTATTATTTGTTCTTCAAATTTCTCAAAAAATATATCAAAATTCGTGAATTTTTATGATCTTTCATATGATACCAATATGTAATATATAAAATGGATTTTTTTGAAATTTTAACTGTTGAAGTTTTCTTGAGACTAAAAAAACATATAACACATATTTTTAATTCATGCAGCCTTCACAAATAAGTGAATATTTCATAATCTAACTTTACATGAAATAAGTTTATTTTTTGTTAACCGAAAAACATAAAAACAATTAATGAAATTTATTTATTTTTATATCGAAATATGTCTTTTTTATTTTATAATTTTTTTTGCTCGAAGAAGGCTTAATTCATAAAAATAGCATTCACCAAGGGTACAAAACTAGAAAAGAGCCACAAATAATCATCCGCCCGTGGCCGAAACTGAGAGCTAACCACCTGTAAAAAAGCAGTATAACTCGCTAGACCAAATTTGGGCAACTTAAAGCCAATGACGGTTACCCAAATCCAGAGTCATTCCTTCGCCATCTGCACCCTCTTCAATCTGGTCATCCCAAATCCTTCTACGCTTAAGATCTCCGGGAGTCACTTCCCTGTTTTCACTCTCATGCATAGATGGAGACATACCTTTCCCTGGCTTCCAAATAGAGGCCATCAACTCTTTAAATCCAGGTAATTTGACCTTGCGGTCCGTGATGACAACCCCAACCACTGGAAAAGTCGCTGGTTCCTTCTCCTCCTCGTTGTCGTCCTCTGGCTCCTCGTCAAAATTAAGCTCTGAATCCTGATCCTTCATCGACATCTTCCTATATGAAGCCACTATATCCTCCATGCGAAAACGTCTTCGGCCGAACCGAAAATCCTCGCTTTAAACCTCGTTGAAACCACCTACACTTCGTCTAAAGTCGCCGCCATGTGTGTTGGTCCCGGTTGTACTGGGTACAGTCTAGGGGGGGGGGGGGTGAATAGACTGTACTGGTTTTTAACTTTTTCAAGCTAAGTACCAGATTTAACAGAATAGCCCGTTCTGTTGACAGAACAGACTGGCAGCGGATGGTCTTCTGGTAGGGGTTCTGTCCGGTTAGCCTCTAAGAAATGCAAAGGCAGTATGCCTTTTGTTAACTCACAGGAGGGGTTTTGCTGAACACAGAGTCCCAAATTCTGGAGTTAATCAGTTAAAGATAAATGCAAGAATTAAAAGCAGTAAGTAAATGACACCAGGGATTTTTATAGTGGTTCAAGGAACAACTCGTTCCTCTAATCCATTGTTCCACTAAGCTTATAAAAATCCAATCACACAGCCTTAGTCCTAGCACTTAAGAAGCTCTCCACGTCTTCTTCAAGCCTAGATGTGTCCTAGGATGCACTTCCTGCCTTCCTTTGAGACTGGTCCTTTCACTGAGCTTCCTGCAAGTATCACCACTTCACTACTCCAGTTACTTGGACGTCCTTCTCGTTTGAGAAGAGTTCTTGAGAGAACAAGGGTTTTCCAACTAGCTTCGTTACAAAAGATTTGAAGTTGAAGTGCTTGAAGTGTTGAAGAACAGTTGGAACTTTGCTCTTGTTGGGATATGAAGATAGAGAAATATTATCTTCCCAACGTACACCTTTCTTGTTGATGATGATGAAGTTTTGATCTCAAGAAGGCTTGTGTGTTTGAATGTTTGAATAGTTTTTGTTCGAGCAAGTATTGAGCAAAAGTCTCTTTTTTTTTTGTTCTTCAAGGAGTATCTTATATACGGAGGTTGTCTTCCCGTTGGAGGAGGATGACAACTGCATTAAATGAGCGAATAGTTGACTTGACCAGCAGGACCTGGTAAAGTTGGCGAGTTACTATTTCGGGATAAAGTTATCCTGAAATATCCTGGAATGTCGGCCAATCATCAGCTTTTACTCTTCAGGGTACGGGGTGCATTAAATGTGCATTTAATGCGCGTACTGTAGCTTTTCCGTTGAAGTCTTCTAGCCGTTGAAGGAATCTTTCGTTGGGTCACCGGCTTAGATAGTTTAGTGAAAATCCTTTAAGTGTCAGGCCTTCTGGTGTCTTCAGCAGAGAGTCTCCCAGAGAAGGTCTTGAGCACTTCTGTTGAAATGAGCTATCAGAGGGTCTTTAGGTCTTCTGTCATGGAGCGAACCAACAGAGAGTCTTGACAGTTTCTGTTGAAGTGAGGTTCATCAGAGAACCAGGGGGTTTCTGTCTGAATAAGAGTTAGCAGAGATCCAAAGGTCTTTTGTCTGGATAAAGGACAGCAGATGGCCAAAGGTCTTGTGTCTGGAGGTCTTCTGTCAGTCGATTATTCTAAGAAACTTTACAAGGGAAAATTTCTAATACAAAATACTAAAGAGGGGGTACTCTAAAGTCCTAATTAATATAGCATCATCAAAATCTAATTACAATTATTCCTTACAATTTCCCCCTTTTTGATGATGCCAAAACCCTTTAACTATTTCCAGAGAAGTGCCTTCACCACAAAAGAATTAAAGTATAAAAATTTCATTAAAATCTTGGTGGGCAACTTAGCATAGGAAAATAGTAAGAGTACGATACAATCAAGATAGCAGGCAATAAAACAAGATAAACAGAAATGGGAACACAAACAAACATAGCAGAAAACGTGAATTGCCTTACAACGTGAAAGGCAGAGATGTTATCTTATTAAAGGATAGAGTACAAATATTCCATTACAAATTGTCCCTTTTTGCTGCAGCTCTGGCTTGATCATCCAATTCTTTCAGCCGTTTCAATTCTGCATTGACTTCTTCTCTGATCTCTGTGAGGTTCCCAGATCTTTGATAAGATGCCCAAATAGGTGAGAGTTTGCAGTTGAGGTAGTTGAGGATACCTTCATGAACATCTTTTCCTGAAAGGATTCTCTTCTGATACCAGTACTCAGCTTCTTCCAGTGAGCCACCATGCTTGACTCTTATTCGACCATCTCTGTCAAGGTAGAGGTTCTGCTGCTGACTAGGGGTCATCTTCTATTGTATTTCTTCAAATTGGGCTCTATCTATCCTTTGAGATCCACCTAATCTCCATTCTCTGAAGTTTAGAGTTTTCTTCTTCTTGGATGTGTGTCTGTGAGGAGAAGGATGTCTAGGGATTCCAGCTTCTTTCTTCTTTTGTATGGAAGCCTGGAAATAAGGAGCTGGATCAACACAAGTAGAAGGGCCAACTGAGGTTCTGGAAGGTTGTTTCTGCTTCTTCTGCAGGGGATCCTCTTCCCCCTTTTTGGCATCATCTAGGTCAGAGATCATCATTGCAATCTTTTGGAATTTTGACACCTGAGACGTAGCTATCTGTTCAAGGGTTTCTGGTAGAGTCTGTGTGACAGAAGTGAGGCCTTCTATCAGACCTTGTTGCTTTTCAATAGCATAGTAGATATCCCTAGAGCTTGCCTCAAGTAGAACCAACTTCTGGTATCTCTCTTTGTCAGTCTTAAGAAGAGTAGAGGCTTGCTCTTTGTGAGATTTGCAGAGCTCTTCGATATCTAACAATCGCTCTCCGTTCTTTTCACTAGTCCACTGAAGGGTTTCTATATCCATAGAGATGGTTTTAATCTTCTCATACTGTTTGTTGAGAGATTGGGAATGAAAGTAAAGAACAGAGTTGATGCCATCCACTTCCCTTGAGACTGCATCAACCTTTGCAGTAGAAGATTCCATGAAGGATGTGAAGGCTTGGGTTAGAGATTCAACTTTTGCAGAGAGGTGTTGTAACCCAGCTTCAAGATTTGTGTTGACTTGGGTTAGATGCTCATAGTGCTTATCATTGATCAACACCAGTTTGTTCATCCCGTCCAGCATTTGACCACCAAATTCTTCAGCTGCTGCAACAAACTAATTAAATGATATTTGGGGTTATGTTTCTTCAAACTCAGGCATTCCCAGTCCTCTTGACCTGGGCATAGGAGGCCTTCTGGGCTGTTGCTCACTCTGGGGAGGAGATTTTCTCTTCTTTGAAGTGGCCTTGTTGGACTTGCTAACAAGGAATCCATCATTGCTAGACGCACCAATGCTAGATAGATCAATATGAGCTTTGAGATTGTACGGAATGGGGTTGGCAGCAACAGAATGTCGAGGAGATAGTTGAAGATTGTCAGCTTTTGGTGAGGATTTCTGAGGAGACGGAGTTGGTGTTTTGGATTTCTTGTGGGAGGGAGTTCTCTGACGTGATGTTGTTTTCTGCGGGGAATGTGTTTTCTGATGGTGAGGAGTGGGTGGAGGTGAAGGGGAGCGGTTTCTGTTGGAGGGAGTTGGTTTGCAGGGTGTGGAGTGTTTAGATTTCTCAGAAGGGGTTTTGTGTTTAGATTGGGATTTTTCTTTGGAGAGAGTTTTCTCCTTGGGAGGGGTTTTCTGAGGTGAGGATGGAGGGGTATTCTATTTTGGAGTGGAGTTCTTGTTGGAGGAATGGCTCTGTTGAGGAGTGGTGATTTTGGGTGATGGTTAATTATTAGGGGATGAGGGAGGTGTGTTAGCACGTTGGGGAGAGGGAAGAGGTGAAGGGATAGTTACCTCAACAATATCTGTTTGAGTCCTTCTCCATTCAGCAATTAGTTGTGCCAGAACAGCTTCAGAATCAGAAGGTCCTCCTTCCTTGCCTTTCTGTTGGTGTTGGGGGTTGAGTGACTCCTTCAAAGTCTGCTCTATTGCCCAAGCATCAAATGCTTCTCTTTCTTTCTCAGTAAGGGGTGCAATGGATTCTTCAATTTGTATGGTGGAGGTAGTGGACTTCCCTTTGTAATTCTTCTTCTTCTCTGCTAAGACAGATAAAAGAAAATCTTTGTTGAGGCATTGCTCAACATCTTCGGTATTGGCCCACTTGAGGACTTCAGCTTCCTCAGTGATAAAGTAGGGAAATTGCCTGATCAGCTCTGAGAGAGATCTCACTCTCCATTTTCTCCATGCTAGAACCCTGATAAACTGTTTATCCAGGGCAGAGGTGATATCCTCCTGAGGTTCTAAGGTCTCAGGGGTTCTGTGGATGGCCTCTTGATGCTCTGGTGAGAGAACCACGAAGGGTTGATCTGGTATAGCAGCAGGGGGAGAGCTGTGAGATTCCCCCTGAATAGCAGCATCCCGCATTACTACTGCTTCCTCTGAGTCGCTTGACTCAAAAACTATTTTCTTGCCTTGCCAGGCATTTCTGTTATGTTGAACAGAGGGAATGGAATTATCAAGTTCCCCCTGACTTGCAGGAGTCAAAACCCTAGCCTTCTTGGCAATGGGAGAGGCAGAAGGGGTAGATTCTGTAGAAACTGGGGAGGGTGTCCTTCTCTTGATGACTGCCTTTTTTGCCACCATCTTGTGGACTTGTGAAGGGGCAACCTTCTTGGTAGGGGCCTTCTTCACCGTGTTTCTTACTTAAGGCTCATCCTCCTCGGATTCTGAGATATTAGAAGCAACTGGGGCCTTCTGTGGCTTCTTCTTCTTCTGTGGTTCCCCACCCTTCGTTGGCTTAACAGCCTTCTGTTGAAGCCTTTCTCGGTTGAACTCTAGAGTCCTCAACCTCTTTTGTTCAGCCTTGAGAGCAACTCTCCTATCATTGGAGGTGTTTAAGAACAAGAGCTTGGTGTAGTCTGCCTCAATGGGGTTCTTTAGCCCTATTCTGGCTTTTAACAGCAATTCTGTCCCCAGTTGATGTTCATCCCATGATGAACTGCAAAGACAGCCTTAGCATTCAGAAGCGTCAAGTCATCAGTGGAGGTGCTTTTGTTCCAGATGCACCTATGGAATATATTCACCAACTTCTCATAATCACTCTGAAGCAGGTTCTTCTTCATGTTCAACTTTGGGACACTTTCCACTTCCGGTCGGCAATAGAGTTGAACAAAAACTTCAAAAGTGACCCTGACACTGTCTAGGGCAATGAACCCTTCAGTGTCTTCTTCTTGAGGGTCCTCCACTATGCCAAAGAGGGTGGTGATAGTCTCAGGAGTGAGGATGATGTCATCACCATGGACATGGGACCAGATGGTTTCCCCCTCAAATGTGGCATTGAGATAGAACTCTGCCACGTCCTTTGTGCTGTAGGAATCGAAATGATAGCCTACCACCTTGTTAAGCTGAGACTCCTCCATACCCTGGATGATTTTCCTCATCGTTTCTTGATTCGCAGCCAGTTCAGGGAGTGCGGAAAGATCACAGTTCATCCCGGTGTAAATATTGTTCACAAGGATGTCAATTTGCTCAGTAGTTAAATCGTTGATGTTGATTAAGGCCATTGCAGAGAGTTTGAGAGTTTGAAGGCTAGAGAGATATGGAAGTTCGAAAGCTTGAGAGTAAAGTGAGCAGTAGCAGTTTGAGTTGAAGAAAATGGTATATAAGGGTTCGGGTTAGTGGACGTTTGAGATTATTGGCGGTTTCGAGGTACCAATAAATGAAAGAGGGACGCAGTAAATATTCTGCGGCTGTAATACCGTTTTAAGGGTAGAGGGGTAAATGACCATCAATAAGTTACTAGGTCGCCCATTTTCAAAATATTCTAAGTCCATAACCTTCTGTCAGGAATAAGAAGGATTTCCGTTGCTCAGGTGTTCTGGTAGGAACAGAGGTTTTCTGTTCAAGGTGAAGAACAGAAGGGGTTCTGCCACAGGTATTCTGTTAACAGAAAGTCTTCCTTTTAACCTTCTCTTGGAATTTCATCCATAATTCCCAATTCTTCTCTCAGTTTGTTGAATCTAGCCTCAGGCAGAGGCTTGGTTAGGATATCTGCAAGCTGATCTTCTGTTGACACATGCTCCATGCATATGTGCTTCTTCTCAACATGATCTCTGATGAAATGATGTCTGATCTCAATGTGCTTTGTCCTGAGTGAAGAACTGGATTCTGAGTGATTGCAATGGCACTTGTGTTGTCACAGAGAAGCTTGATCTCCTTTGCTTGAATGCCATAATCATTCAGTTGTTGCTTCATCCATAGTAGCTGAGCACAGCAACTCCCAGCTGCAATGTATTCAGCTTCTGTTGTACTTCGTTGAGATAGAGTTCCGCTTCTTTCTAAACCAGGAGACAAGTCTCCCACTTGTTGGTCCCGGTTGTACTGGGTACAGTCTAGGGGGGTGAATAGACTGTACTGGTTTTTAACTTTTTCAAGATAAGTACCAGATTTAACAGAATAGCCTTTTCTGTTGACATAACAGAGTGGCAGCGGATGATCTTCTGGTAGGGGTTCTGTCCGGTTAGCCTCTAAGAAATGCAAAGGCAGTAGGCCTTCTGTTAACTCACAGGAGGGTTTTGCTGAACACAAAGTCCCAAATTCTGGAGTTAATCAGTTAAAGATAAATGCAAGAATTAAAAGCAGTAAGTAAATGACACCAGGGATTTTTATAATGGTTCAAGGAACAACTCGTTCCTCTAATCCACTATTCCACTAAGCTTGTAAAAATCCAATTACACATCCTTAGTCCTAGCACTTAAGAAGCTCTCCACGTCTTCTTCAAGCCTAGATGTCTCTTGGGATGCACTTTCTGCCTTCCTTTGAGACTGGTCCTTTCACTGAGCTTCCCGGAAGTATCACCACTTCACTACTCCAGTTACTTGGACGTCCTTCTCGTTTGAGAAGAGTTCTTGAGAGAACAAGGGTTTTCCAACTAGCTTCATTACAAATAATTTGAAGTTGAAGTTGATGAAACGGTTAGCAACACAAGAGGGGGGGGGGGGGGGGGGGTGAATTGTGTGTGTGTGGAACCGTAGCAGTTTCTCGCACAGTTCTACTGTGGGGTTCAGGGAATTGCGAAATAGTAAAGTGCACAAGGATTTAACGAGTAAAAATCCTTTGGTTCAAAGGGATTAAAAAACCTCGACCTCCCTCGGAGGAATTTTAAACTTCACTAAAAAGCCTTTTGTGGTTACAAGGTAAATTCTCCTAATCTACCCTTGAGCCACCCCAACTCTATCCTCTCTAGGAAGAGTTGTGCATCTCTACTTGCGAGTAGAGAGCCTCTCGGCTTTACAACAAAGCTCTCACACACACGACCCCAACCCGAGGAGGTTACATTTTAGCTTTTCCTCAAAATCTAGTTACAAGATAAAGAAGGGAAAAGAAACTGTATCTAGAACTTCGTGAGCAAGTCGAAGTGCCTTGGTCTTGATAATTCTTTATAAGTATTTCTCTCTGTAATTGCTCGGTCAAGCACACTGACCTGCCCTTGTCGTGAGGTGCACTCAAAATAATTTATCAATACGACACTAATACGTAGTATAGTGAAGTAAGGTTCGTATCCACAGGGAAATGAATACTTTTCTTTTATATAAGTAGTATCAAGGGGGGTTCAGATTTGTTTGATTTAAATATACTAAGATGAACAACCTATATGAGTTTGATTAATAGATGTGGTGGCTTGGTTTTGCTTTTATCCGCTTAATGAAATGTTCGTCGATCCCGGTTATATCTTTAACTATCTTCCTCTCGAATACTCAATCGAGGAGTATATCCAGTTCATCGAGGGTAGTTATTAATAACGAGATGCGTTCATTAATAAAACTTACTATCGAGTCAATATAGAACAAACGATGTATATTAACTTGATAGTAGCAATAAACTTAAGATGGAAATGATTGAGATTGATAACCTCAACACAAGCGGTTTATTGGTTTAATCAATATAATTAATTCCCCTTGGCATATTAATCATGAGATGCATGCATTAATAATCCAAGTTTACTACCGTTGAAAGAACCGGATTAATAACAAGCGTATTAACCAATTGATTCTAGTAATAATTAATATGAGAAACAAAACTAGTTGATACTTTAAGTAATGTTTAAAATATTAACATGAAATATGAATATGAATTAATTGATACTCAAGGAAGAATATTAAAGAATATGAATCCTACTATGATTAATATCAAGATGTTAACTAATTGTCATCTTAGTAACACTCCCCAATATCGACATAGAGGAAGAAATAGCTATTACTATAACCAATGTCAAGATGTTAACTAATTGTCATCTTAGTAACACTCCCCAACTTTGATATAGAAATAGTATTTGAAAGGAAGAATTAATATTCAAGGAAGAAGATTAAAGAAAATAACTCACAACTTACAAATTCATTAAGCTTCAAAGTAGCAAAACCAAGATGGAAGAGTTTAGCTCCTCATTTGGAGACTAAACATGATGAAAAATACAAAGAAAGAACTATTCTATACTGAGCTTAGATGTACAAAGGAATTGGATGATCATTTGTGAAGGAAATGGGGTGTATTTATAGGCTTTTGGGATGGGATTCGGGTACTCGATCGGGTATATACATGGTATCCGATCGAGTATGTGTGTAATACCCGATTCGAGGTATACTCGATCGGTTTCAGGCTATTTTCCAAAGGTATACCCGATCGGGTATATGTTTATACCCGGTCGAGTATGCTTAGAAAGTGATATTCGAACCATACTCGACCGATTTTTGTTTAAAACTCAAAGGCATACCCGATCGGGTATGTCAGTTTACCCGATCGGGTATAGACATTTAATCGTGGCTGAAATCTTCCGGGCATGTTCCCTTGTCTTTGGATCTGATCCGATTTGAAGTTTCAACCTAATACCCGATCGAGTATAGGTAATACTCGACCGAGTATAGACCAAAATTTCAGGATCCTTCTTTTGTCTTCAAATTATGCACCTTCCTTCCACGTTTTGGGTTCACCAACTGTACTTTGAGTGATCAAGACCTGTTTGAGCTCAGAATATACCTAATCTAAACTATTTACAAGAATTTAACAAACTAATCTATTACACCAAAAGTGTGTAATTTCCAAAGTAAAGAGCAAGCAAAACTAATTAAAAACACAAACATACATATGGAAATTACAAACGTATCAACTCCCCCACAGTTAGTTTCTTTACTCGTCCTCGAGTAAGATCAAATGTTTAGAAGTGTCAAGTTTTTCCAAAGTTTCCACAGTTTAAAAAAAAAACCTACAAACACAAAGACCACCAAGGATAACAAAAATGAGTTTTAAACTCAAATTACAAAGAACATCTTGGGTTTTACGGCCTTCTAGTGTTCATATTCTCTTCTCCTCCTCTCTTCTTCTTCTTCTTCTTCTTCTTTGTTTTCTGAATCTTCTTATTCTTCAAAGAGATACAACGAGTGCCTGCAAAAACAAACATTTCTCTCATATCTCTCATTTTGCCTAGGAGCCTTTTCAGGTTTTCATCCTAGCATCTCTTTTCATTTTCCATTCTCCCCAACTCACTCATTTTTTTATAAGCCTTTTTTTTGCTTAGATTGCCCATTTTGTTGGGTTTTCAACCTAACTAGCATTTCTTTTCTTTTATTCATTCTCTTTTTTTTGTGTGTGTAAAAAGTTCAAAAGAACTACATGCATAGTGCTAGGTGGAAATTAAAATTACATACCATGATGAGTCTCTCCCCCGCACTTGGATCAAGCACTGTCCCTAGTGCCCGCCTTCTCCGCCGTAGTAACTGCCTCCGAAGCCGCTTCCCTGTCCGCCATCTCCCATATATGTGTCCCCGCCATCTCCGCCGTCGTACCCTCCACCCCCGGAGCTAGATCCTCCAAAGTTACCCCAATGAGTGGGGTCATACCACGAGGGTGGTGGAGGGGGGTTCGCCATGGTATGAAAAGATCAATGGTGTGCCATGTAAGAGTACATAGGTCCGTAGAACCTACGTTGGTCTTCTTCATACCGATGCCTATCGGCTTCCCGGAGCTCCTCCAATCTCTGAAAACCGGCCCTTTGCTCCTCCAGTATTAGGTTGAGTCGGTTGTCCATAGCCATGTAGTTCTCGTTCATTTGAGTGTATCCCGTAAGCAATTGTTGTTGACCCTCCAAAAGTTGTTGAAAGAAGTCAGGTGGTGGAGGGTTTTGAGTTTGTTCAGGGATGTCGTTGTCCATGTCTTGATAGCTATGGCGTTGAGCATAGGGCTCGTAATCGGGTTGGTATTGGGGAGGTTCTTGCTACGGTTCTTGGAGATGTGGTGGAAGGGCGTGTGGGAAGAGGTAATGGGGCTCCTCTATTGCATCTCTGTAGCGGAGTTTGGGGAGTTCTTGGTTGGGTAGGAGGAAGTATTTGAGAGGCTTGGGGTGTATGAGCCAGTTGTACATATTTTTTGGTCTTTCTCCACCATAAACTGTGTGGGAAAAGGTTGTACATCCCGAGTGGCCCAACCAAGAGATGTTCATCAAACAGTAGTCGGGTATAGGAGAGTTATCCGTATACCCGAACTTGGTGGCTAAGTGCATAATCACCCCACCCACAACAATAGCGCCCTTGGCTACGCTTTCCTTTTTCAGATGTGCCCACATAAGATTGCACAGATTGAAATCCACGTGAACACGGAATAGGGCCACAGACATTAGGCATACATCCCCCGTCCTAGTGTGATGGTTGTTGGGACGTCCAAGCAAGCAATTGGCATGGAATTTCAAGAATAAGCGGAGGACGGGATGTTGGACATGACTAATATACAATTGGGAGCAGCTAAATTTAGTGTCCCTGGTCATCTTTGTCCACAGGGTATGAGCGAAAGCGGTATTATCGGATATGGATTTTTGGTAGGGGACTGGAATACCAAAATGTTCGGCGAACTCAAGTTTCGTTATGGAGTGGTTGTGGTTAAACAGACGAAACTTGAGTTTATCATCCCTAAAATCTCAGCTTCATCGGTCTCAAATTACACCGAACTCATGAATTCATAGATTATTTTTTCATTAGAGTGATATTGCATTTTGAATATCCTATCCATGCTCAACTCATGAAAAAATTTCCTAGTGCTTTTATACACTCCTAACTCATTGAGGGCATCATGGCATAAAAAACGAGAGGGTTTTACTTGCCTTGCAATGGTGGAGATGAAGCGGGTTCGATGTTCGTTGTCGGCGAAGATGATGTCCTCGTAGCCTGGGATGGATGCAATAGTGTTGGAGCTCTGTCCTTTTTCCTTCCTTGGAGCCATTTTTGGGTGATTTTGAGCTTGAAATCCGAAAATTGAAAGTTGGGGTAGGGTTTTTTCGGACCTCTTGAAACTGGGGGGAAGTTGGATTGGTGGGTATGGGTGTGTAGAGGAAGATGAGGGGAGTATTTTGGTGTTGGAATGGGGTGATTTGGTGAAGAAATGGAGAAGATATGGTAGAGAGAAGTATTAAAAATGGAGGTTGGGGGAGAGGGGTTCGAAATTGGGTTTTGGGATTTGGGGATGATGAAGTGTTTGGGGCGGTCTTGGGGTTAAAATGCCCGTATACCCGATCGAGTATGTGTTGTTACTCGGTCGGGTATGGCTGGAAACTCGGTTTTTTGAGTAATCTGCCTCCGGTACCCGATCGGGTATAATACAATACTCGATCGGGTATAATACAATACTCGATCGGGTATGTGTCCTTTTCTACGTTTTGAGGCCTGTACTCGATCGAGTGTGAGAGTCAGCTTTCTTCAACCTTAGCCTTTCTATACATACCCGACCGGGTGTATAGTGATACCTGATCGGATATCCCTTGTTTTTCAATTTTCGAGCCCTGTACTCGATCGAATGTGGGCATCAGTTTCCCTTGAACTTCGACTTTCTGTACATACTCGACCGGGTATATAGTGATACCCGATCGAGTATGCATGTTTTCTTTCAAAAATTGAATGCTTCCTCGATCGAGTAATGCCCGGTTCCCCTTCTTTTGACCATACCCGACCGAGTATAAGGTGGTACTCGATCGGGTATGTCCTCAGATGCTCCAAACCTGCATTTTTTTCTTCTTTTCCTCTAAAAACCCGTGATTAGTACCCTCTCTCACTGATCTCTCAAACAAAAAATGAACTTTAAATGCTCGAATTTACAAAAGAAATAAACCTGGGTTGCCTCCCAAGAAGCGCCTTAGTTAACGTTGTGGCACGACGTTATTCATTTTTTTTAAGTGGGATCGTGAACATCCCTTGTTTCATTTTTTGTGGCCTATTTAGCCATTTTTCAAATTTATTTTTCGGCCTTTCCAGTAAGGCCGGGGTTTCTTTCTCACTACCACCTCCATCATAGGTGGATTTAGTTCACATTTTAACATGTCCCTTTCTATCAAAGATGGCTTCTCGTGTTTATTTTTCCCTTCTTGAAAAAATCTGATTTTATCCGCTTCTTTGAAAAATACCGGTTCTTGTGGTTCAACAATATTTAAAGAACAAAGAGTTAGATTTTGCATTTGTTTTTTCGTAGAGTCCAAGATGTTGAATTCCACTTTTTGGTCATCGAACTCCAAAGTTAATGAACCACTAGAAACGTCAATTTTTGTTTTTGCGGTCTTCATGAAGGGTCTACCCAAAAGGATGGGTGTTGTTTGATCATCAGTTCCCATTTCAAGGACATAGAAGTCAACATGAAAAACCATATTTTCTACTTCTACTAGCACATCTTCTACTACACCCTTCGGGTAAGTACTAGAATGATCCGCCAGTTGAATCACTACACCGGTTTGATGTAATGGGCCAAGTTGTAGAGATTTATAAACAGAATAGGGGATGACATTTATTGATGCCCCTAAATCCAACAAGGCCTTAGGAAATGTGGTGTCTCCTATTTTGCAAGGGATAGTGAACATGCGTGGGTCGTTACATTTTCGGGGAGTTTTCTCCGAAAAATGGCCAAGACGCGTTCACTAACTCTAATCGGGTATAATACAATACTCGATCGGGTATGTGTCCTTTTCTACGTTTTGAGGCCTATACTTGATCAACAGTTTGAGATAAACAAGGGTGAAATTTCGTTTTTGAAATTTCGAATTTTGAGATCGCGGGTTGCAGGTTTTTGCAAAGAAGAGCAGGTTGTCGAAGTTTAGTATCGAAATCTTGAAGTGTGAGATTGTGTTCGGCAAAATTGTCTTTTGAGACCCGCTGAATTTTGCAGCATTCGTGTCCGCAGGTCGCCCGCGCAGGGGTGGTGCGAATTTTCGATTTTGAACTGAAAGTCGAAATCTCACGTGCGCGAGACTCCCCTCTTCTCCTTCACCTTTTAATACTAAGGAAGGAGTGGTTCATATATATATAGGCTCAAAAGTTCCAAATGAGTTTAGGTGTGGGATTGCTTAAAAGATTCTTTTTCTCCCCACACTTGGATAAGTACATTTTTAAAAAAACTCCAACTTCAAGAGCTATTTTTGAGGCCATTTCAACTTTTGAACTCGAATCTTCAACACCAAAGGTCAACCTTACAATCAAAGCTTCCAAGAATCAACCTTGAGATTAAAAAAAAATATTAATTAATTAATTAATTAATTAGTTGATAAAAAAAATCTCAAGGTTAAGAATATTTTTTCTCAAGGTCCAAACCACATTTCAAGGTCCAGAAAATTGCAGAAACTTCAATCAACCTCACGTCTACGGTCAACATTCAACAATCAACAGCAATGGACGCTATATCTCCTTGTTCATGTATTTGTCAAACTCATTCTTCAAAAGATAAGGACAAAATCATCAAGGAATTGGAAGAGAGATTAGCAAATAATCACAAAGTCCTACTGAAGCAGCTGGATAAGTCCACCTCATTGAGTATACAATTGGACAATTCCAAAGAAGATGTTAATAAAATAACTTTGGAAACAGAGAAGCTGACTCTGAAAATAGCTGATCTAACAAAGGAGTTGAATCAGACCCAGATAGAGCTAAGAACATCAAAAGCTGATAACGATTTTCTTCAAAATAAAAGAAGTGCCCTTTACCGTAAGATCAAAGATCTTAAAGACTTACTTGCTACAAAGGGGCAGACTGAACAAACAATCTTCTTGAACCAACCCAAAGACACCCGTTTCTATAATTATAAAGAAGGACTCGGTCTGTCTAACCCATGTAATTTGAAGAAGGTGAATTGTGCTCAACTGTATGACATCAATTATATGGGTCTTGGACTGACTAAGTTGATGTCTTTCCTCAGTGTTAAAGAAACGAATGATGAAGAAGATGCCAAGAGAGATAATCTCGGAACAGAAATTCCTTTTGATTATGCTGCCTTGAACGAGAGCTATGAAACAAAAGAGCCACCGTTGACTCCTCTTGAAGAGATTCCAACCTTTTACCCTGCAAAAGAGACTGTGCAGGATCAAGAGGAACCTTCAACTTCAGAGCCTGTAGCCAAACCAGCATACATTCCACCCCTTGTGAGAAAGTTTGCTGAATTGAAAGAAGCTTTTGATAAAGAAAAACAAGCTTTTGAACTGGAAAGAGAACAGCTCTTGAATGAAATATCTTTGCTCCAAACATCCTCTCAATCAAGCACAAGCTCACAATCTCCTTCTCCTCCATCATCTGAAAACTATGCTTCTCCTTCTCCTCCGTCTTCTGAGAACTGTTCTGAAAAATCTACAAATGATCCTGAAACTTCCACTTCTCACTCTGAGTCACCTTCATCGACAAGGGCCCCTGTGAAGAGGAGAGTGGAAAGGAGAGGAGAATGGATAGAGGACAAGTTAAGAAGAAGAAAGAAGGAAGAAGAATCTCGTCTAAGGAGTAGGAACTGGTGTTCAAGTGCTCTCTTCTATGCCAAAAAGAAGACATTTCTTAAGAATAACTGCTCAAGCTCTTCTACTCTGAACTGTGTTAAGCCAGTAAAAACTTGCTGCTCTGAATCTGATGTCTCCTCCAACCAAGATAAGAAGAGGAATGTTCATAAATGTCCGAAGAAATCAGCTTCCGCTAAAGTAAATATTGAGGGGGAGTATCAATTACCATGTTTAAAGTATCCCCTCAAAGTTTACTCACTCAGACATTTGAGAAGACTCTCTCAAGAAACAATCATAAAAGACTATCTATCTGAACATTCACTCATTGCTAGTGAAACCTCTCCTGTTCCAAAGATCAAATTACAATGGGTTCCTATGGCTGAAGCTGAGAAATTAAGAATGTTAGACTCTTCTCAATCAGTTAGCCTAGGATCACAAATCAAACAGAAACTGAAACGGTTTTTCAGTGGTGACAAGGAAGGACCCATCTGGAGGTGGGTACCAACACATACTTAATTTGTGTTGATGGTCCGTCATGTGTGGTAACTCATCCGATTGCTCCACACACATGGCGGGTATGAAGACGAGTCGTGAGCAATCAAATGGTGCACATTATCAAGGAGAGTATTGACGTGTATACTCTCCACCGAGCTGAAAATCATCAAATGCACACCTCAACACCAACACGTGCCAAGAACAAACAACGAGTGCATATTCTGAGGGGGTGTTTTTTTTCTATCCTCCTGGTGCCAAACAAAGAAGAAAGCACATTCCAATGGGGAGTTTTGTACTTTACTCCTCGGGTAACAAATAACACAACTTGCAACTTTTGAGGGGAGTTTCATTTTTCTCCTCCTGGTGCTACACAATATAAAATGCAAGGATTTTCTCGAGGATGCAAATTTTGAGGGGGGGGGGGTTCAAAGTTCTCCTCTCAAGCGCCAACCATCGTGAAAGGCATCCTACTGAATGCTCCAGTTGAGGGGGAGTACAGAAAGAAAAGAAAAGAATAAAGAGAAATGAGAGATAAGTCCTAATGGCTTAGTAAACCCAACTAAGCCTACCCAATGGACAAAGCCGAGAGTGAGTGAGTAACTGAGTGAACACTATGAGAGAGAGGAAGCAGAAAGCTCAAGTGAGCAAGAGAACAATAATCACTGTCAAATTTGCTACCTCTATTGTGCTATCAATCGATAGAATTACTCCCAGTCACTCAAATACTCTGGACAATCCCCATAGGTTCAGGACTGAATTTATTCAGATCCCGGGTAGAAGTCGCTGCATTTTGTTCAAACGGCGCATGCACAACCCTACCCAAGACCACTCACCTGTCTCCCAACAGACATGTGTTTAATCATCTTTCACGGGGAACATCATCTCTTATCACCGTCTCCTTCTGAGGTGACTGATACTGACTACAGTGGCCCACAACCCCACGCCACTAAACATTCATTGATCACGTCGTGTCTAGTAATCTCACTCCCAAATGTTTTGAATTTTCTAGGACACAGACACTTTTTAGAGTGAGTTGCAGGTCTTCATGACTCGTGAGAACTTCCATAGGGCTCATCTACTATAGATGAAGACCAATGACTGGAAGGAAGTCCTGCTGTTGCAACATAGAAATCACCAACATGTTCAGGCCATCGCTTCTGAGTTTATCTCTATAGTGATGATAAAGGGCATTTACACGACCCCGGGGGCTACGTTATCTTTGCTGATCTTTATGATCATGCCATAACAACCAGAGTGACATCTACTTTAGATGCTTCAGAATGACTGTTTGGAAGTCTTGTTAGAGCTTTAATGCTTCTATCATTTTTACATGCCACACATCAGTGTTTACATTGATGTTGTGATAACAGAACACCTCAGTGTATCCGGTTTTTATCATTTAACCTTTCTTTTTGTTTGTTTTTATGTTTTGCTTCTTAGAATAAAAGAATAAATAAAGGCATGATGCCCCGATTCATCGGATCGTCATGAGGGGGAGAGTGGTCCGCATGTTGTTTACTCAGCTACGCTTCAAGACCAACTTCACATCAAATGGTCAGCTACGCTCACAAGTCAATCATCATTTTCCGCTGTGCAACCGACTGGTTCTCCTCAAAAGCATTCACCACAAATATTCAAAAAGACTACATTGTGGAGGAGACAGAGGTCAGGTAATCAGAATCCCATGTGCATCTGCAATTCTTCAAGGACATTCATTCTAGAGGCGCCACCGGATTTAATCCAAGCTGATCAAGACCAACTTCTGGAAGGCAACGACTACATGCAAGACACTGAAGATTCCTCAACCCCGGCATCTATGATCAAATTGTCAAGAAGACATCAAAGGGGAGATTGCTGGGATTTCTTCAGAAAGCCCTCTAAAGATCAAGACAAAAGAGGAGAAACTCAACAGATTTTATCTATGCTCTCTTCTACATTGCTGAATAAACACAAAGACAAAGATATTCGCGCTGCAATGCTGATTGAACATGATTCAACACCAAGGGGGATATTGTTGGGAATATTTTATGGTGTCCAATCTAATTAAATATCTTTGTATTTGTGTAGTTATTAGTTAAATGTGTAATGTGGGCCACAAATGTATTTCAGCCCATTAGCCCACTTGTAAGCCTTAAGTTAGACATCCTTATGTATAAAAGGATGCTAACTTAAGCAAACCCTAACTCTCACAAGCCTCACGCACATTAACGCTCATATCTTTCTAAGAGCTTATACAGTATAAGGAAGAGGGAGTTCATCGTTCAAATATATCTCTATCAATCTGTGATTCTCTCCTTCTATTATATTGTATGATTGTTGATTGATATTGGGACTAAGACACATTATGTAGCCATAAAATATTTATGCAATCAATGATTAGTAAGATATTCATGTAGGCAAGCCAAGATACTTTCCAAAAATATTCATTTAATATTTTAACTAATAATGACTTTTCGACATTAAGTGATAAGGAAATATTTACTTAGTGGATCCAAATATGCTACGGTCAATTGCTGCAGGATATAAGCAATGATTCTTTCCATAACCTATAAAGCTATATAGACCAACTCATTAAAGTGAGTGCTTAGTCATGCATGGAAAGATATTTAAATTGTGCCACATATATTAAGTGAGTGCTTAGTCATGCATGATCAATCTAGGCACGTAGATAAGGTATTATCATGCAAGCACATATCAATTAATTTATTCATTATGCACGACAATCATTCACATAGAACTGAACTAAGTATAGTTCTAATTTCCATTCCTGATAGAACTGAGAGCAGTTCTGTCCGCCGTTCTACCTGCATGGTTAGATATCAGTAGAACCAATGTGCACTTATATCATAGGATAGTTTCATCTTTTGCTCCTGCATGGTTAGTCATCAACAGTTCCTTCTTTCGTTCCTGCATGGTTAGTCATCAACAAAACAAGATATTCAACAAATTCCCCCTTTTTGTTGATGACAAACCATAGGTGCCTTGAAGTACATTGCCTGCAATATTAGCATAAATGTAGCAATAGCATAACAGAGTCATTGTAGCAGTTTAATCCAAAACTTGAGGCACCTTATTATTTCCCCCTTTTGGCATCAACCAAAAGGAAACATGAAATAGCTTACCTTTGTAAGACAAGATTCAAGGAATAAAAAACGAGTATAATCAATCATTGCTTCCCCCTGAATTATACAGAAAGTGTATCATTAGAGTTTAAGAACTACTTTATCTATGTGTTAATTTAAGGCATGCTTTGAAAAATATTTTGAAAAGAGACACAAATAAGACAAATAATTTAAGCATTAATTAGACCAAGTTCAAGTCTAATTAATTCAAACCTTTCTCTCCCAAGAGGCTTTGTAAAAATGTCATCAATTTGTTTGTCGGTGCTGCAATACTCCATCCTGATTTGCAAGAAAGATAGTCCAAGTATATCTTGAAAAGTCATCAACAATAACTAAAACATATTCTTTATTTCTTCAGCTACGGACTGACATTGGACCACACAAATCCATGTGAATTAGTTCTATGGGTTTGCTTGTGCTCACCAAATTCTTTGTTTTAAAAGATGATCGCGATTGTTTTCCGGTGGCACAAGCGGAGCAAATATGATCAAGTGAATATTTTATACTATCGTATTAGGTAGCCCAATTACCAAATCGTTGTTTTTGAGTTTATTTATTAATGAAAAACTAGCGTGTCCAAGCCTTTTATGCCATAGCAGGGGATCTGACGAGCACTTTGTCACGGTGCGTCAAAATAAATTCAATACTAAACACTTATACGTAGTATAGGTAAAGTAGAGTTCGTATCCACAGGGAAAGGAATAATTCTCTTTTTATGAAACTTAGTAAATAAAGAGGGGATTCGGATTGAGTGATTTAATTTAATTAAAAACTAAGATGAACGACCTATATGAGATTTAATTCAAAGATAAAAAGGACTTGACATTGCTACTCTCCACGTGTTGATATATTTTAGTCGATCATTGTTATATCTATAACGTATTCCCTCTCGAATACTCAATCGGGGAGTATATCCACTTCATCGAGGGTAGTTATCAATAACGACTGTTCATTAATAACTCTTACTATTAATCAAATATAGAACAACGCCTTATACCGATTTAATAGTAGCATTTAATCTTTATAACTCCTTGATGAAATCAATTGAGATTGATAACCTCAACCCAACGGTTTCGGTTTAACCAACAAAATTAATCCCTCTTAAGTTTATTAACCACGACCGTGCATTAAAAAACCGAAGTTACTCACTTGTGAAACCATCAACGATTAACCATCGGTTCGTTGATCGTTTCTAGTAATAATTAATATATGAAACAAAACTAGTTGATCCTTTAAGTAATGTTCAAAATATTAATATGAAATATGAATGGGAATTAATTAATATTCAAGGAAGAATATTATTAAAGAAGATGAATCCTACTATAATTAATATCAAGATGTTAACTAATTGTCATCTTAGCAACACTCCCCAACATTAATATAGAGGAAGAAAATACTACTCTAACTAATGTCAAGATGTTAACTAATTGTCATCTTAGCAATACTCCCCAACATTAATATAGAGATGGTATTAAGGAAAGAACTACTACATCTGTCCCAAAATTAACTTCCCGTTCGGTTTACGATGCTTGACCGACGATAAAGCAAATCGATCCCTGTTCACACTCAGATTATTTTTACTAAATAAAATTTACATATTCAGGAATTACATTAAAACCGCTACAAAGCCTGATCAAGAAAAATAAAATTTGATAAAAATTTGATATATAAAATAAAAGATTAGGAGTGATTCAAGTTGACCAATGAATAGTGACTGTGAAGTTGTTTTTGGGACGGAGGGAGTATTAATTAATATTCAAGGAAAGAAGTTAAGAAAATAACTCACAACTTTAATAATCAACAAGCTTCAAGAGCAACACCAAGAATGGAAGTTTAGCTCCTCATTTGGAGACTAAACATAGCTAGAAAGATATAAACAAATGCTATTCTAAACTGAGCTTAGGAGTATGGAAGAAGGGATGATTAAAAGTGAAGGAAAATGAGGTTATTTATAGGTGTTTTCAAGACCTATAGCCGGATACCCGGCCGGGTATTTTGACATACCCGACCGGGTATTAACCAAATCAAATATTTTCCCATGTTTTTGTGTCTTCTGCACGTTCTTTGGTCCGGAATCACTTCATACCCGACCGGGTATTTGCTAGTTTTGCAGCAGTTTCCTTTGTCACTTCATACCCGGCTGGGTAAAGTCCATACCCCACCGGGTTTTGCATAAAACTCAGGTTTTTCCATCCTTCTTGCATCCAACCCTATCCTAAACTTATAGCTCAACTAACTACAACTTACAACAAACAATAAAATGCTAAAAATACGATCACAATCAAATGCAAACTAACAACTACAAACTTGCATAATACTAGTAAATAAATATTACAAATGATAATAAAAATGTACACTTAGGCACTAACAACTAGTGCCTATCAAACACCCCCGCACTTGAACTTTTACTCGTCTCGAGTAAAACAAATCCTGTCCATGAAGTTTCCAAACCAACAATTGTAGCAATCACAACCATTCACAAGTGTTTTTGAAAGTCAACATAAAAAAATGTTTCAATGATCAAAACACATGAATAAAAGGTCTTCAGCATCATTGGGGTCCTCTTCTTTTGCTCCTTATGTGTACCCTTAGGATCCTGCAAATATAAAAGAAATACTTTCTCTCATTCTCTCATTTTTCCTAGGTGCCCTTTCAGGTTTTCATCCCAGCTTCCCACATTTTCCTTTTTAATTCTCACCAACTCACTCTTCTTTTTGCTTTTATTTTGCTTAAGTTGTCCTTTTGGATTTTCAACCTAACAAGCTTATATATATATATTTTTAAATAGCAAGAATAAAGAGCATGAAATGGGAGCATACCAGAATAGTTCTCCCCCCCAGCTAGTTCATGGCACTGCCCCTAGTGCCCGCCTGCATCTCCTCCATCAAAGAATCCACTCTGACCATAGTAGCTGTCATGAAAACTGTCCGCATATGGATATTCATCGTCATTTGTGTCTGAGCTGCCGCCATATCCGCCATCACCACCTCCGAAATCCCTGCCAGTACCATCACCGCCAGCCTGTCGACCTCCTCCGGAACTAGATCCTCCGAAATTACCCCAATGTGAGGGGTCATACCATGTTGGACTGGAGTGGGCATGTGGAAAAAGTACCCTTGGTGGTAAAAATATGCGTACATAGGGCCGAAGTCCCATCTTTGATCGTCTTCCACCCTTTGGTATGCACTGTAGAGATCGTCGATGCGTGTGTTCATTGCCGTTTGGTTAATATTGAGTTGTTGTATACCGGAAAGCATTTGTTGTTCAAAGGGGTGTATTGAGGGGGTTGGGGATCAGGTTGTGCCTGTGCTTGTGGTTGTTCGGGACTGGGTGGTGGCTCAAGTTGAGGGATGTCATAAAGATAGTGATCAGGAGTAGTTCCGGGTAGGCAAAGGTGTCTCCTATCCCCGAGTTGATGGTTAAAAATGTTGGGGAGTTCATCGGAGGGGATTGTAAAAAGTTGTGTGTGTGAGGGATTTATGGTCCAATGGTAAAATGTTGTGGTCCCAATGGTGTGGGAGTGACTCAAATCATGTGCAGTGAGTAGAAACTTAAGATTAAGGAAATTCCAATCTTGTACTTCTCTATTCGCACAATAGCCAAATTTGGTACAAATATGATGTATGTACCCTCCTATGAAAATATCACTCATAGCCTCACATTCCTTTTTTAGATGGTCCCACAAACATGAAACAACATCTAATCTAGGGGCTTCTGGAAAGATACCCATAGCAAGAACGGCCAATTCACTAATCCTTGTTTGATGACTATTTGGCCTCCCAAAGACATTATATCCAAACCATTTCAGTGCGATTTGAAGGGCAGGGTGTTGAACATGTGTAACATGCATATGTGAAGATTTAAAAACCCTAACCCCTGTCATTCTTCGCCACAAGTCATGCACAATGGTTTTATCACTTCTTGCCTTTCTTTCCTCCACACCTAAAACCGGTAAACCAAATAGCTCGGCAAATTCATCCCCAGCAACGGCGCCAAATTTGACGAGCACTTTGTCACGGTGCGTCAAAATAAATTCAATACTAAACACCTATACGTAGTATAGGTGAAGTAGAGTTCGTATCCACAGGGAAAGGAATAATTCTCTTTTTATGAAACTTAGTAAATAAAGAGAGGATTTGGATTGAGTGGTTTAATTTAATTAAAAACTAAGATGAACGACCTATATGAGATTTAATTCAAAGATAAAAAGGACTTGACATTGCTACTCTCCACTTGTTGATATATTTTAGTCGATCATTGTTATATCTATAACGTATTCCCTCTCGAATACTCAATCGGGGAGTATATCCACTTCATCGAGGGTAGTTATTAACCACGACCGTGCATTAATAAACCGAAGTTACTCACTTGTGAAACCATCAACGATTAACCATCGGTTCGTTGATCGTTTCTAGTAATAATTAATATATGAAACAAAAATAGTTGATCCTTTAAGTAATGTTCAAAATATTGATATGAAATATGAATATGAATTAATTAATATTCAAGGAAGAATATTATTAAAGAAGATGAATACTACTATAATTAATATCAAGATGTTAACTAATTGTCATCTTAGCAACACTCCCCAACATTAATATAGAGGAAGAAAATACTACTCTAACTAATGTCTAGATGTTAACTAATTGTCATCTTAGAAACACTCCCCAACATTAATATAGAGATGGTATTAAGGAAAGAACTATTAATTAATATTCAAGGAAAGAAGTTGAGAAAATAACTCACAACTTTAATAATCAACAAGCTTCAAGAGAACCACCAAGAATGGAAGTTTAGCTCCTCATTTGGAGACTAAACATAGCTAGAAAGATATAAACAAATGCTATTCTAAACTGAGCTTAGGAGTATGGAAGAAGGGATGATTAAAAGTGAAGGAAAATGGGGTTTTTTATAGGTGTTTTCAAGACCTATAGCCGGATGCCCGGCCGGGTATTTTGACATACCCGACCGGGTATTTACCAAATCAAATATTTTCCCATGTTTTTGTGTCTTCTTCACGTTCTTTGGTCCGAAATCACTTCATACCCGACCGGGTATATGGAATACCCGACCGGGTATTTGCTAGTTTTGCAGCAGTTTCCTTTGTCACTTCATACCCGGCCGGGTAAAGTCCATACCCGACCGGGTTTTGCATAAAACTCAGGTTTTTCCATCCTTCTTGCATCCAAACCTATCCTAAACTTATAGCTCAACTAACTACAACTTACAACAAACAATAAAATGCTAAAAATACGATCACAATCAAATGCAAACTAACAACTACTAACTTGCATAATACTAGTAAATAAATATTACAAATGATAATAAAAATGTACACTTAGGCACTAACAACTAGTGCCTATCAGGATCATTGTCAATAACGCTCAGGCACGTTAGACTTATATTTGGCAATAAATCAAGATCAACCTTATAAGTATTTTCTAGTCTCTTGCCCTCTAGTATAACTTGTTGTGATTCGTTATTAACAATGCGACATACATTATGATCAAAAACTACACTGTTACCTCGGTCACAAAATTGAGAAATACTTAGTAAATTAAACTTTAAACCCTTGACTAGAAAGACATTGTCAATTGCATGGTTAGGTGACTTTCCAACTTTTCCCACGGCAATTATTTCTCCTATACCGTTGTCTCCAAATGTCACCCTTCCACCGCTAAATGGCCGCAAAGAGAGGAATAATGATTTATCTCCCGTCATGTGCTTAGAACACCCACTGTCAAGGAACCAATGGTTGTTCCCCCTCACTCGGCGCTGTTCCAGGATTAAGGGTTAGTGCGTGGAACCCAGACTTGCTTGGGTTCCATTTTGTAATTGTTTGAGGAATATTTACTATAATTAAAGCTTCTTTCTAAGGCCTGTTGCCGAGAGTGACATTGATACCTAAGATGACCGACTTTGCCACAATGCCTGCAAATTCGGCTATCATATGTATCAACGTATTTGGTTTTCCAAGTTCCATAAAAACCTTTGTCCTTTTTATAAAATTCTCGGTTAGGTGTTTGTCCATAACCAGTTTTGTGCTTTTGAACCAATTTATCGAACCAGGTTGGTCCAGTTCTAGATTGCCTTTGATACGGCCTAGAACTGGTTTGTCCTCTAGTTCTGTTACCATTAAAGGGTTGGTTCTGAAAACTAGGTTTTTGATCTATTTGAGTATTTCTTGGAACATATCCGAGACCAGCAGTCCCATTTTCCTTTCTTTTGTACCGAGAGGGTCCAGTTCTAGAATGAGGTCTAGACCTGGTTCTATCTTTGGTACTATATAGCTGGTATTCCGGTTTATTTTTGAAATCTTGTCTCTTGGCCTCAAGACGATTAAGGTGTTCAATCAGCACACCAATGTTCGGAATTTTCGAAAGAAGTTTCTCACTTTGATCAACTTGTTGGTTCATGCTATCGAGCTTCAAAGAACAGATAATATTGTCTTGTTCTAAAACCACTTCACTGTATTTAAGCTTCTCATCTATTAACTCTCCCACTTTAGTTTCAAGCCTTAGCTTTGCTCGTGTGGCTTCCTCGAGTTTAGATTCAAGCTCAGTGATTTGTGATTTTAGATTCTCATTTTCAGAAAGGTTTTGGTTAAGCTCGATAGTTAACCTTTTAAAAAATTTCCGAACTTTGGTTTTAGGCAAAGAATCACACTTAGATAGAAAGTTTTCCAAATTTACCTCGAAACTCTCTTGGTCGGATTCCTCATCGGAATTAGCCATAAGACACAACCCTGCATGATTGGAAGTCTTTTCACCTTCTTCCTCATCATCATCGGATGAGTCTCCCCAAGCTGCCATCATCGCCTTCTTGAGGTCTCTGTTGAACCCTTTATCTTCACTAGACCTCCGGTGGGAACTGGTCTTGTTCTTGTCATAGGTTCTGTCATTTTTCTTTTGGGGACAATCTTTTGCCCTGTGCTCAAAGGAACCACAAACGAAACAACCTTGCTTATTCCGGTTGCCTTTGAATTTCCAGTACATCTTCCCGAATTGCTTGGCAAACATGCTCATTTCGTCTTCCGATTCACTTTCGGATTCTTCTTCTTCTCGAGCCTTGAGAGCTATTCCTCGCTCCTTCCTCACATTTTCAGCATCTTGTTCTTCTTGTAGGCCTAACTCATATGTCATGAGTGAACCGGTCAAGTCCTCTAACGTCATGGTGGAGAGATCTTTAGCTTCCTCTATTGCCGTAATTTTAGGCTTCCATGCGGAGGGCAAACTTCTCATAACTTTTCTCACTTGATCTTCCACAGTAATAACTTTTCCAAGTGCTGAAAGCTCATTTAAAATATTAGTAAAACGTGTAATCATATCCCTAATCGACTCTTTAGGTTTCATCACGAACAATTCGTAATTACGCATAAATATGTCAATTTTGGATCATTTTACATGCGAGGTACCTTCATGCATAACCTCAAGTAAATCCCACATTTGTTTTGCGGATTTGCATCCAAGAACCCGGTTGTGCTCAGCCGGACCCAATCCACAAATCAAATATTTTAATGCTTGGGCATTATGCTCGAGTTTACGATAATCATCAGAAGTATATTCAGATTTGGATTTAGGGATAACCTTACCTTCAGCATCCTCCTTAGTGATGATGTTATCGCCTACCTCAATTACGTTCCATACCTGGTAGTTCTCAACCTTGATGAAGTTCTCCATTCGACTCTTCCAGAATTGGTAAAATGAATTTACTGATAAATGTGTCGGAAGACAACATTTTCACTCCTACTGTCACTTGATTTAATCTCATTTTTCTTATGAATAACTATTTTTAATTTCAATTAACATCTATATAAATATATTATAGGCTAAATGAATTTTTGAAGATAACTACGCAGTTAAACAGCACAGTACATTTCATAAAATCATTTGTCTGTCTTCCCGATTGAATTTTTATCTGAAATTTGGTATGGGTAAACTAGTCTTAATGAAGAAGATGCTCAGAAAATCTCATCAAAAAAATCCACCGGGAACCGCCCCAAATGGAGACAGCCGGACATAGCCTCCTATATAAGGGGTGATTTGCACTTTTTAAGTTACTTCGAGGGCCTATGTGACCATTTAACCTATACTATATATACTTCAATTATATGTATCTATACACATAAACACATGCTCACTTTTAAACTTTAACCGCATCACTATATTTTTCATGGAATTCAAGAATAACACAACAGAATATTGATATGATAGAGTTGAAACACTGAAGTTGATGGAATATTCAATCTTGTATAGTTAAGGTAACTATGTAAGAAAATAAGCAATTCATTTGCATAAAACATACATGATGAAATATAAAGTATACAAGATCGAGAGTTGGGATTGGACGTTGTGATCAATACGTTTGTAAATTGACCATTCATCGAGAGTTGTAGCTTTGGCCAGATCGAGAGTCTAGAGAGGGAAAGTGACATCCTAAAGTAGATATAGTTCAATCAATTGATTTAGTACCACTTATAACAATCTCAAGAGGGAGCATTTATAAACATACATGGTAAATCTAAGTTATTAATAAGGTGACTCGTGTCCGAGCTACAAGTATGCAAGAGTGCGAGACATGTACCCTTGTCTAACTATCTAGTAATGTATCTATTTTTTTTTACATGAGAAATGACTTCTAGAGCTTCCAAAATATTGGTGGATGGATTATATCATTTGCTTGTAGCTTTGTTTCAAAGTAACAACTATGATATGTGCATGCCCTAGGGTGGACTAACCTTCAACTCAAGCTTGGCAAGACCTGTTGAGGCAAGCTAGGCAACGACTCGACACTTTTGAGTCAAAGGTCAGCCTAGAGCGCAACTCCTATCAACAAATGATGCATAGAAGTATATGGATCATTGTTCAAATCTAATGGCAAAAAAATCAAGGGTCCGTGCTAATATATACTCAACAAGAAAAATATGAGAAAAATGGAGCAAAAATAATAATTATCATTTGAATTGCAATTATTAAATTGGGTCATGCTTCTAAACGGTGCTTGCTCCCCCCCCCCCCCCCCCCCAATTTCATCGTAATCAGCTTAGAAGTCGACTAGTTGATTGGGCGGCCTAGACGACTAGGGAGGCACTCTTAAGAGCCAGGTGAATTCAAGAAGGGTTCCTTGACGGCCCTAAACGATGAGTTAATTGACAATCTGATTTATTTCTTCTTCGTCCGATCATAAAAACATTTTTTAATCTTTGATTACTGTATTTATATTAGCATTATTTAATACTTTTACAATAGAAAATATGGAGTATAACCTTTAAATGACAAACAATGAGAACCCATCATTTTATTGAATTGTTCCATTAAACATTTCAATATTTGTTATTTCATTACAGAAAGATAACATTTAATACTTATATGTGCTATTTGTAATATCAAAATATTACATTTTACTAGTGATAGTATTCCTTTTGTATTTAAATATTTGCAACATTAGACTTTTTCACGAAGTTTTAGGGCTTTGTTGATAGTGTGCTCATGAAAACCTTGCATGCAAAATGATCGCATATAAAATGTAGATAAGCAATCACTTTACATGCAAATAAAGTCACATTGCATGGATTGTATGGATGAGGGAGTAGACCAACTAGACCAACTCCCACACTTGAGATCCCCTTATGAGATCTTGAGTTGAAGTTGCCAAAGAGGTGAATTTGAGACACTTTTCTAAAAAATAATGATGATCATGTAATCCTCGAGGCAGGCTTGTGTGATAGCATAATCAGTTTCTCATCCCGCTTCAAGCGGGAGTGTAAGAGTTAGCTTCTTGCTGTAAATATGATGGTGTTTGATCGATGAGTGACAGTTATTCCTGGAGTTATGCTAGGAACATGAGGAGACATGCAATCATCAATCAATTAAGTGTGATTCCTTGTCCGCGGTAATATACATATGACACTGAGAGCCTAGCGCATTGTTTGAGTAACTTGAATTTAAATACTTCTCTCAAGTGTTTTAGATAGGTTTTTGAGAGTTCAAAATTTGTCCAACAGAAAGTGAGCATTTATATAAAAATCAAAAGGGAAATATTATCAGTATTTAAATACTTTAAGACAATAAGAGTATTTTCCGTTGTACACAAAATGCGGTAAGATGTTAACATTTATTAAATTTATTAAATATAATAAAAAAAAAGTTAAAAGAGAAGAGCTGGGGATCTAGGTGCCAGCATAGTCGGCAAGCCACCAGCTGATAAGTTTTACACTTAGGCTATGTTTGGCAGAACGAGCTGAAGCTGGAGACTAATGTCTGAAATATAGGCTATTGTCTGAATCAGAGATTATTGTCTGGAGCTGAACTTTGAAATGCTAAATCTGAATAGCTAACTGAATAAAGTAGACCCGTTTAGCAAAAAGAACTGAAAAAGTATCCGAATAATATGAAATTACACTAAAGGGCATGATAGTATATTTTATTAAGAGAATAAAATATGTCTTATAATGATTTATGATATGAAATATTTTTATACGTAATACTTTATCAGGAGTAAATATTAAGAGTTAAGTTTTTTTCTAAAACATAAAAGTAAAAATAAGAAAAATGATTCAACGAAACAATGAATCATGCTTCAAATCATTTGTCATCCAAGAAACGCAGTAGAAGTAAGACATATCAAAAGCAGTAAAAAATGGAAAACTGGGGAAGAAGATGAGAGAAATTGATAAGATTGCAAGGTGCATGGTCAGTCGTGGCAGGTCGCCTCATCCGATTCCCTAGCTCACACGGAATCAAACCATGAGTCCATCAACCACCGTCTTCTCCCTCTCTCTATAAAGAATACATGCACTGAGAAAGGCAGGTGATTTGCGAGAGAAAGCGACGATCGGCTGAGGAGAAAAGAAAGACGAGGCTCACATGACTACAAGAGCGGGGATAATCTGGGAACGAAAGTAAATTATATAACAGGCTGAACGAAAACATTGGCTTGGGTAGCGTTCTGCTTCAGCTCCATTATTTTAGATCCAGCCCTTTTAAGCCCCTTTGCCAAACATGATTGGTTAGATAATAATTAGCTGAATTTAGAATAATTCAGCCCATTTTGAGCTGAAATGGCTAGCCAAACATAGCCTTAAATACTTGCTTTCTTATGAAATTGTTGTAACATGTTGACTTTGATTTTCTTTTTTACATTTTGACTTTGATACTTTCCATGTACTCCCTCCGTCCCTGATTTTTCTCCCTTTTCGGCCGGGCACAACATTTAAGAAAAAGCACTTTTTGGCTAGTCATTTACATTACTGCCCTTTATTTATTTACTGTCCCTCTTAGGGTACTAAACAGTACCCAACAGCCAGCTAAGGCCGTTTTTCCCCTTCCCCTTTATTCCCGTACTGCGCACAAACAAAAGAAGAAAAAGTTGACTTTTTGCCTCCATAGTAATTGGCGGGAGTTAGTCCAAAAAAACCCTAATCCCTCCAAAAATGAAATAAAGTTGGCAGCTTTGCTGTCTACATATACAAACCACAATGGGCAATCTGGAAAGAGGACAACAACATGGAAAATACAGAAAGTGTTCAGAAAAAAAAGACCGCCTAATGAAGTTAGACAGCTCATATTGGGGGAACTTCTTCAGAACTCTCAAAATGGAAAGCTGCATAGAGGCGTACGAACTGCAATAGCACAGAAATATAACGTGTCAGAAAGGTGTATCTCATTCATTTGGGAGAAAGCAATGAAATGTGAGATGGAAGGTGTACCTATTAACGTGGACAGACAGATGGCTGGCAAGGTAGGAAGAAAACCACGGATTCTATCTCTTGCTCAAGTCAAGGACATAGATCTTGACAAAAGAAAGAGTATAAGGAGCCTAGCAACTGCCTTAGGGTACCCCAAAAGCAATGTGCACAGACTCGTCCAAAAAGGTGAACTCAAAGCACACACAAATGCTATCAAACCATTTCTCACTGAGTCCAATATGATAAATAGGCTTCAATGGGTAATCTCACACATACAGAGATCCTCATTACTAACACAGCCCCTATATGAGCCAATGTTCAATTATGTGCATGTAGATGAAAAATGGTTTTATATGACCAAAAGTTCACAGAGGTACTACCTTCTTCCAGGGGAAGAGGAGCCTCACAGGACTTGCATGCCAACCAAGTAATAGTCCAGATTTAAATGTACTAGACCTGGGTTTTTTTAGAGCAGTTCAGTCCTTACAACAGTCCTCACCAAGTTCATCAGTCTCACATTTAGTGGCAGAGGTGATCAAAGCATATGAGGACTTTTGCCCTCATACTCTAAACAAGGAGTGGCTATTCACTACAAATGTGTATGAATGAGATTTTGACTGCTAAAGGGTAACAACAACTACAAACTACCCCACATGGGTAAGAACAGATTTGAGCAACTACCTATCTCAATTCAGGCAGACACAAAACTATAACAGAGGTCATACAATTGTTGGAGGCTGCTAATACTCAGGTGTAGGTAGCACTTGGGAATTAGGGTTTTTGGTTTGTGTATAATTTTTGGGTAACAAAGACAAGGTGTAATGGTTTTTGGGTTTTTGGGTTTTTGGGTTTTCGGCTACAGACAGACAATCATTTTTGTATTTTGTCTTTTTGGGTTTAGGGTACATCTATAGATAATGTACACAAACAAACACTGTCAATAGCAACTTGGCACTTTGTCTTAAATGTTGAGTAACAACACAGACTATGCATCCTAGAAGATGGCTTATAGGATTCTCAGACTATGCATTTTAGCATCATAGATTCCTAGAAGATGGCTTATAGGATTCTCAGACTATGCATTTTAGCATCACAGAATCCTAGAAGATGGCTTATAGGATTCTCAGACTATGCATTTTAGCATCACAGAATCCTAGAAGATGGCTTATAGGATTCTCAAACTATGCATTTTAGCATCACAGAATCCTAGAAGATGGCTTATAGGATTCTCAGACTATGCATTTTAGCATCACAGAATCCTAGAAGATGGCTTATAGGATTCTCAGACTATGCATCTTATCATCACAGAATCCTAGAAGATGGTCTAACCCACAGCAAACACATCATATCCTTAGGCAAGATGTTATATCATCACAGAAAGAACAGAGGCTTAAGCCAACAAAGGATTAACCTTTGTGGCTTAAACACTTCAAGACTTAGGCACACACATAGCAAACTAACCACACTCAAATTGGTACAAGTCCAAACATGAAGGCATCAGATAGTCATCATCACAAACAAGAATAAGTAAAGATCTACAACCTCGGTTTTTAGGGACAGGTAGCCATGCAGCAAGAAATTCATCAAAGACAGATGGAACAGTCTTAGGGCCCAATCCCTGTTGTAAACCTCTCTTCTCTCCATAAGCATCCCACCCTCCTTCGATGTTGTCTTCAACCCTAGGTGACTGATTCTGATCTTTAGAATCAGGGACGTCGGGCCAAGTCAAGGCATCCACTGGACTTAGGTAAATGGCAATAAATTCATCAACGACAGATGGAACAGTCTTAGGGCCCAATCCCTATTGTAAACCTCTCTTCTCGCCATCAGCATTCCACCCTCCTTCGATGTTGTCTTCAACCCTAGGTGACTGATTCTGATCTTCAGAATCAGGGACGTCGGGCCAACTCAAGGCATCGATTGAGTCTTCAACCACCGCATCGGCATGCATGACCTTCAATGGCTCGTTTTTGGCCATTATTGGATCTACAAAACCTAAAACTGGTATCGGTGGGAGGCCTTATCAAAAGAGGGTGCAAAAAATGAAGAAGTAAATGGAATTGGGTGTTGGAATGGGAGAGGCGAGAGAGAAGGAAGCTTCAGGAAGAGACGAGAGAGATGAATACAAACCGGCAGAAGAGAGAGAGGAGTAATTGGGTGTTGGAATGGGAGTGTTTACGGAGTAATAATGGGCGGTTGGGTGTGTGGTTGAAAAATGTGGGGATATTAATTGTGGGTAGATGTAATAAAGATGGTAAGGGTATTAGGGTAAAATGATATGGTAAAAGTTGATAAAATAGGAAAATAGGAGATAATATTGGGACAGACCGAAAAGGAAAGTTTGAAGATAATTCAGGGATGAAGGGAGTATAACTATTACGGAGTAATATTTTCAATTGATAATTACGGAGTACTAAAAAACATAAAACTCATATGGAGTATTTCAAGAATTTTGATTGAGGCAAAATTTTGAGTATTTGGTGCTTCTAAGTGCTTTTCCTTTGAGCGCCGCACTCTGCACTCTGTCGTAGCAATGATTTTCAACTTATACATCAATCAATAATTAGAAACCATCACAAAAGTAATCTTGAAGCGCCGATCTCAAATAGATCGATCGTTTTGCGGCGAAGGAGACGTATTCGTTGGTGTACGGGTCATTTCGTGTATCCGGCTTTGGCCTGTCAGACTGTCACTTCTTGTTGCCGAGATCGAGTTCCGTCGTAAGGTGCAGCCGTCTCTAGGGTTTGTTCCTAGTAGTTTGTACCAGCGCTGCTGGAGAGCCCTTGTCCGGTGGTAGAGATGGAGAAGATGGTCAACAAATGTGCTAAGCTGACTCTGAGGGGTGATAAGGGCGATTTGTGTCTGGAAGAGGAGGCCGTAGGCGAGGAAGAGGCTCCAAACAGGTGTGTACGGGCGAAAGAAGACGATGGGAGGTTGATCTGTCCCCCTTCTGAACCACCGCCATGGAAAAATTGTGCGACTAGGGCTTGGACGACTATTTCTATTTCTGTTTTATTTTGTTTGTGTTTTTACTTTGAACTACATGTTGTTTTGTTTGTCATGTACACTTACTTTTGCCAGACTCTTGCATTAGGTTGGGGCGACGAGGGGTTTACTCTAAACACGTTAGGCTCATTTAGACCCGTTATAGGATAGCGAGCCATATTGCTTTTTTCAGGGTGATTGGCTCTAAGTCTGGTTCGAGGGTCGGTGGTTGGAAGTGGTCCTTTTATCTTCTTGTTCCCTTGCTGAATTCTTTGATATCAATTTAAGTCACTTTGTTCCAAAAAAAAAGAATTTAGATTGAAGTGTATCTAGAAAGGTTTTTCATAATATAAATTTTTAGAACATTTTTTTGGAAGAAATATGCTTAAATTGATAACACATCATTCAGATAGTAGGTAATTCGACAAAAAGATTCCTGACAACAGCTGTCCCGCGAACCAGGCTCAGAGTTAATCACCTCAAAAGAAGCAATACAACTCGCTGATCCATTAATGGGCACAAATGAGCCATAGACGGTTACCTCAATTCTTCCATCACCCACATCCAAATCCTCCGTCTTACATAAAGGAAAAACACAAACGAAACCAGCCACAAAACAAAATAAATTGTCACGACATAAAAAAATAAAGCAAATAAACTCAAGCTGTTGTCTTAGCTTGGCGAACTGCACGAGCACCCAAATCTTCTGCAATGGTTCTGACTGAATCAACTTAGGCGGACTTACTAGGTGAAGCCCGCCCCTTCCCCATTTTTTGTCCCATCAAGAGCCATGCTATCCTCCCCAATCTTGTTTACCCCTTGGGCGTCACATACTCTTCTTCTCTTTTGTTCCTTCGACGTTTCCTCCTTTGTTTCGGCTCCCACGCCTTTAGTTGTACTCTGCGTTGATTCTGAGATGGAATCTTTCCCCTCTCCCCCCATCCTATCATCAGACTTATTATCTCCCACATACCCACGGTCTCTGCCAGGGCTCGATGAACCCTCCAGCAGCCATTTACTGCCTCCTGTAGGACTCGTCCTCACCCCACTACCTGCTCTAAGCTGGACCCCAAAATGTTTTCCTAAGAACTAGATCCTCTTCATAATTTAAATGGCAAAACTTATCATAATGCCCAATCAAACCACATATAAAACAGAAATTGGGCAACTTTTCATACTTGAAACCCACCCAATAGATCTTCCCGTCCTTCTTCAGGTTGGTACCTTTTTTCAGAGGTTTATCCGCTTTCATGCACACCCTAATTCTCATATAAGACTCCCACTTCTCACTGTTCTGATTATCATCATATTTTATAAACTTTCCAATAAAATTTCTAACCCGCCTGACAATGCCTAGATTAACTAGACTATAGGGGACATTGTGAATTTGAATCCAAAAATCAGCCTCATTCATAACAATCTTATGTGGAATATCATCAAGCATGACTTCTTTCAATAACAACAAATTACGCTCAAATTTCCATGGGCCTCCACCAAGCACACGATTCATGTCAACACGATGATAGACATTCCTTTCCCCGGCCTCCAAAGCGAGGACATGAGTTCTTTGAGGGCTGGAAATATGACCTTTCTGTCTTTCAACAACACTCCCACCACCAGAAACCCCAGACTGTTCTCCTCTACCGGTATCTCCGCCGTATCGAAATCGTCAAGATCCAATTCTTCTTCCTCTGTCCCAATCTCCATCTTTTTGCACTGATCCACAAACTTATCCATTCAAATCCGCCGCCTTGTCTTCCTTTCGGACTGCCGCCGTAGCTCGCAGTCCCCTCAAAGCCGTCGAAGACCCCAGAAGTCCCCTTGAAGCCGCCGCATTCTCCCCGCAACACCGAAAGCTACGAATAGCCGACCTAATGCGCCCTGCTCGACTGACAAATCTTCCCAAACCTAAATCCAATCAGAGAGAAGTGGAATTCCACCATAGAGCTCGAGACTCCATCACCGCCCCTCGACAAAGCCGATGGCGGACGTTCCTAGGCTAAGCGTTACCAACCGGTAACCCTAGAGAGATTTTTTATAACTAGCATAAATTTTTAGAACATTAATAACTAAAATAAGCAGAGATTACGTGGATATCTTAAAAATCAAACTGTTAAAGTTAAAATACATATAGAGGTAAAATAGTACGGATTTATTTGAACTAATAGTACATATTTCCAGAACAAATTTTACATAAATAATATTCTATTCCTTCTTTTTTAACTGTCACATATTTCATATTGAAAAGTTTTTCATTATTTGTCCACTTTTTTTTATTTTTAATAAATTTGTCTACGAAAATACTTTCAAATCATCACTTTTACTCCGTATTACTCTTGTTTTTTTACTTTTCACAAATAACTTTGTTTTTCCTACTTTTTGATTACTTTTATATTCTTAATATTTTCTGCTCTTACTTTTTGATTTACCACAGACCTTCTATATTAAGGAGTACCTTTGATTTTTTATTAAAAACCACAAAATAGCTAATGAGACATCTATTTATATATAAGAAAACAAATAGCTCCTTATTAAATGACAATTTTGACCTTAATGAAACTTATGTGTCACTCTATCCTTAATTCACTCATTTCCTATTAAAATGACACGTGACCAATTTCCTCCCCTTCAAATTAAATGTACCGAAACACCCGAGGGAATGAAGGGAGTGAAGATGTAATTAGTGGAGTCCAATTAATAAAATACCCCTATTTTCTTTAAAGAGTTATAACTTTTTTATTTTTGCTCCAATTTTTACAAAAAGTACATCAAAATTCATAATTTTTTGTGATCTTTCATATGAGATCAATATTGAATATATAAAATTTAAGTTAATGAACAACCTCTATTAATATTTTTAAAATTATCTATATTTATATATACCAAAGGAGTACACTATTAAAAATACCACCTTACCCCAATTATTATGCAATGTGACTACCTACCAATGTTAGAGAGCATTGCTCTACTCATGTAGTGCTTTTAAGTACGAAGTATAAGATAAAATAAGATAAACCAGCTAAAAATTGAGCGCCATAATTTTCTCTCTCACGTACAATGCTTTCTATTTATCTATTTATATATAAGAAAACAAATAGCTCCTTAAATGACAATTTTGACCTTAATGAAACTTATGTGTCACTCTATCCTTAATTCACTCATTTCCTATTAAAATGACACGAGGGAATGAAGAGAGTAAAGATGTAATTAGTGGAGTCCAATTAATAAAATACCCCTATTTTCTTTAAAGAGTTATAACTTTTTTATTTTTGCTCCAATTTTTACAAAAAGTACATCAAAATTATTGAACAACCTCTATTAAAAATACCATTTTACCTCTATTAATATTTTATTGAACAACCTCTATTAATATTTTTAAAATTATCTATATTTATATATACCAAAGGAGTACACTATTAAAAATACCATTTTACCCCAATTATTATGCAACGTGACTACCCCAATTAAATGTAATCCTTTGCTAACATTGGAGCGGGGAAATTCTCATATAAGTAGTTCTTTTAAGTATAAGATAAGCCGGATAACAATTAAGCCGCAACGTTTTATCTCTCATACGTAATGTTTGTAGGTATAAGTTAATCCAACTAACAACTGAGTGGAAAATTTTATCTTACATGTAATTCTTTTTTGTATATGACTAGCTAACAATTCAGTGGGAAATTTTTCACTCCCATATGTAGTGCTTTTACGATAATAACATAAGTCGGCTAACAATTGAACGTGAGAATTTTCTCTCTCATATGTAGTGTTTCTAGATATAACAAGAAAAGTTTGCTAATAATTAAGCGGGAAGGTTTTCTCTGTCATATGTAGTCTCTTATGTATCTATTTATATATAAGAAAACAAATAGCTACTTAAATGACAATTTTGACCTTAATGAAACTTATGTGTCACATGATCCTTAATTCACTCATTTCCTATTAGAATGACACGTGGCCAATTTCCTCCCCTTCAAATTAAATGTACCGAAACACGCGAGGGAATGAAAGGAGTAAAGATGTAATTAGTGGAGTCCAATTAATAAAATACCCCTATTTTCTTTAAAGAGTTATAACTTTTTTATTTTTGCTCCAATTTTTACAAAAAGTACATCAAAATTCACAATTTTTTGTGATCTTTCATATGAGACCAATATTGAATATATAAAATTTAAATTATTGAACAACCTCTATTAATATTTTTAAAATTATCTATATTTATATATACCAAAGGAGTACACTATTAAAAATACCATTTTACCCCAATTATTATGCAACGTGACTACCCCAATTAAATGTAATCCTTTGCTAACATTGGAGCGGAGAAATTCTCATATAAGTAGTTCTTTTAAGTATAAGATAAGCCGAATAACAATTAAGCCGCAACATTTTATCTCTCATACGTAATGTTTGTAGGTATAAGTTAATTCAGCTAACAACTGAGTGGAAAATTTTATCGTACATGTAATTCTTTTTTGTATATGACTAGCTAACAATTCAGCGGGAAATTTTTCACTCCCATATGTAGTGCTTTTACGATAATAACATAAGTCGGCTAACAATTGAACGTGAGAATTTTCTCTCTCATATGTAGTGTTTCTAGATATAACAAGAAAAGTTTGCTAATAATTAAGCGGGAAGGTTTTCTCTGTCATATGTAGTCTCTTATGTATTAGAAGATAAACTTGCTAACAATTGAGAAGAGAAATTATCATGTAAGTAGTTGTTTTAAGTATAAGATAAGCCGACTAACAATTAAGCAGTATAGTTTTGTCTCTCATACGTAGTACTTTTAGATATAAGTTAATCCGGCTAGCAATTGAGTGAAAAAATTCTCTCATATGTAGCTCTTTTTTTTTGTATAAGACTAGCTAACAATTGAGCGGGAAATTTCTCTCTCTCATATGTAGTGCTTTTAGATACAACATAAGCTGACTAACAATTGAACAAGAAGATATTCTTTGTCATATTTAGTGTTTTTTAAATATAACAAGATAAGTTTGCTAATAATTGAGTTCTTTATGTAGTCTTTTATATTTTAGAAAATAAACTTGCTAACAATTTAGCAGAGAAATTATCATATATGTAGTTCTTTTAAGTACTACCTCCGTCCCGTTGGAAGGTTCCCATAGCAAAACGGCACGATTATTTAGACAATAATTAAATAAAGTACTTCGAGTATATTTTGAGAAATAATTTTAATAGGTATATATTATAATGTAGTTGATATTGATAATTGTGATGTTATAAATGTATTGTTTTTAATATTTAATGATTAATTTGTCACTTAAGATTGTTAATTGTTTCCAAAAATGGAAATGAGAACCTTTATATGGAATGTCCAAAAAGGGAAGTGGGAACCTTCTAATGGGATGAAGTATAAGATAAGCCTACTAACAATTAAACAATAAAGTTTTGTCTCTCATACGTAGTGCATTTAGGTATAAGTTAATCCGGCTAACGATAGAGTGGAATATTTTCTCTTATATGTAGTTTTTTTTGTATAAGACACGTTGAGTAAGAATTGAAATGATAATTTCAATTCCTTTCTCATATGCTAACACTAATTTAACTAATGAGTAGCAAGTTATTATTTAACTAATACGTACTATTAATTAATTTCAATCATTATTGTATTCACTTTTTTACAATAGTATTAAATTTTAAAATTAATAAATCATAAAAATTAATAAGTCCAAATTCTAATGAGTGGTGTTAATTAATTTTTCCTATATACTCTTCATAGAACATTTAGTGTATGGGCTTATACTTTATGATATTAGATTATTGTATTCTTACTTTTCGAAAATGTAAAATCCTATAAAGTTATTTTTATTTTAATATTTAATTATATAAGAAGTAAAAATATATGCACTTACGGCTTTTTCCCATGCGTATGCACGGGTACTATACTAGTTATAAAAGAATGGAGACGGCTAAAACTAAGAAATAATTACATATTTATTAGTAAAATAGAATTTGTTATAAAAACGTGATCCCATATGTGTAATGAGTATAGTAATAATTTAGTCATGGTAACTTATGTTCAACTTTTACACTTAAATGACCATGACATTATACTATAATACTTCTTCCGCTCCGCTAAAATGATCTCATCTTTTATTTTCGATCCGTCTCACTAAAATTGTTACATAACAGATTTAGTGAAGTATGATTCTAAATCATTCATAATGCATTTTTACCTTATGAATTTAATATGAACCACACAAACTAACTTTTCTTGATAGCCGCATCACCTTTTCATGTCTCAATGTTAGTGGGACGAATATAGTAACTTTTAGTCAAACAAATTTTATTTCATTACTTTTTTTGAAAAAAACTTTAAACCTAATTAATTAATTAAGTAGTGGAAAATCATAGAAAAGGTTTGTGGATTTCAATAAGACTACTATATTTTTCCTGCATAAAGTTAACGAGTATCATGTTTGAGCGCTACTTAACTTTAAACATGATGATTGTATTTTACAAATTTAATAATAATAATTTAAGTTTGCAACATGATAATCTTTGTATTAACTTTAAACATAATAATTACTTTTATTTATAAAATCAAAAGATAATACTCCCTCCATTTCTTTAATACTTGTCTCTTATTTCATTTTGGATAACTTTTAATAGTTTTCCTTCTTTCCATTTTTAGAAAGTGTATTCAATAAATATACATATATACCCTCATTCTCTTTCCTACGTTTTCATTCTTCTTTTCACTTTTTCATTTAAACACAACTCACTACACCTTTTATATTATTCATGTTATTTTTCTCTTAAAATCCGTGCCAAAGTCTAAGGAGACAAATGTTGGAGAACGGAGGGAGTAATACAAGTATCATTTTAGAGTATCAAAATTAAAAATAAGGGAGATTTCCAAAAATAGGAGTAATGAAGTTTGAAATTCCAAAATATGACTACTATGTTTTTATTCCCGAAATAGGAATAACACGACCGTATTTTTCATACATGGCAGTACAAATTTCTATTTCTGGAAGAAAAACACAGTAGTGATATTTTGGAATTCCAGATTTATTTGGAGTAATTTCCCTAAAAATAATGGAAAAGAAAGGATAAGAAATTTAGGGCGGAACCGTGGAAGGCGACCCGAAATCTAGCGCAGCAGTATTTTAATTTCCGTGATCTTCATCTTCTTGGTTGAATGAGCGGAGACACGAAAATATAGCGAGAAAGAGAAAGAAGCACAGGAACCCACTGTTTTTGAGAGAAAGAAAACGTATGAAAACATGCAACACGAAATGAACAAACCCCTAATAAACTAGAAAGATATTTTTTTGCCTCCCTCCCCCACCCTCCAAAAGACAGCATCTTTAGGGTTTCTTGCCTCTCCCTTCGTATGCCATCTCCCTGTATCAGTTTTGCGTACCCATGTGTATGCAGTTATTTGTCTGCAATGATTTATCTGTTGTTTTTCTCTCTGTTCATTACCTGTATTTATTTCCTGGGTTTTAACTTTTCAGCCTCATTTGAGCATTTTTAAGTGCACGGGGTTTGAATACGGTTGACTTGCGTTAATTTCTGGATCTGCATTTTTTGTGATTTTGAATGTTTATCTTTCAGGGGTTTCCGTTTCATGCAAAGCTTTGATTTGGTTTTCTGTCTGATGCTGACGAAAATTGTGGGAATTTCATTGTATATTTGTCCACAAGACACGAGAATCTCTGTTTGAATCCAGGAGTTTGAACAAGACGCCTGCAGTTTGTTTTGAATTTGAGGAATTGGAGGAGAGAAAGAGGGAATATTTCTTTTCTAAATTTGAATTTGTTTAGGTTTCTGAGTATGCCTACATCCTGGGCTGATTCTGTTTCCGCGGCAGAGAATGCCACAATTGCTCCATCCAAGGGAACCTATGTTCCACCACACCTGAGAAACAGGCCGCAGCCTTCATCAGAACCTACTAAACCTGCAACAGCTTCCTATTCCAATCCTGGCTCAACAGGGAATGAGCGAGCTCATTATGGGGCGCCTGGCGGTGGTAGTCGTTGGAATGGTCCTAGAAATGAATCACGCTTCGGCTATGGTGGGGGTGGGGGTGGTTGGAATGCGAGAACTGGTGGTTGGGATCGTACTGGTCAACGGGAGTCAAACCCATTTGGAGATGATGTGGATCAACCATTTGATGAACAAGAGAGCTTGAGCATTAATTTCGATGCATATGAAGATATTCCCGTTGAGACGAGCGGGGACCATGTGCCTCCTCCGGTGAATACGTTTGCAGAAATTGATTTAGGGGAAGCCGTAAACAGTAACATTAGGAGGTGTAAGTATGTGAAGCCAACGCCTGTTCAACGTCATGCTATCCCAATTGTACTTTCTGGAAGGGACTTGATGGCGTGTGCTCAGACCGGTTCAGGAAAAACGGCTGCTTTTTGCTTCCCAATCATTAGTGGAATCATGAGGGGTCAGTTTTTAAGGCCACCAAGGCCACGCATGGCATTACCTCTCGCTCTTATTCTTTCTCCAACCAGGGAGCTCTCCTGCCAAGTGCGTTTCTGGTATTTTATGTTGGAAACTGGATGTCACAGCAAGAGATGATTTTTTCTTAATTTTATTTGTAGATTCATGAAGAAGCCAGGAAATTTTCATACCAAACTGGAGTCAGGGTGGTTGTTGCATATGGTGGCGCACCCATAGGTCAACAGGTGCTATTTCTCCCGTTTTAACACTGCCTTTTAAGCCCCTTTTGGTTGCAACTTTCGGCTTATTGCGCATATATAAGTAGCTTTTGACTTGCATTCGCATAATACGTTTTTACCAATTGCTTTTATTTTCCAGAAAATTCAGCAAATCCATCCATTTTAGTGAAATAATCTGTACCAAATGGGCTCTTTATCACTGTTGTGTATTCCCAACTCTGATTAATCTGCGACTAGGCCCCAGTCTGCCCCTTAGCTTGCGCTTATGGCCTTTTACATTATTTATTTTAAAGCAGACGTGAATAACTTAATTTGTTGCTTCGACAGTCAATTGTGGAACTTCCAGCATTCTCTTCAGGCTTGTTTTATAAGGTTATCCTTTAGGGTCTGTTGTGAACAAGGAAAATGCAAGGGAAAGAAAACCAGGAGGAAAATAAAGAGGCCTTTGGAAGGAAACAATGTTTGGGGCAAACAGAAATCTATTTCAAACTTAATACACCATTTTAGACATTTTTTCCTTGCTAGTTTAATTCAAGTAGTTCTATAATATAAATACTCATCTTTTTCGGTAGTTTTTTCTCTCAAGTTCCTAATTTGGCAAGTCTTACACTTACTTTTACCTTTAGTCACTTAAATAACCCTCATCTTTTCATCTTCTTATCCTTACTTTTCCTACTTTTATATCTTTCACCATCTCTCACTACTATTCACTATTTCTACCATTTTTATCTTAAAATACATGATTTTTTTAATCTCAAAATTCGTGAAAACCCTATGTGAACAATCAAATGAAACCATAGGTAGTATTAGTATATGTTTATGTAATATAATAAAATTTGGTTTTTTCTCCCCAATGTTAAGTTAAGTATTCTGCATTTTTATACTCCTTCCACAAAACAAACTTCATTCTTTACCTTTTCGACCATCCCAAAATAAACTTTCACTTTTCTTTTAATGAAAGGATTCTATGGTTCATATCATTTTTTCTCCAATAGGCAACTTTGAATCACACGTTTCAAGTTAATCCCCGTGACAAGTCAAAACAGGAGATAATAATGAGACTGTGGGAGTAGACGAGTAGTATTTAGTTGTAGCTATTTGATTTAAGTCTTCATGTTGTAGCTAACAACATGACATTGAGCCACATGTGAATGTGTCATCGCTCAAAACGGTTCAAGTTATCTCATTCTAGTTCCTGATTATGTAAATTGGCAGCTGCGGGAACTGGAGAGGGGCGTGGATATACTTGTAGCAACCCCTGGGAGATTAGTGGACTTGCTGGAGAGGGCTAGAGTATCGTTAGAGATGATCAGGTACTTGGCTTTAGATGAAGCAGATCGGATGCTGGACATGGGGTTTGAACCCCAAATAAGGAAAATTGTGCAAGAGGCTGATATGCCCCCACCAGGTGTAAGGCAGACAATGCTCTTCAGTGCTACCTTCCCAAAAGAGATTCAGGTTTTTAATGCTTTTATTTTCTCCCTAGTACACTCCATAGGGGGGGAATATTGACTTGGACATATGTCCTCAAATTGATGATTGCCCCTTCGTTATGCATGCATGTACATACCATCATCATTGTGGCTTCAATATTGCAAGGAAAAATGGTCAAATAGATCCTCCTACTATCTTTAAATAACAATTAGACCCCATACTCATAAAGCACTCAACCAAACACACTACCTCATTAAAAAGTACCAATTGGTCAGTTTAGCAGGTTCCCTAAGGAGTAAGGAGTCACTTCACTTACTTGTCACCTTTGTCACACCACCCCCACGTCACTGCAACCATTATCATTCTAAGCCTTGCCAAATCATCACTTCTTTATTTTATTAATTTATTTTTTTTCACTTTCTTCATCTCCTTGTTCAATATCAATCATTCAAGCTGCCAGATGTCTGGTGGCACTATTTTCCAGTGGCGCCTAATATGAAATATTTAAGTTTCACACTCAATAATTCTAAAATCTGCGCAACAATTTCGGCGGCACTAAGGTAGTCAAAGTCGCAAGGCGCACTCAAAGTCGCAAGGCGCACTCAAAGCGCTTGGGCACTCCAGCGCCTGAGGCGCAAAAAAGGCGCTCACCTGACTCATGTCAGGCGCAATGCTTAAAAAATAGCACATATACATTTTCTACAATTATCAAACATGATGTATATAACATCATATTGAACCAAATGCATTAAAAACTCGTGTATCTCAAAAACAAAATCATGATTCGCCAAAATAGTCACGGTTCACCAAAATAAAGTATGAATTTGCATCATTTTTATCATCCAAGTAATTGTGTTTCCAAGTTGGGTCTTTTTTGATGATATGGCAGATTCTGGACCCGTGACTGAAGGTTCATCTTCTATGTCCTACGAAAGCACAAGGCACAAATTAAATACTACGTATAGTTTATGAATCTATTTAATGATTAGATCATCATCATCATCATCACCCAGTGCCGCAAAGGCCCCCACCTATGGTGGGGTAAGGGGGTCAGATGTACGCAGTCTTACCCTTGCACTAAAGCCCAGAGAGACTGTTTCCAGATGACCCATAGTGAAAATCGCGTCGAAAATTGTATGGACTGATTGGTGCTTCATAACAAAGAAGTGCAGACAGTTTAGTGAGACAATTTAATGATTTAGATCCTCTAAAAAACTGATTTAGCTTATATGAAGTGTACATGTAATGAAAATATTAAATAATAATAAGAAGAAATAGAGTTATACATGGGTAGACTTGTAGTATACATATATTTGTTCGAGTCATATAGACTTATAGAGTATATGAAAGAATAAATAGATGCTGAAAATAGAAAGAAGAAAGAAAATGGGAAGATGATGAAGACGAAGACTTACTATGGTTGAGCATTAAGTGCTGCTAGCTTCTTTGGGTGATCGTTGAGTGCTGCTTTCGAAGCTCAGATGTAGTGTGAGTAGAGCAGAGCTCAGGAGAATTGAAGTCCCGATAGAACACTTATTGTGACCTATAAGGTTTAACGTAGGTTTAAGTTGTTCTGATCATTTGTATTGATGGGTTTATCTTATTAAAAATATGTGCTTATATTTAAAAATAGGCGGACAGCCCTTTCCCACCTTAGGCAATCAAAGTGATCGCTATTTTTCGCATCATTTCTTTGGTGCTTCATGTGCAACAGATGCGTCTGGCAGCCTTACAGGCTAAGGGTCATCTGCACCTCACCTGGTGCGCTTAAGTGCCTAGGTGCTCACTTTTGACGTTAGCTCCTTCCTCAGCCTGCTGATCAGATCTGGGTGCTACTTAAAGTTCGCACAGTAACTCTGGTCATCATCATTGGTTGACCCCTGTGCTGGTCAGATCTATGAACAAAGAAGAAAAAGACTAGAAAATCAAAATAGAAAAAAGGCCTGACCTATGAATGAAGAGAAGACCGGAAAAGGAAAAAAGAAAAATGTTCTGATCTATGAATGAAGAGGAGAAAGACCTACAACTACAACAACAACATCCAAGCCTTAGTCCCAAAAGAGGAGGAAGACCTGAAAAGAAAAAAAGAAAAAGAAAAGAAAACTCGTCTGATCAGAAGACCATGGGAAAAAAAGAAAAGTATTATAAAATATAAGGTGTAGAATTGAAGGCTACATGCGTGGGGACACATGAAAACCTGCTGTGACTACCCATATCTAATTATCCACAAATTTGGTTTTTTTTCTTGAGTTTCATTGGATGCTTTTTGGGGGCACAGGAGCCCAATTGCCAATTTGAAGATAGGAGCTAGGACGGTCTATCTAACAGTTCCCTCTTATTTGAAATCCCAACTACTTTTAGACTGGTGGCATGAAATTTGTCATGTCAAATGTCAATTACTACCAATGCACAACTTTTTAATTTGATAAGATACAATTTCATAGATTATGAATCATTTTTATCTTTTTAATTTTTTTTGCTTTTGCTAAAACGATCACACGTAACTTGCATGCAACCCTTTCTTTACCATTCTTTAGCAAGTTGCATGATAGTATATTCATTTGATGAAATTCAACTCATTTTTGGGTTAGCAGGAGTAAGTTTTTTAAAGTTAGTTAACACTATTCACTCATGAAGTAAAGCTTATTTGCAAAGTTTATGCCTATTTACTGATTCTTGCATATGCCTTGGACAGCATGAGTTTTCTTGTTTTTGGGATGTTGACATTTTTTTTGAATGCAGAGATTGGCAGTAGATTTCCTAGCAAACTACATCTTTTTGGCTGTTGGGAGGGTTGGATCAAGTACTGATCTGATTGTGCAAAGAGTTGAATATGTTCAAGAAACTGACAAGAGAAGCCATTTAATGGATCTCCTCCTTGCACAAATGGCAGATGGCAAGGTAATGATTTAATACATATATATATTTAAATATGTACGTATAAACACACACACATTCCCTCTATCCACTTTTACTTGCTCTTCTGGTCTACTTTCCATTTTTGACAACTTTTAATACTTTTTCATCTCTAAAAGATGTAAATACTATACTACCCTAACTTTTGATTTCCATTTCCAACTTTTTCTACTTTTGATCTCCTCTCTCCTATGCTTTCAACACTAAATACTACTTCAGTTTTGATCTTAGTTTCCGTGAAGAACCTACTAGAGCAAGGAAAAAGAATGGTGTGTGTGTGTATGTACGTATACACACACATAAGGAGCAGCTCTAACTTTTAGTGGCATTTTAATGTCAATATACCCCACAATAAAGATATATTGTGCGCACACGCGGGCTCTCTGCATATATTTATGTGCTCTTTTCGCATGTATGTGTCTAGTTTTTTTGTGCACATACACAATTGCATGCACTCATACACACTTGCATGATTTATGGGTGGATAATTAAGTGCATAGTGTGTGTATTAACAACTCTGCCCACATATAAGAAATCATTAATTTTGTTTAACATATAGTCATTGTTGCTATTAATAATTGTGTTGCAAACTTCTAATTTGCAGCAATGTCTTACCCTTGTTTTTGTGGAGACGAAGAAAGGAGCCGATTCTCTAGAACATTGGCTTTCTATTAACGGTTTCCCTGCCACAGCTATACATGGCGATAGGACACAACAGGTATCGATTGCTTTGTTACTCATTTTATAGAATACAAATTTCATGGTGTCACTCAATTGGATACAAAATTTCATGGTGCTATCATTAACATCTGTTGTCACTCAATTGGATACAAAATTGCAGTTTTCATTTGTGTAGTTCTCATTTAATAAAAAAATGTACAAGTATTTACAAACTTTTATTTATTCCTTCCATTTTACAGGTCAGAGTTTAGCATAATAGTAAGAATCTAAGTAGCACCGGTACGGAAACGGAAATGGGGACAGGGAAACCTTAACACAAAAATTAAGGGTACGGGTACGGCGAGGAAACGATGCACTAAAAACTAAAGTATTAGTAATAAAACTAGATGACTATCAAGTAAAAAAGCACAATAAAAATCAGTTTATTCACTAAACTTTATACTTTTTAAGAAATTTATTTATTTAAATAAACTTTTTTATTGACTGAACAAAACAAAGTTACAAAAGCAAAAGAAAAAGAAAAGTAACTCATAAAATGATAAAAGTAACTCATACATACGAGGCAGTACCACAGTACGCACAACCGCACAGTTTAATACTAGTATACTAACAGTACCACAAATCCAACAACTGCAATCGGTGAAGGGAGAAGGGGGGAGCTGATTACTTGAACACAGATGGCTGACTGGACCGCTGGAGGCGAGACGGAACTGGAACTGCTCCCTTGCGGACGATTAACAGAGCGATTAAGGTTAGGTTGGGGCGTTGGGGCGCTGTGTTTTTTTTTTTTAATTTTGGCCCGGAAACGTTTCTATGGGCTGATGTGGCGTTTCCTCAAGCGTTTCCGGATCTATACCCGACCCCAAAAAGCGTTTCCAGGCGTTTCCGGACGTTTCCCGTTTCCGGGACGTTTCGGAAGCGGAAACCTGGACCCTTTTGGCGTTTCCGTGCATCCTAGGTAAGAATATAGGCATCATCCTTAATAGTCCGTTTGTCTCATATTATTTGTGATCAGTCTATAGGTGACCTTGCAACATCTTTGAGTGAGTCTAACACGTGTAGGTAGTGTTTTAGTTTTTAAAAGTGCTCCTGCGGTGCGCAAAGGCACTAGGCGCCGCTAGGTGAGGGGGATATCACATCTATTAGTCCCAGGCACAGTAGATTCCCATAGGTGAGCCCTATCATTCGCCTTTTGCCACTTTCTGCGCTTTTGGGAGGCGTACCCCTCTGGCGCCTTTGGGATGACCGTCGAGTGTTGAGTTATCCTTGAGAGACCTTTGGTGATTCTCCCCCTCTTCTTCCGCCTTTCCCTATTCTCCCCTTTCTTATCACTCCGTCAGTTTTTGTTTCCTTTAATCTTACTTCTCGTTTTATCTTAATTTTTATATTTATCAAATAATTTCAATTATTTATATATGCTATGTATCAATTTAACAATCTGCCCTAAACCCTAAACCAAATCAGATAGTTTATAAATTCTAAATAAAAATAATAAAGAAGGTTTCTACAATTAGATTTTTTTTAATTATTACTTTTAATAGTTCAGTAAAAAATTAATAACCGTTTTATTTATAATAAATTATTAATATATTACTATAACCCGTGTTTTATTTTATACTACGTAGTTGATTCCATAACAGCTATATATTGCAGTTTATTACTCCCTCCGTCCCATATTTATCTTCACAAGTACAATTGGCACACATATTAAGATAGTGGGAAATGTATGGTGGAGAGTTGTGCAGAGGAAAGAGAAATGTGTAAGAATGTGTAAGAATAGTTGTGAACCAAAAATTCTTTGCTAAAAAGGTAAAGAGGAGATAAATTTGGGACAGACCGAAAAGGAAAGTATGAAGATAATTCCGGGATGGAGGGAGTATTATTTTTTACGGATACAGTTTATTATTATTAAAAATTTACCATATAACAGTTTATTTAAAAAATTACTTTTAATTGTTCAAAAATTATTAGCAAGTGTTTATTGTGACAGTTTATAATTTTTAACAATTGATTATACAACAGTTTTTTAAAAAATTGGTATTAACTGTTTAAAAATTACTATTAATAATATAACAATTTATTTAACAAATTACTCTTGAAAACGAGGTTGATGACTGATAAATTCTAGGCCTATGCGTTCACAACTTTGCTTATGAGATTGCTACTTTGCTTTTTAATTACATTATGAATAAGCATTTAACAGATTTCTTGCTACTGTTTGAATAAATTTTTATTTCTATTGCGACTGATTTTGGTGTTTATTAAGCCTGTTTCGTGGCTTGAGGTATTTTTGTGATATTATCATTTCTGGGAAGAGGTCTTCATGTAGGAGTAGTATATTGTAAAGGTCTGTAAGGCGCGTGCCTTCGCCTTGCGCCTCGGGTAAAAATGTAAAATGACCTAAAACTCCTTGCGCCTTTTAAAACAAAGTGCGTTTTTCTGTCAGTTTGGTTTTGAAAAACCCCAAGTTGAAAACCAAACCAAAAAAGGGAAACCCTTGACATAGTAGTAAAAACGTTTTGGAATTCCAAAACAGGAAAACTATGTTTTCATTCTCTAAATAGGATTACTTGTTGCCAAGATTGGAAAATATTGTCATGTTTAAAGCCGGGTATGCCAAAACATGGCAGTAACTACATGTAGTTACGGAATAAAAGCATAGTACTATCTTGGAATTCACAACGTTTTTGCTCCTATTTAGGACAATTTATTAACCAAAAAAACTGAAGTTGGTTTTGGTTGAGTTTTTGTTATTTCTGAGCCAGTTTGTGGTGGTTACTGATTTTTCAAAACCTTAACATTAAACAAAAACTAAACCGTCTATGGGCTATGGTTGTATCAGTTTCGGCTGGTTTGGTTTTGGACAGTTTGATTTTGGCAGTTTTCTTGTTTATCCCTTATTACTTGTTAGTGCAATTGGGTGGACATTACAGTCTAACACGTTGAACCTGTAATTTACCTGTTTTGGGCTATGGTTAGTCTATGGGCTATGGTGCACATAGTCTTTGGGCTATGGCCTATGGTTAGTTTTATTTCATTTAAATTTGAAGAATAATAAAGTGAAATTGTTATTACAATCTACTAAGCCAATGTTTGTTGTTCAGGAAAGAGAACAGGCTCTGAGAGCTTTCAAAAGTGGTAGGACACCGATTCTGGTTGCAACTGACGTGGCGGCACGTGGTCTTGACATTCCTCATGTCGCGCATGTCGTCAATTTTGACCTCCCAAATGATATTGATGATTATGTCCACCGCATAGGAAGAACCGGACGTGCTGGGAAAACCGGTTTGGCCACCGCTTTCTTCAATGAGGGAAATTCTTCCATTGCAAGGTCATTGTCTGATCTCATGCAAGAGGCTAATCAAGAAGTTCCTGCTTGGCTTTCCCGCTTTGCTGCCAGATCATCCTCACATGGTGGTAAGAACCGCAGGGGCGGTGGGGGCCGCTTTGGTGGCCGTGATTTTCGGAAGGAGACGTCCTTCAGTAGAGGGGGCAGTTCAGACTGTTATCCAGGCGGCAATATGGGTGGTGGTTATGGCGCGTTTGGTGGCGGGTATAATAGTGCCTCGTATGGTGCTGGTGTGGCTAGTGCTTGGGATTAACAAATTCAAATTTGTCCTATTTAGCAACCCGAGTTTTAGGTACTGCTAGAATACAGTTCCTCGATGTGGGTCCGACAGGGAGGGAACCTCCGTGGTGGGGTACGCCAGTAGTATATACTTAGATATTTGTGGTGCTTTTATTTTATTTTTATTTATTTTGTCAGGATTGAAGATATCTTGGCTTTGTACTCTGAAGTCTGAAGTTTTGTTGGATGGAGGTGTGAGGGAGGGTGCTTCTGTGTAAATGTTGGCAGGCTGGAATGAATAAATCTGCTAACACCTCCATTCTTATGCAATATTTACTTCTTGACTTAGTAATCCAATTTCAACATTTAACATTTGGTTAGAGGTCTACTAAAGAAGTAAAGATGGATTCCCCCACCCCTCCCACTCCCACCCCCACACTTTTTCTTTTCTTTTCTTTTGATTGTGTCGTCATTCTTTTCTTTTTGTTTGCTAAAAAAAGGTCTTACTTTTAACTGTGAGCTTCAAGATCTGTGTTCCTGGGAAAGTAGTAGCCATACTACTTCAAGATCTGTCTAATCTTCTTCGTGTCCACGGCCCTGGATTAGTGACCTTTAGGCTGGGCCCTGGACTTTTAGGATGGTGGCTCCTAGATTACTTCAAGATCTGTCTAGTTCAGTTTTATGCATTGTGCTTATCTGGTTTGATCATCTTGATAGTGTGTAGCCAAAGGCTCGGGAGTCGGGACCTTGCACCCGATCAGGCCCAGCACCCCTATTCCGTTCATCGAGCTAACCGTGCCAAGCGTTCAAGTCTGAGTGGTCTTCCACCTTAATGGATTTGGGCTTTTCTGAGCTGTTGTGGAATGTCCGAGATAATAAGATAATGCTAAAATATTTCTAGAAATAAGTATTATCAAACATTTACTCGTTACATGCACAGAGACTTAGAAATAAAACTAAGATTTGTAAGATAAAACCAAGATTAACAAGATTTGTAAAACTAAAAATAACAAAGACAGAACAAAATATAAATGCAAGAATCCACTTTTTCTAATTACTCTCACATATCACACATTACTTGAACTATAGGTGCAGAGATGGAGAACAAAATATAAATGCAAGAATGCACTTTTGTCTAATAGAACAAAACTATAGTGTTGATCTTTGAAGGAAAAGTCCTATAATCTATATCTTTATAGAGGGCTGTTCTGGTGCGTTCGTCCACAGGAGAAGTGATAAAGAACATGTCATAAAAATTTCATCAAAAAATTCCAGCGGGAAAGTAGCCAAACGTCGTCGGCCGGATGGCCCCTTGGTGTGGCCGGACGTACATGAATACTACGTATATCTTTATACTACGTATATATAAAGATAATATATGGTTGAAGATCAAATAGATGATCTTCCCTCCAACAAAATTTCATCATTGAAATATTAAATGAACTCTTTTAATTAATATATGTATAGATATCAATTAAAATAGTATAAGAATAAATATGTAGAAAAATAATAATAATATCAATGTTATCTTACATGTATAATTAGTCTCACGTACAGAATACATAAGTTAGGATGACTAATTTTTTGGACCTGTTTGGCAATCGAAATTTAGCGATTAGCGCTTAATGAATTGTGTTGGCAGATAATTGATATCACATTGAATTGGCGGATTTGGCTAACGGACTAATGATGGATTGTGAAATGATATTTGATAAATTAGATATTCGGTATTAGCGGTTAGTAGATATATATAACAAGAAAAGTAAGTAACTTTGGATTTATTTTTAAATTTCTTATACCTCCGTCCCAAAAAGATTGATACATTTTGACTTTTCTTGGTCAATGGTGGTAAAGATTAGACAATGATTTTAGGTATTATATTTGTTTGTAATTTATAAATTTTATACCTTATGTAAGATTTTTCAATAAAGAATATGTTCATTTAATTTTCATATTTTAAATAATTTTATATTATTTAATATCATTGGTCAAACTTAACCGTCATTGACTAAGAAAAGTCAAAATGTATCAATCTTTTTGGGACAGATGTAATGTTTGATGGATGTGAAACATAAGATAACCCTGTAATTAAGAGAAGCATATATACTTTGGGGAATGTATGGTTTCTTTAATTGAACTCCACGTACGGTACACCATGCATCCACGCACTAGCTTTTGCTTATTTATTTTATCTCCGGCGACAAGCCAAGAATTCTCAGCTCCCTTTATTTTTGCAGCAATATGAATATATACTTAGTATCAGCCTTTGCCTAAATACTTCTCAACCTCATTCTCACACAAATTAAATACAAATATTGTATGCGTCACCACTATGCTTACATTCCATCTCCCCATTTTCTTCACCTTCCTATCCATATTATCAGGTACGCACGTACGTACATTATATTTGAATTCATTTCTCCTTTTTTCTCTTTACCCACTTTATTTCATCATATTCTTATTTATTTTTTACTTTAATTCATCGCTACATTTCTTATAATTTCGTATGTAATATCAGGGGTGGACCGTAGTACAGACCGTAACCCCCCAACAAATTTTTTTAGTGTATATATACGAAAAATATTTTTACCCTCCTTAACAAATCATTTTCGCCCCTCCAAAAAAAATTGAACCCCCCTATTGAAGTATATTATAGCTAATTTTTATTTCTACGTACTACTTTCATTTCGGTAATTGACACATGATGTAATATTAATTTATTACATTGCCCATTACTCATTACTCATATTTGAATCAAGGAGAATTCCTACAATGTTTCATAGCTCTTTCAGTCTCATTCCAAATTTATATCAATTTTCTTCTCCCAGTTTATATTAATTTTATCATTGTATCCCAAAAAATATTTTCACCCTCAAGACTTAGCCACTCGCAGAAACCCAATTGTTTAAAAGCATAAAACACAATTCTAAGGTATTAACTTTACTATTCTGTAATAATATATTTCTCTTCTTCTATTTTTTGTCTATTGTATACTATTTTAATGCTTCATTTAAAATCAAGGTTTGTACTATTAACATGAATTTCCTGGGTCTGCCCCTGGAAATTGCCCAAATTGCCGTATTGATTAAAATCATTTAGGCCAGTGGTGTGATATGTGAGAGTAATTATTAGAAGAGTTCATATTAGTATCTTCGTATTATATAAAGTAGCAAATTACCGCCCCTCCACTGGTTTTTTGATTATAGTATCTTCATAATATATAAAGTAGCAAAATTGCCGTCCAAAAGAGGGGTAAAAAAGTAATACATGCAGTTGAAATATACAATCCCGCCCACGGTGGCTGTTGTGCATTGAAGGTTTTAAAACGTGTGCAATCATTCCATTTCTTTTAGGAACCTTTGTTTTTTTAATAATGACAGTTTTTATTACCCATTTTTTAACATAGGTTCATCTTGATCCAATTTAGAGAGTATTGTACTAATTAATTATTTAATACTCTGTATGGCAAGAATTAGTGACTTGCACATGTAACAATTAGAATGATGCAATTGAATTATTTAAATTTAGATTAAAAATGATATAATGATTTAGACCAATCAAGTGACTGGTAGGTACGGTAACACATTTTTAAAATGAGTATCAGAGTTGTCACCATGAAAAAATGAAAAAATGGGATAATCATAGGGGAACGGAGGGAGTACCATATAATATGAAGACATGAAAAAATGAAAAAATGTTGTATATTTATTTAACAAATCTTTATATAATATAAAGTAACAGTTTCTGCACCACAATTGGAGGGAAAAATCCCGCCTAAAATGAAGACATAATGGTGAATTAATGCAAAAATTAAATTTGGTAATGTATGAACTACATTAACGAATGACAATGCCAGGTTTCTAATAAAGTACTCCGTATGTTACAATTCCTTTCCAAAAAAAAAATTGAGTAGGTAACATAGAATAAAAAAAGGCGAAATTGACATTAATAATCCATACTTTTATGCATTCTACAAAAATAATCCCTACCAGGAAAGATCACAACAATAATCCGAACTATTTAACTCTTTCACATAAATAAACCCGGAGTTAACGGTGTTAATTTTTTCGTTTAGTGTTTTTTTTTCCATTTTAAATATAATCAAGCAAAAATATGTATAAGCATCAACAATGTTATATACTTCGTATATTTGTCCTTATATTTGCATTTATTATAAATTAAATTTAATAGTCATTCTTTATATAATACCACATATGAAATAGAAAAATTGCTACAATTATTAGAAGGGAAATTCTCGCACAAAATTTAATCTTTATCTTTATCTTTTCTTTATATAATATAAAATAACACCAACCGGGCCGGTCTGGGCCCGCACTGTGGCGGGTCGGGCCGGTTCCGGGCCGGGCCGAACCGGTTGAGTCCACCCCTACCTCAATGGGTGGGTTAAAAATTCATATATTTGATGATGAGGGTCATGCTATCAACACCGGTGCATGGCCTAAATGATTTTTTTGAAAATTTATGATACTTTTTGTATATTATGAAGATATATGATTATTCTTTTTTATAAAGTTTCATGTGACCCACTAATAATTATATTACAGTATCATTTCATTGTAACATAGAGCTTACTCTTACACTTTATCATTAATTTTAGTTTTAATTTTAGTTTTACTTGCATTTTTTCACACAGCTAGTCCAAATTTTCATTTGCTTATAACTTCTATGATATAATCAAAGTTACAATATACTCCGTATAAAAGCTATTGTCTTTTTTATTTAGCAAAATTACATAATATATATCATCTTAACAAAATATAATTTTAAATAATATGTTAATATACTCCGTATTATATTCTAGATATATACCGTGCATCGCACGGGTACTTCGTCTAGTTATATTAAATTATACTCCCTCCGTCCCCCAATTAAGTTCCCGATTTGACTTCACACGTATTAAGAAAATAAATTTGACTTTACTGTGGAGTGCACTGTTTTGCACTGTTCAAACACTGTTTGACACTGTTTGGCATTGTTTTGCACTGTTTTGATATAGATAATTTGCCAATTAAGGAAAATAAGGAAGTGTGAACTTAATTTAGGGACTGCATAAAAAGGAAAGTGGTAACTTAATTGCGGGACGAAGGGACAACTATTTCTGCAACCTTCTACTTATCTTTTACGAGTATAATTTTATTCCTGCTTTTTAACTTACTAAAACAATCTTACCAAATTCTGGCGGCAATACGATATAGATTATAGAACGACATATAAAAATTCATCATAATCGAGTTAATAATGTTTTTGGATAACGAGGTAATATGCTTTTAAAAATACTACTCCGTATCTTAGGATGTTTTCTTTTGCATTGAAATTTGCTGGTCTGATCTGATCTGATCTGCTTTGGTCTGATTTGAACCGGTCTAGTCTGATCTAATAAGCGTCTGATATCTGTGTATTTTATAACTAAAGAAGTCTAGTTGGATCTGGGATTGAAAATAGTGTGGAACTGATGCATGGTGAGCACCATCCACCCTTTGTTATTTTTTATTTCTCATTTTCTTAAAATTGTTAATAATGTTTTTATTTTTGATCCGATTTTTATAAAATTTATATCAAATTTTATTATTTTTCATGATCTTTCAAATGAGACCAATATTTCCTATGTAATTTTAACATATTAACATTTGCGTGTAAAATATATGTAACTTTATGTGTTAAAATATGTAACTCACGTTCATTCAGGCCAAATGCAACCCGTGCGTATAAATATGTAACTACACATGTAAAAATATGTAACTTTACGTGTAAAAATATGTAACTTTACGTAAAAAAATATGTAACTCGCGTTCAGACAGGTCAAATGCAACTCGTGTGTATAAATATGTAACTCGCGTGCATAAATATGTAACTTTAAGTGTAAAAATATGTAACTTTACGTGTAAAAATATGTAACTCGCGTTCAGGCAGGCCAAATGCAACTCGTGTGTATAAATATGTAACTTTACGTGTAAATAAATGTAATTTTACGTATAAAAGTATGTAACTCACATGTATAAATACATGATACAATAAATTTTTTATATACACAATTTTAAGATGAATTGTGATTTACACGATTATTTTTCTGTATTAAATTTAGTTCGGTTTTCCTTATAATCCAATAATCATTTATATAATAGTTCCATAATTTGTTAAAATTACATAAGCAATATTGGTCTCATTTGATAGATCATGAAAAATAAAAAAATTGATATAAAATTTATAAAAATCAGATATCAAATAAAAAAGTTATTACAATTTTTAACAATAAAAGAAATAAAAAATAATGGAATGAAGCCACTGCATGCTGCGTCGTTTTGCAACCGGGCGCACCATCCTCATGGTGCATGCGCCGGTTGCACGGTATAAATTACGATAATATTGTCTTATTCTTTTAATAAGACTAAATAAGTTAAATAAGTCCTATTTGAGGAATATAACATAGAGAGCCATATTTTTGAAATTTGCTTATGTTTTAATCTTTGAGAAATTTCCATTATTTAGTACGTAGTATGTCACTGCAATTTCTAGATTACGGCTTATTCCTATTTAGGACAAAAAAAAAATAATACACGTCTTTATGAATATCACATTGTTTTTGACTAGACAATTTTTTTATTCTTCTTTCTAAACACTGCATAGATAAAAAGGATCCGAGTAGTACATGCGGAGTATTAAGCACAAAATTAAATTAATGAATTAATAATAATCTTATTGTAGAAAAGAATTCCTTAAAATGTTAAATATATTGTCTTCGCTCTTTTTAAAATTTAATATTTTTAATTATAACGGTCCAGTTTGATGATTAGTATCTTTCATTATTTATTGGTAAAAAACTAAAAAAGTAAGATTTTGAAAATTTAAAATGAGAGAAATGTAACAATATAATTTGAATGAAATACGGTTATTATTATTGGTTTAATTAATTTGGGGAAGGCAGGCGTGAGAAAAAGTGAAAGTGCGAGAGTTTTCACAATTGTGAACAACTGCAAAGAGACAATCTGGCCGGCGGTGACCCCCGGCGAGAATTTCAACGGCGGGGGATTCACTTTGAAGGCGGGGCAGTCGGTAGTGTTCACGGCGCCAGTGGCATGGAGCGGCAGAATGTGGGCCCGGACGGGATGCAGCTTCGACAAGAACGGCAACGGGACGTGCCAAACCGGGAGCTGCGGGACCACTCTCAAGTGCGGAGCCTCCGGCAAAACCCCGGTGTCGCTCGCGGAGTTCACGCTGGCCTCCCCGGACTTCTATGACGTGAGCCTGGTGGACGGATTCAACGTGCCGGTGACGGTGAAGCCGTTGAACGGGAAGGGGAACTGCAGCGTGGCAGGATGCGTGGCGGACCTGAGGCCGGGCTGCCCGTCGGAGCTGGCCCTGAAGGCGAACGGGAAGACGGTGGCGTGCCGCAGCGCGTGCGACGTGTTCGACACGGACGAGTACTGTTGCAAGGGCATTTACGGGAATCCGACGACGTGCCAGCCGACGTTTTACTCGAAGAAATTCAAGCAGGCTTGCCCCACCGCCTACAGTTATGCGTACGATGATCCTTCCAGTATCTTCACTTGCTCAGGCACGGATTATGTTGTTTCTTTCTGCTCCTCTAGGTACCTACCTGTTTTGCTCTTGATTGATTGATTGATGTTTATACGTACATGAAGCTAAGCGTGGAAAATTAATACTGCATATATGCTTATATATATAGAAGCTACGGAATCATAAACTAAAAAAGTTGCTTTTAAATGATGATTTCAGGACAGGGAGAGTGTGTACGTACCACGACCACCTCGTGCGTTGCAGTGGCGCCCATGGATTCAGATTATTCACCACCGGATTGTTCCTCATTCTTGCAGCCAATTTGTGGATCCTTTTTTAAATCTAAAAACTAAATTAATCACATTATATTGCCCCTACAAAATTAACCATACATAGCCAATGGCCGGCGAAATCAGGGGTCGAAATTTAATTATGCATAGTATCAAAATGGCAGATCATTATTGAACAATACTTGGTCGTAAATGGCAGTTCAATGAGACTTATTCAGTCATTGTATTGATGTATATGTCATGTATTATAAACTTCACACAACTAATGCGTGGATAAGGTGTTTTATTTTTAGATTTAAGAATACAATAAGTCCCACACATCAAATTTTGCTCATTTCAAATTAAGATGATGTTGATATTTCCAGGAGTCGTAAGTCATACTCCCTCCGTCCCGAAATAATTGTCCCCCTTTCCTTTTCGGTCCGTCCCGAAATAATTGTCTCCTTTTCTTATTTGGTAAACTAATCTATACAAAACAGTGTCAAACAATGCAAAACAGTGCCAAACAGTGTCGCTACAGTGCCAAACAGTGTCGCTACAATGTGAAGTCAACTTTGTTTTCTTAATCCGTGTCAAGGTCAAAATAGGACGATTATTTCGGGACGGAGGGAGTAACTTTTACTCGTAATAAGTTACGAGACTCATAACGTATCAAATCGAATGTATTTCAGAGCTCAACATTCTCGAACTCTCATTGGCTATGTTGCATGATGCGTTCACACATTACACGTGGCCACGATGGTATGTGACTTTTCATATCCTCTAAGTAAATCAATAAGTAATTGCCCTTAGTGGGAGTAAAATAAAGAACTTTTCCCTAAACAAGAGCAGCCTTCTAATCTTCTCTAAATAGAAGTAAACATTGATTTTCTACTATACCCCAAATACTCATACTCTAATTAATTAAATTAATTAATTGCCCCTAGTTCTCTTTGATAACTGGCCGAGGCAGACCGTTAGTGATGGGGCAGTCCTGCGGTGGTGGGGAAATCCGATGATGGTGGAGGCGGAGAGGGAGGTGACCGGCGGCAGTGGCAGGAGGAATGGGGCAAAAATGGATTTTTGCCTCGCCGGAGCTCTGGCGGCCGGCTAGCAACAACGACAGGATTTCGGCAAGTCGGTGGCGAAGATTCGATGGCCGGCGGCGCTGTAGCGACAGGCAACAGATCTAGCAATGGCATGGGCATCCTCATCCATTTAGGAAAAAACTCCTATTCAGGAAATTTGGAAACCCTACTTCTATTGTTGCACATCTCTCATGTTTTACTCTTATTTGGGCAATTATCTCTATCATTCATTCATCATTACCCCAATGTCGCAAAGACTCCCACCTACGATGAGATAAGAGGGGTCGGATGTATGCAGTTTTACCCTTGTACTAAAGCACAGATAGATCGTTTCCGGATGACTCATGGTGAAAATCACGTGAAAAATTGTATGAATTGAGTGCTGCTTCATAATAAAGAAGCGCATAAAGTTTAATGAGTCATTTTTCTTTATTCCATATAATCAGGGAAATTTCCTAAACAGGAGTAAAGAAGTTTTGAAATTTCGAAATAGGACTGTCATGTTTTTATTCCATAAATAGGAGTAATTTCTGTTAGAATATTATATTATTGTGTTCAAATTAATTATATTTTAGTTAATGAGTCTTTGTATCTAATTAGATTAGCTGAGAGAGAATTAGGCCTGAATTAATTGCTCTACATAGCCCACACGCACGGCCCACTCTGTTTCCTAATTACAGTTCGAACATCTCCCTATAAATACATGCTGAGATGACCAAAAACTGCTAAGTCTCTACACATTCTGTTTCCTCATATTATTCTGGTAGAACACGTAGATTAGAAATTCTCTCTCTAGTTCAATCGAGTACTGTGTATTGTTCATCATGGATTTATCATCATTAATACACGATATACGTTATTGGTGAATTTCTATTCTAGTGTATTAATTCTTCCTATTGTTATTAGTATATTCGACTGTTGAATCTGGGCATAACTCACACAATTGGTATCAGAGCTTCAGCGCAATTCTGTTCTTGAGAATCCTTGAATTTTTCTGGAATTAATTTGATCAAAATAACAATTTTTGGTTGAATTAATTTCTAGATCTGTTCTTGATAATTTACTAATTTTGGAAGGTTGGTGCTACAAATTCTCGCAGTTAGATCCGGTTACCAAATTCTCGCAGTATCGAAATCCTTACTTTGGGAAACTGAAGATTTGGAGTGTCTAAAGGATTTCGTGCACCCGAAATCATAAATTTCGAAAGGTTGCCCGAAATCATTTGTTGCTGAAATCTTAAAGATTTGTATTTTGCTGACCCAAAATCTGCCTAAGAAAAGAAGGGTACCCGAAATCTTTTGTAGCAACCTAAATCTTAGGCTGACCCGAAATCTGAAATTGAAGCAGGACCCGAGACCATCTTCGAAATCTTACTCACAGGGACAGCCGGAATCAATTCCTAATCAGCATCCGAAATTAGGAAACAAACAATTCTGGAAAATTTAGCTGGTGTCAAAAGACAATTCTGGTAAAAAAAAAAAAAATCTCAAGATTAAAGACTATTTCTTTCTCAAAAGCTCGTCAAAGCTATTCTCTAAAGGATACCTCTCCGACAATCATCAAGGAGTACATACTCCAACTCATCAATGCTCTCAAGCAACGAATCAACCACAATATCTGACAAGTTCCAGGTAAGTAGTTCTTATTCCGATAAAATAAAAGAACTTGAAGATAGACTTGCTGATAATCAAAGATGTCTGGAACGTCATTTGATAGAAGGAGCTCATCAAAATGTTCGTTTAAAAGACTCACGCGATAGGGTCACTAGTTTAGAATCTGAAGCAAGTAAACTTAAGCAAGTTGTCTCTCATTTACCTAAGGAACGAGATGATTTTAAACGACAACGTTCTAAAGCTGTTACTCGTTTTGAAATGCTTAACAATGAGCGTGGTTGTCTTTATTAAAAAATAAAGGAGTTATAGGATATTTTAGCCAAGAAAGGACAATCTGAACAAACAATTCATCTTTTGAACAGTAAAATCAAAGACACTCAATTTTACAACCCTAGAGAAGGACTTGGTTTTCAAAACCCAAAAAAATTGAAGAAAGCTGATTGTGCTCATTGTATGACATTAAGTACATGAATCTAGGGTTTACCAAACTGATGAAATTTACATATGGTCCTCAAACTATTGAGGAAGAGGAAGAGAAAAGGAAAAATAGAGCAAAAGCTGAAGTCAAATTTGATTATACTACTCTTAATGACAACTATGCTACTAGAGAAATTCTATTATCTGATGACTATATTGCCCTCTCTCCTCCTGAAAATCAAAATGTGTCCAGTGAGGAAGAAGCATCAACCTCAAAAGTTTCTGAACCATACATTCCATAGATCATTAAGAAAATTGCTGATCTTCACACATCTTTGGAAACTGAAAGAAATGTTTTTAAGGAAGAAAAGGAAAATCTTTTGAAGAAAATTTCAGAATTAACTGATCAAACCTCTAAAGGCTCGAAAACTTCTGATATTTCTCTTTTAAAAAAGAACACAAAGAAAAATCATTTTGCAAGAAAAAGGGACTTTACCTCCTCTCATGTTCCTAAAATCAATTTTTCAAAACCTCCTTCTCAACATGCTTCTAAAGAAAATGGATCATCCTCTCACTCTCCTTTTGAAAAACCGAAAGGTAATGTTCTTAATAAACGTCAAGAGAAGAGGATGACCTGGATCTTCAAACAAACTCAAAAGGAGGCTGCAAGACTCAAAATATTTTCCGAAAAATCAAAGTCTCTTTTTCCAAGTCTTGTAGTAAATTCAAGAATAATCATTCTAGTTCTGAAAGTCAGTCACCAAGGTATTTCACAGACAAGTTTGCTAAGTCTTCTACTGATGATTCTAATCATGTGAATACTTATTCTAGTGCTTCTGTTAATGCAACCAAGCAGTCTAATTCTTCAAGTCACCATTGTGATGTGAGTGATGGGACATCTAAACAGAAAAGATTTAGAGCTTCTACCTATGGTATTTGTGATGATGATCAACTGAAATATCCTCTCAATGTTTATTTAGTCAAACATTTGAAATGTCTATCAAAGGAGAAAATCTTTACTTCTCAAAATAATATCTCATCATTCACCTGTGCTGAAACTGTTATTGTTCAAAAATGAATTCATAAATCAGAATTACAGTCATATAGCTCTCCAAAAGCTTAAAAAGAGACTGGTTTAGGAACAAAAATAAAACACAAATTTCAAAATATGTTTTATGCTAGAAAGGACGGACCCATCCTTAAATGGGTACCAAAGGTTTCTTAATTCTTTTGCAGGTATCCCTCATGTGTGGTACCTGATATGTTTGCTCCACACACATGATGGGAAATTGAGCTACTGAGCAACAACCCTTTGGCTTCGGAGTAAATCAGCTCAGAAGCCGCATAACAACTTGGCTTCTAAGTAAATCAGCTCAGAACCCGCATTACAACTTGGCTTCTGAGTAAATCAGCTCAAAACCCGCATTACAACTTGGCTTCTGAGTAAATTAGCTCAGAACCCGCATTACAACTTGGCTTCTGAGTAACTCAGCTCAGAACCCGCACTACAACTTTGCTTCGGAGTAACTCAGCTCAGAACCCGCACTACACCAGAGTTTCTGGATACATCACCCCAGAACCCGATAGCACAGAAAGGCTTCTGAACTCCTCAATTCAGAACCCACACACAAACATATGACGTATCATACGTCAAGGGGAGCGATGAAGAATTCTCTTTCTGAGCTTCCAAACAAGTTCAACAAAAGCTCCCGATGCACCTATTCAAGACAAATCATTCTCTAGGAGGAGCAAGTGTGCACATTATGGAGAGTATTGACATATATACTACTCCACTGAGCTGAAAATCAACATATGCACACCTCAACACCGACACATGCCAAGAACAAGCAACAAGTGCATATTCTGAGGGGGAGTGTTTCTTCTTCACTCCACCTGGTGCCATACAACGAAGAAAGCACATTCCAAGGGGGAGCTTCCTAGTTTACTCCCCAGATGACAAACAATAATACTTACAAATTCTGAGGATGAACATCTCTATTTCCTCCTGACACCACACAAGGATCGATGCAAAAATATATCAATTCAAGGATGCACATTTTGAGGGGGAGTGTTAGGAATATTTTATGGTGTCCAATCTAATTAAATATCTTTGTATTTGTGTAGTTATTAATTAATCGTGTAATACGGGCCACAAATGTGTATCAGCCCGTGGGCTTCCTTGTAACCCGTAAGTTAGCTAACTTCTCCTATAAAAGGAGGCTAACTTACGGGAACCCAAAAGATAGAAAGAGGCTTAGAGTTCAGAGGCGTAAAGATAGAGAGAGGAGGGTTTCCGCTGCTCTCCTTCTCCAGGGAGAGCAGGGGGGTTTATACGGTATACCAGTTTTGGCTTTAATCTTCTCGATATCTTTCTATCTGCTTCTTCTTAACTGCTTAGATTGTTCGATTATTAGTATTCTGGGTTTATCAATTGGTATCAGAGCCGAGGCATGAAACAGGTTGGATCTATCTGCGATTTTTTGGATCTAACGAAGAACTGCTCTGCTTTTCTTCTGTTTTTCTAATATGTAGAGATTTGCTCCTGTAATCTTGTTTGCGAACGAAATTTTGTAAAAATCATACTGTTGGACTCGCCTTTCAAAACCGATCCAGCAGCACACCTCCTTTTTCGTTTTCTGCAATTTTTATATTTTGAAGATCTCTACATTGAGATCTCGAAATCCTTTTTTTTCACTGCTGCAGAAACGTTTTTGGCTTGAAACTGATACAGGAGAATCTCGACCTTCAGGGCTTTTCAGAACAGGTTTCAGATTTTCAAATATCGATGTTTTCATTTTGCAGGATTTTGACATTGAGGATCTCGACATCCAAATCTCGAGATCGAGGTTTCGATTTTAAGGTCTCGACTTCTGGTCTCGACATTTGACTTCTCGAAATAATATTTCGAGTTTCACTTCTCGACATCTCAAATCTCGAGATTTACTTCTCGACATTTGAAATCTCGAGATTTCAAAACTGGACATCCTAATCTCGATATCAAATCTCGAAACCGGGCCTCCTTTATCGAAATCCTAGATCTCGATATTCAGATCTCGACATCTGATTTTTGACATCCTGCCTCTGAAAATCCTTTGGAATTTCGAGTTTTGGGATTTCGACATTTGGGATCTCGATATTTTGGATCTCGACATTCTGAAGATTTCGAGATTTTCAAAATTTCTCGATGTTTTGAATCTTTCAAAGTTTGCAGTTTCTTGGAACTCATAATTCGAATCTTGACATTCTTTGCAGTTCATCGAAGCTTTACATTATAGGATTTCTGAATAATTCCCTGCTTATAAATGTTTCAGGAGTTTTCGATGTTCTGATATTTTTCAAACAACAAGTTTTCGAGATTATGAGGTTTTCGAAACTCCAAAGTTTTCGATGTTCCAAACATTTTGAAATTTTGCAGATTTCGATATTCTGAGGTTTGTTTTGCAGGTGGATTTCGCCATTATTCTTCGAGGCAACCTCTAGATTGTAATCTCGAGATTTAAAACTCGAGATTGTAATCTCGAGATTTAAAACTCGAGATTGTAATCTCGAGATTTAAAACTCGAGATTGTAATCTCGAGATCCTAATCTCGAGATCCTAATCTCGAGATTTAAAACTCGAGATTGTAATCTCGAGATCCTAATCTCGAGATTTAAAACTCGAGATTGTAATCTCGAGATCCTAATCTCGAGATTGTAATCTCGAGATCCTAATCTCGAGATCCTAATCTCGAGATTTAATACTCGAGATTGTAATCTCGAGATTTAAACCTCGAGATTAGGATTTCGAGGTATTGCCTTAGATTTTTGTTTAAAATCCACCTGCTCTCGATATTCAACATCGAGAACCTCATCTTCGAAGAAATTCCTCAAAAACTCAAAATTAGAGATTTTCTGCGACTCCGCACTGTTTTGGCCATAACTTTTGACTCGGTGATCCGATTTGAGCAAACTTTTTTGTTGTTGGAAAGCTAACAAAAAGATCTACATTAATTCATGGGCTATGCCCCAGAACCCATTATCACGCGCCCTCACTCGCAGTTCTTGTGGGTCAAAACGTTAGTTTTCCGACAAACATTGTAAATCACCGATGTCCAGGTCAAAACTTAGGCAAATCTGTTCAAATTCTTTCATTGTCAACCCTGAGATCAAAGCTTTTCTAAACTTCAATGTAAAGGTCTGAAAATCGTAGATAATTCAATCAACCTCGCGTCAACGGTCATCTTACAACAATCAACAATCAACTGCCGAAGCCTCCCCTGACTCGTCAACATTATGTGATCATCAATATGCTGAAATTCTACGGTGAGCTCAGGGAAACCGTCATGTGTGGTACATGTTCAGATTGCTCCACACACATGGCGGGTATGACAAGCTGTGAGCAATCAAACCTTGCACATTCTGAGGGGGAGTTTCAGTTTTCTCCTCCTGGCGCCTTACACCGACAAAGCAAGGAATCTCTCAAAGGATGCAACATTTTAGGGGGAGTGTTCAATGTTATCCTTCCCGGTGCCTAACAATGACAAAGCATACCGAGTACTCCAGTTGAGGGGGAGTACAGAGAGAAAATGAAGAAAGTAATGAGAGAACATGTCCCTATGGCTTAGTAAACCCAACTAAGCCTACCCAAGGGACAAAGCCGAGCGTAAGTGAGTGAGTGAGCGAGTGACTGAGTGAACATTATGAGCATTAGGAAGCAGAAGGCTCAAGTGAGAAGAAAACCAATAATCAATGATGAGTCTGCTACCTCAACTGCCTATTATCCATTGAACATTTACTCCTAGCCACTCAAATACTCTGGACAGTTCCCAAATAGGTTCAGGACTGATTTAATCAGATCCCGGGTAGAAGTCACTGCATCTTGTCCAACAGTGCACGTTGAACCCTACCCAAGACTACTCACTTGTCTCCCAACAGACAGGTGTTTAATCATACTTCACGGGGAACCACATCTCTCATTACTGTCTCCTTCCGAGGCAAGTAATACTGCCTCAGCCCCATGCCACTGAACTTTCATTGATCACATCGTGTCTAGTTACCTCACTCCCAAATGTTTTGAATTTTCTAGGACACCGACGCACTTTTTGAGTCAGTTGCAGGTCTTCAAAGACCCGCGAGAACTTCCATAGGTCTCATCTATTGCAGATGTAGACTAATGATTGGAAGGAAGTCCTGCTGTTGCAACAATGAATCACCAACATTTTCAGGCCATTGGTTTAGAGTTTATCTCTATAGTGATGAAAACGGGTGTCTACACGACCCCGGGGGGCTTTTATCATTTACATTTCTTTCTTTTTCCTGTTTTATTTCCGCAGAATAAAAGAATAAAAACATGACGTCCCGATTCATCAGATCGTCATGAGGGGGAGAGTGGTCCACATGCTGTTAACACTGAACAAATTATTCTTGGACACTTCACTCCTCCATCACAAAAATCAATACCTTCTCTGCTATCTCTACAACTCAAATCAAATGGTCAGCTACACTCACAAATCAACAATCATTATGTTTCGCTGTGCCACCAACAAGTTCTCCTCAAATGCATTCATTCCAAATAGTCAAAAAGACTACATTGTGGAGGAGACAGAGGTCAAATACTCGTGTCCTGAAGATGAATTCCATGGGCGTCTCATGTTCTCCAAAGAATATTCATTCTAGAGGCGTCACCGGACTTCATCCAAGCTGATCAAGAGCAACTTCTGGAAGACAAAGACTACATGCAAGATACAGAAGGTCCCTCAACCCCCAGAATCAAAGATCAAATTGTCAAGAAGACATCAAAGGGGAGATTGCAAGGATTTCTTCAGATAACCTTCCTCAGAAGTCAAGTTCAAAGACATAGGAAGCTGAATAACAACAAAGACAAAGATATTTGCGCTGCAATGCTGATTGAACATGATTGAACACCAAGAGGGAGATTGTTAGGAATATTTTATGGTGTCCAATCTAATTAAATATCTTTGTATTTGTGTAGTTATTAATTAATCGTGTAATACGGGCCACAAATGTGTATCAGCCCGTGGGCTTCCTTGTAACCCGTAAGTTAGCTAACTTCTCATATAAAAGGAGGCTAACTTACGGGAACCCAAAAGATCGAAAGAGGCTTAGAGTTCAGAGGCGTAAAGATAGAGAGAGGAGGGTTTCCGCTGCTCTCCTTCTCCAGGGAGAGGAGCGAGGGTTTATACGGTATACCAATTTTGGCTTTAATCTTCTCGATATCTTTCTATCTGCTTCTTCTTAACTGCTTAGATTGTTCGATTATTAGTATTCTGGGTTTATCAGGGAGTTACAAAGTCTCTTCCCAAACACTAAACAACGTCAAATGCATCCTACTGAGTGCTCCTATTGAGGGGGAGCAAAGAGATCAATGAGAGATAAGTCTTAATGGCTTAGTAAACCCAACTGAGCCTACCCAAGAGACTAAACCGAGTGGAAGTAAGGGTCCAAGAGTGACTAAGACCATAATGAGGGCAGGTGAGACTTAGTCCAAGAGAACTGATGTCTCCTCCTCTAGTTCTATAATTGCTACATCAATCCCAGTCACTGAAATAATCCGAACTCAGCCCATAGGTACAGGTTATGACGTTGTCAGTTCCCAAGTAGAAGACGCTACATTGAGTTCAATAGCGCAAAATGAGCCAAGCCTAAACTACTCGTCCGTCTCCCAATAGATGGTTGTTTCAACCCAACAAGGGGAACCCATCAGTGAACAGCCCCACACTTCTACCCATTGCACGTTAGATCTTCTGTCCACACTCCCAGATGTTTTATCATTTTCTAGGGCACAATCTTCTACTTCTTCACACACTGATACATGCTCATTTCAACCTGTCTTAACAACCAGAGGTACGCCTATGATGGTTGGATGTCCTGCCACACTGAACTCCCCAGCAGGCCATGTCACCGCTATTTTTAGTGATGTTGTGAGAACCGAGTCTACTTTTAGATCGGGTTTTGCACCTTTCTCCAGTTTTTCTAATTTTAGGTAGGATCTAAGGTCTTAACTTCAAATTTTAAAGCTATCCCTTCTTCAAGAACTGCGTCCTATAGTCCCAACAGGCATAGTAGACCAAAGATCACACCTAACTCCATCCATAGGAACTCTTCCATCTACCATCACACCTACCACCACCATCCCCACCTCCACCATCTCCACATCATCTACCTCACACCCTGACCATACCCAAATGAACATTATTGATTTATCCGAGTACTTTCTTGATAGACTCTTATCTGAACCTACCCTTCCACCTCACCTCTTACAAATCCGTGAAATCCTAGCCCTAGCCCCACCTTACATCCCATCCACATCCTGCCATGATCAAGAACGCTTGCCTAAGCATAAGCATGATGACTCCGATGACTCAGATCATCATGAGGGGGAGAAAAAGGCAACATACTTGTGATCCAATCACGTCACAACCTCTCATTCCTTTTTCCACAAGCTCTGAACCATCCACATCTTCCCTGCCTGAACCCTCATCTTCTCAGGACTTTGTGTCCTCTCGAGAACTTCTAGAGGATCATCCTTCATGGATGTTGACCAAGGATTGGAAGGAAGTCCTGACAATGCAACATTGCTATCACCATTGTCTACAGGTTGTCAGAACGAGCAAGTCTCTAGTATGATGAAAACGACAAGTCTCTGTGACCCCGGTGTTATTTTACCCAGTGTTACTACATGTGTCCTCAATGATCCACAGGTTCCACGAGTAGAAAGAAAAACTTATTCTGCTAAGTCCGCTTCTATCCCAATACCAACAGCTCAACCATCATCATAAAGGAAGAAATCTTCAAAGTGAAAAGAATGAGAAGTCAAGAAGGAAGCTGTTGACCTGTTATTGCTTGAATGGGTAGAAGACAATGAAAAGGACAATCTTCAAGAGATGAACAACGAACAAGCTCTTATCAAGCTGAATTACATCCGAGAAGTTAAGAAGAAAGCTGCAGAAAAGTTGATGGGACTGGAACCTGAGGAATATGCTCAAGGAGAATTCTATGACGATCCACTTCTCGATTTTCACATAGTCAAAGATCTGATCAAGAGACACCAAGGTGTATCCAAGATAGAAGACAAGTTTGAAACACCTTGGGAGAATGTCAAGATAATCGTTCCGTATCAAGAAGATCTAAGACCGAGGATTTGGAGAAATGAAAAGAGTATAAAAAAGGTTGACGAGCTTGAGCTGAGAAGACTGGAACACTTGAAAGGAAGTGATGCTTCTGGACACATATGGATGCTATGCAACATGACAACTGATCAGAATGACTCCTATGGACATCGAAAAAGATTAGTAAAGCATTCTGATTCACCGATCATAGGGATTAAAGCTGTAGAGATTCATAATTGTGGTACCGTGTTCTATCCAGTGTATGAGTTTGAACGACAAAATGGCATGATCCAAAGAGTTTCTGAAGCTGATATGTACCATGTTGTTGCAAATGATCTGATCCAATTATTCTATGAGTACAGATTCATCAATTTGAGGGACTTATCACAAAAGAAGAGAGATCTAGGCCTGAATGCAATCAAAAGGTTCATCATGAGATAAGTCAAATATTATTCTCTCTTTGATCTGCAAATGGTCATTGAAAACAATTTTTCAAAAGTGAATATGACTGCTCCGAGAAATAGAGCTCCATGGATCGAGAATTTTGAAGAAGGCACCATCATTACACATCCGGAGACAGGACTCATCTACAGAGATTACAAAGACATCAAGCAGATCCTGCTCTGGGAAGAAATTCACAAGTATTGCGATGGTACACTCAGGATAATAGAAGAACATCTGGAAGAAGCCACGCTGAAGTTGAAGAAATCAGAGAATCTAGATGACCCGATCCAGATTGCTCTCATTGGAGATTTTGCCGAAGCCATAGGAGTCAGACTTGAATTTAGAAGGACTCTCAGACATTATGAAGTCATTCTTGATTACCGGAAGTCATTGTCAAAGACTCAAAGATAATCTGCGCCTCATCGACATTTGAACACAAAGGGGGAGAATGTTAGAATATTATTTTATTGTGTTCAAATTAATTGTATTTTATTTAATGAGTCTTTGTTTTTAATTAGATTAGCTGAGACTTTGTATTAATGAGTCGTTCTATATACTGCTGCTTATGGCTTTATGACGTTAAAAAAAGATTAGCTGAGAGAGAATTAGGCCTGAATTAATTGCTCTACATAGCCCACACACACGGCCCACTCTGTTTCATAATTGTTTTAGGCAGTTCGAACATTGATAAGTCCGTATTACAACACACATTTGATGCATGTTGGGATCGGTTTTTTATGTTTTCCCTAGCTTTTAGGTGTCACAAATCTCAATTTTAGCTCAAGTTATGTGTACCAAGCGTCGGTTTGAGTTTTGTGTTATTTGGAGTCAAAATCAGGAATTTAGAGTCCGACACCGGTGCTTGAAGAGAAATCGGGACAACTTGAAAAGCATTCGTGAGTGAATTGATAGCTTTGGAGGTCACCGGGAGGTTCACCAATGAAGATTTGATGACAAAAGAGCTTTAGGATTGGCTACGGGATCAAAAGAAGACAAATAGAGCTTGAAAACGATGTTCAGAATATCCTTATGTCAATCGTTAAAACATATCTCTTTGTAGAAGCATCCAAAGGACACGATTCAAGTTTCATATGAAATCCAAATTCAAGGGATATAAATCATATGAAGATACCATTGCAAGAATCTGAGAGGAAGAAGGTGAAAACAGACGATGAAGTCAGATGATCCCTGTTGCGATTTCAGAATGAGACATTCCACCATTTTATTCATATCTCTTGATTGGATGATTCAAATCCAATTCGGCAAGTTGTGATGGATAGAGGACTTCATTATCTACAGGAAGTTTTGTCAAATTCGAACTAGAGAAGCCGAAAAACTCACTGGCAGCCACGCATGCGTGCGTGGGCGCCGTGCGTGCCCCCTGGAGTCCTAATTTCGCCCGAATTGCTCCGTTTTTACTATTTAAACAGCCTGTAAACCCTTGTTTTGATGGGGGGAGCTTAGAGAGAGCCCCAGGGATGAAATTTCTTCTACTTTTCCATCTTGTTCTTCAATTCCCTTGGATTATTTGTAAGTTCCATCTTTTTAATTAATTACAATTAACTCTATTCTTCCCAATTCTATTGATTCTTCAATTATGAGTTGTGAGTAGTTTTAATTAGGGATTTGGGATTGATGAAAGGGTTAATCATGATGTATGGCTAGTTTCTTGATGGATTAATTGCATGAATGCCGTTTAATTTGTGTTTGAATAATTTAATTGCTATCTTTCGTAACCTGGTACCGCGGCTAGATTTACAATTGCTTGTAGAATAAATTAAGAGAGATCTAATTTATTCTGAGACACATTCACACACACTTAATCGCTCGCTAAGAGATTAGTAGCGATTAAGGGGCCGTAAGTTTGCTCGTTTTGGCAATAATTTAGGATCCTGTCGCATGAGAGATCAGCCTGGTCCCCTAAATTATTGTACTCTACGCCGCGAGAGTGGTAAGAACTTAGTATTGATTAGCTAGGCTCAATTAAATTAATTTCATGTAATTAAGCCTGATTTTCCAAAAATCCGATTACCCCGGAATCAATCCCTGTTCCCTACTGTCATTAATTAGAAAGAACCCATTAGTTTAATTTCTTTTATTTTAATCGTTCATTCGCATTAGTTAATTTTCCCAATCAATCAAATCTCGCACGACGCATTTATTTTATTTATTTTTAATCGCTGAATTTATTTAATTCTTAATTCCCTTTTGTCCGTCCCTGTGGAGACGATACTCGTACTTACACCACTATTCTACAATCTATTTTAAGTGCGAGAAAACTAACATCTGTTTTTGGCGCCGTTGCCAGGGACGGTGTCGGTTTTAAGGGTTAATTAATTTCAACGAGAATTTTTTAGTTAGTTTTCTTTTTGTTTTCCGTAGGATTTTTCTGTGCTAACCTTTCAGGTATTTTTTGTAAGAGACATGAGATGAACCCATTCAGCCAAATTCTAGGAGGAATTCCTTACCCTCAAACCTCCATGGAATATTCATCATATACGCCAGACCCTCCTTACACTCCCCCCGCAATATTACACTCCTCACCATTATTACTCTCCTTCACCACAAAATATTCTATTTTCCTATTCTTACCTTCCTCCAAATAAGCAACATTCCCAGTATCATTCCCCTCATTATTCTCCTCATTAAAATTACTCTCCAGCACCACAAAATTATCAAAGCCCTTATTCATACCATCCAACCATGCAACCTTGTCTGCCTAAGAATAACTTTTGTTCGTACTGTGGAGGGTGTCATCATATATCTTTTTGCCCCGTTAAACCACCTTATGACCATCCTTACTGGGCAACTGCATACCCCACTTCTTCCTCCCCACAATATACAAAAACAAAAAGCTCAACCATTCCTACATCCTTGCCAAATAATGAGCCACAGAATGAGTGTAAGAATACACTTTCAGAAACTTTTTCTAAGTACCTAAATTATATAAGGGAGAGCTCTTTAGCCATGGAGAAGTGCACTTCAAACATCATGAAGCATATAAATACCATAAGGAGCCATCTGGTAGAAGACCAATTCGAGGAGACCAATAGGGATGATCACGTGAGCGAGTCAGATTATGAAGGTGGGAATATGGTGGATGATACCCTCCCAGATGCTTTTGAAGATCCACCTATTGTTGAACTTGATCAAAATTATAGTAGTCTCGATTTTTTTTTTTCAAGAATACAGGCAAAAGTTTCGAATGGTACAAGCTGTAACCGACGAAGTCACAGATCACTGTGATTTCCATATAGAAACTCCCCAGCCATTTGATTTATCATTAGTCTTAACCCCTGACAAGGAGGGAATGGAGCAGATGAGTCATGACATTGAAGGAGAGTTGGGAAAAGATAATCACGAGCTCCAAGAGAGTGGTAGCAAGGTAGATGATCCCCATGATGAAGGATTCCCGCTCCACATGCAAGATTACTCCTTGTACGTTCGTCCAGGTTTGGATTTCTTTGATCCATTCCTCGGTGATGATATTTCTTTTTGTGTGGAGAATGATCACAACTGCTTGGAGGATATTAATAAGAAGAGTGACGAAATGAATTGGGATGCATTCATGGAGAGTGATAGCGAGTCAAGAGGAGGTGCTCAGAATTTTTATGGTACATTCGAACGAAGAAAAAAGACATTTGTGATACATTTTGAACAAGAGGATGAAAGTTTCATCCTTCACTTCTGTGCTGACGAGGGTTATGAAGACCATGCGCTTCCTAAGTGTTTGCAAGAATTTAAGAATCTGCGTCACTTAATGGCATTTGTTGAGAGGAAGCTGGAGACGTTGATTATTAGTGCACCACTGCAGTCTTTGCTATTTGAGAGCATATGAGGTATCGTCGGGCAAACGACGTTAAAAATAGCGCTTCTTGGGAGGCAACCCAAGTTTAATTCTGCACTTTTGTCTTTGTTTGTTTGCTTTCAAAAAACCCCCGAAAAAAAAGAAAAAAAAATCCGGGGTGTTTTCTGTTTTTGTTTTTGTGTTTGTGTGTTTTGTTTTTGCAGCTTAGGGTCTTATTTTGGGGATGATGCGTCGAGGATCACTTGACTCAGTTTAGTTCTGCACCAACCAGCGCCTTAGGGAAGTTTCTGCAACTCTTATAATCGCCTATTTGTAATGTTGGCTTGAGTTGAGATTGAGCACGCGTGACCCTTTCCTCTTTACCCCTTCTGCATAGTGCATTTTTGGTCATCGAGGGCGATGCCAAAGTTTAAGTGTGGGGGAGTAAATTGGGCATTCGGGCAGTAGTTGTCACATGCGATTTTTAGAGTTAGCATGCGCAGGTGTTAGTTGTATATTCATAGGAAAGTCATGTCAAAAATTTTGAAATTTTTTCTTTAAACTGTGTCTTTGTGAGCTGGCTAGCGTTTTGACTATGCGTTTAGGACATCCTTGAAGTGTTTAGGCTTAAATTGCTTTCATGGTAATCTAGTTGTTGAAAGGATGAAGGCATTAGTCACCCATTGAATTAATTCATAAATCATCCATCCCACTTGAAAAAGTCCTTTAGGAGAAGTCATTTTGAGCCTGACCGTTTATTCTTTACCCAATTAATTGAGCTCCATAGCCCAAATGGCCTGTGTTTCCTTACCTGTGAATATTTCTGACAAAGTCTTGGTGTTTAGGGAACTAGGGCATTAATTTGCTAAGTTTACGGAATTTTTGTAGGAGCCACCGTTGGCACTGTTCTTATGCCCCAAGTGGGATAAGAGCAGTCACTTTTTAGGAATTTGATATTTTTGAGGATTGCATTGTAGGCATGGATTCACGTTGAATAATTGAACCTTAATTGCTAATTTTCCTTGGTGAGGCCGAGATTAGAATGTGGTAATGTCTAGTGAAAATCTGAAAATTGAAAAAAACTAATTGAATAGCTAGACCTCTTACCTTGCGAAAAAGAGAATGGGAGACCCGGTCAAAAAGCGTAAGTGTTCTGCACAATAAGATGAGACTTGGGCATCTTTCGAAAGAATCGGCGTTCTCGTGCCAACATGACAAGGAAACCTGATCTTAATTGATTGAACTTGGAGGCTATTGCAAAAATTAGCATTAGTTCTTCGCGTACTTCAAGTATACGTCAAAGCAACAATGTGCCGCGGCGGTTTAGCTTAGTTGTACACCATGTCTACTCTTTGCATAGGTTTAAGTGATAGTTTCTGATTTGTGGTCTACTAAATTCCCTGATCCTAAGAATAGCCCTGAAATTCCTGAATGCATTAAGTCCTTGTCAGGTTGTTCCAAAACTCTCAAATAAAGGGATTGATTATTCATTCACCATTCATCACCACATTCACAAGTCCTTCTAATCAGTAGCTAGTTTATTAGTGTGCGCTGCCATAATTTTGAGGATGTTGTGAATAATTTTATCATTAATTTTAGCTACAGTACAAAGATGTAGTCTAGCGGAGAATTTTCTTGGTTTTATCTCTCTGTTCTATGAGTATCCTTGTAACTACCTGTGCATGCTAATTGTTTTAATTTCGTGTGGTGATTATCGTAAGTCCCGTTGTTTAGTTTGCTTGAGGACAAGCAAAGGCTTAAGTGTGGGGGAATCTGATAAGTCCGTATCACAACACGCATTTGATGCATGTTGGGATTGGTTTTTTATGTTTTCCCTAACTTTTAGGTGTCACAAATCTCAATTTTAGCTCCAGTTATGTGTACCAGGCGTCGGTTCGAGTTTTGTGTTATTTGAAGTCAAAATCAGGAATTTAGAGTCTGGCACCGGCGCTTGAAGAGAAATCGGGACAACTTGAGAAGCATTCGTGAGTGAATTGATAGCTTTGGAGGTCACCGTAGGTTCACCAATGAAATTTTGATCGACAAAAGAGCAAGAGAAGTTGAGAGAGTCTCTCTGTAGCCAATCGGGCTGTTCTTCTCCGCCAGGTTGGCACCACCACTTGCGGTGGCCGCCACCGCCGGGGCCCTCCTGGCTCCGGCGGGTCTCCGGTTTTCTTGCTTGATTTTTGAGATTGTTTCTTAACTACTTTTGGTGGTTTGGATGCAGCAGGAACTGTGAATTTCGTGCTGTGAGCTCGCCGGAAAAAATGGAGGATGTCGAGCTGAGCTTTGTGGGGTGGGAAAAATCTGGCTTTGATCTTGAAACTGCTAACCTGGATCCGGTGGTTACTCTACTGCTGGTTTGTGCTTTGGGGGATGACCATTGAGGCCTTGGTCTGTCGCAACCGGAGTGAAAACTTTCCGGCGTCTGCAGCGTCTTTCGACATGGCGCCGGTACGGTTGCGGGCTCTTGGTATTCTGAGGAAGTGGGGGGAGGCTTGCCAAGGCGAATCGGAGTCCGGACAGTTTCTTCAAGGTATGTTCTTGTTTCTCCTGCTGCTTTGAAAACGAACTCTTCTCGATGGTCACCCCCTAAAAACTTGAACTCGCTTCTTGTTCGTCAACCAGATTGGTTTCGTTTTTGGGTTTATTGCTTGTATGAACTTTCACCTCGAGTTTTGGTTTTGTGTTCGAAATTTCTCCGGTCTCGTCGTGTAAATGATTTGAGGGTTCTGGGTTGGTTTTGTTTTGCTTTGACCGGAGGACCACCTGTCTCCTCTTAGCCGGAAGTTTTTGCCCCTATTCGGACCTGCGATCTTCTTGATATCCGGACTGATTACCACTGCGCTTGGCCTCCGGAGAGGGTAGGGAGTGACGATTGTGGGAAGGAATGGGGAAGAGGGGGATTCTGGAACGACGTTGGGGGTCTCTTCTTTCTGGCGAGGAGTATGGCTTTGGTCTGAGGTATGAGAGGGTTGCTCTGTTTCTTTTTTAACTCTTGGTCTGCAAGAGAAGATGACCGGGGAAGATTGGTGCGAATATAGTCGCTTCTCACTCTCGGCTACTGATGGCACGCCTTCACTCTGCCGACGCATCTACGCCGCCGGGGATTGCCGGGACCCGGCGGGGAGGGGGTGGATTTTGGGGTTTTCGTGCTGGCTTTTAGTTACTCTCCGGCTGGCTACTATTACTCCTCCGCCGATGCCGCTGGGTTGGCTGCCGGAGCCCGGTGGGGGTGGGGGGGATCGTCGTTTGGGAGGTGGCAAGTTCATCCGTCTGAGATTTGGGTTTCCAATGGTCCGCCGTCGTTGTTTGGATGCTGCTTCGCCGGTGTAAACGAGGGAAGTCCGACGTCATGGCTGACGCAGCAACTGGCGTGCTCTGATTGGCCAGCTGGTTTCTGACAAAACCTGCCCGTCCTTGACCGTTCTGTCGAGTACTGTTGAAACACGTGGGATTGAATTTTGAACCGTTGCGGCGCGGATGAGAACAAAATGCTAAGGCTGGACGACTTCTCCAAACCCTAGGCCGTTGCTGGGTTGCGGACAATGGTGGGCTGGGCTTCGCTGCTGCTGAAGAAAATTAGTGGACCGCGTTTTTGCTGTTGAATTTAACGCTGGGCTTGGGTTTTTCCGAACCCAGTTGATGTGATGGACTGTTTTGATTGCCTTTGGACTGTTTTTGCTGATGGTTTTTGTTACTAAGCCGGGGTCTGTCCCGTGCTAGTTGTTGGACTTATTTTTGCTACGTGCTGGGGCCTGTCCCGTGCCGTTTTGACTCCAAAAATTTCTCTCTTCCCCCCTTACCGCGAGGTGGGGGGGTGCGGATACGGTAGATACTTTTTTAGGTTAGCTTGCTAGCTTAGATAGTTTTGATGCATTGTACATGCTATTTTTTGGATCTATATACTTACATTTTATCCATTGATGACAAAAGAGCTTTAGGATTGGCTACAGGATCAAAAGAAGACAAATAGAGCTTGAAAACGATGTTCAGAATGTCTTTATGTCAATCATTCAAACATATCTCTTTGTAGAAGCATCCAAAGGACACGATTCAAGTTGCATATGAAATCCAACTTCAAGGGCTATAAATCATATGAAGACACCATTGCAAGAATCTGAGAGGAAGAAGGTGAAAACAGACGATGAAGTCAGATGATCCCTGTTGCGATTTCAGAATGAGACCTTCCACAAGTTTATTCATATCTCTTTATTAGATGATTCAAATCCAATTCGGCAAGTTGTGGTGGATAGACGACTTCATTATCTACAACTTGCATGAAGAAAGTTTTGTCAAATTCGAACTAGAGAAGCCGGAAAACACACTGGCAGCCACTCACGCGTGTGTGTGGGGGACGCACGCGTGCGTCTAACGTTTTTTACGCGCAAGTCTGTCGGAAGCACGGACGCCACACACGCGTGCGTGGGCGCCATGCGTGCCCCCTGGAGTCCTAATTTCGCCCGAATTGCTCCGTTTTTACTATTTAAACATCCTGTAAACCCCTGTTTTGATGGGGGGAGCTTAGAGAGAGGCCTAGGGACGAAATTTCTTCTACTTTTCCATCTTGTTCTTCAATTCCCTTGGATTTTTTTGTAAGTTCCATCTTTTTAATTAATGATAATTAATTCTATTCTTCCCAATTCTATTGATTCTTCAATTATGAGTTGTGAGTAGTTTTAATTAGGGATTTGAGATTGATGAAGGGGTTAATCATGATGTATGACTAGTTTCTTGATGGATTAATTGCATGAATGCCGTTTAATTTGTGTTTGAATAATTTAATTGCTATCTTTTGTAACCTGGAACCGCGACTAGATTTACAATTGCTTGTAGAATAAATTAAGAGAGATCTAATTTATTCTGAGACACATTCACACACACTTAATCGCTCGCTAAGAGATTAGTAGCGATTAAGGGGTCGTAAGCTCGCTCGTTTTGGCAATAATTTAGGATCCTGTCGCATGAGAGATCGGCCTGGTCCCCTAAATTATTGTACTCTACGCCGCGAGAGCGGTAAGAACTTAGTATTGATTAGCTAGGCTCAATTAAATTAATTTCATGTAATTAAGCCTGATCTGCCAAAAATCCGATTACCCCGGAATCAATCCCTGTTCCCTACTGTCATTAATTAGAAAGAACCCATTAGTTTAATTTCTTTTATTTTAATCGTTCATTCGCATTAGTTAATTTTCCCAATCAATCAAATCTCGCACGACGCATTTATTTTATTTATTTTTAATCGCTGAATTTATTTAATTCTTAATTCCCTTTTGTCCGTTCCTGTGGAGACGATACTCGTACTTACACCACTATTCTACAATCTATTTTAAGTGCGAGAAAACTAACATCAGTCATCTCCCTATAAATATAGGCTGAGATGGCCGAAAACTGCCAAGTCTCTACACATTCTGTTTCCGCATATTATTCTGGTAGAGCACATAGATTAGAAATTGTCTCTCTAGTTCATTCGAGTACTGTGTATTGTTCATCATGGATTTATCATCATTAATACACGGTATACATTATTGGTGAATTTCTCTTCTACTGTATTAGTTCTTCTTCTTATTAGTATATTCGACTGTTGCATCTGGGCATAACTCACACAATTTTTGTCAACTTTGACATTATCAGGCTTTAAAGAGGGTAGTTTCTGCCATTTTTTCCATACTTGGTAGAAATTACTCTTATTTAGGGAATCAAAACATGGTCCTATTTTATAATTTCAAAACAGTTTTACTCCTATTCAAGCCAATTTCTAAATATAATTCCATTTTATATGTGGCCTTAGAACCATTATATGATCATTCATTACTATTTTCTTGTGACTTTGACATAACTAATATGCTCCCTACCTTACCTAAATTTTACTTGACAGGAGTAACTGCAATTACTATAAGGTGGTGATTGATTTCTAATTAGATGTCTGTTATTAATTAAATAACTAAATAGAGAGACATAATCATTCATTTGTGTCTCTTCTTTAATAAACAAACGAAATGACACATCGTTTAGTCATGCCTCCTCTCTTATGTTCTCATTATAAACTATAAATAACACTAAATTAATTCTATTGGGATATTGAGGTACGTCCCAGGAATCCGGCCCAAATATCCTTGGAGCCCAACGAACACTAGGCAAAACGGTATACTCTTGAATGGGTCCAGTAGTCCGACACGAATATTCCGTTCAGTACTTCCCGGAGGGGTTGAATCGCATACTTGGGTAGGAGGGAATGTCATCCATGGCTATTGATTACATTGGTCCAAGGAACTAATAGAGAAGCCTTGCAAGTGGCAGGGGCGCATTTAATACTAGAGTATGGGCAATCAAGTGGAAAGCGTGGGTGTACAGGTGGCAGGAAGATCCTCCATTCACGAGTAGCCACGTCATCCATCTCACCCACCCACATCTAGACTTTGTACTAGCAACTGGACTGTAACTCCCATTCGACCATTTCTCTGTAATTAGCATAATTACGCTAATACACATGGCTATTGAGTCATTACCTTGGTCAAAACCTTTCCCTAATTAGTTTATTTCGTGGCCAAGATGCTTTTTATTTAAGAAGCTTACATCGATATTCATAGGGTTGTGTTGGGCCTTTGGATCTAAACGAATTAACTTCAACAAATTCTATGAGACATATTAATCCATCCATCAATAACTTAAACATCGTAACGAGAATCATGCCTACAGATTTTTAATAGCCTAATTAATACGAATATTATATGTTTACCCAAAGGTGACTTTTGATATTCATATGGCGTGATTTATTAAAATAATTTACGGACAATTTTTTGAACCACATGTTTATTGGACATAGCCAACACAAATCCAACATTCAAGTAGGGCCTTAATTTAGTCTGTTTTGATGTTAATATGGTTGATCTTCAACATGGTGATTGCCTAATATGTATTAATTCGCTTTTGTTCTTCTAAATTTATATATATGTCCTAATTGCAATGATCTAGTGACAAATTTAAGTCCTGATTATGGGATTTAACATCTGACTGGAACTAACTTCGCGTCATGGCGAGATGTTGTCAAGCTAACTCTTTGAGCGATGGATTTAGACTGTCTTGAGGCACGATCCTCCCGCTCCACTCTCTTATCAAAGCTCATAAGAGCAAAAACGAGTGCATGAACGGGGGGAAACGATCAAATAGGACATTATCTCTCATGGTCATAAACAATTCCATCTTGGCTGCCATTCACGGAACCACACCGGACTTAAAAAATGCTAAAGAATATATGGTCTCCATTGAAGAGCAATTTAAAATCACCTCCAAGTAACTTGCGAGTACTTCTATTCTAAAGATGTTGACCACGAAGCACAATGGTGTGAGCAATGTACTGAGCATGAATATCATGATGATGAGCGACATGGCCCATAAACTTAAAAGCACGGACATGGAAATATATGAGGGTTTTTAGTGCATTTTTATAATGACCTCTCTTCTAGCATTATTTGGTCCTTTTGACGGGCACTTTGTCATAGTGCGTCAAAATAATTTTCAATACTAACACTTATATGTAGTATAGCGTAGTAGAGTTCGTATCCACAGGGAAATGAATACTTCTCTTTTTATGAACTAATAATTAAAGGGGGGTTTTGGGGTTGAATGATTTAATTTAATAAGAAACTAAGATGAACGACTTATATGAGATTTAATTCAAAGATAAAAAGGACTTGGCATTGCTACTTTCCACTTGTTGATATATTTTAGTCGATCATTGTTATATCTATAACTTATTCCCTCTCGAATACTCAATCGAGGAGTATATCCAATTCATCGAGGGTAGTTATTAACAACGACCATTCATTAATAACCCTTACTATTAGTCAAGTATAGAATACCGCCATATGCCGACTTGATAGTAGCATTTAATCTCTTAACTCCTTGATGAAATCAATTGAGACTGATAACCTCAACACAATGGTTTCGGTTTAACCAACAAAATTAATCCCTCTTAAGTTTATCAACCACGACCGTGGATTAATAAACCGAAGTTACTTACTTGTGAAACCATCAACGATTAACCATCGGTTCGTCGACCGTTTCTAGTAATAATTAATATATGAAACAAAACTAATTGATCCTTTAAGTAATGTTCAAAATACTAATATGAAATATGAATATGAATTAATTAATATTCAAGGAAGAATATTATTAAAGGAGATGAATCCTACTATAATTAATATCAAGATTTTAACTAATTGTCATCTTAGCAACACTCCCCAACATTAATATAGAGGAAGAAAATACTACTCTAACTAATGTCAAGATGTTAACTAATTGTCATCTTAGCAACACTCCCCAACATTAATATAGAGATAGTATTAAGGAAAGAACTAATAATTAATATTCAAGGGAAGAAGTTAAGAAAATAACTCACAACTTTAATAATCAACAAGCTTCAAGAGCAACACCAAGAAACGGAAGTTTAGCTCCTCATGTGGAGACTAAACATAGCTAGAAAAATATAAAGAAATGCTATTCTAAACTGAGCTTAAGAGTATGGAAGAAGGGATGATTTTTAGAGAAGAAAAAGTGTGCTATTTATAGGTGTTTTTCAACACCTTTGGCTGGGTACCCGACGGGTCAAGTACCTACCCGACCGGGTCCGGTCAAAACAGATATTTTCCACGTTCTGGTGATCTTCGTACGTCGGGTTATCCCCGGTCAAGTCTCACCCGACCGGGTGAGGTATAGGGCCCGACCGGGCCAAGCAGTTTTGTTGCTTCTTCGGTTGTTAAATCTTGCCCGACCGGGTGGGGATTTCTACCCGGTCGGGTTTTGCTCCTGGGCAGTCAAATTTCTTGATTTCTTCTCTTCAAAGTCCTCTTTTCCAACACCATAAATCCTAAATCTACTTTACAACTTATAAATGAAGATTAAAATACAATTACAACTAAAATCACACAAATGTTTACAAACTAAATAAAACGATAAACAAAACACACAAATCCAACATAAAAACATATACTTATGCACTACTAATTAGTGCATATCAAACATCCCCACGCTTAAACCTTTACTCGTCCCGAGTAAATCAAATCCAGTCCAAGAAGTCCTTAAAATGACAAGAGTATCAACACAAAAATCCAAGAGTGTTTTTAGAAACACATAAAGTATATCCCCAAAAATATAACAGTAAAGAGGGGTCTTCAACTCCATATTTCTTATCAACCTCAACTTTTTTTCATTACCCTTAGGATCCTGCAAAAATAAAAGAAAATACTTTCTCTCATTCTCTCATTTTGCCTAGGTGCCCTTTCGGGTTTTCATCCCAGCTTCCCACATTTTTCTGTTTTAATCCCCACAACTCACTCTTATTTTTGCTTTATTTTTGCTTAAGTTGCCCTTTCAGGTTTTCAACTTAACAAGCTTTTTTTAGAAGAAGGATAAAGACTATGAATGTGAGTATTCCATGGAACTCTCCCCCCAAGCTAACCAAAGCACTGTCCCTAGTGCTCATCTTCAAGACGTCATAGAAGATCAACCCTTTTTGTGGTGCCATTTCTTTCTCTGTTGGTTGAGCAAAATTCTGACTTGGTGTAGATAAAGTTAGGGAATTCAGGTATTGGGTTATTTTGTGGGTTTTGCTGGTAAAGAAATGAAAAAACAATGGAGAGAGTAAGAAGAGTATGTACTTAGTTTGTGGATTTGGTAGATGGTTGAGGTGTGAAACTGTAACTATGGAGGGTTTTGGGGTGTTGGGTTCGAATTATGTGAAGACGAAAGGGGGCGATTCATTTTTTTTTGAGAAATGGCCTGGTTTCCAAAAAATCTAGATACCCGGCCGGGTGGGGTATTGTACCCGGTCGGGTGATCCATCCCAGGGATCGGGTTATGATATTTCCCATTTACCCGGTCGAGTTTGTTTTCCCAGGGGTGGCAGTAGCTCCCCTTTGTGATAACCCGGTCGGGGTTTATGAAGCACCCGGTCGGGTATATCATAATTTTTCTATTTATTTTCTGCCTCGCCCGGGTGACACGACGGGTGATGAGTTTTATGAATGGACCCGACCGGGTTGGGTTTCATACCCGACCGGGTTCAATCCCCAGGTCTTTTTTTCTTATTTTTGAAAAGTGGAAAAATAAAATAAAACAAGTAAACGTACCTTGCATGGGTTGCCTCCCAAGAAGCGCCTCGTTTAACATCGCGGCACGATGCTATTTTCTCTACTTCAATCTTTCATGTTCAGGTCATGATGACCCATCCTCTGCACATTTCTACCCCGGTGACTCTTATAGAAGAGCTCAATTCATCGACCACCCATTTTGACAATCTTTCCAGGATCAAATATCCGGATTCCTATTGCTTTATGTTGTAAGAGTGAGGGAAAATTTGTACTGATTAGCATGGTCAATGGAAAGGGTTTTGATCTTGGTGGCATGAGAAGGGGTATCAAATGTTTACTTAACTCCACTGTCATTTCCTGCATATTGGTGAATGAAAAGAAATCCAAATGATATTCTCTCGGTTTTTGCAACCGCGACAAGTACATTTGAATTACCCTCACATTTGCTGAGGATTTCATCTTTGTACTTCTCAACCCTTTCTGTTTCCCTTAGAGCCTCAAGAAATGGTGGCATGTTCTCAGGAATGGCCGGTGATGGAGTTGAGTTTTGGGGTTTCTCCTCCTCTGGTTGAGCTCCCTCCGTAAGCTCCTCTTCTTCTTCCTCCTTGCCAATGTGGTTCACAATGTATGGCACTTGTTTCAATTGATTCTCCAAGCTCAGTTCTTTGAGCACTGTTTCTTGCGGGTATTGTGACATATCTTGTTGCATTTTTATCACATTGATAGTGAGAGCTCGCATCATGTCTTCAGTGGACATGCTGGAATAAGAACTTGAGTATGGGTTATATGTGTTGGAGAATGAATCATACCTCTCTTGGAAACCAACATCATCACTCTGTTCAAAGTATTCTTCTTGAAGCTTTGGGAAAAAATCCGTAAGATGCCTTTGTGACATGCAAATGTTGCAGGCCTTGGTATCTTGAACTTTTGAGCATAAGAGAAACTCCTTTACTAAAAAAGTCAAGCTAGAAATTTGACTCTCTAGCGATGATGTGTTGGTATCCATTTACTCATATAAGCTTAGAAAATAGAAAAGGTAAAAGCTCTTTATTTATTTATTTTTTGATTTTTATGAGATAAAATAAAAAGAAAAATAATTTCCTATCCCCGGCAACGACGCCAAATTTGACGGGCACTTTGTCACGGTGCGTCAAAATAATTTTCAATACTAACACTTATACGTAGTATAGCGTAGTAGAGTTCGTATCCACAGGGAAAGGAATACTTCTCTTTTTATGAACTAATAATTAAAGGGGGGTTTTAGGGTTGAATGATTTAATTTAATAAGAAACTAAGATGAACGACTTATATGAGATTTAATTCAAAGATAAAAAGGACTTGGCATTGCTACTTTCCACTTGTTGATATATTTTAGTCGATCATTGTTATACCTATAACTTATTCCCTCTCGAATACTCAATCGAGGAGTATATCCAATTCATCGAGGATAGTTATTAACAACGACCGTTCATTAATAACCCTTACTATTAGTCAAGTATAGAACACCGCCATATACCGACTTGATAGTAGCATTTAATCTCTTAACTCCTTGATGAAATCAATTGAGATTGATAACCTCAACACAACAGTTTCGGTTTAACCAACAAAATTAGTCCCTCTTATGTTTATCAACCACGACCGTGCATTAATAAACCGAAGTTACTTAGTTGTGAAACCATCAACGATTAACCATCGGTTCGTCGATCGTTTCTAGTAATAATTAATATATGAAACAAAACTAGTTGATCCTTTACGTAATGTTCAAAATATTAATATGAAACATGAATAGGAATTAATTAATATTCAAGGAAGAATATTATTAAAGGAGATGAATCCTACTATAATTAATATCAAGATGTTAACTAATTGTCATCTTAGCAACACTCCCCAACATTAATATAGAGGAAGAAAATACTACTCTAACTAATGTCAAGATGTTAACTAATTGTCATCTTAGCAACACTCCCCAACATTAATATAGAGATAGTATTAAGGAAAGAACTAATAATTAATATTCAAGGGAAGAAGTTAAGAAAATAACTCACAACTTTAATAATCAACAAGCTTCAAGAGCAACACCAAGAAACGGAAGTTTAGCTCCTCATTTGGAGACTAAACATATCTAGAAAAATATAAAGAAATGCTATTCTAAACTGAGCTTAAGAGTATGGAAGAAGGGATGATTTTTTTGAGAAGAAAAAGTGTGCTATTTATAGGTGTTTTCAACACCTTTGGCCGGGTACCCGACCGGGTCAAGTACCTAACCGACCGGGTCCGGTCAAAATCAGATATTTTCCACGTTCTGGTGATCTTCGCACGCTGGGTTGTCCCCGGTCAAGTCTCACCCGACCGGGTGAGGTATAGGGCCCGACCGAGCCAAGCAGTTTCCTTGCTTCTTCGGTTGTTATATCTTGCCCGCCCGGGTGAGGATTTTTACCCGGTCGGGTTTTGCTCCTGGGCAGTCAAATTTCTTGATTTCTTCTCTTCAAAGTACTCTTTTCCAACACCATAAATCCTAAATCTACTTTACAACTTACAAATGAAGATTAAAATACAATTACAACTAAAATCACACAAATGTTTACAAACTAAATAAAACGATAAACAAAACACACAAATCCAACATAAAAACATATACTTATGCACTACTAAGTAGTGCATATCACCTTTCAAAAGAAATTACAACACTCAAAGGGACAAATGATAAATGAGTGAACTCATAGCCATATGTGTATAAGAGGAGGAATGCCTAAAGATTTAAAATCTCGATGTTGCTAATATGACAAGCACAAACACAAGAAAAAGGAAAGACAAATTTAATACCGGAAAAAGCTCAAAGATTGAAAAAGTAAATGCAATTATAGCTTCTGTCTCTACCGCTCGTAGGGGTATTTTATGTTGCCAATTCTGCCTTAAGAAAGGCCATAGCCAAACTTAAGGAGTGGCTAATGAAGAAAGTTAATCATCTATTTATAATTTATGAGTCCTTTAATAATAAGTTCTCATAAACATATGGTAGGTTGATTCTGGTTCTATGGTACATATTACAAACTCGTTACATTGATTCCATACAATCCAAGGGTTCAAAAGAAACCAAATAATCATTAAATTGGGAATGTTAATCATCTAAGTGTAGAAGCCATAGGAACCTTGCAATTAGTTATGCAATGTGGTCATTCTATTAACTTATATGACACTCTTTATGTGTCAATGATGACTCAGAATCTAGTATCTGTACAAAAGTTAGACAATGATGGATATTATGTAAATGTTGGTCCCTGTTTGAACAGATGATAATCTAACAACAATATAACACAGAGAGAATCACATAATAGTATTGCAATATGATGATCTTGAAACCCTCAATGGTATACCGTGTAAACCTTTTACATAATGATCTATGCACTACAGCTCAAAAGGTCGAATATTGAAGTTAACGCAAACCTAATCCTTACGCGCTTATATATAGGCGAAGGTAGGTTTGCGTACAGGCTTTACGCCAGGAATATGGGCCTGACAACTTTTGCCCCATATTCTTTATACCCTAATAAATACAAAGCACAAATACATAAGGTATAATACGGCTAAGCTATTACAAGACAAATGACAAACTTGATTCAGAACATAATAGCCTTCAACAATTCCCCCCTTTGTGATCAAGTGCCGTCTTGTTCTATCTCTGAGCTTTATAGTAACTTCTTCGAATCTTCAGCGCATGCTCATACAGTCTCAGTGACCTTCTTTTGTCGAGTCGTTCGTTTATGGCTTTGAGAATGGTTTGTAATCGGTCGTGCTCTTTTAGCTCTTCATCTGTAGCTTCAACAAGTCTTTGATCAAGATCTTCCTTTATTGGTCGCAGCTTGTTCTCAATGATCCTAAATGTCCCATCGCAATATTTGTGAATCTCGCTAGTAACCATCAGGCGCATTTGTTGTTTGTGATTTAGATATACCACTGCAGGCGGAGTTTCAAAAATATGATAAGCATTGAATTCTTCGAGCTCCTGTCCGTACAGTATAGGTCTTTCCAGGTTTGCCTTAGTGACATTGTTTTCAATCGCCATTTGGAGATCATGAGCTATGTGAAACCTGACTTGTATAAGCATGAATCTCTTGATTGCATTGAAGCCTTCTCTGCAGACTCTGTCATGGATGATTGGAAGATATCTGCAAGACATGAACATCTGATAGACATCGTCCATTTTGAGCATCATGAAATCATTTTCTTGACAGATAAATTCACCGGAGTTTGTGCGGCAAACCCTGAAACTGTAGAATTTGATGGTGTGATGGTCCTCTTCTTGCACTTTTAAGATCTCACAGATTGGATGTATGCTTGTCCGTAGATCCTTTTCCAAGACTTCTCGTTATTTACCACTGGATCTATGACAAAGCATATGTAGATGTTGCCTACTTGCTTTCCCTTAAGATGTGTGAGTCCTCGAAGTTTCAGCTCGTCAAGTTGCTTCACTTTTTCCGGTTTGCGCCATATTTGCCTTCTGAGTTCTTCTTGGAAGGGAGAATTTATCCGCACGTTTTCCCAGAGCTTCTCCTTTTTGGGCATTCGAGTCGCTGATCGTCTAACCGTAGATTCAAGCACCTTGGAAGTTTTCTGATGATCCTCCTCTTCTTTGAGTTCCTCTTCATCAAGCCTTATAATGTCAGCAACACACTTTGCAATCAGTTCTCGAATATACCAACATCATTTCATTTCATACTGTTCTTCTTCTTGTCTAATATCGTCCCACTCCGTCCATTTGCGGGGTCATTTGTCATGTATAACGAGTTCTTCTAGTTCATCGTGAATATCTATCAACGGAGAGGTAGGAGATACTGTTGCTGCCGCTGCTTGCACCTTGTCATTGGAAGTACGACCGGGTTCACTCGAATTTCCCGTTGACATAAGTTTTGAACTGGGTTCTGACTGATTGCCTGATTGTAAGGATGTACCTGAGGTAACATCATCAGGACTTCCGTCCCCTCCTCGATCAGTATCTCTTGGAGATAAGCCTCGGGATGTTGACCGATGGACTGATTGTAAGGATGTACCAGATGTAACATCATCAGGAGTTCCATCCCCTCCTCGGTCAGTATCTCTTGGAGATAAGCCTTGAGATGTTGAGTCTAGCTCGACCGGGCTAGATAGGTTGGCTTGGTTTTGGTTGGGGGTAGGTGGTTGTTGGTTAGTTGAGGATGAGGGTTGGTTTGGCTGCGGAGTGTGGCTAGTGGAGGCAACATGCTCAAGTGTCTGTGGCCGCTTGTTCTCCCCCTCATGAGGTTCCGAATCATCAGGGTCATCATGTGAACGTTTGTGGCCATGGGGACTTTCACGGCAAGCGCGGGGTTGTGGACGATCATGTTTGTAGAAGACCTAACGAAGGTCGCGTTGGGAAGGAGTAAGGTCACCTTCTTTGGTCTTAAGGATCCTAATGAATAAGAGATCAGATAGCTCAATGAAGGACATGTGGTAGGAATTGGGTGTGGTCGAAGGGGGGGATGATACTAGTTCTGTATCATGGGTTCCCCGAGAAGGTGAAAGGATGGAAAGTGGGGCGGTAGAGTGGTTAGAAGTGATAGGGGTAGGTAACTATTGGGTGTGAGAGAGTATAGGCTCACATGTAGAATGAGGTGTTGGTTGCTGAGTCTGAACCGTCGGGGTGTTCTTGAGTTCTTGTGCAAGAGCGGTCATTGCGTCTTGCACCCATGGTTTGATGGTGGAATCCATGAAATGATTCAGAAGAATGGTAATGTCTTCAAAGGTTGGGGTACCAGTTAGAGGGGTTGTAACTGTTGTCACAACATCAGTGAAGAGAGCTGATGTGTGGCCTGCGTTCAATGATTGAGTCATTTGCTGCGTAGTAGGACTTCCGACCGTCATTGTTTGCACTCTGGTCGTTGCATTCAGGGTGTGTGCACCTGTCTGTGAAGTGTATAGTGTAGGTGTCCTAGAAAAATCGAAAAATGTGGGAATGGTGACACCTAGACTCGATGTGTTAGAAGGAGGGGTTGTGGCCTCGGGCGGTTGGCCACTAGTTCTCTTAACAGATTCAAAAGGAATCAGTAAGGAGGGTAGTTCCCGTGATTTTGAAACTACTGCCTGTTGGGAGGCTGCAGAGTGGGTGAGAGATGGCTGTGCGTGCGTAGTTGAACCAGATGCTGTGACTTCTACCCGGGAACCGAAAAGATCGGCTCCTGAACTTAGGGGTTTGGTTCGGCTTATCTGGATGAAGGGTTGGCAGTTGGCGAAGATGTTCAGATCTACCTCGTCGATCAAACTCCTTTTGATGAGTCGCTTTTGCTTAGGCTCAGAGGATAGAGGAATGTCATTTCGTATCTTTGCACGTTTCTCTCGGATCTGTTGATCTTGTCATGCACGCTCTTTGACTGATGAACAGTGACCAAAGGATCTGTGTTTGGGTGCTGTGCAGACCGAGTCTCTTTGATAGTGAATGTGTTGGGGCGAGATGCTATTACAGCCTGGGCCTCTTCAGCAGTAATCTTTTTGGTCGGCTCGGCGATCATCTTTCCTTTCCGTATCATTTCATATGTAGCCTCAATGCCGTCATCGTCATCATCATCATCATCCTCATTATCACTCCATGTGGCCACGCTATCGGATGCTTCCCCATAAGCCTTTTTTGTGGCCGGGCTCGATGGTTCATTGGCAGGTTCCTCAGCGTTCATCGGGGTGCCCTCAGTGGTCTGAGTCCTCTCGGAAGAGTTGTCAGATATTTCTTCATGGGGCCAATGCACCACTGGTTTATGTGGTTTTTTGGCTCTCTTGAGACCCTCACATGCACTCGGTTGAGTCCCTTGGGTAGGCCCAGTTGGGTTTCGCTGAACCATAGGGACTGTTCTCTCAATGACCTCTTTGTATTGAACAACTGCTGGATTCGAGGCGTTGACGAGGCTGAGCAGGAAGTTTGGAATGCACAATCCAGGAGTGGTATGTTTATCAGCCTTGACATATTGAAGTTTGGGAGCAGCAAAATGTGGCTCATCACGACGCGCTGGAATGGACTGGTGGGCTTGCATAGTTTAATGGATGAGGAGACCGAGCCACCTGGCATAGGGAATGGTGCCCGTTTTGTTTTTCTCTTTGGCCTTTACCAGATCCATGAGCTCAGTGAAGAACAGATGAGCCATGTCATAGTTTTTGTTGAATGCAATTCCGTGGAAGATTTAAAGAATCTGCTTGTTGCATTTGTCGAATCCGGCATGCTTTGGTGAGAGGCATTTGTTGACGAGACCGAAAAGACTCTTCCATGGGTGTCTGAGATTGGCCCCACGGAAGTTTGACAGCATTGGAAGCAGCGAGTCATAGGCGAGACCCTCTATGTCCTTGAGCATATCTTTGATAGTTGGAAGGGGATCATAGGCATCGTGTGCTGGCAGCCTTAAAGTGGACCGTAGAGTGGATGGGGTCAGTATCACTCTCATGTTATTCAGCTTTGTCATTATTTTGGTTCGGTCCTTCACTATCTCTGTATGCATGTGCCCCCAGAACAGCTGCAGGTATATCTCTGGCACTGGCTTGGCGTTGTGAAATGCGGGCCAGAGGTAGTGCCCTTTGATGATAGCCGGGATGACGGGGTCCTGGCACTTAAACACCGTCAGATCCAGCTGGTAGTTGTTGTCCAGCACTTTGATCTAGTTCTCTCTGGGAAAGAGTGTCATCAATTGTTGCTTCTTTTGTGCCTGACATAATGAACTGAAAGAGCATGGGGTCAGCACATTAGTCCTTTTATTTTTGGTTGTTTTCTGGATTTTCTGATGTTTTTGGGTTTTACAAAAAATGGAGCAGGTGGACTTCGACGAAAATCTGCTAAGGCAAAAACTCGAATTTTGGATCTCGAGGTTTAAATCTCGAGATTTCAATCTTGAGGTTTAAATCTAGAGATCTCAATCTTGAGGTTTAAATCTCGAGATCTCAATCTCGAGGTTTAAATCTCGAGATCTCAATCTCGAGGTTTGAAACTCGAGATCAAGATTTCGAGGTTTAAATCTCGAGGTTTAAATCTCGAGTTCTCAATCTCGAGGTTTGAAACTCGAAATCAAGATTTCGAGGTTTAAATCTCAAGATCGTGATCGCGAAGATGAAACGACGAGATCAAAAACTCAAAATCAAACCTCGAGAACTGATTTCTCGAGTTCGCCTCTGAGATTAACGACGATATCAACCTGCAATTTCAACAAAACATATATAATGATAATAAAAAATCAACAAAATAAAAACTATTTCGAGTTCGTTTTTTTAGGGGTTTAGAACTCGAGATTCTGAGAAAGTTTGAGTCAGAGAGGAACAGTTGATTGAGGATCGGAAACATCAGTACTACCTTTTTGTGAGATATTGCGAGAAAAACAGATCGAGTTTTTGGAAAAAGAATTTCAAGAGGAATAGATCAAGATCTGAAGGATTTCGAGCTCTGGACTTCGAGAGGAGGAAAGTGAAATCGTAAGGAAGAAGAAAAACTCAAAGCCCTATATATATGTGAGAAAATGGTGTGGGCTTTGCGAGAATCGGTATTTGGGCCCGTATGCTTATGCTGGGCCCAATCCAGATTATGAAAAGAGTCCAGCCCCCCTCCCCCCCAGAAGAGAGAAAAAAATACACATACATGCTACACACATTTTTTTTTGTGATTTTTCTGATTTTCTCCCCCTTGACACATGCAACACACACACTCTGTTTTTGTTCTTTTTCAATTTTCTCCCCCTTGATGTATGCAACACACTCAATATACAGATGCAACTCACACACTATTTTTTTTCTTTTCTCTGCTTTTCTCCCCCTCAACACATGCAACTCACGCACACTATTTACAAGGCACTCCCACACAATGTTATATACTTGTGGAGATAAGATTTTACGGTCTCGAGGTTCAACATGCCCAGTTTGGATACCAGGAACGGGAAACGTTTTTCATCTAGAGCCTTAGTGAACAAATCAACCAGCTGAAGCTCGGTGCTCACGAAGTACATATCAATATCTCCTTTCTCCACGTGGTCTTTGATGAAATGGTAGCGCAGGTCGATGTGTTTGGTGTGGGAGTGATGAACTGGGTTGCTGGTTATAGCAATTGCACTCTGAGAGTCACTGTAGATTGAGATATGGCAGAATGTGTAACCGTAGTCTTTCAGCTGAGTCTTCATCCATAATATTTGTGAACAACAACTATCAGCCGCGACGTATTCTGCCTTAGCTGTAGATGTTGATACACAGTTCTGCTTCTTGGAAGACCAGCAGACTAACTTATCACCCAGAAATTGAGCACCTCCTGATGTTCTCTTTCTATCCATTCGGCAACCAGCGAAATCAGCATCTGAGTATCCGATTAGGTCAAAACCTGAATGCTTGGGATACCAAAGGCCTAAGTTCACTGTGCCTTTCAGGTATCTCAAGATCCTTTTTACAGTTGTCAGATGAGATTCCTACGGATTTGCTTGAAATCGAGCACATAAGCATGTGGAGAATACAATGTCAGGCCTGCTAGACGTGAGATACAACAAAGATCCAATGATGGCCCTATAGTTTGTGGCATCCACTGGTTTCCCTGTAGGATCTGAGTCCAGTTTGTTGTTGGGGGACATAGGGGTCTTCATGGATGGTTTGCCATTAATGTTGAATCATTTCAGAATATCCAGAATGTACTTGGACTGGCTGATAAAAATGTCGTCTTATAGCTGGCGCACTTGCAGACCTAGGAAGAAATTCAGCTCTCCCATCATGCTCATTTCGAACTTTGTTTTCATCAGTTCTTCAAACTGTTTGCACAGACGCGGATTTGAAGAGGCAAAGATGATATCATCGACATAGATCTAAATCAGAATGATATCAGACTTCTGCCTCTTGATGAACAGTGTAGTATCAATCTTTCCTTTCGAGAAGCCTGAATCAATCAGAAATTTAGTCAAGGCATCATACCAGGCTCTCGGCTCTTGCTTCAACCCATAGAGCGCCTTCTTTAACTTGTACACGTGATCAGGGTATGTGGGATCTAGAAATCCTTCGGGTTGAGCAACATAGACTTCTTCCTCTAGAACTCCGTTTAGAAAGGCTGTTTTCACGTCCATCTGGAAGACGGCGAAGTTCTTGTGTGCCACGTAAGCAAGAAAGAGGCGAATTGCTTCAATTCTTGCTACGGGTGCAAATGACTCATCATAGTGTATGCCCTCTTGCTGATTGTAACCCTTCGCAACCAGCCTTGCTTTATTTCACACAATGATTCCCTCTTCGTCCCTCTTATTCTTGAATACCCATTTTGTGCCAATAATGGTCTTCTTCTGGGGTTTAGGCACGAGCATCCATACGTCAAGTCTTTCAAACTGATTGAGTTCATCTTGCATGGCAATCACCAAATCAGGATCGATTAGTGCTTCAGAAACTTTTGTAGGTTCAGACTGACTTAAAAAAGAGGCAAAGAGGCATTCATTCACAGTAGCAGATCTTGTGCAAATACTACGATTTGGATCACCTATAATTTGTTCAACACGATGTGCCATTGTCCATTTCCTCTCATGAGCCAGAGGGACTGGAGTTATGATTGGTTGATTCTGGTCTTCATAAGGAATGGAGGTTTCTTGAGTAGTCGTGGTGTGCAGGGGAGATGATTCTGGGGTTGATTCAAGACCATGATCCTCAACTTCTTGATTGGATTGAGGAGTGGATGGCGTAGATGGTACGTCATCTGGACTGAGTAGAAGTGGGATCTGAGTAATGGCAGCAGGTTGTGGTGGAGGTGATGCAGTTTCAGAACGTGGATTCTCATAAAATTGTTGGAAGAGTGAATCGAGAATCATACGCTCAGATGCAGTTTGTTGATCAGCTTCATCAGATGTTTGTTGTGTTCACCACAACAAAATAGACCTTCCGTAACACCCTCCATGCAACACTTTTTTTTATGTTACATATTATGTATAAAGCTCAAAAATTGCAACACTGACGAGCACTTTGTCACGGTGCGTCAAAATAAATTCAATACTAAACACTTATACGTAGTATAGCGTAGTAGAGTTCGTATCCACAGGGAAAAGAATGATTTTCTTTTTATGAAACTAGTAAAAAGGGGGTTTTTTGGTTTTGAGTGATTTAATTCAATTAAGAAACTAAGATGAACAACCTATATGTGTTTAATTCAAGAATAAAAGGGACTTGGCTTTGCTACTTTCCACTTGTTGATATATTTTAGTTGATCCTTGTTATATCTATAACTTATCCCCTCTCGAATACTCAATCGAGGAGTATCTCCAATTCATCGGGTGTAGTTGTTAACAACGACCGTTCATTAATAACCCTTACTATTAATCAAATATAGAACAACGCCGTATACCGATATAATAGTAGCATTCAATCTTTTTAACTCCTTGATGAAATCAATTGAGATTGATAACCTTAACACAACGGTTTCGGTTTAACCAACAAAATTGATCCCTCTTAAGTCTATTAACCACGACCGTGCATTAATAAACCGAAGTTACTTACTTGTGAAACCGCCAACGATTAACCATCGGTTCGTTGATCGTTTCTAGTAGTAATTAATGTCGGAACGTTAACTAATCGTCACTTAGCAACCCTCCAACATTAATATAGAATGAGATTAAGGGAAGAATTAATAATCAAGAGAAGAAGTTAAGAAAATAAGTCACAACTTTAATAATCAACAAGCTTCAAGAGCAAAACCAAGAAAGGAAGTTTAGCTCCTCATTTGGAAACTAAACATAGCTAGAAAATATAAAGAAATGCTATTCTAAACTGAGCTTAAGAGTATAGAAGAAGGGATGATTTTTTGTGAAGAAAAAGTGTGCTATTTATAGGTGTTTAGTGCTATTCAACACCTTTGGCCGGGTACCCGACCGGGTTTAGTGCTTACCCGACCGGGTACCGATCAAAATCAGATTATCTCCCACGTTTTTGTGTTTCACCACGTTAAAATGTCCCGGGTCAAGTCAGACCCGACCGGGTCAAGTAGGGGACCTGACCGGGTTTGACTCAAAAATCAGATATTATTTATTCGGGCGATCCTTGGCACGTTCTGGTGTTCCGGGTCACATCCGACCCGACCGGGTCAAATAGGGGACCCAACCGGGTCTAGCTATTTTCTCAAGGATCTGGTTCTCAACTCAGACCCGACCGGGTGTAGTGCATGACCCGGCCGGGTCTAGCTCTCCCGGCCATTTTTATCTTCAGCTTTTCTCCTTTTCCTTGCTAAAAACACTACTACTATTCTACAACTATAAATGAAAGCAAAAAACAATTACAAACAACATAAAACAAATGTTTACAAACTAACTAAAGAGGAAAGAAAATCCACACAAAGTTAATACAAAAACATACATTTATGCACTATAAACTAGTGCATATCAAACACTTAATTAAAAATATTGCATAAACATATAAAATACACAATTATGCAACAATGAATAGAATGTATTGCATATAATTAAATTATATGTAACACTTATTTTAAACTGTTGTATATAGCTATATATGTAACACTAATAAAGAGTTGTTGCGTATAGCTATGCGATATATAAATAACTATTTAGAATTAATTTATTTTCTCGATTCAATTAACACTGTTCCATACTTCTATCCATTCCCGCTGATAAGCGTAAAGATAAAAAATCATTCCCGCTTATAACTTTCTTATTTCCCGCTTAGAGTATACCAATAGTATTTCGCTAAAAAATAAAATTCATTCCCTCATTGCGCTGCCTCTCTCCCATTCCTAACCTGCAGCAAAGCTTTTCTCTCTGTATCGGCTCTTCTCCAACCTGAATTCCTCAAGCTCTGCTCCGCTCTAATAGCTACACTCTCTTCAAGGATTTGTGCTCCATTCTATAAGCACATCCCCTTGGTAAGATCTTTATCTCCCTCATCTATTACATAGTTTGATGAAGTAATTCCGCTCCGCTCTAAAAGTCGGAAAAATCGGCCGCGCGCCGGAAACTCGCTAGGCGGCACACTGCTGAAGAAGTTTTTCTATTTTCGGCCAAGAAATCGCTCCGGCCAGTAGTCTGTCGCGGAGCCCTGAGTAATCGTCAAGAATCGCCCGTCTAGCATGAACAAATAGTTGGCCAAGACCTAAAAAAACCCTGTTTTTTTTACTATTTTAAAATTTTTCGACTCTTTCTTTACGACCCAGGCGCCCAGTAGAGGAGTACGACACTTCTCGTTCTCCCAGTCCACACATACCTTTCTTCTCTTTGGAACGGAGGCCATGACAGATTCCCTTCTTCCTTGAGTGTTGAACTAGCGTCTTCCGCTCTCCGGTGTCTAGCAATCCAGCGCCGTCCAGGTAAAATTATTTTCAATGTATTATTCTATTTGCTTTGTTAATAAGGTAAATGTGCTGAGTTTTCTTGACTTGTGAATTCATAAATGTATGTGCTGAGTTTTCCGAAAATATGTGTTGAGAATCTGAGATTGTTTGTAATTCGTTTTTGTCTACATGATAACTGAGATTGATTTATGAGTTGATAAATGTATAGCCTAAATGCCTAATATTGATAGGAACTTGGATTGGAGTTATGATGTTTGATAAAAATCCTCAAAGAAAAATGCAAACATGAACTAGTAATTTATTTCAATCACTTTGTTTTTCTTAAGAAATTCAGTTTTTTCTTAAATGTTTGTCTATTTCTCTATCTTCCCTTGAGAAGTCAGTTGTCTGTGGTATATCTTCACTTGGGTATGTATGAGTGTATGACCATGTGAAAATTATTGAGTTTTAGAAGATTAGGATGGTTAAGAAGGGTTAAGAGTTAATATGGGTGCATAACTGCATTTTAGCAGGCAATGGGTGTCTTTTAGTGCTTAATTATATAATGAGTGTCTTTTATTTGAGTTTTCTTTTATTATTACTACTAGGCAATGTGTGTCTTTTATTTTAGTTTTCTTTTTTCTTGCTCTTGGTACTCCGTGATAATAATGGTTACTACACCTGGTTTTCATAGTTAAGTTTGAATGCTTTCATGTTATGTGGCTTCCAACATACTAATCTTCTGTTTTGATAAAAATAATAATAAACAATACAGCTGCTTATTAGTTAACAGTATGTAACATGTTTATTATGTTTAAACTTTAAACTTATTTGTTTTAGGTAGTATTTTTCGCCAAGAATATTTTATTTTTTGATATTTTGTTGAAATCGAGTTGGCCGCCTAGGCGCTAGGCGGTGCTTGAACGCCCGACTAGTGCCTAGCAAATTTCAGAACATTTACTTTGATCTTATCTGGCTTCATCTTTGATGCTCTATATGGTAAACCCAATTTATGCTTTGTTGTTTGTTTAATATTAGATTAGGTTGTTTATATACATTCATAACGGCAAGTTTCATATTCAGATTTTTTGAAGAAAAATTATCCTGAATTTATAATTTAGGTTTATAGTTTCACAGTCCAGGTTTATAACTAAAAGCTCAATCACAACTTTTGTTCTTTTGTATTTGATAGAAAGTTCTTTTTCTAGATTTAAATCATAAATATGTGAATCATGAGAACTGTTATATTTTTTTATTTACTCTTTTTTATTCGGTAACATTTACACCTATATATAAAAAGTACTAAGAAGAAAGTTTTAGTCAATATCAATTTGTTTCTCAACCTATAAAGTGGTTGCTGCAAACTCATGGTTGAAATACCTTATATATGAAAGGTTCTATATATTGTATCCATGTCATTAGTTAGCACTTGATTAAGAATTTGAACTAATTTTAAAGTATTGTAGTAGTTCCTTTATTAGATTGATCTTTAGGGTGAAGTATAGTTCACTTTTAATCATCTGTATTGAAGAATACATATTTTGACAGTCTGTTGTATTATGCATTCATTTTTGGAACTTTAATTAATTATTGTTGAAAAAGTATATAAATCAATTAGGATAATTATATACTTCTGGAGTAGCGTTGATTGGTGTTATCTATATATACTTTCAGGTTGAAAAAGAAATTTCAAAATGATAATCTTTTCTTATGGTTGATCACTCATAACAGAGTAGTCAAAATTTCATAAAACTAGCAATGGTGTACTACTTTACTGTAATCAGTGGGGTATATGGCATTATGTAACAATAACATTCTTTGTATGCTTGCTTAATTTTTCAAGTTAATGTTATTTTTTTTAAAGCAAACTGTTTGCAAGTGTAATATGCAGGGTTTGCTGTTAGAAGTTATATCCTAAATGAGTCGATCACAAACACAATTACTTCCCCAGCTAAAGTAAAAAGCATTATCAGTTTTAAATTTCAGTTAGCTATCGAAAGTGATTTTCCAGTGTCGCTTGCATTGTTTACTTCTAAAGTTACACAGTGAGGTAAAAGACCAGTTTACTTTCTGAAATGTTGTCGATCACCTCTCGAAATTGAACACCGGAGGTGGTGGTGGTACATTCAAATGTATATATGAATTCTGATATGTTGCTGACCACCTGTTTACTTTCTGCAGGTTTTGACTTCCTCCGTAGTTCTCATACTTGTGAAATATCTGATTCAAAAATTATTTAGCTCTAGGTTCAGTTTTGTAGACAGGGATACACTTTATTTCGGAACTAAAACTGTTTGGAACCAGTGAGGTAAAAGACCTATTTATGTGTGTTTCGAACACAGACCGGAACTGGTACATAGGCCCAGCTGAACCACCTGATGTTCTGGCTACAAAATATAATGTGATTGGTCTGGTTTTATTATTTTAAATACGTTAAAAACTTAAAACAAAATTAGTATTATTAAATAGACCTTTACTCGGAAATTCTGGTATTTGCTACGGTTAACCACCTTTGAGGTGGTTGGTATGTGTTAGGTATCTAACTAATTTCACTAGAAATTTCAAGAATCAAAGATGAAGAAAAGAGATGTCGTATAACAGAAAGTATAGAAAGAGAAATACAAAGGTAAATTCGAGAGTGCCAATCTCTCCCAGGAGTCCCAGTTCCTATTCCAAATTCTGCCTGCCTATTCCTTCCCTTTTTCCCCCTTTTATACACCTTCTATTCTTAAGGGCTGACCCATACCCTGAATTACATTGTCTAGAACATTTATTTATACAATAACACTATTTAATAATACTCTATGATTCTTATTATTATTGGCTGTCCAAGTCCCTATCATATCTCCCCCCCTTGAACAACCACCTTGTCCTCAAGGTGGGTGATAGGAAACAGCCTTGATTCGCAACTTCATCTTCTTTCTGGCACCTCTTCCTTCCCAATACATCCCGGGTTTGTGAATCTTTAACTTCGGTACTTGAAGCCGCATCTTATTTTTCTTTACTTCAAAATCGAGTAGAAACAAAGTCATGGTGACAGAGTGCTCCCTTAGGTTGCAAAAGTTTGAATCTCCCACCAACTGTGTCTCTTCCCTATAGATTTCCCCATCCAACATGGTACTCCTAGGTTGTGCTTGTATTTGAGTTATCTCATGCCGTTGCATGCTGAAACTTTCATCACGCAAGGCTAAAGCGGAGCTTATGGAAGGTGAAAGCAACGAATCAAATATGTTAACAATCATATGCATCTGATGGTCAAGCACAAACACATGTTTTCCCATCCCCTATGTCAATATTAGCAGTATTTCTGGTGTAAAGTTCATTACAGGGAACTATTTAGAACAATCAAGGTGAGACTCCAAGGGACTGTCAAACGTGCTAGTGAAGTACCTAACCCCAACAGCTTCCTTTATTCCTACCCTTTGCTCAATCACCCCCTGACCATGAGTTGAAGCATCCAGGCAGTTTCCATTAGAACCCTGCTGATACAAATGTACAACCCTACAGTTCTGCCAACTCAAATGCGACATCAATTTCGTCTTCACTGTCTTCTTCTTCCTCCTCTGATTCTACGACTACTTTCTTCTTTTTTCTTTTTCTGACCCTGAATTGATCTCTTGAGTGGTGCCTTCATCACAAGTGCCAGAGGATCAATGGAGTATTGTCCCTCCATTTCAGCTGCGTCATTTTCAAATGTCCTCAAACGATCACGCAGAGTGCAGAGATCAATTTCATCAAGGTCAAGATTTGATCGCACGTCTTTAACCATTTTCCTCCACTCTGGATGCAGACTTGACATAAACATAATATTCATGTCCATGTTGGATTTGAATATGTTGATCTTTCTGAGTTCATTGATCAGTGTGACGAATCTCTTGTGAGTTTGGATAAGAGATTCGCCAGGCAGTGCTTTAAAGGAGTCGTAGGCTGTCAGGGTGTTGGCTTTCTTTGTCTTTATCCCAATACCAGTTCCTTGTAGAAGCTTAGCTATTTCATCCCACATTTCCTTGGCAGTCTGCATACTGTCTATCATTACAAAAATGTCATTGAGAATTGCCTGAAGCAGATAGGTTTTCGCCATCATATCAGCTTTCAATCTCAATTTATCTTCAGTGGTATGTTCAGTTGCTGTCTTCAAGCGTCTAGTGGGTTCCATTGGAGGATTGTTATCGCCTGCTGGTGGTATTGTGATCCATAGTTGAGCAGGTTCTTGCAGCAGGGATTCCAGCATTGCTGAAGAGTTGTCATTGCTTTCTAAAGAGTTGAGAAAGCGGGTTCTCCACATTTGATATTCCCCATTTCTAAGAATGGGTGGATTGCTTCAATTTCCTTATGCTAGAGAGTCTGATGCCATTGTTGTTTTAGAGAAGTTGACCGTTCGAGATTCTGATCAAAAAATAATCCCAAGGCAGAATGTCGAGATCCTAAATATCGAAATCTTGATCTCGAGATTTCAGATTTCGATAGAAGAGTATCGAGATTAAGAATGTCAAGATTGGAATATCGAGATCTCAAATATCAAAATTTGGATATCGAGATACGAATATCGAGATTTCAAATATCGAAATTTGAGTATCGAGATTTCAAATGTCGAGATCTTGATTTCGAGGTACTAATATCCAGATCTTAAAATCGAGATTTCAATTTCGAGATCCTGAATGTCGAGTTCCTGCAAAAGAAAAATTTCGAGTTTTCAAAAACTGAAAAATGTTATTTGTAGTCCTCAATGTCGAGATCCTCCTGTGAAAATTTCAGTTCGAAATACCGAGTATAGCCTGAGAAAAACCTGATCTCGAAATCTGAGTATCGAGATCTTCAACACTGAAAACTTGCGGAAATCAGAAAATAAGATATAATGCTTGATCGTTTTGAAAATACGATTCTAATAGTATAACTTTTACAATTTTTTGATCAAAAACAAGAATACAGAAGCTAAAACTCGAGAATATACGTAAACAAGAAAAACAACAGAGTCTTTCGCAGTTCTTCGTCTGATCAGTTCTCGATCGGCTCTGATACCAGATGATGGTCCCTGTTTGAACAGATGATAATCTAACAGCAATATAACACAAAGAGAATCACAGAATAGTATTGCAATATGATGATCTTGAAACCCTCAATGGTATACCGTGTAAACCTTTTACATAATGATCTATGCGCTACAGCTCAAAAGGCCGAATATCAAAGTTAACGCAAACCTAATCTTTACGCGCATATATATAGGCGAAAGTAGGTTTGCGTACAGGCTTTACGCCAGGGATATGGGCGTGACAATTTTGGCCCCATATTCTTTATACCCTAATAAATACAAAGCACAAAACATAAGGTATAATACCGCTAAACTATTACAAGACAAATGACAAACTTGATTCACAACATAATAGTCTTGAACAGTAAATTTTGGTAATAATAAATTGACCATTAGTATAGATTCTGACATTTTTTATCATGGTTATTTGGATGAGAAACTTTATAAGTTGAATCTGGACAATCAATTATTAAAATTCTTGTTGTCACATAATGTAAATGAAAAGACACTTAAAAGGAAACGAGACTTGAAAACCTCATTGGTGTTAGGACATCAACATTTATGCCATATATCACGAAAGATCGAATGTTAGGATGACCCTAGATCGTTTCAAGGGTCAATTTGATATATGTTGATTTTTTATAATGAGCACATTATACACAGCTAATGTTTTGAAAAATAATCCTAATGTGGATGTGGTGAACCGATTGTTGGTTGTCGGAGGTTATACTGCCTTTTCAAAGCTTAGCTTCTGACTGCGTTGAGTAAGAACATCAACAGACCAGGGCCTCTTAAATGATGAGAATGTATCAATGTAAATTAATAAGAACCAAATTGTTATGGTATTTGAAATTAAATTTTACTTCTAGGGTATATTAATCTCCCCAACCCATGACCTTACTATAGTAGTATGAATATAATGTTGTATTGTAATTGTATATCACACTAACCAAGTTTCTTATGGAATTGTACTTTGTATCACACTTTTTCTTTGGTGTTTACTATGCAAAAACTTCTTCTAATCAGAGTAGATAGTAGGAGGATGAAAGGGATGCGGCAGATATTTTATTGCTCATAGAATTAGGTGTGCCGGTGTGTCAGGTGTTAACTCCCCTGACCAGAGAGTGTTATCATGCTATATTAATAATATGAGTAGTTTAGATATTTGAGTTTATTTAATTAATTGATAATTAAGTTTGAGTTTTTTTTCGAATTAATGTTAATTAATTAATTAATTACGAAAATAGGGTTGGGTTAAAAGTATTTACCAATATACTGTTGGGTTAACCGTGGTCGGGGGAAAGTCGCCCAACGGTTGGGCGACTTATAAGTCGCCAAACCGTTTGGCGACTTATAAGTCGCCCAACCGTTGGGCGACTTTCCATTAAGTAAAAACAGCGACCAGCAACAAAACAGAACACTGTGAACGAAACCCAATCCCCAAATCCCCCAAGCAGCAGCTACGAAGGACGAAGGACGACCGAGCCATTTCCAACTCCAACGAACTTCCATATCCGGCGACCTCACTCCGGCAAACCTCCATCTTCATCTTCAACACTCTTTCTTCTTTCTTGTAGGTAAATCAAACTCCATTTCATCTCATTTTTAACTTAGGGTTTTGAATGTTAAAATTTTGGAATTTTTAGATTATGAAATGTTGAAATTTGATTTGAAATTGATTGTAAATTTTAAAGTGTATTTTGACATTTGGGCATTGTTGGGCCCGGATCTGTCAAGCGAATTGGGCCATTACCTTAGATTTGAGTTTACTGGACGGATCAGCCCACGCGGTCTTAAGGAGTCCACGGAATCCGGCTTGGTCAAATGGCATGACGGAGTGGATAAGAGTGTCTAAGAAGTTGAGGAGAAAATGGAGGAACAGATCCCGATTTTGTAGGGAAAGGCTACCATTTCGCCGGGTAGTTCGTCTGCATGGGAAAAAGAGTTGGAATTTCTATTTTAAATAGACCGGCGGTAGAAGGAAAAGGAACTCACTTAATTATCTACACACTTGTAATACCATTTTTCGAATCATACATCCAGATTAATATACTCTCATTCATTAGCTTTCGGTTCTTATATTGTATTTCTTGTACGATCCCTACATACATATAATTTTAGATTGGTTTAATTCTTGCTTAAACAATTTGGCGCCCACCGTGGGGCATTGTGCAAGGAAAGATCATCAACCATGACTGGAAGCGGCCCTTTGTTAGAAGAAATCCACGCTCAAATGGAGGCAGTTCGAACGGAGTTTCGCCGGGAATTGGCGGAAAGAATGGCACACCTCCAACGAGAGAACGATCTATTACGATCCCAAGTTCAGTCAGCAGTCTCAATCGCATCCAACTCTAGGGGCAATCGAAAGAACGATCTCTTGCCCATAGTCACGAGGCTAGATTTGGAAGCCGTTCCGACGGCAACGGACACGCCCACCATCGCTTCCGAGCCCATATCTCTCACGTTGGGCCTTTCACCGGCCGGGGAAACCCAAACCACCGTCATCTCTCAAGTGATACCGTACACGCCTCTCATCCCTGAAACGACCCCTATCCCGAGCATTCCGACCTGTTTCTTCCCAGAGTCGTTGCGCCTAGGATCAAGAAGGATGGGGCTGCAGACAACCACTCAAAACCTACCCATGACATCAGGCGTGCTATCCCCGACGGAGCCATATGTCACTCATTACCAAAGCAGAACCCGTGACGAACCGGGACCGTCTGGTCTCGTGCAGGGAGGGACCCGGAGTATATTCGACGAATTGCCACCTGTATTTCAGGCGCAACGGCATCGTGGACCGACCGCGTCAGCAGGGCAGAATCGTGGAGGACGTCGCCCAGAGGTCATAATCATTCCGTCGCCAACCCGTCCCGAAGCAACCCCGATGGCAGGATTGACAGTCTCGGCGCCGGAATCCACTCAGCCAGTCCAGGTGGATCCGATAGCAAGGATTATGGAGCAACTCCGACAGATGCAGGATAAGATCAATGGATTGCCCGGAGTACCCCTTCCGTTGGATCGGGCCTCAAAGACATGTTATGCGGACTCGCCCTTCAGCAGACAGATTACAGATGTCGAAGTGCCACGCAAATTCAACGTTCCCTCCATGAAAATGTTCGACGGCACATCTGATCTGGTGGAACATGTCGCCCAATACAAACAGCGAATGCTTGCAGTATCACTCCGACCGGATCAAAGGGAAGCATGCATGTGTCGCGGCTTCGGGGCAACATTGGCCGGCCCAGCGCTCAAATGGTTTGTCAATCTGCCTAATGAGGGTATCGAGTCATTTGCAGAATTGGTCGATTCGTTCAATCATCAGTTCGCGAGTAGTCGAATACTTGAAAAACAGACTAGCGACCTCTACAGAATCATACAGCGACGCGGCGAATCGTTACGGGATTACCTACACCGTTTTAACAAAGAAAAAGTTTCCATTCCACGATGCGATATACCAACAGCAGTTGAAGCATTTTGGAGAGGCCTATCCGACGACTCAGAATTGTACTGGGAATTGACGAAATACCCGTGTAGAACCTTTGAAGACGTCCAGGCTAAAACTTTGGCCTTCATCAGGTTGGAAGAAGATCAGCAGACGCGACATCGGCAGGATGCGTATGACGGAGGGCAGCGTAAATCAAGCACGTCCAAAAAACACGATTACAGGACCGGAAAACCCTATGTCAGAACTGAGGATAGACCGGTCTCGTCGATAGTAAATTGGCTCGATGATCCAGATTTACCGCCTGTCATCAATGACTATTGTTTCAATGTCGCCACTCCAGGCCTCATTCACTCTCTGGAAAAATTAGGGGAAAAGGTCAGATGGCCTCGAAGGACAGACAAACCAGCGGGCCGTCGAGATCCGAGTAAACGATGTGATTTCCACGGCGATATCGGACACAACATGGAAGATTGCGTCGCATTAAGGAAGGAGGTGGCCTATCTGCTGAAAAACGGTTATCTGACGGAGATCATGTCTGAACGCACCAAATCACTGCTAGGACGGAATGACAAAGCGTCACCGAATGGGTCTAGGCCGCCTTCACCCTCTGCGCCATGTAAGGTAATCAACTTTATTAATGGTGGATCTGATTTATGTGGACTAACATATTCTGCAGCAAAAAGACACGCCCGGGACTACACCCGAGACAAGTCGTTGCAGGTTTATAGGATCGGAAAACGTCAAGAGGAATGGAGGAATGCATCAATCACGTTTGACGAAACGGACATTTATGATCCGATACAATCTCATCACGATACATTGGTGATCTCCCTTAGAGTGGCAAACTGCGAAGTCAAACGAATCCTCGTGGACAACGGGAGTACCGCGAATATTACCACCATGAAAACGTTGGAAGAACTAGGGGCCAAGGAGGAAGATATAACAGGTTCCGGGTCAAGCCTAGTCGGATTCAATGGAGAGCCAAGCAGAACCATATGTAATATTTCTTTACCTGTATATACCCATGGTCTAAACATGCAGGTCAAATTCGACGTGGTCGAAAGCATACCAGCGTACAACATGATCCTGGGAACTCCCTGGTTGCATCAAATGGGAGCAATTCCATCGACTTATCATCAAATAATCAAGTTCCCAACACCGTGGGGAGTACAAAGCATCAAGGGGGATCGACAGTCAGCCAAGTCTTGCTACCAAACGGCGATGAAGCCAACTGCGGACCAAACTGCCTCCAGGACCGCATAGCAATTAAAGGGTGGCCCCGCTCTGGTGGAAGATGACGACAAAACAGAAGAAGTTGCCATCGACTCAGAACATCCAGAAAGGGTCATCCGCATCGGGAAAGACATACCAAAGCACCTCAAAGACGAACTGATAAACTTCCTCAAAGAACATAAGGACGTATTTGCATGGAGCCACGACGACATGACAGGTATTGATCCTAATATCATAACTCACAGGTTAAACGTCAGCCCATTACACAAACCCGTCAGACAAAAAAGAAGACGCTTTGCAAAAGAAAGGAATGCCATTATAAACCAGGAAGTTGATACGCTGCTCCGAACCGGCAAGGTAAAGAAGGTAAAGTATCCCGATTGGTTAGCTAATGTTGTTGTTGTTCAGAAAAAGAAAGGGCAAGAAGAAGGCAAGCCAGTCAAATGGAGAGTCTGTGTGGACTTCACTGATCTGAACAAAGCGTGTCCCAAAGATTCATTTCCAATGCCACACATTGACGTTTTGGTTGACGCTACGGCCGGGCATGAAATGTTATCCTTCATGGACGCATTCAGTGGATACCATCAAATACAGCTTCACCCTGATGACCAAGAAAGCACAACCTTCATCACTGAAACAGGTACGTATTGTGATATTGTTATGCCTTTTGGACTAAAAAATGCAGGCGCGACGTTTCAAAGACTAGTCACCTTAATGTTCAAAGATCTAATGGGGGACACCATGGAAGTTTATATCGACGACATGATCGTCAAATCAAAGAAAAAAGAGGATCATATCTATCATCTGACGGAACCCTTCAGAAGACTGAAAAAGTACAATCTGAAGATCAATCCAGCGAAATGTACTTTCGGAGTGACGTCAGGAGAATTTTTAGGATATATCGTCAGTGAACGAGGAATAGAGGCGAGCCCGGAACAAATACGAGCAATTATCGACATTGAACCTCCAAAATCCGTCAAAGATATCCAGAGGTTGACAGGACGAATTGCGGCTTTGAATCGTTTCATTTCAAAATCGTCAGACAGGTGCCATTTGTTTTATGACATCTTGAGAAAAAACAAAAAATTCGAGTGGACAAATCAACACGAACATGCGCTTCAACAATTAAAAGAATATATGATGTCGCCACCACTGCTCGCAAAGCCTAAAAATGACGAAGAGTTACAACTCTATCTGGCCGTTTCAGAGCACGCCGTCAGCGCAGTACTGACAAAAGAGGAGCAGGGGAAGCAAACTCCAGTCTATTACGTAAGTAAATCCCTAAATAGACCGGAATCCAGGTATGCTTTACTTGAGAAATTAGTTTTAGCTTTGATCGTTGCTTCGATTAAATTACATCCTTATTTTGAATCACATACCATTTGTGTTAGAACTAACTATCCCATGAAGTCAATCATGAGGAAACCGGAATTGACAGGTCGCATGGCTAAATGGTCGATTCAACTTGGAGCTTATGACATAAGATTCGAACCGAGGACAGCCTTGAAATCACAGTCACTTGCAGATTTTGTGGCAGACTTCAGTCCAAAGCTCCAAGAGGAAGCAGAAAAAGAGATTTGCACTCTGACCGATGGATTCCCAAAGCAAAAATGGACGTTGCACACTGACGGAGCGTCAAACCAAAACGGCGCAGGTCTGGGCGTGATACTGAAGTCACCACAGGGGGACACCATGCTCCAAGCAGTACACTGTGATTTCACCGCTACGAACAACGAGGCAGAATACGAGGCGCTAATCGTCGGACTCACATTGGCAAGGGACTTGGGCGTCAAAATCCTGGAGGTAAAATGTGATTCTTTACTGATAATCAATCAAACTAACGGTGTGTATGCAGCAAAGGACCCCAAGATGACATCTTATTTGCAAATTGTCCGAGAATTGATAACGGCATTCGACGAAATAACCCTTGAACAAATCCCACGAGAAGAAAACACACAAGCTGACGCTCTGGCCGCCGTCGGATCATGTCTAGGGGCAGAAATCAATCGCAACATCCCCTATGTGCACTTGATGAGCCCGGCAATTTACAGATCAGAGGTTGCCTCTACCATTAAGACCCCGGCACAAGACGACTGGACACAACAATACATAGCGTACTTAAAGTACAATACTCTCCCAAAGGACAGAAAAGAGGCCAAAGCTTTCCTATCCAAGGCAAGTAAGTTCTTACTGATTGATGATGTGCTATTTAAAAGATCTGTCGCAGGTCCACTCCAAAGATGTCTGGCACCGCAAGAAGCCGCCAAAGCATTGAAAAATCTTCATGAGGGAGAATGCGGCAATCACGCAGCAGGACGAAGTCTATCTAACAAAGCCCTTAGATTCGGTTATTACTGGCCAACCATGAGAGAAGATGCGACCACATTCGCCCAAAGATGCAAGCCCTGTCAGATGCATGGACCAATTCGTCATCAGCCCTCCGAGACGCTTCACCCAGTTCTATCACCGTGGCCCTTTATGAAGTGGGGCATGGACATTGTAGGAAAGTTGCCAGAGGCACCGGGGCAGAAAGTATATATGCTAGCAATGACGGATTACTTTTCAAAATGGGTGGAGGCTGAGCCTTTTCGGCAGATACGAGATGACCAGGTGATTTCGTTTATTAAGAGAAATATCATTTGCAGATTCGGCGTTCCTTCAGAAATCGTTTGTGACAACGGATCTCAGTTCATAAGCGCTAAAACCAGACGCTTTTGTGAGAAATACAATATCAAATTGGAAACGTCGACACCTAGGTACCCGTAATCTAATGGGCAGGCCGAGTCTAGCAACAAGATTATCATTGCCAACTTAAAGAAAAGGCTTGAAAAGGCGCAAGGCCGATGGGCTGACGAATTGCCCTTAATACTCTGGGCAGATAGGACAACTCCGAAAAATGCAACCGGGCAAACCCCATTCTCTCTGGTTCATGGCTGCGAAGCGGTCATTCCTGCCGAGATTGAAATACCTTCTTCGAGATATGGACTCATGACGGGGGAATTGAACAATGTGGAGTTGGTGCACGACTTGGACACCATTGACGAGATCCGTGAACGAGCCAAGATCCGTTTGCAGACATATCAACAAATGGTGGCAAAAAGCTATAATAAAAATGTTCGGGCAAAGGTGTTCCAAAAGGGAGATTGGGTCTTGAGGAGAGCATTTGGCAATGAAGCAGCCGGAAAATTCAGTCCTAATTGGGAAGGACCTTACAGAATCATTGATATCGTCGGTCAGGGGGCATACTGCCTGGAGTCAATCGATGGTAAACAAGTCCCTTGAAGTTGGAATGCGGTACATTTAAAGCGTTTTCACTTTTAACAAAAGTTTCTTTTGTTTTTTCTGCATATTTATCCCTATTATTAAATAACTAACTTGGTCGTCGGAGGGCCGTTGGCTTAAGGCCAACGACCAATCCTGACGATAATTGTAAATACAGGAAGACACACAAAAATGGCCAAGTTTCAGGTAATTAGTTACAGTTCATGTAATCTTGAATATAGTAAATACAATTCATCATTCACTAACTTGACCGTCGGAGGGCCGTTGGCCCCAAACCAACGGCCGATCCCAACGGAACGGTATCATTGCAGGACTATGACAAGTTAAGATCAAAATGCCAGAACAACAGAGAGAACATCAGATCTACTCATGACAAAAAACATCAACATACAGGGGACATGAGGCTCATTATGGAGAAACCATGAATGAAGTTCCATGAAACCGAATAAAGTTTTGGCCAAAAACACAAAAACACAAAACACAAAACACTAAACACAGAACACATATATGTTCCTCTACGCACACGGGGCAGGTTACATACGAAAACAACACACGCGTCAACATAAACGACAATCAGGTGACCAAAAGGAGTAGCAACGGAATCACCAAACAACATGGATTTGGCTTGGATAAACCACCAAGCACAATATCCATAAATCCACAGGAGAATATTAAAACCATGATGCAGGGGCAGTAATAGCAGAATGAGTCTTCGAGGCAAAAGCAAATGTTTAAAGACGTGAAAGTAAAGGGGAAGGGGTGCAGTTAGTTATCTTGGGAGCGTCTGGAATCAGCCTCATTATCGGACTGACCAATGTCAAAACCGTCTTCTCCAATTGGGGGATCCATCTCATCTTGAAGCTTTGACCAGGTAGCAACGTCCTGTTCCGCAGCCCAGTTTGACATCTCGCCTGCGAGGAATGAAGTCATCAGTTCACCTCTGGTTTTCCAAGCATAAAAACAGGCCGCGTCAGTAACCTCTTGTTTCTTTTTCCTCCCATACGCTTCCAACGACTTAATACGGGTTTTTAAGGTTGAGATTTGAGTTGTCAAACTTGAACTATCACTACGGAGACTTTGGATCGTTCGAGCATCAACATCAGCACGAGCGTGAAAACTTTTCTCTTTTCTTTTTAATTCGTCCACAGCCTTTTCTAGCAGAACCAACCTTTCTACAGCAACAAGGCTAGCTTGAACACTCTGCCAGGTTAAAACAAGTTTCTCTCAAGAAGGATTAAATTTCTACAGGTACCAAGCACTTACAAAACGACGAGATACCTGGAAAGCAAAAGCCGAGGAAGCCAATGCCAGGCCAGCTGAGGACACATCCTTGAATACAACGGGCAAGGAGGAAAGCAGGACTTGAGGCATTTCACTTCCCATCACAAGAGCATCCTTCAAACAGCAAAAGTCACGAGAGAAAGAAGCATTCATCTTCCCACCAGAATCAGGAGTGGTGGTGGCACTCACTGGACGAGGAGGAGCAGATTTCATCTCTGTATTGGGGCATTGTGGAGTTTTGGAACAACCAGAGGCCAACTTAGATGGGATTTTCTTCTTTCTCGAAACCATGTTAAGAAGATCGTAATCAGAAGGTATCGGCCGTGTGTTAGACGAAGAAACAGCTGCGGCAAAGGAAAACATATAAAACATTCTAAATAAAGCGACATTTGACGAATAATTGAGATAGCTGAAACCAATACCAGCGTGTTGTGCAGAATGTTTTGCTGGAAGAGAACAGGAATCCTGACCACCGGGAAACACCATCTGAAGAGGAACGAAAGCACTTGCATTTTCACCTCCACCCCTCGAGGTTTCTGATTCATGGTCTGAATCATCTACAGAGACCGCGCGTGAATCTTGGGCATCGTCAAGGACGTTCTGAATATTACGGCGAGAGCGCCTTAATCCAACGGACCGGGAATGGTCAGGAGTGGGAGACATACCTTCATTATCAACCACTAGATTCCCAAAGGTCCGTTCGGCAGTAGTTAAAGATAAAATTTTGACAGTCCTTCCTTCAGAGTCTGGACCATAGCTCAAGGGGATAGTCTTCCTATCTAAAAGACAACGACAGTGAAAACGGTAATTTTGACGTATTGCAGACCAGCCGTATAGCAATTAAATACATTTGAACTTCATATGTAAAACAAGGAGTTGTCAAGATACCTTTGTGTAGACTCTCTTCAAGAAATGCGCCCTCAGAACTTAGGGAATCTTTTTGCACAAAGAAGAACTGGCTCATCCAGCCACGGTCATTAGCTTTGTCCGCCCTCAATATCAGCGCCTCGCGAGCATCTTTGACGGCCAGGGTAAACCGACCAGCTCCAGAAGAACGAAGATCATAGGTAAAACCCAGATCTTCGAAGGAGAAGGGGATGCTATGTTTTTCGCTTAAAACTTCTAAACCACGCAGAACCCTCCATACTTGTGGCATTACTTGGGAAGGAGAAACCTTGACAAAGGCTAAGAAATCTATAACTAAGGAAGAGAAAGGGAATTTCATACCAATCTTAAAGGGATACATGAAGAAGTTGACCCAACCGTCACAATGCCAATCAACCCGTTCGTTAGCAGCCGGAAACCGGATGGATGCATGCGCTGGAAATCCGGAACCATTCTTGATAGCTTCGATATGATTCTCCGAGAGTTTAGCCTGTTTTGCATTCTTCGGATCAAGGATGTGTTGAGGGATGAACTGTTGAGACGCCATAGGTTCTCACGATGGATCTCTGCAAGAATCAAGCGAGAGGTACTTCACAAAAGAAGAGTTATGGTTGAAAAGAGACTATTCTGGCAGAGGGTTGGTTACTCGAGGAAGGAGGCTGACGGTTTTGTCCATTTCGAGGTAGCGTCGAAACATTTAAAATTCAAAGAAGTAATCGACCGATTGGACCAAATTGGTAACAATTACTACTTCAAATTTTAGGGGCAATTGTTGGGCCCGGATCTGTCAAGCGAATTGGGCCATTACCTTAGATTTGAGTTTACTGGACGGATCAGCCCACGCGGTCTTAAGGAGTCCACGGAATCCGGCTTGGTCAAATGGCATGACGGAGTGGATAAGAGTGTCTAAGAAGTTGAGGAGAAAATGGAGGAACAGATCCCGATTTTGTAGGGAAAGGCTACCATTTCTCCGGGTAGTTCGTCTGCATGGGAAAAAGAGTTGGAATTTCTATTTTAAATAGACCGGCGGTAGAAGGAAAAGGAACTCAATTAATTATCTACACACTTGTAATACCATTTTTCGAATCATACATCCAGATTAATATACTCTCATTCATTAGCTTTCGGTTCTTATATTGTATTTCTTGTACGATCCCTACATACATATAATTTTAGATTGGTTTAATTCTTGCTTAAACAGGCATTTGAGTGGATTTGAATGTAGCTAAATTTGGGTATTGAAATGTAGACTTGAGATAGTTGGGCATGGTTTATGGCATGTATTAGGCAGTTTGTCACTTATCGGGAGTTGTGTGTCATTTCTGATCGGCATGGAGGTATTGTCAGGGCAATGAATGAGGTGGGCAATACTTGGGAGGAGCCTTATGCGCATCATAGGCTATGTATCCGCCATCTTGCATCGAATGTGCACACTCATTTCAAAGACATTCATCTAAAAAATCTTTTTGTCTGGACCGCACGACAACATCAGAAAAAGAAGTTTGATGGTGGGTTCAAGAAGATAGGTGAAATGAGTTTGGAGGCACGACAATTTCTGGGGAACATTCCCCCGGAAATGTGGTTATTGCACCACGATGGCGGGTACAGATACGGTACTATCACTTCTAATCTGGCAGAGGTTTTCAATAGCGTGATGAAAAATGCTAGATATTTGCCCATCACCGCTTTGGTCCAGGTTTCCTTTTACCGGGTTAGTGCTTATTTTGTTAATAGGCGTGAAACCAGTAAAATGAGAGTGACATAAGGCCACGAGTACTCCCCATACATCACAGATTTAATTGATAAGAATAGAGAGAAGGCCAAGCATCACATAGTTACTCCATTTGTTTTAGGCCGAGGGTTATTTCAAGTGGAAATCGGTTGTGGTGGCCGAACGTTGGGGAAGGGTAGGAGAAAACAATATGTCCATCTGAAACGGAAAACTTGCACTTGTAAAAAGATGGAGATATATAAGATTCCATGCTCCCATGTGTTAGCCGTGTGCAGACAACGTAGCTTGTCTTATGCTCCATTTGTGGATAAGTTTTTCTCATCTGACCAATACGCGGCCACATATCATAGAGTCTTCAAACCCATTCCTGATCGTGATTATTGGCCTACTTACAATGGACTTGAAATCGTGCACGATCCATCCATGCTTCGGGCTAAGGGAAGACCTATGTCGACACGTATTAAGAATGAGATGAATGAAGGTCCCCGAGGAATGGTTAGATGTGGAAAATGCCACCAAACCGGCCATAATAGGGCCACACGTGCGAAGAGATCATCAAGACACGATGGAGGGTCCAGTGGGTAAGGTCTTAATTATAGTAATTCACAGTTCATCTCAGCGTTGCATGAAAACATATTAATTAATAAAATGGATGATTAAAAAAAAGAATTAGTATAATAGTAAAAATTAACTAATACGATTTTGTTTGTTTACAAGCATGCAGGTGACAACGGATCCTAGGTCGAGTGATCAAGATGACCATGACAACTTCTACTTTGTCTTTTGTATTGCAGTTTTTCTTGTACAACATTTTAGATAATTTACAACATTTTAGATGTTGTAAGAACAATTTACAACATTTTACGTATTTTCTCTTGTATGTTGTATTTATGTGTTCGAGTATGAATATTAGATGATTAATTGTTATGAATGTTCGATGATTGTACTGTGTTTTATCGGTGAGTTGTATGTGTTTATGTATGTGTTTGTGAACATGTGTGTTGTATGTTTTATAATTTGTTGCATCTCGCTCGTAACACTTAAACAGGAGAAGGGAAACCTTATTTATAGCAAAAAGATGAGTCTGGGTTGAAATGGGGCAAAAAATTGATGAAATTCTGTTTTCGGAATTAGGCACGATCGTGCCTACCCGTGTAGGCACGATCGTGCGTGGCTAGCAGTAGCGGTTGGTCTGCGTTCATATGGAAGGGGAAAGTCGCCCAACGGTTGGGCGACTTATAAGTCGCCAAACCGTTTGGCGACTTATAAGTCACCTAACCGTTGGGCGACTTTCCCTAACCATGGTTAAACCCAGCAGTAGATCAGTAAATATTTTTTTACCAACATTATTTTCGTAATTAATTAATTAATTAACATTAATTCGGAAAAAAACTCATTAATTGTGTGGCATGAATAGTAAAATGGGAGCTCTGAATAGAATTACCCTTATTTTTTGATATTATATTACGTATATTCAAGGACGGATCTGCCCGGGGGCAAGGGTCTGGTGCCCCTGCTACGAGACAGGGTATAGGAAGGGGGGTGGGGGTGGGGGGCTCTTGCTCTCCATTTCTTCCAGCCGGCAACTGTTTGGCCTTACTCCATGAATATTACTACCTTTTCTATATTTAATAAAACTCCGATAAATGTTCCCCGTCATTTGCCTCATCGATTATGTTGGTTTTCTACTCGGATTTAAAAAAACTATGTCCCACTAATATCTATATTTAATAAAACTCCGACAAATGTTCCCCATCATTTGCCCCATCGATTCTAGTGGTTTGTCTACCGGGATTTAAAAAAAAACTCTGTCCCACTAATATTGAGACGGAAGGGGGGTGACACGTTTATCAAGAAAAGTGAGTTTATGTGGTTGATATTAATTGATAAAGTAAGAATAAAGTAAGAATGATTTATAGCCACACAAACTTTACCAAATTTGGTATGAGACAAATTTAGTGGTATTTCTCGAAAAGGTAAAATGAGACAATATTAGCGGGACAAAGGAAGAACTTAATTAGTTTCAAAAGACAAAAATATGACTTGTTTTAAAAATTTCCAAAAAGTGACATATTCAGTAACTAGTTCTCAGTGACTCATCATCTATCAGTGACTTGTCACTGAAATAAAATATAGTGACTCTTTTCTAGTTATTTATACGTAGTGACTAGTCATATATTTGTTCAAAAAAAAAAACTACGCATAACTCTATTTATTTTAAATTCTACGACGTCGCTTTGATGCCACGGGAAAAAAATAAATCCTAAGGCCGATCGGGCCAGGATAGGCTCAACAGCCCAAATGAAACAAATAGACCCAGCCCCAAGTGCCCACTAGCCATTGGTCAACATCCAGCAGCGCAGATTATACGGTACACCCGTTTTTTTGTAATATATACCAACTTTAAGCCTTCGATTCTCTCATCCCTAATCTCTGAATTGTCGATCATCTTCCTCGCTCATTCATCCACATAGAATCGCTGGAGCTGGTAGGGGGAGAAGGCGAAGGAGCGGAGCTGGACTCTGCAGCTGCTCTGAGCTCTAGATAACTCAATTTCCTCTGTTATGCCCACATCAGAGCTATGGATAACTTGATTTCATCTGCTACGCCACACATTGGATCTCCAAAAATGCCTCTTTTTCTCTTGTTAAAAATGTGCTCCACAATTGTAGCGTTTTTTCAGAGCTTGCAACTTTCTCGTTTTCCCCTTTTAACTCACAGTTTTATATATTAATACTGAGCACATTAGAAATGAACTTTATTTTAAGCTCAAATGGGTAAAAAAACTAAAAAGAATGAACATACACAAATGAACTTCTGAATTTTGGATACTCATTTTGTAAGTTATATATGTTCATTTAGTACCTTTGTTATGCTCATTTTAAAATGTTATATCAATGCATATTTCAAAAGTCTCATATTACATTAGATTCACATAAGAGTTGATTATAGACACGAGACCACAAATCATGATACTCAATCGCACATTTTAATACTCAATAACGGAGGTTTGATACTCACTGAAAATGTCTTGATGCTCAACGAACAAAACTTACAATTTTCATATCAATGTTCATCTTAAGAAAAGTGAGTTTATGTGGTTGATATTGAATTGATAAAGTAAGAATGATGAAGAGCCACACAAATTTTACCAAATATGTTATGGGACAATCTTAGTGGGATTTCTCGAAAAAGTAAAATGGGACAATCTTAGCGGCACAGAGGGAGTAGCAAAGTAAACCTAGTCAATACTTTTGGGTTGCGAGCGATTTTTTTCTAGGGTCGCCGACTCAAGCAACGCGTAGCTTTTTGTCCGGTGGTGCTTCGCTCAGGCGAGTACGGCGCTGAGAAGGTCTTTGTTATTGGCTACAGGAGGAGATCACAAGGATGATTTTGGTAGGGAAGAGTCAATAAGCATCTTATCGTGGAATTGTAGAGCACTGTACAAGAAGATGGCGATTGGGGTAGAGGAAGAAGAACTAGATCTAGATGAAGCTGATGTTGAGGGTGTGGCGGATGAGCGGCGGACGCGTCCCCTCCTGAGCTGCCGCCATGGAGTGCAAGCAAGTCTAGAATTTGGAAGAAGATGAGTGAACTCTAGTTTAATTGCGTTTTATCCAGTTTACATTTTTCTGTCGAATTACATGTTGTTTTGGACGTGTTCTTTTTTTCCTGGCAGAGAAATTCTTAAATTTAGGTTAGGTGATGAGAAGTCTGGTTTGCGAGTCATTAGCTCAATTATGCCCATTACAGGATCAACGAATGTTATTGCTTCTACAAAGGTGATAGATTCTCGGTCTGGTTCAAGGGCAGACGACAGACATAAGGTTTTTTATGTTTACTTCTTTTTCCTTGTGACGAACGTTATTTTGATTTAATATATTAGTTGGATTTGATGATCAAAAAAATTGATTCTTAGGGGACCCAAATCAAGTGAACATCCATGTATACCCCATGGAATTTCAAACGGTGCTGGATGATTTTGATGAAGAAGGGTGGGAGGAAGAAATAGGAAGTATGAACGATGAAGGAGAAGAGAAGGTGTATGAGTGTGGAGGAGGTGAAGTTCGGAGAAGACTTTGAGGTGCAGTTTGTGCAGAACGATCTTGAGCCGGAGAGGAAGGTAAAATTGGCTCATGAGCTTGGCTTGCAATCCAGGCAGGTGGCCGTTTGGTTCCAATTTCCAAATGAATCGTTGCGTACACCGGAAAACGAGGTAGCTGGATCGGAGAAGAAGATGAATTGGGACTTAGGTGTGAAATAATTGAACAGAATGCTCTCTAAGGAACCCTGTCAGATATATTTATAATAGGAGAGTTTAATGTAAAGTAAAATACTAATGGTCTAATAATTCTATTACACCTCCTCAAGCTGTGTGGGAGAAACAACGCGCAGATTATCTTTCAAAAAATGAAAACGCTAAGTAGGTAGACTCTTAGTAAAAATATCTGCAAACTGTAGATGTGTAGGAACATGCTGAACGATCAGATCTCCATGGGCAACACGTTCACGAACAAAATGATAATCAATTTGGATATGTTTACTCCGAGCATGCTGGATAGGATTTGCAGTCAGATAGGAAGCTGAAATATTATCACATAATAGATGCACAGGTTCTGTGATGGGGTAGCCGAGCTCAAAGAGAACAGATCTGATGTGGAGTGTATCCTGAACGGTGTATGCAATAGCACGATACTCTGCCTCTGTGGATGATTTTGAGACGGTGGACTGCTTCTTGGATTTCCAAGAAATTAAATTAGGACCCAAAAAGACAGCAAAGTCAGTAGTGGACCGTGAGCTATCAGGACATCCAGCCCAGTCTGCATCAGAATAGGCAACAACACATGTGGGTCGAGTAGAACGTTGTAGCCACAACCCATGATCACGTGTCCCCTGCAAGTACCTGAAAATTCTTTTGACTGCAAGTAGATGAGTAGTACGGGGGGCATGCATGAACTGAGAAACTAAGTGTACTGCATAAGTAATATCTGGCCTTGTCAAAGTTAAATATTGTAACGCACCTACCATGTTGCGATACTCAGTAGAGTCCACCAGTAACTCACCATCAGAAAGAGACAGAGTAGTACGAGAAGCTAATTGTGTGCGAACGGGTTTAGCCGTATGAAGATGAAAACGTGTTATTAGATCAGAGACATATTTATGTTGAGAGAGAAACAGACCTTTAGGAGAACGAACTGCCTCAAGACCCAAGAAATAATGGAGATTACCGAGATCCTTCATGGCAAAATGTTTAGAAATAATAGAGATAAACTGGGTAACGGTAGACTGGGAGTTGCCAGTAATAATAATATCATCTACATATAGTAATAAATAAATGATAGAATTATTATGGCAATAAATAAATAACGAATTATCAGATTTACTACAGAAAAACTATGCTGAATTAAAAAGCTACTAAACCGATGAAACCATGCCCGTGGGGCTTGCTTAAGGCCATAAATGGCCTTGCGCAAACGACACATATGATTAGGAAATTGAGGATGAATAAACCCACGGGGCTGACGCATGTAGAATTCCTCTTTCAAATGACCATGTAAAAAGGCATTTTTAACATCAAGCTGACGAATAACCCAACCAAAAGATACAGCTAAGGTAAGTACAATACGAACTGTGGTGGGTTTAAAAACAGGACTAAAGGTTTCAGAAAAATCAATACCAGCCTGTTGATTAAATCCTTGAGCAACTAACCGAGCTTTATGACGTTCCACAGACCCATCAGAATGATATTTCGTTTTATAAATCCACTTACAGCCAACAATATTCTTAGTATTGTCAAAGGGCACCAGATCCCAAGTATTATTATTAATGAGGGCATTAAATTCATCAGCCATTGCTTCCCGTCATTTTAAATGTTTATTAGCCTCGGTAAAACAAGTGGGATCCGCAGAAATAACAACTGTACTGAGATTAAAAATGGGTTTAGGTTTGAAAATTCCTGCTTTGGCACGGGTTTGCATTGGATGCTGATTGAGGACCATCGGGGTGCAATGGAGGCGGATGACGGAGGGCTGGTCTCGGTGTGGGAAGAGTTGGGCTGGGAATAGGAATTGGGAGTGGTTGTCCTATTGTCAGATTCTGAAACAGAAGGGGTTGGACTCACGGTTAAGGACGTCGGGGTGGAGCAGGCTGACGGGGAAGGGGAAGAGGACGACAGTGGGTGAGATAGGGAAGGCGTTCTGGCGGTAGAATGCAAGAAGGACGGCGGAGAGCTGGGGAACGAGTGAAGTTGTCCTGCGGCTGAGGGTTGGGGAACGAGTGAAGTTGGAGCAGATGGTGTGGGTGAGGTGTTGGTAAGAGCCATAGGGGATGGTCGGTTAGGGGAAAGAGATGGAATAGGCTGCCTAATGGTTTTAAAGGGATATGTATCCTCGTGAAACCTTACATGACGACTAAGATACACACGGCCTGTAGTAGGATCCAAACAACGATAGCCCTTGTACCCCGGTGCATAGCCAAGAAAAACAAATTGAACAGACCTAGGTGAAAGTTTATTAGCTGAGGTGGCCGAAAAATTCGGATAACATGCTGACCCAAACACACGCATAAAAGAGTAGTCAGGAACACGGTGAAAAAGTTTTTGGTATGGAGAAAATCCCTTTAATGTGGGGGAGGGTAGTCTGTTAATGATATATGCAGCTGTAAAAATTGCATCAACCCAATAGTGACTCGGAAAGGAGGCTTCAAGAAGCATAGTTCGAGTTAATTCAAGAAGATGACGGTGTTTTCTCTCAGCCACCCCATTTTGTTGAGGTGTGTCAGGACAAGATTTTTAAAAATAAATTCCATTAGCTGAGAAAAATTGCTGCATATTATGATTAACAAATTCGCCTCCCCCATCACTTTGAAAAATTTTAATTTTATGATTAAAAAGATTTTCAACCAAAGTTTTAAAATTCTTAAAGTGCATGAAAACTTCACTTTTGTGACACATGGGATAAATCCAAGTAAATCGAGAATAATCATCAATGAAGCAAACATAGTACTTGAAGCCCAAATTAGAATAAATTGGAGACTGCCACACATGAGAATGAATAATTTGTAATGGAAAAGAAGAATTATGACTAGCATCCGTAAAGGGCAATCATTGTGATTTTCCTAATCGGCAAGCAACACACTCATGAGTAAAAGGGGAGTGACTACATAAGAATTGTCGAGGTTTAAGAAATTACAAAATACTATCTCCACAGTGACCTAATCTACGATGCCACACAGGGCCAGAAGCTAAAACCGAAGCTAAAACTAAGGATGGAGATGATGGCAGATGCAGAGGATAGAGTGGCCCACTACTGGAAGCTCGCAGAAGAATTGCCCCCGAGGCTTTGTCCTTAATAAAAAAAGATTTTTTATAAAAAATGACAGTACAGTTATTATCTGCGCAAAGTCTTTGAATTGAAATTAAATTATATTTTAACTGAGACACATGATAAACAGATTTTAGGATGAGAGAACGACCAGAAGAAGGTAATGCAACATTACCAACATGACAAATGGGTAAATGGACACCATCAGCAACACTAACAAAATTATAGCCAGTGTAAACAGATTTATTTTGTAAAATACCTTCGGATGCAGTCATGTGAGCCGAAGCCCCCGAATCAGGAAACCATAAAGCGGGGTTAGACTCTCCAGGAGTAGTCAACAGAGCTAGACTGGATGGCTGAGTGAAGCGAGAGGGACAAGTAACCGCAGAATAACCTGCAAAAAAGCAAATTTGACACACAACGGGATGGGGAACAGAACCAAGAATACCCCCGTCTGATGGTAAGCCTGTAGAACTGGAATTAGTAACACCAACATGCAATGCATTAATATTTAAATGAGACATAGCAGAATTACAAATAACAGTATCCGTAGTCGGCACACCCCCTGCATGTGGAGAATACCCGGCTGGAATCGAAGGAGCACCCCTTGCCGGGGCATAGCCCGGCTGCCCCTGCTGCGGATACCAATACATGGGCTGCCCATATTGAACCCCCTGTTGTCCTTGTCCACGCCCACGACCACCGCGTCCCCTGCCATGACCGCGACCGTGGCCGCGTTGCGGCTGGCCGTGTGGACGTTGCTGCTGTGTTCCCGGCTGTTGAGGTCCCTGCGGTTGCTGGCCCGCCGGCTGGAACCCTGCGGCAATAACACCGAAGGCCTGGTGCATTGATGATGACTCCTGGGAGTGAAGGTAGAGAACTCGCTACTCTAGCTCAAGAAGATGATTGCGTAGGGTCTCAAAAGGAAAATTTTGGGGAAAAAGCGAGACAGTGGTTAACAGGGACTCATACTCAGGTCCCAACCCCATAATAGTAGTTTTGAGCACTTCACGAGGAGGGACAGGGCAATTAATTGTAGCAAGATCATCAACCAAAATTTTAATCTCCCGTAAATAATTATCCATAGATTGATGAGGTTTCTTTTTAATTTGAGAAAATAAGCGCTTTAATTCCATAGATCTGGCCAAACTGGCTGACATAAACCGAGACTCTAACCGTTCCCAAATTTCACAAGAGTGTTTTAAATCCCGAACATCAATGAGAACATCACGAGAAAGAGTGACAAATAACCATGAGCGAATTGTTTGATCAATTCGTAGCCAAATAGAAAAATCGGGATTGTGAATTTGACGGTTGAGCATATCTATGGAATAAGCAGGAGGTACCTGAATAGAGCCGTCAACCATGCCAAGAAGACCTTGTGAGACAAGAAAGGACTCAAACCGGGTACACCAAGTAGTATAGTCTTCCACTGCGAGGAGTTTGTGGTAACAATATTGGTGACATTAGTAGCCACACGAGAGATGTTGTGTACCAGGTCTGCCAAGGGGGAACCAGCTGTACCGCCCACGGTGGTCCGAGGAGGTGGTAGAGTAGAGGAGACTCCCGGTGATCCAATGAACGTGGGTCCAGAAAAAGGCCCGACCGAAAGGGGGGGCGGATCCAAGGACATCCGCTGCACTGGAGTGGGTGCTGGCCAGGGAAACGCCGGAGGCATGGTCGGAAAAAGGGAAGAAGGCACGCCAGTCCGACTGGGAGATGCAAAGGGAGAGATGGCCGGTTGCGTTCCAAACTGAAGTGGAGCGCCGATCGAAAGGGGAATTCCTGCCGCGACGGAAGAAGACGACAAGCCGGCGGCGGAAGAGACCACCACGGACGGCGCTGCGGAAGTAGCTGGCGTGGAGGATGAAGACATCTTCGGCGGCGGCACTAGAGAGAGAATCGAAAAAATATTAGGGTTTTTAGAATGTTCTAAAGTACAATATTAATGGGATTATCAGGAAGAACATGTTCGCAAGGATAAATTTGTTTCTTCATTGAAATAATCAATTTCAGCCCATATTAGCAAAATCAAAGGAAGCACTTCTCGTACCACAAGTCCCAAGTTCGGCTGCACCCACCTCACGCCGCTGCAGCCCCGCACGCCACCTGCCATTGCTGCCTGGTAGTCTACCTATCACTTTTCAGCTCGCTGGGAGTTTTGGGTGCCATCTGCAATTGTGCTAATCGTTCCAGCAGCCCCAGCGGGTAAGTTAAGTGTTTATTCTTTAATTATTTAATTTTAATTTCCGTATCTAATAGCGTGAAATTGAAATCTCGATTCTTGACTGTTTGAGTGTTTTACTAATATGAATTTGTAAAAATGTAAAATGTCTATTTGTTTTACTATTGGTGAACAATTTGTGTCATTGTGTAATTTCATTTTCATTTGTCAAATTGAAAATTAGGATTGTGAAATTAATACTCCCTAACATATTAACAAGAATTATGTGACTCAAAATTATATATTGCTTATTTATTATTTGATTGTGAATTTAAGTAGGTATGACTACTCAATCTACTTATAAAAACGTAACATAACATTGCGTTCGTACAAGTATAGAAAACAGACAAAAGTTACATAATTTTCATGTGTCCCAAAATGGGAATTAGACATGAACATTTACATTTTCTCTATGTTTTGATTCTGTATAGGGCAATCATGAATTCATGCTCTTTATTATCAATATTGGAAAGTTCCTTGAAAGCTAGAAAGAAATCCCTGCCTGAAAAGTCTTTCAAATTGTGACCTTTTGGTTCATCCTGAAGAGTAATGAAGACATAACAAGGGTGAATTGCTCTTCTGTGGATGAATACTTGATTGTTTAAATTGTATTTTGTTTTTTAATGAATGAGCATATACTCCAGTGTCAATTTAATTTCTTAATATTAACCAACCCAATGATGATTGATTTAGTTGATGACATTACTAAATTGAAAGTTATGAGTTTCGTTCTAAATGAATAGATTTGTTGATGCGTACTGAACACAATACATATGAAGAGGAGTAATATGATGACAACCCGCCTTCAGCCAATTCCCTCAGGCATCTTCTTTTCTTCCGTCGCCGCTCTCTTTTCTATCTGCTACTTCTCTCTTCCACCTTTTTTTTGGTTTTGGGTGCTCGTGATTCCATTTTGTTTTGTTTCTAAATGTTTTTTTTTTTCAATTTCCTTTTCGAAATTGTAATTTTTTACTCATGCCAGTAACAACATATATTCTGTTTTACTAGATTTACTTCCCGGTGAAGCTCGACCCCGATTTGTTAAACTTCTCTCATTTCACAACACCGGTCAACTCAAGGGAAAATAAACATAAAATATAAAGTGATGAATGTGAATTGGCTTTGTCTCGCAAACGTTGCACCTGCTGAAAAGTGTACTACTCAAAAAAGGAAATAGGTCTCCCAAATCACCTTAAATGACGACATGCTAAGATTCAAGCTACAACTAAGACTCACAATGATGTGCTCCCCATTGAAGAACCCAATATTTTTTTATAACGATTGACATTGTTATTAACACTATTATAACGATTGTCATTTTTATAGCATTGTCACGACAATTCACATGCTTTGACAATGTCATTGTTATACAGTGACATTGTGATATATAATGACATTATAATACATTATTTTTCCATAAAAATTATATTTTATAGCTTTGGCATTAGTTTTAACAATGTCATTTTCATAATGATTGACATTCTTATGACATTGTCATCGTGATTAATTGATATTACAACATTTTTTCGACGTTGTGACTTTTTTTAATAAAATTAACACTATCATAATATCTATTGACATTATCATAATTACAATGTCATTTTATAGCATCAACAATGAGATTGCCATTGTGACATTTTCTTGACCTGGTGACATTTTTATATATTGACATTGTCAAGATAACAATGACACCGGAATAGACATTTTCATTGTCATTGACAATGACATTGCCATTTTTATGATGTTGTGACATTGTGTGATTATAAACATTCAAGAGAAAAGGGTCAAATAGATCCTCGAACTTACATAAAAAGATCAAATAAGGCCTTATTCATAAGGCTCTGTCCGGCCGTCGCCATTTGAGGCGGTTTCCGGTGGAATTTTTTGATGAAATTTTTTGAGCATTTTATTCATTAAGTCTAGTTTATTCATACCAACTTTCAGCTAAAACTTCAATCCGGAAGGCATGCAAATTCATTCTTGAAGATATCTGCGCTTTTAACTGCGCAGTTATCTTCAAGAATTAATTTGAATGTCTTCCCGATTGAATTTTTAGCTGACATTTGGTATGAGTGAACTAGACTTAATTAATAGGATGATCAAAAAATTTCATCAAAAAATTCTACCGGGAGCCGCCCTAAATGATGACGGCCGGATAGAGCCTCCTAAATAAGGCCTTATTTGACCTTTTTATTCAAGTTCGAGGACCTATCTCACCCTTTTCCCAACCTTAGATTAAGTACCTACACTTCAAAAAACATCTTAAATCAATGTAGTCGGTATGAAACATGTTTCCAAGTGAGTTTGAATAGGTGGCAACCCATGAAGCCTAGTGACCTACACAACTACCACATCATCTAAATAAGATTTATTTAATTTAATGGGAAATACTCTATGGTCTTTTTCCAATATGACACTTTTAATATTTCATTGTCAATTGAAAATAATTTCCAAATTAATGAATGGATCCAGAATATTACTTACATTAAATGAATCTGCAAAATAAAATAAAAATAAAAAATTGAAACGATGCGGCAATCTGTAACGAGTGCACCTGCTAAGGGAAATAAAGAAAATATTGTTGGGGCCCAAGCTCAAAGTTACGGGATCACAGAGGCTGGAGAGAAGCGTAGCACATGGATCAAAATAACAAACACAAGGCTGAAGGATTTTGTCGTTTAGCAGCATGTAATATATTAGCTATGCATTGTTCCAAAAGGCAGAATATCCCACCCTAGGAGTCCCCCACACCCCGACCCGACAGGATTTTTGAGAGGATATAAGTCACGGTGACTCAGTCGGCCCAATCATGGTAGGCTTTTTACCCGTGCGCATCAGAGATCCAACCCAGCACGCAAGAGCTGTAACTTCTACACGGCCGCTGCGAGTTTTGAACCTTGGTCATTGTTCCAAATTTCCCACCACTACTGAACCAACCGAGCTACCCATGCGGGTATATATTAGCTATGCAAGGGTGATGGTTAGGCAGGAAATATCTGACTTCTCTCTCTTCTTCTCTAAGAAGTTTCTCGCTACTTTATCCTGTAATTCCTCCATGTCTAGACTGCTATTACTTTCTTGTTATCGATGGAAATGCTTACTATAAAAATAATCTAAATTGCCCTCATCATATTTGAGTTGTTTTTACACTATTAATCTGCTGCGATCCTCATAATCGTAACATTTGGTGCTTTCATCCTTCGAACTCATGGCGGAGGGCACTAGGATTAAAGAGCTTGTCGCAAGCATGAACAAATTGATGGAGATGTTAGAGGCGGACAAGCTTGATAACAGAGCTCGATTTGAAACATTGGAAAATGAAGTTGACGCCTTGCTGAAGCAGAACTTGGAGCTGGGTGCAAATCGGATAGGTAATGTTTCAGGTAACCATTCTGATGGAGGATCTTCTTCGCACCAACCATTTCAGGTGCGTAATGTGAAGCTAGATTTTCCTCGTTTCGATGGATCTGGAGTTTTACAATGGATTTTCAAGGCTGAGCAATTCTTTGACTATTACAACACTGCTGATAATCAACGACTTACCATAGCAACGATTCATATGGAAAAGGAGGTCGTTCCTTGGTTCCAAAATGACTAATAGGCCTACTCCCTTCCAGTCTTGGATTGATTTTACCTGGGCTTTAGAACTGGAGTTTGGCCCTTCACCCTATGAAAGTCCGAGATCACTGTTATTCAAGTTGTCACAAGTAGGCTCCGTTCAAGAGTACTCAATTCACTGCTCTGGCCAACCATGTACAAGGCGTAGGTAGAGAAGCCTTACTCGATTGCTTTGTTGGAGGACTTAAATGATCTGGCCATATGGTTTCACTGCTCTTGTATACTCAAGAAACCATAGGGCTTTGAACGCCATAACCATGTACAAGTTGAAACTATGGCTTCACTGCCCTTAAGGCTTCTCTACCGACGCCTTGACCATATGGCTTCACTGCTCTGGCCAACCAAGTAATAGTCTATTTTAATCTCCTATCATCTTGGTCAAGAAGAAGGATGCCACATGGCGGTTTTGCCCAAACTATAGGGCTTTGAACGCCATAACCATAAAAGACAGTTTTCCCATTCCAACTGTTTATGAGCTTTTGGATGAATTATTTGGCTCCAAATACTTCTCCAAACTGGACCTTAGGTCCGGGTACCACCAAATCTTAGTCGCGGAGGAGGATAGACACAAAACTGCTTTCAGAACTCACCCAAGACATTATGAATAGTTAGTAATGTCTTTTGGGCTTACCAATGCTCCGACAACATTTCAGAGCTTAATGAATGAAGTTTTCAAAGACTTTCTTCGGAAATTCGTTTTGGTTTGTTTTGATGATATACTAGTTTACAGTTCAACTTGGGAAGAACATCTTTGACATTTAGAAAAGGTCCTGCAGTTGCTTCAGAAACATCAGTTATTTGCCAAGCTGTCTAAATGCTCTTTTGGGATGAAACAGGTGGATTACTTGGGTCATATAGTTTCAAGTCAAGGGGTGGCAATGGACAATGCTAAGGTGCAAGTGGTTCTAGACTGGCCAACTTCGGGTAACATCAAACAGTTAAGGGATTTTTTAGGGCTCACTGGATATTATAGAAAATTCATTAAATCATATGCTAGTATTGCGGATCCGTTGACGAATTTGCTGAGAAAAGATAGTTTTGTATGGGGCGAAGAGGCAAATGAAGCTTTCATCAATTTGAAAGAAGCTATCACTAAAGCCCCAGTTTTGGCATAGCCAAACTTTTCAAAACCTTTCACCTTGGAGACAGATGCATCAGGTGTAGGGGTTGGGGCTGTGATCAGCCAAGAAACTCATCCTGTTGCTTATTTCTCAAAGAAACTTAATACTAGCATGCAAAGGCAATCGACCTATGCTAGCGAGTTTTATGCGATTACGGAGGCAGTAGCAAAGTTTAGGCACTACCTATTGGGCCACACATTTATTATCAAGACTGACCAGAATAGTTTGAGATCCATCACTGATCAAGCCATTCATACACTGGTGCAGCGAAATTGGATACACAAGTTGATGGGTTATGATTTCAGCATTGAATATAAGCTTGGGAAAGAAAATATAGTTGCCGAATCACTGTCTCGATGTTTCCTATTAGCATTCTCCCAACCTAATCTGGAATTGATCCCAGAATTAAGGAAAGAAATAACACAAGATTCACAATTGAGTAGTGTTCTACAACTTTGTTTCCAAAACATGCCACCTAATGCAAATTACTCAGTAGTGGATCAATTATTGTGTTGGAAGGGTCGACTGGTTTTATCGAAGGGGCATGTATTAGTTACGAAGATTATGAGAGAGTTTCACAGTACCAAATTGGGAGGACATGCTGGTTTCAGAAGAACATTACACAGAATAGCATCTCAACTCTTTTGTCAAGGAATGCATAAGGATATCAAGGAATTTGTGCAAAAGTGCCTTCTCTGTCAACAGGCTAAACATGATACAGATACAGCCTGACCTTCTGGATTGCTGCAACCATTACCCGTTCCAACTCAAATCTGGGAAGACATAGCTATGGATTTCATAAATGACCTTCCAGCTTCCAATGGACATACAGTCATTATGGTCGTCATTGATAGGCTCTCTAAGTATGCTCATCTTGCTAGCTTGAAGTCTGATTTTAATAGCAAACAAGTTGCAGAGTTGTTCATTAAAAATATAGTCAAGCTGCATGGTTTTCCAAAGTCAATAGTATCCGATCGAGATAAGGTCTTCACTAGTCAATTTTGGCAACATTTGTTTAAATTGAGTGGCACATCATTGAAACTTAGCACTGCTTACCATCCTCAAACAGATGGTCAGTAAGAGGCTTTAAATAAATGCATTGAGATTTATTGAAGGTGCTTCACATTTGACAATCCAAAAGAGTGGGGTAAGCTATTGACATGGGCTGAATATTGGTATAATACTGCTTACCATCAAAGTATCGGACTGACTCCTTTCAAAGTGGTGTATGGGCGAGAGCTAGGCCTGGGATCGGTTCGGTTCCGCTTAAAAATTGATGGAATCGTTTATAATAATGTAACTCTTAAATTCAGGTCGGTTCCGATAAAAAAAATCGAGAACCGTTTGAGAACCGAATGATGTGTAAACGGTTCGGTTCTGGCTTTTTTCGGTTCCTATTTTTTTCTTTCTATACCTTGAAAATTAACTTTTTAAGTTATGTTATTTAAACAAAAGTAGTTGAATTTATGATTTTTACAAGGCTCGCAAAAACATCCAGATTCATACATTCCACATAATTAAAATATGAAAGTTCAAACATACACAAAACATAAAAGTTTGAACATAATAATCTCAAACATTAGTAAACAGAACACATAAGACATTAATTAAGTTGAGTTCATAATTCAGTTCACGTGAAACATGTAGTTAGCAAAAAGCTTTAGATTTCCAAGAAGTTTCAGTTGCAAAAATGCAAATGTAGTGTAACACGTCCAACGCCAATCATGCAATAAAAACACTAAATCGGTTTTAAAGTAAATAACTACAATACAAGTTTTTTATTATTGTTTCAGCATTTTATATGCAAAATGCCTTAGAAACTTGGATATGTGCACAGTTGATATTAGCTCAACTTGGATATGTTCACAGTTGATATTAGTTCTGTAGTCCTAATTTATATCTTTGTGCTATTTTGTCAAGTACAGAGTTTATCTTTGTGCACAGTTTATATCTGATTTATTTTAAAAAGAAAATGAATTGTGTAGACTAAGCCCTACACAATCATCCATTCGAAGGACTCCTTAAAGTTTTCAGTTGTAATCTTAATATTATTTGTCTTAAAAACCTCTTAGAATCATCAACATCATAGCTATTTTATGAATTCATAAAAATGCACAAATATGAAGTTTTACCAGCCTGGCCATCTTCCACTTTTAAGTTTCAAACGTGATTTACTGTTTTTCTTTATGTTAACCAAAGTTTAGTTCAACTTTATTTTCAGCAAATTCAAATTCAAGAGCCTCGTCTTCAATTTAGTGTAAGTATTACACTATTTTACAATAGAAGGTAGCATGTAGGAAACCAACTAACCTACAAAAGTACTTGATAAATATGGTGTTGCTTTTCCTCCATCATGTTTTCTGCAATTTTGAGGCTTTGAGGGGCTTTGCTGCCTTTTCTGCAGCACTCTTCTCTCTTTTTTTCTTTTTCATCATTTTCATGTTCTGCAATAATAAAGATTTATATAACACTTTAGTATTAAGGGCAGAAATAAATAGGATTTAGAGTTCAGAATAACAAATAACAAAGTAAAGTGTGTGTCACAATGTCAGTTACTCAAACATACCTTTCTCTACCATTTCAACCCACAACATTTCCTTGGGTGTCGGACTGTACTCTAATCCTTGAATACTATCGGATTTTAGCCAATTTTGGAGGCAAATTAAAGCCTCCACAGTTCTGGGAGTTAATGAACTCCGGTGTGGATCAATCACCCTCTTTCCAGTTCTGGGATTTGGAATCGGAAAACCGGGAAAACCGACCCGAATCGAACTGAGATCACCGAACCGAAATCACCGGTTGAATTCATTAACTCCCAGAAAGCCTCAAGTGTCTGGACTGCTATTACTTTCTTGTTATCGCTGGAAATGCTTACTATAAAAATAATCTAATTTGCCCTCATCATATTTGGGTTGTTTTTACACTATTAATCTTATGCCATCCTCATATCGTAACACCATCCCTTCTGATTGGCTGACTACTACAGTGCTACTAGCACTAAGACTACTAAGACAACTCACGAAAGAGTAGGGAGATGTATACCAGGCATACGGCACAGAAAAAACTCGCTAACAGGGAGGAAGAGAGGGAGAAAGGAGGAGGAGGAGGAAAAGGGCTACGGCGAGGAGGATCGGAGGAGGAGACTACCCACCAAACTACCGTCAGCGACTGCTTCGGTGATGAGTCGCTCCGGCGATAACCTGGCGGCAACCAGCGGTGAACCACAGTGAATAATCACTCTGTTGAATTCGTTTGTTAATTCCGGTCATTATTGTTCGTCAAATTGCCGGCTCTGTGTGACCTTCGCCATTCGGGGCGGTTCCTGGTGAAATCTTTTGCGCAGTTACCTTCAAGAATTCATTTGAATGCCTTCCCGATTGAAGTTTTAGCTGAAATTTGGTATGAGTAAACTAGACTTAATGAATAAGATTTTCAAAAAAATTCATCAAAAAATTCCCCCGGGAACCTCCCCAAATGGCGACGGCCTGACAATAAGGACTTATTTGACCCTTTTTATGCAATTTCGAGGACCAATCTGACCCTTACCTCGTTATCAGACATGCAAAAGTCGATGGTTGCATTGCTGGTGAGAGCAGAATTTGTTGGAAACTTAAATATGAAAGGGCATTTTTGTCCCTCTGTTCAAATTTAGTCATATTTAGGGGTTTAAAACTCTTAAGTCCTACTCCGTATTTAAGTTCCAAGCCCTTCTTTTGGTCCTATTTAAGTCTATCTCCCTTTTATTAATTATATTTATATGTATTTTTTCTTCAGTTTCCCCCTCTTATACCAGTTATTGGACATAGGGCTGTTCTTGGATTATCTGGTTATGTGCTCAATAATATTGCATTTGCCTTAGCTGCTCTGTTTCTTTACAGGTAACTATAAGTCCAAAAGGTTGAATCCCCAACCCCAAGGGCCCCCCACCCCGACCCGACAGGATGGTGGGGGAGTAAATCACGGTGACTCAGTCGGCAGAGCGGCAGTAGGCCTTTACCCGTGCGCACCAGAGGGCCAACCTTATTTCAGGTTCTGAAAACCCCCTTTTGGCCGTTGCGGGATTCGAACCTTGGTCTACGTCCAATTTTTCCCACCGCTCGACCAACTGAGCTACCCGTGCGGGTTTTACAGGTAACTATAGATTTGACCAATGTGTGACAATAACTTTTAATGCTAATGTATTTAACTTGCATAACTATTCAAATGGATTCTTCTCTATTTCCATGTGATCGTAGGCTTTCAGTAGCTGTTGTGAAGGACTCGGAGCTAGCACTGAGATCTTCAATACTGTTTTGCTTTAATCCTGCTTCCATTGTTACTCATCAATGTATTATGTGTGAGAATAAATATGGAAGCGTAGCTCAATGGTAACCTCGGGAGTATTATTTATAATAAAAGAGTCCAAGATACATCAAGATTCCTACTATAATTAGATAACCTAATTAATATTAATAAATACATTATTACACCCCCTCAAGCTGTGCAAGGGAAACAATGCGCAGATTGTCCCGAAGAAAAGTGAAGCGCTGTGGAGATTATTAATCTGTAAATCATCATGGGCTACCCGTTCACGTACAAAGTGATAATCAATATTAATGTGTTTGATGCGAGCAAGCTGAATAGGATTTGCAGATAAGTAAGAAACAGAAACATTATCACACAAGAGCTGAACCGGTTTGGCGATGAAGATGCCCAACTCGAACAAAATAGAACGAATGTGAAGAGTATCTTGAACAGTGTAGGCTATAGCACGATATTCTGCCTCCGTAGAAGATCTGGAAACTGTGGGTTGTTTCTTGGACTTCCAGGACACCAAATTTGGCCCGAAAAAAGTAGCAAACCCAGACGTGGACCTGCTGCTGTTTGGACATCCTCCCTAATCAGCATCTGAATAAGCCAGTATAGTGGATGTCGCAAAACTGGGCTGTAGAAGTATCCCAAAATCAGATGTCCCCTGCAAGTACCTGAAAATACGCTTAACAGCCAAAAAATGTGTAGTACGGGGAGCATGCATAAACTGGGAAACCAGGTGAACAACATAAGTAATATCAGGTCGAGTCATGGTTAAATATTGTAGTGCTCCAACCAGACTCCTATACTCAATGGGATCTGCTAACAGATCACCATCAATTAGCGAAAGCTTGGTACGAGTGGGAAGAGGAGTACAGACAGGCTTAAGGGTATGAAGATGAAACCGAAGTAACAAATCAGACACATATTTGTGTTGGGAAAGAAAAAGGCCACGAGGTGTATGGAGTGCTTGGACACCGAGAAAAAAATGCAGGTTACCCAAATCTTTCATAGCAAAGGATTTATTAAGACGAGATATAAAAGAATTAATAAAAGATTGGGAGTTGCCTGTAATAATGATGTCATCAACGTAGAGAAGGAGATAAATAATGTGCACGCCATGGTTATAAATAAACAAGGAATTATCTAAATGACTACAAAGAAAACCATGCATTAATAGAAAACTACTAAAACGATAAAACCATACACACAGTGCTTGTTTAAGCCCATAAATTGCTTTGCGAAGATGACAAACATAATGAGGGAACCGAGGATGAACAAACCCAAGAGGCTGACGCATATAAACCTCCTCCGTAAGGTGACCATGAAGGAACGCATTTTTAACATCCAACTGACGGATTTGCCAGCCAAATGAGACAACTAAAGTGAGAACAAGACGAATTGTCATGGGTTTAACGACCAGACTGTATGTTTCCAAAAAAAATCCACACCTGCCTGTTGATTAAAGCCTTGAGCAACCAGACGCGCCTTAAACCGCTCAATGGAACCATCAGAATTAAACTTTGTTTTATAAATCCATTTCGACCCGACCACATTCTGACTAGTATTGGGAGGGACTAATTCCCAAGTGTTATTATTAATAAGTGCATTAAATTCCTCGACCATGGCCGCTCTCCATTTAAAATCTCTGTTAGTCTGAGAAAAACAAGATGGATCACATGCCACAATATCTGTTTTTAAATTAAAAATCTGTTTCGGTTTAAAAATCCCAGATTTGGAACGAGTTTGCATGGGATGACGGTTTAAAGGTGGAGGGGTGGTGGCTGAGGTTGATGGTTGGGCAGAAGGGGATATAGGCGGGGATGTTGGTGGGCTGTGCGTACTGGAGGGCAAGGTGGGCGAGGGGCAGGGGCAGGAGGTGTTCGGACTGTGAACGTGTGCAGTGTGGGAATCGGTGGGCTGGTGAAGAGTGTCAGTCACGGAGGGAAGGTCCAGGAGGGGAGCTGGTGTGATGAAGGTGCGGCAGTAGCTGCCAGTGGACTGGTGGGTGAAGACATCGACGACGCAACGGGCCAGATGAGTGCATCAATGGAAGGACATGTGGAAGTATATATGAGCTCATAATAAGGAAAATGAATTTCATGAAAGCGCACATTCTGATTAATACTCCCTCCGTCCCTAAATAAAAGCATCTGTTTCCTTTTCGGGCCGTCCCTAAATAAAAGTTCCCTTTCCTTTTTTGGCAAACAAAACAGTGCAAAACAATGCAAAACAGTGCCAAACAACGACATCCTTTTTATTCAGGAGCATATCCTAAAAATACACACAATACCGATCTAGAAGAGAACTTATTTGCAGAGGTGGCATTAAAATTAGGAAAATAGGCACATTCAAAAATGCACATAAAGGAGAAGTCTGGAGGATGATGAAATAATTTTTCAAAGGGAGACAAACCATTTAAATTAGGAGAAGGGAGGCGATTAATAATATAGGTAGCGGTGTAGACGGCGTCAACCCAGAATATAGCCGACAAATTTGCTTCAAAGAGGACAGTTCGGGCTAATTCTAAGAGATGCCGATGTTTACGTTCAACGACCCCATTTTGCTGGGGAGTGTCAGGGCAAGATTTTCTAAATCGAATGTCATTCTGTAAGAAAATAGTGCGCATACCAATATTATCAAACTCACCCCCTCCATCACTTTGAAAAATTTTAATCTTACGGTCTAGTAAATTCTCCACCATTAATTTAAAATTTTGAAAGTAACGAATGACTTCATCTTTACGGCGCATTGGATACAACCAAGTAAAGCGAGAAAAATCATCAATAAATAAAACATAATATTTAAAACCAGATTCAGATAAAACAGGAGATTTACACACATCTGAATAAATTAAATATAACGGTACTGTAGACTTATGAAAATTTTCCTGAAAAGGTAAGCGTTGAGATTTGCCTAAACGACATGAAGTACAGCCATGAGAAAAATTTGACGTGCTGAAAATAGAGCCAGATTTCTTGAGCCTATCTAAAATGCGACTTCCACAGTGTCCCAAACGTCGATGCCAGACCGGACCAGGTGCAACATGAGTACTAAGTGCGAGAGGCGTGGAAAGAGTAATAGGGTAAACCCCACCGTCACTGGAAGACCGCAGAAGAACCTTCCTCGTGGGTATGTCCTTTACAAAAACGGAATTTTTATCAAAAATAACTAAACATTTATTATTATATTTAATCTGAGGAACATGATTGACTGATTTTAAATGGAGAGGCCTAGATAATGACACATACTAGATGATGACACATATCAACAGTGGCAACCGGTAAATTAGACCCATTAGCAACCGTGACAGAAAGTGATCTAGAAGAAGAGGATTTATTAGACAAAATACCTTCATGAGGGGTCATATGTGAAGATGCACCGGAGTCAGGAAACCATACGGCAGATGTGGATTCACCAGTAGACACGGCTAAAGCAGGATTGGATGCTTGAACAAAACGGGATGAACAAGTGACAACAGAATGACCTGGAGAATGACAAATTTGGCAGACAACAGGAGGAGGAACAGTACCAAAGCTATGCTCAAAAGATGGGGAGCCTGCAAAGACACAATTAGTAACAGAAGTAGATAAAGCATAACTAGTATAATACCGTGACACAACAGAACTACCTACAACTGTACCTGACTGTCCCGGAGACTGAGATGGGCGCCTGGCATACTGTCCATAAGGTGAGGGCGAATAAAAGCCATATGCCGGAGGAGGCCTGCCGTACTGTCCACCACCAAAAGGAGGACGCTGGCCATAGTTCCGTCCGCCACGGCCACAGCTACGACCTCCCCGACCTCTCTATCCGCGTCGGCCACCACGGCCTCTCTGGCCGTACTGCTGCTGCAGGGGCGGTGCTCCTCTAGGCGCTGCGGCAGGTTGTGGGGCAGCGGGTTGAGGTGCAGCGAACACCGGGGATCCCGTGCTTTGTTCTTGATGTCGTTGAAACAACAACCATTATTCTTGGTGAACTAACTTTGTGCATAAATTCTCAAAAGTAAGGCCCTCCGAAAATAAAGTAAGCGGAGTAACAACAAATTGATAATCAGAACCCAAACCAATGAGAGTTTGCTCTAGTAAATCTTTCATGGGAACTGGGGAATTTATGGCAGCCAGGGCATCAATGATATTTCGTATTTCATGGAGATATTGTTCCATGGATTGGGATTCCTTTTAACGCAAAGTTGTGAGCATTGTTTTAAGCTCCATGGAACGGGCTAAACTAGCGGACATAAAACGAGATTCCAGACGATCCAAATAAGACGAGCATGTTTAATAGTATGCACCTCTACCAAAACATCACGGGAAAGCGTAGCAAAAATCCAAGAACATACAGTTTGATCCAATTTGAGCGAGTGACAATATTCATTATTCATAACTTGGCAATTTTGAATGCTCATAACATGCATAGGAGGGGTCATAATTGTTCCATCCAAAATACCAAGTAAACTATGACACACCAAAAAGGATTCAAATTGCGTACGTCAAGGTAAATAGTCTTCCACAACATTTAATTTAGTAGTAACTATATTCGTGATGTTCATGACGAAAAAAACCCAAAGATTCATACAGGGCCGCCAAGGAGGAGTTGCTGGATAATACCTGATTTCGAGTACCAATGGGAGTGATCTCGGGAATGACTGGGAGAACCAATAAGTGTCGAACCGGTGAAGGAGCCGCTGGGAGCGGCAGAAAAGAGGGATGCAGCCGCTTCGAAATTCTGGCCGTCTTTGGTGGAGTGTGATGAGACCGGTGGTAAATATGGAATAACCGGAGTCGTCGGAGACCACGTAAAAATTGGCGGAGCCCAATTGGCGAAGGCTAAAGGTGGAACCGTGGCAAGAGCCGGTAATCTGGAGAAAGACTGGGCGGACATCTCGCACTGCGTCAGGTTGGGGGCGGACATCGCAACAGTGGGTGCAGCCGTGGTAGGCGCTGCCATGGTGGTCGATGGTGCTGCGGCAGTCGACATATGTGCGGTAAAAAATATAACCCTAGGGCTCCGATACCGTGTGAGAGTAATATGGAAGCCTACCTCAATGGTAGCCCCGGGAGTATTGTTTATAATAAAATAGTCCAAGATACATCAAGATTCCTACTATTATTATGTCTATACCTTAAACCATTGGATCCTCTAAGGGTATGTTTAGATTCCGGAAAATTCCAGGGAAGGGAGGAATGCTATCAAATGTTTATTTCCTTGTGTTTTGTTTCATTTGGAAAAGGAAATATGAATTACGTGATTAATGTTATATATATGATTACTTAGAAGCTGTTCTCTTCGTCAGATCTGAATATTTCTGATATGAATTTTTTAAGATATGAATCTGATCTGATCTGAATTTTTCTGATCTGATCTGATCTGAATGTTTCTGATATGATTTGATATGAATCCTTCTGATCTGATCTTCACTTTCTAAAGCGGTATATTATAATAATAATAATTATTATAGTAATAATATAATAATTTTAATAATAATAAAAATAATAATTATAATAATAATAATAACAATAACTGTTATTATTATAATTATAATTATTTAATAAGTATAATAATAATAATACTAATATTATTAATGTGTATATATGTATAAATAATAATAAGTATTAATAATAATAATATTTAATAATTATAATAATAATAAATATAATTATTATTAAATAATAATTATTTAATGTGTATATATGTACACATACATATATAATATTAATAATAATATTATTATTAATACAATTTGTCGTTCTACTTAGATTATAAATAATAATAATTATTATTATTATAATATAATCTATAATAATAGAATGTTTCCAATTGCTATGAATGTTTCTGATCTGATTTGATCTGAATGTTTCTGATTTGATTTGATCTGAATCTTTCTGATCTGATCTGAATAAAATAAAAATAAACAATAAGTAATAAGAATAAGACGAACAGAACAACTTCTTAATCTTTACATATTAGTATATATCAATGTTCTAAAAGGCGCTAGGCGCTAGTCGGGCACCAGCCTAGCGCCTAGCGCCTCGCGGGTAGGCGGGCACCTAGTCGGGGAGTAGTCGGAGACATAGAAATTGCATTTTATCAATATTTTTGCATAAATATGTTTAGTAATATTGTATTTTTGTGTGTATAATATATATATGCACACATACATTAACAAACATGAATGATAGAATTATCAATTTAGGGGCATGTATTGAATATGGATTGTGGTGGATTTTTTTAAATCCGTGGACTTTGAAAAAGTCAATGGACTTTTAAATCCATAGAATTTTTTATGAATGAATTCTATGGTCTTTTAAATCAATGGATAAGTTTATTGATCTTCAAAAACTCCATACACTTTTAAATGCGGACAACCACTGTTGGTCGTTGAAATTTTCACCTAGACCGCCGCTACCGATCTGCCTGTCCGCCTCCGTCACTTGAGTTCCCCGTTGTCGTCATCGGACTGATCCGCCACCAATAAGTCGATTTGGTTATGCAAGGGAATTAAGGACAATTACTTATATTAATTAATTAATTAATTAAGGTAGGGGTGAATATGTAATATTTAGTCCTATTTAAGGAAAATCAAACATATGATCATACTTTAAGAAGAATGCTACTCCGTATGTTTTAGTCCTACCCTGAATAATTTTCTCTGTATAATACAGAGTATGATAAGAAACAAACAAACAAACAAACAAACAAACAAACAAACAAATAAATAAATAAATAAATAAATAAATGAAACAAATGTAATTCATATAGCAACACAAAGTTCTACAAGAATAAATGAAGCATAAGAATCCAAATTTATTTTTATTAAAAAAACTCAAAGTTTCAAGAATGCTCAAGAATTTTGGTCATTTTATTAATGAGTAAGAACATTAATCGTTACACAACTGTTACACTAGTTGCTACATGTGGTACAAGCATAGTTGCAATCGAGTTTTTCTTCTTAATAATTGTTTTGTTTTTCATTTCTATCTTGTAAAATTTTGTGTACTTATTTATGGTTATATATTTATTAATTTGAAATTATATTTTTATGTATCAGCGATTTAACGATAAAAGAAAGTAATAGTTAAAATATTTATTTTCTTAATGGTTAAGTAATATTATCGATTCTTATACGAGTTTTTCTAGAAACATCTAGAATCGAACCAGTATGGGATTAACGAATAGAGGGGGTGGGGTAAGCTGAAGAAGAAACAGAACGGAAGGAGAGTGGTGGGGCGAGCTGGGCTGAAGAAGAAGAAAGATCGAAGGGGAAGGGGTGACTTGGCTAAAGAAGAGGAGAGTTGGGGGTTGGGGTGGGGGGACGGGATGAAGGACCGATATAAGAAAAGTCCACAGAAATCTTTAGTGAGGAGAAGAGACAATCGAAGAGAATTAGTGTACTAAAAATGAGTTAAAAGTTCACGAGAATCCATGATTTTTGAAATCCATAAGAATGAACAGAACCTTGAATATGCCTAGACTTTTATAGACTTTTAAAAGTCTACATTGAATACACCTAGACTTTTGTAGACTTTTAAAAGTCCAAATTGAATACACCTAAACTTTTAAAATCAATGAACTTTTAAAATTTCGACACTAATTCTTAATACAATACACTCTCCTTAATCAAACGTAGTAATGTTAACTAATCACTTGACTTCATGATGTTATAAATATAAATAATAGTAAAATGTAGGTATACATATCCATATACATATACATATACATATATATATGGTTTATGTGTGTTGTTTTTATCTTAATTTACAACTTCGTTTCTTTATATCTGTGGCTACAGTTAAAGTACTAATTCCCTTAGAAAATTAAAATAAAAAAGTAAAGTAATGTTCGGTGAATCTAGAGGGCCCAGACGGTCGATTATATGCTATAGGCGGGCAACTAGGTGCCATAAGCGGCTGACTAATTTACCTAGATGAAAAACCAAGTAGTAGGGGCTTCTAGACGGAAATCAGGGCGCTCGGCAAGGGGAGTCACAACCCACCTCGCCAGGTACAGATGATGGTAGCTCTTCTCAGATGGTTCCAACTGTTCGTAGATCTGAACGAGACCATATACCATCGAAAAGGTACACATCATCTGAATATCTTTTGTTAACTGAAGATGGAGAACCAGAGAGTATTCAAGAAACTGTGTCTCATAAGGATAAAGAAAAATGGCTAATAGCAATGCATGATGAGTTAGAATCTCTGCAGAAAAATCAAAATTATGAGATCGTGGAAATTCCTAAATGGAAGAAGGCACTAAGAAACAAATTGGTGTTCAAGTTGAAGAAGGATGCAACCGGACAAGTGGTGAAACACAAAGCTCGGTTGGTTGTCAAATGATTCCAGCAGAAGAAAGGAATTGACTTTGATGAGATCTTTGCACCAGTTGTAAAGATGACCTCAATCCGAGTTATACTTGGCTTGGCAGCAAGTATGAACTTGGAACTTGAACAGATGGATGTGAAGACAGCATTTCTTCACGGAGATTTGAAAGAAAAAATCTATATGCAACAACCAGAAGGTTTTGAGAACTCAAATGATAACTTTATGTATAAGTTATCTAAAAGTTTGTATGGCTTGAAGCAAGCACCAAGGCAGTGGAATAAGAAGTTCGACTCATGCATGAAGAGTCAAGGCTACAAGAAGACTACTGCAGATGAGTGTGTATACATCAAGAAACTTCCAGACGGTACTTTCATTGCTCTTCTACTATATGTAGACGACATGTTGATCGTTGAGAAAGATGCAACGAAGATTAACCAGCTGAAGAAAGAACTCTCTAAGTCTTTTGATATGAAAGACTTAGGACCAGCTCAACAAATTCTTGGGATGCATATCACTCGAGACAGGAAGAATCACAAGTTATGGATTTCTCAAGAGAAGTACATTGAACGAGTACTTGAGAGATTCAACATGAATGATGCTAAACCAGTTAGTGTTCCACTTGCGAATCACTTCAAGTTGAGCAAAAGAACATGCCCTACATCCAAGGAAGAGATCGGGGAGATGTCAGCAGTTCCATATTCTTCAGCAGTTGGGAGTTTGATGTATGCCATGGTATGCACAAGGCCAGACATCGCACAAGCAGTGGGTACAGTGAGTCGTTTTCTCTCTAACCCTAGGAAGGAGCATTGGGAGGCAGTCAAATGGATTCTCAGGTACTTGAAAGGTACCACGAAGTTATGTCTTTGTTACGGAGGAGCTGATCCAGTCTTGGAAGGCTACACAGATGCTGATATGGCCGGAGATATTGATAGTAGAAAGTCTACTACAGGATATATCTACACTTTTGCAAGGGGAGCTGTTTCTTGGCAATCAAGATTGCAGAAGTGTGTCGTTTTATCTACAACAGAAGCAGAATACATTGCTGTCGCTGAAGCAGGTAAGGAAATGTTGTGGCTAAAGCGCTTTCTCCAAGAACTTGGGATCCAGCAGAAAGAGTACAAGGTACAAATTGACAGTCAGAGTGCTCTAGACTTGAGCAAGAACTACATGTACCATTCTCGTACAAAGCATATTGATATTCGATATCATTGGATACGGGAGACGATTGATCAACAACTGTTGAGACTAGTGAAGATCAATACAAAGGAGAATCCATCAGACATGCTGACAAAGGTGGTGACACGAGATAAGCTAGAGCTGTGCAGAGACATAGTCGGGATGCTTGTTTTGAATATGCCTGGAAGGGGAGAATTGAAGAATTCAATTTCCAAGACATATCCAAGTACAAGCAAATTGAAGAATTCAATTTCAACAACCATGAAGCTTCCTCCATGTGAAAGCAACAACCATGAAGCTTCATTCATGTGCAAGAATGACAAAGGGAGCTTCCTCAACCACCATTGAAGTTTCCTCATGTTTAATCTCACCTTCCTCCCACCTTCATAGTACCTAGTTTTGGTGCTATAAATAGAGAGCTTGGAGAGTCTTTCTATCATCAAGTAAATTAGAATAGATCATCATAGCACAACCAAGAAGAGTTGTGAATATCCTTGAGAGATATGTGAGGTGTTTTGAGAGTTTTTAGTTAGAGCTTGTATGTCTCTTCTTTCTATTCTTGAAAGTAATAGAAGTGTTTTTCTCTCATATTAGCACGATCCTGTTATACCCAACAAAAAATAAGTATGAATACTTGTGAATTGCTGTCGGTCTGCCCATCTGCGTAGCTGGCCTAGAATAACAGAGGGCATGGACGAAAGTAGCAGTGAGCTCACGTCTGGAGCATTTTAACATTTAAATATATAACTATACAAATTTATATTAGAGTCGGTGTAATAAACCAGTAGAGCACTAGTTTTCATGACATGCAAGGACGATTTCTAAAGTTTAATTTGCATGACGTTTACTCATGTATTTTTTTTTGGAGGTTTTAATAAACACCACGTATATTAGTACATTTTTTCAACTTTGCCAGCAAGTATAATCGCTACAGCGGATACTATGTAGTACTCCCTACATCCTGAAAAGGTTGACCAAAATTGACTTTCACGTGGATTAATAAAGTAAAAACTGTGTGGTTGAAATTTGTACAGAGGAGAGAATTAATTTTAGTCACATATTCCTTACTTTAAATGGAAATGGCAAATCTTTTTGGGACATCCAAAAAAGAAAATTTGGCCAACCATTTCGGGACGGAGGGAGTACATTATTTAATGTTTATTGCATGTGTATTTTATATGTTATTATTTAATTTTTTAATTTCACCCCAGCCCCCCTCTTGTTCACATTCTGGCTCTGTCCCTGTTTGTTCCATTTTATTTTTCAACTATTACAGTATTGTCTAGTCTGATCTTTTTATGTCTGTTCTGATTTGGTCTGTTTGAGTCTGATTAAGTTTGTGACTAAAATCAATCCACCAATTTAAAAACATCCATAAGACTAAGAACATGCAGAAAACAAAAATGCTATAGGTACCCCAACCTTTACCCCAATTTGTACCCCATATAAAACTCATCCCAAAAATTTACCCCCACTCCTTCATCTCCCCTACCCCTCATCTTCCTTTCACCCTCATCTCACTTTTCCCTTCCCACTCGTTTTGGCACATTCACAAACAAAAAGAAATCAGAAAAGAGGATTTCACACGGAGCAGCCGTCACTCCCATGGCGTGTCATCTGCTGAAGATCGTCGCCAGCAGGAGCGCCGGCAGGAGAAAGGCTCTGGCAGTTTCTCCTCCGCAGTCGCAGCGCCGCCAGACGCTGTTAAAAGTTGCTCTGCCGCCTCGCCGGCCGCATCTTGTCTCTCAACAATATCTGGGATAGATCTGCTGCTCAGACGGATGAAGAGCCCACTCTGCTTCGTAACGACACGACGGTAGTTTCCGACGCTGTCACCAAACTCGCCGTCAGCGAAGACCAGATCTGTTGCTCTTTGCCATGGCGGTGATTGTTGGGGTCGATACTTACTGTGCCTTCGAGCTCGAGCCCGACGTACGCTGGACCAAGTGCTCTCTGCGCCAGCAAACCTGAAAAGAAAAGAGTTGTCTGGCATTGAATTTAATTTGTCTGTAATGTGAAATGAATTCTTTAAAATTGATTTGTAGTTGTCTGTATGGGAAAAGCGTTGTCTGGCATTCCATTCGAGTTGCCTGTAATGTGAAAATAGTTGTCTGTCTGGTGAAATTGTGAAGTACTTGTGTATATTTAGACTACTCTGTGATGATATTGAGATGTTTGTCATGGTTTTTTGAATATTATGTAATTGGTTTGGAGTTGTCTATCAATTTATTTTGAATTGTTTAAAATTTGTTTATAGTTGTCTGTCATGTGAAAGTAATTGTCTGGCAAGGTATTTTAGTTGTCTGCCACGTTAAATCCAATTGTTTGAAATTGGTTTGTATTTTAATTGGTTTTAATGAATTGTCTCATATGGAACACCCGTGGTCTTGTTTCTTCCTGTCCAAGACTACGGAATCTAATTAGACAATGGAAGATTCAATTTTTGGTTGTGATTGAACCTATTGTTGCTACATCAAAAATTTCTACAATTGCTTTGGATTTGGGAATGGAAAGTTATTACTTTAATGATGATAATAAGATTTGGCTTTTCTGGGATTCTAGCCATATAGGAGTTTCTAATATCAAAAATGGCAATCAGTTTACTCATATGAAACTTCAAAATGACTCCTTTTCATTTTGGTTTACAGCAGTTTATGGTGAACATGATTACATTAAAAGGAGGTCTTTATGGTCATTCTTGGAGGACTGGGCTGATTCTAATCAGGAGGCTTGGATGATTGGAGGAGATTTTAATGCTATTGCCTATCATGGTGAACATAAGGGTATATCCAATCCCCCTTTGAAAAGTATGTCTGAATTTAAGGAATGTATTGACAAATGTGAGTTGTTGGATTTACCTTATCATGGCAGTCCATATACCTGGTCAGGAGTTAGAACAACAGGCAGGCTGTGGAGAAGACTAGATAGGATTTTAGTTAATCCAATTATGCTGGATTTATTTGATTCCATACACATAAAACACCTCAATAGGACTTCATCTGACCATGCTCCAATCCTGTTTCAATGCAACAATCAAATAGTGAGGGGACCAAAATCATTTAAATTCCAGAATATGTGGATTTCTCATCCCAACTTTCTAAATGTTGTCAAGGAGGCTTGGGGATCATGCAAGACTGGGGGAGGAATGAGGGGTTTCTATGATAAACTCAAATTTCTCAAAGTCACTCTAAAGGAGTGGAATAAAAGATCTTTTGGTAATATTTTTGAGGATATTACTAAACTGGAAGAGGAAGTAAGACAGGCAGAAGCTATATATGAAGGAGACCCTACTGACAACAACATGGAACAATGGTCTTTTTTACAAGCATCACTTCTTAATAGACACAAGCAAGAGAAGGTTTACTGGAAACAAAGATCACACATCAAATGGATGAAAGAAGGGGATGCCAATACCAACTTCTTTCATTCATATGTTAATATTAGAAGAAGGATGCAACACTTATCTTCTATCAAAGATGCTGCAGGAAATCTGTGCACTGAACCTCATTCTATTGCTAAAGCTGCAGAGGAATATTTTGCAGACATTTTTGCTTATGAACCAGTTCAAGATATAGATGAAATCCTGCAATATATACCAAAATTAGTAACTGATACTGACAATGACATGCTTATGAATATGCCTAACATGGATGAGGTTAAGGAGGCTGTATGGGATTTAAACAAAGAAAGTGCAGCTGGCCCAGATGGATTCAATGGTGTTTTTTATAGGAAGTGCTGGGATATTATAGGGAATGATGTGCTTAAAGTTGTTCAAGACTTCTTTATAAACAATCATATTCCTACAGCAATGGCTAGCTCACTTATTATCCTTATCCCTAAAGGTGATAAAGTTTCAAGTTTTGCAGATTTCAGACCTATTAGTTTGTCTAATTACATGAGCAAGGTGTGTACAAAGATTGTGGCCTCTAGAATCAGCACACTACTCCCTAAATTGATATCTATAGAACAGGCTGGATTCATGCAGGGTAGGGATATTTCTGATCATATCCTTGTGGCTCAGGAAATGATCAACTCTATTGACAAAAAAATCAGGGGTACCAATATTGTTGTTAAACTTGATATGGCAAAAGCCTTTGATAGGCTTTCATGGATCTTTCTGGAAAAAATGCTATCCAAATTTGGGTTTAATGGAAATTTTACAAGGCTAGTTATGAATCATCTTCAAGCTACTCATTTTTCTATCCTTATTAATGGCTCACCAACTGGTTTCTTCAAGCCCTACAGAGGAGTTAAACAAGGAGACCCACTATCCTCATTCCTTTTTATTTTGGCTGCAGAGGCTTTTTCTAGGGGCCTAAAAGAACTTATATCTTCAGCTGCTATCAAACCATATTGGATTGGTAAAGATGGACAGTCAGTCTCTCATCTATGTTTTGCAGATGACATTCTAATTTTTATTAATGGTGAAGCTAGATCTATTCAGAATTTTAACAGATTTCTTGGTTTGTTTCAAAGAGCATCTGGACAATCTGTTAATCTTAACAAAAGCAGTTTTACCTGTGGAAAAACCTCACTGGGAAGAGTGAGAAAACTTGAAAAGCTGTTGGGGATGAACAAAGTCAACTTGCCAATGAAATATCTGGGAGCCACCCTGCATAAAGGTATAAACAGAATTAGATACTGTAATGGTATTATTCAGGCCTTTGATAGAAAGTTATCACATTGGAAAAAGAAGCATCTAAATATGGGGGGGAGAGTAATTTTAGTTAAACATGTATTGAATACAATTCCCTTATATATAATGGCTGTGGACACTCTTCCCAAATCTGTGGTTAGGGTATTGGAAAGGAAAATGGCCCAGTTTGTGTGGGGATCTAATAATTCCAAAAACAAGTATCATTGGATAAATTGGAGGGATATTTGTTTTCCTACTGAAGAAGGAGGATTAGGAGTCAGATATTTGATGGATTTAGAGAAAGCTTATTCTCTAAAAATATGGTGGAAATGGAAGAATAACAGCACTCCTTGGGCAAATTTTTGCAATTTAAGATACCCTAGAGACAGTAATATGAACCCTAAGACAAATGATTCCAATATTTGGAAGAGAATTTGTGGGATTAACTCTATGGGGTTACAGCAAATTGAGTTGGAATCAGATGGGAGAGTGATTTGGTTACCTGACAAATCTGGTGATTTCACCCTATCTTCTGCCTATCAGGTAGTCAGAGGGAGGAAAAGTAAATGCTTCTCTTATCAACATGCCTGGCATAAACATCAGGTTAAACAAATTCAAATTTTTCAGTGGAAGATGCTTCACAGGATACTACCATTTCCTGATAATATTAGTAGGTTTGGAGTGACTATCTTCCCTACTATGTGCCCTATGTGTAAAAGAGATATGGATACAATGGACCATGCACTTTATAATTGTTCATACTCTAGACAGATTTGGAAATATTTTATGGGTTTATTTGAAATTCCATATTATACAAATTACATCACTACTAGACAGGTTTTTATTGCATGGTGGCTAGAAGCAGGATCAAAATCCCTTATGGATATATTCAGACACAATATGCCTGGAATTGTTGGATGGCATATTTGGAAGATTTATACTAAACTTATTTGGGGGGATCTGGCAGGTATGCCACCAGTACATAAGATAATTTTTCAGATAAAGAAATATACCCAGGATTGGTATTTGGCGAGATTACAGAAAGTTAAATTTGGTAGAAGACCAAACCCGACTCTTGTTGAGGAATCTATCATTCCGGTGATTCAAACTAGCAAACCAAAGATACAGATTATTAGATGGAAAATACCTGAGAAGAAATACAAAATGAATGTTGATGCTTCGTATGGAGAGGAAACGGCCGGAGGTGCGATTGTACGAACGAACACAGGTGACCTTGTTGTTGCTCTTCACTTTCCTATTTCAGCGAAATCTGCCTTTCAAGCTGAAACGAATGCTATAAGGGAAGCGATCTCGTGGGCAATGAAACATGGGATAGACGATTTGGAGGTGGAATCGGATTCTAGAGAGGCGATTGAGGCTATCAGAAATGAAGAAAGATTTTGGTGTAGCAGTGATACGAAGGAGTTGGGAAGATGGATGGTCGAGGGTAAAATTACGCTCAGACATGTGATGCGGGAAGCAAATTGGCCAGCTCATTATGTGTCTAAATTAAATTTGAAGGCTCTTACTGTTATTTCTAAATTAAGGGATTTGCCATGTTATATTAGGAGATCCTTAATTGCAGATAAGCTACAATTAAGTTATCTTAGATTTAATTAATGTTTTCAATTTCTGATTGCTTTTTATTTCATGTATTTTAAAGAGGAATGCCTCTTTAGGGGAGGTCTTGGCCTAGTCCCCCTCCCCTTTTGTACTTTACTTTCATTTTAATAAAAACTGGCAAATGTTCCCCGGCATTTGCCCCACTGATTTTGGTGGTTTACCTTCCGGGTTCAAAAAAAAAAAAAAAAGTTGTCCGACAAGACATTTGAGTTGTCTATCAATTTATTTTAAATTGTTGAAAATTGTTTTGTAGTTGTCTGTCAGGTAAAATTAGTTGTCTGTCATTTGAAGTATTGAAAAGACTTCAATGACTTGGAGTTGTCTGTCAATTTATTTTGAATTGTTTAAAATTTGTTTATAGTTGTCTGTCATGTGAAAGTAGTTGTTTGGCAAGGCATTGATGAGTTTAGTAAAACTGTATTTTCTAGTACATTTTGATGAGTTTAGTAATTGTTAATGTGGTTATATAAAAGTGTTCGAAAATATGATTGTATTTGTTAATGTACACCCCATTGAATAGATAAACAACAGAGATAACCAGATAAACATTACTTTCACGCAGAAAGACAATAACTTTCAACATTGAACATGTAACATTGTACAATATTCAACACATTTTCCCAATTGTATATGAAAAAATTACATGTTCAAAAAATCACAAGTTCAAAACGGACACATTTTCCAACACTTTATACTTCAGCATTCTTCAAGACTAGTGCATATAATCTCTTGCAAAAGAAGTCACATGGTATCATTTTTGTAAATGAATTAGCGTTCGCTCGGAACTGTTTTTCAGCCTTGCATTTTAAGTCATTCGTCAGCTTGAAGTGAATACCTACGATTAATACACAACACGTAGTCAGAACACATATTTGGCACAAATAACATATGTGGGGCATAGTCAATTTGTCCGGAAGAGACAACTATTGTCTGGCACAGCCAACTTTTGTCTGGCTGTAAGACAAAGAGTAGTTAATTGGCCCAGACTACTAATGTCTGGCCCAGACAAAATTTTTCTGGCTGTAAGACATAGAGTAGTTAATTGGCACAGACTACTAATGTCTGGCCCAGACAAAATTTGTCTGGCTGTAAGACAAAGAGTAGTTAATTGGCCCAGACTACTAATGTCTGGCCCAGACAAAAGTTGTCTGGTTGTAAGACAGAGTAATTAATTGGCCCAGATTTTAAGACAAAATCGCGTTCACTTTAAGCTAGACAGACATTGCAGTTCTAAATTGTCTGTCCGCCAAACAAAATACAAACAAATCACAAAAAACAACATACTCTGCTCCAAGGTTTCAACGTCCACACCTTCATCATCTTCTTCCCTTGAGGTACAAAAAAATGGAAAAAAAGTCTTGAATTTCAACAAAAAATTCATTGAGTAATTTCTACAAACATGTTATGGGCATAAAATGAAATAGAGAAATTACACTAAAATTTTAATTAGGTAACACCTCAAAATCATTACAATGAAACAAAATAATCAATTATTCACTTTTATATCATACATAATATACATAGAATTGAAAAAAGGAAAAAATAAAAATAAAAAACACACATGAAGAAAAATAGTAAATGGAGTACGTAACTCATGATTTGAGAAGGGATGGTTACCTTAGACACAACTAAATGGGTAGGTCTTGAAAACTTCAAAAATGGAGATGAGAGCTCTTAGCTTGAAATGAAAAGAGAAGAAAAAATGGGGAATGGGGGTGAGAGAATAGAATGGGACGGATAAGAGAAACAAATGAGGGGATGTGGGATGAGAGATGTTTGGAAGGGGTAAAATAGATGGTAAAAAAGGGGTATTTATATGAGGTAGGAAATGGGGTAAAGTTGAGGGTACCTATAGCAAAATTGTGCAGAAAATGTGCCTTTCATGCCTTTCTTCCTAAACTTGACAATAATCCATGACTACTTTCTTGTTTAGGGGAGTGGGGTTCTTGAGATATTTCCAAACTAAGCAAATCCCTAACTTTCTACTTGCCTCCCCAATTTTATCCTGTGCACTCTGCTCAATCATACATTATGTGAAGCTACAGCGGGAAGTGTTTTTCTCCTTGGGCTTCAGAAGAGCTTCTCCTGTTATGAGTAATAATAATGAGCAGAAGATTTCACCCTTTACTTATAGGACAAATGCAGCTGGGCAAGAGGAGGTTGCTGAGTTATTTGTGGAAAAAATGCTTCCTCTCACAAATTTCAAGGTATTGATTTCTTTAGAGAAATTGTCCTAAATAGGAGTAAAAACGTTTTGAAATTCTAAAATAGAAGTGTCATGTTTTTATTCCCGAAACCGGAGTAATTATTGCCATGTTTCGGCATTACCAGACTTCAAACATGGCATTATTTTTTAAACTTGGCACCTGGTAGTAATTACTCCTATTTAGAATTCCAAACGTTTTTTTTTTACTTCTATTTTCAAGAATTTTTCCATTTCTTTTGGATTATTTTACATTTTGAGACGATCTTTCTTACTGCCCATTGTGGCTAACTGAAAAACCTGAGGTCTACATTTTGAGATCAGCAACCTAAACGGGATACGTTTCTTGGCCATCTTGTGGAAACTTACTATTTTAGGTAGCGATCACGCTCTGAAACTACGGAAGCAATACGCTGCTGCTGTTAGAAGGCATAATAATTTCTTGGGTACATGTACGAAATTAATGTATCTTGCATGTAAATGTTTATTTGTATTATTGTTAGGTTTATTATTGTTCAATTATTATGTACGTAGGGAATGCTCTTAACATGGGAGTTACCAACTATTGTATAAATATGGGAGTCCTCCCACATAATAAAAGCAAGGCTAATTCCTCAAACCCTTTTCTCACTTTAGCATGGTATCGGAGTCTTCCGTATAATACTATACGAAGTATCAATTTTTTTTTTCTCTTCTTTTCTTTTCCCAGCTTATATTTATCATCCCCCACAGACTTATCCCATGACTACCCCACGGATGAAGTCTCCACAACCACACACACCTCGATTATGGATGTTTGCCGGAAAATTAATGACCCATCTTCTCCATATTACCTTCACAATTCCGATTTTCCGGGTCTTAATATTTGTGGTGTCGCTCTTTGCGGAGAATCCAACTATCGTGAATGGGCAACCGCTATGAAAAATGCCTTCCGTGCAAAACGAAAGCTTGGTTTTTTGGATGGTTCCATCTCTCAACCCACGCCAAACGCCCACGACCTTGAAGATTGGTTCACCGTTCATTCCATGTTGGTAGGGTGGCTCATGTCATCCATCGACCCGCCCTTGCGTTCCAATGTCGCCTTTATGGATAATGCCCGCGACCTTTGGGATGATTTAAAAATCCGTTTTGATGTCGCCGACGCTATGCGCATGCATGAGCTAAAAGAGGCTATACGCACATGTCGGCAAGCCGGCCAATCTGTGACGATCTATTTTGGTCGCCTTAAAACTCTATGGGATGACTACGTTGCTTACCGAATATTGCCCCAATGCAAATGTGGTAAGTGTTCTTGCAATCTTGACAAAGAATTCCTTGAAAGTGTGGAGCTTGAAAAATCACATGAGTTTCTCATGGGTCTTGATGGAGAAATGTATGGTGTCCTACGTTCTAATATTGTGAGCATGACGACCCTTCCTGCACTCAACAAAATTTATCAAATGGTGGTTCAAGAAGAATGCCACCGGAATGTCACCCGTACTCAGGACACCCGCATGGATGATGTGACTTTTGCTATGCGCCCCAACTCTTCTATTAGTGTCATAAAGGATGGTGACAAAGAAAAGTTATTTTGCCATTTTTGTAAGAAAAATGGTCATGATATCAAACATTGCTTCAAAATATCTGGGAATTACCCCGATTGGTGGTATGGTAACAAAGGTGGCCGTGGTCGAGGGAACACTCTAGGACAGGGTCGTGGTAGAGGAGGACCACCTTCCTTGGGTGTTCATGCGGTTAAAGTTGAAGACATCCTTGGAGTTTCAACTCCAAACATTAACCGTGCATCTATGCCCATGCTCTCTGACACTCAGTGGAACAATTTTTTAAGCATGCTAAATGATAGTAAAAGGTCTTGTAAAACTGAAAAACTCACAGGTACACCTTCTTCCGTTGAGTGGTTACTCGACACAGAAGCATCTTTCCATATGACGGGTTCAACTATTTTTTTGACCGATTTAAAATCCATACCGCCTATTCCGGTTACCTTACTTAATGGAGAGGTTAATATGGCCACACATGTGGGTTGTCTTCAATTGGGACCAAGTTTAACTCTTCCGCATGTACTGCATGTCCCTGGCCTCACATGTCATTTACTGTCTGTGGGGCCGGGAGACTTATTGATGATTTAAATTGTCATATTACATTTACTAATAAGTTTTGTGGGATACATGACCTCAATTTGAGGACGCTGATTGGAGTGGGTGAACGGCGTGGTGGTGTCTACTACTTTGTTGGTGCAAATTTAATTCGGGCTCTCAGTGCAACAGCTTTGGATCCGTATCATCTGTGGCACCAACGACTGGGTCATGCTTCTTCTAAAGTTATTCGTCTGTTACCTGTTTTTCATACTGAAAAAGGCAATACTGCCATTGAAAATAAAATTTGTGATGCTTGTATGTGTGCCAAACAAGCTCGCACTGTTTTCCCTTTCAGTACTAGTCGGGCATCGGAACCATTTGAATTATTACACTGTGATGTTTGGGGCCGTACCGTGTGCCTTCCTCGTGTGGCTCTCATTATTTTCTCACAATTGTTGATGATTTCTCATGGGCCGTTTGAGTACATTTATTGGCTGCAAAAAGTGAAGTCCCGCTAATATTCAGAATTTTTTTTACCATGGTTCGCACCCAATTTCAAAAAATTATTAAAATTATTCGGAGCGACAATGGTATCGAAAACCATTGGTTCTCCATCTTGGGTTCATGACTGCCACAAAATGTACATAGCAGTACAACAGAAAGTGGAAAACCAAATAATCGATCTCTTAGCTTGACTCCGACAGCGGCAGGAGCTGTAATACCTACCAATGCAGGTTAGGTTCCGGCCTTTGGTTCTCCATCTTGGGTTCATGACTGCCACAGCTTTTCTCGTCATGATATGCACGTGCAGGTAGGTAATCTATTTATGTACACTTTATTTGTGTACGTAAAACAAAACCTCACAATAATGAACATTAAAATAATTTCTCAACTCATGGCCGGATGTACTTTCTTTCACACACATGCTTTGTCTTGAGGTCTTGAGTAGCTAGCAGCTGGTTGATGATATTTTTTGTTTCACGCACACACAGGTTGCAACCGGCCGCTTCTTATCGGCCAGCCCAGCCACTACTCTAGCTACTGGTTTGGTGAACAAGTGTGGCTTTGGGAAGAAGAGACATTTGGGTGTATTGTTGGCAGGGGCGGACCCATGAAAGTCATTTTGAGGGGGGGGGCGAAAATATTTTTGGGGGGTTCAAAAATTTTTTTTGAAAGAGCAAAAATCATTTTTCGTATATATATACACTAAAAAAAAAATTGTTGGGGGGCGGTAGCCCCCTGGGTCTCTACTACGGTCCGCCCATGATTGTTGGGCAGTTGGCACTCTTCTCTTCTCAAACTTCTACCCTTTCACTTAAAGCCTAAAAGGAAAAAACGAAGATATGATACATGTGACAAAAAAGGATGTACTACTCATACAGTTATTGGATGCATCATTTCGATACCACTGCTAAAGTGGTAAATCTAGAAAAATGATGTTTGTACACACTTTTGTACACACCTACGTCTGTGAAAGCTTTTTTTTGTCTGTGAACATCGATTCACAGACAATGTTTTGCACAAACAAAATATTGTCTGTGAACCGGATTCACAGACAAAAAAAAGCTTCACAAACATGGTGTGTACAAGGTGTGTACAAGGGTGTGTACAACAAGAATGGTTGTTAAATCTAACGTTTATAGTAAGAACCATAAAGTAACCTAGTGCTCAATATGATAATTTTCGATTTTCCCAAGGTGAGAGAACATATCTGGACAAAGTTTATGAATTAAGACAAAAACAGAACTATGACTGTAATTTCCCATGTTGATTACCATTAAGTTTTACCACTTTGGTATAGAGATGTTTGGAATTGATTTTGCTTCTGATTCCTTTTCAATATCAGAATTTGTTTTTCATAAGCTAGTCATAAGCTAGTCTCCCACAGCTTCTAAAAAACTGTTTCTATGAGCAATTTGGAACACACAGAAGTACTTCTATAGTTGCACCTAGACACTCCAACATTTGCTTATCCTTCTTAAAGAAATAAGAGTAGTTTTAAGAGGTAGATCCAAACACATCTATTAATATGCTTTTTTTTTTACAAAAAGAAAACCTTTTAGGAATTAAACTTGGAATATTTGGAGACCATTGACCACATTAGGGAAAACCATAAAATTAACATATTAGGACGAAACTTAAGTTTCAAAATACAATAGAGAACAATACTTGGCTCAAATTTGTAATCCATTAAGGAAAGTTTGGCTTTGGGTGAAATTTACCTTTGCACACCATTTTGATATACTTCGTACAATATATGAATCTAACACTGCCATAAACAATTTATAGACTAGCACAGCCTTAGCAAGAAAAGTCCAAGAAGACATTACATCATAGTAGGGCAAATTACCAAATTGATAAAAAGAAGATGGTTTACTAAATTGGTGAAAAAAATCAACTGAGACGTATTGATAAAAAAAGAAGTCCTAGTGATAAATTGATAAATATTTTGTGAGTGAAATACTTTTGGTCATCGACTTTATAGTTTCTGACATTTCATGTTCTTAGTATTGTGAAATTGATATTTGCGGTTGTTCTACTTTGATTTTGTCATCTAAAGTGGGGACTAAATGCCAATGGCCATGCTTGACAATAACAGTTGTCAATTAGCTAATAACCGGTGGAATCAACCAACCGCTTTCATTAGCGGTTTGCCATAAAATATTAGTAACTTAGTTGTTTAAAATAAGCTTTTAAGACGTAAAATGACCATTAAGTATATGAATATAAAATTTTATATATTTAACTTAATTTTATTTCTTTTATTTTTAATGTCTTGGGAAAAGTTTTACATTGTTTATTTACGCTTATTTTAAATAACTACTAACACTATCATTTTAACATATTTACATTAATGCGAACACACACATATAAATTCATACATTTTAGATATTGATATTGTTTATTTCTAACAATTTGTTTCAAACCACTAATGAAAGCGGTTAGTTAAAAATGCTAATGGAATCCGCTAGTACAATCTGCTGATTCAACCACCCATTAGCTAGCTGACAATTGCTATTATCAAGCACGACCATTGACATTTTAAATCCTTCTTTTTCTACGACAAAATCAAAGTAGGATCATTGGTTTGGTTTTCTCTAAATAGTTGCCTCCTAATTTCATTTCATTTATACCCCTAACTTAATTAATTAATTAATTAACCTAATTAATTGCCTCCTAGTTCCCTTGTATAAAAGAGTAGCTATCTTCAAGAATTCATTTGAATGCCTTCCTGATTGAAGTTTTAGTTCAAATTTGATATGAGTAAACTAGACTTAATGAATAAGATTCTCAAAAAAATTCATCAAAAAATTCTACCGGGAACCGCCCCAAATGGCGTCGGTCGGACATAGCATCCTAAATATGACCTTATTTGACATTTTTTCCCAAGTTCAAGGCGCTATCTGACCCTTATCCCAAAAAAAACTATGTTTTGATCCTATTTGAGGACTTCTCCCTTTATTTATTAACTCTAAGGTCTTTCAAAAAAAAAGTTTTAATGCCAATCAGCTTCAAAAAAAGCAAATGGCAAATCAATTTCAACTTGGAAAATAGTATTTATATACAAGATGTACACAACATGTACACAACTTGGCAAATTTCTTATTCTCGTTCTCACATTTTTTCCTCCTCTCCCTTTCCTCTTTTTCTTTCCTCTTTCCTCTATTCTTCTGTTCTTCATCCTCCTCTTCCCTTCTCCATCCTCCTACTTTTTTTATACCCCCTCCGTCCCTTAAAACTTTGTCAACTTTCCTTTTTTGAATGTCTCACTAACTTTACCACTTTCCATTCTCCTCTGCACAAACCTCAACCACACAGTTTTTTCTTTATTAATCCCCGTGCCGGTCAAGTTTGGTAAACGAAGGTAGTATTCGATTTTTCCATTACTTGCACATAACCATCATATTATTTATCTATTTTCATCTATTTTATTATCTTTTCAGTTTTTTTCTTCAAATTACATATAAATCGAGTCACATAGAACTATATCATTCATTTGCACGTATGTAGACCATTAAATATTTTGTTCACTGAGATAATTAAAATTGATCACAGAGACAATTAAAATAGATCACACAAACATGTATGTGAGCAATATAACTATTGTGTGTGCAATAAAACATGTGTGAACATAGAAAATTAAAAAAAGTTATGCTACAAAAACTTTTACGAAAAGTTTTACAAAAGGGGTACGTGACATCATCACATTATTTAATACATCACATCACATTTACAACACTTTTACATCAATGGTAATTACAATAGTCACATCACTTGTTTGTAAGTTTTTTTGTAAGTGTATTTTACTTGTAGCATTTTTCGATTAAAAAAGGTGCGAGATTATTGAGATCCATGCTAATGTCGAGGGGCTCTTCTTCCCGCCCGAGGGTCCTTTGCGCAAGGCACTCTATGTCTATCTGTCCCGGCAGAGGGTCTCAAAGGCTGTCCTTCTCTAAAAAAAAGGACAAAGCTCGTACAACTGTAAGTCGATGCGAGAGCTAAAGCAAATTCACGGTCTTATAATCAATCGCGAATATTTGGATTTTGTCCTAAATAAATGTGGAATGCATCTCTGCTGCGTCCAACTTCCATTTTGAAGTCTGCACTAACAACCATGCTCGACAACTGTAAGTCGATGCGAGAGCTAAAGCAAATTCACGGTCTTATAATCGCTTTAAACCTATCTCAAGATGAGCATTTCATGTCCAAACTACTTTCCTTCTTAGCGCTTTCTGATTCAGGTGACATCAATTACTCCTGCTGGGTTTTATCCTCTCTCGTAAACCCACAAATCTTTCATTGGAACACAGTCATTAGAGGGTGCTCGAAGAGTAAAAACCCAAACCGATCACTATCAGTTTTTATCAAAATGTTGAATGCTGGAGCCCTTCCTGACTACTTAACATTCCCGTTTCTAGTCAAGGCATCTTCTCGCATTGTAAAGCGAGAACTAGGCTGTTCTGTTCATGCTCATATTCTTAAACGTGGGTTTGAGTCTGATATCTTTGTTTCGAATTCTTTGATTCATATGTATGCATCTTTTGGACATATTATATTTGCCCGGAAGGTTTTTGATGGAATGCCCGTTAACAATTTGGTATCATGGAATTCCATGGTAGATGGCTATGCAAAATGTGGAGATATGGAATCAGCCCGCAAGCTGTTTGATTTAATGCCTGAAAGATGCGTCTTGTCATGGAGTTGTTTGATTGATGGTTACGTTAAAAATGGTGATTATGGTGATGCTCTGATTGTTTTTGATGAAATGTGTGCCTCTGGTTCCACTCCCAACGAAGTTACCATGGTGAGTGTATTATGTGCTTGTGCTCACTTAGGTGCACTTGACAAAGGAAGAACAATGCATCATTACGTGATTGATAATGGCTTGCCACTGACACTAATCCTACACACCTCTATTGTGGACATGTACGCCAAATGTGGAGCGATCTGCATGGCCATTGATGTGTTCCGTAGCTATCGGGCAGGACCCGGTGACGTATTACTTTGGAATACTATGCTTGGTGGACTTGCAACTCACGGTTTGGTCAACGAATCGCTCAATCTGTTCAAAGAAATGATTTCCACCCGTGTTAAGCCCGATGAGATCACCTATTTGAGCTTATTGCATGCTTGTGCTCATGGCGGGTTAGTAAACGAAGCTTGGTACTTCTTTGGTTGCCTTGGGGCACAACGAACAAACGTCACGATTGAGCACTATGCTTGTATGCTGGACGTAATGGCTCGTTCTGGTCAAACATTAGAGGCATACTGTTTCCTAAGTCAAATGCCGATAGAGCCAACTGCTTCCATGTTGGGTGCTCTACTGAACGGATGTATGAATTATGGGAAGTTAGAACTTGCGGAAATTGTGGGAAAGAAGCTGGTTGAGATGGAACCACACCATGATGGTAGGTATGTTGGCTTGGCAAATGTTTATGCTGCCAATCTACAGTGGGATGAAGCGAGAAGCATGAGACAAACTATGGAAAGGATGGGGGTCAGAAAATCTCCAGGTTATAGCTTTGTTGAGATTGATCAAACTCTTCATAGATTCATCGCACACGATAAATCTCATCCTAGTTATGAAGTTATATGCATGATGTTGAGTTTCATTGGTAGCCAAATGAGATCCTTTAAGAATCAAGAATTTTACTATTTGTTTGATCAATTTTAATCAAGCATATATTTATATGGTCTGGTGATATTAATCAAAGCCTACTGCGACCAGTTAAAATCTTTCGAGCCCAGCTCTTTACTGTGATTGGATGTAGAGCCTCCTACCGTCCTACGTGAGCTAAAGCTTCATTGAAAAGCCTTTTTTACATTTGACCTGTCGGCTCATACCAAAATTGTCCCAAGTTATTTAAAAATATCTATACAACATCCAAGCCTTAGTCCCAAAAGATATTGGGATCGTCTAACATGAATGGATACATGATATCACCACCAAAAGGAAAAGAAAGAAAATAAAGATAAAAAAGATAAGCTATTATAAAAAGAATATAAAAAGAGATGAATACACATAAAAATGATAAAATAAAAAGGATACAAATAATGTTTATATATAAGGATAAAAAACAAGGAAAAAAAGATGAGGGGAAAAGATAATAGCACGCTCCTTTCCCTTTATAGCACAAGCGAAGCGCCACGTTTCTTTACCCCTTTACACCGGCAGGCTGGCAGATTGATGGCACCGCCTACCCGCGGCCTACGACCCAACAATCTTCCCCCAGCACCTGCCAGCCTTTAGCTGCGCAGCATGCTGTCGCCGGGGGTCGAACCCGTGACCTTGGCTCTGATACCACTTGTGGATCGTTGCGCTTACCGCTACACTAAAAGCAATTGCTAATAGTGTAGCACGCTCCTTTCCCTTTATAGCACAAGCGAAGCGCCACGTTTCTTTACCCCTTTACACCGGCAGGCTGGCAGATTGCTGGCACCGCCTACCCGCGGCCTACGACCCAACAGGCATCAAGGCAGACGATGTTCTCTGTAACAAGAGGAAAGATATCAAACTCAAGAAAACAGAGTACTTCGTATAACTGTATAAGTGAGCTGTGAGGGACAATGTTCAGACTCGAAAGAAACTATTGATGAAAGACAACATGCGGCTCACAAGTGAGTGGGAGATTTCAATCCGGAGGGAAGTCTGGGCGAAGTTGCGAACTCTCTGCATCTTTCTTCACCCGCGGCTTCATCACCTCCCACTTCTTCAGTCTTCACCTGCGGCTATGTTTGGAGTGTCGAAAGTGTCGAATGACTCTCCTAGATAAACCTAACATGTAGCGACAGCAGATAAAGCTAAAACTAAAAAAAAAGTTGACTGGTCAAATGATCGTTTTTTGTGAAAAGCGATGAAAAGCGAATGCTTTTCTCCCAAGCGAGCTCCGGAAAAGCGACGGTAAAGCGTCGCTTTCTCACGCACAGACGCTTCTCAAAAGCCACGCGCAGATGATGAGCTCGCATGCGCTTTGTCGCTTAATGGCGCTTTTGAGCGCTTTTAATAAGTTTGGTATGGCCACACATTTAACGCAGCATGCGCATCTCTGCCACACTCATCTTTTGAATGTGACATTGTTTCACCGCCCAACACTCTACGCCATACAGTAATGCAGGCCTAATTGCTGTCCTATAAAATTTACCCTTCAGTCTAGTCGGCATACTTCGATCGCATAGAAATTCTGACGCACTCTTCCACTTGATCCACCATGTTCTGATTCTATGGGATACATCTCCATCTAACTCACCGTCCTTCTGAATTATGGAGCCCAAGTAACGGAACATATAAAGCTTAATCGCTAGCCATCCTCTTCACTCTCCTCGCTTTCCTCACTCAACACTCAAGCTGCATATTAGTATCATAGTACTCTGCTTTGTGATTTCTAGTATATTACTATGCATATAATACTCAGCCTCATAGTACTCTGCTTTGTGATTTTTAGTATATTAGTATGCATATAATACTCATAGTATTCTGCTTTTTTATTTTTTAGTATATTACTATGTATATAATACTCATACTCTCATAGTACTCTGCTTTGTAATATACATATATAGTACTCTACATTGTATTTTTTTTTAACCCCCGGAAGGCAAGTACTCTACATTGTATATAATACTAATATACATACTAAAGATATATGTTCTTATATGTTCTTAACTTGAAATATATTACTTTAATATATGTAGTTATGTAGTAAAGATATATGTTCTTAACTTTAAATATATTAAAGTTATATGTACCTAATGTTTTATCCTTTGTTCCATAAAAATTGCAACAATTTGACTTTCACGTTTGCCAACACGCAACTTTGACTGTAATTATATTTATTTACGTATTAGTAAACATTAAAAAAAGTTAATATATTGGAAATTTACATTAATACAAATTTATTAATACTTTATACATAATATTTTTATTATATATATTATTAGAAAATCGTAGTCAAAGTAAGGTGTGTGAATAGTGCAGAAATTCCAATGTTGTAACTTTTATGGAACGGAGGAAGTATGTTCTTAACTTTAAATATATTAAAGTGGTATGTACTAAAGATGTATGTTCTTAACTTTATATATCAAATTGATTCCATATAGTAACTTTATGTATCAATTGACAAACTGATTCCATTATATATGTAGTGAAGATATATATCTTAACTTTATATGTACTAAAGATATATGTTTTTTTAATATATGTTTATTTATGGTTTCCCGTGTATTAACTAATTCCAGCTTTGATCTTTTAGTTTTAGTTTTAGTATTAATGCCATGAATTCTAAATTTGGACTTCTATTTTTGTGAATCATGACTTTATTTTGGTGAATCCTAGCTTTTTTATGCATTTGGTTCAATATGATGTTACATACATCATTTTTGGTAATTATATAAGTAATGTGCTTCACTCGAGTCAGGTGAGCGCTTTTTTGCGCTTTGCGCCTCAGGCGCTAGAAGACTCCTAACGTTTCAGGTGCGCCTTACGACTTTGACAACCTTGCACCATGGTATATCGTCTTGAATTGACTTCGTAAGTTCATCCATGACTATGGCAAATAAGAAAGGGCTCAGAGCCGATCCTTGGTGCACTCTGATAGTAATAGGGAACTCTTCAGTCCTCCCTACTAGGGGTGGGTTCGGTTCTTTCGGTTCGGTTTTGACCTCAAACCAAATACGGAACCAAAGTAAAAGTTCGGTTCGGTTTCGATTCGGTTTTACACTCCAAAACTTCAAACCACGGTTTGATTGATTCGGTTTGTTTCGGTTTCGATTTTTTCGGTTTTTTACTAAATATATGTCATTTAATGTAAAATTGATATAAAAGTTGGAGGGATCAAACATATTACATAAAAATGCAAGCATACTTGAACAAATGAAGAAAATAATAATAAACAAATATGTCTTGAATTATATGAGTATGCGGGAGAGATAAAAGTGTGTATCTATTCTTAATTTACAATGTTTGTGACTAGTTTGAAAAACGTTTATGAATAGATACATCCTGTGTGATTTAGCCGAGATGAATATTTATTTGTTTTATCAATATAAAAAGTTAAGTTACAAAAAAGACTTAAGTTACATAAAAATAAAAGTTAATTACTACTAATAACTAGTAAAAACATATAATCATTCAACAAATTGCAACATACATACATAAAATACATAATAGATCAATATAGCTACATTATTATGGGCAATGAATGTGTAAATGCATTTATAAACTAAACTAAACATAGCATAAACATTATTTCTCTAGCACAAGAAATTCAAAGATTATTGATGATGTTAAGATTAATGCTTTACATTTAACAAATAAAATTTCATATTTTATTTATGTTCGGTTTATTCGGTTCGGTTCGGTTTTGAAGGGTAAAAACCAAAACCGAACCAAACTATTACGGTTTCGGTTTTTAGCGGTTCGGTTTTTTTTTTGTTGCGGTTCGGTTTAATTTGATTCGGTTTTCGGTTTTTTGGACCCAGCCCTACTCCCTACACTAGTACGGACACTTGTAGCACAATCCTCATACATATCCATGATGATGCTGATATACTTGCGTGTTATGCCCTTTCTAGTTAAGGTCCACCAAAGAAATTCTCGAGGTACCCTTTAAATTTAAAAATATCTATACTACATTAAAAAAAAATGCACGCCCTTTAATGCAATTTTACATTTTTTGCCAAATGAGTTGACTTCATTGAGCTAGTATTTTAGTTCCATAAACCCAACATGTAGCTCCAACACAGTAGCACCCATTCCGGTCAGTCGGCCAAAATCTTGGTGTTTGTCTTCGTTCAACTCTAGCTCATTGTCCCAAAGGTTAAATACCCAGAAAAGAGGGAGATGTGCTTGCATAAAATAGAACTCTGTAAAAATATATTATCCATTAACCTAAGTTCTTGAATTTGTTTGGAGATGGGTAGTGTGTAGTATACCCAATCATATCAGACTTGGATAATTATAAAATACACAGAGACCAAACATTTACCAAACAAGATCAATTTAGACCAGACCAGATCAGACCGGACTAGCAAATTTCAGTCCAAAAGAAAACATCATTACAAGAAACCACCACATGCTTTCTTCTTACATACGTTGTAAGTATATAGGTAATGTATAAACAAACCTGTGTGTGGATGAAGTAATTTGCTCAACAAGCTTTATAAAAAACAATTGTGAATGTTTTCTTGTGATTCTATGGATAAGATCGAGGATCATCTCTATTGTTTAGTAAACTGCCTATATGCATTTCTAAGTCTAGTGTTGTGAAAAAACGTTACACTGCTGAGCAAAAACTGGTTCTCTGAGCTACCAAACAAAACAAGAGAGAATTAAAAAAAAACACATGATTAATACTCCATGATGTGATCGTTTCTAGCTACATGTAGTTAAAAGGCTTTTGTTCACGGGCACATCGGGTCAAAAGGCTGAGTTTGTGTCAATGTTTTTTTCACCGTTTTTTCCCATTCAACTCTTATTAACAAATAAAAAATGCTATAGGTACACTAGTACACTACACACTTTTTTTTGGTACACCAGAAAGTAAAATAACGTTAAATTAGAATGTAATAGTTTCTAAGCCATTTGCATCCTCCCAGGGAGAGCGTCTAATGACTCTAATCCAAGTAGGAGCCTCTTGAAGAATAGACAACCCCTTTGAAGCTTGACAAGATGTATTCGCCAATATGTTTGGGCATTTGTTTCCTTCCCGAAAAGTGTGTTGTAGGTTAATAAATTTCTCTTCCGCCAATAGCTTCTGACAATCCCGCACCAGCACACCCATAATAGTAGCACTCGACCCATCTCTATTTTTCAGAGCTTGAAGCATCTCTCTCTGTCAGTTTCTACAATTACCTTCTTAAGATCAAGATCCCGAGCTAAAAGAAGCCCTTGTCTTAAACCCCACAAGTCTGCCTTAAAGCTATCAGTTTTTCCAATATTAAACATAAAACCACTCGCCTATTAAACCACCAGCCCCGAGCATCTTATCCCTAACTTGGCAAGACCCATCACAGTTGAATCCATTTAATATGTTTAGCTACTTTTTCGTTGTTTGATTTTTTTTTTTTGGATAAAATGTAAAGTATATATATCCAGAAAAATAGCATAGTACAATGCATCACGATTACAATCAAAGTGCATATCCTGGTACTTGGGATACCACAAAATCAGTAGAAATCCTCAAAAGTCAACAATTTGAATCTAAAAACATTAGGATCAACTAAACTCAACAACCTAGCTCATCAAAATATTAGTTATCCCTAATTTAACATCCAAAGAAAGCACGGAAAGGAGTAGTGAACTTTGAGTCAAAGCAAAGCTCCCCTTTCTTCTTAGTAACCCCCGGTAACCTCTCAAGACAATAGGCGGTGAATGTTAGGCCCTTCTTATCCAAGTCATCTGTAAGTGTAAGAGAGGTATCCACTCTAATGACACTAGTACGAATGTATCTAAACGGTTTGACAAGCAGCTTGCTTATCTTACCATTTATGACCTCACACTTGGTGACAACATCATCCTGTTTCAAGTCACTTTTATCCCTCACAACCCTCCCCAAAGATTCTCCCTGGGCACCCATCTTCTCACTCAAGGCAGCAGCAGACCCCTGGGTAACATTCTGCCCAGCAGGCCCGATCGGGTCAGTGGGGTCCCCGAGCGGGTAAGGAGCAGTCCCCAATTCCTGGGCAGCAGGTGTAATCTCTTTGGCAGCAGTTGTAAGCTCTTTGACAGCAGGTGTAAGCTCCTGGGCAGCAGGTTTCCCATCTTTGTCAATGTTTTCAATGCAATCAACAACCTGTTTTCCCTTTTCATTGTTCCCCTCATCACCCCGTTTAGCAAGTTTATCACAAATAAATGGGTGATGCCCAAATTCTTTGCAATGAAAGCAATAATGAGGAAAGGTTTCATATACCACACTTTGTTTGATTACCTTTCGGGAAGGTAGTCGTATAGGAAAAGATAGCGGTGGTGGCTTTGAAACGTCAACCTCTATTAACACTCTAGCATAGTCATTCTTCGCTCTCTCTTGGGTGATCTTGTCCGTAGTTATTGGGACCCCGACCATGGATGCCACCTCACTCATCGCCTCATCATTCCATAAACTCATAGGTAGTTTAGGGAACTTGATCCAAATTGGTATTTTTAGAAACTCCTCATCCTCGAAAGAGAAATCCTCCGAGAGTTCCTTAAGCATTAAGAGTTTCCCAAACACGGTGTAAGGCCCCTCATGTAGTACTTTTGATCTATCCTCCTCGTTTTGAAATTTAAAAATTATCCAATCCCTATTATGGGACCTCACAAGGCATCTTATTCCCCATTTAGCTTTCATGTCATAAACCGCTTTAAGTCCGGGGAACCTACCCGTGAAGTGTCCAACTAGACAATAGCCCCACATTTCAACCATCGAGGGTAACACCCGATCACCAAAGTCTAATGTTTCACCTTTAGGTGGGACATATCTCAGCTTGATACCATTTCTTGGATCCCGGTTATCCTGAAACAAAGATTTCCATGGTTTTGCCTTCTGAATAAGCTCTGCCTGCACATTCTCAGTTTTATCTGCCAACATTATGGCCCTATCATCAATTCTCCTAGCAGCAGGTTCTTTAGCAGCATGAGGTTTTGCTGCCAAGTCTGGTGTTTTAGCAGTACCGTCCAGTGTTGCTTCTTGAGTAGGAATAGCCTTTTTTGTTGCAACCCCACTTTTCCCAGCCTTTCTGTTAAACCCAGCAACCTCACTTACTGGTTGATTGCCCGTTTCTAGCTCAACATGTGGTACAGGTAGTTCAATCTTAGCAGGTTGTGTCAATTCAGATGCTGGAACAATCCCAGACCTATTCACAGCAGAGCTAAGTTCTGGGAATTCGTTATCTGTATCTTCAAGCAGTGCAAACCTCGGAGATGACCTGGTGTTTCTCGTTGTTGAGGAAGCCACATTACCCTGTTTGTTCCTCGCCATATGGTTACAGGAACAGAGCAGAGTGTACTGCAGACTGTCTTTTTCTCTTTTTCGTCGTTGTTTGATTTGAGTATAAGGGAGAACATCAATTATACTCTTCAACCAAGAATTGGTAAGCTTCACAAGGCAGTGTACATCAGGTTGAATGTCATCGAATATCATTGCATTCCGTGTCTTCCAAATCAACCAAGCTGTGTAAGCAAATGTAACAACATGAAGAATTGTCCCGAATGCCCATAGTGCTATGACAATGGCTACGAACCCACCCGAAACTGTTTAAGCTTTCTTCCCCCGTTCTATTTAACCCCAGGGCAGTTTTCCTCCAAACGGATGACGCAAAAGAGCAGTCTCTGAGTATGCAACACGGTTTCTTCTGCATTGTTACATATTGGACAGCATGTATCATCAGCCATATGCATCTTCCCCCTTTCCACATTGGTAGGCAATTTGTTTTTCATTACCAACCACAAGAAACATTTAACCTTTTCTGCCACTTGAATCTTCCAAACCCAACTGCAATCTTCATTTTCCTGCATAGACAAAAGAGATTCATAGGCTGATTTAACACAGAATTGACCTGTTTGTGAAAGCCTCCAGAATATGCCATTTGTACACTCCACTAGAATCGGAACAGCCCTCACATCCCTGACCATGTCCTTCGGAAGTAAAGTTTCCAGTGTAGTAACATTCCAAGCACCATCATTCATGATGAGATCTGCCACTTTCAGTCTACTAACAAACACCGGAAGTGGGGATCCAAGTTCCACTTTAAGTCTACTAGCAAACAACGAAGTGGGGATCCAAGTTCCTCATGTAAAGGCCTATCCCTCGCCCAAAGGTCAAACCATAAGGATATGTCTCTGCCATTTCCCACCTGCCAACCCATCCATTTCCCACCTGCCAACCCATCCAATATTAAGAATGCTCTTAGTATGCATAATATCACGCCATATATGTGATGTGCCTGGTTTCCAGTTTTTTGTTTTCTAAATCAGAAAACATGTTTACCAGAGTTTTTCAATTTTCCATTTCATTTTTACCAGGAAACGTTAAGTTAATATTTGGAAAAGAAATGCACAATTACAAACATTTGAAATAACACAAAATTTAACGTAAATGTTCCTCAACACTGAAATTTGAATAATTGAGATTATGTTAATCAGAATAGCAGCCGTACTTCGACATCTCATACATTGTAATCATCCCATATTGCATTCGCAATACTTTCTCGAATTTCATGCATTTGTTGTTCTTGAGACGTATCAAATTCGAGTGATCCATTTTCACTTGTACTTGCCGCCGTGTCAAATATCATTTCCTCTTCCTCGTACTCCATGAACAAACGGTCATTCTTATCTTGCATGCGAATGAAATTATGCAATGCACAACAAGCTATGGGAATTTGAAAAGTTTCCAGTAGATGTGGTGCTAACATCTTCATCTCGTGTACGACGCCTCTTTTCTTTTTCACTCATTGTTGTCGTGTACGCGTGGACCGCATTAGCCAAAACACTCTTCCAGTCCTTAGTGCTGGATCCCATCGCTTCATCAATTTTGCGTTTCCCTTTTGAGTGTGATCTCTCTGAACTCATGCCTCCTTCACCGTTTAAGAATACCTCCTCATTTCTTCTTTCCTCGTCTGGGAGTGTCGGTACTTGGGTCGAAGGAGTAGCGAGTCCTCCACTTGCACTCCTTTTCCAAAAACAAGATTCATTAACGGACAGGTCTTGCAACCCTTCCTTTTAAAGGTCTTAAAGCCCCTGTTCATCTGCATATTTGTAGTACACATATGTCAATTAAAGAGCTTAGTAAAATATGATTCAAAAAAATAAAATCATTAGATAAAACATGTACCTTGTAAAATTTCTGTCAACATTCCTCTGTGGCATAAACAACATTCCGACTGGAATCATATGTAACTCCTATATGAGCCAATAACTGACCAAATTGTCCATGTATGAGCTTCAACCTAGTGTAATTTCCCGTAGCCTGTCACTACCATATTGATAACGACTCTTATTGCTTCTTTAGTTTAGCAGAGAACCACAACATTGAAATAAAAGTATAAAACCAGAAAAGCAGTGGTTGGAGGTTAAAATATAGTATCAAAGGGAAGGAGCTGAAAACCTACTACTTATTTCAATTCTCTTCCTAAGCAAACATTAATCAGGAAAAAGCTGAAAAAACAGACTTCTTAAGCAATGAAAAAGGAATTCTTAAGCTATGAAAACAGGCTTTTTAAGCAAAGAAAACTGACTTTTTAAGCAAGGAACCATGCAAACCCATAGTTGTTATTTTTTATGCTTTATTTACACAGATCTTTAAAACACTTCAGTAACCAGGCACTTATTTCTCATGCTTTATTTACACAGATCTTCTGCCCTTCAAGCAGCGTGTTATTAAAAGATGATATAGCAGATTCGACATCGTTGTCTGCAGAAAACGTGACAAACCCATACCCACTTGATTTTGAAGTCCCTGGAGCTCGGCATACCTTACCACTGACAACCTTCATCCCTTTCTATTGTATAAAGTTGTTCAACATGCATTTTTTATGGATTTTGGATTACGAACCATAAGATACACTCCCCACCCAGCCCCTCTCTTTCAACCCAAATCAACTATCAACAACAATAGAAGCCTAATCCCATACATATCACAATGTCTAATCAAAACATGACCAAACAAACATACTTGGCTCTCCTCTATCTTCTGTTCAATTGATGATACATCACTTTCATGTTGATCTTGTCATTGTGAAGTCTATCCATAACTATTCAATTTTCTTCCTAAGCAATAATTAACAAGAAAATTGTTGGAAAAACTCCTAATATAGATACATATATAGCTATATACAACTGCAAAAAATAGATCAAAAAAGGAATAAAATAGCCAGAAATTAAAAACATTGAAGCTCAATTGCCTTTCTGGTTTACAATTGAATTCGAATTTTTGACAATGTAAAGTGAAAATGCCAATTAATTTGAGAGCTTACCTTGAACTAGTTGACAGAACACGAGCCGACTGAAGAATTGGGAAATTCCGTGATGGCAGGGTGCAGCTCTAACGTGAGTTTTCTCGCACTTAAATTAATAGTAGAATAGTGGTGAAAGTACGAGTATCGTCTCCACAGGGACGGACAAAAGGGAATTAAAGATTAACTAAATTCAGCGATTGAAAATAAAATAAAATAAATGCGTCGTGCGAGATTGATTGGTTGAATGGAAATTAAACTAATGTGAACGAGCGAATAAAAATAAAAATTTGGGTTCTTCTTGATTAACGACGAAGGGAACATGGATTGATTCCGAGGTAATCAGATTTCTGACAGATCAGGAATACTTACATGAATTTCATTTAATTGAGCCTAGTTAATCAATACTAAGTTCTTACCGCTCTCGCGGCGTAGAGTACAATAATTTAGGGGACCAAGCTGATATCTCATTCGACAGGATCCTAAATTATTGCCAAAATGAACGAGCTTACGGCCCCTTAATCGCTACTAATCTCTTAGCGAACGATTAAGTGTGCGTGAATGTGTCCTAGAACAAATTAGATCTCTCTTAATTTATTCTATGCGCAATTGTAATTCTAGTGGTCATTCTAGGTTACAAAAGATATCAGTTAAATTGTTCAAACACAAATTAAACGACATTCATGCAATTAAACCATCAAGAAACTAGCCATACATCATGATAAACCTCTTCATCAAACTCAAATCCCTAATTAAAACTACTCCCAACTCATAATTGAAAAATCAATAGAATTGGGAAGAATAGAAATTTCATTTTCATTTTCATTTACCCCAGTGCCGCTATTGGGAAGAATAGAAATAATTGTCATTAATTAAAAAGTAGGAACTTACAAAGAATCTTAAAAAATAGAAAAAATCAAGGCTAAAAAGCTCTCAAATTCGTCCTTAAGCTCTCTCTAAGTCTCATCCCCCTTTAATTAGGGTTATGGGGTGATATTTATAGGAAACAAGGCAATTTGGGCTGAATTATGAAAGAATTCGGGCACTCAACGCATGTGTGGCGTCCGTGCATCCGACAGACTTGCGCGTAAAAACGTTGGACGCACGTGTGCGTCCCCCCACGCACGCGTGCTTGACTTCCAGTGAGTTTTCCGGCTTCTCTAGTCCGAATTTGACAAAATTTCCTTCATGAAAGTTGTAGATAATAGATAATGAAGTCCTCTATCCACCACAACTTGCCGAATTGGATTTGGATCATCCCATCAAAGGATATGAATAAAATGATGGAAGGTCGCATTCTGAAATCGCAACAGCGATTATCTGACTTCATGGTCTGTTTTCACCTTCTTCCTATCAGATTCTCGCAATGGTGTCTTCATATGATTTGTAGCCCTCGAAGTTGGCTTTCAGTTGAGACTTGGATCGTGTCCTTTGGATGCTTCTACAAAGAGATATGCTTGAACGATTGCCAAAAGGTCATTCTGATCACCATTTTCAAGCTCTATTCGTCTTCTTTTGATCTTATAGCCAATGCTAGAGCTCTTTTATCATCAAATCTTCATTGTGAACCTCCCGGTGACCTCCAAAGCTCTCAATTCACTCTTGAATGCTTCTCTAATCATTCCGTTTGCTTCTCAAGCGCCGGTGCTGGGCTCAAATTCCTCAATTTTGACTCCAAAAGACATAAAACTCGAACCAACGCCTGTTAACATAACTTGAGCTAAAATTGAGACTTGTAACACCTTAAAGCTAGGAAAACCATCACAAGTCGATCCCAAACACGCATCAAATGCGTGTCTAAATATGGACTTATCAGATTCCCCCACACTTAAGCCTATGCTTGTCCTCAAGCAAACTAAACAACGAGACTTACGATAATCACCACACGGAATTAAAATAATTAGCATGCACATGTAGTTAAAGGGATATTCACAGAACAGACAAACTAAACCAAGAAAATTATTCCCTAAATTACATCTTTGTACTCTAGCTAAAATATTTGACAAAATTATTCACAACATCCTCAAAGTAGTGTCAGCAAGCTCTAATAAACTAGCTACCGATCAGAAGGACTTGTGAAGGCAGTGATGAATGGTGAATGATAATAAACAGTCCCTTTTTTGAGAGTTTGGAACATCCTAACAGAGACTTGATGCGATCAGGAACTTCGAGGCTATTCATTATGGTCAAGGAACTCAGTAGGCCACAATTTAGGAACAATCATCTAAACCTATGCAAAGAGTAGACATGGTGTACAACTAAGCTAAACCGTCGCTGCACATCGGTGCCTTGACGTATACTTGAAGTACGCGAAGGACTAATGCTAATTTTGCAATAGCCTCCAAGTTCAATTAATTAAGATCAGTTTTCCTTGTCATGTTGGCAAGAGAATGCCATTTCTTTCGAAAGATCCCCAAGTCTCATCTTATTGTGCAGAACACTTACGCTTTTTGACCGGGTCTCCCATTCTCTTTTTCGCAAGGTAAGAGGTCTAGCTATTCAATACTATATTTCAATTTTCAGAGTTTGACTAGACATTACCTCATTCTAATCTCGGCCTCACTAAGGAAAATTAGCAATTAAGGTTCAATTATTCAAAGTGAATCCATGCCTACAATGCAATCCTCGAAAGTATCAAATTCCTAAAAAGGGACTGCTCTTACCCCGCTTGGGGCATAGGAACAGTGCCAACGGTGGCTCCTACACAAATTCCCCAAACTTAGCAAATTAATCCCCTAGTTCCCTAAACAACAAGACTAAGTCAGAAATATTCACTGGGTAAGAAAACAGGTCATTTGGCTATGAAGCTCAATTAGTCGGGTAAAGAACAAAAATGGTTAGGCTCAAAGTGGCTTCTCCTAAAGGACTTATTCAGGTCAGGTGGATGATTTGTGAAACAATTCAATAGGTGACTAATTCCTTCATCCTCTCAAAAACTAGGTTATAGTGCAAGCATTTTAAGCCTAAACACTTCAGAGATGTCCTAAAAGCATAGTCAAAACGCTAGTCAGCTCACAAAGACATAGTTTAGAGAAAAATTTTCAAAAATTTGACATAACTTTTCTATGAATATAAAACTAACACCTGCGCATGCTGATTCTAAAAAAATCACATGTAACAACTACTCCTCGGATGCCCAATTCACGCCCCCACACTTAAACTTTGGCATCGCCCTCGATGACCAAGTATGCACTATGCACAAGGGGGTAAAGGGAAAGGGTCACGCGTGCTCAATCTCAACTCAAGTCAACATTACACATAGGCGTTTATAAGAGTTGCAAAAACTTCCCTAAGGCACTGGTCAGTGGAGAATCAAAACTGAGTCAAATGATCCTCGGCACATCATCCCCAAAGCAAGACTCTAGCTTCAAAACAAACACAAAAACACAAAAAAAACACACAAAAACAAAGAAACACGCAAAAACACAAGCGCAGAAATAAGCTTGGGTTGCCTCCCAAGAAGCGCTATTTTTAACGTCGTTTGCCCGACGTAACCACCTCATCAAAAACTCAGTCAAAGACACTCCCGCTCAGAAAACTAGTCTTCCAGAAATCAAACCACCTATCAACAAATGCCCTGAGATGGCATAAGACCTTAAATTCATGAAAACAATAGTGCATCTCAGGGCCACTCCTAAAGCACAAGAATGAGTCTAAGCCTTTATCAGGCCCTTTATCAACGAACGAGTCAAAATCATTCTCTTTAAGAGATGGGGGTTTCCCCTCCTCCTCTCTGGTGGGATCAATGACATCCAACAAAAAATACTCATTGACATCTTGACAAGACTGTTTAGCCAGTTTGGCCATGCAAAAAGTAACTCTCTCCTCCCCAACTCTCAAAATCAATTTCCTTTCCCCAACATCTATGAGGGCCCGGGCAGTGGCCAGAAAAAGCCTTCCAAGAATTAAGGGCACATCAAGATCTTGGGGCATATCCAAAACAATGAAATCAACAGGAATAACAAACTTGTCCACTTTAACCAACACGTCTTCATCAATTCCCTAGGGATATTTGATTGATCGGTCAGCCAGTTGTATGCACATAGGTGTTGGTTTAAGCGGATCAAGTGCAAGCTTCTCATACAAGTTATAGGGCATCAAATTGATGCTTGCACCCAAATCAGCTAAATCATTATAAAAAATCTCACTTCCTATGGAGCAAGGGATAGTAAACTTACTTGGGTCCTTGAGCTTTTAAGGCATCTCCTTTAGCACCACTGCCGAGCACTCTTCATTCAGCACCACTGATTTTGGTTCTCCCCACTTTCTTTTGTTAGATAGGAGCTCTTTCATAAACTTGGCGTACTTTGGCATTTGTTGCAGCGCCTCCATGAATGGTACATTTAGTTGAACCTGTTTGAAGAGTTTCACAAACTTGTTGAAGTCCTCAGTGTCACTCTTCCCCTTTAATCGTTGCGGGAATGGGATGGGTGGTTTGTAAGCTTTGACTGGAATGGATTGCTGTGGTATTGCCTCCACATCTTCCTTCATCTCTTCTTCCTTCTCCTTCTCATGGCCAATATCAGCAGGTACAACCTCCGCAGACTTATTCTCTATGGCAGCAGGTTCAAGGTCCCTTCCACTTCTTAGCGTGATGACATGCACTTGCTCTCTTGGGTTTGGCTCGGTATTACTAAGGAGGGATCCCTGAGACCTCTCATATATGGATTTTGCAAGGTGCCCCAGTTGATTTTACATGTTCTGCATCCTTGTCTCAGAAGTTTGTATAATACGTTTGAGGGTTTCCTCCAAGCTAGCAAACTTTTGTTCAGTCTCTCTTCTAAAGCTCCCTTGCGCCGGTTGAGGTGCTTGTTGCTGGCCTTGAGGTGCTTGGGGTTGATTATAGTTTCTAGGCTGTTGTTGCTGATTTCCTTGCCCGTAGTTTTCTTGTTGCTGTTGTCCATAGGGCTGATTGTAGTAGCCCTGTCGCTGGAAGTACATTGCGTCAACTTGCCCCCCTCCGGGGGCTGCCGAGTGCACCATCATATTACATTCATGTGGCCAATGGAGTCCCCCACACATAGTACAAGCAGGACTCATAGGACCGGGGGCTACCATATTTACGTTGGGCACCGAGAGAGCAAGTCCGTCTTCTTCCGATTATTTTCCACGGTGGTGGCTAGCTTCTGAATCATACTAGTCAGGGTATCTACCCTCACAGAAAGGGAAAATTATCACTGATCTCATACAAACCCGGGGCTGAGGAGAACTCTTATCGCTGTACCAGGATGCGTTATTCGAAACAATTTTCTCCACTTGTGTTGCATCATCTTGAAATCATTCATCCTTATATGCAACAACACTTGAGTGTCTTGAAAACCCAATATCCTTTCAAATCTGTAGTGTGGCTCACTAAAGAACATAATAGAACATTTTTAGCTTGGTTTAAGGAATTGATTTTCAATGACACAAATAATGTGTATTGTGATGTTGATGATGATGTTAGGTGGTTGACATATGGTCCTAAAAGACTGATTGATACATATGAAACTTATAATATAAATGACTACACTTTTTATACTACCAAACAAGATGAGAAGTCAGTTTTGCGAAATAGTGGAGTTTCAGTTGTAGCATCTTCTAGTGAATATGCTAATGCAAATGATCAACATCTGATACATGCTAAATTGTCTTACTATGGAAAGATTGAAGACATATGGGCGCTGAATTGTACCAGTAGAACATTTCCAATTTTCAAATGTGAATGTGTTGATATTCGTCGAGGGGTGCAACATGATCATACAGGACTCATGTTAGTTGATTTTACTCGGTCAGCTCATCGTGATGATTCATTCATACTTGCGTCACAGACAGAACAAGTGTTTTATATAGAAGATCCTTCAAATAAAATGGGGTCTGTTATTTTACATGGCAAGAGAAAAATCATATGTGATAGTGAAGAGGGAGAAGACGATCACTTTGAGGAATTGCCTTCATTGTCCATCGAAATGAACGAAAGGAATATGACATATGATTACAATGAGGATGATTTTCCATTCATTGCACACCATAATGATGGCATAGAAGTTATTACTGAAAAGTCAAAGTGACAAAATGGTACATTGTTTTACATTATTTTTATAAAATTAAATTTAATATTATTTGTAAATTTTCATATTATGTGCTAATTATTGTGAACATGAATTGTAGGTAAACATTATGAGCGACGATGATGGAGATGATCATGACCATACACCCAATAGTAATGTCAAGGGCGGTGGCGGTAGTTATCGCAGAGATAGCGAGGGAAAAAGATAATTGAATTCGCTCATAATGATACAGTATTTGATGAGTGGGCGGAGGAGTTTAAAACATTTTTAGGGAAGGTGGTGAGTGCTCGGGTGAATATCAATACTAATATTGGCGAGTTGTTCCAGGTCCAACAGAAGCTCAAATGATCAAAGAGATATGGGTATATATAAAATTCTTAAATGACTAATGTATTATATATGTACTAGCTAACATTTTATATTTAATATGCTAGCTAACACTTTATATTTCATTCATTATGTAGCATGACTATGTCTTGGAAGATAACATGGCCAATATTGAAAAAGATGTCCAAAATGCACCGGGTTTGGAGAAATCGATTAAGATCATGTCTCATCTCTAAGACTCGGCCGATTGGAAAGGATTGTGGCGGTCCTTTGGAGAAGTACAAAGACAAACTCACAAAAGAAGCGTGGGAAGATTTTTTGGCTAGAAGTATGACTCCAAAGTTTATGGTATGATTATTAATATTAAAATTATACTGTGCTTATTAGCATTTTAGTGGTTATTGAGTTTTTTATAAATAGTTAATGTTGAACCAAAATATTTATATTGAGCAGGCCTTGAGTCAGAAGAACAAACAAGCATAACCAAGAATTCCAGCCCAGCTGGTTGTGAGGTTATCGTGCCTAGTGGGAGGTCGAGTTCGAAACCCGCTAGGCACATAAGAGTTTGAAACTCAATGGAGTGAGTTTCAGTCCTGATTACTCCAGACCCCCTGGAGTAAAAAAACAAACAAGCAGTGCTACAGAACATTGTTCCTCATCATATGGGTCGTTTAAGATATGTGTTTTCCATGGCGAAATGGAAATAGCAACGGTTATTATAACGGTTTCTTCTGACATCGAAGGTAGATTCAACGAAGCCTAGCACAACCACAACTGAAGAAATTCCAAGACACATGAGTTGGTTTTGCGCAAGGTCGAGATTGACATCTGATGGTCATTTAGCTTTTTCTGGTAATACTAAAGGCATGAAAGAGAAAAAAAAATTGGTAAGTTAAATGCCTCTTATATCTTTTTTAAGTTCACTTAAATTAAAGTTAACGCTCCTTTAAATAAATTATATAATAGGACAAAAGTCAAGATGACATAGCTCATTGGTCTAACGATATTCGCTCATATTATCTGATGATCTCAAGTGAGGTAGAAGTCTAGAGGGGGTGAATAGACTTATAAAAATATTTTCTTTTTCAGTCCTTTTTCCTCAAACAGAATGTGTTCCAATATATTTTGGGAGATATTGAAACATACAGCGGAAGTCTTGACCTCAATAATGTGACACTTTATAGGAACAAAGGTTATGACCTTTTTGTTGTTTCAGAGATGGGTGGACATAACACTTTTGTGTGAAGGATTTAGACCTATTGATATAGATCTCTTTGAAGTACGTAGGTAAGGAGTTTTGATTCACAGAAAACTTTAGTGAGTTTTCTGGATTTGAATCAATAGAATTGGGAAGAATAGAAATAATTGTCATTATTTAAAAAGTAGGAACTTACAAAGAATGTCAATGAATTGAAGAACAAGGGTAAAAACCTCTCAAAATTTCGTGCTATTGCTCCTCTCTAAGTTCCATCCCCCCAAAATAGAGTTAGGAAGACCTTATTTATAGAAAAAGGGGGGAAAATACGAATTCCGGTCGAACTAGGATAAGGTTTTTCACCGTTTCTCTAATCCTGTTTTTCACCGTTTCTCTAGTCCGAATTTGACAAAGCTTACTTCATTAAAGTTGTAGATAATGAAGTCCTCTATCCACCACAGTTTTCCTAATTGGATTTGAATCATCCAATCAAGAGATATGAATAAAATGGTGGAAGGTCTCATTCTGAAATCGTAACAACGATCATCTGACTTCATCGTCTGTTTTCACCTTCTTCCTATCCTATTCTTGCAATAATGTCTTCATATGATTTGTAGCCCTTGAAGTTGGCATTTATATGAAACTTGAATCGTGTTCTTTGGATGCTTCTACGAAGAGATATTCTTGAACGCCTGACATAAGGTCATTCTGAACACCGTTTTCAAGCTCTATTTGTCTTCTTTTGATCCCGTAGCCAATCCTAGAGCTCTTTTGTCATCAAATCTTCATTGTGAACCTCCCGGTGACCTCCAAAGCTCTCATTTCACTCTCGAATGCTTCTCAAATCATCCCTTTTTCTCCTCAAGCACCGGTGCCGGACTCTAAATTTCTGATTTTGACTCCAAATAACACAAAACTCGAACCGACGCCTGATACACATAACTTGAGCTAAAATTGGGATTTGTGACACCTAAAAGTTTTGGAAAACATCAAAAACCGATCCCAACACGCATCAAATGCATGTTGTAATACGGACTTATCAGATTCCCCCACACTTAAGTTTTTGCTTGTCCTCAAGCAAACTAAACAACGGGACTTACGATAATCACCACACGGAATTCAAAACAATTAGCATGCACACGTAGTCAAAGGAATATTCACAGACATCCTTGAAGTAATGGCAGCAAACACTGGTGAATTAGCTACTGATCAGAAAGACTTGTGAAGGCGGTGGTGAATGGCGGATGGTAGAGAATAAAAGCTCCTTGCTTTGAGAGTTTTGGAACAATCTAACAAAAACTTAATGCGTTCAGAAACTTTAGGGCTATTCTTAGGATCAGGGAGTTCAACAGGACACAAATTAGGAACTAGCATTTAAACATATGCAAAGAGTAGACATGGTGTACAACTAAGCTAAACCGCCGTGACACATTGGTGCTTTGACGTATACTTGAAGTACGCGAAGGACTAATGCTAATTTTTGCAATAGCCTCCAAGTTCAATTAATTAAGATCAGGTTTCCTTGTCATGTTGGCACGAGAACGCCATTTTTTCCGAAAGATCCCCAAGTCTCATCTTATTGTGCAGAACACTTACGCTTTTTGATCAGGTCTCCCATTCTCTTTTTCGCAAGGTAAGAGGTCTAGCTATTCAATTAATTTTTTCAATTTTCAGAGTTTCACTAGACATTACCACATTCTAATCTCAGCCTCACCAAGGAAAATTAGCAACTAAAGTTCATTTAAACAGGTGAATCCATGTCTACGATGCAATCACCGAAAGTATCAAATTCCTAAAAAGTGACTGCTCTTATCCCATTTGGGGCATAGGAACAGTGCCATTGGGGCTCCTACAAAATTCCCTAAACTTAGCAAATTAATCCCCTAGTTCCCTACACATCAAGACTTCGTCAGACTTATTCACGGGTAAGGAAACATGCCATTTGGCTATGGAGCTCAATTAATTGGGTAAAGAACAAAATGGTCATGCTCAAAGTGGCTTTTCCTAAAGGACATACTCAGGTGGGTGGATAATTTATAAATTCAATGGGTGACTAATGCCTTCATCCTCTCAACAACTAGCTCATCGTGCAGCAATTTAAGCCTAAACACATTTAGGATATTCTAAAAGCATAGTCAAAACGCTAGCCAACTCACAAAGACACAGTTTAAAGAAAAAATTTCAAAAATTTTGACATGACTTTCCTATGAATATACAACTAAAACCTGCACATGCTAACTCTATTAATCCCATGTAACAACTACTGTCTGAATGCCCAATTCACTCCCCCACACTTAAACTTTGGCATCGCCCTCGATGACCAAAAATGCACTATGCACAAGGGGTAAAGAGGAAAGGATCACGTGTGCTCAAATCTCAACTCAAGTCAACATTACAAATAGGCGATTATAAGAGTTGCAGAAACTTCCCTAAGGCGCTGGTCAGTGCAGAACTAAACTGAGTCAAGTGATCCTCGGCACATCATCCCTAAAGCAAGACCCTGAGCTGCAAAAAAACAAAACACACAAACACAAAAACAAAAACAGAAAACACCCCGGATTTTTTTTTCCAGAGGTTTTCTTGAAAGCAAACAAACAAAGACAAAAGTGCAGAATTAAACTTGGGTTGCCTCCCAAGAAGCGCTGTTTTTAACGTCGTTTGCCCGACGCAACTACCTCATAGGCTCTCAAATAGCAAAGACTGCAGTGGTGCACTAATAATCAACGTCTCTTGCTTCCTCTCAACAAATGCCATTAGGTGTCGCAGACCTTTAAATTCTCGAGTACACGTAGGCAGCACATGGTCTTCATAACCCTCATCAGCACAGATGTGAAGTATGAAACTCTCATCCTCTTCGGGCGGACAAAGAACATGAGTGAAAACTTTGATTACTCTAGGTGTCACTGCAAGCTCAAGAGATGTTTCAAAGCAAGGATTAGGAGCACCACCATAATCGAACTGCACCATAGAAAAGTCTTCATCTTCCTCACAAATATAATGAAAATTCACAACCTCTCTTCTGGACTCTGTATCACTTCCCATGAAGGCATCCCAACTCTCGTTAACATAGTTCTTATCAATATCTTCCCGGATGATGTTGTCATTCTCCGCATATAAAGAAATATCATCATCAAGGAGTGAATCAAAGACATCCGAATCTGAAATCACGTGAGAGTGGATCGGTGCATGTGTACAAAAGGGGAATTATTGCTTATGGAGCATGACTTCTTCATTATGGACATCATCTACCTCGCCTCCACCCTCTTGGAGCATGTAATCATCTTTTCCCTACTCATCTTCAATACCCCAACCTACCTCAGTAGCTCCATCATCATGACTGATCTTCTCCTTGCCCTCCTCGGGTGTTGAGACTAATGGCAAATCAAACAGCTGGGGGGCTTCTGTATGAAAATCACAGTGATTTGTGACTTCATCAGTTACAGCTTGTACCGTTTCAAACTTTTTCCTGTATTCTTCGAAAAACAACTTGACACTATTATCTTCTTCTTCATCTTCAAATATAGGTGGGTCTTCAAATGCATTAGGATGTGTATCATCCATCATATTCCCACCATCATAGTCTGACTCGCTCACGTGATCATCCCTATTGGTCTCCTCGGATTGGTCTTCTACTAGATGACTCCTTATGGTATTTATATGTTTCATGATGTTTGAAGTGCTCTGCTCCATGGCTAAAGAGCTTTCCCTCATATACTTTAGGCACTCAGACAAAGTTTCTGAAAGTGTATTCTTACACTGATTCTGTGGCTCATTACTTGGCAAGGATGTAGGAATGGCTAAAACATTTGTGTTTGTAAATTGTGGGGAGGAAGAAGTGGGGTATGCAGTTGCCCAGTAAGGATGGTCATATGTAGGTTTAACGGGGCAAAGAGATATATGGTGACATCCTCCACAGAAGGAACAAATGCTATTCTTAGGCAGAAAGGGTTGCGTGGTTGGATGATATGAATATGACAGCTGAAGATTTTGTGGTGTTGGAGAATATTTTTGATGAGGTGTGTAGTATTGAGGAAGAGGAGTGTAAGGAAGGTATGGCGAATATGGTGAATATTCCATGGAGGTTTGAGGGTAAGGAATTCCTCTAGGAATTTGGCTGAATGGGTTCATCTCATGCCTCTTCGAAAAATACATGAAATGTTAGCATAGAAAAATCCTACGGAAAACAAAAAGAAAACTAACAAAAAAAAATCTCGCTGAAATTAATTAACCCTTAAAACCGACACCGTCTCCGGCAACGACGCCAAAAACTGATGTGAGTTTTCTCGCATGTAAAAAGGTTGTAGAAAAATGGTTGAAAGTATGAGTATCGTCTCCATAGGGACGGACAAAATAGAATTAAAGATTAACTAAATTCAGTAATTAAAAAGAAATAAAATAAAATAAAATGCAATTGTGCGAGATTGGAATTTTTTGGAAATTAACTAATGTGTATAAAGAAATTAAACTAATGGGTTCTTTCTAATTTATGACGAAGGGAATAGGGATTGATTCCGGGGTAATCAGATTTCTCGCAGATCAAGCTTAATTACATGAAATTAATTTAATATAGTCTAGTTAATCAATACTAAGTTCTTACCGCTCTCGCGGCGTAGAGTACAATAATTTAGGGGACCAGGCTGATCTCTCATGCGACAGGATCCTAAATTATTGCCAAAACGATCGAGCTTACGGCCCCTTAAAACTACTCCCGACTCATAATTGAAGAATCAATAGAATTGGGAAGAATAGAAATAATTGTCATTAATTAAAAAGTAGGAACTTACAAAGAATGTCAATGAATTGAAAAATAAGGGTAAAAACCTCTCAAAATTTCGTGATATTGCTCCTCTCTAAGTTCCATCCCCCAAAATAGGGTTAGGAAGGCCTTATTTATAGAAAAAGAGGGAAAAATACGAATTCTGGTCGAACTAGGACAAGGTTTTTCACCGTTTCTCTAGTCCTGTTTTTCACCGTTTCTCTAGTCCAAATTTGACAAAACTTCCTTCATTAAAGTTGTAGATAACGAAGTCCTCTATCCACCACATTTTTCCTAATTGGATTTAAATCACCTAATCAAGAGATATGAATAAAATGGTGGAAGGTCTCATTCTGAAATCGCAACAGGGATCATCTGACTTCATCGTCTCATTTCACCTTCTTCCTCTCCTATTCTCGCAATGGTATCTTCATATGATTTGTAGCCCTTGAAGTTGGCGTTCTTATGAAATTTTAATCGTGTTCTTTGGATGCTTCTACGAAGAGATATGCTTGAACGATTGACATAAGATCATTCTAAATGCCGTTTTCAAGCTCTATTTGTCTTCTTTTGATCCCGTAACCAATCCTAGAGGTCTTTTGTCATCAAATCTTCATTGTGAACCTCCCGGTGACCTCCAAAGCTCTCATTTCACTCTCTAATGCTTCTCAAATCATCCAGTTTTCTCCTCAAGCACTGGTGTCGGACTCTAAATTCCTGATTTTGACTCCAAATAACACAAAACTCGAACTGACGCCTGGTACACATAACCTGAGCTAAAATTGAGATTTGTGACACCTAAAAGTTAGGGAAACATAAAAAACTGATCCCAACACGCATCAAATGCGTGTTGTAATATAGACTTATCAATGGATCAGTAAGTGTTTTGGTATTCTGGAGGTTAGGGACAGAATTGATAGTCATATTCAATGCCAATCGAGTAATATGATCTTCATTAGTAATGAAAGTAATGAGATCTCTCAGTTTGTGAAAGGAATAAATTTATCTGAATGTTCTATGAAGTGAAGTACAATTGGGATAAAGGTTTGAACATTCAAGATAACCTGAGTTACTGGGGATGTATTTGAATATACCTCTTCATGAACATCTTTCTTTGAAAGAGTTGGCCAGAACTGTGATGTCCTGATAGTAGGCTTGACTTCTTTTTGTTGTTGAATAACAGTCCCTTTCCTTGGTGTGTGATCAAAGTTTGCTTTCTCCTTCCTTGTTTCTTCTTTGAAGAGTATCCTTCATAGTGTGTTCCATCTCTGTTCTATAAGTGTTTCGGGAATTTGGTGGTTGATCTTTTGTTCAAACTAAGCCGGTTAAAAACTGACTCTATGAACAACCGTTCTGATACCAATTGAAGGTCCCAAGTGGGGTAGAAGTCCAGAGGGGTGGTGAATAGACTTATAAAAATCTTTTCTTTTTCAGTCCTTTTTCCTCAAATAGAATGTGTTCTAATATCTTTTGGAAGATATTGAAACATACAGCAGAAGTCTTGACCTCAATAGTGTGACACTTTATAGGAACAAAGGTTATGACCCTTTTATTGTTTCAGAGATGGGTGGACAGAACACCTTTGTGTGAAGGATTTAGACCTATTGATATAGATCTCTTTGAAGTACGTAGGTAAGGAGTTTTGATTCACAGAAAACTTTAGTGAGTTTTCTGGACAATGAATATGCAAGCTTTTGGGATAGTATGAAGGTGAGTGAGAACTGAAGTATGTGTTGGGTGGTGAATGTAAAAGGTACACAAGATATATCCTGGTTCAGAGGTAATGTAATCCTCCTACATCCAGTCCCAACCTATTTCAGATGGATTTCCAGTAAATGAATATCCCATTACATTTAGTGCCCAATCTACACATGGCCCGGGCGTAGATTGTGAGGTTTTTCACGAGGAACCAGATTGTTCCATGCTACTCATGTCCTCCAAGGTTTTTCACTAATGGCTTGCCCAACCAAGAGCTACTCATGTCCTTGCCTCACCTTCTGGATGATCACAACACATCCAGAATGTATACACTAGGCTAGTTTACATGGGTTTAAACTAGTCTACCAACTAATCTAAGCTCTATAGATGTATATGAATGATAAGCTATTCTAAGAGCATTAGATGAGTGGGGTGGTAACCAGAGTGGTGAAGGTGAATCAGCTAGCTTGATGTGTTCATGTATTCCTTGATTCCCTTCGGTTCCACTGGGTTCCAATATACCAGGGTTTGTTTCCATCTTGTGCCACACTTAGTCTTCCCACACTCCTTTTGTATTTATAGACTTTGTCGTTGAATCTTCTCTGTTGGCTGAGTGATTCAATCTTGATCGTTGCTTGATCTACTTGCTTTGTTCCACTTGACTGGGGCAGCATGGTTGATTCTTGTCTTCTTGCGACACGGATCATTTTATCCTCACTCAACTTGATTCCTCGTTTCTAGGCAAAGATAAGATAATTTATCTTTATCTCTTTAGCTTGTAGAAATTCAGTATCTAGTCTGAGTGTTTTTCAATGCTTCCTCATGATAGGATTACTTGCTTTTATTAAATAATGTTATAAGAAATTGTGTCACATAATTTCTTGTAACATTATTTTCTGTACATTTTGCCATTTTGACTGCAAGTGGGTCTTCTGTCTTCTTATGAGGTGCTAAGAGAAGAATAGCAGATATCGAGTACTCAATCAGAATACCTCATCAGAATACCTATGAGGTCTTCTGCTCTGGTGTCATCAGAGAACCACCTCTTCTGTTGAGGTTCTCTGGTACGATCGTAGAGGTTCTCTGGTCTGGTGTTAATCAGAGAACCACCTCTTCTATTGAGGTTCTCTGATATGACCATAACAGAAGATCATGAGGTTATCTTTTTAAGTATCAATTCTTTAAGGGTTTCAGTTGACTCTTTTTGTACCTTTTCTTTTTGTTTCTTTTCTTTTTGTTTTATGGTACGTTTTCTTCTCTTTTTAGTACTCTCTGTTTTTCTTGAGTACTTTATCACTATGGAGCACATTACAATAAACAGTAGCAGAACAAATACAAGCTCTAGTCTATTACAGGAATATTTCTGGTTTTTAGCATCATCAAAACCATTATATGTTGATCATCAAAATCTAGGAGACCTAACATTATCTATCTCCACATCAAATTCCTCCACTAACTTCTGCGGGGCCTTCGGCTTCTACACCACATCCTCCTCTTCAAAGTTATAGTACCCATTGGTCTGAGACTCAGACTCAACCAATGGATTCCCTGATATGTTTTGCGAGTCAGTTGAAGACATAACAACACTAAAGGTTGGAACCTAAGGATCTAAGGCAAGTTTTTCACTAAACACTATATCTACTACTCTAGAAACAAAGTGTGGAAGCTAAAATAACGAACAGGCGAAGAACTAACCTTAAAGATTTGAAGGGTGCGAAGAACATCTAAGACTTTATCTCTCTAGGAATTTCAGCAGCACTTTTTCTCAAGTAAATGAAGCGTAAGGAGTAAATGAATCAATGGAGGGGTATTTATAACAACCCCCAGCGAACACCACACATGTCACACATTCATTGGCCTCCCAAACAGCCACCACCCCAGCCAGTCATAACAAGAAGTTTATCCCATGCCCAAGTAAACATGTTGGTTAACAAACCAACGCCTCGATCTCATATTTAAGCAAACCGGCCAAATCAGCAACCTACACCACTTCGGTTAAAGCAGGACACCTCGTCAGCCATGCAAAATGCGCATCCCAGAAAGAGCATCATAAGAGCATCTCTAATTGTTTCTTTTGAGGACTTGCTTGTAATTTTAAAGCTAATAGCTTACCATTGGAGCATTGATTTTCATTTTGCTTGAGAAAGCTAATCAGCTAAAATGAGCTACTAGCTTGAGCAAAGAGGATTACTAAATATAACACTATTAATAATAAATGAAGAGGAAGATGTTGTAGCTAACCACTGATGTACATTTTAATTTTGTTGCAAATGTTCATGTGGCCAGTCAAGCTATGGAGGTGTAGAAAGAACTTGAGGAAGGAATCTTTATTTAGTTTATTTTTTCTATGTAATACAAGGAGAAGATTACAAAATATATATAGCTAGAGAAAAGAAATATAAGGAAGGAATCATCCTAATTGAGGTTCCTTGAAAAGAAGGGATATTTAGAGATTCTGATATCTTTGAGATATCTTCTCATAATCTACACTCCCCCTCAACCTGGGTGATGAACATCGTCCATGCCTAACGTGCTAGATAAGTCTTCAAACTGAATTCTTGGAAGTGCCTTGGTGGCTATTTGCTGCCTGGTTAGAACATAGCTCAGTTGGATACCCTTTGTTGCAATCTTCTCTTATAAGAATCATCTATCTATCTCAATGTGTTTGGTCATGTCATGATGGACAAGATTCTTAGCAATGCGAATAGTAGATTGATTATCACATGAAATCTGGATACAGGTTTCAAATGGAAGTTTGAGCTCATTCATCAATCTTTTTAACCATAACCCTTCACGGATTCCTTGTGCTAAAGCCCTGAGCTTAGACTCTACACTACTTCTAGAAACCGCTGATTGTTTCTTGCTCCTCCAGGTGACTAAGTTACCCCATACATAAGTACAATAACCAGTAGTTGACCTTATGTCTAAGAGGCTTCCAGCCAGTTAACATCAATAAACACTTCAATCTTCCTTGTCCCCTGTTTTTGAAACAACAATCCTTTTCATGGAGTCATTTTCAGGTACATCAGAATTCTATAGACTGCAGTTAGATGTTCCTCAGTTGGGTCATTCATGAATTGACTCACCACAATTACTGAGAAAGCAATGTTTGGCCATGTGTTAGATAGGTAGATTAACTTTCCTACCGGCCTTTGATATCTCCCCTTATCAACTGGTAGACTTTCATACTCACTGCCTAACTTCTTTGATATATCCATAGGAGTGTCCATAGGCTTGCACCCAAGCATTCCAGTTTCACTTAACAAGTCTATGACATATTTCCTTTGTGAAATAATGCCTTTCTTAGATCTAGCCACTTCCATTCCCAGGAAGTACTTCAACTCGCCTAGCTCCTTGATCTCAAACTCTTTTGCTGGATGAGTTTTAATCTGTCCAATTCAACCTTATAATCCCCGGTCATAATAATATCATCAACATATACTATAAGAATAGTCATTTTACTGCTAATGTTTATGAATGTGTTACTCCTTGCCTTCAGTCTTTCAATCATTCCATCAGTCTGATATTTAACTGTAAATATCCACTTACAGTCGACAGTTTTCTTCCCTGCTGACAGATCTGTAAGCACCCAAGTTCCATTCTTCTTTAATATTGTTAATTCATCATAGACGGCCTTCCTCCACCTTGGATGCTCAAAGGCTTCCTTGATGCTGCTAGGAACCTGAATACTATCAATCTTTGAAACAAAAGCTTGATAGTTTGCTGATAGTTTCTTATAACAAACAAAATTATAGATAAAATGTTTTGTACACTCCATTGCTCCCTTTCTGATAGCAATAGGCAAGTCATGTTCCTCTTCATCCCCTTATATAGCCTCAACCTCTTTGTCATCAGGATTCAGATGTGAGTTAGATGATTGGGTGGTGTTAATTGGAGTGATGTGCTCTTCTTCTGGAACTCTGGTTCTAGGTTTCCTTTTGTAGGTATTCTTGTAGAATGGGTAATTTTGATTAAGTGTAGGGTTTTGAGTTGATGTTGGTGGCTGGTTTTGAGTTGATGTTGGTGGCTGGTTTTGAGGTGATGTTGGTGGCTGAAATGGTGAGGTTGGGGGGGAAGACTGTATAGTCTGGAGGGATTGTCGCATGTCTTTCTGGAAGTATGGGTTTAATGTGGTTAGAGTTAGATTCTTGGAGGTCTGAAATAGGGTTCAAAGACTGGATTTCATTGTGTTTCTCCCCCTGGAACTCAACTTTGGGATAGAAAGGTTGTTTTCAAAAAATGTAACATCTGTTGTGATGTAGATCTTTTTTATGGTAGGAGAATAACATTTATATCCTTTCTGGTTGACATCATATCCAATGAACATACAAGGTAAGGATTTGGGATCCAAATTTGACCTATGTGGAGAATGATTGTAAACAAATGCTTTGCAACCAAGGACCTTTGGTGGGAGATTGGTAAGTAAGATGTGAGGATGTAGATTAGATAGGATTTCATATGATGTTTTAAATTGGTTAATTTTGGAGGGCATCCTATTTATCAAGTAAGTTGCAGTTAGGACAGCCTCTCCCGAGTAGTATTAAGGAGTGTGAGTGGTGAACGTAAGGACTCTAGGAACTTTTAGTAAGTGTCTATTCTTCCTTTCTGCAACCCCATTTTGTTGTTGGGTGTCAATACAAGAGCTAATGTGTATAATCCCCCTTTTGGATAGAAACTCACCTAAATTGGATGAGAAATATTCTTTGACATTATCAGTTTTTAAAACTTGAATCTTGGTTTGAAACAGGGTTTTGATCATAGAATAGAATTTTTGAAAGATAATATTGACTTCTGATTTATCTTTCATGAGGAAGATCCAGGTTAAGCGTGTATGATCATCAATAAACAGAACAAACTACCTTGAATCAATGAGATTTTTTGCCTTGGATGGGCCCCAAATATCACTGTGTATGAGAGAAGATGGTTTGGATGGTTTGTAAGGTAGAATGTGATAGTGACTTCTAGTATGTTTAGCAAGTTGATAGATTTCACAATCAAATGCATAAATTTTATCAATGGACAATGAAGGAAATAGTTTTTCTAAGTACAAGACATTAGGATGACCTAGACGATAATGCCATAGCTGAATTTGAGTATCAAATTGACTCCTGCTAAGACTCTCTAAGAACTTATGGTTGAATTGACTCTCACTGGAAGTTATCTTGTTGGTAGAGCTTGGTGAGTGTGGTGAATGTTCCAGAAGATAGAGTCCACCACTTTGCTTAGCACTGTCAATCATCCTCCCCGAATCTAAATCCTGAAATTCACATGATTGAGAAGAGAATTTAGTTAGGCAATGTGTATCATTGTTCAGTTTACTAACTGATAAGAGGTTAAACTTTAAATCCAGGACATATAACACATTGTTAAGCATTATATTATTAGAAATTTTGACTCTGCTGATCCTTTTATTGCTGAGGTAGTCCCATCAGCAATCTTCACATTCACACTTTTCTTCATAGGGGCTAATTTAGCAAAAAACAAATTGTCTCCCGTCATATGATTTGATGCCCTCTGAATCAACAATCCAATAGGGTTGACTTTGTGCAACTAGTGTTGTTAAGGCATTACCTGTCTCAGCAGTCAAGCTAGTTGGTGGTGTAGGCCCTTTGCTCTGAGTTATTAGGTGTTGAAGGATCTCAATCTACTCATTGGTGAATGCAACAAAATTAGATGTGCCCATGTCTTCATTATATGTAGTAGGTACGTAGGCTTCTTTCTCTTTGCTTGATTTGAAATATTTAGGTTTACCATTCAAATTCCAATATTTTTTTTGTATTGCCTGGTTTTTTATAGTGATCACACCACGGCCTACCCTTTTTCTTGTTTTCATTCTGTGTGGAAGAGGTATATAATAATGTTGACCCTTCAATGCTTTGTTATTGGCCTTGATATTTTAGACCCATCATTACATTCTTTCTGCTTTCTTCTCTTCTGACTTAGCTTCTGAGAAGGCTTCTCTAAGTGTGAGTTTTTTTCCCATTATTCTGCCCCTAGTCTCATGTAGACTTTTGTCCAAGCCTAGTAGGAATTTGAAGACTCTTTTCCTCTCACAAATCTCCTGAAATAGTTTCTGATCCTTTGAACATGACGAGATGTATGTCTAAAATACATCAAGATGTTGCTAGTCTCACAAAAATAGCATTGATTCAACCTCAAATAATTCAGAAGTGTTATCTGAAGTTGAGTAGGTTTCTTTCACAGCCTTCCAAATCTCTTGAGTTGTTTTGTACAGTAGAAAATTTCCCCTTATACTGGCTGTCATGGAATTCGTGAGCCATGACATCACAATATAGTTCTCCTTTTTTCACTTGTTACATCCTGGATCTCCTTGATCCGAGCAGGTGCATCACCTATCAAGTAGTCCTCCTTGTCTTTCCCACACACATACATCATAATTGACTGAGACCATTGTAAATAATTACTACCATTGAGTTTATGGCAAGTAATAATCGAATCTGGTTGGTTAGGAGTGGTGATTGTGCTTCCATTGACATTCAGGTTGTTGTCATCTCCAGTTGGGATAACATCTCAATGTTCAGAGGTGACTGAGATAGATCCATCTCTCTTGGTGGTCATCCCATAGGATCTGAACTTAATCATGCTAGAGAATAACCACGCTTTGATACCATGTAGAAAGAACTCGAGAAAGAAATCTTTATTTAGTTTATTTGTTCTGTGTAATACAAGGAGAAGATCACAGAATATACTACCTCCGTCCCAAAAAAGTTTACCTTTTCAAAAAAATTGAACATTAATTTTAATTAGTATAATATTATGGAAATTATAAATTTTATACTTTTATGAAACTACTTTTAACAAAGAACATTTTCATATAATTTTTATATTATAAATAATTTTCAATAAAAAGATATAGTCAGTAAAAGTTTTGAAAATGGCAAAATTTTTTGGGACGGAGGTAGTATATAACTAGAGAAAAGACAAATAAGGAAGGAATCCTCCTAATTGAGGTCCCCTAAAAACAAGGGGTATTTAGAGATTCTGAGATCTCTCAGATATCTCCTCATAAATACACAATCGGGTGAGTAATTAAAATGATCTCTAATAATCTACAAAGGGAAATTAGCTAACTAATGGAGATGTTCTAACAAGCCAAGGCCTCTCGGCTATGCTCAGAAATGTTACAGGGTCACTCATCCGCGGACCCATTAGTGATGGCCTATAACCAACATCCCTCGTCCTAGGAATCCTACACATGGTTTCCTCCCAAAGGAATTAGGACCTTGGACTGGCCCACATACAGCACCTCATCATTACATAACTACTCACCAAACACCCCGGCCACAACCACAGGTACAAAAAAAATCACCCCTCAAATCATGTCAATAAGTGATGGTCTGTGGCTAATGACCTTTGACCTTGGATACTCCTAAAGGGTTATCTTGGTCAGTGTTCGCCAAAGAGATTGGATCCCTGGACCAATTCACATGTGGCACCTCGGCGTACACGTAATGAACTCCTTAATCCAAAAGTTTCTCTCGGCTTGAAGGAGTGGGGAATTGAGGGATTACACCTCGGCCAATGACAAAAAATGAAAAAATGGACTGTATCATAATGCAAAAGTGACATCGTCTTCAGTGAGAGAAAAACACTTATATCTCGGCCAAACTCGGAAAAACCCAATGCAAAATCAACAAAGAACAAGATGCTAATTAAAAAATGTTCTAGTCACTCTCACCTCGACACTTCTCGCCTCAGAGTAGGGGTGGGAATAGGCCAGACGACGGGTCAGGGGTATGTGACTTGGCATGTTTAGTAATTAATTAAACTAGGCTTGGGCTTTTTGAAAAGCCCTTTTATCTAAATAAGTCAGGTTTAGCCCCTGATGCCCGCGTCGGCCTGGACAAGAAACGAGCTGAGAAGACAGACCACGCCCCGGCCCAGCCAATGGCCGCGGCTTCTCCGTCTGTGGATCCACAGGTCCAGGCCGCGTTGTCGGTCATCATCGCCAGCTTGGCCCAGAACCCCACCGTCCTCAGCGCACTCTTGCCAAGGACTGAGGGGAACGTCACTCCACCTCCTCAACCTGAACCGTTGGCCGTCAGGTTAGGCAACGAGGAGGGGGTGATGGCCCAGGACACGGCGTCGTCCCACTCCCACCCCGCTTCCCCTCTTCGGCCTGGGCAGACCCCAGCGCGTGGAAAAGCCTCTGCCTTCAATAGGCTAGGTGACACGTGTCGTCGTCCGGTTTCGGAGAGGATGGCAGGGCGGATTGGTGAGCGTCGGCCTGACTCGCCAAGGGAAAGCTTGGGGTCTGTGTCCCGGACAGCGGACCAGCCCCGCCTGGATAAGGGCAAAGGAAAGTTGCACGAGGACGACGTGCGCCACCTGATAAATGCGGCCCACGACGAGCGCATGAAGAACCAGCAGGGTGCCGCTGCAGCCGCCAGGGACCCCCGGGACGAGGTCATCGCCCAATTGGAAAGGAGGCTGGCCCAGATGGAGGCCAAGCAATCGGCGAACATCCCCACGGCCGGCGCCTCCAACGACCCTGGCCTCAACGCTCTCATGAACAAGGTCAGCGCCCTTGCGAGGGAGTTGGCCGAAGGGCGAGGTGACCCCGTCATCCAGGTCAGGACCAGGACCCCGTTCACCAACAGGGTACTCTCGGCCCCCATCCCGGAGAAGTACAGGGGAACGCCATCAAGTCCTACGATGGCCGATCAGACCCCCAGGAGCACTTCAGCCGCTATCAGAACAACATGCTGATGGTGAACGCGTCGGATGAATATCTCTGCCGTTGGTTCCTCTCTACTCTCGAGGGGCCAGCGTACGAGTGGTTCAACGCGCTCCCCGAAGGAAGTATTGACTCATGGCAAGACCTTGCCCAGCGCTTCCTCACCCATTTTGCCGGGAGGAAGCGTGCGAAGAAGTATTTCACCCATCTCCTCTCCATCAAGCAGCAACATGACGAACCCCTCCGGTCATTCATTGATCGGTGGACGAGGGAGATCGAAGAAGTCGAGGGGGCCGATGAGCGCACCCTCCTCGTCCTGTACCAAGGGGCCCTCCACAGCTCCCCGTACGCCAGGAGCCTCATCACTGACCCTCCAAGGTCGTACGCAAAGGCGCTCCAGCGCGGGAGCTTGTACGCTGACGCCGACGAGCTCCACAACCACAAGAAGGAGGGAGGCCATCCCTCCAAGAAGACAAATCCTTCGCTGGCCCTGGGACCATCCCCGGCCGGCCAGGGTGCCCAGGGCCGTCACGGCTCTGGTGGACAAAGTAAGAAAGACCGCCACTGGCGGCCGAGGTTGGAACGGCCGGGGGTCCCCCTCACCCACCCGATCAGCACCATCCTCGACTACGCCGAGAAGCATGGCCTCATTGAGCAGGCTCCTCGGCCGGTCGAGGAGGTCCTTGCCATCCAGCAGGGCGGCACATACTGCCGGTTTCACAAGAACTCCTCGCACAACACCGACGACTGCATCACGCTAAAGAAAGCCATCGAGCGCCTTATTCGTCAGGGGGAACTCTCCCAATTTGTTAAAGGTGGCCCACGCAAAAATACGTGGGTAAATACCGGCAAACCTGGGGGCGAACCCTCTACGAAGAAGCGGGAGATCGGCATGCTCAGCGACGACGAGGACTTTGAAGAGCCTCCGCCAAAGAAGAATCATGTTCACCTCATTGTAGGTGGGAACACCGGGGGGACTCCGTCACCCAGAGGAAGAAATGGGCCCAATCCCTTTACATTGGGGAGGTGTCCCACGTTCCCCCCCTAGCCGAAGAAGCAGCGAACGGAGGTGATCACCTTCACCGACAAGGATTTGCCTCCGGGTACGGAATCACATAGGGACACCCTCGTCATCCGGTGTGAGATCGGTGACTCCATCATCCACCGTACTTACATCGATACGGGGAGCTCCGTCAACGTGATGTACCTGGACACCTTCAGGCAGCTGAAGCTGGACAAAGCTCTGCTGAAGCCGATCAAGACACCGTTATCCGCCTTCACCAGGGACTTTATCGACGCCGAGGGCTCGATAGTCCTCCCCGTGGAGGTCGGTGACGGCCCCCACCGCGCTAAAATTGACATGGAGTTCATGGTGGTCAACCTCCAGTGCGCCCACAACCTGATCTTGGGGCGGCCAGCACTGGAGGACTTGGAGGCCATCATCTCCATGAAGCACTTGTGTCTGAAGTTCCCTACCAATGGCGGCATCGGCTACGCCTGAGGAAACCAGAGGATAGCCAGAGCATGCTACCTCAAGCTAACGAGGCCGGCCGAAAGGGAAGGACAGAGGATAGACACCATCATGGCAGCCGTTGCCAAGGACGAGGAGATGTTGCATGCCGAACCGGCTGAGGAGGTCGAGGAAGTCCCTCTGGATACCTCCCGGCCGGAGCGGGTCCTCAGAATCGGGAAGCAACTCCCACAGGACCAGCGGGATGCCATCCTCCTCGTCCTACGGTCATACGCTGTTATCTTCGTGTGGGGCCCGGACGACATGCCAGCATCAGCCGGCAGGTGATCACTCACCGGCTGACCGTCGATCCAGCCTCCGCGCATGTCAAGCAGAAGCGGCGCTACTTATCTGCCGACAGGCAGGACTTCGTCAAAGGGGAGGTCGCCATGCTCCTCTCAATCAACCACATCAAAGAAGTGAAGTACCCGACGTGGCTAGCCAACGTCGTCCTCGCCCAAAAACCGCCGACATTCAGAATGTGTGCTGATTACACTGATCTGAACAAGGCGTGCCCCATGGACCCGTTCCCTCTCCCCAACATTGATCAGCTGGTGGACGAGACGGCGGGGTGCGAGTTGATGTCGTTCCTTGATGCTTTCAGAGGGTACCACCAAATTTCCATGCATGAAGATGACGCTGAGAAGACGGCATTCATGACCCCGGAGGGGATCTTTTGCTACCTCGTCATGGCTTTCGGACTCAAAAACTCCGGCACCACCTACACTAGGATGGTGGCCAAAATCTTCAGAGAAGTCCTCGGCCAGACGATGGAGGCATACGTCGACGACATGATTGTCAAGAGCAGGCAAGCCACCACACATGCCGACGACCTCCGGGAGATCTTTGAAATCATGAAGGAGTTCAGGCTCCTCCTCAACCCCAAGAAGTGCACCTTCGGCGTCCAAGGCGGCAAGTTCCTCGGCTACATGGTCAGCCGGAGAGGCATCGAGATAAATCCGGAGAAGACATAGGCTATCATCAACATGGAGCCGCCCCGCAACGTCAAGGAGGTACAGCGGCTGACGGGGCGCCTGGCGGCCCTGAACCGTTTCCTCTCTAGGTCAGCCAAGAAGGCACTCCCTTTCTTCCAGATCATGCGTAAAGCTAACAACTTCAAATGGACGACGGAGTGCCAAGAAGCGTTCGAAGAGCTGAAGAGGTACCTATCGTCCCCACTGATAAGCACAATAATTACTTATGTTTTACATAAGTGATTATAATTATCTGTACAAAAAATTAAACCAAAAACAGGTAAATATTCCCGAATGAGCGGAAAACATGCAATGCGCCTTGGAACAGCAAAAATAGGGTCAAAAGCAAAAAGGGGTCGAAAACCGGCACTTCTGGATAAATTTCGGGCATCAAAAGAGAAAAAAGAAGCTAAGTACACATTTGGGCGCAGGAACCGGCGCCGGTCATCCTACATCCGGCGCCGGTCGTTTGTTTTTTTTTTTCAAAATCGCCTGTTTCCAACCAGCGCTGAGCGACCGGTGCATTGTTGCACACGACCGGCGCCGGACACCTTACAACCGGCGCCGGATGGGGCGATTTCTGCACAAAACAGGCCAACGTGCAAGAGGATTTTTGATGGGAAAAGGTCATCTTCCTCATTTCTTGATCAAATATTGCTCCACACCTGATTGTTGGGTTCGAATAGACTAAAAGATGTCATTCTTTAGCCTATATAAAGCCCTCAATTTATCATACAAACACATTCCATTCCATAGATTAATTCTTAGCTTTTATATTTTTGTTCTTGGTATTTTCTTCAAGTTCTTGAGGAGGGAAGTTGATCCTCCGAAATCATTGGTGTTTAGGTATTATTTCCTTTGTAATTTCATGTTCCATTACATTTATTATTGTATTGTGATTAATATGAGCATTAGAGGCTAATTTCTTAGCTAAGGCTAGGGATGAACTTCTATGCCCACTAGGTGTTTGATAAAAGTTCTAAACCAATAAATTGTGATTTATCCTTTATATATTGATTGTTTATGACTATGGTGTACAACATAGAAGTATGTTAAATTTAGTTTATATTTGCAATTAACGTTGAAGTCTAAACTATGAACATTAAAGGATAAACATATATAGTACCGAGAATAGAAATATATCTGGTCTTATATGATACGGGTGTGATGTCTTGATATTCAACGGGGTTTTCGGTAGATGAATGTAAGCCGTAACGGGACTTACACGTAACGAAAACCACGCTCTCGCTGCCTTAACCGGAGTTGAGAATATATTAGCGACATCGTATTCATAATTATTGGCAAAGAACTAATTTTCAACCCTATTAAAGTATTTAAGTGATTCCCGAAGCCTTAGTTGTTGTTATCATTCATCTTAAACTCAAATTTAGTTAACGATTATCTTTTGAACAAAAAAGTGAAAAGCCAAAAATATAAACCACAAATCGAAATCCCTACACTTTACTCATTTATTTTATTTAAAGTCACCTACTCTCGGACTAAATTAAACAACGTTTCCTTGTGGATTCGACCCGGTATTTTACCGGAATTTATTACTATATCGGCACTTGTACACTTGCAAGTTTAGCCCGATCAAGTTTTTGGCGTCGTTGCCAGGGAAACGGTCGTGTTTAATAAAGTCCAAACAATCAAAAAAAATATCAATCAATCAAAAATCCTGAATTTTTCATTTCACGTTGCTTTTCACTTGTTCTTGTGGTATTTTTTTTATTTCATGTGTGTAGCCTATGCTTTGGGTTTGAATGCAATTGAGAAGTCAAGGTTCTAAACATCTTGAACTTATTGATCTTGAAATAGAACGAACTTTCAAACACAACCGGAGGGAAAGAAAAGAAGCAAAGATGATGCCAACACTCAACGAAAGGAAGAGGCCCGTGGTTGCCGCCACTCCCTCATGTATTGTCCTAAGCGAGGCGGCAAGGGACTATGAAATGAAGAATAGCTACTTCAATGCTATGCCTCAATTTCATGGTCATCCGGGGGAGAATCCACTTAACTTCATCACCGAGTTCTATGGATTCATCCAAGGAATTCCTAGGCATGGTCTCTCCGAGGATGATCTCAAACTCAAAAGCTTTCCCTACACTTTGAAAGGGGCAGCAAGGGGATGGTTCTTGGAGCAAACACCAGCGAGTTTTACAACGTGGGAAGGTATCTATAATGCTTTCATTTCTAAGTATTACACACCCACAATGACTCAAGAGCTAAGGCAACGAATCTTCAACTTCAAACAACAAGTTGGAGAACTATATCAAGATGCATGGAGGCGTTTCAAAGCCTTGTTGAAGGAATGCCCACACCACCGCATTCCCCTTGATCTTCAAATTGACACATTCTACAATGGTTTGAACTCTTCATGCCAAGCCATTGTAGATAACCGTGCGGAGGGGTATATTGGAAACAAAACTGAAACGGCTGCATTAAGGATCCTCGAATCCATTGCTTCAAACCCTCAATTACAAGGAGGAGATATCAAAGTGGCCGGTGTGAGTGAAGTGTCTATAGCTCACGAATTGGAAAAACGGTTTGCGGATTTTCAACAAGCCATGCACAAAGATCTTCAAGCTTCAATTCACACGGCTCTACAAGCCGTGATCGGAGGGGCTAAGCAAGTGGCCAATGTGGAGAGTATGTCACAACCAGAAGGTAATTCACCTCAAACTATTGAAGATGTGAATTATATGAATTCATATGGGAATAGGGGGAATCAAGGAGGCAACAACTATTCCAACAATCAACAAAGGTTTAACCAAGGTAATTCTTGGAAACCACAAGGAGGTCCGTCTAACCCCTCGTCCGGATTTTCACAAGGGCAAACCATGGAGGAAATGATGAAAACTCTCACTCAAAATGTTGTGGCTAGTGTAAAGGCCCAAAATGAGGAGAATCATAGTAGAGTGGAGGCATCCATTGGGAATCTCCATTCACAATTCACAAAGCTTGACCTCCGTTTTGAAGATCAAAACCGGAAACTTCACCAACGCATGGACAACATAGAACAATACACCAAGTCATCCATTCACAACTTGGAGGTACAAATTGGGCAAATTGCCCTAGGAAAAAGTACTAGAGAGCGAGGGTGGTTCCCCACAACAACGGAAGTCAACCCAAAAGAAAATGTCATGGCCATAACAACAAGAAGTGGCAAACAAACGGAGGATCCTAAATCGCCGGAGAATGCACCAATATCACAAGAGGCGGAAGATTTGGAGGAACATATATCACCATCTCCAACAATGGCAAATTATGTTCCCCCTATCCCATATCCACAAAGATTGAGGAAGAAGGATGATGGTAAACAATACAAGAAGTTTCTTGATATTTTTACCAAGCTAAGCATCAACATACCATTCGCGGAAGCTATTGCGGAAATTCCCTCTTATGCCAAATTTCTAAAGGGGATTCTCTCAAACAAGAAGAAACTAGCGGAATTTGCAACCGTGGCACTAACGGAGGAGTGTTGTGCAATCCTTCAAAATAAGCTCCCCCCAAAATTGAAGGATCCCGGAAGCTTCACCGTCCCATGTTCTATTGGCAAAATTGGAGAGGTAAAATCTCTTTGTGATCTCGGAGCTAGTATAAATCTTATGCCTCATTCTCTGTTTAAAAAGCTTGGTGTGGGGGAACTTCAATCTACAACGGTTGCTCTTCAGTTGGCGGATAGAACAATCCGTTATCCATTGGGTGTTATGGAGGATGTTCTAGTCAAAGTGGGAAAATTCTATTTTCCGGTGGATTTCCTCATTTTGGAAATGGAAGAAATGGAAATTCCAATTATTCTTGGAAGATCATTCTTAGCTACCGCTGCCGCCCTCATTGATGTGAAGAACGGAGTTGTTAAATTCCGGGTGGGAGAAGATGAACAAGAATTCCATGTTTGGGATTCACTAAAGAAACATCATGATATCTCCTCGTGTTTTAGTATTGACATCATTGATACTATAACTCAGGAGATGTTTGAAAGAGAGCTTCACAAAGATCCTCTTGAAGCATGTCTTACACTAGGATACACCGAAGAAGAGAAAAATTCTGAAATTTTCCAACAAATGATGTTCTTGCAAGGTGAAACCATTCATAGACCTTACCAGCAAAGATTTGAAGATCTTGGGCAAAGGAAGTCTATCCTCCAACCATCAAGTCAAACTCCTCCAAAACCTACTCTCAAACCTCTACCAGTACATCTCAAATATGCATTCCTTGGCAATGATTCTACATATCCGGTGGTAATTTCCTCTACTCTTTCTCCTTTACAAGAAGAGAAGTTACTCCGAGTATTGAGAGCTCACACATCATCAATAGATTGGTCTTTGGCGGATATCAAAGGTATAAGCCCATCTCTATGCATGCATAGGATCCTCATGGAGGAAAATCACAAACCAACGGTAGAGCATCAAAGGAGGCTCAATCCAAACATGAAGGAGGTGGTCAAGGAGGAAGTTCTCAAACTCCTTGACTATGGTATCATCTATCCCATATCCGATAGTAACTATGTGAGTCCCGTGCAAGTAGTCCCAAAGAAAGGAGGAATCACCGTCATATCCAATAGTAAGAATGAATTAATTCCTACTAGAATGGTTACCGGGTGGAGAATGTGCATTGACTACCGAAAACTGAATGCCGACACAAGAAAAGATCATTTCCCCCTACCATTCATGGATGAAATGCTAGAGAGAGTAGCCGGTCATGAATTCTATTGCTTCTTGGATGGGTTCTCGGGCTATTTTCAAATAGCTATTTCACCCGAAGATCAAGAGAAAACCACCTTTACTTGTCCTTTTGGGACATTCGCTTACCGGAGGATGCCGTTTGGACTCTGCAATGCACCGGGGACCTTTCAAAGGTGCGTCATGGCTATTTTTCGGATATGGTGGGAGATTTTATGGAGGTATTTATGGATGATTTTTCAGTCTTTGGAAACTCATTTGATATATGCCTAAATAATCTTGAAAAAGTGCTCATCCGATGTGAAGAAACCCATCTTGCTCTTAATTGGGAGAAATGTCACTTCATGGTGACCGAAGGCATTGTCTTGGGACATAAAATATCCCCTCAAGGTATTGAAATTGATCAAGCTAAAGTAGAGGTTATTGAAAAATTGCCACCTCCTCATTCGGTAAAAGCCATTCGAAGTTTCTTGGGGCATGCCGGTTTTTACCGGCGATTCATCAAATATTTCTCAAAAATCGCAAAACCACTTTGCGATTTACTTGCCAAGGATACCACTTTTGATTTCTCTCAATCTTGCCTACTAGCCTTCAACACTCTCAAAAGGCTCTTACTACGGCTCCAATAATCATCTCACCGGATTGGTCTCTACCATTTGAGTTGATGTGCGATGCTAGTGATCATGCCATTGGAGTTGTACTTGGTCAAAGAAGAGAAAAGAAACTTCATGTCATATATTATGCATCAAGGTTACTTCATGATGCGGAACTCAACTATGCAACAACGGAGAAGGAGTTCCTAGCCGTCATTTATGCCTTTGACAAATTCCGGTCTTATCTCATTGGCCAAAAGGTGATTGTTTACACCGATCACTCCGCCATATGGTACCTTATGAACAAAAAAGATGCCAAACCACGATTAATCCGGTGGGTGCTATTACTTCAAGAGTTTGACCTTGAGATCCGGGATAAGAAAGGAAGTGAAAATCTTGTTGCGGATCACCTCTCTCGCCTTGAGCCAAATACCACTACTAATATGGAGGTAATTCATGATGATTTTCTTTATGAGCAACTTATGGAGGTGAAGGGAGTCCCTTTACCTTGGTTCACATATTTTGTGAATTACCTTGCTAAAGAAATCCTTCCCCAAGAGCTCACTTTTCATCAAAGAAAGAAATTTTTAAATGATGTCAAACACTACTATTGGGACGAGCCATATCTTTTCAAGCATTGCGCTGATGGAATCATACGACGGTGTGTCCCAAATGAAGAGATGTTATCAATCCTCGAGCATTGTCATAATCTTCCTTGTGGAGGTCATCATGGTCCGGACCGAACAGCGGCTAAAATCCTCCAATGTGGATTTTTCTGGCCGACACTTTTCAAAGATGCAAGAAGTTTTGTCCTAGCTTGTGACCGTTGTCAACGCACAGGAAATTTGAGCCGGATGAATGAAATGCCACAAAACATGATTCTTGTAGTGGAAATATTTGATGTATGGGGAATAGACTTCATGGGTCCTTTTCCGAACTCTCATGGCAAAGAATACATCCTTGTTGCAGTTGATTACGTATCCAAATGGGTGGAGGCCATTGCTCTACCGGACAACACCGCTAAATCGGTGGTGGAGTTTGTGAAAAAGAACATCTTCTCAAGATTTGGGGTTCCTAGGAGTATCATTAGTGATAATGGTACTCATTTCAAAAATGCTCATTTTACCGGCCTCTTAAAGAAGTATGGATGCATGTTCAAGACCGGAGCCACTTACCATCCTCAAACTAATGGTCAAGTGGAGGTTTCCAACCGGGAGATAAAATCCATTCTCGAGAAGACGGTCAACTCTTCTAGGAAAGATTGGTCACTAAAGCTTGATGATGCCTTATGGGCATACCGAACGGCCTACAAAACTCCACTCGGTATGTCCCCTTTTCGGCTCGTTTATGGAAAACCATGTCACCTTCCTGTGGAGCTTGAGCACAAATCTCATTGGGCTATTTCCCGATTAAATCTTGATAACACTCTTGGGAGAGAAAAGAGGATGCTTCAAATCAATGAGCTAGAAGAGCTCTGAAGAGATGCATATGAGAACTCCCGCATCTACAAAGAGAAGGCCAAAGCTTGGCACGACAAAAACATAAATCGGAGGGAATTCTACGTCGGACAAAAGGTATTACTTTTCAACACAAGACTCCGTTTATTTCCTGGAAAGCTCAAATCATGATGGTCGGGGCCTTACACAATCACCGAGGTCCGACCATACGGGTCAATGATGATTCAAGATGGTGATCAAGCACCATTCCTTGTAAATGGTCACCGTCTCAAGCCATATATGGAGTACCACATCACTTCGGCGATCACTGCATGCCAATTGGAAGAATAAAGGTACGTTGCGTCCAGCCTATGACGTTAAACTGAGCGCTAATTGGGAGGCAACCCAACATCAAAAATTTCAATTATAAATAAACATGCACATATTTTTTTTGTTTGTTTATTTATAATTGAATTCAAATATATATATATATATATATATATATATATTACGGATCGACCAGCCCCGGTTAGAGGCAACCGGCGCCGGTCCAAGACAGTGCGCTCGGGACGCATAAAATATACATAACCGGTGCCGGTCCAAGACAGTGCGCTCGGGACGCATAAAATATGCATAACCGGCGCCGGTCATCACACATCCGGCGCCGGTCGTCCCGTTTAAAAAAGTCCCCAGGTCGCTCCCCAGACATTATTTTCGAAACCCTCCCCCAAATCTCAAGAGCTCTTCGCCGGAAAACACCTCCCAACCACCCAAAACCGCCATCCCAAGCCAAAAGTCACCCTTAGGAGTTCCAATTAAGCATCAAGCATCAATTCTCAAGCTTCTTCATCCCAATTTGAGCATCAATTCAAGGTATTTTGGCTTTAATCCCAACTTTCTCCAAGTTTTGAAATTTATTCTTTCTTTTAATTTTTGGCAAAATAGATGTTTATCATTGATGAAAATTGCCTCCATATGCTCACGTGATGTATATAAACTTGTTTGTTGCCAACAATTTTGAGATTAAAGTTCAAAATTAGGGGAAGTTCTTGCAAATTTTCTCAAGAACCCTAATTTTGAACTTCTTGTTCATTGATGAATTTTTTTAATTGATGCTTAGAGATATGTTGATATAACTTGTTGTTGATATATAATCTTCTAAACATGATTGTTACAAGAATTCTTGAATGAACATGACATTTGGGGAAATTGAAGAAATTTTTGAAATCTTACCTTGAATTGATGAACAAATGGTGTTATGTGTATATGTTGAACTAATTGTGCAGGTCAAATGGCTCCTAAACGACGAAATGATGCTACTTCTTCCTCTTCATCCGTACCACGTTTCACCTCCATGGAGAATGAAGCTTGGTACGATCAAAGGAAGAAGTGGAAAATTGTTATTGAAAAGACTGTGCATCCGGAGATCGAAGCTCTCTATCGACTCTCCGATGCTTTTCACAAATTGGGATGGGCCGTCATGCTCACTTTGACTGGGGCATTCTACCCGACGCTTGTACGGGAGTTCTATGCTAATATTGAGAGGAAAATGGACCCGTTTGGGAATATTGTGAGCACTGTTAAAGGCACAAAAATCACCATCAGCAAACAACAATTAAGCAACTTGCTTCGCGTCCCCAACGACGGCCATCCGGTTGAAATGAACTCTGTAGTGGTGCTCACCGACCCCGCTTACAAGGAGATTGATGTCATGAATAACTATGGATTCGATGAAGAACTCAAGGCCCGTGTTCTTGAACCCCGAGAGAGGCTAATTGCATATCTTTTGAGCTTCAACATCTTGCCAAGAGCTAGTGACACGCATGTGCTTCGACGGTTGGACCTCTATCTCATGCACAAAATGATGAACGGACTTGGAGAAATCGAGGGCATTCCGTTGGCCCCTCTCATCATGACGGAAGTGAGGGGCGTCGTCAAAACTAAAAGAGGTGATAAAACTTTATTTATCCTCTTTTACTCACAATGATTTTCAGGAGTTTTGGCGTCGATCTTAGCAATGAAGAAGTAGAGTACACCACCGAAGCCCAAATTTTGAGGCCAAGCACTATGGTGTCCCTCCACTTCAAGAAGGTGGGAGGTGCATGGGTTCGCAAGGATGATAATGGGGACGAAGAGATGGGAGAAGCCGCCGCACAGCCCACAGCCCGGCCACGGCGAACTATGGCACAGGGCATTGATTACATTGTTGAGTCCATGGATCGTATGCATACGCGGATGGACGTGTACGAAGCTAACCAAGAGGACCTCCGCACCCGTCAAACAAGGATGGAAGAGCATTTGGACCACATTGACCAAAGGTTTGGGCAATTCACCCAACACTACTATGGTCAATTTGGGCACCCCCCTCCCGACCCACAAAATTAGGTTCCCCTTCTTGTTATTTCATATGACATACTCTTCTCTAAACACACACTTTATGGGGGATTGAAGTTTTTATGTTCCTATGGCTTCTACATTGAGGACAATGTCAATCAAGTGTGGGGGGTGAATAATTGGTTGAGAAACTTTTTTTTGCAAACTAAATTTTTTCTAGGAAGGTTAAATTTTTTGATATTCTCTCTTTTAAGGATTTTGGTTGAGAAAGATTTTCTTTTACTCACAAAAATGTATGTTTAGATTAATTAAAATATTTATTAATCTTGAAACCACCACTTTCACTCAAATTTGTGACAAAGTTCCAAATCCATACAAATGTGCATAGAGTGCAAATTCAAAATAAAAGTTTCATCCCAACTCCAAATCACTCTATTGTCGGATTCTCCTCATTTCTGACAATCCAGATATATGATTACGGAGAACAAAAAAAACGTTTATATACAAAAGCAAAAAAAAAATCATGTTCTCCTAGAATAGCCTTCTCTACAAAATCAAGTTGTCAGTCCACAAAAAAAAACACCGACATACCCACACATTGCCTAAATTGTCACAAAATAAACCCATCAAGCGTTTAAATATTTTTCTTAATCTTAAATACATTTATTGTGAGTACTAGAAAAAGGTTTTTGGCTCGAGAAAGATTAAAGAGTTTATATCTAACTTTTAACATCTTATTAAACTTTTACTTTGCATGGTTTAGTTTCTTTTCTAATTATGCATCAATACAAAGAAATTGCTTGAGGACAAGCAATGCTCAAATGTGAGGGAATTTGATAAGCACAATAATTACTTATGTTTTACATAAGTGATTATAATTATCTGTACAAAAAATTAAAGCAAAAACAGGTAAATATTCCGGAATGAGCGGAAAACATGCAATGCGCCTTAGAATAGCAAAAATAGGGTCAAAAGCAAAAAGGGGTCGAAAACCGGCACTTCTGGATAAATTTCGGGCATCAAAAGAGAAAAAATAAGCTAAGTACACATTTGGGCGCAGGAACCGGCGCCGGTCATCCTACATCCAGCGCCGGTCGTTTGTTTTTTTTCCCCCAAAATCGCTTGTTTCCAACCGGCGCTGAGCGACCGGTGCATTTTTGCACACGACCGGCGCCGGACACCTTACAACCGGCGCCGGATGGGGCGATTTCTGCACAAAACAGGCCAACGTGCAAGAGGATTTTTGATGGGAAAATGTCATCTTCCTCATTTCTTGATCAAATATTGCTCCACACCTGATTGTTGGGTTCGAATAGACTAAAAGATGTCATTCTTTAGCCTATATAAAGCCCTCAATTTATCATACAAACACATTCCATTCCATAGATTAATTCTTAGCTTTTATATTTTTGTTCTTTGTATTTTCTTCAAGTTCTTGAGGAGGGAAGCTCATCCTCCGAAATCATTGGTGTTTAGGTATTATTTCCTTTGTAATTTCATGTTCCATTACATTTATTATTGTATTGTGATTAATATGAGCATTAGAGGCTAATTTCTTAGCTAAGGCTAGGGATGAACTTCTATGCCCACTAGGTGTTTGATAAAAGTTCTAAACCAATAAATTGTGATTTATCCTTTATATATTGATTGTTTATGACTATGGTGTACAACATAGAAGTATGTTAAATTTAGTTTATACTTGCAATTAACGTTGAAGTCTAAACTATGAACATTAAAGGATAAACATATATAGTACCGAGAATAGAAATATATCCGGTCTTATATGATACGGGTGTGATGTCTTGATATTCAACGGGGTTTTCGGTAGATGAATGTAAGTCGTAACGGGACTTACACGTAACGAAAACCACACTCTCGCTGCCTTAACCGGAGTTGAGAATATATTAGCGACATCGTATTCATAATTATTGGCAAAGAACTAATATTCAACCCTATTAAAGTATTTAAGTGATTCCCGAAGCCTTAGTTGTTGTTATCATTCATCTTAAACTCAAATTTAGTTAACGATTATCTTTTGAAAAAAAAAGTGAAAAGCCAAAAATATAAACCACAAATCGAAATCCCTACACTTTACTCATTTATTTTATTTAAAGTCACCTACTCTCGGACTAAATTAAACAACGTTTCCTTGTGGATTCGACCCAGTATTTTACCGGAATTTATTACTATATCGGCACTTGTACACTTGCAAGTTTAGCCCGATCAAGTTTTTGGCGCCGTTGCCAGGGAAACGGTCTTGTTTAATAAAGTCCAAACAATCAAAAAAAAAATATCAATCAATCAAAAATCCTGAATTTTTCATTTCACGTTGCTTTTCACCTGTTCTTGTGGTATTTTTTTAATTTCATGTGTGTAGCCTATGCTTTGTGTTTGAATGCAATTGAGAAGTCAAGGTTCTAAACATCTTGAACCTATTGATCTTGAAATAGAACGAACTTTCAAACACAACCGGAGGGAAAGAAAAGAAGCAAAGATGATGCCAACACTCAACGAAAGGAAGAGGCCCGTGGTTGCCACCACTCCCTCATGTATTGTCCTAAGCGAGGCGGCAAGGGACTATGAAATGAAGAATAGCTACTTCAATGCTATGCCTCAATTTCATGGTCATCTGGGGGAGAATCCACTTAACTTCATCACCGAGTTATATGGATTCATCCAAGGAATTCCTAGGCATGGTCTCTCCGAGGATGATCTCAAACTCAAAAGCTTTCCCTACACTTTGAAAGGGGCAGCAAGGGGATGGTTCTTGGAGCAAACACCAGCGAGTTTTACAACGTGGGAAGGTATCTATAATGCTTTCATTTCTAAGTATTACACACCCACAATGACTCAAGAGCTAAGGCAACGAATCTTCAACTTCAAGCAACAAGTTGGAGAACTATATCAAGATGCATGGAGGCGTTTCAAAGCCTTGTTGAAGGAATGCCCACACCACCGCATTCCCCTTGATCTTCAAATTGACACATTCTACAATGGTTTGAACTCTTCATGCCAAGCCATTGTAGATAACCGTGCGGAGGGGTATATTGGCAACAAAACTGAAACGGAGGCATTAAGGATCCTCGAATCCATTGCTTCAAACCCTCAATTACAAGGAGGAGATATCAAAGTGGCCGGTGTGAGTGAAGTGTCTATAGCTCACGAATTGGACAAACGGTTTGCGGATTTTCAACAAGCCATGCACAAAGATCTTCAAGCTTCAATTCACACGGCTCTACAAGCCGTGATCGGAGGGGCTAAGCAAGTGGCCAATGTGGAGAGTATGTCACAACCGGAAGGTAATTCACCTCAAACTATTGAAGATGTGAATTATATGAATTCATATGGGAATAGGGGGAATCAAGGAGGCAACAACTATTCCAACAATCAACAAAGGTTTAACCAAGGTAATTCTTGGAAACCACAAGGAGGTCCGTCTAACCCCCCGTCCGGATTTTCACAAGGACAAACCATGGAGGAAATGATGAAAATCTTCACTCAAAATGTTGTGGCTAGTGTAAAGGCCCAAAATGAGGAGAATCATAGTAGAGTGGAGGCATCCATTGGGAATCTCCATTCACAATTCACAAAGCTTGACCTCCGTTTTGAAGATCAAAACCGGAAACTTCACCAACGCATGGACAACATATAACAATACACCAAGTCATCCATTCACAATACACCCCCTGGTCGGCCAGCCGTCAACTACGCCCCCGTCAGCACTGCTATTCCATTCTCGAGATGGGGGATTGATCTGGTCGGCCCTCTACCCAGAGCTGCTGGCAACAACCGCTACATCATCGTCGCAGTCGACTACTTCACCAAGTGGGTCGAAGCGGAACCTTTGGCCAGCATCATGGGAGCCAGGTGTCAGAAGTTCGTTCACAAGAACATTCTCACCCGCTTCGGCGTCCCCCAAGAAATCATATCCGACAACGGCACCCAGTTCGAAGCGGCGCCGTTTCAGGAGCTCCTTCGAGAGTGGGGAATAAAGCATCGTTTCTCCTCCGTTGCCTACCCTCAAGGCAACGGGCAGGTTGAGAATGCCAACAGAACTATAATGGAGGGGCTGAAGAAGAACCTACAGGATGCAGGAGGGAGTTGGGTCGACGAGCTCCCCAACATCCTGTGGTGCTATCGTACTACGCCGAGGAGGGCAACGGGCGAAACACCTTTTGCCCTGTGTTAACGAGAACATGAAGATCGACCTCCACCTGATCGATGAAAGACGTGAACAGGCATTCATCCGGGCAGAGAACTACCGCCGTCAAGTGAAATCATACTATGACGCCAAGGTACGTTCCCGAGAATTCCAAGTAGGGGACTACGTCCTCCGCCGAAGGGAAGCAAGTCAGCCGACGGAAGGAGGAAAGCTAGCCTTGAAATATGAAGGTCCCTACATCGTAAGTGCCGTGGTGAAACCCGGCACCTACAAGCTTAAACGCCCAAACGGGACCAATGTACCACGAACGTGGAATGTACACCATTTGGTGAAGTTTTATCAATAATCTGAAGAAGGTGCAGCCGGCAAAGCCCTCACCCTTTGACGGGTTATTGATTGAACGCCACCCTCGGCCTTGAGCCACTTTTGAATAAAAATCATGTTTCCTTTGATTTATTGGAGTCTGACTTGCACATTAACAAGCGCCCCCATCGGCCACCTTAGAGCGAAAGGCTCAGGCATGGCCGATGTGGCGCTTCGCATCCGCAACCTTGGATCGGAAAAGCTCAGGTATGCCCCATTGTATTTTGTATCAGCGAAATGTTTAGGCCCAGCTGAAAGAGCACGTCGTACAGGCCCTTTAGAGCGAAAATGCTCAGGCAGGACCGACGACGTCCCCAGGACGAGGGGCCCGCAAACGGCCCGCGTCTTGAAACGGGAAGTTCACCGCGTCGTCCACGCGCCTGATCGCAGGACGACAGGCCTGAAATCATGGCCGAGGTGACAAAATCCCAAAACTCAAGGATGGGCAACGACAGCCGTTGGAAACCAAACAAAAGTCTAGCCCGCTTCATAAATAGGCGACGGGACCCCCCCTTAGATCACGGACGTTATAAACGAAGTCCGAACCGGCCGAAAGGCCATCGACCCCTTTGGTCGAAGCCTGAAAGATGGACACTCCCCGAAATGGGGAACGAAAAAAAAAGAGGGAAGCCGACGGCCGTGAGCACTTGCCGGTCACGAGCAGTAAAAATAAATCCCCACGAATCAGCCACATTTGGCTAAGTACATATCAGTTGAATACAAAGGTAACACTACCAACAGGTACGCGGACGAAGTGGCCACCCATTACGAAGAAAATGTCAAGGACGGAGCATGCGCCCGTGAAATCCTAACCAAAGTGGTTGGGTGAAATGAGGGTGGTAACCTTCATCGGCCATAACCTCTCGAAGCGCCAACACTTAGCATGAAAAAAGGAATTATAAGATTCTTGCTGTCCGTTAAAGGCGCTAAAACCTAGACGGTGGCTTAAAGATGAAAATCCTCAAAGGAAGTTGACCAAGTAAATCATAACACTTAGAACAAATTCTGAAGAAAGAAAAGGCAAAGGAAGAGGCAAAACACCGGGTACCTTCATCGGCCATACTATCCTACTTGGCCGACGATACTATGCAGAGGAAGTTACATGGCCTAAAACTTAGGCAATCTCCTCAATGAGGGAGGAGCTCAAGACGAAGCGGGAACTCAAATACCTATAGGTGCCCTTCTCGGAAAACAACTAGTGGACTTCAAACACTTAGAAAGTTTCCCGGAAAACACAAATATCAAAGGTGTGGCCGACAAGGGTAACAGGCAGAGAAAACTACAACTCCTAAGCACTTGGACGAAGGGGGCACCTAAAACAATTGAAGGCACCCTCTTCGGCCTATTTGGGGAGATTTTGTAAAGCTACGACTGACATTCTATACTTAGGAAATTTTTCAAAAAATTCTCTAAGTAATCTGCCAACAAGACAAAGCAAACACTCACACGGGGACGTCGTACAAACACGGAAATAAAAGAAGACCAAAATATCAAAGTATGAAAGACGGAGCATTTTTCATTCATAAGTCAGGAAAGTACAAAGTGGGCTTCTGGGCCGTTACATAGTTAAAAGTCAGAAAAAACAATACAAGGAATCATGGCTCTGGAGGGGCTTCAGAGTCCTTCTCGGCATCGGCTCCCTCTTCGGCTGGGGCAGCAGACGTACCGGCAGCAACACCCGACGTCGCGGTATCCTCAAACATACTTCGCTCATACGCCCAATCGTCGCTGATGCGAGAGCTCTCAATGGGGAGCTGCCGTTCAGCCACCGGAAGCTCCAACTCCGCTTCAGGATGCCTCATTAATGAAGGCAGCTCAAGGCCGACGGCCCACTCCTTGGTCACACCCATGTCAAGGAAACGCCGCTGAAGCCTCCTGTACAACAGCTGTTGCATCCGGTATTGACCAAGGTCGTAGAAGATTTTCATCTCCTTCTCCCAGTACGCCTGGCCGTCGAGAGATTGGGTCACCCAGTCAACAAGCCTGGCCGCCACGACCTCAAAGCAAAAGGAGAGCCGGTCCTCGTCCTTCCAGCCGACTTCGAGGAACTTCTGCACAGCAGCCTCAGCAGCTTTCTCCTCGGCGGCGCTAAGGGCCAGCTCCGCACTGGCCTTTCCCTTCTCGGCCTCCTCCGCACGCCGAAGGGCCTCGTCACGAGCACGCCCCATATCGGCTAAATGCTGGAGGGCCTCTTCCTTTTCAGCGGCCAGCTGATCGGCCTCGTCAGCCCTCTTCTTCAGGCTTTCAACTTCAAGCCGCAGCCTCTCCAAGCTGCCCAACGCCTCGTTGGCCGAGGCCACCCTTTGCTCGAATTACTTCAGGCGAGCAATCTCCTTTTGTTGCCTCCTGTTGCTTTCCATCAACATGAAGGCACCCTGCGGTAAAAAATGGGTTAGACAACATCGCATAAAAAAAGGAAGAGGAAACTCAGACGAAGCGGACGTGAATACTTACTTGGACGATGTGGTCCATCCCACCATCGTACATCTTCACATGGCCGAGCTTCTTCAGGTAAGCCCGGTCCTCGTCAGGGATAGCCTGGGAGATCACCTCGTGGCCGTCAACGATCTCGTTGAACAGCCCCCCTTTGACAGGGTACTCCACCTCAAGTTTATAGGTCCCTTTGACCAGCTCTCGGCCGGACCCTTTCTTCCGAGTAGCCGTTACGGCAGCAGGAACGGTGGACAGAGTGGTGGACGAAGGACCCGAAGGGTGGTCCACCAAAGCATCGACATTTGAACCCCCTCCGTCCTCAGAGGGAACAGCCGACGTCCCGGCATCACCGGCAGAGGAAGCTCTCTTCGACTTCTTGGGAGGCTTCAGTCGCACCTCGGTCAACTTCTTTTGGCCCTCATCGGCCTGCCGTTTCTTCTTCGGCTGCACCGGGGGCTTGGCCGCAGGGGCAGCACCAGGCTGTTGGGCCTTGAGCTCCTCGGCCGCCTTTAGTTGCGCCCTCTTCATAAAGGACATACGATCCATCACAAAACCTGCACCAGAAAAACACTAAGGGTCAGCAAAACAGAGAATACAAAAGTACGACGAGAAGAAGTGCATCAGAAAGGAATTACCATCGTCCTCAGCTGGCACCCCCAGATCAGGACCATCAGCCTCCTCGTACGACGTGGTCATCTTCGGCCACAACTCCACATCGTCATCATTGTCACCATACACAAAATACCGTACGAAGCCGAGGGCGGCCATTTTGTACTCAGTAATGTATGTCTTCACACTCCTCGGCCCTCCCTTCAGGAAAGCCTCAACCTGAGCGTCCAGGATGGAGCTCCTCGGCGTGTCATGAAGATTAAACCGCCCGCTATGGCCGACGGAGGGAAACTCTACCCCCCCTTCACCCAATGACACGAACACAAACTTCCCTTTCCAACCATGGATGGACGTCGACAGATCTGTGAAACTCCTCTTCTTGGGGAGTTGTTGGAGAGTGGCATACGACGCACAGTTCTGGTGACTTCCGCGGCCTATCTGGTATAGGTTCATGAATAGCGCCGTCGTCGGCCTGAAATCCAAATCAGCACACCGCAAGAGGAAGCCGACGATAAGCGAGTAGCTATTCGGCGTCAACGAGGCCGGAGGGAGCCCCACCATATCAAGGTACTCGGTGATAAAAGGATGAAGCGGGAACCTAAGTCCTTTGGCAAAGCTCATCGGGTACACTCCAAAGTAGCCCGGGGGTGGATTAAGGACATGGTCCGTCGGCCTGGGGGCCCTAACTCTACCGTACGGCCCCACATACATCTGTGCAACTAGGTATTCACCTGCATTACTCTGCGGCCTGATAATGTAGATATTCGTCAGATCTAAGTAAGAGAAGGCTGGCCCTCTCTTTGGCCTCCTCACCCTCTTCGGCGGCACAACACCCTTCACAACAGACATCGGTTTTGGGCATGGGATGGCAGCCGACGTGGACGCCCCATCAGTAGTTCGGGAAACCCCTACGTCCCCATCTCCAGACAATGACGCAGACCCCTCGTCCTCACTGTCCTCATCGTCCTGCTCCCCGGACTTGAACGAGCTCAGATTCTCAAGCTCTTCATAGAACTCCTCGACCACTTCATAGTCAAGGGACTTGGTGGAGGGCTCGTCGTCGTAGGGGTAGTACTCTTCGTTGAGGTCTTTCATCTTAAACACTATTTCGGGTATACTGCAGCCTACTTCGAGATCTAAGGGTGTTCAAACGCCTAACACTAGATCACTAGCCTAGGAAGCAAAATATGCAAAGTACAGAGAGATTTCGATGAACACTAACCTTGAAGAACACGAAGAACACGAAGAACACAAGCTTGGGAGTTTATCTCTCTAGGAATTTGGCCAGCACTTCGATAGCTCAGATTGCAAATGAGAGTTCTCGTCGGATAGAGAGGGGTATTTATAGAGCCCCCTACCCAACGGTCACTACACGTGGCACCCTCCCAGTGGCCACACCAACGGCCACCAACGGGAGGCTACCACGTCATCAATGGGATGCCACCACTCTGTACAAATCAGCAGCCCACCACCGAAGAAGGCCCTACGGATCAAAAAGGGAAAAATAACACCCACAACGGCCAGGGCATTCAACGGCCAACACGGTCTACGGCTACCCAGGTAGCACTCGCATCGGCCACTCGAGGGGCCACACATTACGCAAAGGTTCCACAACGGTCACAATACCCCAAAGGAAAGGTACGTAACGGCCACGAGGCCCTCGCACTAAACCCTTGATGATAACCCTTTGAAAGCGACCTGCGTCCAAGGGTTCTCCCACAGGGTTACCTTGGTCAGGAAATCGCCAAAGGGTTGGATTCAAGGGCGGTATGAGGATCCCACTTCGGCCTAAGTTCCAATCTACTCCTTCACCCCTCACTCACTCTTCGGCCTGAAGCAGTGGGGGACTGGGGGACTACATCGGCCTCAAGAATAACACGCGAAATCAAAGAAATCCAAAAATACACCAAGTCCACAACTACAATATCAAGATACGCACCACAACGTCCATAACATCATGGTACACCTTCGGCCATAGCAAGCTTGATATCACAGGACACTTATCGGCCTTGAAACCACACATCACTCTCAAGCCAGGAATCAAGAGAAAGGTTAACATGCCTAAATCACTGTCGTCCATATACCGCAATGGCCCTGAAGTCCTCACAACTTCATCTACGGTCAGACAGTGTTATCATCCCCAAAACCTTGGGCAATATGACGCCTAGTCGTCCAAAAAACACAGGGCATCGTCAGCAACGGCCAAAAGGAATGCGCAGTTCCCTCGTCGGCCACCCAAAACAAAGACACAACCCTTGCGGCCTCACCAGCCCAAAAGGGAAACTTACCTAGTCAACAGATAGACACTACCTTCATCGGCCACTCGTGCCAGAACACTCATCATCCAACAAACAAAGCACACCGAAGGAACAATGGCCTTCCCCGTCCGCATCAGGGGGCAGGCAACGGCCAAACTCAGAACAAGGTCACCAGACGCCGCAACAGGGAACGGCCAACGTGGTCCCGCATCGGCCAAGAAGCATCAAGCACAGAAATCTACTCTCCTTTACTTCGCCTACATCTCAGCTTAGAGAGTGGGGGACTCCTGATGGAGTATATGGGTCTAGGCCCCAGGACCCACATACTCAGAACAGAAAGCACAGCCACTACGCGGTGCCCTCGTCGGCCAGAAGACCCTCGTTGGCCGAAAAAGGATCAACTCAGAATATGATCCCGAAGCCAAAGAACCAGGGTGTCCTCGTCGGCCGTGCCCTCATCGGCCAAGACCCTCGTCGGCCACAGAAGTCTCACAGAACCGGATTTTACACTTATTCATTTGTATAGCCCACCAGTGGCTTTGTATTCGGCCCAATAGCGGTCCAGTTGTAGATGGGCCTCCCAAGCCCAAGACTTGGGAGCCCAGTCCGTATTTTCCCTATAAATACTTCCTCTGGAGGTAGTTATCAGGGTTACAAAATCATTCTATTGAAGCATTACTTGCACTTCTCTCTCTAGCTCTCACTTCTCTCTAGATATATACTCTATCATAGACATTCAAAGCAAAACTAACATTTTATTAGACTTTGAAGTGAATATTTGGGGGATAACTTTTATATCTGGTTAAAAGGTTTTTGAACTTTTTATTTTTAATTTTTTTGAACTTTAGAGTTTTTCTTAATAGGTCCACTAAACAGGGTTCAGGCCAGGTCAGGGTTTTCAACATGCCAGGTTCAGGTCCAAAAAAAGGCCTTCAACAAGTAACAGGCCAGGCTCAAGCCTATAAATTCTAAAACAGGCCCGGCCTGTTTAGGCAAAAGCCTGGTCTGGCCTGTTTCCATTCTACCTCAAAGAGCGCGAGACTCCTGATGGAGTATATGAGCTCGGTCCCACAACCCACATACTCATGGATATACAAACTATCATGCAAGCTACTGATTGTCCACCTCAAATGAGCCACTCGGCCAGACAAGGTCCAACAACACGAAAGCCACCAGGAAACAAGGGAATCAATCAGAACACAAGCCACTGGGCAACTTCAGAGTGTACAAGCCCCTCAGCTGAATGCCTCGGTCAGGACACCTCGGTCCATACCGGACAAAAGAACATATAAAGATGAGAACCCATGCTCCTTGTCCTAGAAGTCTCACCAGATAGTATTTGCATTGGTGTACATTCTATTTACATATGTACACTTAGTAGAATGGAGTACCTCATGTATTGACCACTTAACGAGCCACTATTGTAATTGGGCCTCCCGGGCCCAAGCCTGGGAGCCTAGCCCATATTTCTCCTATAAGTACCCCCTAGGGGTATGTTAGGTATGGGCCTTTCACTCCCTTGAGCCGGGGAAACTCGCGCATCTTAAACCCGCCTCTTCGGTAGGAATGCCAAAGAATCCCACACCGGTGGGTTTGAAGAGTCCTTGGTACCTTATAAGGCCTAGGCTCTTCCCCACTATCGACGCGTTTTAAAACCGTGAGGGGTAACCCAAAGCGGACAATGTCGGTAGGCCGTCTCCCGGCTGTGGGATCGATCCAACAGGGTATGTGTAAAGGGCTTTGAAATCATTAATACAAGATTACTTTCTCTCACTAACTCAATATTCTCTCTCTTCTTTGTACAATACCACTAGCTTTTTATATGTTTAAAAATATTAATGTTTCATTCTCTCTATAAGACCATTAGTGGTTTATATGTACCTATCAATGACTTTATATGTTTATTAATATTATTATTTTAATTATTTTAATTAAACTTAGGAAAAGTAAAAAACATTAAATACATTAATCATTTGAAAAAGAAGATAATTGAAGAAGGAAAGAAAAACATAGCAAAAGAAGTCAAACAAAATGTATTATGAAGAAATTATTTTAGCTCACTTTAACATACAAATAAACAATGCAATCATAAATATGAAGTAATTAAGTAAAAAATGCCAATGGGATTGCCACATAAGTTAAAAATGCCATATATATATAAACATAAACGTAATCGAAATAAGCATAAACATACATTAACATTGACATTTATTCACATTAAAATTCACATTAACATTAATATAAATACAAAAGTAAATATAAATTAATTATATAACAGTTTCTTAATAGTTCTGCTAACACATTGTTAGCAAGAATCAGAGATCAAAACGTTAGTAAGGGATAAGATCCAAACTATTAAAAACTTGTAATCTAATTGCAAGAACTGACACAGACTCATAGTGATTTGATTCTAATCGATTCTACAATTCCCAATTCTAAAATCACAGTGTTACTGCCGTGCTTAAGTATTTGGCCTAAGGTATTTACATATTAAACAGTCTATTAAACAAAGGTTGTTTGGTACATTACATGTGTGTTATCAATGGAAACTTAAGGACAATATATAATCTAGACAAGGTATACAAAAAAATCCTCTATTAGCATAGTCTATTATTTTGTAATTAATTCGCTTATGTTTTTTTGGATGATTAAGGGTGAGTGTATGTGTATGGGGGTAGGTATTGAAAAATAAGAACACAGGGATTTATGGTGGTTCAGAGGTGATGCAATCATTTTTTCCACTCTCTTCAATGAGGATTTTCACTAACTATTTACCCCAATACACTTAGTGCTAAATTTAGTCTTGATCACAAAGCCTCTTTAAATTTGAAGAATTGTCGTAATGAGTAATTATGAAAATTGTTTGATTACAATATTCTATAAAATTTCGTCCCTTTTAAATTGTTCAATAGCCATATTTAATTGCATCACACAAGCAAGGGTATGGTATCTTAAAGGTTAGTCTAGAATTTGACTAATACCTTAGAAGGTTAGTTTAGAATTTGCCTAATAAAAAAATTTCGAAAAATGTCAAATCGACCCTCGAAGTATATCAAAAATATTAATAAACCCGTGAACTAAAAAACACTCAATTAAGCCTGTGAACTATACAAAAATGGTCAATTTTATAATTGATTCCCGGTTAACAGGTCACCGCAATTTATACCGTGGGATTGGCCCACCATGAGCATGGTGTGCCAATCCCAAAACGACGTCGTTCTTTTTATTAAAAAATTAGGTTGCTCTTCAGCTTGGCATTAGCCGACTGAATATTAGTTTCGTTTTTCGCAGCTTAACATTGACTGATTTCTCTCCCTACTCTGCCATCTCTTTGATTTGTTTCTAAGCTTCTTCAATGAATTTTTCTGTCGATGATTCTGTTCTTGAGAATTCCGAGATACTTTTCCTTCTGATATACACGGTAACATCATTCATTCAATTGGGGACAATAATTTCGAAGTTGATCAGCTGGTTGATGTTGAACTAATCGGTAAGTAATAATGTTTTTTGTTATACGAATTTCGTTTATTTGTGTGTGGACTATTGTGTAATATCTTGTGTTCTCTGTTTTATACCATTGTTTGAGAATTTGGATTGTAGTATTCATATTTGTTGTATTTTGTTGTTTTACATTCAGGAGAATAAGATAGTGGTTCAAGGGCTTCTAAATTGTTATATCTTCTCAGTAGAGGTACTTATTCTGTCGTGTGAATTTATTTCAAGGTTATATAACTTCAGTTCATTTTGTTTGTAACATGTGTTAAATAGTATGTAACTTATGTTCAATTGTATGTAACTTCTGTTCAATGATATGTAACTTCAGTTCAATTGTATGTAACTCCTGTTTTATTATATGGAACTTGTTTCCAGTGTATGTAGTTGTTGTTTGTTTTCATATATAGGCTGTGTAAATTGTCAGATTCATTGAAAACTGTTGACTAAGCAACTGAGAGTAAATCACTTGCTGGGTTTAGTGTTAAGTGTGAAGATGATGCTTATAATCTTTACAACAATCATGCTTTTGAAAAGGGATTTGGTATTCGTAGATACAAATAGAGGTTTTGGAGTGGCAATGTAAGTTTGTTTATGAAGTGTTATTGTTGTTGACAAGAAGGGAAGAAACTACAAAAGGGTACTAAAAACAAAATGTATACAGAGTTAAATTATCATTCTGGTTGTAAAGCCAACTTACAATTTTCTATTAGTATTGATGGTGAATGGACTATTTCAAAACATATTATTGATCACAATCATGCTTTTTGTCTAATTGGTAAAAAACACCTACTGAAATCACATAGAGGTGTTGATCGTGAGTATCTTATGTTTATTATGTTGATGAGGGAGAGTGGAACAAAGGTTTCAGATATTCACAAGGTTGCTTCAAAAACAGGCTGGTGGTGTTAGTGCTCTTGGATTCACCAATCATGATGCTTACAACGTTCTAGAATCTGATAGGAGTAAAACATTTGATGGTACTGATTTAAACACTTTGATTGGTATATTGAAGAAAAGGGTTGAAATGGAATCTGAATTTTTCTATGATTGTGAGTTGGATGATAGTATACTGAGTTGTTTTTCTTGAGAGATGGTCAAATGAGATCCGATTATGAGAGGGTTGGAGATGTAGTTGTGCATGATACAACTTACAGGACTAACAAGTATGCCATGATTTGTGATCCATTTGTTGGTATGAATCACCATTGTAAAAACATATGTTTGGTCGTGGCTTTATGCTGAATGAAAAGGTGGAGTCTCTTGTTTGGTTATTTCAAACTTTTCTGAAATCTATGGGTGGTAAACACCCCATTAGCTTCATGACAAATCAGTCATTTTCCACGACAGTAACTATAAAATCTGTGTTTTCTGGGACAAGACACAGATTGTGCGGTTGGCATATAGATGAGAATTCAAAGAAACACATCATGCATCTACACAAGAAGATAAATTTTGTTCCTCTGTTGATTATGTTGTCAAACGATGTGACACTGTTGCTGAGTTTGATTTCTACCGAACTGAGTAAGTGTATTGTTTTCTGATGTAACTTCTTAATTATTTGGTGTAACACGTATGTGTTTTATATGTAACCTTGTCTTTCTTTTTAAATCTGTTTCAGATTGAACACAATTTATGAATGCAGTGACAACACATGCCTGAAGAGGCTGTACAATCATAAAGGAAAGTGGTGCCCTGCTTTTTCAAAGGATTATTTATCCTCCCAAAGATGTGAATCTACAAATAGATCTATATCTAAAAGACTTTCAAAAACTACAAGATAGTGTAGTTTTTACACTACATTTTGTGATTTTTACAAAATGTTTTGTAATGTTGTTGATGAATGGTGGTCAAAGGAAAACGCTCAAAATTCTAGATGTTTAGAAGGCACTGTTGCAATGGTACCGCTGCAAGACAATGTGTTATCTCATGCTAGAGATGTGTATACACTAGAGATATTCAAAATGTTCTAGGAACAATATTTGAATGGTATGTCACATTTTTATAAATTAATATCACAAAATTATCATGTTTATGTATATCATGTTTGGTTGAACGGGGTAGATTTGATTAGACACACTGTTGCTTTTAATGGGAATGACAACACAGTGATGACATGCACTTGTAAGATGTTTTCAGAAGTTGGCATTTTGTGTGAAATCTATTCCATTGTGTGAAATTTATTCCCCAAGTTTATATACTCTCTACATGGACAAAGGCTGATATTCTGCTACATGTTAGTCTTTCTCTTGCACAATGAACATATATTATGTTTGGGAAAATATTGGAAGAATATGTTTGAAGACTGCAAATGACTAGGAAATTTAATAAAATATTGGCTGCAAGTGTTGGTCTACCTGAAGCTAGGCGAGTATGTGAGCAAGGAACGCGTCTATCAGACACTTTTTAGATATTCAAAAATATATTTATGGTGTTGATGATTCTGCTTCTGATCCAAAGACAATATTGGATCCTCCGCGCTCTCGTCCTAAAGGTCGGTGAAATACGCGAAAAAGAAGCATTGTTGAAAAGCAGTGCAAAATAGTGAAAGCTTGTCGTTCAAAATCTCAAAATGCGGTCTGTAATTCAGGAGACCATTTCCTTTCCAGAGACTTCTTCTATTTCTTGTTGTTTCTCTTGTATAGCATTAGTATTCCTTTTGCGCAAATTGTGTGGGTTTGTGCTTGGATTCTCTTCTTTTATCATTTGTAAAGGCGGTGGTTGTTCCGTTGGTGGAACACCATTGTCAGAGTTAGCCCTCTCAGTACTGTTGTTATATATAATTAAATTAACAATTATTATTCTTAAATTATTTTTTAACAAATTTTGAAACAAAACTAATTGCGCTTACACCAATTGCACTGAAACTAAGCATTTAGGACAACAATTGCAGTTACATATTAATATACATACTCACTTTACATAATTGATATCAGTAATTACATCATTCTTACAAAGCATTTTGTACAACAATTGTATTTACATATTAACATCCACACTTTACTTAATTTGTAACATTATTTACATCAGTTTAAAGCACAAATATTGAGCATTTTGTTTAACAATTGCAGTACTTACATAAGTTTTTAGCATTGAAACTCATGATTTTAACAAAAATTGCAGTTACATCTTAACATACACACTTTACATAATACTTGGCAGTACTTGCATCAGTTTTGAGCACAGAAATTGAACATTTTGTTTAAAAAATCCAATTAACATCTTAACATACGCAGTTTACATCCAATTACATCTTGAAATAAAATAAAAAGAAAAATTAATTGCCTCTCCCCGGCAACGGCGCCAAATTTGACGTGCACTTGTCGTTAGGTGCACTCAAAATAATTAATCAATACGACACTTATACGTAGTATAGCGTAGTAGAGTTCGTATCCACAGGGAAAGGAATAATTCTCTTTTTATGATACTTAGTAAATAAAAGGGGGGGGATTTGGATTGAGTGATTTGATTTAATTAAGAACTAAGATGAACAACCTATATGTGTTTAATTCAAAGATAAAAAGGACTTGGCATTGCTACTTTCCACTTGTTGATATATTTTAGTCGATCATTGTTATATCTATAACTTATTCCCTCTCGAATACTCAATCGGGGAGTATATCCACTTCATCGAGGGTAGTTATTAACAACGACCGTTCATTAATAACCCTTACTATTAATCAAATATAGAACAACGCCTTATACCGATTTAATAGTAGCATTTAATCTTTCTAACTCCTTGATGAAATCAATTGAGATTGATAACCTCAACACAAGCGGTTTCGGTTTAACCAACAAAAATAATCCCTCTTATGTTTATTAACCACGACCGTGCATTAATAAACCGAAGTTACTTACTTGTGAAACTATCAACGATTAACCATCAGTTCGTTGATCGTTTCTAGTAATAATTAATTAATGAAACAAAACTAGTTGATCCTTTAAGTAATGTTCAAAATATTAATATGAAATAAGAGTAGGAATTAATATTCAAGGAAGAATATTATTAAAGAAGATGAATCCTACTATAATTAATATCAAGATGTTAACTAATTGTCATCTTAGCAACACTCCCCAACATTAATATAGAGGAAGAAAATACCATTCTAACTAGTGTCGAGATGTTAACTAATTGTCATCTTAGCAACACTCCCCAACATTGATATAGAGATGGTATTAAGGAAAGAACTATTAATTAATATTCAAGGAAAGAAGTTAAGAAAATAACTCACAACTTTAATAATCAACAAGCTTCAAGAGCAACACCAAGAATGGAAGTTTAGCTCCTCATTTGGAGACTAAACATAGCTAGAAAAATATAAAGAAATGCTATTCTAAACTGAGCTTAAGAGTACAAAGGGATTGGATATCTTTTTGTGAAGGAAAGGAGGTGTATTTATAGGCTTTTGGGATGGGATTCGGGTACTCGATCGGGTATATACATGGTACCCGATCGAGTATGTGTGTAACACTCGATCCGAGGTATACTCGACCGGTTTCAGGCTATTTTCCATAAGTATACCCGATCGAGTATATATTAATACCCGGTCGAGTATGCTTAGAAAATGGTATTCGGACCATACTCGACCGATCTTCGTTTGAAATTCAAAGGCATACCCGATCGGGTATGTCGGTCTACCCGATCGGGTATAGACATAAAATCGTGGCTGAAATCTTCCCGGCATGTTCCCTTGTCTTCGGATCTGATCCGATTTGAAGTTCCAACCTAATACCCGATCGAGTATAGCTAATACTCGACCGAGTATAGACCAAAATTCAGGATCTTCTTTTGTCTTTGAACTTTTGCACCTTCTTTCCACTTTTTGGGTTCACCAACTGTACTTCGAGTGATCAATACCTGTTTGAGCTCAGAATATATCTAATCTAACCTATTTACAAGAATTTAACAAACTAATCTATTACACCAAAAGTGTGTAATTTCCATAGTAAAGATCAAGCAAAACTAATTAAAAACACAAACATAAGTATGGAAATTACAAACATATCAACTCCCCCACACTTAAACCTTTACTCGTCTCGAGTAAGATCAAATGTTTACAAGTGTCAATGTTTGTCCAAAAGTTCCACAGTTCAACAAAAACAATATACAAACACAAAGACCACCAAGGATGACAAAGAAAAAATGAGTTTTAAACTCAAATTACAAAAGAGCATCTTGGGTTTAATGACCTCCTAGTGTTATCTTCTCTTCTCCTCCTCTCTTCTTCTTTATCTTGAATCTTCTTATTCTTCACAGGGATACAATGAGTGCCTGCAAGAACAAACATTTCTCTCATATCTCTCATTTTGCCTAGGAGCCTTTTCAGGTTTTCATCCTAGCATCTCTTTTCATTTTTCCATTCTCCCCAACTCACTCATTTTTTTTCAATAAGCCCTTTTTGCTTAGATTGTCCATTTTGTTGGGTTTTCAACCTAACTAGCATTTATTTTCTTTTGTTTTTTTTGTTTTGTTTTTTTTATGTAAAAGTTCAAAAGAATTACATGCATAGTGCTAGGTAGAAATGAAAATTACATACCATCATGAGTGTCTCCCCCGCACTTGAATCAAGCACTGTCCCTAGTGCCCGCCTTCTCCTCCGTAGTAGCTCCCTCTGAAGCCGCTCCCTTGGCCACCATCTCCCATATACGTGTCCCCGCCATCTCCGTCGTCGTACCCTCCACCCCCGGAGCCAGATCCTCCAAAGTTACCCCAATGAGTGGGGTCATACCACGAGGATGGTGGAGGGGGGTTCACCATGGTATGGAAGGATCCCTGTTGTGCCATATAAGAGTACATAGGTCCGTAGAACCTATGTTGGTCTTCCTCATACCGATGTCTATCGGTCTCCCTGAGCTCCTCCAATCGCTGAAAGCCGGCTCTTTGCTCCTCCTCTAATCTCTGAAAACCGGCTCTTTGCTCCTCCTCTAATCGGTTGAGCCGGTTGTCCATTTGGGCTATTCCCGTAAGTAGTTGTTGTTGACCCTCCAGAAGTTGTTGAAAGAAGTCGGGTGGTGGAGGGTTTTGGCTTTGTTCTGGGATGTCCTGGCCCATGTTGTGATGGCTATGGAGTTGAGCATAGGGCTCGTAATCGGGTTGGTGTTGGGGAGGTTCTTGTTCTGGTTCCTGGAGATGTGGTGGGAGGGCGTGTGGAAAGAGGTAATGTTGCTCCTCTCTTGCTGTTTTGTAGTGGAGTTGGGGGGAGTTCTGGGTTGGGCAGGAGGAAGTATTTGAGGGGTTTGGGGTGGATGAGCCAGTTGTACATATTTCTGGGCCTTTCTTCACCATAAACGGTGTGTGAAAAAGATGTACAACCCGAGTGGCCCAGCCAAGATATGTTCATCAAACAGTAGTCGGGTATAGGAGAGTCATCCGTATACCCGAACTTTGTGGCCAAGTGCATAATCACCCCGCCCACTACAATAGCGCCCTTTGCCACGCTTTCTTTTTTTAGATGTGCCCACATAAGATTACATAGGTTGAAATCCACGTGGACACGGAATAGGGCTACCGATATCAGGCATACATCCCCCATCCTAGTGTGATGGTTGTTGGGACGTCCAAGCAAGGAGTTGGCAAGGAATTTCAGAAATAGGCGTAGGACGGGATGTTGGACATGACTAATATAGAGTTGGGAGGAGCTAAATTTAGTCTCCCCGGTCATCTTTGTCCATAGGGTATGGCCGAAGATGGTATTGTCGGATATAGATTTTTGGTAAGGGACCGGAATACCAAAGTGTTCGGCGAACTCAAGTTTCGTGATGGAGTGGTTGTGGTTAAACAAGTGAAACTTGAGTTTATCATCCCTAAAATCCTCTTCATTGTTCTCAAATTGCACAGAGCTTAGGAATTCATAGATAATTTTTTCATTTGAGTGATATTGCATTTTGAAAATCTTATCCATGCTCAACTCATGAAAAAATTTCTTCATCATTTGTACACTCCTAATTCCTTTAGGGCATCATGGCATAAAAAGCGAGAAGGTTTAACTTGCCTTTCAATTGTGGACATGAAGCGTGTGCTGTGTTCGTTGTCCATGAAGAGGATGTCCTCGTAGCCCGGGATGGATGCCCTAGTGTTGGAGCTTTGTCCTTTCTCTTTCCTTGGAGCCATTTTTGAGTCAATTTGGCCTTTAAATCCGAAATTTGAAGGTGGGGGTAGGGTTTTTCGGACCTCTGAAAATTGGGGGAGAATGGGATTGGTGGGTATGAGTGTGTAGAGGAGGATGAGGGGAGTGTTTTGGTGTTGAAATGGGATGATTTGGTGAAGAAATGGAAGAGATATGGTAGAGAGAAGGTGTAAAAATGGAGGTTAGGGGTGTTTTGTTCGAATTGGGGTTGGGGATTTTGGGGAAGATGAAGTGTTTGGGGCTGATTTGGGGTTTTAATGCCTGTATACCCGATCGAGTATGTGCTGTTACTCGGTCGGGTATGTCTGGAAAGTGGGGTTTTTGAGCAGCCTGCCTCCTGTACTCGATCGGGTATGTACTGTTACCCGGTCGAGTATTGCTAGAAAGTTTGGTATTTGAGCAGCCTGCCTCCGGTACTCGGTCGAGTATTATTCCATACCCGATCGGGTATGTGTTCTTTTCTACTTTTGAGGCATGTACTCGGTCGAGTGTGGGAATCAGTCTCCTTCAACTTTAGCATTTCTGTACATACCCGACCGGGTGTATAGTGATACCCGATCGGGTATCCCTTGTTTTTCAATTTTTGAGTGCTTCCTCGATCGAGTAGTGCCCGGTTCCCTTTTCTTTTGGTCATACCCGACCGAGTATCAGGTTGTACTCGATCGGGTATGTCCCCAGATATTCCAAAACCTGTATTTTTTATTTCTTTTCCTCCAAAAACCCGTGATTAGTGCCCTCTCTCACTGATCTCTCAAATAATTAGACAAAAAATGAACTATACACACTTGAATAAAAAATAAAATAAAATAAACTTGGGTTGCCTCCCAAGAAGCGCCTTAGTTAATGTCGCGGCACGACGTTATTCACTTTTTTTTTGTTTTATGTGGGATCATGAGCATCCCTTGTTTCATTTTCAAGGGCCATGTTTGGCCATATTTCAGCTTTTTTCTTCGACCTTTTCCAGTAAGGCCGAATTTTCTTCTTTGTCAACACCTCAAGTGTCGGTGGTTTTAACTCGCACTGAGGTGACTTTTCAAATTCTTCTTTTTTCAAAATAGATTTTTTTGGCTCAATTTTTATTTTATTAAAAATTGAGAATTTTTTTGTTTCCTCTGTAACAGAAATATTTAGTGTTGGCGGTGGTTCAAAAACATTTAAAGAACAAAGAGATTGATCTTTAATCTGTCTTTCGGTAGAATCAAAGATGTTGAATTCTACTTTTTGATCATCAAATTCTATTGTTAATGAACCACTAGACACATCAATTTTTGTTTTAGCGGTTTTTAAGAAGGGTCTTCCCAAAAGAATGGGCGTTGTTTGGTTATCATCTCCCATTTCCAGAACATAAAAATCAACAGGGAAAATCAAATTTTCTACTTCTACTAGCACATCTTCTACTACACCCTTCGGGTAAGTATTAGACCGATCCGCTAGTTGAATCACTACACCAGTTGGATGTAGTGGGCCGAGTTGTAAGGATTTATATAAGGAATAAGGAATGACATTTATTGATGCTCCTAAATCCAACAAGGCCTTAGAAAATAAGGTATCCCCTATTTTGCAAGGGATAGTGAACATGCCTGGATCGCTACATTTCTCAGGGAGTTTCTTTTTAAAAATGGCCGAGACATGTTCACTAACTTCAACCTTTTGTTTCCCTTCCAGTTTATTTTTCTTTTTCATTGTGCATAGTTCCTTTAAGAACTTTGCATAATGGGGAACACTTTTGATCAGTTTGAAGAGTGAGATGTTTACCTCAGAATTGACGAACGTTTCGTAGATGTCCCGATCATTCTTCAGCTTCCTCGTGTCTTTCAATGCCTCAGGGAATGGAGGGAGTGGTTCATATGATGACAGTGGAGGGAATTTAGTCTTCGTTGGCTTCTCCTCTTCTTGTTGAAAGCCTTCTTCAAGATCAACCTCTTGCTTCTCCTCCTCAACTTCCCGTGGTTGCAATTCTTTGTCGTTCCTCAACATGATTGCATTGACGTGTTGTCTTGGGTTTTGCTCAGTTTGGGAGGGGAGCCTACCCGAATCTTTTGCTTCAAGTCGACTTACGGCATTTGAAATTTGGCTAACTTGAGTTTCCAAATTTTGAATGCTCGACTTGGTTTCATGTTGGAATTGCATCATGGTTTGTTGGAATTGCCCCATGCTTTGCTGCATTGTTCCCATATTAACGGCCAGCGCTCGAATCATGTCTTCGGTGGACATACTCGAGTTCGATATTTGGCCTTGTGGTTTGTATTGTTGAGGGGGGGGGGGGGATTTGTTTGAGAATTTCCGTACCTTAAATTCGGATGATCCCTCCATCCCGGGTTGTAAGTATTGTCTTGAGGATCGTACCTCCTTTGACCTTGGAACCCCAAAGCATTGACTTGCTCGGAGTTCTCTTCTTGTAGCGTTGGGCAAGAATCTATGGGATGCCCTTGCGTTGAACAGATGCCGCAGACCTTGACTTCTTTTGTTTTTGGATTTAAAAGGAAATCTTTAACCAAAGAAGTCAATCCGGCTACTTGACTCTCCAACGAGTTGTTGGATTCCGCTGCCATGACTCGTTTCGATGATGACCTTCCGTTGTAATGTCTCGAGTTTTCGGCCAACTCCGAAATGAGGTCTCTTGCTTGAGAAGGGGTTTTGTTAACAATACCCCCTCCGCATGCCGCATTCACCATGCGTCTATCTTGATCAACAAGTCCATCATAGAAGTAGAGGATGAGATCTTGTTCTGAATACCCATGATATGGGCAACTAGCACATAATTTTTTAAAGCGCTCCCAATATTCATATAAGGTCTCATTATCCGTTTGCTCAATGTTGCTGATTTGCTTCTTGAGACTTGAAGAGATAGATGCAGGATAGTACCTGTCAAGGAAGCTCTTTTTCATTTGAGCCCATGTATTGATGCTCCCCGAGGGAAGATAAAATAATCAATCTTTGGCGGTGTCTTTGAGAGAGAATGGGAAGGCTCTCAGCTTGATTTGTTCCTCGGACACGCCATTGGGGCACATGCTTGTGCACACAATATGGAACTCTGACAAGTGCTTATTTGGATCTTCCCCTCGTAGGCCATGGAAAGAGGGGAGTAGATGAATGAGCCCAGATTTTAGGTCGAATGTGACCCCCGTATCAAGAGTTGGAAAAGTGATACATAAGGGTTGTTGATTTAGATTCGGAGTTGTGAGCTCCCTCAACGTTCTTGTTTCAAGAGCCATGTGAAAGGACTCTTCGGATTCGCTAGAATGAGAACTAGCACTTGATGATTCCTCAGAAGAAGTATTCGGAAATAGATTCCTGAACCTCTCGAAGGCTTGTTCTGTTTCGGGCTTTGTTTGGTAGGTGATTTGGTTTATAGATCGGTGTTTAACCATATACTCAAACAAAGCTCAGCCAAAATAGAAATCTTTATATATAATTTTTTTTTTGATTTTTCTTGAAATAAAATAAAAAGAAAAATTAATTGCCTCTCCCCGGCAACGGCGCCAAATTTGACGTGCACTTGTCGTTAGGTGCACTCAAAATAATTAATCAATACGACACTTATACGTAGTATAGCGTAGTAGAGTTCGTATCCACAGGGAAAGGAATAATTCTCTTTTTATGATACTTAGTAAATAAAAGGGGGGGGGGGGGGGGGGTTGGATTGAGTGATTTGATTTAATATTCATGTTTCTCTTGTATAGCATTAGTATTCCTTTTGCGCAAATTGTGTGGGTTTGTGCTTGGATTCTCTTCTTTTATCATTTGTAAAGGCGGTGGTTGTTCCGTTGGTGGAACACCATTGTCAGAGTTAGTCCTCTCAGTACTGTTGTTATATATAATTAAATTAACAATTATTATTCTTAAATTATTTTTTAACAAATTTTGAAACAAAACTAATTGCACTTACACCAATTGCACTGAAACTAAGCATTTAGGACAACAATTGCAGTTACATATTAATATACATACTCACTTTACATAATTGATATCAGTAATTACATCATTCTTACAAAGCATTTTGTACAACAATTGTATTTACATATTAACATCCACACTTTACTTAATTTATAACATTATTTACATCAGTTTAAAGCACAAATATTGAGCATTTTGTTTAACAATTGCAGTACTTACATAAGTTTTTAGCATTGAAACTCATGATTTTAACAAAAATTGCAGTTACATCTTAACATACACACTTTACATAATACTTGGCAGTACTTGCATCAGTTTTGAGCACAGAAATTGAACATTTTGTTTAAAAAATCCAATTACATCTTAACATACGCAGTTTACATCCAATTACATCTTGAAATAAAATAAAAAGAAAAATTAATTGCCTCTCCCCGGCAACGGCACCAAATTTGACGTGCACTTGTCGTTAGGTGCACTCAAAATAATTAATCAATACGACACTTATACGTAGTATAGCGTAGTAGAGTTCGTATCCACAGGGAAAGGAATAATTCTCTTTTTATGATACTTAGTAAATAAAAGGGGGGGGATTTGGATTGAGTGATTTGATTTAATTAAGAACTAAGATAAACAACCTATATGTGTTTAATTCAAAGATAAAAAGGACTTGGCATTGCTACTTTCCACTTGTTGATATATTTTAGTCGATCATTGTTATATCTATAACTTATTCCCTCTCGAATACTCAATCGGGGAGTATATCCACTTCATCGAGGGTAGTTATTAACAACGACCGTTCATTAATAACCCTTACTATTAATCAAATATAGAACAACGCCTTATACCGATTTAATAGTAGCATTTAATCTTTCTAACTCCTTGATGAAATCAATTGAGATTGATAACCTCAACACAAGCGGTTTCGGTTTAACCAACAAAATTAATCCCTCTTATGTTTATTAACCACGACCGTGCATTAATAAACCGAAGTTACTTACTTGTGAAACTATCAACGATTAACCATCAGTTCGTTGATCGTTTCTAGTAATAATTAATTAATGAAACAAAACTAGTTGATCCTTTAAGTAATGTTCAAAATATTAATATGAAATAAGAGTAGGAATTAATATTCAAGGAAGAATATTATTAAAGAAGATGAATCCTACTATAATTAATATCAAGATGTTAACTAATTGTCATCTTAGCAACACTCCCCAACATTAATATAGAGGAAGAAAATACCATTCTAACTAGTGTCGAGATGTTAACTAATTGTCATCTTAGCAACACTCCCCAACATTGATATAGAGATGGTATTAAGGAAAGAACTATTAATTAATATTCAAGGAAAGAAGTTAAGAAAATAACTCACAACTTTAATAATCAACAAGCTTCAAGAGCAACACCAAGAATGGAAGTTTAGCTCCTCATTTGGAGACTAAACATAGCTAGAAAAATATAAAGAAATGCTATTCTAAACTGAGCTTAAGAGTACAAAGGGATTGGATATCTTTTTGTGAAGGAAAGGAGGTGTATTTATAGGCTTTTGGGATGGGATTCGGGTACTCGATCGGGTATATACATGGTACCCGATCGAGTATGTGTGTAACACTCGATCCGAGGTATACTCGACCGGTTTCAGGCTATTTTCCATAAGTATACCCGATCGAGTATATATTAATACCCGGTCGAGTATGCTTAGAAAATGGTATTCGGACCATACTCGACCGATCTTCGTTTGAAATTCAAAGGCATACCCGATCGGGTATGTCGGTCTACCCGATCGGGTATAGACATAAAATCGTGGCTGAAATCTTCTCGGCATGTTCCCTTGTCTTCGGATCTGATCCGATTTGAAGTTCCAACCTAATACCCGATCGAGTATAGCTAATACTCGACCGAGTATAGACCAAAATTCAGGATCTTCTTTTGTCTTTGAACTTTTGCACCTTCTTTCCACTTTTTGGGTTCACCAACTGTACTTCGAGTGATCAATACCTGTTTGAGCTCAGAATATATCTAATCTAACCTATTTACAAGAATTTAACAAACTAATCTATTACACCAAAAGTGTGTAATTTCCATAGTAAAGATCAAGCAAAACTAATTAAAAACACAAACATAAGTATGGAAATTACAAACATATCAACTCCCTCACACTTAAACCTTTACTCGTCTCGAGTAAGATCAAATGTTTACAAGTGTCAATGTTTGTCCAAAAGTTCCACAGTTCAACAAAAACAATATACAAACACAAAGACCACCAAGGATGACAAAGAAAAAATGAGTTTTAAACTCAAATTACAAAAGAGCATCTTGGGTTTAATGACCTCCTAGTGTTATCTTCTCTTCTCCTCCTCTCTTCTTCTTTATCTTGAATCTTCTTATTCTTCACAGGGATACAATGAGTGCCTGCAAGAACAAACATTTCTCTCATATCTCTCATTTTGCCTAGGAGCCTTTTCAGGTTTTCATCCTAGCATCTCTTTTCATTTTTCCATTCTCCCCAACTCACTCATTTTTTTTCAATAAGCCCTTTTTGCTTAGATTGTCCATTTTGTTGGGTTTTCAACCTAACTAGCATTTATTTTCTTTTGTTTTTTTTGTTTTATTTTTCTTAGATGGATTTTTCTGTCGATGATTCTGCTCTTTTTGCTTCTGATACACACGATAACATTAATCATTCAATTGATGATAATGATTTCGAAGTTGATCACCTGGTTGATGTTGAATTGATCGGTAAGTACAAATTTTTCATGTTTTATGAATTGATCAGCTTGTTTATGTTTTATAAATTTTTCATGTTGTCTAATATCTTTTGTTCTCTATTTTATACCATTGCTTGAGATTTTCGATTGTATGAGTATTCATAGTTTTGATTTTATGTTCAGGAGAAGAAGATACTATTTCAAAAGCTTCTAAATTGTTATATCTTCTTAGCAGAGGTATTTATTTTGTCATGTAACTTCATTTCATTTTGGTTGTAATTTCGTTCGATGGTATTTAACTCGCGTCTCAATTGTGTGTAACTTGTGTTTTCGGATATGTAACTGTTGTTTAATTTAATGTAACATAGTGAGAGTATGTAGTTGTTGATTGTTTTTCATATATATGCTTTATAATTTGGCGGATTCATAGGAAAATGTTCACCAGTCAACTGAGAGTAAATCACTTGTTGGGCTTAGTGTCAAGTGTGAACAGGATGCTTATAAACTTTACAATGATCATGCTTTTGAAAATGGATTTGGTATTCATAGATGCAGACAGAGGTTTAGGAGTGGGAATGTAAGTTTGATTATGAAGTCTTATTGTTGTTGGAAAGAAGGGAAGAAACTACAAAAGGGCACCGAAAACAAAATGTATACCAAGTTAGATTATCATACTGGTTGTAAAACGATGTTACAGTTTTCTATTAATAGTGATGGTGAATGGACTGTCTCAAAGCATATTATTGATCACAACCATGCTTTCTGTGCAATTGGTCAAAGACACCTGCTGAAATCACATAGAGGCTTGATCGTGAGTATCTTGAATTTATTATGTTGATGCAGGAGAGTGGAACAAAGGTTTCAGATGTTCACAGGATGCTTCAAAAACAGGTTGGTGGTGTTAGTGCTCTTGGATTCACGAAACGTGATGCTTATAACGTTCTAGAATCTGAAAGAAGTAAAACGTTTGATGGTACTGATTCGAACACTTTGATTGGTATATTGAAGAAAAGGGCTGAAGTGGAATGTGATTTTTTTCTTTGATTTTGAGTTGGTTGATGGTGTACTGACTTGTTTTTTCTGGAGAGATGGTCAAATGAGATCTGATTATGAGAGGTTTGGAGATCTTGTTGTGCATGATACAACTTACAGGACTAACAAGTATGATATGATCTGTGGTCCATTTCTTGGTATGAATCACCACTGTAAAAATATAATGTTTGGTTGTGGCTTTATTCTAAATGAAAAGGTGGAGCCTTTTGTTTGGTTATTTCAGACTTTTCTGAAATCTATGGGTTGTAAACACCCCATCAGTTTCATGACAGACCGGTCATTTTCCATGGCAGCGGCTATCAAATCTGTATTTCCTGGGGCGAGACATAGACTCTGCACTTTGGCATATAGATGAGAATTCAAAGAAACACATCATGCATCTACGCAAGAAGATAAATTTTGTTTCTCTTTTTGATTATGTTGTCAAACGATGTGATACTGTTGCAGAGTTTGATTTCTATTGGAATGAGTAAGTTATTGTTATCTGATGAAACTTCGTGATTATTTTATGTAACTTTTTCAATCATTTGGTGTAACATGTATATCTTCATATGTAATCATGTCTTCTTTTAAAATTTGTTTCAGATTGAATACAGTTTATGAATGCAGTGACAACACATGGTTGAAGAGGCTGTACAGTCATAAAGAAAAGTGGTGTCCTGCTTTTTCGAAGGATTACTTCTCTGATGGTGTTCTATCCTCTCAAAGAAGTGAATCTACAAATAGATCTATATCTAGAAGACTTACCAAGACAGCAACTTTATGTGATTTTTACAAAATGTTTTGTGATGTTGTTGATGAATGGAGGTTAGAGGAGAATGGTCATGATTTTAGATGTTCTGAAGGCACCGTTGAGATGGTATTGCTACAAGACAGTTTGTTGACTCATGCGAGAGATGTGTATACCATTGAGATTTTCAAAGTGTTCCAAGAACAATATTTGAAGGGTATGTCACATTTTTTAAATTAATCTCACAGAATTGTCATGACTATGTGTATCATGTTTGGTTGAATGGGGTAGATATGATTAGACACAGTGTTACTTTTAATCAACATGACAACACAACGACATGCACTTGTAAGATGATTTCTGAAGTTGGCATTTTTTGTAGACACATTTTGCGTATATATAATGTGCATTGTGTCAAATGTATTCCCCAAATTTATATACTCTCTGGATGGACAAAGGCTGCCATTCTGCCAAATGTTAATCTTTCTCTTACGCACGGAACCGATATTATGTTTGGCAAAATATTGGAAGATTCTGTTTGGAGAGTGCAAATGACTAGGAAATTCAACACAGTATTGAGTGCAAGTGCTGGTTTTCCTGAAGTTAGATGAGTATGTGAGCAAGGATACGAGTCTATTAAACATTTTTTAGATACACAAAGAGATGCTTCTGTTGTGGATGAATCTGCTTCAAGGACAATATTGGATCCTCCACGGTCTCGTTCTAAAGGTCAGCGAAATACCCGAAAGAGAAGTATTGTTGAGAAACAGTGCAAAATAGTCAAAGCTCGCCGTTCGAAATCCCAAAATGTTGCCTCCAATTCAAAAGCAGTTGCTCAATCTGTTGTACAGGTATTTGTTTATTTTTTTTATGTATTTAATGCATATTTTCTTATCATTAATTTTTGTTTTGTTTGATTGTAGGACACTTTTAATTTCATGGTTCCACAAGGTTATGTACTTGCTCATCCAGTTGGAGGAATGACGTCTTTAATGCATGTGCCTAGATCTCCACAAGTTTTTGCTCCATACTTCATGCAATCCAATGCTTTGAACCAAATGCAGAATTAATTATAGTCGCACATGTTTGAAAAACCAAATGCTTTGAGGAGTTTACATATCATATTGTGAACTACTACGTACTTTTGTTGCAACTTGAGTTACATTTGATTTTATAGAATTTGTAGTCTTTACAGTTTGTTTACATGTCATACAGCATTGCCATAAATACAATACGCAATCAATTTTGTTTACTCTTAGTTACATTACATAATGTAATCTGTCAGTCACAGCTCAGTAACAGTAGTTACATTGTTTTTCCCTTTAGTTACATAGTTCTTTAACGTGAATTACATTTGTTGTAGTCATTGTTTACATCAGATGTGTATTACTTGATTACGTAATGCAAGGGTACATAAGTTATATAAAGTGAGAAGAACGCTTTAGGTGATAAGTGAGAATGAATCTCAGCCGTTGGATTTGACATAAAACATATAAAACAAACGAGTTTACATCAAATTATCATAAACCAACATGTAAGTTTTCCACATACTAAACAAATAACTTTTGTGGTGCATTACAAGCTACTGCATAAAACCAAGAAATGTCTAAAGTTAACCCATACCACCACCCCCTCCATAAAACCATGAAATGTTTTGACTGTAACCCCATCATATTAATTAATTACATCTTCAAGTAGTCTTTTGCTTTTTTCAAAATATTTTCCCTTTCTTTGTTAAATTTTGACAGTAAAACTTGAGCTGCATACATCAATCTCATCTTTTGGATGGTTTCATTTTGAGCTTTTATTCCATCATTTGTGGCAGCAGTTGCAAATCCAGAATCCCATACATGTCCTTGCCCACGAAACGTCTCCAAGTGACGCAAAATATATACTCCATACTCAACGTGATTGCTATTATGTCTCCATGGCATGTATAAGATTCTGGGGACCCAACTTGTTGTGCTTGAAATCTGCACTTTCTCACAGAAGGCTTTGAATCCTTCATGCTATACAAGAAGTAACATTAATGGATTAAAATAATATGGAATAATATCATTCCTTATTTCCAGAAACATTGTATTGAATTTTTACCATTTTCTTCAAAGTTTTGCCATATTTGTCCTCAACGCTCACCCCATCTGGAAGCATCCGGTTGTCAATTACATCAACAATTTTGTTTGTTGTGTAAAAGCAGTAGATATAATAGTGCTGGTGATTGTGAATGGGAAACAGTATTTGCAGTATTATAAGCAATTCATCTTCAGTTACATAAAATAATACAGAATCTACATAATTCATATCAGAACTTACATCCCTCAGCTCTGTAGTTACATACTACAGTATTATTTTTTACCCTTTGTTTTAACAACATTTTTAACAATATATCTTATACACTGACTTACATAAAACAATAGAGTTTACATAATTCATATAAGAACTTACATTAGTCAACAGTTGCAGTTACATATTATGTTAAACATTTTCTATTAATAATATTGTTTCACACTGATTTACATTTAAGAATATATACATATAAGGATTACCAAGTTTGACTTGTATTTTTACACTTGAATTATGTAAAATTAAACATTAATGACATTTTACCATATCTAATTTTGTGACATCTGCTCGAGCTTCATTTATTTCTTTTTGCAATCTGTCAACCACATTTCTTTTTGCAAAATCAAACATTGCCTGCACATTCAAATTGAGTCACTCTTAGGAATTTATAGAAACTGAAGTTCTCTACTTTATTTTACAAGAAAAAATATACATACATATACTTGGGTTGACGCAATGAAGGCACGCTTTGTAGACTTATTTGATTCTTCTCTGTCATTCAGAATCTTAGTGAATGCATCATAACTCATGAGGAAGTTCAGACACTTCAAGAAGGAAATGTAGACAACTCAACAGACCTTCCTCATCTAGATAAACACAATCTCTAACAAAATAATATTTTTTAAACAAATTGAAACAATTAATTATCAAATGGTGTTTATATTGAACTAATACATTATATAATATTAGTTTTTCTTACTTTTCAACTTCTTTTGAGAATCCCCAATCAAGAACGATCTTTTCATCTCTGCTCAATTCCTTGCATAGCCTTCTATTGTTCTTCAGAAAAGGTGATCTGTAATTGACAATTGAATCACCTAACTTTCGAAGCTTTCTCTTTCTGGTATATGGCTTTAGACCAACACTCCTTTGTAAAAAATAATATAATGTTAAGTTTATTTATTAGTTAAAAGTATTAATGAATTACATAAGAAAAAAATAAAACTTACTCTTGCTTATTTTCAATTTCCTTGTTTGCTTCTCCATCATCACCAGTCACTTCTTCTTCAACAGCCATTTGAGCCACTCCAGCCACTTCAACCTCACCATTCACTTCTCCATCAACAGAAACAGTTTCAGTCATTCCAGCAACGGTGTCAATCATCACATCTTCCACTCCATCAACAGTTCCAGTCATCACATCTTCTACATTAGCAGCAGTTTCAGTCTTCACAGCTTCTACATCCACTTTTGATGTGCCTTCACCCAGTGACATGCTAAACTCAATTCCTAAGTCAAATGAAGGCATTGAAAATTTCAGGAATGTTGCTTTCTCTAGTCTCTCAAGGGCTTCCATAACTCCAGACTCATTAAAGAAGTCATCATCTTCCTCAAGGACACACTTCTCTGATAATCGTTGAGTTCCTTTTGCTTGATTTCCATTTGCTTGATTGATGAAGTAATCAGCTGTGGTCAAGTATATCTTCTTCAAGATATCAGAATTGGGGAACTTTTTTGCAATGGTTGATGGTACCTTTGAGAATTCCACAAAAGCATCACTGAACTTTTGTGCCACAACTATAATCTCCTTCACACAATCCTATAAAAATTATAATAATAGTTGTTTAATAATACATAAGATACATAGTTATTGAATTAAGATTACAGGCTCCTTGGAAAAATCCTATAGTTATGTAACAATTGATTTAAGTTACATAAAATAGTCTTTAAGATCACAAAGTGTTGTATTAAAATTTACCTCCTTTGACAACATTTCAGCATCTTCATTTTCTTCATCTTCTTTTCCTGCTTCCTCTTCATCTTTGTCTTCCTCTTCCACTGTTATTATTCGCTTTGTCACCTTTCCCAGGCCAAAGCCCACCTTTCTCTCATCTTTGACTCTCTTGTCAATTCTCTCCTTGTCCCAGATTCTAATGGTTGGGTAAGCACTCTTCATAATTTGGCCTTTGAATTGTACTCGGTCAAAGTAACATATCATTAGAAACAGTAATGGTCCACTGAACATCTTTGATTGATTAGCTTGCCATTCCTCGCCTGCATCCATCAACGATCTTATTGTGTAGTTGCACCAATTCATGTTTGGTATATCAGTTACATTCACCAAAGACATCAATATTTTAAAATTGCTGTTGACACTCTGGTTTCCTCTGATCAGGCAAGAGACTGTAAAGACCACAAAGTTTCTGATGAATCTGTCTCCAGAATCAGTATCTGCAACTATTTTTTCAATCATTTTTTATGTTTGAGGGCTTCCTTTAACAATCCCCCATTCTTCTCTCCATTCTTGTAGCAGTTGGGTATACTCTTCAGTTTCATTCTTCGCATTCGCTTCTTGAATTTCTATCTTTCCCTTTGGCAGACCAAATACAGCTTTGACATGTTCATCTTCAATATCTAGCAGCTCACCATTGGCAAGTTGTAGCTGTCCTGAAATTGGTCTAAAGTTCTTCAACAGAAACGCAACCAAATCTCCATAGAATCTGTCAAAGTTTAAATGCAGTAATCCCCCAAATCCAATCCTTTCAACTGCTGCTTTTTTCTTTCATCTAATTGTTTAATCAACTTTATGAAAGGGGCTGGTCCTACTCTTGTTCTGAGGTTTACAGAAGGCGGCCTGTTGCTTGTCTCTACTTCTTCACATTCATCGTCTGATTCTTCAGATTCTGTTTTCTTCTTTTTGGAGGGTGCTTTTCTTTTTTTGCTTGTTGTTGGCTGATGATATTCTAGCCTTAGAATCGGTTCTTCTGTGTTCACTATCCTTGCAACTTCATTCTGATGTTCTGTATGCTGAGTTTCATTTTCAGGAGCTACATCACTTCTTGTTCTCCTTATATTCCACATGAGTTACATTTTGTCACACACGATTGAAATAATAGTGAACTGAAGTTACATCATTGACAATCAGATGAACAATGTGATGTGGAGCACATGAGTTACATCTTGTCATTCACAATTTACATAACAGTGAAAAGAAGTTACATCATCCACAATCAGATGAACAATGTGATGTGGAGCACATTAGTTACATCTTGTCACGCACAATTTACATAACAGTGAAAAGAAGTTACATCATTCACAATCAGATGAACAATGTGATGTGGAGTGATAACCGCTTTCACGGCGTTGTAGTAAAACAGAGTCTAACCTTTCGGTTTTTCCCCGAGTATCGTGTCTCTTGAGGAATGGCGGAGGAGTTTCTTGATTTTAAGCTCAGTCACAGGTTATCGCAAATTATTGGAAGCTTTCCAAATTAAAACTTTTGATTGATTTTCTAAACTAGTTTTTGAAAAATAAAGTAATTAAATTATGCAAATACTAATGATGGCTCAAAATTAAACTAAATGAAAAATATTAAACTCTAAATGGATTGATCAAAGAAGGGCAATGAATTGAATAATTAGAAATGGATATATTCTTGGACCTAGTAATTAGGGGAATTAAAACAACAATTGGACTAATAATTTCTTTTCTCATAGACAAGAATAGAAATTACTTTCATTAATTTATCCTATTTCTAGGTTTCATTAATGTATTCAAAAATGGTTGGCTTGAATTAAATTCTAATCTCATAGACAAGGCAGAAATAATTCTCCAAAATTTTAATTAATAAAAATAGCCAAATTCATTAACTAATTAAATTCATTATTTAAGCAATTTGAATTTATTTCTCATAGACAAGATGTAAATCCATTTCATTAAAATTATCCTATTTCTAGGCCTTATTAATGTGTTTAAATAAAGTTGGCTCAAATTATTTTCTAATCTCATAGACAAGTTAGAAATAATTTTCCAAAATTTAATTAATGAAATTGGCTAACAATTCTTAATTACTAATTCATCAAATTGAATAACTAGCTCAATTAATTAATTTTAACCCCTAATTTTCGGCTAACAAGTCAATCCATATTCCTTTACTCAATTCATTCCCAAAACAAATTTAGCTACTAAACATTATTTTTGCATTCAACAATATGATAAATAAATTAAACATTAACAAGGAATTAAACATGTATAATAGAAAAAATTAAACAAAAATAAGATATTGTCAAAATAAACTTTCTGGAACTACAATATGACTTTTTGGAATTTTTCACAAATTTTTAAACCTAAAATCCAATTTTAACCCTAATTGATAATTTTCCCACTTTTAACTATAAAATACAAAAGGCAATTAAAAATAGGCTAAATTCGTTCTAAATTTTTTTGTTGACTACTAGGGGTTATATTACAGTGAAATAAACTGGAATTAGGGCCGAGACTATTTTTTTTCTATTTTTGTGTAATTAATTTAATTTATGCAATAATAACACCTAATTACCGAAATTAATTAAAAATTACTTTCACTTCGTGAAAATTAACATTCTTCATATAAATAACAACCTTGAGGCTAGTGAACAACTATATAATTAATTGGAATGAATTCAACATCAACAACTATTTTATTTAATTTATGGAAGAAAATGCGAAATACTAGATAAATATTCTGGAAACATTCGAAGAACAGATCGAGAAAACAAAGCACAGATTCAGATTCTACTCGTTGAGAAGATGAAAATACATATAAAGAACTTACAAATTGGAGCTAAAATGAAAAAGATATGAAAGATTGAAGTCGAAGGTGCAACAATGGTGGAAATCCGAGCTTTGAAGAGGAAGAAGAAGACCTTTTTGAACTAGTTTCGGGCTAAGAATAGTGTATTTGAGTTCAGCAAAAATAGGGCTATTTATAGCACCAAAAATCTCGCAGGCCTCCAAACAGGCGGCCGCCTGCCGTCACATCGCACCGACCGGTTGTTCGTTTCGTCGTCTTGTGCCGCAGGCGGTCATCGAAGGCGGCCGCCTTCCGTCCAGTGTCGGCCGCCTTCCGTTTTTCTCCGGTTCGGTCAAATTTCCAAAAAAAATTGATTTTTCAAAAAAAACGGCAGGCGGCCGCGAAGGCCTCCATTTTTTGGCCGCCTGCCAGGCCGCCTATGAGTTTATTTGATCATCTTGTTCTGTATTTTGTGCTCTTCAACTTTCCCTTCTGGACCACTTTGAAATTCTGCTTGCTTCTTTCGGTATGATATTATTTTTCACTCAAATTGACGCATTTTGTGTTTAATTGACCCGAAATTTCGTCAAACATATCATGGACGTGATTTTTACCTGATTTCATGAAACTTGAACCAAAATATATAAAACATGCATTGTTTTTCTATTTTCCAATCCAAAATCGCTTAAAATTGATAAGAAAAATAAGTACAAAAATGGACTTATCAATCTCCTCACACTTAAGCGTTGCTTGTCCCCAAGCGACGAATCAGTTGCAAACACACTCAGAAAGGTAAAAACTTATTGTATTACAATCGAGTTGCTATTACAGAAATAGAAAAAAAAACCTTATTTTATTTTCAATTTTTAAACAGTTTAGAAAAATCACCCAAAATACAAGAATTTAAAATTATTATCAGTGAATAAAAAACTATTGATTATGTTAAACCACCAATCAATTCCTTATCCCAAGGTTTTCATTGTTCTAAATTGGACATTTATCTTGTTCACAAATTATGTTTTTTTTTCCTCTTGTCCACTCTTGTTGGCGGTGTTATCCAATGGTAGATGCATATTTCATTCTCACAGACTATGATTAACGAATGAAATAGAGCCCCTTTTCGGAGATGGAATTGTCCTTTAACAATGAGTTTTGAAGAGATTTATTAATACTAGTATTTTTTTTTATGAATAAAATGAATGTCCTATTAAAACAAAATTAGCCCTTTACATTCGCAACCAAAACCCATAACAATTTCAAGTTTTCTAAAAATAATAATAAAAGTAAATTCTTATAATAAGGGTGATCATTTAAGCTATTATGTGATTGAAAAAAATTTGAGAATTTAATGTTTCATATCAAAAATAGTAAAAAGATTGTTCTAAAACAAGGTTTTAACTTTTGAGTCTAAAACGCAACCTCCTCACACTTGAGCTGGACCTCGCCCTCGAGGTCTCTTTTTATTGCACAAAGTTTTGAAATAAAGGCACTCTCTTTTTTTTTGTTCTTTCCTCACACTTGAGTTTTGAAAAGATTTTGTGAAGAGGAATGATGAAATCAGGAATAAAATCGTTTTAAAAAAAATATCCTTACATCATCCATCGTCAGTTTTTTTCGAAATCGGGTCAAAGCGCTCAACTCACAATTTATTTATTGAAGCTCAACCTGCAATCACACAAAACAAACAAAGTTATGAAAAAAAAAATGGGTTGCCTCCCAATAAGCGCTTCTTTAACGTTACTAGCTTGACGTTTGAGAGAGAACTCTCTGTAATGCTAATCAGTCGTGGAGCACTCATCATTAGTGCCTCCACCTTGTCCTCCAGGTATGCTGTCAGATGGCGTAGACCTTCGAACTCTCGTGACCACCGAAATGTGATATAATCTTCAAAGAACAAGTCGTTTGAACTAGGGATTAGCACATATCCCGTATCACCCTCATTAGTAGAATCAACAAGTATTCCAAGATCAGGTGCCTCTGGTTTCTCTAACCGCTCAAATGGAGTTATCAAGGTAAAAGTAGCCTGACTAGAGATTTCATACTCCTCATCTATGCCCTCAACATGAAAATCACAAAGTTTAGACTCTGTGTCACTTTCTAAGAATGCATCCCAACTTCCTACCTCACTACCCCCACATATATTATCTAGGCAAACAGATCCTTGTCTAGAACAACTATGTTCGTCATCATTGAGTAGAGAGTCAAAGAAGGCGTCATCGGAGAATGTTTCCTCAATATCACATGTTTCATCAACTACTTGATCAGGCACTTGGGCTCGTGTAGGATCACCAGCTTCGTCAAGGTTATCTTTCAAAGACTCTTTAGGTGAGAAATCATCCATAGGTTGTAGGGTAGGGCCGGTGTCACAAAGTATCTCCTCATCTATGGTCTCTTCATAAACTCCCGTGGGCACTTCTAGATTGAGTTCTTCAGGACTAATTTCTATGAGGACAGGATCTAGCTCAGTAGCAATGAGAGACTCAAAAGAAATAGGGGTGCAAAGAGTTTCAACCGTCTCGCTCATAGTTACCGCAGTCTCCTCCTCAGATTTAACACCTTCCTCGTATATCTCCTCTTGAAATTTGTGTTCATTATCAGAAATGATTTGTTCACACAATTTCTTGATACTCTCGTCACGAGATGCTAGTTCAATTCTTGCCCTTTTTAATTCTTCCCTAAACTCGAGCAAGGATGATTTTAATTTTTCGAGCTCGTGTTCAGGATAAGGTGAAATTCCAGAGTCAACCTCGTAGGAGTACTCGTTTGTGCCGGGGTAATAATTTTCCAGCCCTTCGTGGTAATTTTCATAATAATTAAAATTATCATGATTATTACCTTGATAGGAAAAATCATCATAGCATTCAAAGTTTTGCCCTTGGTGGAAATAGTTATCTTGAAATTGGTAATCTCCATATCCCAGACGTGGATTTTCGCACCATTGATTGTTATCCTCATAACCTTGCTCATAATATCCTTCATTTTGATTATTTTGGAAAACTTGTTGTTCATTATATGGATAGTGATATGGTGGTGGAGAATGAAAGTGTTCACTTGAGTAATCCATGAGGAAATCTCAAGAAAATATGTGAGAACAAAACAAAAAAGAAATAGAAAGTCTCCCTAACTTGAATTCGCCCATGCTAAAATCAAAATCAAGAATTCACCGTGCCGTTCCCCGGCAACGGCGCCATTTGATAACCGCTTTCGCGGCGTTGTAGTAAAACAGAGTCTAACCTTTCGGTTTTTCCCCGAGTATCGTGTCTCTTGAGGAATGACGGAGGAGTTTCTTGATTTTAAGCTCAGTCACAGGTTATCACAAATTATTGGAAGCTTTCCAAATTAAAACTTTTGATTGATTTTCTAAACTAGTTTTTGAAAAATAAAGTAATTAAACTATGCAAATACTAATGATGGCTCAAAATTAAACTAAATGAAAAATATTAAACTCTAAATGGATTGATCAAAGAAGGGCAATGAATTGAATAATTAGAAATGAATATATTCTTGGACCTAGTAATTAGGGGAATTAAAACAACAATTGGACTAATAATTTCTTTTCTCATAGACAAGAATAGAAATTACTTTCATTAATTTATCCTATTTCTAGGTTTCATTAATGTATTCAAAAATGGTTGGCTTGAATTAAATTCTAATCTCATAGACAAGGCAGAAATAATTCTCCAAAATTTTAATTAATAAAAATAGCCAAATTCATTAACTAATTAAATTCATTATTTAAGCAATTTGAATTTATTTCTCATAGACAAGATGTAAATCCATTTCATTAAAATTATCCTATTTCTAGGCCTTATTAATGTGTTTAAATAAAGTTGGCTCAAATTATTTTCTAATCTCATAGACAAGTTAGAAATAATTTTCCAAAATTTAATTAATGAAATTGGCTAACAATTCTTAATTACTAATTCATCAAATTGAATAACTAGCTCAATTAATTAATTTTAACCCCTAATTTCGGCTAACAAGTCAATCCATATTCCTTTACTCAATTCATGCCCAAAACAAATTTAGCTACTAAACATTATTTTTGCATTCAACAATATGGTAAATAAATTAAACATTAACAAGGAATTAAACATGTATAATAGCAAAAATTAAACAAAAATAAGATATTGTCACAATAAACTTTCTGGAACTACAATATGACTTTTTGGAATTTTTCACAAATTTTTAAACCTAAAATCCAATTTTAACCCTAATTGATAATTTTCCCACTTTTAACTATAAAATACAAAAGGCAATTAAAAATAGGCTAAATTCGTTTTAAATTTTTTTTTTGACTACTAGGGGTTATATTACAGTGAAATAAACTGGAATTAGGGCCGAGACTATTTTTTTTTTCTATTTTTGTGTAATTAATTTAATTTATGCAATAATAACACCTAATTACCGAAATTAATTAAAAATTACTTGCACTTCGTGAAAATTAACATTCTTCATATAAATAACAACCTTGAGGCTAGTGAACAACTATATAATTAATTGGAATGAATTCAACATCAGCAACTATTTTATTTAATTTATGGAAGAAAATGTGAAATACTAGATAAATATTCTGGAAACATTCGAAGAACAGATCGAGAAAACAAAGCACATATTCAGATTCTACTCGTTGAGAAGATGAAAATACATATAAAGAACTTACAAATTGGAGCTAAAATGAAAAAGATATGAAAGATTGAAGTCGAAGGTGCAACAATGGTGGAAATCCGAGCTTTGAAGAGGAAGAAGAAGACCTTTTTGAACTAGTTTCGGGCTAAGAATGGTGTATTTGAGTTCAGCAAAAATCGGGCTATTTATAGCACCAAAAATCTCGCAGGCCTCCAAACAGGCGGCCGCCTGCCGCCTTGCTCCGGCCGCCTGCCGCCTTGCTCCGGCCGCCTGCCGTCACATCGCACCGACCGGTTGTTCGTTTCGTCGTCTTGTGCCGCAGGCGGTCATCGAAGGCGGCTGCCTTCCGTCCAGTGTCGGCCGCCTTCCGTTTTTCTCCGATTCGGTCAAATTTCCAAAAAAAATTGATTTTTCAAAAAAAACGGCAGGCGGCCGCGAAGGCCTCCATTTTTTGGCCGCCTGCCAGGCCGCCTATGAGTTTATTTGACCATCTTGTTCTGTATTTTGTGCTCTTCAACTTTCCCTTCTGGACCACTTTGAAATTCTGCTTGCTTCTTTCGGTATGATATCATTTTTCACTCAAATTGACGCATTTTGTGCTTAATTGACCCGAAATTTCGTCAAACATATCATGGACGTGATTTTTACCTGATTTCATGAAACTTGAACCAAAATATATAAAACATGCCTTGTTTTTCTATTTTCCAATCCAAAATCGCTTAAAATTGATAAGAAAAATAAGTACAAAAATGGACTTATCATGGAGCACATGAGTTACATCTTGTCACACACAATTTACATAACAGTGAAAAGAAGTTACATCATTCACAATCAGATGAACAATGTGATGTGGAGCACATGGGTTACATCTTGTCACACACAATTTACATAACAGTGAAAAGAAGTTACATCATTCACAATCACATGAACAATGTAATGTGGAGCACATGAGTTACATCTTGTCACACACAATTTACATAACAGTGAAAAGAAGTTACATCAATCACAATCAGATGAACAATGTGATGTGGAGCACATGAGTTACATCTTGTCACACACAATTTACATAACAGTGAAAAGAAGTTACATCATTCCCAATCAGATGAACAATGTAACGTGGACTTAGTTACAGTCACAGACCAAGGCAGAGGATTTATGTATTATTATACACAAGTTACATAAAGTTAATAAAGTTAATTTGGTATTAGTTTCAGTGACATGCAACACTATATCACCAAAAAATTTCAATGACATACTAAGGCATAACAAACATATTGATGCATGCAACACTATATTACCAAAAATTGTAGTTACATCTTAACATAGGCAATTTCCTTATTATGCTCAATGACATATGAGCATTCACACTTTGCTTATTCAAATTGAGATCACAATAAGACATAAATCACACTATTCAATACTCAATCTCTTTCGTTTTTGAGAGTGGCTTACATGCATGTTAAAATTTATAGCAAATTAGCACATGAATCATATTGTTACATGCTCAAACATACATTTTGAACTTCAAAAAGCAAAGTACATAGTTCGTTCGGATGAAATACCTTGCAACTGTTTTGCCTTTAGACCTTGTCATTTTCTCGATCTGCAAAACGTCCTTCTTCGTTCGGATTCTTACTTTTCCTTCTTCAGAATGCACTTCGAATGGTGGAACTATGTCTGATGAAACTTGATGGAAGCGTGTAGTCAAAAAGTTTATCGAGAAATGTAAATCGCCAATTTCAAAAGACGCAGCTATTGCGAGAAAAGATGCACCAACTTCGAGAATGCCGTTTGTGCGCGTTTTTTTAATTAAAAGAACGACATCGTATTCATGCGGGTGTAGCATGCTCATACTGGGCCGGTCCTATGGTATACGGACTGACTGACTAGTCACTTGCTTACGTGGCAATCCAGTTGGCATTTGTTTTGTTTTTCTCTTTTCCTTCCTTTTCCTTTTCTTTTTGCCTGTTTTTCTTCTTCTTCAGACTCCCCGCCTCTCCCCCCCCCCCCCCCTTTGCCCAGTCCCCCCATCCTTTCTTATTCTTCTTCAGCCAGTAGCTCCGCTGTTTTCAAGCCGTCACTTGCTTTCAGGTTTTAATAATCAATTTCAGCTCCCGTCGTTATTTTTAAAAAGGCATGATTTGCATCTCTAATTAATCACCTGTTCTATAATCCTAATCGCTATTTGAAATTGCTTTTAGGCGGTGGTGAACAATTTGGAGGATGCTCACGAGCAGATCGGTACTGCCATTTCTACGGCGTTGAAGGAGAGCAAACCTGTTTACATAAGTGGGTTTGGTAACTTATCTGCGACTCCTTATCCCACCTTCAGCCGTGAACTTATTCCATTTTCTCTATCTAATAGGTTTGTATTCACTTTAATTTCTCAATCTCTGATGAAGTTTTTGACATTTTCTGTTCGAATCGAACAAGTTTAGTAATGCTGCCTTTTTTGGGGGGTAACCGTAGAAGGGTCGTTGCTGTATTCTTCCTGCTGTTCGTGCCGCCTGCTGAGTGCCGACCCTCTCCTAGCTGTGAGCAGCCTACTGGCATTGCGGAGCGCCCAAGTCTGAACACCAAGACAACAAGAATCTCCTTAACTTCCTAGTACACGCCAAGGTCATTAGCCTGTGGTTGCAAGCCTTTCTCTCTTCTGTACTTGTGTTCTCTTTAATGTTAATAACTGGAGAAGCACATTTGCAGAGTGGAGCCCTCTTTGAATGGCAATGAAATCAAAAATAAAATGGGCAGCGCTCGGTGGGCTGGTTCTATCATCTGTTTCGTTGCTGGTTCATTTATTTTTGGCCAAGTCCAGCGCTAATCTTGTACAGTACACTGCCTTTGCTATTTTCACTGATGATCTAACCCCTCATCTTCCTATTAAAAAAGTAAGCAGAAATTCATATGCTTCTTATGTAGTAATGGTACCATTTAGATATTATTTGGTCTTGATTTGGCATTTCGTAATTTAAAAAGGATGCTGCATACCGGAGGTTGTGGGGAAATGTTAAGTCCTTGGAACCACTGCAGCATTTTGCAGATCCAAGAAGTACGTATCAAGGTAATATTCACAGCAAATATAGCCTTGTGCTTCAAATTGTGTGATGGATGGCACCTTCTTATGTGCCATTCAGATAATTTTGTTTTCTCTTTTAAAGCTTATTTTACACTTGCAAGTTGCATGCCCTTCTGATGTTTATTTGAAACTAAGTATGTGTTGAAGTTCACTTCTTCAGAATGCCCGCGGACTGTTATTGTAGAACCTTCAGTGCATAATGTTAACTAAGGAGAAGAAAAGAATACTCATTCAGGTTTACTTAAGACAAACAGAGTTGGAGGACATGTATAAAGATCTATGTGTGCAAAGTTTATATGAACAGAATGATTTCCCAAATTACACGAAATTGTTATTTTTCTCAGCTGTAATCGATCATCCCTTCTTGCCGACATTTATGTTTTTCTCTTTTCTGCCTCAAGTGCAAGTCTAAGCTATAATTTATATCACACTGGTATAATATCTTAGCTTTTAGTATGAAAGATCACTTTCAGATACAAACTTTAGAATACAATGTATGTCTGCATTTTTGGCTCTCAATTGCTGAATCAAATTTCAGACATTGCAGCAATGTATGCAGACATACATTGTAGGCATCGACTTGCAGACATAGAAGACATACATTTGGTTCTCTTTCAGATAAAAATGCCTAGAAGAACGAAATTTGGTTCTCTTACAGGCATCAATTGCTAAAATGCAGCAATTGCTAAAATTTAGGCATCTCTTAGCTGAATCTTTCACATTGTCCACCAATACAAGTCGATGAGAGAAAATTGAATTATAAGAGAACCAAATTTTCTTCTTCTAGGCATCAATTGCTGCAATGGTCTCGTAAAGACATTCACTTGGGCTAAATTATCATCTTGACAAGCTGAGATTCTGTTTTCCTGTTTTTTCTTTCTAACTTATGGTTTTGAGTTTTGAAATTTGTGAAAATTCCATTGTGATACTTGAAAGTTCTCATCTTCTCCCTCCCTTGCTTCATCAGAATTTGTTTTCCATTCTTGCAGTTCCATTAGAGAAAAACAATGGCTTCATTTATGCCAAGATTTTTGGTTCTTTCGAGAAGATTAGGAACTCGGTATGCTCATATTTACTTGTAGAAGGGATTTTAACTCTTTCATTCCCTACAACTCTTAGGCTGTGACATGTTGCTGATTTGCTCAGATCTGTGATCTGGTCACCATAGCTAGGCTTTTGAATGCGACCCTCGTAATCCCAGAGATCCAAGATAGTACTCAGTCAAAAGGCATCAGGTTCGTCTTGACTTGATAATTTGATAATTGATACAGATATAAGCAGATTTACTTGTTTTTTTATTTCTTCACTTAGAATTTCATTATAATTGAAAATTTTGCAGTTCAAAATTTAGTAGCTTTTCATATCTGTTTGATGAGGAAAGTTTCATAGCAAGCTTGAGAAATGACGTGATCATCGTGAAGGATCTACCACCAACCTTAAAGAAGGCAAAGAAAAGGAAAGGATTCCCAACCTTTAAGCCTAGGATTACTACTCCTCCTACCTTTTATATCTCTGAAGTTCTTCCGAAGTTGAGAAAAGCGAAGGCTGTTGGGTTAATTTTGTCAGATGGAGGAAGCTTGCAGGTAGTTCCACCCATTTTCCATTGCCTTCCCGACTTAGACCCTCTATACATGTAACAAATGTTTAGAATTCAAGCACCTACTGTGCTGATGTATATTCCTTTTCATTCTTACGATCCTAAATTCAGATTAGCGCTGTTATTCCTTTTCCCCCGAAACCTTATGGGGTTAGGGTTTAAACCTTTCAAGGCATTTCCCGTGGGTTTGAAACCTATCTTTTCAGGCCACTCTGATGTATCATTGATATTCATATTTGTTTTTACCGTATCCAAAAGTATGTTATTTCTTACATTTGCAGTCCACTCTTCCACTTAGATTCGCTGAGTACCAGAGGCTTCGATGTCGTGTGGCATTTCATGCTCTTCAGTTCCGTACTGAAATCCGATCTCTTGGCTCGCTGATGGTGGAAAGGTGAGATATGATATATACGACTAGGCTTTTGTATCTGAATTGGTTGTTGGTATTCTATTTGGATTAGTTTGTTGGTTCAACATATGTTGCTCAGAGATCTACATGACTTACAGTTATACCTTCTCCCCATATTATTTATTGGGAAAAATAATTAAAATACCCCAAACTTTGAAGGGTTGTGAGATGAACTCCCCAAACTTTCATATGTAATTTAAATACCCCAAACTTTATATAAAAAGTTATTTTAGCACCATAGGCAAGTATTATTTCATTCAAAAATGTAAATTTATGGTGTTTATTGCATAATTTAAAATATTTTAGAATTCATGAAGACACAATTAACATTCTAAACTTCCATTGCAAAATAAATAATGTTACCCCCAATCTATATAATTGCAACACTTTTAATTTTCTATTTTAAATTATGCAATTAACCCCATAAACTTACATTTTTGAAAGAAATAATACATGACAATGGTGCAAAAATAACTTCTTATATATAGTTTGGGGTATTTAAATTGCATATACAAGTTTAGGGTGTTTACCTCATACCCCTTCAAAGTTTGGGGTATTTTTATTATTTTTCCCTTATTTATTTGAGTGAATGCTTTAGTATTTGTATGCTGAGCATTGTAATGTTATTAGTGAATGTTGAATTTTATTCATCAAAATAGTCTAGCACGTGCACAGTCTAATTTTTTCCCACGTGACATTCTTTGTGGTCCTTGAATTTTAACCAAACTTACACCTGAGCAATTTTAAATTGGGAAAAGGTACAAATATACCCCTCTAGTATGAGCGTGAGAACAAATATACCCCTGATCTATTTTTCGGAACAAAAATACCCTTGAAGTATATATTGAAGTACATATATACCCTTGAACTTTTAAAAAGTGCAAAAATATCGCTCATGTTCTTATAAAGGAGGAAATTTACCCTTATTGACTTTAAATAGATAAAATAAATTTCAAACAACACCAGAAATAAATAAAAAATTCAAAATGTAAAAATAAAGATTTAGTATTATGTTAAAATATTAACTCTTTAATTTTAAATTGAAAATTATTATTTTTCTGTTGTAAATGAAGCACTTCAAATTCATAAATATTAATTTTAGTCTTGTTGCGTAATTTTGACCACATTGTTACATTTTTTGAAATAACATTCTTTGATTTCGTTTAACCTTAATAAAATTAAATTCATTGTTATGTAATCTTGGGCTATATATCATCTTACAAAATATGTAATTTTATAGTGCAAATAATGCAAAAAATTAATATAGTTTTTTACATTGCAACACATATGTTAACACTTTTTCGAAAGAATTCTTAAATATATATATATATATATATATATATATATATATATATATATATATATTATCGCAAAGTTTTGAAATAATATCTTATACTAACAATATTAAATTGTGATATAAAAACAATAAAAGGGAGAATTGGACACAATTACATTTTTAAATTTTTTATTTTTATATTTCGAATTTATAATTTATTTTTGGTGTTTTGAAATTAATTTTATCAATTTAAAGCCAATAAGGATAAATTTGCTCCTTTATAAGAACATGATGGCACATGATGGCACCTTTTTAAAAGTTCAGGGGTATATATGAACGTCAACATATATTTCAGGGGTATATTTGTTCCGAAAAATAGAACAGGGGTATATTTGTACCCACACCCATGCTATAGGGGTATATTTGTACCTTTTCCATTTTAAATTCTATTGCTGCTCCATTTAACTGTTTCTTCCTGAAAAGAGGCTTTTTTCTTCTTTTGCTTAATTATAGGTTTTCATATGTCAATTCATGTTAGCTTACCCCAAATCTTTTTGGGAATAAGGCTCGGATGTTGTTTTTTTTGGCTAAATTATGGGTTTATGTATGCTGAGAAAAGGCAGAAAATAATGGATTGGAATGAAAAACTAAATAGTACATCTTTAATTAAAGCCCGTCGTTCATTTGTAAATATAAAAAATATTCCTGAAATGATATCATATGCTTATGCCTTTATCCCTTAGGTATACCAAGATCTCAACTTCATTATGTTCAATTGCATGATAGATCTATACTGGAAAAAACATTATTTACTTTTGCCTCTAGCTCAGCATTGTCTGGTAGAAGTAAGAGATGCATAGCTACTATAGAATTGCAGAACTAGTAGCAGTTTATGGTTGATTATCTGAACTGTAGTACTGTACAATACAATACAACATCCAGGCCTTAATCCCAAAAGATTTTGGGCCGGCTAACATGAATCGATCCATGATATCAATGGCAAAAAGAGAAGACAAACACGAAGAAAAAAAAGTAAGATAAAACGGATAAGATAATGATAAATAAATACATAGTATAAGAGCCCGTTTGGTAGCACAAAAATCGGCTGATTTGGTTGATTCTGCTGAAATTTATGAAGTTCTGGCTGAAGTGGCTGCATTGGCTGATTTAAGAAAAAAATAATTTTAAAATATATTTTATTAATAAAATAAAGAAAAACTTATATGTAAAATAGCTAAAATGGTTATCTACAGCAACTTCAGCCAATACAGCCAAAAAAGTAACTTCAACCTTACTTTTTCTGCTTATTACACAATTCAGCGTGCGAAAGAAAAAAATTACGTGTTTGGTGAAAAAGCTGCCTGATAAGCCTTATAAACTGAAAAACAATGTTGTCAAATGGCCTCTAAGATATCAATAACATGAGAACATAAGAAAGATAAAAGACCATAAAAAAGCTAGAAGATAAAAATAACATAAAAACATAAAAAGATATAAAAGAAAACGAGAGAGGGGTGGTAGAAAAGAGATTAATCGTCCACACAAACGTGCGCCTTCCACTTTGCTCTCTCCAAAGCCATACTCTCATCCAACTCAAGAAGACGCACATCAGTTTCGATTCCTCTAATCCAAATATGTTTGGGTCTTCCTCTCCCTCTCCTCTCTGCCTCTTCTCCCCACCCTCAAGTCGTCTCACAGGTGCATCACTCGGTCTTCTACGCACATGCCCAAACCACCGCAAACGAGACTCCTGCATCTTATCTTTTATAGGTGCTACTCCCACCTTTTGTCTGATTATGTCATTTCTCAAGCAGTCTTTTCTGGTATGTCTATATATCCAACGCAGCATACGCATCTTTGTCACACTCAATCTTTTGAATGTGACATTGTTTCACCGCCCAACACTTTACGCCATACATTAATGCATGCCTAATTGTTGTTCGATAAAATTTACCTTTCAATCTAGTCGACATACCTTGATCGCATAAAAATCCTTATGCACTCTTTCATTTCATCCACCCAGCTCTGATTCTATGGGATACATCTCCATCTAATTCACCATCCTTCTGAATTATGGAGCCCAAGTAACAGAGTATATCACCGGTAATTCACCAACTCTGATTATCTGAACTGTATTGATAAAATTTTATCAGCATTTGAAATGCATGTCCATGCCTCCTTGAGTATGGAAAAGCAGGGATTTGTACTTTCTGTACTGCACTAATGCAGTAGTTCAATCCACATAATACATAGCTGTTTGGTTTGCACATATTGTATGGTGACTGGATGACTGCTGCTTCAAAGCTTACCAGCTTCTACATGCTAAGGAAGTGATATCTGTTTGGCAATGTTACATGCTTGCAAGATCAAATGTGGTGCCTGAAGTTTCACACTATAAGTGAATATAGTTTTCATCACTTGTAGTTAAAAGTGGTAACTTTCAAAGATGAGTACCAAAAGTGTCAGACACAATAGTTGGAGGACTAAAAGTGGCAGAGTGTTAATCTTTTTTTATTTATTTACCTTTATGTAACCCTAACTGTGTTCAACATCGGGGTGAAACAGTTATCAGAAGATGCCTATTTAATTGGAATGTAAAATAGTTAACCATGCATTATTACATTTATAATGGTGCTAAAAAGGAGTATACTCAATTAATTCTCCATGGTGCAAATAATTTACTCTCCTCAATATTTATGCTTATATCTACTTGATGGTTTTCCCAGATGGTGTTTATATGTGTGTATTTATGTATTTATTTATGGGGCATTTTAGTTTTTGATTAATATATGTTATTCAACACAGGCTGCGAGCTGCAGGCCAACCTTACATTGCTTATAATCCTGGACTTAAGAAAGACAACCTAGCATATAATGGCTGCGCTGAACTTTTTCAGGTTGGCAGTAAACCTCATTAACAGCTGTCTTTTAATTGTTTAATATGATTTCACCAGAAGGGCTTTAGTTACTGAATGCAATATGTTCCGATAACTTGCTACTGTAAAATCTTAGAATATTGTCACACTTAATTTTTGTTTAGGTAAAAAGCAGTTCCGTTTGGACTTTTTGCAGATGCATAAAAAAATCTAGACTTCAGTATTGGATTTTCAATGTTTTTTTCATTTATTTAGTTTTGCAAGTGCAGTTTACTTTATTCAACTCAATACTTCCATTATGACATTGTCATCAGTTCATCACCGCCTTAACCCAACTATGCTGGCTTGAAGATATGAAATTCACATTGTAATTTGAATGTATAAAATTGTTTAAGCATAGTGTTACTTGTCAAGGTATTATCTTGTATGCCCTTTTTCGTCACTACCTTCTAGAGAAAAAATAATGAGATTAAATTATGAAATTGTCATCAGTCATCACAATAGGTTTTATGGTTTTACCTTTTCATGAAAAATAAAATTAGACGAAGATGCATTCAGATAGCTGCCATAGTAATTATTATTGCAAATTTGTTATTGTACAATCAACATGAACTTTCATCATGTAATCAAACAATTTTATCTTTAACATGTTGCAAATTAGTATCCATGATCTGAATTGTTGCCATTTAGGAGTTATGAATCCATCCTACTGCAGGGCTCTACAATCTCTTTGAGCTCTGTGTTACTTTCAATTAGTGGTAATTTATTTTTATATCTGGCTGTTTGCTATGTCTTGCTGCATATAAAGAAATGTAAAAATGCACAAAGAAGTCTTTATATTGTAGGCAATAGAAGAAATTACTTTCAGGAAAAACATGCTTTCATATTTCACAAGTACTTAATCTTTCTTTCTAAACCTTTTTAATGGATCCCTGTACCAAGGAATTTCAAAAAACCCAAATTCCTACCCCCGCTGGAAAATTGTGTTAGCGTTTATCTTCCTGTACCAAGGAATTGAGTTCACATTTTTCTCCATATGGTCACCCTTGAATACAGTTGTGTGCTGATGATGCTTTCTGTTGTTAAGGATGTTCATGCAGAGCTCATACAATATAGGCGAGCTCAATTGATTAAAGAAGGTATCCTTAATGAAGATCTAAGGGTGGATTCTTATGCTCAAAGAAGAAATGGATCATGTCCGCTTATGCCTGAAGAGGTAAATATGATTGTAAATCCAAGCAGTGTTTTTTGACATAGTACATAAATTTGTACCTGTACATGTAAGAGTGTAAGACCTTATGTATAGTACTTTTGCGTTGAGAAGCTAAAAGTTAAAAAAAATGATAAATACTGCCTCCGTATGGAAATGTTTGCTACAATAGGGTTTAGCGCAATATTTAAAGGAAAAGTATTAGGGGTAATGAATATTGTAGAAAAAGTAGAAGAGGGTGAAAAAATATGAAAGAGAAGATAAAAGTAGAAAAAGTTAGGGTAATTGAGTATATTTAAAGGGAAAACTTACTAAAAAGGGAAAGTGTAGCATATTGGTATTCATGTGTAGTATATTGGTATTCAATTAAGACTTCTGAAGAGTTCCTCAAATTTCATTGGCATTCAAAAGCTCATCAATTGTCAAACTATTCTTACTTGTCAAGATTTTCGTGAACTTTCCCCTCAAAGTTAAAACTAGTTGAAAACCAATACCCAGTCCCTCATAATTTCTGACACTATCCCTCTAAAGTATAAACCCTACATCATTGTGTTCGTTGATTGTAGACCACATTAGGACATATTGTACTCGTCAGAAGTCTACAAAAGTTAAAGAAATCTGTAGAAGTCAATATAAACTCATATACCTCCATTAAACAATGCATCTCTAAGGCACCATAACAGTTTATAAGACTAAATTGAAACCTGTAGAGGTATGATTCTGCATTCTCAAGTTGAAAGTCGCATCTGTAAAAACCTTGTTGCTTTATAACTATTGCTGTCATTCTAAATTGGGATTTGGCTTTTTAGATAAAAAAAATAGTCACATGAAATCATTTATTAGTTATTATTAGTTATTTACTACAAAAAATAGCTATTTACTACTTATATTGGGACAATAACTCAATGACAGTCCAATGTGTTCCTGTGCAGTGTGCATAGACATGTCATAAATTAAACTTTTGTTTCATCAATCGTCTCCTTTTGAGATATCTTTTGTGTCTTAATACTGTGAAATTTTAGTTTTAGTCCTTGTGGGAGAGGACAAGTGGTCCCCCATTCCCCAACTACTAGAACAGGACATAAGATGTCCCAGAATTGGACTATTCTTCGATAGTTTTGGTGGTGGTGGGGAGGGGGTCATTGACACACAAGTACAAAAAAGAATATTAGTTCTTTATTTTCAGATTGAGAATGAAGGATGCTAGGAATAATTGTAGACAAGGGAATACACTGTAGGCTTGTAGCTTTTCTATCGAAGGGCTATTTGATATTTTTGATTATTTTAAAAGTCAATCACCTTGCAGGACTCGTGGGGGATGGAATTTTAAAATGTTAAATGGAATGAGAAATATTTTGGCAAAGTAAATTGTACTGTTAAATACTTTTGGCCTTTGTTTTATCTATTTTGTGATCCAAAATAATTGTTCATTATGCAGTTTCTCCTTGTTTTTTAAGCACATGGCTCATGGTTTACCACTCCATAACCTTTAGGTGGGACTACTTCTTCGAGCAATAGGCTACCCGCCAAGAACAAGAATATATGTGGCAGGTTCCGAGTCGTTTGGCGGCCAAAGGATTTTAATTCCATTAAGAGCCATGTACACAAACTTAGTGGACCGGACTTCGTTGTGCAGCATATCAGAGCTCACAAGTTTAATTGGACCCGAAACCCCACTTCCTCTGGATCCCATCCAACTCCTACCCGTGAAAAGTGAGAAGCAACTCAAAGATGAATGGGACAAGGGTGGGCCCCGACCAAGGCCCCTTCCTCCTCCTCCGGACCGACCTATATACCGCCATGAAAAGGAAGGGTGGTACGGTTGGATTGCTGAGAAGGATTCAGAGCCGGATCCCTCACCTCGGGATTTAAGGGAACAAGCTCACCGCTTGCTATGGGATGCCCTTGATTACCTTGTTTCGGTCGAGGCAGATGCATTCTTTCCAGGTTTTGACAATGATGGTAGTGAATGGCCTGATTTTTCCAGCTTAGTAATGGGGAATCGGCTCTATAACAAGGCATCTTCTAGAACATTCCGTCCTGACAGGTAATTAGTACTTCAAAATGCTGTATTTTACTGGACTATTATATGAACTTTTGGCGTAGTTAATGCATTTTGCCTAACATTGACATAATAACGATCTTGTGTTTATAACTTATTTTAGGCAATTAATTACTACATCCGTCCTAAGGATGTTTTTAATTGGACTAAAATTTTCTGGTTTGATTGATGCTTGTTTTTTATGTGTATTTTTAACTATTATCTAAGCCTAGTCTGATCTCTGATCTGGTTTGATCTTAAATAGGATGGGACTGGAATCAATCCAAAAAAACATCCTAAAAAGAGTGCCTTATTTGAGTTGGTTTGTGTTACAGCAAAGTATAGAAGATAAGAACAATACTTCTGTGTATTATCGTGATGATTATACAAGCAGGACCTTGTGATGATTATACTTTATACATGCAAGGCCTTGTCTACATATAATGCATAGTACATGCTGTAGGGAGGATTTCTAAGTCAACTACAAATCTACAATACACTGAACAGAGAGACCATCTCAGCATAGAATATATATATATATATATATATATATATATATATATATATATATATATAGAGAGAGAGAGAGAGAGAGAGAGGGGGGGGGGGGGGTTCAAATGTAAAGTACTCTTCATGAAAAATGAGAAGTAATCTTAACCATTAAAAGGGGAAAGCAAATGGATCAGGCCAATTTTGAAGTGAATAATGTGGTATCAAAAGTGATAAATGTGCATGACTCTGAGAAGTTGCATTTGACTAACATAAAAGTGCACCACTTTTCGAAATAAAATAACCATTATAAAAATCATTTTGTGATGTCTTCTAATGTGGTGAACCCTTACATATCGCATATGCACTTTTACTATCAAGTATTGCACATTTAGGTTTAGCAATTTGCCACCATGATTTTTCATCTATTATATCCATTTTTAAGTGATCGGTGACTTAGATCACTTCTCACTTTTCATGAAAAGACCTTTGTATTTTAACTCACCCCTATATATATTCCGGATCAAATAAGAACAACGATCATCGTGAGAACGTGAGAACACACACATTTACCTCACTGTGATGGACAATGAAGCTTGTGCATTGCACTTCTTCGCATTAGGCATAAATTTACCAAAATGCCACCACTATTATTTAATATTGGCTTAGTTTGAGTAAAGTTAAAAAGCGTAAAATACGACCTCTACTTTGCATCAGATTGTGTTGAATGCAGGTGATCTCACGTTCTCACGATAAGTGTTGTTCTCACGTTCACACACACACATAGAGTCATCTTCTGGTCAGGACTTTCTGACCGGAACCGCCGACCGGACACTACCATTTCAGGTATTTACCGGTGGAATTTTTTGATGAATTTTTTTAAGTATGTTCTTAATGAAGTCTAGTTTATGCCCGCTAAATTTCAGCTAAAAATACAATCAGGAAGGCAGTTAAATAAGTTTTTGAAAATAACTGCGCCAAAATATACATATTAAATGCAGTTATTTTCAAAAAATTATTTGGCTGTCTTTCTGATCGAGTTTTTAGCTGAGATTTGGTGGGCGTAAACTAGACTTCGTAAAGAATATGTTCAAAAAAAAAATCATCAAAAAATTCCACTGCGAACCACGTGAAAATGCGGCGGCTGGACGGAGGTTCTAGTCTGGAATTTTGGACCTGAACTTTTCTCTCTCTATATATTAAAGATCGAATGAGAACAAGGCTTAAGTGAGAACACCACATATACCTCAATGTGATGCACAATTAGGTTTGCCCATTGCACTTTTTCTTGTTGAGCATAATATTTATTAAAATGCCACAACAATTATTTAATATTGACTTGTTCGAGAAAAGTTAAAAAGTGCACCACATGACTTTCATTGTGCATCACGTTGGATTGAATGTGATTGTTCTCACGTTAAGCATTGTTCTCATTGGAACCACACTCTATATATGTATGCGTGTGTGAATTTATGTATGTATGTATATGTTTATATATACGCGTGTATATATATATATATATAGATCAAACTTAAACCATGCTTAAAATACTAACCTACAAACTCAATAATATGCAACACTTTGAACATCAATATGCAATAAAAATAATATGCAACACTTTGCACTTCAATATGCAATACAAATAATGTTAAGATGCACAATTTGTGACAGTTTATAGGTTAGCATAGGAGGACTAGTTTGTATGTGATCCCACTATATATATATATATATATATATATATATATATAGAGAGAGAGAGAGAGAGAGAGAGAGAGAGAGAGAAGAGATCATGTGAGAAGTGCCCCTTAAAATGAGAAGTGAGAAGTAATCTTAGCCCTTAGATTTGCATGTGATCTACAACCCATTAAACTTATAGATCAAATATAGGAACTTTTAATCAATAAATCATAACTTATAAAGATCTCCATCATAATTACGAAAGTGCCACCGCGTCCAAAAATTTTCAAGGTTTCCAGACTTAATTTTTTGCGGTGGCATTTTCGTAATTAATTTCGAACTGCTATAATTTATGATTTATAGGTTAAAAGTTCCTATATTTGATCTATAAGTTTGACTTCGCAGTTTTCAGCCTAAAACACTTCTCACCTGATCCGCTCCCTATATATATATATATATATATATATATATATATATATATATATCGGGAGAGAGTAATTTTTTGGTCAGGAATTTTTTGACTGGAATGCCGTCCATCCACCCCCATTTGAGATGCTGTCAGGTGGAACTTTTTTGATGATTTTTTGTGACCATGTTCCTCATGAAGTGTAGATTATGTCCATCAAATTTCAGAATAAAATTCAATCAGAAAGTTAGTTAAACAAACAAATTAATGAAAACACTAAACCAATATATATATATATATATATATATATATATATAACAATGTTTTTCAATAATTTATTTAAGTAACTTTTCAATGGAATTTTAAACTAAAATTTGGTGGGACATAATTACACTTCATGGAGAACATGCTTACAAAATTTCATAAAAAATTACACCCAGAAGCATCTCAAATGGAGGTGGCCGGATAGCGCTCTGGTCAGGAAATCCTCATAAGAACACTTTTGTATAGATATACAGAGTAATGTTCTGGTAAGGATTTTATTGATCGAAATGCCGTGAATTTTTTTGATGAAATTTTGTCAGCACTTTCTTAATGAATTGTAGATTATGTCTACCGAAATAAATATAAAATTTGAAAAACACTACACAAAATATACTATCCTCCGTTCCATAAAAGTTGCAAACAGTTTGACTTTCACGTTTGCCAACGTGCAACTTTGACTGTAATTATATTTATTTACGTATTAGTAAACATTAAAAAAAGTTAATATATTGAAAATTTACATTAATACAAATTTATTAATATTTTATACATAATATTTTTATTATATATATTATTAAAATATCGTAGTCAAAGTAAGGTGTGTGAATAGTGCAGAAATTCCAATGTTGCAACTTTTATGAACGGAGGAAGTATATAAAATAAGCAATGTTTTTCAATAATTTATTTAACTAACTTTCTGAGAATTTTAAGCTGAAATTTGGTTCACATATTCTATATTTCGTGGAGAACATGCTCACAAAATTTCATTAAAAATGCCACACAGAAGCACCTAAAAATGAGGTGGCCTGATGACGTTCTGGTCAGGAAATTTCTGATAGCAACATATGTGTGTGTGTATGTATATAGGAAAATGATCATGTAAGGTAGGCTTAAGAGTTATACTCCCTCCATCCCGTTGAAAGGTTCTCACTTTTCTTATTTGGGTGTCTCATTTAAAGATTCTCACTCCATTTTAGGAAATAGTTTACCGGGACATATGTATGTATGTATGTATGTATGTATGTATATGTATATGTAGATTTAGGATCACATACAAACTCATCCTAATTTACAAAATGCAAATTAATCCTAGTCATCCATGTGAATGAGATTACCGTGTATTTGATGGGGAAAATCTCCCCACTAATCCGGTACAGTTGCAATAAAATAGGAAAACTTCCCTTGATATCTCACAAACCCACTAACGGCCGAAATTTAAAGGTCCAAACAATTGGTGCCCTTGATTTTGTAATATTGGACGGATGAGATGAATTTGTATTTTGTACGGGAAGCATACTTTGTATCCGATCTTATCCCTGTATATGTATATGTATATATATATATATATGTATGTATATATAGGGAGCGGATCAGGTGAGAAGTGCTCTTAGGCTGAGAACTGCGAAGTTTAACTAATAGACTAAAAACACAAACTTTTAACCAATAAATCATAACTTATAAACCCCGTCGAAAATAATTACGAAAATGCCACCACCAAAAAATAAACCTGGAAACCTTGAAATTTTTTGGACGCGGTGGCATTTTCGTAATTATGATGGAGATCTTTATAAGTTATAATTTATTGGTTATAAGTTCCTATACTCAGTCTATAAGTTTACTGCGTTGTAAAATTAGATGCAAATCCAAGGGCTGAGATTGCTTCTCACCTGATCTTTTATATATATATATAGGATTAAATGAGAACAATGCTTAATGTGAGAACGTGAGAAAATCACATTTACCCCGACATAGAACCGTAAAACCGGGAAAACCGATCTGAACTCGAATTGTTTAGTTCGATTCCTATAATTTTGGACTTTTGTTTTTTTCGCTTCTTATGGTATTTGATTGGTGGTTCCATTTTCAATAAATTGTAACTCATAGGAACCAAAGTTCTTATACATTTGAATAATAGAAGTACTTTCGGGTGAATTTTTTTGATAAAATTTTGTAAGCTTGTTTTTCATGAAGTGTGATTATGCACACCCTATTTCAGTTTAAAGTTCAATCGGGGAGTTAATTAAATAAATTAGTTAAGAATATTGCACCAAAATATATACTCCTTATAAAATATGTTGTGTTTTTCAATAATTTGTTTGACTAGCTCACTGATTGAATTTTAAGCTGAAATTTGGTGGACATAATCTAAACTTCATGTAGAACATTGATCACAAAATTTCATAAAAAAAGTCACCTGGAAGCGCCTCATATGGAGGTGGTCAGACGGTGTTCCGATCAGGAATTTCCTTAGAGGTGTTGAACTACCTGCTATTGAATGTGTGCCTTGAAATTGCTAAACCTTTTTGTTAGGCAGTTGATGCCTATTTTAAGCCTTTATGTTTTTGTTATGTTTAAACATAATGTTTTTGATGCATAATGTTTAAACATGATATATTTGTGATATTTGATTGTTGGATGCATCATGTATCATACATGATGTATGTATAATGTAATGGCTATAACTTTGACAATTTATTTTCATAATTTGAAATTTGAATATTTTTATGTAACTGAAAGTAAAATGTGTTTATTTTAGAAGGATAGTAATATTTTTTTAAGGAACCAAAGAAAGGTAAGAACCGAACTGAATTTAACGAGAACCAAACTAAACCGATATTTTCTAAAACCCATCCGAACCGAATTTAACTAGAACTAAATCGAATTTAACAACTACTCTCTGTCCCTTATAACTTTGCCAACTTTTTGTTTTTAGTTGTCCCAATAACTTTGTCACTTTCTCTTTTAACCAATTAATTTCTGGCTCATTATTTCTCTCCCCTTTGCACAAATCTCTATCACATAGTTTTTACTTTATTATTCGATTTGTCAGTCAAACTTCGCAAACCTTTAAGGGATGGAGGGAACCGAACTGAATTTAAGAACTACATTTTTACCAGAACCAAATTGATTTCAGACCTAGGATTCAGATATAGAGGGCTGAAATTGCTTTCATGCAGTTTCAAACTTAGGACCTCGCTTATAGAAAAGTGAGTTAGCAACAAGTGAGTTAGACCTCATATGGGAGAGTTTATAACAACCATTTATATATGTGTGTGCGTGGGGGTTGTTAGATTATACCAACAATGATTACACTGTAGCATTTTAATATGGTCAGGCTTCACGAGCAGTGTAGCACGTTAAAAAATTGAAACGGGTTGTATACAGAGCAACTGGGTACCCTAAGTTTTTTAGGGTTGTTCATCCTTGACGGGTCCTTACCTGTTTGCATACCTGTTTGTAACCTGTCTAGTTGTCGGTATGATGAGTTAACATTATTGGGGTTCCTGATTAGTAAATTTACTTTCTTCGTGGTTATTATTGGCCGAGCAGGAAATATCTTGCAGAGCTCTTCAACACAACCGTTGAACGTCTGTACTATCCACCACGCAATTGGACTCTCTCTGTAAGAGACCATCTAAACAGAAGCACCACTGAAGAGGGCCTCATAAAGAAGAGTCATCTATCCAAACCAAAACTCTTCCTTTCTCACCCTATCCCAGAATGTTCTTGCTCTACTGCAAAGTCTACCCAGATTTTGAACTCTGAGAAAGGCAAAAGTACACTTCGTTTGTTATATGAAGCACAAACAAGGTGCCCCTCAGAGATAGAGGAAGCTGTAAAGGCTGAGGAGATTGATCCTGATGAGGGTGACTCCCGAGAAGATGAAACGGAGACGGAGGGACAGTTGGACTCTGAGGATAGTGGAACTGATGTCATCCCATCATTGGAACAAGATGAGGAAATGGATCCTGATGATTAATTACTCTTTCTTTTTTGGAGGGGTTTGACGAATTGCAGCAGTTTCAAGATCTTCATAGTTGAAAGGAGTCAGATAAAGGAAATGGCATTTTGTTTAACTACAGGAAATATCATACGGAGTATAAGAGATGTATACTTTTTTCTTCATGATTTTGTTTCTCCAAAGCAAAAGAAAAAAGCATCACGTTCAGAACTCATGTAATTAAGATATGTTGATTCAAGCAATTTTTCCATTAATTTAACTACATAACATAATTTAGTAAAAATCTTAACAAATTTTTAGTACAACAAAGCTTCAAGTGAAAAGGGTCAAATAGATCATTCTATTATTTTCAATCTATCACTTAAGCCCCTATACTAAAAAAGTACCATATAAGTACGCTTAGGGGTGGATGTGGTCGACGGTCCCGGACTGGACTGGAACCGGACCTGCTACTGTGCAGGACCGAACCGGATTTGTTTATCCGGTCCCGGTCTTGGACCGGTTACCCAACCGGGTATTGGTGGTCTCAGCCTCTCAGGCTCAGGTCGTTCTGGGGACTAGATTGGGCGGTCTTGGTTCTGGTCCCAACGGCAATTTTTTTTTGAATTTTAATTAGGGGGGCTGGGCTGGGGCTGGGGTCAAACTTGCCATTTGGAATGGCTATTTGGCCGTTGTGGAGGGGTTTGGGGTGGGGGGTTACCAATTTTTTTCCTATATATACCTACTTATTTTATACATTTTTTCACATTATTCTACTTCTACTCAAATTTTATACTCTCAATTTTTAAATTCTCGATCACTAATTCCACTCTATTCACATTTACACTTCCATCTTTCATAATTCATATATTCATATTATAATTTATTTATATACTTATTAATTACTTCGTATTACAATAATACTATATAAATATTTATAATTTCTATTTCTACATTCCTACTCCTACTCTTTCAATCTTTCTTACTAAATATATTATATAACAATTATATTTATATACTCCTACACTTTCATATTTAACATATATATTTAATTATACATTTGTAGTTAACTAGTTCCTACATTGTTCTAGTTAACTAGTTCCTACTTCCTACATTTTTGTTAATTACTTCCTACTTTTTTTATAATTAAGTAATTGTTATTGATGGAGTATATGGGTTCAGACCTCATGACCCACATACTCAGAAGACTAAGAGGAGCACAACTGTCATCCAGTGGGCCTTCCGTCGGCAGATAGCACCCCATCGGCCGAAGAAGAGTCAAACCGGAATATGCTCTAGAAGTCAAGGAGAAGACTTGTCCTCCGTCGACCAGTGCCCTGTCGGCCGAGCGTCTCCATTGGCCATGCCTCCATCGGCCGAGCGTCTCCGTCGGTCATGCCTCCGTCGGCCGAGCGTCTCCGTCGGCCAGAAGGAACTCACAGAACTAGACTTCTAATGTAATCAGCCCAATAGAGGCTCTATATTATAATGGGCCTCCCAAGCCCAAGACTTGGGAGCCCAACCCACTTTTTCCTATAAATACTCCCCTTGGGAGAAGTTGTAAGGGTTCGAAAATCATTAATACAACTCACTTCTCTCTAGGAGTTAATACTCCATCATTTGGTGCTTTCATTGAGAGCTAGGATAGATCAAGTGAGATCCTCCCCCACCAATAAAACCTCATGTGAATGACCAAAGGGGTACGCCTCGGCCCTAGTCGGGCAACACATCCCATCGGCTGAGCAATATGACACCCAATGTACATTCAAATGTGTGGCTAAATTACCCACCCTACCCAAGTTTTCCACCGGCTCTCTCATAGGGGTGGCAGTTCAACAGCCATGTGGCAGCTCTGTAAGTCCACAGCTCAGTCCACTTGAACATGATAACATTTCGGCCGTAGCCGGAGGAACATGGCCCACCCGTGAAGCAGCAATCCACTGGTCAACTGTGCTAAGGCCCCATGGGTGAAGAAACAAACACCCCTGCTACACCATCGGCCAACAATGCACCAAGCATCGACCAAATTCATAATCCAAAGGCTTCACCCTCGGCCAAGAAAGCCAGTACCCCGAACTATCCCTCGGCCAAATGGGACCTCATCTTCGAGCAGCAGGTGGATGCTCTTCGGTCAAACAAAAACTCATTGGCTAAAACAGAGAAAAGGCAGTCCCTTTGACCAAGGAAAGTCAGTCAGCACCCCTCGTCTGTAACGGCTCCATCACCACCGGTCTTGAGTGCCGCCTCGGCCAGATTGTACAAACATCAACACCGGTCCTAGAGCCTTCGCCATCAACGTAGGAGCACCTCCTTCATCCAGGGTCATCGGCCAGCAGTGCACCCTCGGCCAGCACTCCTCAACTCTGCCAAAAATTCAAACAAAAGAAAAGCAAAGCGGAGAGAAGTACCTCCTTCGTCCAGGGTCACCCTCCCCCAACAAAGCCTCACATCGGCCAAAACAAAAATGAAGAGTACGATGCCTCGGCCAACCCACGTTTTCACTCCTACGACAAAGGGGAAATATCAGTGTGCCCCTCGGCCATTGTAGCGCCTCATCAGACATGTACTCCTTGTCTAAATAGGTTCCTCGTCCAGAATCGGAGTCAACTCGGTCGGAGTAGGATCATCGTCCGTCCCATCGTCCCTGGTCACCGTCGGCGCCAAATCACGAACTAGTTGGCCAGAGTGGGACACTTGTCCGCCAGAAGGGCCACCGCCGTCCCTGGCTCCCATCTACGCCAAATCACCGACCCGTCGGCCAAATTGAGGTCTATGTTTCCAGAGTTCCGGGCCAGGGGGAGCTGCCACTCTACTGCTTCTTGGCCTTGGCCTCGCGACAGCTGACACAACCGGGTTGATTCGGGCTAGGACGGTGGGAATCTCCTCGTCCACGGGGGACTCCAGCGACGTGGATTGATTCGGGCTAGCAGCTTGTGGGCCGGCTATTAACCTCAGGGACTGGGTTCTCAAAGAGCAGGCCCAATCTATTCTCTCTCAAGCAGGTTTCTAAGGAGCACATGCTTCAGCCGGAATACGAGCTAAAAGCCACAAAATTTTCTCATACTTCTGCATTAAATATGAAGTCAAATAAAGTTTAAGTAAAGGATGCCACACAACAAGGCACGTCGCATCGGCCCCTTCGAGCGAAACACTCAGGTATGGCCGACAACGCCACACAACAAAGAACGTCGTCTCGGCCCCTTAGAGTAAAAGGCTCAGGTATGGCCGACACATCACTTTAAAACGACCCCTTAGAGCGAAACGCTCAGGAAAGGCCGACAGAGCACATCGTTTCGACCACTTAGAGCGAGACACTCAGGTAAGGTCGATGATGTCCCCAGGCGATGGGCCCGCAAACGGCCCGCATCTTGAAATAGGAAGCTCACCGCGTCATCCACTCGCGAAATCGCAGGACGACAGGTCTGAAATCATGGCCGAGGTGACAAAAATCCCAAAACTCAGGGATGAGGAACGACAGCCGTCGGTAACCGACCAAAAGCCTTAGCCCGTGTCATAAACAGACGACAAGACCTCCCTGGGATCACGGGACGATCCAGTAGGACTCCCTACCGGCTAAGGGATTATCGACCCCCTCGGCCGGAGCCTGAAAAAAGGATACCCACTCCTCGCTCAAAGAAGGAAAGAAGAAGGAAATAAAAGAGGGACAGCTGAAGGACCGTGCACTTGCCGGCCTCGAGCAAAATCTCCAACGATAAAAGAGGGACATCCGAAGGACCGTGCACTCGCTGGCCTCGAGCGAAATCCCCACAAATAAAAGAGGAATGGACAGCCGAAGGACCGTGCACTCGCCGGCCTAAAAGCAAAATCCCCAACAATAAAAGAGGGAAGCCGATGGACCGTGCACTCGCCGGCCTCGAGCGATAAAAATAAAATCCCCACAAATCAAGCCACATATTTGCCTAAGTACATATCAGGCAAATACTATGCATTATGGACGAAGCAAGACCATACACGTGGATCAGACGAGCGCCCGACGTCGTCCCTCATCTTCAGACGAGCGCCCAACGTCGTCCCTCATCATCAGACGAGCGCAAATGCCTCGTCCTTAAGCTGAGGAACCGGCTTCATCAATGCCGTCCCTCATCTTCAGACGAGCGTCCAACGTCGTCCATCTTCAGACGAGCGCCCAACGACGTACCTCATCTTCAGACGAGCGCCCAGCGTCGTCCCTCATCATCAGACGAGCGCCAACGCCTTGTCATTAAGATAAGGAACCGGCTTCATCGGCGCCGTCCCTCATCTTCAGACGAGCGTCCAACTTCGTCCATCTTCAGACGAGTGCCATGCGTCGTCCCTCATCTTCAGACGAGCGCCCAGCGCCGTCCCTCATCATCTGAAGAGCACCAACACCTTGTCCTTAAGCTAAGGAACCGGCTTCATCAGCGCCGTCCCTCATCTTCAGACGAGCGTCCAACGCCATCCATCTTCAGACGAGCGCTCGGCGCCGTCCCTCATCTTTAGACGAGCACCCTGCGCCGTCCCTCATCATCAGACGAGCGCAAGCGCCTTGTCCTTAAGCTAAGGAACCGGCTTCATCAGCGCCGTCCCTCATCTTCAGACGAGCGTCCAACGCCGTCCATATTCAGACGAGCGTCCAATGCCGTCCATCTTCAGACGAGCGCCCAACGCCGTCCCTCATCATCAGACGAGCTCCAACGCCTTGTCCTTAAGCTAAGGAACCGGCTTCATCAGCGTCGTCCCTCATCTTCAGACGAGCGTCCAACGCCGTCCATCTTCAGACGAGCGCCCAGCGCCGTCCCTCATCTTCAGACAACCGGCTTCATCAACGCCGTCGTCATCAGGGTACGAGCGTCCAACGCCGCCCTTCATATTCAAACCGGCATCAAAGCCTGGTCCTTCATATGACGTATGGCTTCATTAAAGCCATCATCATCAAGGGACGTGCGTCCAGCACCGCCCTTCATCTTCAAGCCAGGGTCAGAGCCTGGTTCTTCGTATGACGAACGACTTCATCAACGCCGTCGTCATCAAAGGACGTGCATCCAACGCCGTCCTTCATCTTCAGACGACCGGCTTCATCAGCGATGTCGTCATCAGGGGACGGGCGTCTAATGCCATCCTTCATCTTTAGGCATCCAACGCCATCCTTCATCAAAGGACAGACGGCTCATCAATGTCGTCCTCGTCTTGAGACCGGCGTCAAAGACTGGTCCTTCACATGACGTACGGCTTCATCAACGCCATCGTCATCAAGGGACATGCGTTCAGCGCCGCCCTTCATCTTTAAGCCAGGGTCAGAGCCTGGCCCTTCATGTCACGAACGGCCCCATCAGTGCCGTCATCATCAAAGGACGAGCTTCATCAGCGTCATCGTCCTCAACTTTGGACAGGCGTCCAACGCCTTGTTTTTCATCTCAAGACCGACCTCCTCAGTGCCGAGCGTCTTGGGCTAGCGAGCGGGCTTGCCACTCCCTTCCTGGATGGCGACCCTCTCCTTCATATCAAGGACGAGCCTCATCAACGTCATCGTCCTCAACCTTGTACAAGCGTCCAACGCCTTCGTCCTTTCATATAAGGACAAACGTCCAATGCCTTGCCCTCCATCAAAGGACCGGCTTCATCATCGCCCCGTCCTCAGATCATGAACGGCCTCTCAGCGTCTGCGTGATCCTACATCTCAAAGACCGGCTTCCTCAGCGCCGAGAGTCCTGAGCTTATGTGACGATCGGCTTCATCGATGCCTCGTCATCATTCATAGGACCGGCTCATCATCGACGTCCATACGTCACGAACGGCCCCCGACCTCGACGTGATTATCCTTCATCAAGACCGGCTCACAGCACCGAAGTCTTGTTATAGCGATCGGGCTCGCCATCCCTTTCTGGATGGTGACCATCGCCTCTATCGAACGACCGACTTCATCACTGACGTTGTCCCTAGGTCACGAACGGCTTCTCGGCCTTCGCGTGATCCCGAATCTCAAAGACCGGTCTTAGCCATTCATTTACCGGATGGCGACCGTTGCATGGATTTCGGATTGGCCCCCTCAGTGCCATCCTCATATCTCGAGACCGGCTCCCAACGCCGAGGTACTGTTATAGTGACCAGGCTCGCCATTCCCTTCCTGGACAACGATCGTCACCTTCATATGACGCACGGCTCATTACCACCGTCGTCCTCACATTCAGACAGGCATCCATCGTCTCGTCCTCATATTCGGACTGACTCATCATCACTGTTGCCCTCACCACCAGGAGGGCGTCCCCTCAGTAGACGGACACCGCTGCAGCTCCACACCCAGGCCGAAGGGTTCACCCCTTGAAGTTCATTTTGGTGGATCCGTTGTGCTCTTTTTCCCTCATTAGGATTTTTTCCCACATGGTTTTTCCTAATGAGGTTTTTAACGAGACATCGCCCCATTGTGGATCAAAAGGTGTCAACCCTCGGCCCCCTATTGAAGACGTGTATTGCTCTACTCCTCTTCACCTTACTACATGAGCCTCGAGGAGTGGGGGACTGGGGGACTACATCGGCCTCCACATACATGAAACATCCAGAAAGCAATAGCAAGCAAGGACTACCAAGTGGTACCTCCGTCGGCCATGTCTCTATCGGCCAGATGAAGGTCTGGGGGACTACATCGGCCTCCAGTGCAAAGATAAACAAGTTCAAAAATGAAACGAACACAAGCCTATGATAATGGTACCTCAACGTCCACAGCCATGTGGTCACCCTTCGGCCAAGCCGAAGCGCAAAGCAGGACGCATATCGTCCTCAATGTCAAGGACACTCCTCGTCCTCAAGGCCAATGGCATGCATCGTCTCCGGGATAATGACATTTATCGACCATATCACGAACAAAACAAACGCGCCACGAACGTCCGCAAGCGAAAAGATCCATCAACTAAAGTCAAAGGCACAAGGGCGGGACATTCATCATCCGCAGAGCCAAGGGCGCCCAACGTCCTCTGGTCCAGGACCCTCATCATCCTCAAAGCCATTGAAAACAAACTACGAGGGATTTCGCCTCGGTCTGGAGCGCTGAAAGCAATTGTGATGCCTCCTCGACTGCGCAGGGGTCACACTCATCATCCTTGAAATGAAGGACATCCATCGTCCTCGAGATAAAGGGCATTCATCGTCCTCAAAACGAAGGACATCCATCGTCCTCAAGATGAAGGACGTCCATCGTCCTCAAGATGAAGGGCATTCATCGACCTCAAAATGAAGGACATCCATCGTCCTCAAGATGAAGGACATCCATCGTCCTCAAAATGAAGGACGTCCATCGTCCTCAAAATGAAGGACATCCATCGTCCTCAAGATGAAGGACATCCATCGTCCTCAAAATGAAGGACGTCCATCGTCCTCAAGATGAAGGACATCCATCGTCCTCAAAATGAAGGACGAACATCGTCCTCAAAATGAAGGACGTCCATCATCCTCAAGATGAAGGGCATTCATCGTCCTCAAAATGAAGGACAGCCATCGTCCTCAAGATGAAGGACATCCATCGTCCTCAAAATGAAGGACATCCATCGTCCTCAAGATGAAGGACATCCATCGTCCTCAAGATGAAGGACATCCATCGTCCTCAAAATGAAGGACGACCATCGTCCTCAAAATGAAGGACGTCCATCGTCCTTAAGATGAAGGGCATTCATCGTCCTCAAAATGAAGGACATCCATCGTCCTCAAGATGAAGGAAATTCATCGTTCTCAAAATGAAGGACATCCATTGTCCTCAAGATGAAGGACATCCATCATCCTCAAAATGAAGAACGTCCATCGTCCTCAAGATGAAGGGCATTCATCATCCTCAAAATGAAGGACAGCCATCGTCCTCAAGATGAAGGACATCCATCGTCCTCAAAATGAAGGACGTCCATCATCCTCAAAATGAAGGACATCCATCGTCCTCAAGATGAAGGACATCCATCGTCCTCAAAATGAAGGACGTCCATCGTCCTCAAGATGAAGGGCATTCATCGTCCTCAAAATGAAGGACATCCATCGTCCTCAAGATGAAGGACATCCATCGTCCTCAAAATGAAGGATGTCCATCGTCCTCAAGATGAATGGCATTCATCGTCCTCAAAATGAAGGACATCCATCGTCCTCAAGATGAAGGACATCCATCGTCCTCAAGATGAAGGACATCCATCGTCCTCGACATGAAGGACATTCGTCGTCCTCAAAATGAAGGACGTACATCGTCCTCATGATGAAGGACACTCATCATCCTCAAAACGAAGGACATTCATCGTCCTCAAAATGAAGGACATTCATCGTCCTCAAAATGAAGGACAAGAGACAGCCAACAACTATGGCACCACTGATAAGTCTGATTTGTTCATATATTTTCACTTACTTTTTATAGCTTTTCTTGTCAAACTCGGGGCAAACTGTTACATTTTTCTGTGTTTTTGTTGCATTTTTGTTAGTGTTTGAAATTAGTGTTGAAGATTACATTTATATATATATATATATTAAAAATATATATATATATATATTTTTCGTCTGGACGAAGTGAAATAAACTCACTTCGTATATTAATTTTGTTAAATTAATACATACCAAGCAGCATCAATAAACTCACTGCTTCTACGCCATTCCTTTCCGATCATAATTTAGCTCCACTCTTAATATTTCATATCATGAATTTAGATTTTAACATGGGATCAGAGCCAAAACCTGGAAATAAGAATTTTGATTATGTTTAGATATTTCATCTCTTATATTTCCTTCTATTGCGGCACTCAAGTTAGAATGGCAAGAACTCCGCTTCACGCTCGTACATGGATAATTGATTCCGGAGCAAGTGAGCATATCACATGTGATGGAAGTGATGTGTTCAACGTTTTACCTCACCCATTTGTTCCAGCAGTCAGAATCCCTAATGGCGATTCAATTCATGTTTCTGCCGTTGGTAGTCTGTATTTCTATTTATCTACAAAATTAGAAACTTAAAATGTATGAAAAGTGAATAAGTGCTAATACATATACTCCCTCTATTCCCATATGATCGTCTCATTTTTCCTTTTGCATCTCTCACATTAAGTTTGTCCCGTATTTATGGCAATGGTGAAAATCCTAAAGGCTCTATTTTCCGCATCAGAGTGTCTTAGAGGTGGGGGTGAGCAGCAACTCGTTAGTCTTCACTTATTTGGGGCAGCATAGGGGTCGACTGGATCGGCTCAACCCGAGACCCGGCCCAGTACTATGCAGGCCCAAACCGATGGGCGGTACCGGGACCGAGATTGGGGCCCGAACCAAGGATAGGAGGGGGGGCTACGTGACGAGGAAAAAGCTGAACCGGCCCAGCCGGTCCGAGGACCAGTCCGGGCCTAACGGCTAGTTTTTTTAAAAAAAATTGTTTAAAACTTTAAATGGCTTTGTAGCCTTGTGTGGGGAGGCCAAACGGCTCTATAGCCGTTGGAGGGGGTTTGAGGGTTGGGGTGGTGGTGGGGCGTTAAAAAATCTATAAATACTCCTATTTTATAAACATTTTGAATAAATGGCACAATTATTACTCATATAGTTTTAGTTTCCAAAAATATGAGCATTTTTAGTTTTTCTACAACATCACTTACGGGCATCTTGGCCCTTGGGTCTTCCGTCTTCTCCCTTTCGCATCTCACCAAGACACCATGCCCTCTTTCTCACCATTCCAGCACACACGTTATCCCTTGCTCGACCGCCACAACAATTCCGCCACCGCAGTTGGTTGACCACCGGAATCAGATCGAATTTCCTTCTCCTTCTCCTTGAGCACTGAAGCTTCTAAGTCGATTGATATGTAAATCCGACGGAGACGGTTGGGAATCGACGAGGATGCAAGTTGCAATGGACAACAAAGGCTTTGCAGATCTGGACGGTGATGGTTGCAACAGATCTGGCGTCGACGGGAATTTGAGAGAAGTTCTGGTCACGGGTCACCGTTAGCGGCCGCGAATATGGAGATGGATAGATCTGGTCATTAGTCACTGCTAACGGCCGGGGGATGGGGAGGTGGACAAATCTGGTCACAACTGTTTTGCACAGGGGATGGATTTGAGCTCAGGCTGGGGCTGAGTAATCAGTTTCTGGTCGGTGGGGTAGGGGAGGGGGCTTGTGGGGTCACTGTTTAGGACGGCGGCGGTGTCCGGTTGGTACTGGGCAGCGGAGGTGACATGGGTTTGGTTGTAGACAGCCTGGTGAGGCTGGCTGCCGGAGAGGGGCGGTGGTAAGGTACCTGCGATTGTGGGGAGTGGTGGTGGCCGGCGGTGGAAGGTCCGGTGGTGGCTATAGTGACACCGGCGTTGACTATAGTGACACGTCGAAGGTGGCTACAGTGACACGAACGGCGACTACAGTGAAATGGACGGTGGCTACAGTGACATGGGCGGTGGCTACAGTGACATCGACGGTGGCAGCAGTGACATTTGATAGTGACATTAAAACTGAACAGTGACATTAAAATCTGACAATGACATTAATATGACATTCTTAGTCACAATTTTGTCCTAATGATAATGTGATCACATTTTTGGAAAATGTCCTTACTCGAGTAATATTAAGTAAGGATAAAGGAGGAGGGTGTCGTGGTATCATTTTTTTTGGTATCATGTCTGTCCCAAGCCAGGATAAAGGAGGATGGTGTTGTGGTAGGCGTGTGACGGCCAACAGTATCACCTAGTCACATCACATGACATGAATCGAAATATGAATATCGCTAATGCTAGGTCATCACCCGTAAGTGACGCGTCATCCCTCCGCCTGGGGGTGATGTCAAATATGCAAGGGCGCGCACTACACTTCATAGACCTGGGTGTGGTGATAAGAATGCTAAGGTTGCTAGGTCGCCGCCCGGAAGCGGCGCGTCATCCCATTGCCCGGGGATGATGTTAAATATGCAAGGACATGGTGGGTGTAACATCTCGGCCCCGTAGGACCCGAGGGAGTTATTTCAGACCTCTAGTACTGTCCTCACAAACCGCCACTAGCCTTTTCCGCGCACTTTGTCCTCACTCGTGCGCGCCCTGAGAAACTTCCCAGGGGGTCACTCATCCCAAGACTACTCCTGTGCAAACACGCTTAACTTTGGAGTTCTTGGCTAATGAGCTCCCTTAAAAGGAGATGCACCTTGTTGGTATGAGTAGTACTATTGATCCGTTTAAATTAAATCTCAAGTATTACAATCACCCCCACTTAGGAACGCAACGTCCTCGTTGCGCCTATAAACCAATCTCAATCATATCCCAGAATCTTTTCCCCTGCTAAGTGCTCGCCCGATATCCAACTGATCAGCACACTGTCGCAGGGTTGCTCTGATACCACCTGTAACACCCCGGCCCCGTAGGACCCGAGGGAGTTATTTCAGACCTTTAGTACTGTCCTCACAAACCGCCACTAGTCTTTTCCGCGCACTTTTTCCTCACTCGTGCGCGCCCTAAGAAACTTCCCAGGGGGTCACCCATCCCAAGACTACTCCTGTGCAAGCATGCTTAACTTTGGAGTTCTTGGCTAATGAGCTCCCTTAAAAGGAGATGCACCTTGTTGGTATGAGTAATACTATTAATCCGTTTAAATTAAATCTCAAGTATTACAGTGGGGTCCGAGATGGGGCCAGGAATAGAAGGTGGAGTGCTAGATTGTGGTTTGGGACATGGAATGTTGGGTCTCTTACAGGCAGATCTTCCGAGGTAGTCGAGGTTATGAGGAGAAGGAATATCAGCATTATGTGTGTGCAAGAAACTAAATGGCTTGGAGAGAAAGCACGTGAGATTAATCCCGGAGGTGGTATTCGGGGAGAGATGAGACCAAAAATGGGGTGGCATTATTGTAGCGCGTGACTATGTTGAGGATGTAGTAGAAGTCTTCAGGAAGAACGATCGCATCATGAGCATTAAATTGGTGATAAGGGGTGAGATTGTGTCTGTGGTAAGTGCCTATGCACCACAAGTGAGATTGGATGCATCTACAACTCAATAGTTCTGGGAAGATCTTAAAGACGTGGTGCAACGAGTGCCAAGGGGAGAGAAGATGATCATAGGAGGTGACCTTAACGGGCATGTGGGCTCGAGTCGTGATGGCTTTGAGAGTATTCATGGCGGACATGGTTTTGGCACTAGGAATGAGGCGGGAAAGAACATTTTGGATTTTGCCTTGATTTATGAGTTGGCTATAATGAACACTTGGTTTAAGAAAAGAGACTCTCACCTTGTAACCTATAAAAGTGGAGCTAATAGTACCCAAATTGACTACTTTTTAGTACGGACCACTTGGAGAACTTGCTACACTGATTGTAAGGTTATTCCAGGTGAGAGTGTTGTCACTCAGCATAGGATGCTTGTGCTTGACTTTCGAGGTAAGAACCATAGAAGACAAGTTAAACAACAAGTAGTTCAACAAAGCTTTACACACAAAATGGTCGGTGAAGATGTATGGTGTATTGATAATGAAACACATGTGGATGATGTGTGGTTATCAATGGAGTTGACCATCAACAAAATGGCAAAGGAGGTACTTGAAGAATCTAAAGGATGTCTGCCACCTAAAAAGGACACGTCTTGGTGGAATGATGAGGTGAAACAAGCCATAAGGAACAAAAGAGATTGCTACAAAAAGTTGGGGACAAGTTGGAGTGATGAGAACATAGAAGCATACAAGGAGGCTAAAAGACAAGCAAAGAAAGCCGTAAGGGAAGCACAAGGGAAAGTGAACAAGGCGTTGTATGAAAAGTTGAACTCTAAGGAAGGAGAACTAGATATTTATAGACGTGCTCGTCTTCGTGATCGCAGGACTCAAGATATTGCAAAAGTTAAGTGTGTGAAGGATGTCGATCAGAGGATATTAATGGACGACGGAGAGATAAAAGAGAGGTGGAGGTCATACTTTGATACACTATTCAACGAGAACAAAACGCAAGATATCATTGACTTGTCCATACCAGATTGTATGGTAAATTGTGATTTTGTGAGAAGGATCCAAACAACGGAAGTTAAAGCAGCTCTGAGGAAGATGGGACGGAAGAAAGCAGCGGGTCCAGATGGCATACCGATCGAGGCTTGGAGAAGTTTGGGAGAGAGAGGCGTCGAGTGGTTAACAAGTTTCTTCAACATGATTTGGAGAAACAACAAGATGCCAACGAGTTGGAGGAAGAGTACTCTTATCCCCTTATTTAAGAATAAAGGTGATGTACAAGAATGTGCCAACTATCGAGGGATTAAGCTTATGAGTCACACGATGAAACTTTGGGAGCGAGTGATTGAACAAAGACTTCGAAGAACTGTGAAGATTTAAGAGAATCAATTCGGTTTTATGCCTGGTCGTTCAACAACTGAGGCCATTCACCTTCTTCGGCAACTTATGGAGAAGTACAGAGACGCTCGTAAGGATCTCCATTTGGTGTTCATTGACTTAGAAAAGGCATATGATAGGGTACCTCGGGAAGTTCTTTGGTGGGCGTTAACTAGGAAAGGCATATCACGCAAGTATATCACCATCATCATGGAAATGTATGAGGATTGTACTACAAGTGTCCGTACTAGTGTAGGGAGGGCTGAAGAGTTCCCTATTACTATCGGAGTGCACCAAGGATCGGCTCTGAGCCCTTTCTTATTTGACATAGTCATGGATGAACTTACAAAGTCAATTCAAGATGATATACTGTGGTGCATGATGTTTGCCGATGATATTGTATCGATTGATGAGACGCAATCCGGTCTTAAATCAAAGTTGGAAGTATGGTGACAAACATTGGAGAATAAGGGTTTCAAACTAAGTCGGAGCAAGATAGAGTACATGAAGTGCAAGTTTGGTGGAGGTAGAAGCAGTGGTAATAGTGGAATTACTCTGGATGGTAAGGAGATACCAGTCAGCGATATGTTCCGTTACTTGGGCATGCTGCGTTGGATGTGTGGACATACTAGGAATGACCGCGTGAGGAATGAGACAATCAGACAAAGGGTGGGAGTAGCACCTATTGAAGACAAGATGCGGGAGTCACAGCTACGGTGGTTTGGTCATGTGTGTAGAAGACCGAGTGATGCACCTGTCAAACAAGTTGAGATGTGTGGAGAAGAGGCAGAGAAGAGAGGGAGAGGAAGACCCAAACAGACGTGGGTTAGGGGAGTTCGAAGTGATATGCTTCTTCTGGGGTTGGATGAGGTCATGACTTTGGAGAGAACTAAGTGGAGGGTGGGTATTCGTGTGGAAGAGTGATCTCGTAATCTCGTATCATCTTTTGCCCTCATCTTTTTTCCTTGTTTTTTATCCTTATATATATAAGCATTATTTGTATCCTTTTTATTTTATCATTTTTATGTATATTCATCTCTTTTTACATTATCTTTTTATAATAGCTTATCTTTTTTATCTTTATTTCCTTTCTTTTCCTTTTGGTGGTGATATCATGTATCGATTAATGTTAGCCAACCCCAATATCTTTTGGGACTAAGGCTTGGATGTTGTTGTTGTATAGTTTACTAATTCAATATCAATCACATAACTATTAAAACTGCACCATTTCTTCTTGTCTCAGTCTTAGGGGACCAATCATAATCGCAACCGGTATATTTCCGAGAATGGACCATACTTGTTTTTCCGATCTGGTTAGGAGACCAACTTCGTAGCGGTTAACAGGTGCCAGCCTCGGGCTTGGTTTTTAAGGTCTGGAACCGGACGTTCTGGACTTCTGGTTCCGTGTTTTCTTTTGCATTACAACCTTAGAAGCCATTTTAAGAGATGCGTAAATCCATTCAAAAAGGTAAGGAGGGGATCAAGGGTTTAAAAACAAACTCTTTCCATTTCATAAAATTTGACTGTTGAGGTTTATTTCTTCAACCCAAACACCCAACACGTTCCAATGGATTTCAAGTGGAGAGTTTAATGGATGTATGATGCAAACAGTAAGATGGATCAATAACAAGAGTAGTAAGTGGGTTTTTTTTTGACCCGGAAGGCCAACCACCAAAATCAGAGGGGCAAATGCCGGGGAACATTTGCCGAAGTTTTATTAAAAATAAAGAGATTACAATTGAAAGGGGGACTAGACCAAAACCCTTCAAGAGATGCATACCTCAAAGAAATACAATGAGAGAAGAAAGCAAATCGAAATTGGGGGCTCAAAACCCAAATAAAAAACAAAAGTAAAGAAACAAGAGAAACTGATTAGGAAACCCTAAAATTAGGGAAACCTTTCGCCTCCAGAGTAACAATACCACAAACCGGAATAGGCAAGTGTTCCATCTGATAGAAAATTGTTGAGTTCCCGATTTCGGTTGAGGAGTGAGCGATCTGATGAGCTGCTTCGTTTGTTTCTCTATAGCAATGCGAAAAGGTGAGAGAGTAGTGCGAAGCAAGCTCAAGGATTGGTTTGATGAGATGAGGATAACCTGGGTTAGCAGAGGCTAGTCAGAGAAGATTTATCGCCGCAAGAGAGTCCGATTCAACTTCGAGGTCGCTGAAACCAGCCTCCACAGTCCAGTGAACCGCAACAAAGATAGCCATTATTTCAGCTTCAAGTACCGAACTAGCTGTGAGAGGAAACACTCCGGCCAGAATGAAGTCACCATCAACATCTCTCAGAATAGTTCCACCGGTTGAAGATTTATGATTGAAAGCAGCATCTACATTCAGTTTAAAGGTACAATGAGGTTTTTTCCAGTTCAATTTGAGAAATTTGGGGGAATGGCTTTTTTTATCCACCGGTACCAGTCTCTCATATATTAGAAAATCAGGAATAGATTGACCTTTAGGGAAATTCAGACCATCAGAACATTGATAAATATAGGTTCCAATTGATCTCTTGAGAGTGTCCATGTTAAAACAGGAAGATGCTGTATCCCAGGTTAGAGAAGCATAAGTTTTCCAAATATGCCAAGTGATGATACCTGGGATACAATGTTTATAAATATCAGAGATGGTTTTAGAGCCAGCCTCTAGCCACCAAGCAAAACAGATCTGTCTGTGAGAGATGTTCCAATTTGGTAACCAAATTGAAAAAATGTTCATGTACCAATCCCAGATAGGTCTAATCTTCAAGCAATTGTAGAAGATATGAGAGGCAGTAACTGATTCCTTTTTACAAAAAGGGCATTGGGAGGGGAAAATGCAAATATTGAAATTCTGAAGGGTCTCAGGAAGTGGAAGAATGTTATGAAAAAACTTCCACATGAAAAGCTTAATTGGGTAGAACTGTTTAGGATGCCAAATGTGAGAGTTTGAGAAGGTGATTGACTTTGTTTCCCTGATTTCATGATAGGCAGAGGAGAGAGAAAAATTACCATTTTGTGAAGGAAGCCATATATAGTTCCCATGCTGCTGATCAATAAGGCTCAATCCAAGGGTGTGAGTTTCACAAATGCGCTTCCAAATTGGAAAATCGGGTAACTTAGCAGTCATATTTTCACCTCTTTGATACCTGGAATGCATATAATTTGCCCATAAAGATGAATTATTTAACAAGTCCACCACATTTTGAGGGAAAAGGCAATCTGCATATCATTAAGAGATCTACAACCCAAGCCTCCCTCATCATATGGGAAGCATAAATTCCTCCGGCTTTTCCAGTGATAGTTTTTAGTGGTAGCTGTAGAGTTCAAGGGTGTGTATAGGAATAGAAGCCAGCACATGTTTAATAAGTATAAGTCTGCCACTTTGAGATAGCACTTTCTTCCTCCAAGGAGATAGGTTTTTATCAAAGGATGAAAGAAGGTCTTTGCAGTATCTTAGTCTATTAATGCCCTGGTGAAGATAAACACCAAGATACTTGATTGGCAATCTAGAACACTTCATGTTGAGAAGATTCTCTATTGGCTCTATTCTGTTTTCAGGGAATTTTTTCCAATTATGATTTGACTCTTATTATAGTTCACTGCCTGACCTGAAACTTGTTGATAGGTAGACAGGAAATTGGAAAAATTCAACAGAGATTTCGCCCCTCCATTTATGAATAGCAGTAAATCATCTGCATATCCAAGATGAGAAACCAAAGGGGCACCTCGACTGACCAGGTATGGTGAAATTTTTTTCTCATTAACCAAATGATTAAGTCCTCTAGAGAAAACTTCTGAGGTTAAGATAAAAAGATAGGGGGATAAAGAATCTCCCTGCTTCACCCCTCTTGTTGGCTTGAAGAAACCATGTAAAAAAACCATTCACCATAACCGACATGTGTGTAGCCTCTAAATTATTCATAATAATTTTGATGAATTTATCAGAGAAACCAAACCTGGCCAGAATGTTTATCAAAAAATTCCAAGAGACCCTATCAAAAGCCTTGGCCATATCCAACTTAATAGCAATATTCCCTCCTCTGACTTTTTTGTCCAAAGTGTGCATTAATTCCTGAGCAAGTAGAATGTGGCCACTACCGTCTCTGTTTTGAAGGAATCCAGCTTGTTCAAGAGAAATAATCTTGGGCAAAATCAGGCTGAGTCTAGATGTTAACACTCTAGTGCACACCTTACTAATGAAAGTTGATAGACAAATGGGTCTAAAATAAGTGAAATCAGCTGGTCTCTCCTTTTTGGGAATGAGCACAATAGTAGAACTACCCATGGCCTTAGGTATAGGTGTACAAAGGAAAAAATCTTGAACTGCAGAAACAACATCAGTTTTAACAATCTCCCAGCAACTTCTAAAAAATTTCCCGTTGAAACCATCAGGTCCAGCAGCACTATCCGGATTAAGCCCCCAAACAGCCTCTTTAACTTCATCTTCATTTGGAATCATAGTTAGATTAACATTATCTTCCAGGGTAACAAGACAAGGGATGCAGCTGAGAAAATGATCAGGAACATCCTCAGATGTGGAGTCTTCATATTCAGAAAAAAGGTTTTGGAAGTGAAGAGAAGCAGCTTCTCCAATTTGTTTATTATCAGTAAGCCAGGTTCCATCTTCCTTTCTGATAGAAGTAATTTGTTGTCTTTTTTGTTTCCCTTTAACAAAATTGTGAAAAATTTTGGAATTGCTATCCCCTCCTTTAAGCCATTTAATTCTGGCCTTCTGTTTCCAAAATTTTTTCTCCTGTTTGTAAGCTAGAAGTAATTCAGCTTGAGCTTTGTGCCAATTAGATCTGTTGATGTCATCAGGATTGTTCTCAAACTGTTTTTCAGCATCTTCAACTTGTTGTTCACCAATTTTTACTCTATCAAAGATGTTGCCAAATACAGTAGAATTCCATTCCCTGAGATCTTTTTTAAGGCACTTAAGCTTAAGAAAAAGGCCTCTCATACCTTTACCAAATGAATGAGCATTCCAGCTTTTAGAAACCAGGTCTTTAAAATTAGGGTGGGTAATCCACATATTTTGGAACCTAAATGGTTTAGGTCCAGTGAAAGACTGTGTTTGATACTTAATAAAAATAGGTGAATGATCTGAACTGGATTTATTAAGGTGTTTAATAAAGAAATCCCCGAATAAATCATGAAAAGCTTGATTGATGAGTATTCTGTCCAGCCTCCTCCATATTCTTCCATTGCTCCTTATACCAGTCCAAGTATACTGACTCCCAACCCAGGGGAGATCAATTAATTCACAATGAGTAATGCAATCACTAAACTCTTCCATACTTTCATACTTAGGAATAGAGTTACCTTTATGCTCCTCATAACTAGTGATTGCATTGAAATCTCCTCCAATAATCCAAGGCCCTTGATTCTGATCAGACCATGTAGTTAAGAAATCCCAAAGAAGTCTCCTTTCCAAAACAGTGCACTTGCCATAGATAGAGGTGAGCCAGAAAGAATAGTTGCCTTTAGAAACATAACAATGAAGATACTGATCACCCCATGTAAAGTGAGAAATGGAAATCTTATCATAATTCCAATATAGCCAAATTTTTCCATTAGGATGAAGAAAGCATTCAGTTAAGCCAAGATCTCTTTTAAAGGAATCACCTTTGTCATTTTCAACCATAGGTTCAAAAATAGAAACAATATAAATGTCCAACTGCCTAATAAGAGAAGAGAGCCTTGGGCAGGAGGAAACAAGGCCTCTGATGTTCCAAAAAAGGCAATTCATGAGGGAGAAGGCATAGGAGCTTGTGAAAGCCTTCTGGTTGCATGTCTAGTAATGATAGATGAAGCTTCAGATGGTATTTTGGGTTTCCTTTTCCTTCTTGTTACTTGAATAAAGCCATCATTAGGGTCTATGACTGTGTAGGTAGAAGCACCACCATGCATAAGATAGTCTGCTTGTTGTTCTGCCTCTAACTTTTGTTTTTGTTTAACTATATTTGCCACCTTTATATGCAGAGACTGTAGTTCTTCCTGCCATAATTCAAATCCAGAAATGTGTTGTGGATTCTCTCCATCAGAAGCATAGCCCTTTGACAGAAGTGAAGGGTCAAACTCCATATTGCTCTTTAAATGATGCAAGGTGGAATCATCTGTAGGTTTAGACACATCAGCTTTAAAGGATGGAATCAGACCAGGTATATCCATCCTTAAAAGCTGTGATATGGGGTAGGTTGGAACATCTTTTGGTTGTGGAACTAATGTTGGAGTATCAAGAACAGTTGATACAGTCTGCAGCTCTGAATTTCAAGAAGTTGATGCTCTTTCTCCAGTTTTGCTTGTGCCAGAAGAATATGGATTTGGTTCCATCTCAATCTCTTCTATATCTGATTTAGATCCTTGTAGATTGGTAGAAGTAATCTTAGGTTCAAATGTCACCATTTTCTTTTTTCCTTTATCTTGAGTAGCATGTGTTGTATTGCTTGGTGTAATGATTTTGGGTTTAACAACCCACCTGTCTTTAGTCTGGGAGGCGATTATAGGTTTATCAGTAGTTTGTATAGTTTGGATTTCCTTTTTAGGGCACTTTGAGTCTAAGTGCCCTAGGTGAAGGCAGTGATTACAGTACATTGGTCTATTCTCATACATAATTGGCTGAGAAAAACCAGTTGTACCACAGTTTATCCAAACTTTGTAGGGCATATCTTTTGTAAGGTCTAATTCAACACAAACTCTTGCCAAAGAAGGCCGAGACAAATTAGCAGTAACTGTGTCTATTTTAAGGGGAGTCCCAATAAGGCTAGCAATCCCGAAAAGTGCCCTTTTGTCCTGGAGATGCAGGGGTAGACCTTCCATTGTAATCCAAACAGGGACAATTGGTGATTCCACGTTTGGTCTAAAATCCGGTGACCATTTGGTCACTCTCGTAGTAAAACCAGAAATGTTCCATGATTGTCGATTCCAACATCTCAAATAATCCTCTTCAAGATCAAATCTTATCAAAACATGCTTTTTCCAACAAACCTAAATGAAAAGGACCTTTAAAACCGATTACCTCAAAAGCTTTACGTAAGTTTTCCATGCTTGATCTGCCTTTATAGAAATAACCGATCAATGATCGCTTGTGACGATCGGCCAAGGTTTGGACATCCTTTTCAGAAAAGGTTATTGCCGGCATACCCTTAAATCGCGAGATGGTGGCATTCAGATTGGCCTCGGATCTGTTAGAAACCACATCAGCAAAAGATTTGTGAGTCCAGGGATTCGGCGGATGCTTGATCTGCTCTGCTACCTGGTGGCGGCTGAGCCGTCGTCAGTAGGTCAGGCGTGCTCATCACGTCAGTAGGTTCGGCGGATCATCTGAGAACAACCCACTACTAGCCGAGAGGTCGTTCGTCTATCTCAGTGCTAAGAGCTAAGATAATTGCTATTTCTAGGGAGAATAAGTTGTCAACTCTTACAATGAAATAAATGCTACTAATTATACTACAAAGGGGTAGGTGATATTGGTGATTTGGAGGGCCGTGACTGGCTAGCTTTCCAACCACCAAATCTATTGTATTAAATGCGCTTCCAACCAGTATCTTGGTTTCCGGCCAAGAACTCCAGACTTGCATCCTTTGGATCTTGGACCCTGGGTTCTAGTGAGTGCAAGGGCCTGGTTACGCATGGCTTGTGCAAGTTGTCCGGTCGAAGGTCCTCAAATGTCATCTGGCCCTTGTTGGGCCAAGGCCACTGGGGCTGATCGTCTTGAAGCATCCGACGATCGTCTGCTAGGTGTCTTGATGGACCGTGCCCGAATTGGGCCCTGAAGCTTTATCTGCTAAGGGATAATGGGCCGGCCCACAATCGCCCCATTAACCCAACACAAGTCCCCCACTTCTGATGTTCCGAGCGGGTGTGAGACATAAGGAAGTATGAATGCTTCCTCCGATTTGAGCCCCGTTGATGCCCCTGATGCAACAGTTACTGTTATTAGGCGGTTCCTGATACCCTAGGTGACGGTTACGGCGGAACGGTTCAACTTCCAATGCGAAAGTAATCATTACGCTCCTGTTAACCTCTGTGCGACACGTGTCCTAGGATACGCTCCTCGCCACGTGTCGTGATCTTATTGATCCACTGGGCAGTGTAGTCCCCTATAAATACCAGTTCCCTTGGAGTGATTGGGGTTTACAAATTTTAGGGGTGGGATCTGTCCGGTCCGGGTCGGTTTTTTGCTAAACCCGTAAATTACCCGTAAGGTATCGAGTTATGAAAATTAGGGACCGAAACAAAGCCCACTATATTCGGTCCGAGTCGGGGGTTTTGTAGTCCAGGTTCGGTCCGGGTTCGGGTTGGACCGGTTAAAGCCCGAATGTGAAATCACTCATATTTCTTTGGAAAAATTGATTGTAATAATCTCAACTATTGGCGGTCCACTCATAATAATCCCAATTATCTATTATTTCAGAATAATCCCAACTTTAGGGACCTTCCGCTAATATTGACCTTCCCCATTATGATTGTAAAATTCACTTGTTAGAGCAGCTAATATGCGGTCATGGACCATTATTAGTGGACGGTCCGTATAGTTGGGTTTATACAAAACTAATCAATAGTTGGGATTATTGTTAATCGAGAATTCAAATTCAAAGAAGACAATTATCATAATATTGTTTAAGATGCATAAAAATAAGTAATATAGGTGTTCTAAAAATGTTATGAAAAAAAATTTATGGATAAAAATGTGACTAAAATTACTATAAATATGTTTTCATGGTCATTACGGTAAATAAATTGAACATATTTGTAGTCACTAATAGTTATTAAGTCATTTTTTCATCCATCATGATTATAATCATATATCAGGAATTAATTTATAAATTATATTGGTATATTATATTGATTTTATATTAAAGCTAATTGTTTCGGGTTTTTATCGGTCCGGGTCGGTTTATAAATTTTAGAGCCTGTTAATGAGCCTGAAGTTTCGGGTTCGGTCCGGGTTTTTTTTATTCGGGCCGGTTAAAAAGAAAAAACCCGGACCGATATCATAATTCGGCCCGGGCCCGGGCCGGTTTCCGGGTTTAGGTTCGGTTTTTTCCACTCCTAACAAATTTCGCTCTCCTGCTCCCAAGTGCTCGCAGTTCTGCCGTTTGGACTTCCGGTCATCAGCCTTTTCCTTCTCAAGTCCCTTAAGGTAATTCCCTCCCTCGTTTTCTTCTTTATTCTTTCTTTGGTTCTTCAATGGCGGATCGTATGGAGATAGCCACGGGTTCTAGTTCACCCTCTCAATCTGGTTCAAAATCCCGGTCATCCGGAGAGATGAGCTCTTCTGGCAGCTTCGAGTCCTCGGCCGCAACCAGAGTAATCATTGCGGACTTCGTGAATGAAGGCGCCGCTCCCCATGATAATGTCGGGTACGATATCGTCCAAGAGGATGCTGCTTAGGAAGAGGCCGCTCAGGAAGAGGTCGCCGGACTTCAGCCCGAGGATCAGGATTTGGGGGACGAAGCTATCGATGGGGATGACCTGACGATCTTCGAGCTCGGCATGCCCCAGGATGTCCCACGCCATGTGGTGCCCTTGCAGATGCCCATGGAATTGATTAGTCCTTTTCTGACAAGGCCCTGCAAGAAATGCGGCTATATCTCCCCCCGCCGCTCGTCTACAGCCAGCGAGGGGCCAAACATTCGTTAAAGAGACGCCCGGGAATGCTGATGGTGCATTTGGATTCGATTAAGACTGGACTGCGGTTCCCTCTCCATCAATTTTACCTTGACTTCTTCGTCAATACCATGTCGTCCCTGCATAGTTCATGCTGAATTCCTTCTGGTTCATCTTGGCGTTTATCGCTCGATGCTCAGATAGGGACATAGCGACATGCACTCACCTTATATGGGACATTCTAAAAGTGTCCAAGGGGAATCGCCATGGAATAAGCTACTTGATCTATCGATTGCAAAGAACTCATGGCACAGAGTTCACTTTTCAGGAGAATGACTTCTTTCTACTCAAGATGAACGACATCTATCAAATGTCCATGGCCTACAGGAACCTGTTTATCAAAAAGAATAAAGTCCTCAAAGAAGGATATGAAGTAATAAGACGATTCATGCTGAGACAAGTTTGAGTTCACGCCACTCATGATCTGCAGATGGCCCTCGAGAATAACATTCCTAAGGCAAATCTCACCAAGCCTTTGCTATACGGACCTGAGCTTGAGAAGTATCCACCTTTCTTCATTTTGATGAGACAGTCACGATAGTCTACCTCAACCACAAAGGAAAGAAACGCTTTTTAGAATGAATGAGATTGCCAAGTATTGTGATGGGACACTGAAGATCATAAGAGACAAATTACTTCTGCGAAAATATGATATTGAACGAAGACTTGTTGATGCATCCAAAGCTGAACTGAAGGGGTTCGACAAAACAAAGATAGTGCTAGATGCAATCAATGAGCGAGTCGAAAAGAGAAGAATGCTACATTAATACGAGCACGCACTAGCACTGCAAAAGAACTACTACAAGAGACAAAAATGAATAAGAGCTGACAATGGACATCTGATCACAAAGGGGGAGAATGTTAGAGATATTTTTATATTGTGATCAATGTAATTTTTATAGGCCTCTTGTTGTATTAAATAATGGGTAGAATAGCTTTAATTAGCAAAGTGTGCTAAAAGGGGATATGGGCCTCCTGTTAGAGCTCAACGATTGTGACCTACCCATTCCCAAAGGCTATAAATGTCTTTAGGGAATGGAGTAGGTAAGCCTTCTCTATTATTCCACCTCAACGCAAAGCACATAATACCCAGAGAAGTTTTTACGCTACATTTGAATATCTTTCTGTAAAACTTCTTCTTCATCGGTGGATGGTTTCATTCACCCTCTTTGAGCTTCATTTCCATAGTTTTATAGCATAGAAAAGGGGACCTAACATATGGTCACTAGTTGGAGTTTCCAACAAACTTGCCTGTGCCGCTTCAAACCTATCCCACCACCTATCATTCACTAATACACCGTCCAGTTTTACCTCCACCCAAGCTACTGTCCCCGGTCCTCCTACCTCTTCTCATGTCCATTGATAATTGGATTAAGGAAAGTCTCTTAAGTCCACTCCACACTCCCAAACTGCCTCTCTAAATCCACACATTACCCAAGTCATCCATAGTCTGCGTAATTGGTTCCATGCTTCACATCTCCTGATGTTTCAAGGAAGCCGTAGAAACTAGCCAGCCGCCACACATCTCCGTCATAAGCCATACAGATTATTGTATCAATGAATTGCAAGTTGACCACGACAATAGCAAGCTCTACTTCTTCATTTGATCCCATAACCAGTCCGTTGCTCTGCCCCTCACCATCATGAACGATGAATTTCTAGAATCTCACTTTGTGCCTCGCTTCTTCTCCTCATAATCAGCAAATTTTGGTCTCCATTAGGAATACAACCTATGGTTTGTGAGCACGAACCCAATCTACTAATACCTGGACTGTAGCTAGGTTGGTCAACTCTCTACCGTTCCAATTGATAACACTCATCCTCCGAATGATGGAGACGACAACCGCTAGCCACAAGAAGTTATCCTTCGCCTGAAAAAACAGAAACCCTAGAGCATCCTAGGGAGACGGCCACATATTTTTACTTATACACTACAATACACAAAGAAAGGGAAAAGTAATATGTAATATCATAGAAAGTAGTGATTCCTTTGAAGAGTATCAATCACCCATGAGGTCTTGTTCTCCATTACATACAAAATAAAACGTTCATGAATTAATCACTTTCTTATGAAAACAAAAAACTCTTACATTCTTAAAATCATATTATCTTTTAACTAATTACAGATGGAATAATGAAACTAAATTTTTAAAAATTGTATTTGGTCAGAAGAGTAAGCAAAAAAGGGACATGATCGCGTGAAGGACAACACATTTAATAAAAAAAAACATTCCACTTTCACTCCAGTCTGTTTTCTGTACAAGAGATAATTACTGGTATTCCATTTACAATGACTCAGGTCATAAGGTTCCACGATGAGATGTTACTGAAATTGAAACTCTAGATGTTTTAACCGCTCCTCAGGTCAAGTCAAAAGGTGCTGGGTGAAAAAGCCCACAACTAGTTCTACCAAGGACATGGAAAGGAGAAAGGCACATATAGCTGGATTTTATAAACAAAAAAACTTTTAAGTGATAGTGTGGGCTGACATTGCATTTCTCTACTCGCATATTAGCTGTCGCTCTTCAAGCGGGTAGAATGCCGAGTTACCCTTGTTTTAGATATCCTAGTATCCTGAGAAGAACTAGGTCCTAAATTGTGAATACCAACTTCTTGGCTAGTTCTTGCCTTCTTTCTGGTGGAGCGAGAAACTGGATCTTCCTCTTTTACTTCTACTTTAGCAATAGTAAAAGGCCAGTCTGCGTGACAACGTGGACAAACTTTTTCAACCTGCATATTAAGGCAACGTCACAGTCGTTCATCTAGCCAATGCATCCAAAGGCAGTAACTTCCCAGTTCATTTTGTTCAAGGATATTTTACCGTTCTTTGAGAAAATTTCATTGTAAGACAGTAGTTGTGCATTCGGACATTGCAGTTTACGTTAGGACATGATTCCACCTGATCAAAATAGTCACAAACAGTAAGACTGGTCATTACATTTATTAGTGACATTAAATCTACATGATAGAGCCGTCGAACGGGGGAGAGGATGCGACAAATCACAAAAATGTACACCATTGGAGCATTTATGTATAAGTGATTGTAAAGAGCATCAAATAGTATAGAAAGAAAAGAACTTTGACAGCTCGTTTGGCTTTGGACTTCGCAAGAGGAAGGGTCATAACCGTCATACAAGGAATATGGATCATTTAATCCTTGGGAGAAGATATGTGGGATACATAAAGAAGATAAAGTACATTGCTCAGCTAGTAGGAACAGATTGTTTTGATCAAATACTACATCATTTGGTTAACTTTGAAAGTTAGTAGAGAATAAGTAGCATAACATATTATATTGTGCCTTATAGAAAAACATTGACTACTACCTTCTCCGTAAGCAGAAAATAATACCTAAGGAGTTCTAGTTTTGTTTTTTCCTCTCATAGAAGGAAACAGTATTCTAGGGAAGAACAATTTGTAGCTAACAAAACATATGAAAATCCTATTCCTGGAACAAAGGAATTTAAACCTTTCTGCCCTTAATCAAATGACCAATATGCATTTGCCTTTAATCGAATATATGAAGATAAATATTGAAAAGTAATACATAAATGACAACTGTATACATTTTGAGGGCTGCAGCATTAACAACACTTCGTGAAATGCTCTCAAAGAGTTCACTCATGCGGGATCTGCCACTTCTAGCTCAGAGCTACTCCATAACATTTCGGGTGAAAATAACTCTCTCTATCCGAAAGAAAAGGGTCACCATAGACCAAGGTACAGATTTTTTGTTTCTTTCAAGGTCTAACCATTATATGTCACAAATCATAAGTGATACTTGCACTTTAAACCTGTTTTTTAGATTTTCACTATATCTATGATACTAAACATGTTTTTCAGTCATGATTCACTTTTTGAGACAAAAACACGAAACATGACTCTCTTTGCAGGACACACTAACTTTACAAGTGCAAGTATTTAGGCGTTTATCGCGAGAGAATTAGTTTTTAGCTGAAAATGGAAGGCCCTGCAGATTCTGCAGCAATAACTTCACATCCAATGAGCTTTTCTTGGCTACAGCAATGCTTAATAGAGCTACTGGTATTAGCCACATATTACCATGACAAAATGTTTGCATCAATCGTTTAGTTTGCCAGCAGAAGCAAATATACTAACTTAAAATTGAGACTCGATCATAACCATACTACCATAGATATGTTATTAATAGGTAAATATATGCAGATTTCTAGTACTCATTCATTTTAACAAAGGAGGCACAGGTAAAGTATAAACCTTCACAGCAGCCTCATTGCAAACTTCACAAGAAGGAACCTCATTGCTGCGAAACCAACTCCTGAGATCAAGAAAGGAACGCACCCCTAGTCCAACTTTACCATCAGATGTTAAGCATAGCCAGTTATCCCTCACAAGCTCTTCAATGGTCTTTTCCTTTTGAGACATTGAAAAATTCCTGACTACTGCTGGAATCTGTGTTGCTTCCATTTGTGACTGTGAGCTTGAATCATTAAGTACCTAGAGACCAAATTAACTGTCAACAAGATCCTTTAGGGTCCGTTGGAACCCCTAACACCATGAGAAACAAAAATTCGGAGGACAAGAGGAGTACTTTGGGAGGAAAGAGAGCTTGAGGGAAAACAAATTGGTTAAACTCAATAAATCCATATTAGACATTTTTCAATTCATTTTATTAATATAATTTAATAAAGAAAAAGAAATCTTAATCATGGTTGTTGATGGCGCACAATGGCGCTTGCGCCATGCACCATGACGCGCGCATATGGCCTCTGTGCCATGAAAATAGGCCCTGGCGCAGGATATACACATGGTGTCGCCATTCTGATAGAGAGCGGGCAGAGCATGGGGCGGGACCGAGTTTGGGCCCACTTCTGTGGGCCGGATTAGGGCTATCATTAGAGTTTATTTATTATTATTAAGTTAATGTTATGTTTTACTTTGGGCCTATTATTAGTAGAGTACTTAGTAGAGTTATTATGGGCTTAATTAGGATTTAATTAATTTGGGCTTGATTAGGGTTTCTCTTAGAAGGCTATTTATACCCCTTGTTGGGGTTCATTCTAGCATCTTGAAATAAAATTGGTTTTAGCCTTTTTGCTCTGGGCAACGGTATTTTTTATCGTTGATTATCTGGCAACGGTTTACCCCGTTGATTTTATTTTTCTGTTACACAACAATTGGTCCGACCTGCCGGATCCCGTCCCACCAGGATGATGAGATCTCAGATCGACCGCTTGGCAGAGATGGTCGCCAAGCAAACTCGGATGAATCAAACCCTAGAGGAGCACGGCATGCGTATGGCAGAGATAGCTGCATCCCTGGCAGCGCTTACCAAGGCGTTAATTCCTCCTGTCACGACGGAAACAAGCTTGGACGCGGTTGGCAGCCCCACCGTATCTGTGCACAGCAGCGACAGACAGCCGTACAACGTCACTTCCTCCTTGGTTGCGCTTACAGAGGCTCTTGCGCCGCCAGCGGTGGAGGAGCATGCAACGGCAGTGGCTTCACTTGACGCGGCAGCAGCATCCTCGTTCGGAATTGGACGGTGCAGCACCATTCTCACGATGTTGCCCTCGTTTAACGAAGAAGAACTGATCAGCTGGGTTGATAGGGCTGAGCAACAGTTCGAATTGAACTGTACTCCGCCGGGAAAGAAGGTATCTGATAGACCACTGAAGACTTATTCCCGCAGGAAGAAACTGCTCCTGGGAAGCAGTTGAGATTGTGGCTATTTTTCAGTCATTAGTGGAGGTGGTTATGGGCATAACCTGTAACCCACTACTCTATTGCTTTAAAGTTATTATAAATACTTCCTGTTAGCTACGTACTACATAGTTCAGAATTTATAAGCATTATTATATTGTAAGGAGCCTTGTCTTCTCCATACGGACTAAAACATTTGGAAAATTTATTCAGATTCTGTGAATTTCTCAACCATCCTTCCCTATCCCTCTTTAAACTCGACTGGTCTTATCATTTTGGTATCAGAGCGGTTAGATCCTAATGGTTTCCACCAGGTCGCAGGCGGATCAACACAACCAATCAGCAAATTCCCCTGTTGAACCCAACCTCGATGTGATTCAACAGTTAACTTCGATTGCTTCACGATTGCAAACTCTTGACGCCTTAGCAGCTTATGTGGCGGCTCTCAAATCCCAACGTAGTGACAGCCAGCCTGGAGGGTCGGGCAGAAGCAAGAAGAAAGAAAGTCACGCGGGATTCCATGAGAGAACACGAGTGCCGTGGGGGATATCGCAGATGAAGAGATGCAGCCGGGGTGGCCACAAAACTTCACGCGCAGACCCTATGCGAAGGTGGATTTTCCAAAATTTGATGGTGGCGACCCGCGAGGTTGGATCCTCAAAGCGGAAAAATACTTCCGTTATTATCAGGTGCCGGACAATCAAAAAGTTGAAATCGCTTCCATGTCTTTGGAGGGCGAAGCTCTTGACGTGTTCGCATGGATGAACGGTGAGGAATCCATACTATATTGGGAAGAATTGGTGAAATTATTGCAAGAAAATTTTGGGCCAGCAGAATTCCAGAACCCAGATGAATATTTGTGCAATATCAGACAATCGGGTTCCATCCAAGAATACAGGCAAGAGTTTTCACGAAGGGTGTCCAGGGTCCACGATAGGCCTGAACACTGCCTTCTTGGGGTTTTTATTAACGGCCTGAAAGAAGACCTAAAAGCAGATGTCAGGATTCATAAGCCCAGGACTGTCTATCAGGCCATGAGTCTCGCACTACAGTTTGAATCCAAACTCGACCCAAATAAAGGTCCAAGCAAACCACCTTACCTCTCAAACAACAGGCCAGGTCAACCCACACCTTTGACTCACCATCGTGACACCAAAGCAGCGACACTTTCGCCACAAGGAGGTTATACTACAACAGCCGGCCACAGTGCGACAACTGCCCCGGTAACGGCAAACCGATCTTGGGAATCAGAACGACAACTCCGACGCGACAAGGGGCTCGGTTTTCGGTGTAACGAAAAATTTGGCCCCGGGCATAGATGCAAGACTCCTACTTTTTCTCTCTTGGAGCTCACGGACAGCAGGGAGGAGGTGAAACAGGAAGAAGAGGTTGGCAGTGAACTGAGTGGAGAAGAGAACCTGCACGACATGGCCGAAATATCTTTCCATGCTATTCTTGGAAAGTCGACAGGCGCCACCATGAAACTTCGGGGATCCCTCTTAAACAGGCAAGTCCTAATCCTCATTGATAGTGGTTCTACACATAATTTCATCTCAACATCACTGGTTGAGGAATTGGGGATCAAAGAAGAGGGGGTTTCGACTTTCGGCGTTGAGATCGGGAATGGAGATGTAATCAGGTGCAATAAAATCTGCCGTGATGTTTCGGTTACCTTACCGGGACTGAAGATTACACAAGATTATTTCCCTTTCTCACTCAGAGGAGCGGATGTTGTGTTGGGGATAAAGTGGTTGGCTTCAATGAATACTGTGCAGGCCAATTGAAAGGAGATGTTTATGATTTTCTACCTAAATGGGAAGAGGTACAAACTGCAAGGGATTCCCTCTACCAGCAAACAAGAGGTATCACTCCAAATTGTTACTCTTAATTTTCCTCTTTCCTTTATTTAATTTCTGGGTTCTATCAATTTGGTATCAGAGCCATGGTTGAAACCAGATCTTCACGCAATCCCCCTCCACACGAGAACCCATTTGTCGGCGAAATTGACCCTCTAGTCACCATAGCCGAGCGCCTACGGAATCTGGAGATTATTGCTTATAGAGTCGCTGGTCTGGAATCCAAGTCGGATCAGAATCACAGGCGGGGAAAGAGCAGGTCTCACTGGGAGGCCGACAGTGACAATAACCCAGAATCAGCGGGTCGAAGGTTCCTACCACATACCAAGATTGAATTCCCTAAATTCAGTGGGGGTGACCCCAGGGGATGGATCCTAAAAGCAGAAAAATACTTCAGATATTACAACACCCCGGAAGAGATGAAGGTGGAGGTTGCTACCATGTACCTGGAGGGTGATGCGCTTGACCTATTCTCTTGGGTCAACAGGGAAAGGTCAATACTATACTGGGATGAACTGGTCAAGGCATTGCAGGAAAGTTACGGCCCTCCAGAATATCAAAATCCGGATGAATTCTTGTGTAGCATTCAACAATCCGGGTCTGTGGCAGAATATCGAACGGAATTCATACGTCGTTCAGCACATGTGAAAAACTGGCCAGAACATCATCTCCTAGGTGTGTTCATTAACGGACTGAAAGAGGAGCTCAAAGCTGACACCAGGATCCATCGTCCTCACACTGTGTTTAGGGCCACCAGTCTCGCACTAGAGTATGAGAAGAAATTAGCCCATACTGCTAGGCTTAAGCCCAATTCACCCCTTGTCCAGAATCGTGTCAACTTCAACAGTTCCCAAGTCTCGAACTCACGACAAATAATCACCAACAAACCAGCCAAACCAACCTCCTCAGGCGTCAAGCCCACTTCGCCAGCCATATCTTCTGAGCACCAACGTCGCCGTGAGAAGGGGCTTTGTTTCAGGTGTGGTGATCCTTTCCGCCCTGGACATAGGTGCACAGGCTCGTTCTCCCTGATGGAAATAGCTGAGGAAGACGAAGAAGTGATTCCTCCTCAAAATGATGAAATTGATTCTGACACAAATGCAGCAGAGGCTGAAATTTCATTCAACGCTTTTTTTTAAGAAACGATTTTATTCATCAAAATAAAAACTACAGTGCAAGAAGACAAATAAAGGGAAAAATACATAGAAGAAAATAGAAAAAAAATTAAAAAAAATAAAATAAAAAAATAAAACTAGACCCAAGGGAAATCTTTGGACTGTGATCTAGTCCTCATGTTGTGGCGCCTTTTGTTTTGCTGAGATTTCCTGTAAAGTTTGAGTTGAGTGTTTAGGTTTTCTGTTGGCAAACAGTTCTCTAGGGTGATGAACTTTGCTTTGCAGCAAATCGATCCGTTGAATTCGGAGTTTCCAATTTCTTCTTGGTTTGATAAAGGAGGACGGCGGCTGCTTTCAGTTGCATGTCCTAGAAAATCATCTGAGAAGAAGGAATCATCGGAATAGTCAAAGCTGTCTGAGGCATCAGAGTAAGCCTGAAGATGTGGAATTTGTGGTTATTTCTCAAGGGAGGGGGATTCTTGTTTCTCTCCGAAGGCTCTCTGTACTTCATAGTTAAATATGAGTTTGGAGTTTCATTCAACGCTATATTGGGCAAAGCGTCAGCATCCACCATGAGGTTGCTGGGTTCTCTACAAAACGGGGATGTTTTAATTCTGGTAGATAGCGGTTCTACCCATAATTTTATATCTGAAGCATTGGTGACAGAGTTGAATGATAGAAGCGGAAAATCCTAGCAGACGATATTAACGTCTGTCCCAGCCTTAGGCTCAAACCAAATCATTCTCCATAATCCCCCTTAGTTCACAAGAGCAAACCTCCTTAAATACTCCTTAACCTCATAATAAAATATGGCCATCTAGGCCCAGTAACCTAATAATAAATAAAATATGCCCATCTAGACCCAACAGTTTATTAGAACTAACAATTGAATGATATAAAGTAATAAAACCCAGCCGTCAATCCATCCCATCTAGGCCTGCTGGCGGCAACGGTAAACCAATCATGGGCGAGGCCTGTCCTCCTGAAGGAGCGGCCCAGTTGCCTCCTCCTGGAGCCTTGGCCCAACTGCCTTCCGCTCTCTAACAATTTCCTCCCCCTCTAAAACAACCTTGTCCCCAAGGTTGAAGTAAGGGAATTGCTGCAATCCACGTAGCATCATCTTCCGACTGACCAACCCACTGCACCAACACTTGCTCAACATCTTTCCCTTTCTCCTGCACATTCTGCGAAGCCAAAACAGTAGCCGGCTCGAACACTGGCAAGAACCACCGTAAGGATGGTGGCGGCCTGCCATACACTACTTCGAAAGGAGTCATCCCGGCAGCTGTTTGGTAAGCAGTATTGTACCAATACTCCGCCCAAGGTAACCAACGAAGCCACTTCTTAGGCTGGTCACATGTAAACAACGAAGATATGTTTCCAAAATACGATTTAACACTTCCGTTTGGCCATCCGTTTCAGGATGGTATGCAGAATTGTACTTCAAGTGGGTACCTGACTGCTGGAACAATTCTTTCCAAAAGGTACTGACGAATAGCGGATCTCTATCACTGACTATGGATCTCGGCATACCATGTAACCGAACGATCTCCCGCACGAAAGTATCAACCACAGACCGAGCTGTAATTGGCGGTTTTAATGCAATGAAGTGTCCATACTTGGACAGCCTATCCACCACAACCATCACACACGTATACCCCTGAGATTTAGGCAAACAAGTAATAAAATCCATAGCCACGTCCTCCCAAACTAAATCTGGAATTGGCAGCGGTTGTAAGAGTCCTGCGGGCGACATTGTTTCATATTTTGATTTCTAGCAAGTCAAACATTTGGCCACATACTCCTGCACCTGACGGAACATGCCTTTCCAATACACACCGCTCGCCAATCGTCGATATGTCCTGAGAGCCCCCGCATGTCCCCCTCCGATGTGTCATGAAATTCATGTAACAGTTTCGGAATCCACTCGGAAGTAGCTGCCAGCACCAATCTTCCTTTAAAAAACAGCTTGTCATCTATGATTTCGAACCCCACTCGGCTGTCCGGATCAGTCTTCAAGGCAGTCACAATGCCTTGAATAAACTCATCCCGTTCTTGTTCTTCCAACACCTCTTGCATCCCTGCCCAATGCGGCACACTTAGTGCTGTCAACACCCCGTCATCAGCCCTTCTAGATAGGGCATCCACCGCTGAATTGGAGACTCCTGGTTTGTACAATTTGGAAATCATACCCCAATAAGTTGGCCACCCAATTCTGCTGCGAGGGAGTTATAACTTTCTGCGTGAGAAGATGTTTGAGGTTGTGGTGATCAGTGCGGACTGTAAAACGACGACCTATGAGATAAGGCCTCCAATGTTGTATTGCCAAAACCAGTCCCATTAATTCACGTTCATAGGCTGATTTAGTAAGGGTGCGATCAGCCAATGATTTACTGAAGTAAGCAAGTGGTCGGCCTTCTTGCATCAATACCGCTCCTACCCCAATACCGGATGCATCGCACTCAATCACAAAGTGGCGCTTGAAATCCGGCATGGCCAAAACCGGCGCTTCAGTCAACGCGCTCTTCAAACGGGTGAAAGCAGATGCTGCCTCCTTATTCCATTCAAATATCGCCATTGCATCTTTCTTCAACAAGGCTGTCAGAGGCCGTGCTATGAGTCCGTAATTTTTGACAAAGCGACAGTAATAGCCTGCCAATCCTAGAAACCCGCGCACCTCCCGGACAGAACGCGGTTGGGACCACTCGACTACTGCACGGACCTTAGCAGGATCCATCTCCACGCCTGCCGCTGAAATGATGTGGCCAAGGTACTCGACCTTGGACCCCCCAAAGACACATTTCTTTCTATTGGCCTTGAACTGATTCTGATGTAAAATACGCAGCACCTGTGTCAAATGTTCACGATGCTCGGCTACTGTCCGACTATAGATCAGGATATCGTCGAAGAATACCAAGACAAATCTTCGCAAGAACGGCCTGAACAGATCATTCATCGTGGACTGGAAGGTGGCTGGCGCATTCATTAACCCAAACGGCATCACGAGAAACTCGTAATGACCACTATGAGTGCGAAAGGCAGTTTTAGAAATATCCTGTTCAGCCACTCGTATTTGATATCCAGCTCTAAGGTCAATTTTTGAAAAAATTACGGCTCCAGATAACTCATCTAACATCTCTTGTATCACTGGAATCGGATACTTATCTGGAACAGTTACTTTATTCAACTCCCGATAGTCCACACAGAATCGCCAAGTGCCATCTTTCTTTTTAACCAGGAGAACTGGGCTTGAGAATGAGCTGGAACTTGGCCTGATGATGCCTGTCATCAACATGTCTCACACCAGATTTTCAATTTCATCTTTCTGGCTATGTCCATACCTATACGGCCGGACAGATACCGGGCCCGTTCCTGGGGCTAACTCAATCCGGTGGTCTGTAGATCGTTGCGGGGGAAGGTCCCGCGGCTCTCCAAATACTTCCCCAAACTCCTGCAAGACATCATCCACCTGCTCTTCATTTGGCCCCAACAAAGTAGTGGGCTCGCTTTCCATCACAATCGCCCAAAATTCCACATCCCTCGTCCGAAGCAGAGCCTGCAATCCCACCTGTTTCCGACATAGTGTTGGATCACCTTTCAATCTTACAGGGCTGCCCTGCCAATCAAATGACATAGTCATTGTTTCCCAGTTGGTCCGGACCTCTCCCAAGGATGCTAGCCATGGTACTGCCAGTATAACATCCACTCCTCCCAATGGAAAAACGTAACAATTTGTCCGTACTTCGCACCCTGGCAGCGAGATCGACACCCCCTTACAAATCCCTTCTGATTCTTGGCACCGACCATCTCCTAACTGTACATCAAACTTCCCCGTCTTTTCTGTCTTTAATTTGAGTCGTGGCACAAGGGCTGCTGAAATAAAGTTGTGACTTGCGCCACTATCCACCAAGATGGACACTGTGGACCCCTCAATTACGCCTCTGAGTCGCATAGTACGAGGACTAGAAATTCCTGCCATTGAATATACAGGTAAGTCCATGACCGCTGCCTGTTGCTCCTCCTGTTTCCCTAGCTGCTCAATCTCTTCCGGTGGAATAAAAGATTCAGTTTGGTTGAGGTCAAATTCTTCATCTTCCTCGGTAACCATTACTCTTAATTGTTTTAAAGGACATTCATGCCCAGGAGTATAAGGCTTCTTGCATCGAAAACAAAGTTCTTTTGAACGTAGGTCTGCTAATTCCTGCGGTGAGAGGCGCGTGAACCGAGACCGATTCACTGACTGACCAGTCATGGCTGACCCGGTCCCCCATGTACGACCTGAAGATCGCGAGAAAGTCGTGCTTCCTGCTGCCCCTTGAGTTCCAGTAACTGGCGTGGAAGAAAACCCGCCAACCTTGGTGTAATTACTGGAACGGTACTGCTGATTGTTGTAACCCCGTTCCGTTCTCCCTCTGGACTGTACAGCCAAGTTGTCTTCGATATCCCTGGCCAACTCCATAGCAGCCTCCAAATCAGCCGGTCGTAGAAGCCGTAAGGAATTGCGAATGGTGTCTCGTAGCCCTTTCATAAAGTCCAACCCCAAGTAGTGGGCATCACTCAAACCTGGGACCTGACTGGCTAATTGCACGAACACATTCACATAGTCTTCCACGGACCCTGACTGATTAACATCGGCCAACCGTTCGAACGTGCTCCCTTTGAACCGAGTATCAAAACGGGCTACAAAGGACTTGGGAGAACTCCTCCCAGGATATGTTCGGTCTCCCCGATCGTGTCCATGAAAATCAGTATAGAGCTGGTCCCTCCATGGCTACCATGGCAGACGCCACCCTCAACTCGGGTCGGGTGTGGTGGATTTCAAACTGTTGGTTAGCCCTGGCGAGCCACCCTATCGGGTCTGCCCCCTCAAAAGCTGGTAGCGTTAATGGCGCGTTCACAGTCCCTGGGTTGTGGGGGGTTTGTGTTTCGCCCACTGAGTCAGCCGTGCCTCCCCCGCCTGAATTGGAATTAATAGGCGGTTCGTCTGTGGCCATAACCTTCTGCGTCAGTTTGTCCAATATTGCGGTGATAGCATCTAACTTGGCGTTTGTGGAGTGCACTTCCGCCCTGATTTCTCGCTGATCTGCCTCTATCGCATCGATGCGTTGATCAATGGTAGAACGAGTCATGGTGAGTAGTAGGGCGGTGAATGGAAATCCGACAGGTCGGACCAAATTGATAGAAGCAGAAAATCCTAGCAGACGATATTAACGTCTGTCCCAGCCTTAGGCTCAAACCAAATCCTTATTCTCCATAATCCCCCTTAGTTCACAAGAGCAAACCTCCTTAAATACTCCTTAACCTAATAATAAAATATAGCCATCTAGGCCCAGTAACCTAATAATAAAATATGCCCATCTAGGCCCAACAGTTTATTAGAACTAACAATTGAATGATATAAAGTAATAAAACCCAGCCGTCAATCCATCCCATCTAGGCCCGCTGGCGGCGACGGTAAACCAAGAATGGGCGAGGCCTGTCCTCCTGAAGGAGCGGCCCAGTTGCCTCCTCCTGGAGCCTCGGCCCAACTGCCTCCTGCTCTCTAACATTGAAGCTTCCTGTACAACTCGTTCCGTCATTTGGGGTTCAGATAGGCAATGGCAGCACAATTAAGTGCAGTCGTGTTTGTGCTGCTCTTAATTAAAATTTCAGATTTATTGATCAAGCAAGATTTCTTTCCGTTCTCCCTGGGGGTGCTGATCTAGTTCTGGGAATCAAATGGTTAGCTCCTCTGCACACCATCCAAGCAAATTGGAAGGAAATGTTCATGATATTTTGGCTCAATCGGAAGAGGTATAAGCTACAAGGGGTAAGTAACTTCTAAGCCTCAAAATGGTTAGCTTCTCTGCACACCATTCAAGCAAATTGGAAGGAAATGTTCATGATATTTTGGCTCAATCGGAAGAAGTATAAGCTACAAGGGGTAAGTAACTTCTAAGCCTCAAAAGGGCATTCATCTACGGAGCCTATCGTTAGATTTGGAACATAGTGGGGTTGATGCTTTAAATGTTGATTCCATATGTTCTGAATTTTCAAGTATCTTTGCCGAACCCCGTACGCTGCCTCCTGCCTGGAATCATTATCATTCCATCACTCTCAGGAAAATGAAAATCCACCCAACTTGAGACCCTATCGATACCCTCATTCTCAAAAAAATGAGATTGAAATCCAAGTTGCTGAATTACTAAAGAAAGGTTTTGTGAGGCCCAGTTCAAGTCCCTTTGCAAGTCCAGTTCTGTTGGTTAGAAAGAAGGATAAAATACATGGCGCCTTTGCATTGACTATTGACGTCTAAATCAGATCACCATCCCAGATAAGTATCTCATCCCCAATATTGATGAACTGTTTGATGAATTAGATGGGGCTACATATTTTTCAAGAATTGATTTGAGATCTGGTTACCACCAAATACTCGTAGCGCCCTATGATATTCTCAAGACTGCATTTCGAACTCACTCAGGGCATTATGAATTTGTGGTAATGCCCTTCGGTCTCACTAATGCACCTGCAACTTTTCAGTCTGTTATGAATGATCTGTTTAGATCGCAATTGAGACGGTTTGTGCTAGTCTTCTTTGATGATATACTGGTATACAGTCCCACAGCTCACCAGCATGTAGAGCACTTGAAAATTGTCTTTCAGCTTTTACAAGAGCATTCTTTCTATGCAAATGCAAAAAAATGTTCACTGGGGCAGTCCTGGATTGAATATTTGGGACATTCTCACAGGCAAGGGGGTGGAGGTGGTTCCAGATAAAGTTGCAGCTGTTATCTCTTGGCCCCCACCCTCCGACGCGAAGGAACTGAGGGGTTTTCTGGGGCTCACCGGGTACTATAGGCGGTTTGTGAAGAATTATGGGCTCATTGCACGTCCTCTGACTGAATTAACAAAAAGGGGTGCTTTTTCATGGACTGCACAAACCCAAGCTGCTTTTGATGCTCTCAAAGAAGCCCTGACCACTACTCCAGTTCTGAAGCTTCCTAACTTCAAGCTCCATTTCACTATTGAGTGTGATGCGTCTATGGATGGTATAGGAGCGGTGCTTATGCAAGAAGGGTATCCTATAGCCTATTTCAGCAAAAGGGTTTTCTATGTCCAATAGATTTAAATCAACTTATGATCGAGAGTTGCTGGTACTAGTTCTAGCTCTTCAAAAATGGTGTCATTACCTCTCAGTCCATCATTTCACTGTTCAAACAGATCACTGCAGCCTGAAACACTTGCTAGATCAGAAGGTATTAACTAATTCCCAACAGAGACTCCTCATTAAAATACTTCCATTTGATTTCACAATCACTTATAAATCTGGGAAGGATAATTCAGCTGCTGATGCACTAGCTCGACGTCCCCAACCAGCAGAATTCTTTCAATTAGTGGTTCCCATGGTAAACGACATTTCTCAATTACCATTAGCTTTGAAAGAAGATCCAGAAACAAGAGCCCTAATTGAAAAGATGCAGAGAGATTCGGAATCAAGGTTGTATTACAAATTAAGGTTGGTCATTCCTAATCAAGAGGAGCTCCGTAGTAAGCTGATTGAGGAAGCGCGTGGCACTCCAACTGGGGGGCACGGGGGCTATCTAACGACATTGAAAAGGTTGGGTGCCCATTTATATTGGAAGGCAATGAAATATGATGTTATGCGTTTTATTCAAAGATGCGCAATTTGCCAACAGAATAAATATCAAACGTTGGTTCCTGCAAGGCTTCTTAACCCTCTTCCCATTCCAGAACGCATATGGGAGGATGTATCTCTGGATTTCATTACAGACCTTCCAAAATCTAAGGGTTGTGACGTAATCTTCGTGGTGGTCGACAGATTAAGCAAATATCTCCATTTCATGGGTTTATCTCATCCTTATACTGCTAAATCAGTGACACAATTGTTCTGTAAGGAGATAGTCCGTCTTCATGGTATGCCCCGCTTTATAGTCTCTGACAGCTTGAGTGGGTTTTGGCAAGAATTGTTTTGGATTAGCAAGACTAGCCTGAATACGAGCACTGCCTACCACCCTCAATCAGACGGCCAAACTGAGGTGGTTAATCGTTGATTAGAGGCCTACCTTAGGTGTTTTATCCAAGAACAACCTAAAAGGTGGAATGACTACCTTTGCTGGGCTGAGTACTCTTTCAACACGAGTTACCATGTTGCGGCTAATACCACACCATTTCAGATCATATATGGCAAGAACCACCACCGCTTATCCCATATATAAAAGGAGAAACAGCAGTGGCTGAACTGGAGGAGCAACTGCAGTTAAGGGATGACATGTTGAACATTCTGCGTGATAACTTACTCAAAGCTCAAAATCGCATGAAAAGTCAAGCTGGCCGCCACCGTAGAGACATACAATTTTCTCCAGGAGATGTAGTATGGTTAAAAATACAACCATATCGTCAAAAAACCTTAGCCAAGCGAAGATTTGAAAAACTGTATCCAAGGTTCTTTGGGCCATACAAAGTGCTTCGCCGCATCCCATTTTCATGTTTCATTATTAAAACCAGCTATTGGTCAGGAGTTGCCTCACTTACCAGTTCCTTTACCCTTATCATCAGGCATGGAGTTGATACTTATCCTTTCCAAGGTGCTGCAGCACACTGGACTGATAGCAAGACTCTCGAAGTGCTACTACAGTGGGAAGGCAAGTCATCCGAAGAAGCCACTTGGGAGGATTATGACTTATTCACTGCACAATTTCCAGACTTTTGACTTGAGGACAAGTCGTTTTTTCAAAGGGGGGAGTAATGATAGGAATTTTAAATTTACTTATTCTAAAAAGAAGAAACAGGGAAACGTTGCAGCATAGTTTTATGGCTAGTGATTCCTGATTTTATGCTTTTATTTATTTTATTTTTATCTATTAGGCTGTTATCATTCAGTTGAGAAATAAGTGGATCTTCCCACTACTACGTAGGAGTTAATTAGTAGTGCTCAACTATTTCCCTATTGTTCCTCCCTGTAATCTCTTTAAATAGGCTCTTTGCCTCATGAATAAATCATCGACATTTCAAATACATATTATTCTCTGGAGATTCTCCTTTGGTCTTTCTTTAAGTAAGTGTGAGATTCTTGCCTTACTGATAGAAGATTTGTTACTCTTAATTTTCCTTTTTCCTTTATTTAATTTTTGGGTTCTACCAAAAGCTCCAACGTATCATGAAGTCAGAGAAACGTTCCTGCGAAAAGAGGTAGAAAAAAAAGATCTTGTGGTCAGCAAGCATAAGAAATTCTGGAAATTAGATGGCTGCACCATCATGTCAGACGGATGGCAAGATAAAAGGCATAGAACTCTAGTGAACTTGTGCGTGAATTCTAGCAAGGGGATAGTGTTTATGAAAGTAGTAGATGTTTCATCTTACAAGAAGATGAGGGAAGCACTTTTCGAGCTTTTTGATGAGTGGATTAAAGAGATTGGTCCTCAAAGTGTCATACAAGTTGTGACTGACAACGCTAAAAATTATGGATTAGCGAAGAGGAAAATTGAACAAAGATATCCACATATCTTCACAACGGGGTGTGCAACTCACTGTCTTGACCTTGTTCTAGAAGACTTTTCAAAGAAGATGCTGATAGTTAAAAGAACTGTGAAGACAGCGCAGGGGATTACTACCTACATCTACAGCCATACCCTTGTTCACGATTTACCAAGGGGAAAGAGCTAGTTAGACAAGCTGCCACTCGATTTGACACTAACTTTTTAATTTTTCAAAGTCTTCTCACTCGGAAACAAGCATTAAGGCAAATGTTTGCTTCACCAAAATGGTTTGGAAGCGAGTTTGCAAAAACCACGGAAGGTGAATCTTATTCTGATTCAATTTATCGTCAAACCTTTTGGAGAAGTGTTGCCAATGTTATGAAGATCTCTTTGCCCGTTGTGAAGGTCTTGAGAATTACGGATGGGGATTTGCCTCCAATGGGCTTTATATATGAAGCTATGGAGAGAGTGAAATTGGGAATAAAGAACACACTTGGGCTATGTTTGGTATGATGTAATCAATCATGTAATGTAATGCGCATTACGTGTTGATTCAAATACGATGTTTGGTATGTCATTTTATTTCAAACCGTAATGTAATGTGCATTACGTATGTGGAATCCATTACTTTAATATGTGTAACAGGCTTTACATTAGAAACGTAGTGACGTAGTGTATTTGAGATTACATTTTCTTGTATTTCTTTTAAGTGTGGCCATTTGTTCCCTCTCCCGGCAAATGATTTTTCCTTTTCAAATTTGCACTTTTTCTTCTTCCCAAGTGTTCTGCCGCTGCAAACCAAACATAATAATGGAATATTGATTTGATTTCATTACATTACATTTTTTATTGCATTACATACTCTATTCCAATGCATTGCCACCATGGGGTTATTCCCTTAATATTACTAAACTAAAGCTAATTTCCAGAAAAGTGACACATTTATATTTGGACAAAAATGTGACTAATGCATAGTGACATCCCCACAGTGACATTCACGTAGCTAATCTTTGCAGTGACATCAATCACAGTGACGCCGCCACGGTGACGCCGCCACCAGAAAGTTTTTCGGCTCCCTTTCCGGCGCCATGGCGCCAACAACACCGCGACTTTCCCGCTACACAACCCAAGCCGCCATTGCCGCCCTTGTCCGTCCCCAGCCACCACCGCTGCTCTTGCCCCGACCACAGCCGCTACCGCCGCCCCTGCCCCATCCCAACTTGTCACTGCTCACACACCAGCCCTACACATCAGGTCCCCAGCCCCACTCCCAGCCACCAGCGCTACTCCCAGCCACAGCCCTATGCTCCCCACCCCGCCCCTAGCCCCCTACGCACCAGACCCCCACCCAGCCCCCAATCCCCGCCCACAAGGCCCTACGCACCAGATCCCACCCAGCCCCCAGCCCATACTCCCGAACCTAGCCCCCTGCCCTGCCCCCTATCATTCCATCAGGCCCCTCTCCGACAAGTGTGGCCGAAAACGGTAATCCCATCTGGGATTAGATGCGACGGAGAGCTAACGAGCTCTAGTACCTGTGACAACCAACCCTCCATGGAAGAAGATGGCGGCGTCCACCGCCACATTGACCACACAGAAAAGGGAAGAAACAGAAATCGGCAGGGGAGGGCGACGACGACTGGCGGAGCACAGATGCGGCCTGCAATGGTGGACTCCAGAGGCGTAGTTGCCGGCTGTGAGGTCAATGAGATGAGCGATGGAGGAAGGAGGCCTGCGATCGACGATAGATGAGCGATGGATGGAGAAGGCCTGCAGTGGATTGTTCCAGTTCTAGATGTGTTGATCTCGATGGGGGGAGAGGGGTTAGGTCACATTATTGTTGTTGGGTTAATGGCCCAACAGGGATTGGCCCATAAACCCTCAAGGCCCACCTTACGAACGTCCCCGGAAGGCCCAAGACAACGGGTTAGCCCCCCATTATCCTGGCGAGGTTCGTCCCCAATGGGGCCGAGCCCCAACACCGAGGCCCAGGGGACGTACGTATTCTGACGTAAGCAGGTACCTTTGGCCCATGAGTAGCACAAGACACTGAGGGGACGAATGTCCCCACCCTCGGCGGGAAGGCAAGATCCCAGCAGGGAACAGGAGGCAAGCTCATGGGGACGAACGTCCCCACCCCTTGGCGGGAAGTCAAGGTCCCAATAGGAAACAAGAGGCAAAATCATGGGGACGAACATCCCCACTCCTTGGCGGAAAACAACAGACGCAGGTCCTTCAGGAGAAGGCAACAACATGCGGTCCGGGACCGCACCCCAGTGATGCCCCGCAATGATCATGCGGCCAGGGAACAGAACCTAAGGTCAGCAGCATGGGGCAGGGGGCCGCATCCCCAACAGGCAGCGTGGCGCAGACGTCGTGCGTACCCAAGATGCCTTGGCGCTGTTGACCCCCACGGCCGCAGCTACTGACCCATGAGATGAGATGCTCACGGATCTCCAAAGGCAGATCCATGAACTGCGACGGGCAGATACTGATCCGGCTCAGCCCAGAATTGCACTCTCCTCCCCATTCTCCGCCAAGATCATAGCGGTGGAGATTCCGAGGGACGTTTGTCCACACGGCGCTCTAATTTATAATGGAGTTGGGTCCCGAAGGCCCACCTACTTTCATTCCAGGGAGAACTCTCCACGTTGGGAGCCTCTGATGAGGCCATCTGCAGGTTGTTTTTCAGCACCCTCAGAGGGCCGGCGCAGGAATGGTTCGGGCAAGTCAGGCTCGGATCCATTGATAGCTTTGAACAGCTCTCCAGACAGTTCATGGCGCAGTTCGTCTCCAGCTTCACGCCGAAGAGGCACTTCAGCTGGTTGACGAACGTCTGCCAAGGGAAGGAGGAACCCCTGTCAACTTTCCTCATACGATAGAGGGATGAAACCCTGAAGGTCGAGGACCTCGCAGAGAGCACGGCCATCACCCTCTTCACCAACGCGCTTGTAACTGGGGACCTTTACCTAGAATTGATGAGGAACCCCGGGAGCAGTTATGTCGAGGTGATGGCCAGGGCGCAGAGGTATGCGGCAATCGATGAAGAAATTGCCCAAAGGGACGGGGTGTTCGTCCCTGCAACTCATGAAATGTCAGACCGTCTGGGGCCGAAGCCATCGGACTCCCACGAAGCAAGAAAGAAAAAGACGAGCGGCGTCTACGCCCCGTGGGCGACGCAGGAGCAGGCCACGTACGGACGACACACGGAGGCCAAGCATATCCCTCTGGCGCTCCCGGTGAGCCAAATCTTTGAGGATATCAAAGACAAGGGAATGCTCGAAGAACCGCCAATTTCTGATGAGCCAATGGGCAAGAACCACATGGCTTACTGCCGCAGCCTCATAGCAGCCATCGATGACCTTATCCGGAGAGGCTACCTCAGAGAGTTCACAGAGGGGCCGAGCTTCCAGAACCAGATGCAACCGTACAAGAAGCCGCATACCTGACATCGGGACGAACGGCGGGAGCCGGAAGTCAAAGATGACGACTACCACCATGCCGACGAATGGCCCGAGAGGTCACATGGGCCGGACGGTCGTAGGAAGAAATTGGAGATCAAGTGATCTCTAGGGAAGTGGGTAGTACTCCTCCGTCCGGCGACAGAGACTTCAGGTACAAGCCGTTTTTCTTTGAAGGTCCAAACTAAAAGACCGAAGTGGCTGCACCCCAGGGAGGGACGCCCGGATCAAGAGGCGAGCCCCGAGTTTCGAGGTTTTTGATGGATGGCTGTACAAGAATACACTCGTCGGACGTTTCTTCCTCCACACAATGGAGGGACGCACCGCCGTCATGTGGAATATGGGGCACCTGAAGAAATCCTCCACAAAAAATTCCTTCCTCCCAAAAAAATGGGGGAAGAGGGAGACATAACTCCCGGAACCATACCTGCTCAACTATCAAGACCACCGACCTCACGTAGCATAAGACCCAAGGGCCGCACAGAGGACCGGTGGGAAGATGGTTGAGCGAAAAGAAAAGGATCCTAGGCGATGTGCCTGCTCTTCGTCAAGATCATCGGCCTCGCATAGCATAAGACCCAAGGGCCGCACGGAGGACCGAAGGGAAGATAGTTGAGCGAAAAGAAAAGGATCCTAGGCGACGTGTCTGCTCTTCTTCAAGATCATCGGCCTCGCGTAGCATAAGACCTAAAGGCCGCACGGAGGACCGGTGAGAAGATGGTCAAGCGAAAAGATGGACGTCCCCAAGAGGATAGAGTTGCTCTTTATGAAGATCACCGGCCTCGCGTAGCATAAGACCCAAGGGTCGCACGGAGGACCGGTGGGAAGATGGTTGAGCGAAAAGAAAAGGATCATAGGCGACGTACCTGCTCTTCGTCTAGATCATCGGCCTCACGTAGCATAAGACCCAAGGGCCGCACGGAGGACCGATGAGAAGATGGTTGAGCAAAACGCAGCAGATCCTAGATGATATACATGCTCTTCATGAATATCATCGACCTCACGTAGCATAAGACCCAAGGGCCGCACGGAGGACCGGTGAGAAAATGGTTGAGCAAAGAACAAGGATCCTAGGCGACGTGCCTGCTCTTCATCAAGATCACCGGCCTCGCGTAGCATAAGACCCAAGGGCCGCACGTGGGACCGGTTAGAAGATGGTCGAGCGAAAAGACGGACGTCTCCAAGAGGATAGAGCTGCTCTTCATGAAGTTCACCGGCCTCGCGTAGCATAAGACCCAAGGGCCACACGAAAGACCGGTGAGAAGATGGTTGAGCGAAAAGAAAAGGATCCTAGGCGACGTGTCTGCTCTTCGTCAAAATCATCGGCCTCGCGTAGCATAAGACCCAAGGGCCGCACGGAGGACCGGTGAGATGATGGTCGAGCGAAAAGATGGACATCCCCAAGAGGATAGAGCTACTCTTCATGAAGATCACCGGCCTCGCGTAGCATAAGTCCCAAGGGCCGCACGGTGGACCGGTGAGAAAATGGTTGAGCAAAGAAAAGGATCCCAATGTCGCCTGCTCTTCATCAAGATCATCGACCTCACATAGCATAAGACCCTAGGGCCACACGGAGGACCGATGAGAAGATGGTCGAGCGGAAAGACGAACGTCCCTAAGAGGTTAGAGTTGCTCTTCCTGAAGATCACCGGCCTCGCGTAGCATAAGACCCAAGGGCCGCACAGAAGGCCGGTGAGAAGACGGTCGAGCAAAGAACAAGGGTATCCCCAGAGACGAACAACAGAGTACCTCCCCTCTAGACGAGGGGACATACGTCCCCCAATGGCTGCCAAGGCCTATTCACATAGATGTCCCAAGGAAATGAAGAATGTCGTACCCACAGGAATTACAAGGTGGCTCATCGACTTGGGAGGCGCCAAGGGCACTAGCTGGAGACGTACGTCGGATCCGATTCTACTTCCTTATGTCCCGCGCACGCTCGGAACATCGGAAGTGGGGGACTTGTGTTGGGTTGATGGCCCATAAACCCTACTGAGGATCACCCTATGAACGTCCCCAAACCCTACAGTCTGGGGGCAAATACCCTCAGAATGGCAGTAACGACGTTCGGCTCCTGCGCCAAAAATGGCGGTAAGCGGTGACGACACACGACAACCTCTCAAGGGGTATATGAGCAGGCAAACAGCGCATCAGGAGACGTATATCGGATCCAGTTCTACTTCCTTATGTCCCGTGCATGCTCGGAACATCAAAAGTGGGGGACTTGTGTTGGGTTAATGGCCCAACAGGGATTGGCCCTTAAACCCTCAAGGCCCACCTTACGAACGTCCCCAGAAGGCCCAAGACAACGGGTTAGCCCCCCATTATCCTGGCGAGGTTTGTCCCCAATGGGGCCAAGCCCCAACACCGAGGCCCAGGGGACGTACGTATTCTGGCGTAAGTATGTACCTTTGGCCCAGGAGCAGCACAAGACACTGAGGGGACGAACGTCCCCACCCTCAGCAGGAAGCCAAGATCCCAGCAGGGAACAGGAGGAAAGCCCATGGGGACGAACGTCCCCACCCCTTGGCGGGAAGTCAAGGTCCCAACAGGAAAAAAAGAGGCAAGATCATGGGGACGAACGTCCCCACCCCTTGGCAGGAAGCCAAGGTCCCAGCAGGAAATAGGAGGCAAGCTCATGGGGACGAACGTCCCCACCCCTTGACGGGAAGCCAAGATCCTGGCGGGAAGCGCATTTAATGCAGAAGATTTGGTGGTTAGGGTCAAGCGATCCACAGCCCGCCACGTCAATGCATCCAACTACCCATTGGCAGTATTAATAGAAGCATTTATTTCATTGTAAGTGGTGGGCAACTAAGCACTTTGATAGTATAGCATTGTAACAGCTCGTAGCATATGCCAGGGACGAACGGCTTCAAGCCTTTATACCGAGATTAATGTAATAAGACTTCTTACTGGGTCTCTTCTTGCTTGTTTCTACATCTTTATTTCTTCCTTTCGAAACCCTTGGGTCGTGTGTTGGGCCTACTGGTTGACGGAATAAACCTCAACAATTGTAAAGTTTCAAAATGGTCACATTTTTGTCTACTAAAACCTTCCAGATAATATTTGTGCCATTCTTTCTTGCACCATACCAAACATAGCCTTGGAGGCAAATAAGAGAAATACATGCCTCTTTGGAAGATAATTGATAAGCGTTGGAATGAGAACCTCCATTCTCCATTACATGCAGCGGGGTACTATCTCAATCCTCAATTCTTCTACCCTAATTCACGGCGAATCCCCGGAGATGAAGAAGTATGTGATGGTTTTATAAAGTGTGTGGAGAAGATTGGAGAGAGTAGAGTTTTCAACTGAGATATCAAACTACACAAATGCTAGAGGAAGTTTTCGAACTAAAATGGCAATGAACAATAGGGACAAACAATCACCTGGTATGCAATCTCTATTCTTATTTTAATTACTTATTTTTGGTAATCTATAAAGTATAATTGTAGTAATCAGGAGTCTGGACACTTCTAAACTGCAACCTAGTGTACTAAAACCTACTGTAATGCTTTGTATAAACTGTACTAAAACTTACTGTAATGCTAATATGCTATGCAAACTGTAATTCACTTTCTCGAATCTGAAGTATTGAAACTTAGTATTTTAGCATATTAGCATATTAAACAAAGTTGTTATATTAGCAGTTTCAAACTGTAAGTTTTAGCAAATACAAACTGTAATTGACTTTCAATATTAGCGTATTGAAACCTACTATTAATTTTAGCACATTAATCAGATTTCCAACTTTCTGGAATCTGGAGTATTGAAACTGAATCTATTCATTAAACTAGAACTGAGTATTGAAACTTGGAAATCTGAAACCTACTGTAATCTACAAACTATAAGTCTGTAATTGACTTACACTTGCAGAGTTGCATCTTTAACCTACTGTAATTGACTTGCAGACTTACAGTAGTAACCTACTGTAATTGGGAAATCTGAAAATCTGGGCTTTGAAATGAATAAATGATACTTGAAAATCTGAAACCTACTGTATAATTAGTTCTGAAATTTTAAGTATTATTAGTTCGGAAACTTTTAAGTATTATTAGTTCTGAAATTTGAAAACTTTAAATCTGAGTATTGTTTTCTATATTATTGATTAGCACTTGGTTGAAATTTGAAAATATAGTGGACTGGACGGCTCCTCGTCTCCCACTTTGCAACATCTTGCTGTTCGGATCCTTAGTTTAACTAGCAGTGCTTCTGGATGTGAACGTGTAAGTTTTAGGAATAAAACTTCCTTGATTGAATAAGCCAAACGGCCAGGGTATAAATACGCTTTGTACAGATAACAACTAGCTAGTACAGATCCTAAAAAATAGGATCTTGATAACTACAAAGCTTATCTACAACTAACTGCATCTATCCTAGTCTATCTGACTACATATGTACATCAATTTAATCAGAAAAAATAATGTAACATTTTCTACACTCCCCCTCAAGTTGGTGAATATATATCATACATTCCCAACTTGCTCACAAGTAGCTCAAATATAGGTATAAATAACCCTTTGGTGAAGATATCAGTTGTTTGATCTTTAGTGGATACAAATGGTGTGCAAATGATTCCAGCTTCAATCTTCTCCTTAATGAAATGTCTGTCCACTTCAATATGCTTAGTTCTATCATGTAGCACAGGGTTATGAGCAATGCTTATAGCAACTTTATTATCACAATACAACTTCATAGGCAGCTCAATCTCCATCTTCAGTTCTGTGATTACTCTTTTGATCCAGAGTAATTCACATATTCCATTAGCCATAGCTCTAAATTCTGATTCTGCACTACTTCTAGCAACCACATTTTGTTTCTTACTTCTCCAGGTTACTAGATTTCCCCATACATAGGTACAGTATCCAGAAGTAGATCTCCTATCAGATATTGAGCCAGCATAATCTGCATCAGTGAAAGCTTCAATTGTCCTACTGTCTCCCTTTTCGAAAAACAATCCCTTCCCTGGACAGCTCTTCAGGTATCTCAGAATCTTGTAAGTAGCATCCAGATGTTCTTGGAGAGGATGATGCATAAACTGACTCACCATACTTATTGCAAATGCAATATCTGGCCTTGTGTGTGCCAGATATATTAATTTTCCCACCAATCTTTGATATTGGTAAATATCAACTGGAATTCCCTCCTTGATATCTCCCAATTTCTGACTTGGGTCAATTGGAGTGTCTGTTGGTTTGCAAGCACTCATTCTAGTTTCCTGTAGAAGATCTAGGATATATTTTCTTTGTGAGACAACAATACCCTTCTTTGATCTAGCTATCTCCATTCCTAGAAAAAAAATTAAATTTCCTAGGTCTTTGATCTCGAATTCATGAGCAAGTTTGTCTTTCAACCTTTTAGCCTCTGTGTGATAATTTCCTGTGACGATAATATCATCTACATAGACAATTAAGATTGCAATCTCCCTCTTACCTGAAAACTTCATGAATAAAGTATGGTCAGCTTGAGCTTGATTAAATCCTTGCTTCTTTATGAACTTTGTGAACCTGTCAAACCAGGCTCTTGGAGATTGTTTAAGTCCATACAAAGCCTTCTCTAATCTGCAAACTTTTGACCCAAACTTATTTTTAAACCCAGGAGGAGGTTCCATGTACACTTCTTCTTCAAGTTTCCCATTTAAAAAAGCATTCTTCACATCCACTTGTTGTAATGGTCAGTCTAAATTGGCAGCAAGAGATAAAAGAATTCTTACAGTGTTTAACTTTGCAAATGGTGCAAAGGTTTCTGTGTAGTCAATTCCATAGGTCTGTGTGTAACCCTTGACAACTAGTCTTGCCTTATACCTCTCCAAACTTCCATCTGCCTTAAACTTGGGAGTGAAAATCCACCTGCAACCAACTGTAGGTTTATTTTTAGGTAACTCTACAAGCTTCCATGTCTGATTCTTTTCAAGAGTCTCCATCTCCTCCAAAACAACTTTCTTCCACTCAGGTTTAGATAGAGCATCTTGTATGGTTGAGGGAATAGAAATAGAAGAAATATTGGAAGTAAAGGCTGCAAAAGTTGGGGTTAATTTAGAATAAGAAACATAGTTTGAGATGGGGTATTTAACACATGTTCTTCTTTCTTTTCCGAGAGCAATTGAAAGGTCAAGGTTGCTAGGAGTATTACCTTTTTCACTTCCTCGTATCGAGTCAGAATCATGGACAGTTGTAGGTTCTTGGACTTCCTCTATTCTTTGATTTCTAACCCTTCTCTCATAAACTTTGTCAAAGAACTGACTTGTCTGTTGATCCTTTTCAATTGGTTCAGTTGTATTTACTTCATTATTTTTCATTTCTTGATCATTTTCAGTTGTACTGTTATTTCTAAACGTATGATCATCCAGATTAATATCAAGAAAATTAAGGTTTTCATGAATATGTGGCACTATTGGAACGTCTTCACTTAATTTCTCCCCCTGAAGATGAGAATCAAAAAAAGGTTGTTCTTCCACAAAGAAGGTATCCATTGTAACAACCATTGTTTTGGTTGTAGGATCAAAACATTTATACCCTTTTTTAGTGGCAGAAACACATAGAAAAACACATTTTTTCCTCTAGGATCTAACTTACTGGCAGATCTATAAGGATTTTGTATAAACACTGTGCAACCAAAAAATTTTAAAGGAAAGGTGTTTACCAATCTATTTGTAGGAAAGAAGTGTTGTAGTGAACTGATAGGACTTTTAAATCCTAAAGTTTTGGATGGCATGCGATTAATTAAATACGTAGCATGTAACACAGCCTCTCCCCACAAATATTTTGGTATGTTTGTTGAAAACATGATTGCACGAGTCACTTCAAGCAAATGCCTATTTTTCCTTTCTGCAATTCCATTTTGAGTTGGTGTATTGACACAAGAGCTTTGATGGATAATGCCTTTTTGAGTAAAAAAATTGTTCAAAGTTTGAGAAAAATATTCACGGCCATTATCACTTCTTACCATTTTAATTTTGGTATTGAATTGAGTTTGGACACTATGGGTCATCCGGAAACAGTCTCTCTGTGCTTTAGTACAGGGGTAAGACTGCGTACATCCGACCCCCCCTTACCCCACCGTAGGTGGGAGCCTTTGCGGCACTGGGGTAAATGAAAATGAAATTGAGTTTGGACCATAGCATAAAATTCCCTAAATATTTTCTCAACTTCAGATTTTTCTTTGATTAAAAATACCCATGTGACTCGTGTATGATCATCAATAATAGTTACAAACCATCTCTTTCCCTTTAAAGTTGGTATTCTAGATGGACCCCAAATGTCACTATGTACCAAGGTAAAAGGACTAGTAAGTTTATAACTTTGGGGTAGATAAGTGTTTCTGTGATGTTTTGCAAGTGCACACATATCACAATTAAACAAAGAAGCATCTTTATTCAGAAATAATTGAGGAAACATCCTTTTTAAATAATAGAAGCTAGGGTGTCCTAGTTTATAATGAAGTAAATACAAATCTTTATTGTTTGAAAAAGAAACAGTTTGAAAACAAGCATTTCTTGGACCTCTTTTATTTGATTGAGTTTCTCCATCAAAGATATAGAGTCCATCCTCCTTAGCACTGCCAATCATCTTCCCCGATGCCAGGTCCTGAAAAATGCAATAAGAAGGATAAAAAATAACACAACAGTGTAGATCTTTAGTTATTTGACTAACTGAAGCAAGATTGCAGGATAGATTAGGGACATGAAGGACTTTGGATAGATTCAGGGATGAGGAAATACTAATATTTCCCATCCCTGCAATGGCTGATAAAGAACCATCTGCAACCTTAACCTTTTTATCTCCTGCACTAGGTTTGTATGATGAAAAAAGATTTGAAATAGAGGTCATGTGGTCAGTAGCCCCTGAGTCAATAACCTAGGAATTTTTAGATTTCCCAGAACAAAAAATTGATGAATAGGTACCATTTTGGGCATAAGAACAAAAGGAAGATTCTGGTTTGGATTCTTTCTCGGAATTTTGGGTTTTCTGGGAATGTAGGAGGGTAAGAAGTTGCTCTATCTGCTCCTGAGTGAATGAAGGTTGATTGAACTTGACGTGTGGTTCTTGTTGAGTCTCAGTCACAGTTGTTTGTAGGGCCTTCTCACTTTTTTTCTTTCTTGCTCGTGGTGGTTTGCCATGAATTTTCCAACAAGTCTCCCTAGTGTGCCATAATTTCTTGAAGTGATCACACCAGGGTTTTTTCTTGTCATCACTCCTAGCCAGTAGCCACCATTGCTGAAGAGTCCCCAGATTCCTCATTATGTACTGGAGTGTTGTACATAACTTTCTTCCTACTGTCTTCCAACCTGATTTCATAAAATACCTCCCTGATGGAGGGTAGAGGTTTTTTTCCAAGTATTCTTCCCTTAACTTCATCTAGGTCTCTATTAATTCTCGCTAGGAACATATAGACCCTATCATTTTCCTCCCTTTTTTGTATCTTGCTAGATCCTTGGCACTCTCCCACTTCTCATCATCATAGCATTGATCCAACTCTTGCCATAGGGATACCATCTCATTATAGTAAGAGATGACATCTCTATTTCCTTGTTTGGACTGCCACAACTTGGTTTTTAATTCAAAAATCTGAGAAGAATTCTCAAGATCTGAGTAAGTTCCCTTAATTGAATCTCATACCTCCTTTGCAGTTTTCATGAACATGTGAGGTTTGGCAATTGATGCATCCATTGAACTGAGAAACCAGGCTATCACCAAGGAATTTTCTGACCTCCAGATATTGTAGCCATCATCACCAGTTTGTTTCTCCTTTATTTCACCAGTTATGTACCCTAGTTTGCCCCTTCCATCAATTGCGAGCTTGACAGACTGTGACCATTCGATATAATTTGTGCCATTCAATCTATGTCCAGTAATGAGCATAGATGAATGAACTGAGGTCGGGTAGTTTGTCATGAAGCTATTTTGGGAGTTAGGGTTATGGGTTTGTGAGTGGGGAGAAGAGTCAGAGTGCTCGGTTTCCACCATTGTGGTGTTTAAACGGCCTGCTCTGATACCATGTAAGCTTTAGGAATAAAACTTCCTTGATTGAATAAGCGAAACGGCAGGGTATAAATACACTTTGTACAGATAACTAGCTAGTACATATCCTAAAAAAATAGGATCTTGATGACTACAAAGCTTATCTACAACTAATTGCATCTATACTAGTCTATCCGACTACATATGTACATCAATTTAATCAGAAAAAATAATGTAACATTTTCTACAGAACGAAACTGGAGTACTTTTGAAAATATAAGTTCATGAAACTGTCTATCATATTTAGTTTTACGCTATCAATACTTCATTTTTCATCTACTTATTTTAGGTTCAAAGCAAGATCAACGTCTTCAAAAAAATGAATGATTTGGTACACATTCGGCAGAATCAACGTCTTAAAGATCAAGCTTTCAAAAAAATGAAAATATGTTTGGATGACATTGACGATTGCTATGAATGGATTGGTGAAGCTGCCGACCAAATGAAATGGAAAATTGGGATGTAGTCAGTAGTGGAAGAAGTTGTTGGTGTTAATGAAGCAAATCACAACACAAGAACAACAACATCAAGGGCATCAACACTTCAGCTGCACGAGGAAGAGGAGACGGAGGAGACCGAGGAGGCGGAGGAAACGGACGAGGTTGCAGGTCCCTCTGATGATGATATGAATGAGGATGGTGTGCCATTGCTATCAGATTCAGACCAAGGTGATGAGGAGTGCGATGATTGATGATGATTATGCCATAATCATCAAACAAAAACAAGCTAACAAGCCTAAATCCTAACATATTTTGCAAGACATGAAACTTTTTTTGAATATTATGTTTTTGGAAGTACTTTAAACTATTTTAACTTCACGTGTTTTGGTTAGAATGTTGTTATTCAACTTTTTTATCATGTTGTGGTGGTTGGGTTGATGAATTATAGTGTCTATCATTCCTTTTGAAGATTTTTTTGTCACGTGGCGACGCCATATTTGCGCCATTGCCATCGCCTTGTAGATTCCAGTCTTCAAAAAAAATGTTAAATCTGTGTAAGCTGTTTCATCTAGTTAAACAGGTCCAGCAAAAGAAGGGTGTTTTCCTAACCATACACCTTTAAGCAAAACAGAAGCTGTAAAAGCATTCCTTACAACAGTGTCTATTAGTATTGTCCAAATTATCAAGTGAGGTATGGTAAATGTTTCACCAGTTAATTATGCCTAAATATCAATATTATATCTACTTTCATGCCGGAATAGTTTTGTTTTGTGTATTATGTATGAAGTAGACAATTACTTGCAGATAATGACCTATTGGAAATGGCAAGTCAACAAACCTGGTTTTCCAAGCGTATATTTATAGCCTGAATTTTGGATATGCAGCCTTCAGCCCCATCCTGGACAATAGCTTCAACCTAAAGACAGCCATCAAATTAAAGGAAACCAACAAAGCACATGAAACAACTCAAATTTTGTGAAAAATGTAGATGAAGTGGCACAGTAACATTTGAATGAACAATTGTAAATACAGAGAACTGAAAGTAATCCTATTAACTAAATCATTTACCAAGAACTCCCATGTAACCTTATCATGAGATCAATCCCCTTTGAGCAATTAACCTCATGATCACATTGTTATATTTTTGGGAATAGGGTATGAATTGAGATGAACTACTCCCTCTATCCCCATCCCCTATCACACACACCTATCACTTGGCTGTAATGCTAACAAATAAAAAAAGTAACTAAAAAAAGAAAAAAGGAAGAGAAGAGCAATGAAGGTAAGTACAATGGGGGATACCATGGCCTTATAGAAAGCAATTTGGGGAGTAGAATATTTAGTCCCCAGCTTTGACTGTTCGTCAGAAACATTATTGACGACTCCATAATATACACTTCCATCATACTGATTCCTACAAGCCCTCAGTTCAAATTGGACATATGCCAGTTCTGCATTTATCTTCCTTAGAAAATCATTAAATAGCTGATTATGTGTACCTAAAATACACAAAATCATAGAATGAAATTACAAACGATAATTGAATGCAATTCCAAAATCGCATTAACCATATTCACTAATGAAATTATCTACGATTGCAGCCATATTTCTTTAAATATCATAAAAAAGGTTACACTTTTTACATGGGAACATAGAACTTGAATATGTTTACATGAACTCAGTGAAAAAGAGGAACAATTTTGGAGCAGTAAGCAGTTAATTGAGTTCAATCCAAGGAAATAGAACGATAATTTGGAAAATTATAAACACCTGGAGACTTTTCAGTGACGGTATAGAAGATGGATTTGAAATCCGCTTCCGGGAGAGGGCCGCGAGACAGCAGAGATTGGATGAGGGTGTGGTGTCTCCAGCTCAGCGCAGGCATTTTACCGGCGAGATAGCGAAAGGGGGAGAGGGCGGGCAATGAAAAACAGGGGCAAGATTGCATTCGAAAGATCGTGAAAAATAAAAAATGTTGATATAAATTTTATAAAAATCGGATCAAAAATAAAAAAGTTATTACTATTTTTTAAAAACAAAAAGAAAAAAAATATATAAATCCGTATACCGGTCGTACGGTATAGGCACTGAAAAACAGGAGGGAGAGTTTATGGTTACATAACCATAGAGGGCAGAAAAGTGAGACAAATTTTGGGCAGAAAAGCCTAGGAAAGAAAGTTGATGGGCACGTTTTATGGTGAGAAAAGATATTTTTCACGGCTTTTTAGTATTTTTCCATTTTTCCATTTTTTACCCATTTTTCCATTTTTGATTGTGCTTTTATTATTATCTCGTACCATATTTGTTAATATTTGTGTGGGCCTAATTCATTCTTACTTTATTTTCACTTTATTAACTAATTACCAATCACATAATTCTACTTTTCTTAAAAACCACACTACTGTCTACTCCCTTCTGTACCAATATTAGGGGGACGGAGGGAGTATTATCTTTTAGTGAATGAAAAGATGTTAAAAGAAAAAGTTGATAGTTGTTTGGTAAAAAACTGACAGTTTGATTTAGTTATGTTTGGTATACAAGCTGTTAGGAATAATTAATACTAAAAGTCATGAACTTTTCTCGGATGCTACTCCATGTAACATCTCAAAAAAGTTTTTTTATTTTTTGAAAAGCTCTTAAAAGTTGTCATGCCAAACATACAACTAGAAACCTTTAGAGACTTTTAGAGACTTTTTAAACAGTACAAAAGCTAGAAGGTATAGACTTATATGTCTACCAAACATGCAGTATTATGCATTCACAATGACTTTCAACTTATCCACTATTCATATTTAACTTAAGTCTGTTAACTAATTATGTCATTTTTCGTATATTTTAACCATCAGGAACATTAAAAATGATCATATATGGACAAAAACACTAGCCATGTCTCAAAAATTGACAAAACATGGACTGACACTAACCGCAATTTATACTGTGGGATCGGCCCACCATGAACATGGTGTGTCGATCGTAAAACGACGTTGTTCTGTTTATTAAAAAATTAAGTTCAAGCTTGGCATTAACCGACTGAAAGTTGAGTTTCATTTTCCGTAGCTAACATTAACGGATTTCTCTCTTTGCTCTTCCATCTCTTCAACTCGTCTCTAAGCTTCTTCAATGAAATTTTCTGTCGATGATTCAGTTCTTTTGAATTTGTCGATTGTATTCCGATATACTTTTCCTTCTGATATACTCCCTCCGTCCCTCATTGTTTGTCCTAGTTTGACTTCACAAGTTTTAAGGAAATGAGTTTGACTTTACACTGTAGCGACACTGTTTGACACTGTAGTGACACTGTTTGGCACTGTTTTGACTGTTTGATATAGTTTTGTTTACCAAATAAGGAAGTTTAAAAGTAGGACAAACATTTTGGGACATCCGTTTTGGTAAAGTAAGACAAACATTTAGGGACGGAGGTAGTACATGATAACATTATTCATTCAACTGGTGACAATAATTTCGAAATTGATCAACTTGTTAATGTTGAATTTATCGGTATGTATTAATGTTTTCTGTTATAGAATTTTGTTTATCTGTGTGTGCAGTATTGTGTAATATCTTTTGTTCTCTGTTTTATAAGATTGCTTGAGAATTTGGCTTATGGTAATCATATTTGTTGAATTTTGTTGTTTTACGTTCAGGAGAAGAAGATGTTGGTTCAAGGGCTTCTAAATTGTTATGTCTTCTTAGCAGAGGACAGAGGTGCATAGTCTGTCATGTGAATTTATTTCAATGTTATGTAACTTGAGTTTATTTTGTTTGTAACCTGCGTTCAATAGTATGTAACTCATGTTCAATTGTATGTACATTTTGTTCAATGAAATGTAACTTCAGTTCAATTGTATGTAACTCCGATTTAATTATATGTAACTTGGCTTCAATTTATGTAGTTGTTGTTTGTTTTCATTTATACGCTTTGTAAATTGTCAGATTCATTGGAAACTGTTGACCATGCAACTGAGAGTAAAACACTTGTTGGCTTAGTGAGTGTGAACATGATGCTTATAATCTTTACAACAATCATGCTTTTGAAAGTGGATCTGGTATTCGTAGATACAAACAGAGATTTAGGAGTGGCAATGTAAGTTTGATTATGAAGTCTTACTGTTGTTGGAAATAAGGGAGAAAACTACAAAAGAGTACTGAAAACAAAATGTATACCAAGTTAGATTAGCGTTCTGGTTGTAAAGTCAAGTTACAATTTTATATTAGTATTGATGGTGAATGGGCTGTTTCAAAGCATATTATTGATCACAATCATGCTTTTTATCCAATTGGTCAAAGACACCTTCTAAAATCACATAGAGGTGTTGATTGTGAGTATCTTGAGTGTATTATATTGATGAAGGAGAGTGGGACAAAGGTTTCAGATATTCAGAAGATGCTTCAAAAACAGGTTGGTGGTGTTAGTGCTATTGGATTCACCAAACATGATGCTTACAACGTTCTAGAATCTAAAAGGAGTAAAACGTTTGATGGTACATATTCAAACACTTTGATTGGTATATTGAAGAAAATGGCTAAAGTGGAATCTGACTTTTTCTTTGAATTTGAGTTGGATGACGGTATACTGAGTTGTTTTTTCTGGAGAGATGGTCAAATGAGATCCGATTATGAGAGGTTTGGAGATTTCGTTGTGCATGATACAACTTACAAAACTAACAAGTATGATATGATCTGTGGTCCGTTTGCTGGTACGAATCATCACTGTAAAAACATAATGTTTGGTTGTGGGTTTATGCTTAATGAAAAGGTGGACATGGGTGGTAAAAACAAGACTAGTCTTGTGTTTGATTATTTCAAACTTTTCTGAAATCTTTGGGTGGTAAACACCCCATCAGTTTAGACCAGTCATTTTCCATGGCATCAGCTATAAAATCTGTGTTTCCTGAGGCAAAACATAGACTGTGCACATGACATATAGATGAGAATTCAAAGAAACACATCATGCATCTACGCAAGAAGATAAATTTTGTCCCTCTATTTGATTATGTTGTTAAACGATGTGACACTGTTGCAAAGTTTGATTTCTACTGGACTGAGTTAGTTATTTGTTTTCTGATGTAACTTCCTAATTATTGTATGTAAATTCTTAAATATTTGGTATAACGTGTATGCGTTTTATATGTAACCTTTTCTTTCTTTTAAAACATGTTTGAGATTTAACAGAGTTTATGAATGCAGTGACAACCCATGGTTGAAGATGTTGTACAGTCATAGAGAAATTTGGTGCCCTACTTTTTTAAATGATTACTTCTCTGATGTCGTTCTATCCTCCCAAAGAAGTGAATCTACAAATAGATCTATATCAAGAAGACTTTCAAAAACTGCAACATTGTGTGTTTTTTACAAAATGTTTTGTGATGTTGATGAATGGAGGTTAGAGGAAAACAGTCAAGAATTCAGATGTTCAGAAGGCACGTGTTGAGACGGTACTGTTGCAAGACAGTGTGTTGTCTCATGCTAGAGTTGTGTATACCCTGGAAATGTCCAAATTGTTCCAGGAACAATATTTGAAGGGTATGTCACATTTTTATAAATTAATCTCATAGAATTGTCATGCTTATTGTATATCATATTTGGTTGAATGGGGTAGACTTGATTGGACACACTCTTGCTTTTAATGGAAATGCCAACACAATGACATGCATTTGTAAGATGTTTTTAGAAGTTGGCATTTTGTGTAGACACATTTTGCGTATATATAAAGTTCATTTTGTGAAATATATTCCCCAAGTTTATATACTGTCTAGATGGACAAAGGCTGTTATTCTGCCACATGTTAGTCTTTCTATTGCATAAGGAACATATATTATGTTTGGGAAAATATTGGAACATTCTGTTTGGAGAGTGCAAATGACTAGGAAATTTAATACAATATCGGCTGCAAGTGATGGTCTACCTGAAGCTAGGCAAGTATGTGAGCAAGGATATGAGTCTATCAGACAGTTTTTAGATGTTCAAAAAAATGTTTCTAGTGTTGATGATTCTGCATGTGGTCCAAGGACAATATTAGATCCTCTTCGTTCTCGTCCTAACGGTTAGCGAAATACGCGAAAGAGAATCATTGTTGAAAAGTAGTGCAAAATAGTTAAAGCTCGTCATTCCAAATCCCAAAACATGGTGAGTACTTCAAAATCAGTTCCCAATCCCTTGTACATGTATTTTTTATTTTTTATTTTATATTTAATGCCCAATTTGATCATTACTTTTTCTTTTGCTTTCATTCTATGACACTACTTTTTCTTTCGCTTTCATTCCAGGACACCGTTAATGCCCAATCTGATCATTACTTTGTTTCTTTCCGTAACGTTTTATTTTTTCCAGAACCAGAACTGTTCGGAACCAGAAGACCATGGGGGTTTTCTGTTGACTTCAGCACCAGAAGACCATGAGTGTGTTCTGTTGGCTTCCGAACAGAAGACCATGAGGTCTTCTGGACTCTGGTGGCTTCCGGACATAAACCCACGGAGCATTTCTGGTCGCGCACCTGAGCGGCTACAACAATAAATGTCCAATGTTCTTATCTTTTAATGCAGCGTTAAATGGATAGTTCATGGACGATTCAATGCCCAACGGGATGGTCATTGATGCCCAACATTCATGTCCCATAACTCCCCATTAACACACAACAAATCCTCCTATAAATAGCTTGCAGGTGCTTTGCAACAACACATGCAATCACAAGCAATCATACACAGTTAGCACGTATTTTGGAGCTCTGAGACACCTTCAGCTTTCCCGAAACTTTCCTAAGTGCTCTAGCTTGGTTCCGTTCGCCGGAACTTTCGTTTGTGTGCTCAAACGATCATTCGTTAGTCACCGTATCCTGAAAAACGGTCGTTGCACACCCAACAATACATGACACAAATATTGTGACGAATACGTTTTAAGGACATCGTGCGTAGCACGATGTCTGGCTAATTTCTGCTCCATCTATTTTCTGTTTTCCTTTAACTATTTTATTTATTAATTAATTTTATTTAATTAATATTTCTTTGTTTTTTCGAGGCACACCCAACAATATATGACACAAATATTTCATATGTAAAATCTTAAACGATGTAATTAAAAACATAACAAAATTATAATTAATTAAAATTGTTGGGGTATATGGTCCAACACAGGGCAATTAATCCCACATACCCCTAGTGGGTCCACAGGAACAACAACTTGATAAGGGAACCTAGGCCTCGGCGGCACTAGTTGAGCGGCATGGGTCGAGCGGGACCACCGTATACTTGAAGAATCACCATTGATCCAAAAAGGTGAAATCTCCCACCCCAGGAGCCCCCCACTCTGACCCGACAGGATTGTGGGGATGTTGGTCACGATGACTCAGTCAGCAGAGTGGCAGTAGGCCCATATACCCGTGCGCACCAGTGGCCCAACCTTATTTCAGGTTTCGTGACCTCCACCCGATCGTTGCGGGGATTCGAATCTTGGTCTATTGATCCAAATCTCCCACCACTCGATCAACTGAGCTACCCGTGCTGGTTCCTTGAAGATTCACCATATTGCTATCAATGGACACCTAGCTCACGTCCCCAAAAGAATTAGTCGAAAGCGCATTAAGTGCACAAGACATGGAAGATTTAAGGTTGGAGGTTGGTCACTCATGGCTCGCGACGTCACCACCACCTTGTAGTATAAATACTTGTATTCATTTTATTGTAAAAGGATGACAAACTTGCATTAAATAGCTTATTCTTCTTTCTAGTTCTTCTGTAATCTCTCGGTGTAGAACATGGACTCAAGGGTCGGGCACGGTAAAGGTGTGTGGTGCTCGTTTGAAGTCCAACAATAGAACGTGGCCCGCTTTACCTCTTATCTTTCTTGTTATTGCTCTTGTTTTTTCATATTGCCTTAAACAAACACACGTAAACAACCCAAAAGATCTTACGAAAGCACCAGAGAACGTGTTTGGCATTTGAGCACTTGGGGTGCGGTAACTTAACTTCAACAAAAATATTTTTGATATTTTATATGGGATTTTAGTTTCATGTGAAAGATCATAAAAATTTAGTTTTTTGATACATTCGTTGTACAAAACCCACAAGTGAAAAAGTTTTAACAATTTGTAATAAAAAAGAAGTGGCAAGCCACATGGTAGCTGGTGGATAAGTGTACCCAGGGGGTATCTATCCGAGGGGTTATTGCGGGGAGAAAGTAGAGAGAAGTTAGAGCAAAAGTAAGAGAGAGAATATGTATTGCTGAGAAAGTGTTGAGCGTATTGAGCATGGATTACAAATGGGGAAAGAGGGTTCTATTTATAGTAGCAATAAATGCTAGATAGAGACACGTGTCATCATTTTGGCAGTCGAGGAGTCACCTCAACGGGGTGGCACTGGCACTCGCATGTGGCCGCATTAAATGAGGTGGTTGGATGTGACGTTTGTACTCGGTACGTTGATCCAGCGCATGTGGGCGGGAGATTCTGTCGAGGAGAAGCCTTCGGCCGTAGATGATTAGCCGAAGGCTCTTCATCCCGGGGGCCTCTAGGTGCTGAGGGCTCTAGGTGCCGATGGCTACTGTTTTCGTCGCTTTCTCCCAGACACTTTGAGTGCTTAAAAGAAGCTGTACTGTAAGCTTATGGGCCTTCGGCCAGGGGGCCGAAGGCATCCCAGTGTTCGTCGTGGGCTGTTTAGCACTTGGGGCGCTGTGATTTGGGCATGTTGTGCTTCCTGGACCTATTGGGCCTTCGCTATAGTAGTGGGAGTCTAAGGACCGGGGGTTCCTGGGCCATATACTCCATCAGTAGCCGTGGAGGAGTAGCTTTGATGTTAACCCCCTCAGGCGAGGGTCAACAAAATCGAACTCGGTGGGAGAGGTGTTAGTCACAAAAGTCAAGTGTACTCTAGAGGGTAAAGTTATTTTTCTTGATTTGGAGAGGTAAAAATTGCCTTAGTGAAAGACATTGTTTTATTAAAACTGACACATGTATTATATATGACATCAGATAAAGAAGTAATTTTGACTAGGAATTTTCCTTGGATACATAGTATAATTAAATTGAAACTTATTTCAAGAAAAATGATTACTTTTACATATGTATAAAAATGTGGCTCACAAATTATTAAATTTGAAAAAAATATGATGTCATAGATAGATTTTTATGTCACGTCATGTTTTTATGTCACTGTCAACAATGTCTAATGTGATTATCATCACTACAGATGTCACTACCGCCATTAAACATGTCATTGTGACCCTTGAAATTTTTCAACAACTTTAACAAATAAAAAAACATCAAAATTCTCCGATGACTTTTGCAACGATGGTTTTCCGATATAGGGGCAGGTGTGAGTGGGGGTGGGCAAAGATTGGATTAAAATTACGATAAAAGAAAATTGGATTAACTAAACAAAATGTTAGTATGTTTTAGGAAAAACTAAAAGTAGTCTCCTTTTTGTATTTCAAAAGGCTAGAGGTAATATTTATGTCCTTTTTGTTTTTGAACATTTATATTTGATGAATATATTTTATAAGCAATTGGTTGAAACTTTCAAGATATTTGGGTATTTGTATGGATAGGGCACAATAACATTGATAACTAAAATGAAATTTTGGGAAGATGGTGAAGATTAACAATAGAGAAAGATAAAGCAATTATTTATCCTTCAACCCTCCAAAACACCCCCAAACACGGCAAAACATCCCCCAAATTAGACCCCTGACGTTGTGTTGTGATGGGAATGTGAAGAAATGTTAATGATTACGTGGAGAAACAAGTAAGAAACAGGTTAATGTTAGAAATGGGGAGTTGGGAAACTGTTTTAGAAAATCTGGCGGATTTCTCAGAGTATCGTGTGATCACTTTCCGAATCTAATATTTCGACCCTATGCCTGGGTTACACGAAATTTAGATTATGGGGATAATCACTTTGAGAGACAGTCTAAAACTGAGGCACCAATATATAGACCACGAACTAGCAGTTTTAGTAGAACTCGAATTCTTCTGATTACCAAAGAGATAAGGCCAATCGGTTAGAGTTTTACTCTAACAGAAAGTCATTCTATTAAATAATTAATATGGACATGTTTATCCGAAAATAAATTTCCATATTTATTTCTTTAATAAAATAAAATTTTGGTCCGGGGCGCTGCCCCGAACCCCGCCCCGAACCCCGCCAGGGGCGCTGCCCCTTGGACCCCGCAAGGGGGCGCAGCCCCCTTGACCCCCGCCATTTAATCGAACCAAGTTTAAATTTAATTTCGTACAAGTGTGCGCTCCGCACCTCCTAACTTGTCTAAAATTAAACTTGAACTCCATTGGTAATCTGTAAATTCCATTACACTAAAATGAACCTGGTGATACTAAAATCACCAACAGTTAATTGCCCTGACTTTTATTTTAATTTTATTCTCAATATTTGACTTATAAATAGATTCTGTGTTCAGGGAAAATTGAAGAGATCATAAGCTATATGGAAGTACACAAAAGGGGTTTGACCACTCTTTGAAACTCATTATTTTCTATGTGTATCCAAAAGTCTCAATCCAAATGGTAGAAACATAACTAGCGAGAAGTGAATATCGGCATAGAAAACGAAAATGTATGGAGTTCAAATGAGGGATTAAGGATGGAAAAATAGTAACACGGGAAACAAGAGATTGAGATGAAATGAAAATGAGGGATTTGAGTTCAAATGTATGGAGTATAGGGCCGGTCCTAGGGGGTGCAACAGGGGCGACCGCCCTAGGCCCAAGAAAATAGGAAGAAAAATATGCCCAAAAATATTTCTTTATATAGTGTGAGTAGGCTTCTTTTTAAAATTTTTAAACTCATTTAATTAGGCTCAATGTTTAATTTTTAAAATAAATGTAAAGAGGCACATCTGTCTTTATTGTCTTCACATATTTATGCTTTATAATCCTTTTAATCACAATATTACCAAGTTATGTTAAGCCTCCCAATTCCAAAACTCCAATTGGTAAAACACATCCAAATTGATTTGTTGTTTCCAAATTCCAAGATCAACAACAGTAAAGAATGCTGCAAAGCGGTGAGTGCCTCAACGATTTGTTAAAAAGCCAATCAATCGAGGAGACCAAATGACGATCGATGACCAAAACACTTTTTCTTTCAAGGCTTCAAACAATCCAATAGTGACCAATAAACTATTCTTGATAAAATGGGTGAATCAGGTTGGGATAAAGAGAGAAAGAGGAGAAGATTAGAAACAGAAAGATAAAGTCAGAAGGGGTCCATGGAAAAATTTGCTTTTGTTAAGCAATTGTATCTTGAAAATTTCGTGAGAAACGTTTTTAAGTAATGTTTTTCAAAGTTGAAGATTCTGATAAATTATATGCGATCGGCTTTGTCTCAAGAAAGACTTAATGGGTTAGCAATTTTAAGTATTGAGCATGATATATTGAAAAATGTTGATTATGAAGTAATTATTGACGATTTTGTTGCACAATGTTCAAAGATTTTTCAGTAATGTTTTTCTTTTATGTGATACTTGCGTTGTTACTTTTCACCAAATATGTATTTTAAATGACAACAATAAAATAAGTTTCATTTTTATTTTATGACCTTTATTGGATAATTTTATTATAATCATTACTTTAAATAAGTATAGTTTATTGTTTGTCTTGAATATGAGCCTAAAATATTATCTCGCTCATAAGCCCGAAAATAGACAGGACCTGCCGTGATAGAGTATATCTTAAATAACAATATCAGGGAGATAAGCCTATGCTCTTTCGTCTAAAACAATTTGTATTTGAGAACGCTAAGAAAAGACACATTTGTGAAGTGTCAATGAGGGAAATCATAAGCATAACAACGATACTTTAGATGAAGATGATGAGGACAAGATGGTCATGTTTAGTAGATATAAGAATTTTATCAAACGAGACAAACTAAATTAAAAAAGTAAACTTTAACAAGGATAGAAAAGGGAGTTTTCCTTAAATATTGCGTAGTACTAATAAAAATGTGACTTAATAACTATTAATCACTATGATTGTGTTCAAAGTTAACATCATAGTAACATACATTTAGTTACTATGATGTAAATTTTGAGTATAATTATAGTCACTAATTGTTACTAAGTAATTTTTTGTAAATCACATTTTTAAGAGTAATATTTATGTAATTATTTCTCAGAATTATCATCTTGCCATGAATGAGAGTTACTCAAACGTTTCAAATGTGAATGTCCTTAAATGAAGAGAATGGAAGAAAATGAGAAAAGAAAGATAAAAGTTTTCATGTGACATAAGATGATCATAATTGCGACGATGAGCAAAGCGGGAGTGACACTAATGATATCAAATTAAATGTAACATTAATTAACACAATTTTGGTCTAAATACATTTAAATCTCAAATATAATACATAAATTACTAAATTAAATGTTTTTGAGTATTAAATAAAAAACTATGAGGCTTTTTCTTGGAATATTACCAAATTGAAGTTAATTTCCCAAAATATGACATTTTTTTACAAAAAGACAAAAATGTGATTAAGAAGGTCACATATTTGAAAACATGATGTCACCGCCACTTTATGTCACTGTCAGATTCTTATGTCACTATTATATGTCACTGTCAGATTTTTATGTCACTTTTGAATGTCAATATTAATTTTTTATGACACTTTTGAATGTCACTTTTATTACGAAACATGTTACTATGATTGATGAAAATTTTTTCGGCAAATTTTTTCCGATAAAACAGTGATGTATGATGGTATCCACCAAACAGAGATATACTGAACAGAACCCAGGCGCTCAGGAGCTGGTTTCAAAATCAGGCGCTGGTTTCAAAATCAGGCGGTGATTTCAAAATATTAAGGGATGATGAGTAGACTTCTTTCTGACCCAAGTCATCTGGCCGACGAGTGTTCCACCCGTTCGTGGTGGCACCTTTTAGATCCAACGCCCCCATCCGTCACCTCGCTCACTGCCATCTCCCCCTAGACAGCCCATTGACCCTGCCTCTCCCTATCCCCACGCGGCCACGCCCAAGCACCCAAAACCAAGCCTCAGCCCCCTGCCCTCAGCCACCAGTCTACCTGTGAGCCTTCACCCACATGCCCTGCAACTTCATCACCGCCGGTCAACACCAGCAGGCAGCGGCCACCAACATTCAGCCCCAGCCCCCAATTTTTACTCCCCAATCCTAGCTCTGACATCTAGCCCACCACCACAACCGTCGTAACCTAGCCGTCGTTCAACCCCAAGCCAACAACCCCCAGCTCGTAACCCTAATTTTTTTTGTCGCCACCGTCGTTTGCTAGCAATCGCCACCGCCAGAAGCATGACCACAAATATGGACCTTGGCCGCCACACCGTTCACCTCAGATTTGAAAAGAATGAATAAATAGAAGAAAAATAGAAGTGGGCGGCGACATGGAGACTGATAGGGGCGGCGACGTCGGTTGTTGGCAGGAGCGGCGACGTCGCATGCCTGTAGAGGCTGCTACTAGTAGGTGGAGCTGGTGGCGGTGCGATGGCCTACTGCGGAGGTGGTGAGATGGTTTCAAGGAAGATGGGCAATGGGAGGTTTCAAAGTTTTTCAGAACTCCGGGAGCTGGTGCGATGCTCGTTTGAGAAGACAGGAGGGGAGCCGTACATTGGAATACATGGTCACTTTTTTGAAAAAAAATAAAAATATGGGCTAAGAAGACAAAAAGACTGATGGCAACCGTCGACCTTCGAATCAGACTCAAAGTTAATCGGCTCGCAAAAGCAATATAACTCGATGATCCATTATTGGGCGCAACTGAGTCAAAGACGATAACTGCAAACCTCCAGCCTTCTAAATCCAAGCTCCAAGTCGTACAATGCAAAAAAAAAACAATAAACTGTAAGTACACAAAGTACTCAACACAATAAAAAACAAGCATAACAAAAAAAATCTGCTCCATCTTCTAGTAATAAGTTGCCAAACGCCATCTCGAGTCTACTACCTGAGATTGTTCTTTCGGCGGGCTTAAACGTCTGAGCCCGCCTCCTCCCCGTTTTTTGGCTTGTCAACAGTCATATTATCCATGCTTGCTCCCTGTTCCTATGCCTCCCAGATTCTTCTTTGCTTCTGCTCTGATGGGCACTAGTTGTTAGTGCCTAAGTATACATTTTTATTATTGTTTGTAATGTTTATTTACTAGTTTTGTGTAAGTTTATAGTTGCTAGTTTGCATTTGATTGTAATCGTATTTTTAGCATTTTATTATTTGTTGTAAGTTGTAGTTAGTTGAGCTATAAGTTTAGGATAGGTTTGGAAGCAAAAAGGATGAAGAAACCTGAGTTTTGTGCAAAACCCGGTCGGGTATGGACTTTACCCGGCCGGGTATGATGTGACAAAGGAAATTGCTACAAAATTAGCAAATACCCGGTCGGGTATTCCATATACCCGGTCGGGTATTCTGTGATTTCGGACCAAAGAACGTGCAGAAGACACAAAAACATGGGAAAATATTTGATTTGGTAAATACCCGGTCGGGTATGTCAAAATACCCGGCCGGGTATCCGGCATTAGGTGTTGAAAACACCTATAAATAGCCCCATTTTCCTTCACATTTCATAATCCCTTCTTCCATACTCTTTAGCTCAGTTTAGAATAGCATTTCTTTATATTTTTCTAGCTATGTTTAGCCTCCAAATGAGGAGCTAAACTTCCATTCTTGGTGTTGCTCTTGAAGCTTGTTGGTTATTAAAGTTGTGAGTTATTTTCTTAACTTCTTTCCTTGAATATTAATTAATAGTTCTTTCCTTAATACCATCTCTATATTAATGTTGGGGAGTGTTGCTAAGATGACAATTAGTTAACATCTCGACATTAGTTAGAATGGTATTTTCTTCCTCTATATTAATATCGGGGAGTGTTGCTAAGATGACAATTAGTTAACATCTTGATATTAATTATAGTAGGATTCATCTTCTTTAATAATATTCTTCCTTGAATATTAATTAATTCCTACTCTTATTTCATATTAATATTTTGAACATTACTTAAAGGATCAACTAGTTTTGTTTCATATATTAATTATTACTAGAAACGATCAACGAACCGATGGTTAATCGTTGATGATTTCACAAGTAAGTAACTTCGGTTTATTAATGCACGGTCGTGGTTAATAAACTTAAGAGGGATTAATTTTGTTGGTTAAACCGAAACCGCTTGTGTTGAGGTTATCAATCTCAATTGATTTCATCAAGGAGTTAGAAAGATTAAATGCTACTATTAAATCGGTATACGGCGTTGTTCTATATTTGATTAATAGTAAGGGTTATTAATGAACGGTCGTTGTTAATAACTACCCTCGATGAAGTGGATATACTCCCCGATTGAGTATTCGAGAGGGAATAAGTTATAGATATAACAATGATCGACTAAAATATATCAACAAGTGGAAAGTAGCAATGCCAAGTCCTTTTTATCTTTGAATTAAACACATATAGGTTGTTCATCTTAGTTCTTAATTAAATCAAATCCCTCAATCTAAATCCCCCCTTTTTATTCACTAAGTATCATAAAAAGAGAATTATTCCTTTCCCTGTGGATACGAACTCTACTACGCTATACTACGTATAAGTGTTTAGTATTGAATTTATTTTGACGCACCGTGACAAAGTGCTCGTCAAATTTGGCGCCGTTGCCGGGGAAAGGCAATTAATTTTTCCTTTTATTTTATTTCAAAGAAAAATCAAAAAAAAATTATATATAAAGATTTCTATTTTGGGTGAGCTTTGTTTGAGTATATGGTTAAACACCGATCTATAAACCAAATCACCTACCAAACAAAGCCCGAAACAGAACAAGCCTTCGAGAGGTTCAGGAATCTATTTCCGAATACTTCTTCGGAGGAATCATCAAGTGCTAGTTCTCATTCTAGCGAATCCGAAGAGTCCTTCCACATGGCTCTTGAAACAAGAACGTTGAGGGAGCTCACGGCTCCGAATCTAAATCAACAACCCTTATGTATCACTTTTCCCACTCTTGATACGGGGGTCACATTCGAGCTAAAATCTGGGCTCATTCATCTACTTCCCTCTTTCCATGGCCTACGAGGGGAAGATCCAAATAAACACTTGTCAGAGTTCCATATTGTGTGCACAAGCATGTGCCCCAATGGCGTGTCCGAGGAACAAATCAAGCTGAGAGCCTTCCCATTATCTCTCAAAGACACCGCCAAAGATTGGTTATTCTATCTTCCCTCGGGGAGCATCAATACATGGGCTCAAATGAAAAAGAGCTTCCTTGACAGGTACTATCCCGCATCTATCTCTTCAAGTCTCAAGAAGCAAATCAGCAACATTGAGCAAGCGGATAATGAGACCTTATATGAATATTGGGAGCGCTTTAAAAAATTATGTGCTAGTTGCCCATATCATGGGTATTCAGAACAAGATCTCATCCTCTACTTCTATGATGGACTTGTTGATCAAGATAGATGCGGCATGCGGAGGGGGTATTGTTAACAAAACCCCTTCTCAAGCAAGAGACCTCATTTCGGAGTTGGCCGAAAACTCGAGACATTACAACGGAAGGTCATCATCGAAACGAGTCATGGCAGCGGAATCCAACAACTCGTTGGAGAGTCAAGTAGCCGGCTTGACTTCTTTGGTTAAAGATTTCCTTTTAAATCCAAAAACCCAAGAAGTCAAGGTCTGTGGCATCTGTTCAACGCAAGGGCATCCCACAGATTCTTGCCCAACGCTACAAGAAGAGAACTCCGAGCAAGTCAATGCTTTGGGGTTCCAAGGTCAAAGGAGGTACGATCCTCAAGGCAATACTTACAACCCGGGATGGAGGGATCATCCGAATTTAAGGTACGGAAATTCTCAAACAAATCCTCCTCCTCAACAATACAAACCACAAGGCCAAACATCGAACTCGAGTATGTCCACCGAAGACATGATTCGAGCGTTGGCCGTCAATATGGGAACAATGCAGCAAAGCATGGGGCAATTCCAACAAACCATGATGCAATTCCAACATGAAACCAAGTCGAGCATTCAAAATTTGGAAACTCAAGTTAGCCAAATTTCAAATGCCGTATGTCGACTTGAAGCAAAAGATTCGGGTAGGCTCCCCTCCCAAACTGAGCAAAACCCAAGACAACATGTCAATGCAATCATGTTGAGGAACGGTAAAGAATTGCAACCACGGGAAGTTGAGGAGGAGAAGCAAGAGATTGATCTTGAAGAAGGCTTTCAACAAGAAGAGGAGAAGCCAACGAAGACTAAATTCCCTCCACTGTCATCATATGAACCACTCCCTCCATTCCCTGAGGCATTGAAAGACACGAGGAAGCTGAAGAATGATCGGGACATCTACGAAACATTCGTCAATTCTGAGGTAAACATCCCACTCTTCAAACTGATCAAAAGTGTTCCCCGTTATGCAAAGTTCTTAAAGGAACTATGCACAATGAAAAAGAAAAATAAACTGGAAGGGAAACAAAAAGTTGAAGTGAGTGAACGTGTCTCGGCCATTTTTAAAAAGAAACTCCCTGAGAAATGTAGCGATCCAGGCATGTTCACTATTCCTTGCAAAATAGGGGATACCTTATTTTCTAAGGCCTTGTTGGATTTAGGAGCATCAATAAATGTCATTCCTTATTCCTTATATAAATCCTTACAACTCGGCCCACTACATCAAACTGGTGTAGTGATTCAACTAGCGGATCGGTCTAATACTTACCCGAAGGGTGTAGTAGAAGATGTGCTAGTAGAAGTAGAAAATTTGATTTTCCCTGTTGATTTTTATGTTCTGGAAATGGAAGATGATAACCAAACCACGCCCATTCTTTTGGGAAGACCCTTCTTAAAAACCGCTAAAACAAAAATTGATGTGTCTAGTGGTTCATTAACAATAGAATTTGATGATCAAAAAGTAGAATTCAACATCTTTGATTCTACCGAAAGACAGATTAAAGATCAATCTCTTTGTTCTTTAAATGTTTTTGAACCACCGCCAACACTAAATATTTTTGTTACAGAGGAAACAAAAAAATTCTCAATTTTTAATAAAATAAGAATTGAGCCAAAAAAATCTATTTTGAAAAAAGAAGAATTTGAAAAGTCACCTCAGTGCGAGTTAAAACCACCGACACTTGAGGTGTTGACAAAGAAGAAAATTCGGCCTTACTGGAAAAGGTCGAAGAAAAAAGCTGAAATATGGCCAAACATGGCCTTTGAAAATGAAACGAGGGATGCTCACAATCCCACTTAAAACAGAACATAAAACTAAAATAACGTCGTGCCGCGACATTAAATCAAGCGCTTCTTGGGAGGCAACCCAAATTTTTATTTTAATTATTCCCATTTTCAGTTGTGTGTGTTAAATTAAGAATTTGTGTTTTTTTTTATTATTTTCAAAAAAAAAAATTGAGTAAAACCCGCCCGGGTATATCCCATACCCGGTCGGGTACCAGCACAAAAGGGGAATACCCGGGCAACACAGCCACCGGGCAAAAAACTGAAAAAATCAATAAAATAGCCTAATACCCGACCGGGTATCACGAAAACCCGGCCGGGTTTTTGGCCAAAACAGCCTAAAAACGTTCTGCCAAGCGAAAAACAACATACCCATTCGGGTATTACTAAAACCCGGCCGGGTAATCGAGATTTCAGTCCGTTTTGATCCTAAATCAGCCCACAAAACACCCATTTGCTTCCCTAATGTCCCAAACTCAAGCCCTCAACCTCCATTGACAATCATCCAAGCTTCAAACCACTCCAATCTCAACCAAAACATCCAAATTAACTCCACATTCTTCTTATCCACACCGTCCTCTCCGATCCCAAAACCTCAAAAAAAAAATGTCATTTCTTTTTCCCCTCACCCTACATTCCAAACCCACACACACAAAACCCATTAAATCCCCCAAATACCCTACAAACCGAATTCCCTAACCCCCCAAGCTCAAGTTTGGAATTCACAAAAAAATAAAAACGAGAAAAAAAAAGCACCAAAAAGAACACATGACTTCGACCACCAAGGGTACTTCTCCAACATGCCCAACCTAGTACAACACCCGACGTGGTATTATCCCTCATGTTAGGGCAATTTAGAGGTTTTAGCTCCGGTGAACATGGTCTTGGTGGCGATGGCGGTTATGGAGGGTACATCGACAATCATGGTTCCAAACACTAGGGACAGTGTTTCGAAAAAAAGTGTAGGGGAGGCACTCATTTGGTATGTACTCATTTTTTTTAACCTTGTAACTTGCATTATTTTTCATCAACAAAAAAAAAGTGCAAAAAAAAAAACAATAAAAGAAAAAAAGAATGCTAGTTAGGTTGAAAACCCAGAAAAAAATGGGCAATCTAAGCAAAAGTGGCTAAAATGAGTGAGTTGTGATAAATGAAAAAAAATAAAAAGAGAGGCTAGGATGAAAACCTGAAAAGGCTCCTAGGCAAAATGAGAGAATGAGAGAAAAATATCTATTTATGCAGAAGATAATAAAAAAAAAAGAAGAAAATGTTGGATGGTTGTTCTGCTACTTTTGTGGTTTTGAAAACTTCATGGGCAGGTTTTAATTTACTCGAGACGAGTAAAGGTTCAAGTGTGGGGGTGTTTGATGGGCACTAGTTGTTAGTGCCTAAGTATACATTTTTATTATTGTTTGTAATGTTTATTTACTAGTTTTGTGTAAGTTTATAGTTGCTAGTTTGCATTTGATTGTAATCGTATTTTTAGCATTTTATTATTTGTTGTAAGTTGTAGTTAGTTGAGCTATAAGTTTAGGATAGGTTTGGAAGCAAAAAGGATGAAGAAACCTGAGTTTTGTGCAAAACCCGGTCGGGTATGGACTTTACCCGGCCGGGTATGATGTGACAAAGGAAATTGCTACAAAATTAGCAAATACCCGGTCGGGTATTCCATATACCCGGTCGGGTATTCTGTGATTTCGGACCAAAGAACGTGCAGAAGACACAAAAACATGGGAAAATATTTGATTTGGTAAATACCCGGTCGGGTATGTCAAAATACCCGGCCGGGTATCCGGCATTAGGTGTTGAAAACACCTATAAATAGCCCCATTTTCCTTCACATTTCATAATCCCTTCTTCCATACTCTTTAGCTCAGTTTAGAATAGCATTTCTTTATATTTTTCTAGCTATGTTTAGCCTCCAAATGAGGAGCTAAACTTCCATTCTTGGTGTTGCTCTTGAAGCTTGTTGATTATTAAAGTTGTGAGTTATTTTCTTAACTTCTTTCCTTGAATATTAATTAATAGTTCTTTCCTTAATACCATCTCTATATTAATGTTGGGGAGTGTTGCTAAGATGACAATTAGTTAACATCTCGACATTAGTTAGAATGGTATTTTCTTCCTCTATATTAATATCGGGGAGTGTTGCTAAGATGACAATTAGTTAACATCTTGATATTAATTATAGTAGGATTCATCTTCTTTAATAATATTCTTCCTTGAATATTAATTAATTCCTACTCTTATTTCATATTAATATTTTGAACATTACTTAAAGGATCAACTAGTTTTGTTTCATATATTAATTATTACTAGAAACGATCAACGAACCGATGGTTAATCGTTGATGATTTCACAAGTAAGTAACTTCGGTTTATTAATGCACGGTCGTGGTTAATAAACTTAAGAGGGATTAATTTTGTTGGTTAAACCGAAACCGCTTGTGTTGAGGTTATCAATCTCAATTGATTTCATCAAGGAGTTAGAAAGATTAAATGCTACTATTAAATCGGTATACGGCGTTGTTCTATATTTGATTAATAGTAAGGGTTATTAATGAACGGTCGTTGTTAATAACTACCCTCGATGAAGTGGATATACTCCCCGATTGAGTATTCGAGAGGGAATAAGTTATAGATATAACAATGATCGACTAAAATATATCAACAAGTGGAAAGTAGCAATGCCAAGTCCTTTTTATCTTTGAATTAAACACATATAGGTTGTTCATCTTAGTTCTTAATTAAATCAAATCCCTCAATCTAAATCCCCCCTTTTTATTCACTAAGTATCATAAAAAGAGAATTATTCCTTTCCCTGTGGATACGAACTCTACTACGCTATACTACGTATAAGTGTTTAGTATTGAATTTATTTTGACGCACCGTGACAAAGTGCTCGTCAAATTTGGCGCCGTTGCCGGGGAAAGGCAATTAATTTTTCCTTTTATTTTATTTCAAAGAAAAATCAAAAAAAAATTATATATAAAGATTTCTATTTTGGGTGAGCTTTGTTTGAGTATATGGTTAAACACCGATCTATAAACCAAATCACCTACCAAACAAAGCCCGAAACAGAACAAGCCTTCGAGAGGTTCAGGAATCTATTTCCGAATACTTCTTCGGAGGAATCATCAAGTGCTAGTTCTCATTCTAGCGAATCCGAAGAGTCCTTCCACATGGCTCTTGAAACAAGAACGTTGAGGGAGCTCACGGCTCCGAATCTAAATCAACAACCCTTATGTATCACTTTTCCCACTCTTGATACGGGGGTCACATTCGAGCTAAAATCTGGGCTCATTCATCTACTTCCCTCTTTCCATGGCCTACGAGGGGAAGATCCAAATAAACACTTGTCAGAGTTCCATATTGTGTGCACAAGCATGTGCCCCAATGGCGTGTCCGAGGAACAAATCAAGCTGAGAGCCTTCCCATTATCTCTCAAAGACACCGCCAAAGATTGGTTATTCTATCTTCCCTCGGGGAGCATCAATACATGGGCTCAAATGAAAAAGAGCTTCCTTGACAGGTACTATCCCGCATCTATCTCTTCAAGTCTCAAGAAGCAAATCAGCAACATTGAGCAAGCGGATAATGAGACCTTATATGAATATTGGGAGCGCTTTAAAAAATTATGTGCTAGTTGCCCATATCATGGGTATTCAGAACAAGATCTCATCCTCTACTTCTATGATGGACTTGTTGATCAAGATAGATGCGGCATGCGGAGGGGGTATTGTTAACAAAACCCCTTCTCAAGCAAGAGACCTCATTTCGGAGTTGGCCGAAAACTCGAGACATTACAACGGAAGGTCATCATCGAAACGAGTCATGGCAGCGGAATCCAACAACTCGTTGGAGAGTCAAGTAGCCGGCTTGACTTCTTTGGTTAAAGATTTCCTTTTAAATCCAAAAACCCAAGAAGTCAAGGTCTGTGGCATCTGTTCAACGCAAGGGCATCCCACAGATTCTTGCCCAACGCTACAAGAAGAGAACTCCGAGCAAGTCAATGCTTTGGGGTTCCAAGGTCAAAGGAGGTACGATCCTCAAGGCAATACTTACAACCCGGGATGGAGGGATCATCCGAATTTAAGGTACGGAAATTCTCAAACAAATCCTCCTCCTCAACAATACAAACCACAAGGCCAAACATCGAACTCGAGTATGTCCACCGAAGACATGATTCGAGCGTTGGCCGTCAATATGGGAACAATGCAGCAAAGCATGGGGCAATTCCAACAAACCATGATGCAATTCCAACATGAAACCAAGTCGAGCATTCAAAATTTGGAAACTCAAGTTAGCCAAATTTCAAATGCCGTATGTCGACTTGAAGCAAAAGATTCGGGTAGGCTCCCCTCCCAAACTGAGCAAAACCCAAGACAACATGTCAATGCAATCATGTTGAGGAACGGTAAAGAATTGCAACCACGGGAAGTTGAGGAGGAGAAGCAAGAGATTGATCTTGAAGAAGGCTTTCAACAAGAAGAGGAGAAGCCAACGAAGACTAAATTCCCTCCACTGTCATCATATGAACCACTCCCTCCATTCCCTGAGGCATTGAAAGACACGAGGAAGCTGAAGAATGATCGGGACATCTACGAAACATTCGTCAATTCTGAGGTAAACATCCCACTCTTCAAACTGATCAAAAGTGTTCCCCGTTATGCAAAGTTCTTAAAGGAACTATGCACAATGAAAAAGAAAAATAAACTGGAAGGGAAACAAAAAGTTGAAGTGAGTGAACGTGTCTCGGCCATTTTTAAAAAGAAACTCCCTGAGAAATGTAGCGATCCAGGCATGTTCACTATTCCTTGCAAAATAGGGGATACCTTATTTTCTAAGGCCTTGTTGGATTTAGGAGCATCAATAAATGTCATTCCTTATTCCTTATATAAATCCTTACAACTCGGCCCACTACATCAAACTGGTGTAGTGATTCAACTAGCGGATCGGTCTAATACTTACCCGAAGGGTGTAGTAGAAGATGTGCTAGTAGAAGTAGAAAATTTGATTTTCCCTGTTGATTTTTATGTTCTGGAAATGGAAGATGATAACCAAACCACGCCCATTCTTTTGGGAAGACCCTTCTTAAAAACCGCTAAAACAAAAATTGATGTGTCTAGTGGTTCATTAACAATAGAATTTGATGATCAAAAAGTAGAATTCAACATCTTTGATTCTACTGAAAGACAGATTAAAGATCAATCTCTTTGTTCTTTAAATGTTTTTGAACCACCGCCAACACTAAATATTTTTGTTACAGAGGAAACAAAAAAATTCTCAATTTTTAATAAAATAAGAATTGAGCCAAAAAAATCTATTTTGAAAAAAGAAGAATTTGAAAAGTCACCTCAGTGCGAGTTAAAACCACCGACACTTGAGGTGTTGACAAAGAAGAAAATTCGGCCTTACTGGAAAAGGTCGAAGAAAAAAGCTGAAATATGGCCAAACATGGCCTTTGAAAATGAAACGAGGGATGCTCACAATCCCACTTAAAACAGAACATAAAACTAAAATAACGTCGTGCCGCGACATTAAATCAAGCGCTTCTTGGGAGGCAACCCAAATTTTTATTTTAATTATTCCCATTTTCAGTTGTGTGTGTTAAATTAAGAATTTGTGTTTTTTTTTATTATTTTCAAAAAAAAAAATTGAGTAAAACCCGCCCGGGTATATCCCATACCCGGTCGGGTACCAGCACAAAAGGGGAATACCCGGGCAACACAGCCACCGGGCAAAAAACTGAAAAAATCAATAAAATAGCCTAATACCCGACCGGGTATCACGAAAACCCGGCCGGGTTTTTGGCCAAAACAGCCTAAAAACGTTCTGCCAAGCGAAAAACAACATACCCATTCGGGTATTACTAAAACCCGGCCGGGTAATCGAGATTTCAGTCCGTTTTGATCCTAAATCAGCCCACAAAACACCCATTTGCTTCCCTAATGTCCCAAACTCAAGCCCTCAACCTCCATTGACAATCATCCAAGCTTCAAACCACTCCAATCTCAACCAAAACATCCAAATTAACTCCACATTCTTCTTATCCACACCGTCCTCTCCGATCCCAAAACCTCAAAAAAAAAATGTCATTTCTTTTTCCCCTCACCCTACATTCCAAACCCACACACACAAAACCCATTAAATCCCCCAAATACCCTACAAACCGAATTCCCTAACCCCCCAAGCTCAAGTTTGGAATTCACAAAAAAATAAAAACGAGAAAAAAAAAGCACCAAAAAGAACACATGACTTCGACCACCAAGGGTACTTCTCCAACATGCCCAACCTAGTACAACACCCGACGTGGTATTATCCCTCATGTTAGGGCAATTTAGAGGTTTTAGCTCCGGTGAACATGGTCTTGGTGGCGATGGCGGTTATGGAGGGTACATCGACAATCATGGTTCCAAACACTAGGGACAGTGTTTCGAAAAAAAGTGTAGGGGAGGCACTCATTTGGTATGTACTCATTTTTTTTAACCTTGTAACTTGCATTATTTTTCATCAACAAAAAAAAAGTGCAAAAAAAAAAACAATAAAAGAAAAAAAGAATGCTAGTTAGGTTGAAAACCCAGAAAAAAATGGGCAATCTAAGCAAAAGTGGCTAAAATGAGTGAGTTGTGATAAATGAAAAAAAATAAAAAGAGAGGCTAGGATGAAAACCTGAAAAGGCTCCTAGGCAAAATGAGAGAATGAGAGAAAAATATCTATTTATGCAGAAGATAATAAAAAAAAAAGAAGAAAATGTTGGATGGTTGTTCTGCTACTTTTGTGGTTTTGAAAACTTCATGGGCAGGTTTTAATTTACTCGAGACGAGTAAAGGTTCAAGTGTGGGGGTGTTTGATGGGCACTAGTTGTTAGTGCCTAAGTATACATTTTTATTATTGTTTGTAATGTTTATTTACTAGTTTTGTGTAAGTTTATAGTTGCTAGTTTGCATTTGATTGTAATCGTATTTTTAGCATTTTATTATTTGTTGTAAGTTGTAGTTAGTTGAGCTATAAGTTTAGGATAGGTTTGGAAGCAAAAAGGATGAAGAAACCTGAGTTTTGTGCAAAACCCGGTCGGGTATGGACTTTACCCGGCCGGGTATGATGTGACAAAGGAAATTGCTACAAAATTAGCAAATACCCGGTCGGGTATTCCATATACCCGGTCGGGTATTCTGTGATTTCGGACCAAAGAACGTGCAGAAGACACAAAAACATGGGAAAATATTTGATTTGGTAAATACCCGGTCGGGTATGTCAAAATACCCGGCCGGGTATCCGGCATTAGGTGTTGAAAACACCTATAAATAGCCCCATTTTCCTTCACATTTCATAATCCCTTCTTCCATACTCTTTAGCTCAGTTTAGAATAGCATTTCTTTATATTTTTCTAGCTATGTTTAGCCTCCAAATGAGGAGCTAAACTTCCATTCTTGGTGTTGCTCTTGAAGCTTGTTGATTATTAAAGTTGTGAGTTATTTTCTTAACTTCTTTCCTTGAATATTAATTAATAGTTCTTTCCTTAATACCATCTCTATATTAATGTTGGGGAGTGTTGCTAAGATGACAATTAGTTAACATCTCGACATTAGTTAGAATGGTATTTTCTTCCTCTATATTAATATCGGGGAGTGTTGCTAAGATGACAATTAGTTAACATCTTGATATTAATTATAGTAGGATTCATCTTCTTTAATAATATTCTTCCTTGAATATTAATTAATTCCTACTCTTATTTCATATTAATATTTTGAACATTACTTAAAGGATCAACTAGTTTTGTTTCATATATTAATTATTACTAGAAACGATCAACGAACCGATGGTTAATCGTTGATGATTTCACAAGTAAGTAACTTCGGTTTATTAATGCACGGTCGTGGTTAATAAACTTAAGAGAGATTAATTTTGTTGGTTAAACCGAAACCGCTTGTGTTGAGGTTATCAATCTCAATTGATTTCATCAAGGAGTTAGAAAGATTAAATGCTACTATTAAATCGGTATACGGCGTTGTTCTATATTTGATTAATAGTAAGGGTTATTAATGAACGGTCGTTGTTAATAACTACCCTCGATGAAGTGGATATACTCCCCGATTGAGTATTCGAGAGGGAATAAGTTATAGATATAACAATGATCGACTAAAATATATCAACAAGTGGAAAGTAGCAATGCCAAGTCCTTTTTATCTTTGAATTAAACACATATAGGTTGTTCATCTTAGTTCTTAATTAAATCAAATCCCTCAATCTAAATCCCCCCTTTTTATTCACTAAGTATCATAAAAAGAGAATTATTCCTTTCCCTGTGGATACGAACTCTACTACGCTATACTACGTATAAGTGTTTAGTATTGAATTTATTTTGACGCACCGTGACAAAGTGCTCGTCAAATTTGGCGCCGTTGCCGGGGAAAGGCAATTAATTTTTCCTTTTATTTTATTTCAAAGAAAAATCAAAAAAAAATTATATATAAAGATTTCTATTTTGGGTGAGCTTTGTTTGAGTATATGGTTAAACACCGATCTATAAACCAAATCACCTACCAAACAAAGCCCGAAACAGAACAAGCCTTCGAGAGGTTCAGGAATCTATTTCCGAATACTTCTTCGGAGGAATCATCAAGTGCTAGTTCTCATTCTAGCGAATCCGAAGAGTCCTTCCACATGGCTCTTGAAACAAGAACGTTGAGGGAGCTCACGGCTCCGAATCTAAATCAACAACCCTTATGTATCACTTTTCCCACTCTTGATACGGGGGTCACATTCGAGCTAAAATCTGGGCTCATTCATCTACTTCCCTCTTTCCATGGCCTACGAGGGGAAGATCCAAATAAACACTTGTCAGAGTTCCATATTGTGTGCACAAGCATGTGCCCCAATGGCGTGTCCGAGGAACAAATCAAGCTGAGAGCCTTCCCATTATCTCTCAAAGACACCGCCAAAGATTGGTTATTCTATCTTCCCTCGGGGAGCATCAATACATGGGCTCAAATGAAAAAGAGCTTCCTTGACAGGTACTATCCCGCATCTATCTCTTCAAGTCTCAAGAAGCAAATCAGCAACATTGAGCAAGCGGATAATGAGACCTTATATGAATATTGGGAGCGCTTTAAAAAATTATGTGCTAGTTGCCCATATCATGGGTATTCAGAACAAGATCTCATCCTCTACTTCTATGATGGACTTGTTGATCAAGATAGATGCGGCATGCGGAGGGGGTATTGTTAACAAAACCCCTTCTCAAGCAAGAGACCTCATTTCGGAGTTGGCCGAAAACTCGAGACATTACAACGGAAGGTCATCATCGAAACGAGTCATGGCAGCGGAATCCAACAACTCGTTGGAGAGTCAAGTAGCCGGCTTGACTTCTTTGGTTAAAGATTTCCTTTTAAATCCAAAAACCCAAGAAGTCAAGGTCTGTGGCATCTGTTCAACGCAAGGGCATCCCACAGATTCTTGCCCAACGCTACAAGAAGAGAACTCCGAGCAAGTCAATGCTTTGGGGTTCCAAGGTCAAAGGAGGTACGATCCTCAAGGCAATACTTACAACCCGGGATGGAGGGATCATCCGAATTTAAGGTACGGAAATTCTCAAACAAATCCTCCTCCTCAACAATACAAACCACAAGGCCAAACATCGAACTCGAGTATGTCCACCGAAGACATGATTCGAGCGTTGGCCGTCAATATGGGAACAATGCAGCAAAGCATGGGGCAATTCCAACAAACCATGATGCAATTCCAACATGAAACCAAGTCGAGCATTCAAAATTTGGAAACTCAAGTTAGCCAAATTTCAAATGCCGTATGTCGACTTGAAGCAAAAGATTCGGGTAGGCTCCCCTCCCAAACTGAGCAAAACCCAAGACAACATGTCAATGCAATCATGTTGAGGAACGGTAAAGAATTGCAACCACGGGAAGTTGAGGAGGAGAAGCAAGAGATTGATCTTGAAGAAGGCTTTCAACAAGAAGAGGAGAAGCCAACGAAGACTAAATTCCCTCCACTGTCATCATATGAACCACTCCCTCCATTCCCTGAGGCATTGAAAGACACGAGGAAGCTGAAGAATGATCGGGACATCTACGAAACATTCGTCAATTCTGAGGTAAACATCCCACTCTTCAAACTGATCAAAAGTGTTCCCCGTTATGCAAAGTTCTTAAAGGAACTATGCACAATGAAAAAGAAAAATAAACTGGAAGGGAAACAAAAAGTTGAAGTGAGTGAACGTGTCTCGGCCATTTTTAAAAAGAAACTCCCTGAGAAATGTAGCGATCCAGGCATGTTCACTATTCCTTGCAAAATAGGGGATACCTTATTTTCTAAGGCCTTGTTGGATTTAGGAGCATCAATAAATGTCATTCCTTATTCCTTATATAAATCCTTACAACTCGGCCCACTACATCAAACTGGTGTAGTGATTCAACTAGCGGATCGGTCTAATACTTACCCGAAGGGTGTAGTAGAAGATGTGCTAGTAGAAGTAGAAAATTTGATTTTCCCTGTTGATTTTTATGTTCTGGAAATGGAAGATGATAACCAAACCACGCCCATTCTTTTGGGAAGACCCTTCTTAAAAACCGCTAAAACAAAAATTGATGTGTCTAGTGGTTCATTAACAATAGAATTTGATGATCAAAAAGTAGAATTCAACATCTTTGATTCTACTGAAAGACAGATTAAAGATCAATCTCTTTGTTCTTTAAATGTTTTTGAACCACCGCCAACACTAAATATTTTTGTTACAGAGGAAACAAAAAAATTCTCAATTTTTAATAAAATAAGAATTGAGCCAAAAAAATCTATTTTGAAAAAAGAAGAATTTGAAAAGTCACCTCAGTGCGAGTTAAAACCACCGACACTTGAGGTGTTGACAAAGAAGAAAATTCGGCCTTACTGGAAAAGGTCGAAGAAAAAAGCTGAAATATGGCCAAACATGGCCTTTGAAAATGAAACGAGGGATGCTCACAATCCCACTTAAAACAGAACATAAAACTAAAATAACGTCGTGCCGCGACATTAAATCAAGCGCTTCTTGGGAGGCAACCCAAATTTTTATTTTAATTATTCCCATTTTCAGTTGTGTGTGTTAAATTAAGAATTTGTGTTTTTTTTTATTATTTTCAAAAAAAAAAATTGAGTAAAACCCGCCCGGGTATATCCCATACCCGGTCGGGTACCAGCACAAAAGGGGAATACCCGGGCAACACAGCCACCGGGCAAAAAACTGAAAAAATCAATAAAATAGCCTAATACCCGACCGGGTATCACGAAAACCCGGCCGGGTTTTTGGCCAAAACAGCCTAAAAACGTTCTGCCAAGCGAAAAACAACATACCCATTCGGGTATTACTAAAACCCGGCCGGGTAATCGAGATTTCAGTCCGTTTTGATCCTAAATCAGCCCACAAAACACCCATTTGCTTCCCTAATGTCCCAAACTCAAGCCCTCAACCTCCATTGACAATCATCCAAGCTTCAAACCACTCCAATCTCAACCAAAACATCCAAATTAACTCCACATTCTTCTTATCCACACCGTCCTCTCCGATCCCAAAACCTCAAAAAAAAAATGTCATTTCTTTTTCCCCTCACCCTACATTCCAAACCCACACACACAAAACCCATTAAATCCCCCAAATACCCTACAAACCGAATTCCCTAACCCCCCAAGCTCAAGTTTGGAATTCACAAAAAAATAAAAACGAGAAAAAAAAAGCACCAAAAAGAACACATGACTTCGACCACCAAGGGTACTTCTCCAACATGCCCAACCTAGTACAACACCCGACGTGGTATTATCCCTCATGTTAGGGCAATTTAGAGGTTTTAGCTCCGGTGAACATGGTCTTGGTGGCGATGGCGGTTATGGAGGGTACATCGACAATCATGGTTCCAAACACTAGGGACAGTGTTTCGAAAAAAAGTGTAGGGGAGGCACTCATTTGGTATGTACTCATTTTTTTTAACCTTGTAACTTGCATTATTTTTCATCAACAAAAAAAAAGTGCAAAAAAAAAAACAATAAAAGAAAAAAAGAATGCTAGTTAGGTTGAAAACCCAGAAAAAAATGGGCAATCTAAGCAAAAGTGGCTAAAATGAGTGAGTTGTGATAAATGAAAAAAAATAAAAAGAGAGGCTAGGATGAAAACCTGAAAAGGCTCCTAGGCAAAATGAGAGAATGAGAGAAAAATATCTATTTATGCAGAAGATAATAAAAAAAAAAGAAGAAAATGTTGGATGGTTGTTCTGCTACTTTTGTGGTTTTGAAAACTTCATGGGCAGGTTTTAATTTACTCGAGACGAGTAAAGGTTCAAGTGTGGGGGTGTTTGATGGGCACTAGTTGTTAGTGCCTAAGTATACATTTTTATTATTGTTTGTAATGTTTATTTACTAGTTTTGTGTAAGTTTATAGTTGCTAGTTTGCATTTGATTGTAATCGTATTTTTAGCATTTTATTATTTGTTGTAAGTTGTAGTTAGTTGAGCTATAAGTTTAGGATAGGTTTGGAAGCAAAAAGGATGAAGAAACCTGAGTTTTGTGCAAAACCCGGTCGGGTATGGACTTTACCCGGCCGGGTATGATGTGACAAAGGAAATTGCTACAAAATTAGCAAATACCCGGTCGGGTATTCCATATACCCGGTCGGGTATTCTGTGATTTCGGACCAAAGAACGTGCAGAAGACACAAAAACATGGGAAAATATTTGATTTGGTAAATACCCGGTCGGGTATGTCAAAATACCCGGCCGGGTATCCGGCATTAGGTGTTGAAAACACCTATAAATAGCCCCATTTTCCTTCACATTTCACAATCCCTTCTTCCATACTCTTTAGCTCAGTTTAGAATAACATTTCTTTATATTTTTCTAGCTATGTTTAGCCTCCAAATGAGGAGCTAAACTTCCATTCTTGGTGTTGCTCTTGAAGCTTGTTGATTATTAAAGTTGTGAGTTATTTTCTTAACTTCTTTCCTTGAATATTAATTAATAGTTCTTTCCTTAATACCATCTCTATATTAATGTTGGGGAGTGTTGCTAAGATGACAATTAGTTAACATCTCGACATTAGTTAGAATGGTATTTTCTTCCTCTATATTAATATCGGGGAGTGTTGCTAAGATGACAATTAGTTAACATCTTGATATTAATTATAGTAGGATTCATCTTCTTTAATAATATTCTTCCTTGAATATTAATTAATTCCTACTCTTATTTCATATTAATATTTTGAACATTACTTAAAGGATCAACTAGTTTTGTTTCATATATTAATTATTACTAGAAACGATCAACGAACCGATGGTTAATCGTTGATGGTTTCACAAGTAAGTAACTTCGGTTTATTAATGCACGGTCGTGGTTAATAAACTTAAGAGGGATTAATTTTGTTGGTTAAACCGAAACCGCTTGTGTTGAGGTTATCAATCTCAATTGATTTCATCAAGGAGTTAGAAAGATTAAATGCTACTATTAAATCGGTATACGGCGTTGTTCTATATTTGATTAATAGTAAGGGTTATTAATGAACGGTCGTTGTTAATAACTACCCTCGATGAAGTGGATATACTCCCCGATTGAGTATTCGAGAGGGAATAAGTTATAGATATAACAATGATCGACTAAAATATATCAACAAGTGGAAAGTAGCAATGCCAAGTCCTTTTTATCTTTGAATTAAACACATATAGGTTGTTCATCTTAGTTCTTAATTAAATCAAATCCCTCAATCTAAATCCCCCCTTTTTATTCACTAAGTATCATAAAAAGAGAATTATTCCTTTCCCTGTGGATACGAACTCTACTACGCTATACTACGTATAAGTGTTTAGTATTGAATTTATTTTGACGCACCGTGACAAAGTGCTCGTCATGCTCTCCGGACACTTCCTCGATGCTTCCAAAATCCCCATCCTTAGTTGTGCTATCTCCCGTTCCAATCGTAGATTCCTTCCAGCCTCGCCCTCCTGATCCGCCTCCCGTCTTGGAATCCTCCTTGGATGAACGACTCAGAGTTGCATCGGAGGATCCCTCCACAAGCCACTTATTCGCTCTTGTACGTAGGACTAGTTTTCACCCCTCCACCATCGCTCAGACTAATTCCATGAGTTTTCTCCAAAAACGGGTTATCCTCACAAGTCAAATGACAAAACTTATCGGAATGTCTCATTATTCCACAAATGAAGCAAAAAATGGACAATTTTTCATATTTGAAATCCACCAAATGCCCAATTCTAGCTTTCTTAAGAGCTGTTCCTTTCTTCAAAGGTTTTCCCACATCCATACAAACCCTTACTCGCAGATAAGCTTCCAATTTTTCATCAAATTGATTGTCATGATACTTAACAAAACTACCGATAAAATTACCGACTCTTCTAGCATTACCTAGATTCATCAAACTATAAGGAACATTATGAACTTGAACCCATAATTCCGCCTCATTGAGATCGATTTTTAGCGGGATATCCTCTGGTTTAACCTCTTTTAAAATCAACAGACTTCTTTAAAATATCCACACTATGGTAAAAAGTATAGAGATACATTTTCTCCCCAATTTCTTTGATAGACACCCCTTCACTTGGTCTCCACAACGAAGCCATAAGATCCTTGAAAATCTGAAACTTAATCTTCCTAGTTGTTAGCAAAGTACCAACCACCAAAAAGTCGGTTGAATCTCCGCCGCCGCGAACTCGCCGACTTCTTCCTCGTCTAGATCCAATTCCCCAGCATTCTCTCCAACAGCCATCTACTTATACTGATTGACAATTGATTCCATCAACTTCTTCTACTTCCAGCAACAATCTGTTGCCCCTCACCGCCGGCCTGCCTCCTCGATAGCAGAAACCTAATAGGCTATATCGCACTGCCTGTTACTGAAAACCCTTCTTACAGCTGCTTGCTCATCTCTGTAACCAAGCTCCTCGTCGCAAAAGATAAGAAAGTCGCTCCTTGAATGAGTCAATAGCGGACGAAGACTATAACGACAGAAATCACTAGCACAAAAGTTAAGGGTTCGTTTACTAACCGAGATATTTTCCAGTTTTCTATTTCTGTTTTCCGTTCTCCAAATTTCTGATTTCATTTTCTAGTTTTCTATCTCCAATTTTATGTTTACATTTTTTTAGTTTTCCATTTTCAAATCTGAAAACATGTTCATCAAAATTTTTTCACTCGATTCCAGAAGACTGAAAGTACGGTCTCATTCCGAAATCAAACCTAGTACAACCCAAGTAGGGTATGAGGTTCCCACGTATAGGAAAGTTGGGACCGAAATCGATCGGGCCCGGTCGATCTCAACGGTTAGTTTGATGAATTCTTTTCCCATTTCCCTATTGGTTGACAACTCAACACCTCTTTTAAAACTCTTCATTTTAAAAAGTGATTTCAAATAATCGGGACTGAATCGCCGGGTGATTGACCGACCCAGACAGGGATCGTTGGGTCGTTGATGGGATTGGCCTGAGATCGCTTAGTCGTGGATCAAACCGGACAAGGACCGCCGGGTCATCGATTGGATAGGACAGTGACCATTGCGTCATCAACCGGACGAGATAGGGAACGTCAGGTTGTGGACCAGACCATAAAGGGGTCGCGGGGTCGTGGACTGGACCAGACCGGGATTGCGCGGCCGTCAATCGGACCGAACTGGGACCACTGGGTCAATGACCAGATTGGACCGCCGGGTCAGTGACCGTACCAGTTAGGGATCACCGTGTCGTTGATCGAACCAGACAAGGACCACCGAGTCCTTGACCATACTGGAACACACCGGGATTACCCGCCCATCGACGAACTGAGCAGGTACCGCTCGATCGTGGATCGAGTCGGACATGGATCGTCGGTTCATCGATCGAACCGGACAAAGACCGTCAGGTCATCGATATGACTAAACAGGGACTGTCGATTCGTGGATCGGACCGGAGAGTTGGGTCATGGACCAGACTGGACAGGGATCACCGGGTCGTGAACCGGACCGAACAGAGATCGACAGGTCGTCAACCAGATCGGACCGGGACTGTCGGGTCGTCGATCCGACCGGACCGGGATTGCTCGGCCGTCGACCAGACCGAACTGCTGGGTCAATGATCGAATTAGACCGCCAGGTCGTTAACCGGACCAGATAGGGACCGTAGGGCCGTTGATCGGACTGGAAGTGACACCGGAGTGGGACCGGATGCAGCACTAGGTGTGAGAATGAAAATTTATTGCAGCGACAATGGAGTATCTCCGTTTTCCAAATTTGGGAAAATAGTAAAAGTCATTTCTCCAATTCATTGAGGAAAAGAGAGACATTTCATTTTGTCGTTTCTGAAAATGAATTGGTGAACACAGTTTTCTGTTTTCTCTCCAGTTTTCCAGTAATTTTCTTTGGTAAACACGTTTTCTGTTTTCCTTTTTTCCAGATTTTTAAAAAACTGAAAAATATCTCTATTAGTAAACAGACTCTAATATTTTCACATTGAGTGTACAATATTTTTGAAATTAGAAACTTAGGGAGTATTATTAGTGTCATTGTTTCAAAATTATGGGTTAATCGACTTCCTTTTTTATTTAATTAACTACAACTCCCACCAGTTGGTATATTATACATCCGGATGTACGTAGGGCATCGTACATCCGACCCATCAGAAGTATTATAATGGACTGGAGCACTAAAAGACTACAGTAAACGGCCCAAAATTAAAACACGTCCAAAACTAATACAGACCAAAAAAATTCGGTGGCATTTTTGTAATTTAAGAAAAAATTCACGGCTTCCGCTAAATGAGCAATATTGTACTTTTAATGAGCATCAGACCTATTTTATTGAGTATTTATGAGATTAACAATGAGTATCACGATCCCTGCTTCATATCTTCTAATTCTTTTTTCTTTTTCTTATTTTTTCTTTTATAAAAGCTTATTAAATTATATCTATAATACACTCCCATTAATTTCAATATGAGAGTCTAATGTAATATGATACTTTTGAAATATGCATTGATATTACAATTCAAGTCTATATCATATAATCTCATCAACACGATATCGGTTTCTTTTACCAATATAGCAATATTAAGCCAAAATAAATAAAGAAATTATACTGCTAGTCATAAATTTAGCATGTTAAATACTACTCGGTACTATTTAACTTTACAATTGTAGTAGACACCAGTTCACTTGCAATCACACAAACCCATTTGTAATGAGTATGTACTATGTACTACGGAGTATATAGGCATTTAGCCATTCAGCAAGTTAAATCAAATACCACGTACTAAAAAGTTAAAATCCTTATGACCTTATTTGGACATCCAGATATTTATTACTCCCTCAGTAACATAAAAATGAGTATCAGACCTATAAAAATGAGCATATGCAACTTGTAAGATGAGCATTGATATGGAAATTTTAAATTTTGTTCGTTGAGCGTCAAGACATTTTCAATGAGTATCAAATCTCCGTTATTGAGTATTAGAATCTGCAATTAAGTATCGATCATGATTTGTGGTCTCGTGTCTATAATGAACTCCTATATAAATCTAATGTAATATGAGACTTTTAAAATATACATTGCTAAAACATTTTAAAAATGAGCATAACAGAAATACTAAATGAACATACGTAACTTACAAAATGAGTATTCAAAAATTCAAAAACTCATTTATGTATGTTAATTTTTTAGGCGTTTTACTCATTTGAGTATAAAGTAAAACTCATTTCTAATATGTTCAGTATTAATTAATATATAAAGAAAAGGAAGTAAACAACAAATCAGAAAAGAACTAAAAACAAAACAAATCAGAAAGAAGTAAAGAAAGAGACAAAACAAAAGGAAGTCAAACCAACCAGCTACCAATAAAAGTAAAGACAAAACTAAAAAGTAACAATCAGGAATGACAACGAAAAGAGGAACGAAGAGTATGGCAGTGAAAGAAAAGGAGATGGAGGCTGAAGAGAAAAGAAAAGAAAATGGAACGAATATCCAACGAGAAAAGGGAAAAGAGGAAGACGGTGGAAGAGAAAAGAAGATGGAATGGAGATCTAGTGAGAAGGAATTGAAGATGAGAGAGCAAAGGCTTAAAGTTCCTGACATCCGGATGTAGGATATAATTTACGCAACTCCCACAAATAAAGATTGTATTAATCAAGAGCATGAACTATAAAGAAGTAGAAGTAAACACAGCATGTCTTAGCTGCGTTGGGGATGTAGCTCAGATGGTAGAGCGCTCGCTTAGCATGCGAGAGGTACGGGGATCGATTCCCCGCATCTCCATCTTTTGTTGTTTGTACTTTTTCGCGGTTTTTATATTTTTATCACCGTGTGCTTCCGGCCGGCCGTATGTTACTCACCGGATCTATCTTTCTTTCATTCACTCACCTGTTCAGCTGCCCTGTCGGTCAATCATACTGTCTGTTGTTGCTCTTGATTGAGTGATTGAAAACAATCAAATCTTGGAGATTGCCATCTTCTTGTTTCTTTACAAAAGTGCGCCAATCAATCAACAGACCGCCTGAAACCCGAAGCTCAACATTCACAGACTGAGGGGAAGGAGATCCAAGACATTCCCAATAGATGGGGAAGACGACGAGGAATTTGCAAGTGGTTTCGCCTGTGCCCGCGGATATAGATATTGCAAACTCTGTGGAGCCTATTCACATCTCTGAGATTGCCCAGGAACTCAATCTCGCAACAAAACACTACGATCTCTATGGCAAGTATAAAGCCAAGGTGAATCGCGTTTCTCTTCTCTCTAACCCATACTTTTCTTCTTGTATTACTCTTTGGCACGTCCAGAATGTTCTCCCGTTTAGGAAACATTTGTGAGGCTAGTATTGCTTTTCTTTCTTCTTCTCTAGTCAACCATAATCTTACCGTTTCATATCCTTCGTAATCATTTCAAATGTTAAACTAGGAAGGAAATTTCGGGACCAGAGTATATCCTTATAATTTGGTTTTATTATGAAGTCCAGGCTTACCCTTTGTTGCATTTTTACAGTTGTGGTTACCGTTGCTTGTATTATAGGGGTAGTGTATTTTTTCTTTCTTTGATCAAGTACCGATCTACTCTTTTTTTTAATAATTGATTGATCTTCATGTTTTGAAGATTCAGGTTGGAAAAATCCTCAGTGATACATACTGTATAAACCAAGTGGTACACAAATGCTATTGACGGTCGTTTGGGAAATGGGTAGGAAAACATATCTGGTGTGAGAATGTAATTGAATAGAAAGAAGTATTCTTGAAAACATATCTGGTGTGAGAATGTAATTGAATAGAAAGAAGTAAGAATACCCGGCTCCACTCATGGGGGTATAGGTATTGACCTAAATGGTGAGCGTGTGATCCATTGGCCCAATTATGGCGTGGGTCCATCCCTCACGGCTAGTCTAGAGTAATTAACTAACTAAAAGCACAAAGCCTTCTCCGCGGTTCATGAATAGTTAGTTAAGGAAACTCGCCAAGCTCAGACGAACTTTGAACAGAGACTGTGATGCTGTCTTGGCACTTGTGCTTCAGACATATGTTTTCCTGCTAGAGGTTGGTCCAGCCAACCAACCCCAACTCCACAGGGCAGCCCAAATGTTCCCACACCCACTCTGCGATCGTAAATCGAAGGCATTGTGTCTGTCCCAACTTTCCAGCCCCAAGTCTACTATCAACCATAAAGAAAGAAAGTGGCAGAAATTTTTGAAACGTGTATGTCATTCATCCGAATAATAATTTGAGCTATCTCTTCGAACTTATATGCTTGTTAACTAAATGTAAGTACGTAACCTACTTAACTTGTTTGGAGTTAGGGCATTTAAAAAAATGCTTCAAAGATAATGAAAGTTAGGTTCTTCTGTTCAAATAGGGCTCTTTTAACGACTCAAAATTAGTCTTCACATAGGACTGTTTATTTGGGGTGGAGCGAGTCATAACTTTCCCATTATATTTGCATTTCCTAAGCATATATTTGAGAAAAATAATTGATGTTGTGGGAAGCTGTAGGTCCTTTTGTCTGTGCTTGATTCAATTGGAGGAGGTCAAGATGGGTATTATGTGGTAGTTGGAGGGATAACTCCAACACCTCTTGGAGAAGGAAAGTCCACTACTACCGTTGGTCTTTGTCAGGCATTGGGTGCTTTTCTTGATAAAAAGGTATGTTGTATGACCTCATTGTCTTCCTCTAACATATGGCGGTCTTTACTTGGTGATATTTTTTACACACAGAAATGTTAGGTACTTCGTGAGTTGCCACATTATACTTGCGTAGAAACATTATTATACAATGAGTAAAAACTGAAACATATTATATTGCTATTGTTTGTCGTGGTCTCAAACCTTGAGAGTGTTAGCGTGCCCATAAGTCAGGTAGAGGGAAAAACAGTTTTTATTTTTAAATAGTGTGGTTTGTTATTTTTTACATTCAAGATACAACTGCCATCAATATATATGAGGACTATTTAAAGAACTAAACCTCTGTAAATTGTTGTCATGGAGTCCATCTCCTTGCAAAAACAAGAGAAATGTGACCCAGATAAACCCTTCCATGAACCCCCTAGTCTATGTTTGGAATTGGATAATTACAGGGAACGGAAAAAAGAGTGAAGGAAAATTGCTTTTAACGTTTGACTGTACATAGATAAATATGAACAAAAATTTAATTTGATTAAAACTTTACAAAATTATGCTTCTATTTAGATTTCTTAGTGCTTTTATATAATATAAATATATAGAGTTTGAACAAATATATAAAATTGATTATATGAGTTCAAATCATTGTTTTGTTCCCACCACGCTTTATCTTTTCTTCCAAAATTCCTATTTTCCTTCCCTAATATTTTTCGAGATCTAAACTGGCCCTTATCGTGTAGGAGCCTCAGTGCTGGTATACCCTTTAAATTACTGCCTCTGTCCCGCTAAGATTGTCCCATCTTTCCCTTTTGGTCCATCCCACTAAGATTGTCTCATACCAAATTCAGTAAAATTTGTGTGGTTCTAAATCATTCTCACTTTATTCTTACTTTATCGATTCAATATCAACCACACAAACTCACTTTTCTTAGTAGGGCGGAGGTAGTACTATTCATGTGTTGTGCATGAGATAATCTACTTCACATATAAGGGAAGGATATATACGTAATGTCTCCTTGCTGTGATCCCAGGTTGTTACGTGCCTTCGCCAACCGTCACAAGGCCCAACTTTTGGAATCAAGGGCGGGGCAGCAGGTGGTGGCTACAGCCAAGTGATCCCAATGGACGAGTTCAACCTTCACTTAACAGGGGATATCCATGCAATAACCGCATCAAACAACCTTTTAGCAGCCGCTATTGATACCAGGATCTTCCATGAATCGACCCAGTCTGACAAAGCACTTTTCAACCGGTTATGTCCTCCCGACAAGAATGGAAACCGAAGATTCAGCGATGTCATGCTTAGGCGTTTGAAGACACTCAGCATTGACGAGACTAATCCCGACGAGCTTACCTCAGAAGAAGTCACAAAGTTTTCGAGGTTGGACATTGATCCTTCATCCATAACATGGAGGAGAGTTATGGATGTTAATGATCGCTTCTTAAGAAAGATTACAATTGGGCAGGGTCCTGAAGAAAAGGGTATGGTGAGAGAGACAGGGTTTGATATTTCTGTAGCTAGTGAGGTAATGGCAGTTTTAGCACTCACGACGTCCCTAGCCGATATGAGGGAAAGGCTAGGTAAAATGGTAATTGGGAACAGCAAGGCCGGCGATCCTATCACAGCAGATGATCTCGGCGTCGGGGGTGCTTTGACGGTCTTGATGAAAGATGCAATCAACCCCACCCTCATGCAGACTCTCGAGGGTACACCTGTCCTCGTCCATGCGGGGCCGTTTGCGAATATTGCGCATGGGAACTCATCCATAGTTGCCGATAAGATTGCATTGAAGCTCGTAGGACCCGGAGGTTTCGTGGTGACCGAGGCAGGATTCGGTTCCGATATCGGGACAGAGAAGTTTATGAACATAAAGTGTAGATATAGCGGCTTGAAACCTCAATGTGCTATCATTGTTGCAACGGTGAGGGCCCTCAAAATGCATGGTGGTGGGCCAGAAGTGGCAGCGGGAAAGCCTCTCGACCGTGCTTATGTGAGCGAGAATGTTACACTTGTTGAGGCTGGATGTGTCAATCTTGCAAAACATATTTCAAACACAAAAGCTTATGGTGTGAATGTTGTTGTGGCTGTGAATGCATTCTCAACGGATACTGAAGCGGAATTGAATGAAGTTAGGAAGGCGTCAATGGCTGCAGGGGCGTTCGATGCTGTAATTTGTACCCATCATGCGCATGGCGGGAAAGGAGCGGTTAGTTCCCTTACAGGAGATATACATTTTCTCTCTGTTTGTTCATTGAATTTTAACCAGGAACATTTTCTCCTCTTGGTCCCACATGTCTTTTAGGTGATTTCTACTTTTGGTCCTGACCCCCCCCCCGCCCACCTTTGGTGCAGTGTTATGGTGCCTCTTTTATTTTTAGTCTTTCTGACCACTTCTTTGGCCCATTTCTTGCAAAAGTGACTGGAAAGGACCAAAATTGCTAAATAATCAATAGTCGTGCACCAACAATGGGAAGAAGTAATTCTGGAGGACCAAAATTGGAAATCACCTGACCACTTCCTAATTCCAGCACGTTACATCATGGCTTACTATAATTTGTTGACCGCTAGCTATATCTTTTTTGTGACACTTAGGTTGACCTAGGCATTGCAGTTGAAAAGGCATGCAAAAATGTTTCGCAACCTTTGAAATTCCTGTACCCTCTGGATATTGGTATCAAAGATAAAATTGAGGCAATAGCAAAGTCATATGGCGCTAGTGGTGTTGACTACTCTGAACAGGTAAATACCCAATTTACCATTTAAATATTCATTCTAATTATTTCCGAGGGATCTGAACAAATTTTGGAACAATGAGTGGGGACTGTGGGGTTAATACCCACTTAGAAAACCCCCTAATTATCTTGATAAGCAGTGTGTGATAAAATCAAGAGCTTCACCTTCCTAAATGGGGTTTATGTAATTTGTTACCCTTTTCTCTTCCGAGTTTGTCACCAAGAGGTCATTTTGTAGTAATAAAAAACGGTATCACAAAAAGCTTTATTCTTTTGGAGTTTTGGGACCCTTCTTGTGCTGGGTTGTGCATTTGTGCCATGTATTGCTGTCAATTGCTTTTAGTCACAAGAAGTTCTACTTTTGGTCATCTTTTTAAAATCAACTAGTTTTTACTTTTTATACTAAGGGAAAAGGGTCAAATAAGACTTCCACTATTACGGAATCATCACATAAGGTCATGTACTAAATAAAGTGTCATATAAATACGTCTACTTATAAAAAGCAATCGGATGAGTCAAAATGACCCGTTGACAATCTCCTAATCCCGATTTTAGCGTACGCCTCGTTATTTTTGCCTGGCCAAATATTTCACGTCAGCCTTATAATCTATTTTAAAACATAGCCTGACGTACGCTAGAAGTTTTACTACCTCCGTCCCAAAATGATGGTCCTGTATTTCCTTTTTGGGATGTCCCAAAATGATGGTCCTGTTTCCCTTTTTGGAAAGAAAGATGTGGTCCATATCATTTCACTTTATTATACTCAAATCTCAACCACAACTTTTACCTTTTCAACCTTTTTATTAAAACTCGTGCCCAAAAGAAATGAGACCATCAAATTGGGACGGAGGGAGTATTATTTTAGCTCTGTTAGAATTTCGGTTATGTGAATATTGTGCTGAGGTTTAATGATAAATATATTTACTTAGCGCCTTAACACCATTTTTTTCTCCCTTTTAGTTGGGAATATAGTCATTGGGACCATGATCTATCAAATTGTCAAATTTAATAGTTGAAATTCACTGCCTATTCTTTATACTTTCTGGTTTTGTTTGAGTTTCATTTCCAGTGACATTATCAATTCATTGCACTGTTGGCCCAAAGATTTTCATCTTTTTATCCATCAAATTGGCGTTCAACTATCTGGAACCATGAAAGAGAAGACCAACAATGGAAACTTTTTGATAGTCAGAATACAAAATGGGTAAATATTGAAGGGAAAAACCAAAAATGGAAAAATGACATATTGAAAGGACCAAAAGTGTAATTTTGTCTGATCACGTTGTTATTGGCTGCTTTTAATTTTTTGTTTTTAAATTTTATTTGTAAGCATTTTGGTATCTATGCAAACCAGGCTGAAAAACAGATAGAGATGTACAAGAAGCAAGGGTTTTCCAACCTCCCAATCTGCATGGCCAAAACACAGTATTCGTTTTCACATGATGCTAAAGAAAAAGGAGCTCCGTGTGGGTTTGTTCTTCCAATCAGAGACATAAGGGCGAGCATCGGGGCGGGCTTCATCTATCCATTAGTTGGGACAATGAGTACCATGCCTGGGCTCCCTACAAGGCCTTGCTTCTATGAGATTGACCTTGACACTACCACCGGAAGAGTTGTTGGTCTCTCTTGAATTGATGTTTTTGACAACAAGGTAAATTCAGGGTCCGTTTGGTAAGGGTGGTTTGGATGAGATGGTTGAATCTATCCAATTTTCTGATAAAATCTATTTGAGCTACATAAATCAAAAGCCAGTTATTCCCTGGCTTTTTATGATGATGATGATGAGCAGCAGAACAAAGCAAAAGCTGCTAATAGACATAGCCTTAGTGTTGAATAAAAGCTGTGCTACCCATTCTGCCACACTTTTGCATCAATCAAAGACACACTTTATCGTTGCGATACGTTTTGGTCTTTAGATATGTCATATGTGGCCTTTAATTCTGCAAAGTTTATTGCATAAGTTTTTTTTCTTTATCCCCCCCCCCCCCCCCCCCCGGAAGAATGTATACGCATACGATGGAAGTAATGAGCATGTATTTCCTTTTATGATCAAAGAACAAATGTTTAAAGCCCTGTGTGATCTATAGTAACGGCATTGGTGAGATTTTAGACAGAAGCAATGAGTTCATACTCAATGGCATGCACATGTTTCTTATTATTGAAAGGCTATATATGCCTACCCTCATGGTTTGTGCTTCATAAATTATTAACGTTTAGGATAATTTTGTCTCAAAACCATGCCCCCCCCCCCCCCAATAATTAGCACTGTGTGGGAAGGGAACTAGGTATTATCTCCCCATTCCGTTAAATGAGTTAAAGTCTTATTTTCTTTAACACATGTTATTTTGCTTGTTTGGTCATGTCTTATTCTGTTGAGGATGTAGATATGTAATGTTTTTTTTTCACAGCTTGTTTAAATTATGACTACAAATTTTCTACTTATGATTTCAAGATTTGAATGAGCTCACACTTTCTCCTATATGGCTATGAATAGGAGTCTTCTCCCATTGTAATTAACACACCATTAACAACAACTCTATCAAGAGTATACTTAATGGGTCCACAAAGAAGGATGAAAATTTATGTTGGTTTTAAATCTTCCTTAATTATAAACTATTTAGAATATATGACTCGTGATTCATTCATTGCACGGTTCGGTGACTGTCATTTTAATGAGATAATATTTCAAGCCTTAGGGGGAGATAATAAAGAAATGAGCTCACATATGAAAGATATTACCTAGAAGGCAACGAATTTATTTTAAATTCAAAAGATCATTCATTTACAAAATGTTGCAATTCAATTGACCGATGCTTTCACTGACTCAAAGAAAGTAACAAAGTCACATACTCCAACTATGAATTCCACTTCTCAAATAGTATATAACTAGCTTTCAAGCCCGTGCGATGCACGGGCAGTATGTAATTTAGCTAATTTAAAATTTAATTTCTATCAGATCACATATAATGTGATTTAAAAGAAAAATAAACTTAGTCTAATATAGAGTCTGTTTGATAATACTAAAGTAAATAGAATTAACTTATTTTGCCAAAATTGATTGAATTCTGGTTAAATAGGTAGAATCTTCTGAATCATGAAAAATATATGTGAAATATATTCCATTTGTGAAACAAAGAAAAAAATATATGAAAAAAAGTTAAATTGGTCTTCTAGATAAGCATACCGAGTAAACATAATTGTTATGAACCCAATAATAAAAAAAAACTATATTTCTTAATTGTTAGATCTTACACTTTACTCATTACTAAGAACGTTTTTAATTGAATTAAAATTTCAGGTTTGATTTAGTATGAATTAATATGGTCTATTAGATGTCTGTTTTTTAGGTGACTTATTGTTATAATTATTAAAGTTTGATCTGATCTGATTTAATCTGGAACTGAAATCAATCCAATTAAAAACATTCTATTAAAATAAAAGTAGGAATTCATAAACCTATAAAGATTTTCTAATTTGGATCAGGAATCTTCTATTATACAAAGCCAAGAGAAAAATTGTACAGTGTTCCCGCCCAAACACTGTACAGTAACGGGTCGGGTCTGGTTCCAATGGGTGCAGTGACGGATCGGGTGACAGATTCTGTGGGTTGCAGCTTTCATTTAATGGAGGTTCAATATCCAATGCTTCATTTTGTGTGGCTCAAGAAACAAATTGAATGGCTCAATAAAGATAATATGTTTGCTGTTAATTATTCCTCAATTTCGAAAAGTGAGCTAATCACTGAAAAGGAACCTCGAGCCACACAAACATTGAATGCAATCCTTGAGCCACACTATCATTAAATATTTGTACTACAACATCTCAATAAAGATTGAGTAATATATTTTACCATTGGTTAATTACCCAATAACAAGATATGAGACTCTCATCTGCCAATATAAATACCCAAGCGGTGGGTTGTCCAAGCACACCACAAACAAGCAATTCCAAAATTTAATTCTAGGTAATGCATTGAAAAAGAAAGATTGTGATGTACAAGCAAACAACTCGTTGCTAGCTGTGATAAGTTAGAATACAGATACCTACTCCTTTATATGACTATAAATATGATGTGTTTTGGAGCTTCAGCACCATACCATGAATGTGGGTCTCTCATCAAGGATGTGGATTACAAAAAATCCACAAACAATGTCAAAGTTAAAGGTGCAAGGGCATATTATATGTCTAAAGAAGTTGAAAACCGAGATGGGTTTGAAAGAGAAAAAGGTGTTCTTGCCCACTCTACTACAATTTTCTACCATGTATGATTATGCAGTTTCTTTTTAGTTGTTATGGACTCTTTAGGTTCAAATGTACTTTACAAGCAGCAGATGCATGCTTTCGTGAAAATCACAACTTGAAAGGACGCTTAAAGAAGTTGAAGATAACAATCAAAGAGTAGAAAGAGTAATTTAGGGCCACTCGGGGAAGACACTCCACCTTCCTAAAGAAATGTAGAACAAGGATATGTAAGCCTAATAACATATCTTTGTTCATTTGATGCTTAGTACAATAAAGTGATATCATATCAATGGTGCTATTGATACCTGCCTTTGAAGCTGCACAAACTTCAAACATGCATAACTTATTTCAATCTAATTGATAATTACAATTTTCCGTATGAATAGTACATAATTGGCAACCTTTTTTATAGTTCCAGAACCTATTAATTATACATTTTCTATACCGATAATCTAATAGCTAAAAATAAGAATAAGACATTAAGGAGTCCAACGAAACCTGCAAGATTTATAAAAAAATTGCCTAATGTTAATTACATTTTCTATACACGATAACCTAATAAAATGCCAGAATAAGAAAATGTTAATTACGTAGTACAATATTACTTCGTATTAAACTTTTAGCTATGTGTTGTGTTTTATGATTTTTTTAAAGACATTTGAAAATCATTAAAACATTAATGCCTTAAACTATACTATTCTCATAAAAATTAATTTAGCATCATCAGATTTCATCTATTTATAACTTCCAACAGATTCATGTTAAAAGTAGTAAACACATTTTTTTAAAAATTATCATTTTATCGGTTTGTAAATGAAAACCAAACACATCTGACTTTTAGAAGGATGTTTAAAATATATTTTTTTATAGACGCTGAAAGAAATTTGGATATGTGCAGGAAACGAGGAACAAATGAAACCATTATTCTTTAGCAGCAAGTTTGGTAAGTTACAAAATATAAGCATTACCCTTTTCGTAGATATGTGCACCTAAATGATAGATTTGAACAGATGTCTATAGGAGTTATAAAAATATGCAGTTTTAGTAAGTTAATCTCATGACAGATTCTCTTATTTTGAAACCATATAAATATTTGGCAAAATAAATATTTTTTTAAGAAAAATCATATAGAACCGCATGTATAGAAAAAGTAATATAGACATAGTAATAGTATAGGATATACCAGAGTGAAGAAAGAAGAGTTCTGAGATCCTTTGATAAGCACTCTGTCGCTGTAGCTATAGCAAAGGTCAGAAAAATGTCAACATCGGGTAATCTGAATGGAACCATAGCTAGAGGCCGAAGCTGTAATCAGATTTTTAGATGATCTCATTTTGAGAGGCTGAATGTAGCATGTATGGAGAAGAATGGTGAGAATCTGAATGGAACCATAGCTAGAGGCCGGAGGTTGAGCAACTGATGGTTTGTGAAGGAGGCTGAATTACGTATAAAAGAACTGATGGTCTGCGTGGGGGGCTGAAGTGTAAATGGTATGGCCGAAAGGTAAAGGTGTTTATATAGGGTGGGCTAGGTTTAGATTGTTGGGTAGCATCTAATTTAAAGTGTTGGATTGGGTTAGATGTAAAATAGGCCGTATAATGTGAAGTTCATCTGATTTAAGAATATCCATTGGCCTAACCCACTGTGATAGTTGTTACTACGTAATACTTCCTCCGTTCTTTATTATCTTTCTCGCATTCCTTTTTGAGACGTTTTTAATTATTTATCTCTATTTCTATTTTAGGAAAGTTTTTAATAAAATACACCCACTTTTATTACTTTTACCACTCTTACTAATTTTCACAAACTAATTTCTCTTTCCTACTTTATCATAACTTTACTCTACTTAATATACTCTCTTTCCTATTTTATCATTACTTTACTCTTTTTAATATACCATTTTCCTACTTTATTATTTACCCTACATACTCTATGATGGAGTATATGGCCCGGGAACCCCCGGCCCACAGACTCCTACTACTCCAGCGAAGGCCCAACAGGCCCAACAGGCCCAAATCACAGCGCCCAGAGTACCAAGCAACCCGCACTACGCGCCAGGGGTGCCTTCGGCCCCCCGGCCGAAGGGTCTAAACTCTCACAGAACGGGTTTCTCAAGCAAACTAAGAAACTAGGAGAAAACGGCGAAAACAGTAGCCCTCGGTACTGTGAGCCCTCGGTACCAAGGTGCCCTCGGTTGGAGGAGCCTTCGGTTACTGCTCTATAGCCGAAGGCATCTCACTCGACAAGATATCCGCCTCACATGCGTACAGATCACCGTACCCCGCACAGACGTCCCATCCAACAGCCGCATTAAATGCGGCCACATGCGGCTGCCAGCGCCAACCAGTTGAGGTGACCCCTCAGCCAATGAGCGTTTGACACGTGTCCCTGCCCGGCATTTATTGCTACTATAAATAGTACCCCATTTCCTCATTTGTAACCACGCTGAAAACGGCATTCATACTGAATACACTCTCTCTACTTTAACTTACTTGCTCCGACTTCTCTCTAAGTTATTCCCCGTAATAACCCTTCAGATATATACCCCCGGGTAGACTATCCATCATTTGGTGCTCTCGTTGAGAGGTTGAACAATCGAGTAAGAAACCCTCCCCCTCGACCAAACACAAAACACTAGCCCTCTATCAAAATGGTGAGGACAACACGTGCCAACTCAAAGAACGTAGAAGACAAGAACCTGGCCCTCGGCGACGTCAACGCCCCCGAAGCCTCTCACAGGGCTCCCGAGGGCGGTGTCATCGCTGGGCTGGAACAGGCGGCTGTCGACCTACGCCTTCAGATCCAACAAAATGCCCCCGATGCCCGCCTCGGCATCGAGGCCAAAAAGAAGAACCGGAGCGATGACCAAGTCAGCCCTCCGGTTCTCACCATCGACGTGCAATCGGCGCTCTCCGCCTTCATCCAGACGCTCACCCAGAACCCGGGTGCCTTCGGCACCCTGGCTCCAGCTCACCCTCAGATCGGGGAAAATATCATACTTCCCCCTCTGCCACACCCCTTCGGAAATCCCACCCCTCGGGTGAGAAATGACGAAGGGGTGGTGGCCCAAGATACGTCCTCCCAGGAAGTTCAGTCCCGGGACCGCCATAATGACAACAGGGAAAGGCCTCGTACTTCCGCCCTCAACCGGCTCGGAGGAGGGCCAGACCGCCGAGGGGTCCAAGACCGCCTCGGGGGGAAAACACTCCAAAGGCCCCAGGAAAGCGGGGGATCTGTTTCGAGGGCAGACGAGGAGCGTCCCCCTCGGGACAAAGGCAAGGCACCCCTTCATGCCGATGATGCTCGGCACCAAATCAACCAGGCCCACTCGGCCCGGGTTCGTTCGCAGGGGGCGGAGACCCTCCCGAAGGATCCCCGGGACGAGATTATTGCGGCCCTCCAACGCCGGCTTGACGAGATGGAGTCCAACAAAGCTCACGCCACCACCTCCACCCCTCATTCAGATCTCAAATACGAGGCCATGATGGCAAAAATGGAGGAGTTACAGAAGAGGGTGGCCGAGGGCTCCGGGGAACCCGTCATCCAGCTCCGGACTCGGACGCCATTTACCCCAAGGGTATTGGCGGCCCGGATCCCGGAAAAATACCGAGGGCAACACATACAGCCCTACAACGGGAAAACGGACCCCCAGGAACACTACAGCAAATACCAGAACAACATGATGATGGTGGGGGCGTCAGACGAATATTTGTGTCGATGGTTCCTCTCCACCTTAGAGGGACCGACATACGAATGGTTCAACAGGCTGCCCGAGGGCTGTATTGATTCATGGCAAGAACTCACCCAGCGGTTCTTGACACAATTCGCCGGGAGGCGTCGCACAAGGAAGCACTTCTCCCACCTCCTAACAATACGCCAGAAGAAGGATGAGACCCTTCGGGATTTCCTGGAGCGCTGGAGGACGGAGGCCGACAAGGTCGACGGTGCTGATGACGGGACCCTCCTGGCCCTCATACAAACCGTCCTCCGCACCGGTAACTTTTCAAGGAGCCTCATCATTGAAACCCCCCGCGACTACATAAGGGCTTTGCAGCGGGGGGACCGATATGCTGTGGCCGAGGAGGTGGAGAAGTATCACCAGCATCCAGACCAGCAGCCCCCGAGGGCTGACAACAAGCATAACCGAGGGCCGGGGGCTCCTCCAAATCACCCCAAGGCTTCGGGACCCTCTGATGATCGCCCTCGGCAAGGCCAAGCCAAGCCCGGGGGAGGTTATAAGAGCAACCCTAAGACTTGGGCCCAGCCCATTCTCCTGGACCGCCCTCGGACACCATTGACGCACCCCGTCAGCATCATCCTCGATTTTGCCGAGGAGAGGGGCCTCGTTGAGCGCGACTCTCGCGCACCCCCGGAGGTACACGCTATCAACCCTCAGTTCCCCTACTGTCGCTTCCATCGGCACCAGGGGCACAGGACCGATGACTGCCATCAGCTGAAGACGGCCATCGAGAGATTAATACAGGCGGGGCACCTGTCCCAATTTGTCCAGAGCCCTCGGCAGGAGGGACCTTCTCATCAGGGGCCTCCCCGAGGGCATCACACGAAGGTGAACGCTTGGGTAAACCCGAATACCATCCCCCTCGGCAAGAAGAGGGAGATTGGAAACTTAGAAGAAGAGGAGGAGGAATACCCCCATTACCAGGAGAAAAAATGCCACATCCTCATGATCACCGGTGGCAATACAGGGGGCGATTCCACCAGCCAACGAAAGAAGTGGGCTCAATCGCTTTACGTGGGGGAAGTCACTCATATGCCCCCGGTAAAGCGACTGAGGAGGAACCCATCACCTTTACCAACGCGGATCTCCCTCCTACTTCTTCTCCTCACAGGGATGCCTTGGTGATTCGGACGGAGATAAACGACACCATCATTCACCGAACTTACGTTGACACGGGCAGCTCCGTCAATGTAATGTACCTCAGCACCTTCAGAGAGCTGCATCTGGAGAGGGGGTCCCTTCGGCCCATTAAGACCCCTCTTGCCGGCTTCACCGGCGATACTATTGATTCCGAGGGGGTAATAACCCTCTCGGTGATCTTCGGCGACGGGCTCCATAGAGCCCAGCTCGAGGTGGAGTTCGTCGTCGTCAACATTGACTGCGCCCACAACATCATCCTCGGCCGGCCAGCCCTCGAGGACCTCGAAGCCATCATCTCCATGAGGCACCTCTGCCTCAAGTTTCCCGCCGAGGGGGGCATTGGCTACTCCCGGGGGAACCAGAAAATTGCCCGCGCCTGCTATCTTCAGGTCACTAAGAAGGTAAGCAAGACGGAATTCCGTGTTGACACCATCACCGGAGCCGTCGACCAAGAGGAAAGAAGGCCGAGGGCTGAACCGGCCGAGGACGTAGAAGACTTTGCGCTCGATCCGGCCCAGCCGGAGAGGGTCGTGAAGATTGGAGCCCAGCTCCCTGAAGATTTGAAGACCGGTATCACCGACGCCCTCCGCGCCTACTCCACTGTCTTTGCATGGGGGCCGGAGGACATGCCGGGAATCAGCCGAAGGGTCATCACCCACCGCCTCTCGGTGGACCCCTCGGCAAAAGCAGTACAACAACGAAGAAGACCCCTCTCCGCCGAGAGGAGGGAATTCGTGAAGAAGGAGGTCGCCATGCTCCTATCAATTAAGCACATCAAGGAGGTGAAATACCCCTCATGGCTAGCAAATGTAGTCCTCGCACAGAAGCCCCCTACCTTCCGCATGTGCGTGGACTACACCAATCTCAACAAGGCGTGCCCTATGGACCCGTTCCCTCTACCAAATATTGATCAACTAATGGATGAGACTGCAGGGTGTGAGATCATGTCCTTCCTCGATGCCTTCCGAGGGTATCACCAAATTTTTATGCACGAGGAGGACGCCGAAAAAACTGCCTTCATGACTCCCGAGGGCATCTTCTGCTACCTAGTGATGGCCTTCGGCCTAAAGAACTCGGGGGCCACTTACACCCGGATGGTGGCCCGGGTCTTTCAAGCCGTCCTAGGGCGCACCATGGAGGCCTATGTTGACGACATGATCGTCAAGAGCAAACAATCTTCCAGCCATGCTGACGACCTCCGGGAAATCTTCGCCATCATGCAAAAATTCAACCTTCGGCTAAACCCGAAGAAGTGCACCTTCGGCGTCCAAGGGGGCAAGTTCTTGGGTTACATGGTGAGCCGAAGGGGTATTGAGGCCAATCCCGAGAAAATCCAGGCCATCATCAACATGGAGCCCCCACGCAATGTGAAGGAAGTTCAACGGTTGACAGGCCGCCTGGCAGCCCTCAACCGCTTTCTATCTAAATCGGCGGAGAAGTCTCTACCCTTCTTCCAGATCATGAGGAAGACGGCTGGCTTTCTATGGACTCCAGAATGCCAGGGGGCTTTCGACGAGCTCAAACGGTATCTATCTTCACCCCCTGTGCTCTCCAAACCCAAGGTAGGGGAGACTCTCTACCTCTACCTTGGGGTCAGCCCGGCGGCCATCAGCTCTGTGCTTATCCGGGAGGAAGACGGCATCCAGCATGCCATCTTCTACCTTAGCAAGACCCTGAGGGAGGCCGAACTCAGGTACTCCCCTGTGGAAAAAACGGTGTTAGCCATCGTTTGGACTGTCAAGAAGTTGGGCCACTACTTTCAGGCTCACCCGGTTCAGGTCCTCACCCATCAACCCCTCGGCGCCCTCATGAGGAGCCCCACCAGCTCCTCCCGCATGGTGAAATGGGCTATCTTCTTGAGCCAATACAACATTGACATCCGCCCAAGGCCCGCCATCAAGGGCCAAGCCCTGGCGGACTTTGTGACGGAGTGTACCGCAAGGGCAGCCACGGACGGGGAGCCCTCGGCAACCTCGGACGACTGGTGGACCCTCTACACCGACGGCTCCTCCGCGACCAAAGCATGCGGGGAGGGGTAGTCCTCATTACTCCCGAGGGCTTCAGGGCCTACTATGCAATCCGCTTCTCCTTCAATGTCTCCAACAATGAGGCCGAATATGAGGCCCTCCTATGTGGCCTTCGGTTGGCTGCCAACATGAGGGCTCGACAGATCCACATCAAATGCGACTCCAAGTTGGTCGTTGGCCAAATCTCCGAGGAATATGAGGCCAAGGAGGGGAGAATGAAGCAGTACAAGGAAGCGGCCAAGGAGTTGCTTAAGGTATTTGAGGCGCACTCTCTCACTCAAATACCGAGGGCTCAGAACTCCGAGGCCGACATATTATCTAAGCTCTCGGCCGACTCCCCCGAGCACATCTCCAAAATTGCCAAAATCGAGGAACTCAGCCTCTCAAGCATCCATGCAAGCCCCGTTATGAACATACAACAACGTCAGGAGGATTGGATCTCAGATATCACCGCCTTCATCTCCACAGGGCAACTACCCGAGAATGAGGCCCGCGCTAAACTGGCAAAGCTGAGGGCTCCCAGCTACACCATCGAAGATGGAAGGCTCTACAAACGATCTTACAATGGCACGCTACTTCGGTGCCTTCATCCAGATGAAGCCGAGGTCGCAATGGAGGAAGTACACAGTGGCACTTGCTCAGCTCACCAAGGACCCTTCTCCATGTCCCGAAGGCTCATTCTCCAGGGCTACTTCTGGCCAACCATGGCCAGGGATTGTGCTGACCTTGCCCGGAGGTGCACCGCATGTCAACATTTCCAGAAAGCTCCCGGCAGGCCAGCGGTCAACTATGCCCCCATCAGCACCTCTGTCCCCTTTTCTCGATGGGGGATAGACCTTGTGGGCCCTCTGCCGAGGGGTACCTCCAACAACAGGTACATCATTGTGGCCGTCGACTACTTTACCAAGTGGGTGGAGGCTGAACCCCTCGCCAGCATCGCAGAGGCGAAGTGCCGTCACTTCGTCCTCAAGAACATCCTCACAAGGTTTGGCGTCCCCCAGCAGATCATCTCCGACAATGGGACACAATTTGAGGCAGCCCCCTTCTGTGCCCTTCTGGAGGCATGGGGCATCAAACACACCTTCTCCTCCGTTGCCTACCCTCAAGGCAACGGGCAAGTAGAGAATGCCAACCGGACCTTGCTCGAGGGTCTCAAAAAGAAGCTGGAGGCCGAGGGTGGTGGCTGGGTGGAAGAACTCCACAACATCCTTTGGGCCTATCGCACCACCCCTCGGCGAGCAACAGGTGAAACACCTTTCTCCCTCTGCTACGGTTTTGAAGCCAAAGCTCCTACGGAAGTCACCCTTCCCACCCGAAGGGTGATCCAATATGACCCCGAGGTCAACGACAGCAACATGGCCCTCGACCTCCACCTCATTTCAGAACGCCGGGAGCAGGCCTTCATCCGGGCAGAAAACTACCGAAGGCAAGTTAAAAGCTACATCGACGCCAAAGTTCGCACCCGAGAATTTCAAGTGGGGGACTATGTCCTCCGGAGGAGGGAAGCCAACCAACCAACCGAGGGAGGAAAAATGGCACCAAAATTCGAAGGCCCCTACATCATAGCAGCCATCATCAAACCCGGGACCTACAAGTTCAAACGCCCCAATGGGAAAGAAGTCCCTAGGCACTGGAATGTACACCATTTAGTTAAATTTTATCAATAATGTAAGAGCCGCCAAGCCCTCATAACTAGTGAATGTACTATCCTATGGCCCAAGGCCTCCAATTCGAAGAATGAAGATACATTCAAGACATCAAGCCCTCATACTGACTACAGGCCCCAGGCCTCACCACGAGAAGAACCCCCTCCGGCACCAAGTGCCGAGGGCAGACACCATCAACACCTACAACAACAGTGACTACAGGCCCCAGGCCTCACCACGAGAAGACCCCCTCCGGCACCAAGTGCCGAGGGCTGACACCATCAACACCTACAACAACAGTGAAAACACCACATGTTTTCACTCAAAACCCCTCGGTACCAAGTGCCGAGGGAGGGAACTCCTATCACCAACAACAAAGAACGCCATGTAATTCATTTTCCCTTCGGCACCCAGTGCCGAGGGTACATCCCCACCTTCAACATCAAAAAAGAAAAGATGAGAACACCAAGTGTTCCTACAGAAGACCCTTCGACATCCAGTGCCGAGGGTACACCCCCATCATCAAACATCATCAAAGAAGACCCCTCGGTACCCAGTGCCAAGGATATGCTCTCCTATCAACTTCCAAACATCTGTTGGGAAACACCAAGTGTTTCATTTGAAGACCCTTCGGTACCAAGTACCAAGGGTAGACACCTCCATCAACTACAGCAAAAGGGAACACCAAGTGTTCCTACAGAGGACCCTTCGGCACCCAGTGCCGAGGATACACCTCCATCACATACATCATCAAAGAAGACCCCTCGGTACCCAGTGCCAGGGATATGCTCTCCTATCAGCTTCCAAACATCTGTTGGGAAACACCAAGTGTTTCATTTGAAGACCCTTCGGTACCAAGTACCGAGGGTAGACGCCTACATCAACTACAACAAAAGAGAACACCAAGTGTTCCTACAGAAGACCCCTCGGTACCAAGTACCGGGGGCTACACATCGAAACTAACATCAAGTGTTGTTTCTAAAAGCCGTACCCCACGAGGACGCATATACCGAAGGCGCCACCATCGGTGCCGGCGGCACGTAGTGCCCCCGGCCATTTGCAACTAGTGTGCAAATGAAAACCCTTCCTTGAAACGCTTTCCGCGTCACTACCCCCAGGGTATGACAGGCATGAGAAATGCCCAGGATTCGACTTTCAAAAATGGAACGCTATCCGCGTCACTACCCCCAGGGTATGACAGGCATGAGAAATGCCCAGGATTCGACTTCCAAACCGAAACGCTCCCCGCGCCACCACCCCAAGGGTGTGGCAGGCCACGGACTATGTCTAGCGCCGAGGGGACGACTTTCAAAAATGAGGCGCTTTCCGCGCCATCCCCCAAGGGGAGGCAGGTTACGGACCACCATATCTTGTGCCCAGGAAACGTCCCTCGATCCCCTCGGAACTCGGAAGGTTAACCCGAGGGAGGAGAGCCATTGGTGTATTCTGATAGTCTCCTAATAGGCCCAGCCTTACCAAGAAACCAAGTTTCTTGATGCCTTCCCTTCACCACCAAAAAAAAAAAAAAAAAAAGAGGGGGTGAAGGGGAGTAGACTCAGCGAGAAATCAAAGAGTACACTCCAACAGATCACAACAAGCCGAGGGCTCCCCACGGGAACACCTCCGGTAACTGAAGGCTCCTATTTCCCGAAGGACACTACTCGAACAGATAGCAGCAAGAAACGGCTAAGTCCACTGCCTGGTCACCTCCGGTCACACAAACACCGAAGGCTTCAACAATACAAAGGGACTGGACTATCCAAAGTACACTAAGACAGTACCTTCAAATATGTACCGAAGGCCCCTACCCCATTACAAGGGACACAACTGGCTGAGTCAAACTCTACAACTCCTCAGAGTGTATGCCGAGGGCACACACTCCTCATTGGCTTTCTTCACAACAACAGGATTCAACATCAACTTACGCAAAGTAATGTAGAGTCAGAGGGCACCTATCACCCGAAGGCTACACAAGGAAACAGCACTTGAAAAAATTCTAAGTCCTAAAGATTGGGCCCCCGGCCCAATCAGCATTACAGCCAAGGGAATATGGTAGCCGAAGGTCATGCAATACAACAACACTTGAAAAAATATATCCTGTCCTAAATGAGCAGCCCCCGGGCATCTGGCAAAGTGATGTGGAGTCAGAGGGCACCTATCACCCGAAGGCTCCCAAGGGAAACTCTACATTTAGAAGATTTTCTAAGTCCCACATATTCCCCCCCGGTCAACTACTCATACATCAAGGAGGAATGCCATCTCCCGAAGGCTCCCAAGGGAGAATTTGCACTTAGAATATTTTCTAAGTCCTGCATATTTCCCCCCCCCGGTCAACTACTCATACATCAAGGAGGAATGCCATCTCCCGAAGGCTCCCAAGGGAGAATTTGCACTTAGAATATTTTCTAAGTCCCGCATATTTCCCCCCCGGTCAACTACTCATACATCATGAAGGGATGCCATCTCTCGAAGGCTCCCAAGGGAAACTCTACATTTAGAAGATTTTCTAAGTCCTACATATTTCACCCTCATCTCAAGGGACCTAATTGCCGAAGGCTGCCTATCAATCGAAGGCTACAGTACACAAGGAATCAACACTGAAGAAAATTTTCTAAGTCCTAAAGAATTGGCCCCCGGCCTATTCAATATTTCAGTTGGGGCTCCACAGTAGCCGAAGGCTACATGACATACTACACTTGCAAAAAATCTCTAAGTCCTGTGCATTGGGCCCTCGGTCCAACATTCACACATCAGGAAGGGATGCCATATCCCGAAGGATCTCAAGGGGAAATCTACATTTAGAATTTTTTCTAAGTCCTAGGATTTGGGTTACTCCAAACACCCGAAGGCCCTATGGTGTGCTACACTCAGAAAAATTTTCTAAGTCCTAATTCCTACAGAACCCTCGGTTGCATATCCAGCAGAGGGTGCCCAACTACCGAAGGCTTCCAGTGGCAAGCTACAATCAGAAAAAATTCTAAGTCCTAAAACATACATTCAAAGGAGCAAAGACATACATCCAAAACAAAAACGAAGGCATGCATTCAAGAAGAAAGGAATTGGAGAAAACAAATCATATAAACACAGCCCGAAGGCAATCATTCAATCATCAACAAACAGTGGGCAAATGTAATACGAACAAATGTTACAAGCAGGCCGAAGCCGAAGGATGAATAATGTCATCATTACAAATACATGTTTACATGATACAAAATACATATCAAATCATGTCATTCCCGGGGGCCGCCTCCCCCGATGGCTTCGAGGTGACTTCTGCGTCGGCCTCAGGTTCGTCGCCCTCGGCTTCCTTCATAAGCTCAGAGTCCTCCAGGTCTGGCCTCTCGACATCGGGGGGAAGAGGAACGCGGATGTCTGGCTGCAGGGGGGAGCCCGTATGCTGCCGGGTCAAAGTCTTTTGGCTCGATCTTTAAGTGGCGAGCCATCCTCCGGTAGATGAGGGCTTGAGTAAAAAACTCGCCCCCATCATAGTATTGTTTACCCTTTCGGGAAACCCACTCCACGCCAGGCCCATCACACCACTCGTCGACCGAGGACTCGACGACTGAGGACAGCCATTGCTTGTGCTCCTCGGACCGCCACCCCCCTGCCAAGAACCCCGAGATTGCGTCCCCTCGGGCTCTCTCGACGGCTTCCACCTTCGCGGCCTCGGCTTCCTTGACAGCTTTCTCCAAAGCCTCAGCTGCGGACCTCTCGGCTTCTGCCCTACCCCGATCTGCGGCCTCCGCCCGCAGGGTCATCTGCCGAAGGCTCTCCTCCAGCATAGCCATCTGCCGAACAGCGTCTGCATTCTGGCGGATGAGCTCCCGCATCTTGGCCTCCTGCTCGGCCTTGCGAAGGCGCCACTCCTCTAGCCGTCGGGCTTGCTCCCCGAGGGCAATGCAGGTCTACAAAAACAAAGGGGTTAGCGAGGCCAAACATGGTTTCTTAGCTCGAAGTAAAAAAGAAAGAAATAAACATAAAAGACTTACTGTGAGGGAAGACTGGAGGATCCTGTCCTCGAGGGCTTCGTCTTCATCAGCCCCGAGGGCCACTCTGTCAATCTCGAGGGTGATGCCTCTCAGAAGCGCCCTCGGGTCGGCCGTACCGTTCATCACGGCCGTACCAGCCGGGAGGGAAACCATGAGGACCTCGGAAGATGGCCCCTGAACTCCCGGCGGCACTTTCGCCACCTGCATGTCCTCATTCGCCCCGGAGGCAGGGCCTTCATCGACAATGATCACCGGGGGGACTTTTCTCCCGGCATCCCCGGTCTTGGGCTTCTTGCCCTCGGGATCTCTGCCCGAGCCCTTCCTTTTGGCGGCAGCAGCAGCATCAGTACTTGGGCCCACCGACGGCCCCTCCGGTTTTTTGAAGAAGTCACCGGCGGGTTTTGGGACGCTGGCGTCCGTCCCCCTCGGGTCCTTGGAGGGTTTTTTCTTCTTAAGGTCTGCAAGGCCTCTGACGTTCATCATTTTCACTGGGACACCTGCAAAAAAAAGGGTAGGGGGTTAAAATCGAGGGGTCGCTGACCGAAGGCACAAAGAATAAAAAAAACACGAACAAGATAAGCTATGTGATAAGATATGAAAACCGAGGGACCTCGTAGACTACCTCCTGTTCCCCCGAAGGCCTCAGCAAAAATAGGGTACTTCTCGTCCACTTCCCCAATGAATCGGTATCTCCGAAAGCCGAGGGCGTATAATCCCTTATCGGCAGTATAGTCTTTGATGGAGACCTGCTTTGTGCGACCCTCCGGGATTTTTGCTATCACCAGGCCGTCTTTTTCGAGGGCGGCGCTTCCAACCTTCGGATGCCGACGGAAGCGATCCCGAAGTTCCGCCGGAAATGGGTTCTCAACAACCCTGACATAGCACCAGCGCTCCTTCCAGCCCTTATTGGACGAAGGCGCCTCCGTGAACAGCTTCCACCTGGCCACCTGCTGCAAGTTGGCGAAGCCCTCGACATTCGCGTGACCCCCTCGACAGAGGTTGAAGCTCTGGAAGAACAAGTCCAGGCTGGGGGTCACCCCTCGGTCCCTACAGAGGTTTAAAAACCCCGCCACGTAGGAGTGGCTATTAGGTGTCAGCTGGCAGGGTACCAAGCCAACAAACCTCAGGTACTCCCGGAGGAAGGGGTGCAGAGGGAACCGAAGGCCCATGGAGACCGACAGTACGTGTACTGCAATGCACCCCTCAGGCGCCCGAGAGAGCACGTCGTCAACTCCCGGTTCGACCACCTCGACCGAGGGCCCTACATGTAGCTGCGTCACGTAGAGGTCCGCCCTGTCCGCCTTCGACTTTATCTCCAACGCAGCCGTGTTGAGCCAGGAATACCCCTCCGGCATATCTACGGGTTTCCCCTGATCAGCAGCAATAACCTTCTTCTTGGGGACAGCTGCCTTGGCCTTCTTCTTCCCGGGGGCCACCCGGATGGGAACTGCATTCAGCGGCTGGGAAGTACTGGCCTCACCAGCACCCCGAGGGGGAAGGACGGCCACAATGACCTTCGCCCTCTCCTTTTCCTCCTCCTCTTCAGCAACTTGGACGGCGAGGGCCAACTCTTCATCCTCGGCAGTTCGCTCGAATTCCTCCGCCTCGGCCTCGGCCGTCAGATCCTTCTGCACCTCAGTGGCGAGGGCTGCATCACCACCATCCGAGGGCTGACCACTGCTGGACTCCACGTCGGAGATGCCTTCGTCCTCCATCGAGGGCGTCCTCGAGATATCCTGGGAATCGCTCTCGGACGACATTTTTACCACGAGGTGTGTCTAAGGTTTCTACAAGACTAACCCTAATCTAAGGCCAGAGGGCGGGACTTACTAAAAGTTTGGATAGGAAAACGGGCACTGACCTTGAAAGCAGAGTTTTGACCGAAGGCTGGAGTTTCTCTCACTAGATTTTTTGGCAGAGCTTCGCTAAGACAACTGAGTTCGCACAACGGGAATGGTTCTGGCCTTGGGGTATTTATAGGCGCTGGAATCCGGGCTTGGGCCCGGAAACCGGGCCTCCGGATGGACCGTCATCATTACACACCGTCGTTTCACCCAACCGGTGACGCCGCCCGCGAACAGCCAGCCATCACACGCCACGTGTGCCACCCCCCCAACGGCTATATCCCGTCGTTACATATTCCAACGGCTATATTTCCAACGGCTATATTCTGGAAGGCCCCGGGTTTTCTACTTCACTCCATTTCATCAAGGATAGCCTCCGGGTATACTCACTCAGAAGTGCCCCCGGGTTGTGCCCCACACAGCACATAACAGGCGCCATCGGGATCACTCTTTCAGAAACCCAAGGCTTCATATCAGGGCACCCCTCGGGGATTCCCCCTCAACAATATAAACCGGGTAGCCCCCGGGGAGTTGCCTCATTGACGGATGGCCCATGGCACACAGGTAATGGGAGCCCTCGGGTACCTTCATCACCAACTAATCGACAAACAGTGGACCCCCCGGTAACAACTCCACTGCTGCCCTCATCCAGCAGGCCCTCGATCCAAGGATTGAGGGACTCCCCTTCGGCGCCACCAGGACGTCAACAGCAAGCCTTCGGCTAATCAATACAGGAGCCCTCAGAAGAGAGAGCCTTCGGCATTCCCGTCACTCTCCACTTTGTACCAAGGTTTGACATTTTCGATTCATCATTGGGGGAATTCGGTGCACTCTTTTTCCCTCATTAGGATTTTTTCCCAAAGGGTTTTTCCTAATGAGGTTTTTAACGAGGCATCCCCCCAAAATGAAACGAAAAAACAACAGCCTTCGGCCCACAACAGCAACGCAACTACTCTACTCCTTTTCACCACTTTACAAGTGCCTCAAGGAGTGGGGGACTGGAGGACCCCCTCGGGAAAATCATTAAATTACAAAATCTGTGAAATTCCAACAAACAACAAAGCAAGCCCTCAAGTCCCGACATGTGGGTAACTGAGGGACTGCCTTCGGCAGGGACATAAAAGCAACAACTCCTCACCAACTTCAGAGATCACGACGGGACAACATCAAAAGGCAAGCACAAATTACTCCTTTTCCCTCAAGTACCTTTCGGCAAAAGGAGTGAGGGACTCCTGATGGAGTATATGGCCCGGGAACCCCCGGCCCACAGACTCCTACTACTCCAGCGAAGGCCCAACAGGCCCAAAAGGCCCAACAGGCCCAAATCACAGCGCCCAGAGTACCAAGCAGCCCGCACTACGCGCCAGGGGTGCCTTCGGCCCCCTGGCCGAAGGGTCTAAACTCTCACAGAACGGGTTTCTCAAGCAAACTAAGAAACTGGGAGAAAACGGCGAAAACAGTAGCCCTCGGTACTGTGAGCCCTCGGTACCAAGGTGCCCTCGGTTGGAGGAGCCTTCGGTTACTGCTCTATAGCCGAAGGCATCTCACTCGACAAGATATCCGCCTCACATGCGTACAGATCACCGTACCCCGCACAGATGTCCCATCCAACAGCCGCATTAAATGCGGCCACATGCGGCTGCCAGCGCCAACCAGTTGAGGTGACCCCTCAGCCAATGAGCGTTTGACACGTGTCCCTGCCCGGCATTTATTGCTACTATAAATAGCACCCCATTTCCTCATTTGTAACCACGCTGAAAACGGCATTCATACTGAATACACTCTCTCTCTACTTTTACTTACTTGCTCCGACTTCTCTCTAAGTTATTCCCCGTAATAACCCTTCGGATATATACCCTCGGGTAGACTATCCATCACTCTACATTTACCCTACTATTTTTCTATTAAAACCCGTGCCCACAGCTAGCGGGACAGATAATAAAGAACGGAGGGAGTATTATAATTATACAAGTAATTTTTATTGAGTTAGTTAATAGTTAAGCTGATAACATAAATAATTTAAAATTTTTATTTTATTATTATTATCAAAATTATTATTAAGATATTATTATTAAAGAACTTATCTCATCAGTCCGAACAAACGAGGAGTCCTGCCCGGCCAAGCACGTGTCAAGTGTTTCCCGATCGTTTTTAATGAAATTTTGTGAACATTTTCTTGATGAAGTGTGGATTATCTACCCAAAATTTTGTGAAGTATGGGACATTTGCTCAGGCGCACTTGACCAAATCAATTCTCATTATTATTGTTTATTACGTAGTATATGATTATTGTTTTATATAATGTCAGAAAACATATATACTACCCATGCATGAGTCCTAACTATTATTTTCTTAATTATAATTTATTATGTATATTACATCATTGCAATTTTCGACAAGATTTCACCATAGTCATCCGGAAACAATCGCTATGTGTTTTAGTACAAGGATAAGGCTGCGTGCATCCAACACCCCTTATTCCACCGTAGGTGAGAGCCTTTGCAGCAATGAAATAATGATAATGATGATGGTGATGATTACGTCATTACTATTTGGATACATTTATACATGAATTAATAATTTGATAATATTAACAAATAAAGAGATATAACAATTACATTATTTATGTCCCGTGCAAGAATATCATTCAAGTTTCAAAGAAGATAGTTCCCAATAATGAACTCTTATGCAATGACTATAAACAAGAATCAAGATCAATCTCTGTCACATGTTGGACTTTTACTAAAAATCAGTCTTCATACACGGTCTACTTTACGTTGCAGGCACAAGAGTTACCAATCACAAAGGGTTAAAAATATTGATCTTGATGAGGATGATCAAGAGGTCGATCATACTACTAATGTTGTTTACAAAGAAGTCTTTTAGAATTTGTAGTTTCACTATGAACATTTATTATTTTACTTACCACTCTGTACTATGAACAATTATTATTTTACTTACCACTCTGTACTTTCAAATGTTATATCTCTTTTATAATATTTATATTTTCCCTTCTTCGGCAATGTTTTAATCTCTCTTTAACTATGAACACTTATTATATTACTTACCACTTTCTTCTGAGTTTAATCATTCTTGCATTTTTATAATAGAGCTCTTAATCACACATTGATAAATTTTCATCCGTGCATCGCACGGGTGATCGAGAATCTAGTCTATTTCAAAGGTGAAGACATATTTGAATTTTAGGTGTAAATAAAATAAAGAAACAACCAAAAAAATTTACTTATTTGGCTACGCTAAACATATTTACTTGTGAAAATATATATACTTTATGTTGGTTATAATTTTTAATTTCATTTTTAATTATTTACTTATTTGAAGCTTACTAATTTATTAATAGGTGTCAAATTAATAAGTAAACTAATTTGCATATTTGTTTCTATTTAATTCGGTGTAGTAAACTAATATAAATTAGTTTCCATATCAATAAACGTTATTAAATTTCACTTTGATAACCAAAAATTATTTTACTTATTTGAAGCTTACCAGAATAATTAAGGTAGATTTATAAGGATTTTTGTTTCCATATCAATATGCAATCAAAAATAGAATCTAATAAAAACAAAAGGTATAAAAATAAGTAAATAATTGTTATATATAATGACATAGCAGAATTATGTGACGCTTTGTATGCTCTTAAAAAGTTCCTCTTTTATATATATATATCGATTTGTTCCAATAAAATATGTATATTTGAAATGCTTTGTATAGTTCATATTCCTTTCACTTTTTTTTTACTCCAGGGGGAGGGGGCTGGGAGAGCTTGGATTAATCTAGTCTAGACTGAAACTCACTCCGTTGAGATTCGAACCCGAGACCTCCCGTAAGGGAGAGTGGGTCGGCGACCAGCTGGACTGGATCGCTTCCTTTCACTTTATATACTAATATTATATGTCAAGTTCGTGCGATGCACAGATCACCAATAATATGTGACAACCGTTTATTTAATTCTAATATAGTCTTTATAACTTTGCTTGACAATGTAACTTAAGTAATTTTATTTCATATTTGTACGGTGTTATTCATATGCACGATATAAAAAATAGGAGAAATGTAGGACTACCTTTCAAATTTAAAACTACCTTTCACAATAATTTGTACAATAAAACTACCTTTCACAATAATAAAAATACGAATTGAGATTTTCAAATTTAAAAAATCAAATAATACTAAAAAGGTATAATGTAGTACTACCTTTGTCCCGAAAAGGTTTGTCATATTGACTATTTTTAGTCAATGATGGCAAACTTGGGGCAATGATTTTAGTTATTATAATACAACAACAACAACATCCAAGCCTTAGTCCCAAAAGATATTGGGGTCGGCTAACATGAATCGATACATGATATCACAACCAAAAGGAAAAGAAGGAATAAAGATAAAAAGATAAGCTATTATGAAAAGATAATATAAAAAAGATGAATATATATAAAACTGATAAAATAAAAAGGCTCCAAATAATGCATATATATAAGGATAAAAAAAACTAGGAAAAAAAAGATGAGAGAAAAAGATTATCAAGATCACTCCTTCACGTGAATACCCGCCCTCCACTTAGTTCTCTCCAAAGTCATGCCCTCATCTAACCCCAGAAGAAGCATATCACTTCGAACTCCCCTAACCCACGTCTGTTTGGGTCTTCCTCTCCCTCTCTTCCCTGCCTCTTCTCCACACATCTCAACTCGCCTAACAGGTGCATCACTCGGTCTTCTACGCACATGACCAAACCACCGTAGGCGCGACTCCCGCATCTTGTCTTCAATAGGTGCTACTCCCACCCTTTGTCTGATTGTCTAATTCCTCACGCGGTCCTTCCTAGTATGCCCACACATCCAACGCATCATGCGCATCTCTGCCACACTCATCTTTTGAATGTGACATTGTTTCACCGCCCAACACTCTACGCCATACAGTAATGCAGGCCTAATTGCTGTCCTATAAAATTTACCCTTCAGTCTAGTCGGCATACCTCGGTCGCATAGAAATCCTGACGCACTCTTCCACTTCATCCACCTTGTTCTGATTCTATGGGATACATCTCCATCTAACTCACCGTCCTTCTGAATTATGGAGCCCAAGTAACGGAACATATCGCTGACTGGTATCTCCTTACCATCCAGAGTAATTCCGCTATTACCACTACTTCTACCTCCACCAAACTTGCACTCCATGTACTCTGTCTTGCTCCGACTTAGTTTGAAACCCTTATTCTCCAATGTTTGTCGCCATACTTCCAACTTTGCTTTAAGACCTGATTGCGTCTCATCAATCAATACAATATCGTCGGCAAACATCATGCACCACGGTATATCGTCTTGAATTGACTTCGTAAGTTCATCCATGACTATGGAAAATAAGAAAGGACTCAAGGCCGATCCTTGGTGCACTCCGATAGTAATAGGGAGCTCTTCAGTCCTCCCTACACTAGTACGAACACTTGTAGTACAATCCTCATACATATCCATGATGATGTTGATATACTTGTGTGATATGCCTTTCCTAGTTAAGGCCCATCCACCAAAGAACTTCTCGAGGTACCCTATCATATGCCTTTTCTAAGTCAATGAACACCAAATGCAGATCCTTATGAGCATCTCTATACTTCTCCATAAGTTGACGAAGAAGGTGAATAGCCTCAGTTGTTGAGCGACCAGGCATAAAACCGAATTGATTCTCTGAAATCTTCACAGTCCTTCGAAGTCTTTGCTCAATCACTCGCTCCCAAAGTTTCATGGTGTGACTCATAAGCTTAATCCCTCGATAGTTGGCACATTCTTGTACATCACCTTTATTCTTAAATAAAGGGATAAGAGTACTCTTCCTCCAACTCGTTGGCATCTTGTTGTTTCTTCAAATCATGTTGAAGAAACTTGTTAACCACTCGACGCCTCTCTCTCCCAAACTTCTCCAAGCCTCGATCGGTATGCCATCTGGCCTCATTGCTCTTTTCCGCCCCATCTTCCTCAGAGCTTCTTTAACTTCCGTTGTTAAAATTTTAGTTATTATAATAATTTTATATAATTTATAAATTTTATACTTTTATGAAAATATTTTGAATAAAGGACCTTTTGATATAATTTTCATATTCTAAATAATTTCGTATTAAAAAATATTATTGGTCAAAGTTGATTGTCATTGACCAAGAAAAGTAAATTTGATGAAACTTTTTTAGGACGGAGTAAGTAATTGTGAGTACATACACATTGTGTGATTCTCCTATATAAAGATAAATCATATTTATCTATATTGTTATATTCTCCATAAAATTATAGGATTAGTATTTTAAAAAATTAATTGACTTAATTAGAAGTATATAATAATGACATGGCCAACTTATGCTCTCGAAAAGTTTATCTTTTATATATTTCTCCATTCTTTTTTAGTTACAACACTTCCATTTAACGTTTGCCAACATATATACTACCTTGATTATTAATATATACAATTTTTTGTAAGTAAAAAGATGAGATCTTTGAAAATTTAAATTGGGATGAATTTATAAATATTTTTCAAAAATGTCTAATACCTTAATAAATAAAATATTACCAAAGTAAGACGTGATTAGTGTAAAAATCAACATTTTTAGTATATAATGATTTTGTATCATTTTATTCAAATAAATGGAATCACAAGAGCACGTTGAGGTCTAAAATTTTGTAAAAAATGGACAGTGCAAGTAATTATTATTAGTTATATATATTAAATAAACTCCACCCATGTCTTCTACTATTAAAGCTAATTGCAACTCATCATTTGATTTCCTATTTCCATAAACATTGTCGCATTACCTATAATATTCATCAAGGAAGTGCGGAAGCAAAATTGTTCCATGTCGCGTCTTTGATTATATGGGATGAAGCTATGCTGATACACGAGGAGTGTTCTATGATTTTAGACGTTACACCAAGAAATACATGCTATCGTGGATCGATTGCCTAGGAGTTACATATCTTAGTTACAATGTCGAATATCTTTAATAGTGTTTCAATGGTTGGATTGCCCAACCATGTCCTTCATTTGAAAATCGGAGCCCCAAATAATGTTATTGAGGAATATTAATTGATGGAGTATATGGTCCAGGGACCCCCGACACACATACTTCCACAACTGCAATCAGGTCCAACAGGCTCAAACGGGCCAAGCCCAGCAAAATTAAGCTCTAAGTAGCCCACAATACGCGAGGGGGTGCCTTCGGCCCCATGACCGAAGGCTACCTTTGACAGAATCGAACCCAGAAACATCACAGGAGAACAAGGCTTGGAAACCAAGCCTTCGACATATACAACCCTCGGTATTCGGAGCCCCCCGGTTAGAAGAGCCTTCGGCCAACACCCTTCAGCCGAAGGCACTTCCCTCGACAGAATATCCTCTCCACATGCGCCTGAATCACCGTACCAAGTACAAACATCGCATCCAACCACCGCATTTAATGCAGCCACACGTAAATGTCAGTGCCACCCCAATTGAGGTGACTCCTCGACCACCAGATTATTGACACGTGTCCTTATCTAGCATTTATTGCTGCTATAAATAGCAGCCCATTTCTCCATTGTAAACCACGCTGAATTCATATCGAATATACACTCTCTCTCTCACTTATTTGCTGTGACTTCTCTCTAAGTTTTTCCCGCAATAACCCCTCGGATAAACTACCCCTCGGGTACACTATCCATCATTTGGTGCTCTCGTTGAGAGGTTGAACAATCAAGTAAGAAACACTCCCCTTCAGCTCAAAACACCTACCAAAATGGGAAGAACCACCCGTGCCCAGTCCAAGACCCTTAAGGACAACAACCTGGCCCTCGGCGAAGTCGACACCCCCGGAGCCTCCAACAAGGCTCCTGAGGGCGGAGTCATCGCTGGGATGGAACAGGCTGCTGTTGACCTGCGCTTTCAGCTCCAGCAAAATTCCCCTGATGCCCGCCTTGGCATCGAATCCCGAAGGAGGGACCGGAGCGAAAATCAAGTGAGCCATCCGGTCCTCACTATTGACGTACAATTGGCATTTTCTGCCTTCATGTAAATACTCACCCAGAATCCAGGTGCCTTCGACATGCTGGTACCACTTCAACTGCAGGTCAGGGAGAACGCCATTCCTCCCCCACCTTTGTCCCCCTTCGTGAACCTTATCCTTCGGCTAGGGAACAACGAAGGGGCATGGCCCAAGACACCGCATCCCAGGAAGTCCAATCCCAGGACCAGCGCGGCGCGAACAAAGAGAGGCCTTGGACCTCCGCCCTCGAGAGGCTCGGAGGGGTGCAGGATCGCCGAGGGGTCCAAGACCGCCTCGGTGGTAAGGCACTCCAAAGACCTCAAGAAAGCGGGGGGTCGGTATCGAGGGCAGACGAGAGGCGTCCCCCTCAGGACAAATGAAAGGCACCACTCCATGCCGATGTCGCCAGACACCAAATCAACCAGGCCCACTCGGCCCGTGTACAATCACAGGGGGCGGAGGCCCTCCCAAAGGTTCACAGGGACGAAATTATTGAGGCTCTCCAACGCCGCCTTGATGAAATGGAGGCCTGCCAAGCGCACATGACCGCCTCCGCCTCGCAAGCGGACCCCAAATACGCCACCATGCTGGCCAAAATGGATGAGATGCAGAAGAAATTTGCCGAGGGCTCTGGGGAACCCATCATCCAACTCCAGACTAGGACGCCATTCACCCCAAGGGTGTTGGCGGCCCAGATTTCGGGAAAATACCGAGGGCTACCCATCAAGCCCTATGAAGGAAATGCTGACTCCCAGGAGCACTACAGCAGATACCAGAACATCATGATGATGATGGGGGCATGGGATGAATATTTGTGCCGTTGGTTCCTCTCCATTCTAGAGGGCCCGACATACGAATGGTTCAACCGGTTACCCGAGGGCAGCATTGACTCTTGGCAAGAACTAGCCCATCGCTTCTTGACACAATTTGCAGGAAGGCACCGATCCAAAAAGCACTACTTCCATCTACTCACAGTGAGGCAACAAAAGGAGGAGACCCTGCGGGGTTTCCTTGAGCGCTAGAGGCTAGAGACGGACAAGGTCGACGGCGCCGACGATAGGACCCTTATGGCTCTCCTCTAGACGGTCCTCCGTACCGGAAACTTCTCCAGGAGCCTTATTATCGAGCCTCCACGCGACTATATAAAAGCTCTCCAGCGGGGAGACTGATACGCGGAGGCCGAGGAGGTGGAGAGGTCCCATCGAAACCCCGAACAACAACGCCCCAGGCAGGATGATAGGAACAACCGGAGGCTGGGGGCTCCATTCAATCAATCCAAAGGCTCGGCCCCCTCGGGTGATCGCCCTCGGCACAGCCAAGCCAAGCCCGGGGGAGGTTACAAAAACAACCCGAAGGCCTAGACGCAGCCTGTTCTCTTGGAGCACCCTCGGACACCCCTGACACACCCCATCAACATCATCCTCGATTTCGCCGAGGAGAGGGGCCTCGTGGAGCGAGATTCTCACGCACCCCCGGAGGTATATGCCATCAACCCCAATGGATCTTACTGCCGTTTTCATCACCACCAAGGGCATAGAACCGACAACTACCATCATCTGAAGACAGCCATCGAGAGGTTGATACAGGTGGGACATCTGTCCCAATTTGTCAGGGGCCCCAAGCATCAGGGGGCCTCTCGAGGGCCACAGGCGAAGGCAAACACCTGGATCAATCCGAATACTATCCCTATCAGTAACCCAAACGGCAAGAAGAGGGAGATCGGGAACCTTGATGAGGAAGAAGGTTACGACCAGTGCCAAGACAAGAAGCGCCACATCCACATGATCACTGGCGGCAACACGGGGAGAGACTCCACTAGCCAAAGGAAGAAATGGGCGCAGGCCCTTTACGTAGGGGAGGTCACTCATATGCCCCCCGTAAAGCGGTTGAGAGAGGATCCCATCATGTTTACCAACGCCGATCTCCCCCCGGCTTCCTCCCCTCACAGGGATGCGCTAGTGATCCAGAGCGAGATCAATAATACCATTGTCCACAGAACTTACGTTGACACGAGCATCTCCATCAACGTAATGTACCTTAGCACATTCAAGGAGCTGCTTCTGGAGAGGGAGTCCCTTCGGCCTATCCGGACCCCTCTGCCAGGCTTCACTGGAGATACAATAGATTCCGAGGGGGTAATAACCCTCCCAGTACTCTTCGGCGACGGGCTCCATAGAGCAAGCTCGAGGTGGAGTTTATCGTTGCAACATCGACTGCGCCCACAACATCATCCTCGTCTGTCCCGCCCTCGAAGACCTGGAGGCCATCATCTCCATGAGGCACCTATGCCTCAAGGTCCCTGCTGAAGGGGGCATCGGGTACTCAAGGGGGAACCAAAAGCTCGCACGCACCTGCTACCTCCAAATAACGAAGAAGGTTAGTAAAACCGAGTTCCATGTGGACACCGTCATCGGGACTGTAGAGGAAGAAGAGAAGAGGCCGAGGGCAGAACCAGCCGAAGAGGTAGAAGACTTTGCGCTCGATCCGGCCAAGCCGGAGAGAGTCGTGAAGATAGGAGCCCAACTCCCTGAAGATTTGAAGACTGGCATCACAGATGCCCTCCGCGCCTACTCCATTATTTTTGTATGGTGGCCGGAGGACATGCCAGGAATCAGCCGAAGGGTAATCACTCACCGCCTGTCGGTGGACCCTTCCTCCAAACCCGTGCAACAAAGAAGAAGGCCCCTCTCGGCCGAAAGAAGGGATTTTGTAAAGAAAGAGGTCACCATGCTCCTTTCCATCAGACACATCAAGGAGGTAAAGTACCCCTCATGACTGGCCAACGTGGTCCTCGCACAAAAGCTACACACCTTCCGCATGTGCGTGGACTACACGGATCTGAATAAGGCGTGCCCCATGGACCCTTCCTTGCTGCCAAATATTGACCAACTGGTGGACGAGACAACGGGATGCGAAATCATGTCATTCCTCGACGCCTTCCGCGGATATCACCAAATCTTCATGCACGAGGAAGACGCTGAAAAAACAGCCTTCATCACACCCGAAGGCATCTTCTGCTATCTGGTGATGGCCTTCGGCCTAAAAAATTCAGGCGCCACCTACACCCGGATTGTGGCCAGGGTCTTTCAAGCCGTCCTAGGGCGCACTATGGAGGCCTATGTTGACGACATCATTGTCAAAAGAAAACAATCATCGAGCCATTCTGACGATCTCCGGGAAATTTTGGCCCTCATGCAAAAGTTTAACCTTCGGCTAAACCCTAAGAAATACACTTTCGGAGTGCAAGGACGCAAATTCCTGGGCTATATGGTGAGCTGAATGGGTATCGAGGCCAACCCCCAAAAAATCCAGGCCATCATCAACATGGAGCCCCCATGCAATGTGAAGAAAGTCCAAAGGCTGATGGGCCGCTTGGCAGCCCTCAAAAGCTTCCTATCCAAATCGGCGGAGAAATCCATTCCCTTCTTCCAGATCATGACGAAGACCGCCGGCTTCCAATGGACATCAGAATGCCAGGAGGCCTTCGATGAATTGAAGCGGTACTTATCTTCACCCCCTGTGCTCTCCAAACCAAAGGTGGGGGAAACTCTGTACCTTTACCTCGGCATTAGCCCTGCTGCCATCAGCTCAGTGCTAATCTGGTAGGAAGATGACATCCAACATGCCATCTTCTATATTAGCAAGACTCTCAGGGAGGCGGAACTCAGGTATTCTCCTGTGGAAAAGACGGTGCTGGCCATCGTTTGGACCGTCAAGAAACTGGGCCATTACTTCCAAGCCCATCCGGTCCAGGTCCTCACACACCAACCCCTCGACGCTTTGATGAGGAGCCCCAACAGCTCCTCCCAAATGGTAAAATGGGCTATCTTCCTTAGCCAGTACAACATTGACATCCGTCTGAGGCCTGCCATAAAGGGCCAAGCCCTGGCGGACTTCGTGACAGAATGCACAACAAGATCAGCAGTGGATGAGGAGCCCTCGGCACCCTCGGATGAATGGTGGACCCTCTATACCGATGGCTCCTCTGCCACCAAAGCATGCGGAGGAGGGGTAGTTCTCATTACGCCCGAAGGCTTCCGCGCCTACTACGCCATCCGCTTTTCCTTCAAAGTTTCCAACAACGAGGTGGAATATGAGGCCCTCCTCTGTGGCCTTCGGCTGCCAGCTAACATGAAGGTCAGACAGATCCATGTGAAGTGCGACTCCAAGTTAGTCGTCGGCCAAATTTCAGGGGAATATGAGGCTGAGGAAGGGAGAATGAAACAATACAAGGAAGCGGCCAAGGAGTTGCTTAAGGTATTTGAGGCACATTCTCTCACTCAAATACCGAGAGCTCAAAACTCTGAGGCTGACATTTTATGAAAGCTTTCGACTGAATCCCCGGAGCACCTCTCGAAGATTGCGAGAATTGAGGAACTCAGCCTCTCGAGCATACACGCCAGCCCCGTCATGAACATACAACAAAGGCCTGAGGATTGGATGTCAGATATCATGAACTTCATCTCCACAGGGCAACTGCCCGAGGATGAAACCCGCGCAAAACTAGCAAGGCTGAGGGCTCCCAGCTACACCATCGAAGATGGGAGGCTTTACAAAGATCCTACAACGGTAAGTTACTCTGGTGTCTTCATCAAGATGAAGCCGAAGTTGCCGAGGGGTACCTCCAACAACAGGTACATCATCGTGGCCATCGACTACTTCACCAAATGGGTGGAGGCTGAGCCCCTCGCCAGCATTACCGAGGCCAGGTGCCGCCACTTCGTCCTCAAGAACATCCTCACGAGGTTTGGCATCCCCCCAGCAAATCGTCTCTGACAACGGAACTCAATTTGAGGCAGCCCCCTTCTGTGCCCTCCTAGAGGCATGGGGCATCAAACATGCTTTCTCGTTCGTTGCCTACCCTCATGGCAACGGTCAAGTGGAGAACGCCAACTGAACTTTACTTGAGGGCCTAAAAAAGAAACTTGAGGCCGAAGGGGGAGACTGGGTAGAGGAGCTTCACAATATCCTATGGGCCTACCGCACTACCCCTCGGCGGGCAACAGGCGAAACGCCCTTCTCCCTTTGTTATGGATTCGAGGCCAAAGCTCCCACTGAGTTAACCCCTTCCTACCCGAAGGGTGGACCAATACGAGTCTGAGGTCAACGATGCCAACATGGCCCTCGACCTTCACTTGATCTCAGAACGCCGAGAGCAAGCCTTCCTAAGGGTGGAAAACTACCGAAGACAAGTGAAGGGCTACATCGATGCCAAGGTTCGTTCCCGAGAATTTCAAGTGGGGGACTACGTCCTCCGAAGGAGAGAAGCTAGCCAGCCAACTGAAGGTGGCAAGATGGCACCGAAGTTTGAAGGCCCCTATATCGTTGCAACCATCATCAAGACAGGAACTTACAAACTCAAACGCCCCAATGGGACCGAGGTCCCTCGACATTGGAATGTACACCACCTGGTTAAATTTTATCAATGATGTTTGAGCAGCCAAGCCCTCATAACTCACGAATGTATTATCCAGTGGCCCAAGGCCCCCATTTTTTCAAGAATAAAGATACATTGAAGACACCAAGTACAAAGAACAAAACGCCTGTGAGCGGCCAAGCCCTCATACAAGCTCTTGGCCCAAGGCCTTATCACAAACAAGACCCCCCGACACCAAGTGCCGAGGGTGGACCCTCCAATCAACTATGATAACAAAAACACCAAGTGTTTTCAAAAGAAGACCCCTCGGTACCAAGTATTGGGGGCAGAATGTGAGAAATAACACCAAGTGTTAAAAACAAAGTCGTACCTCTCGAGGACACAACTACACCGAAGGTACCAAGTGCCCCGACCATTTGCAACTAATATGCAAATAAAACCCTTCCCTGAAACGCTTTCCGCACCATTACCCCAAGGGGATGGCAGGCAACAGACTATGTCCCGGGCTGAGGATTCGACTTTCAAAACGAAACGCTTCCCGCGCCATTACCCCAAGGGAATGGCAGGCAACAGACTATGTCTCGGGCTGGGGGAACGACTTTCAAAACTGAGGCGCTTTCCGTGCTATCTCCCAAGGGGAGGCAGGCAATAGACTATGTCTCGGGCTTAGGAAACGACCCCCGATCCCCTCGAAACCCGGAAGGTTAATACCGAGGGGGGAGCCAACAACTTATACCGTTGCATCCCGCGTAGGACAAGCCTTACCAAGAAACCAAGTTTCTTGAAGCCTTCCCTTCATTATCCAAAAAAAATGGAGTGAAGGGGAGTAGACTCAACGAGCAGTCAATGAGTACAAATTTTGGCAGATTTTATGAGGGAACAGCCTTTGGAGGCCAACAAGAAGATTGCCTTCAAATCCAACTGTTATTCAATAAGAATTGCCTAAAATAGGCTAAGTCCACAATCTGGTTGCCTCCGGCACCAGCCAATATCGAGGGCTTCCACGTAAAATGAGTTGTAATCCTACAAATGGTTTGAGTTGGTTAGGTCCAAGCTACAACAGCCTCCGGCATTTTAACAAACACCGAGGGCGTCTATTCCATGTATGGGGCTTAAAATCCAAAGTCCACATTCCCGAGGCCATCTCCGAAGGCTCTCGCTATGTAGCACCCTCCAAATGTTACCCCCGAAGGCTCTAGTTAAGGGGTCCACCAAACCCAAAGGCACATTTGCTCAACAAAGATCGAATGCGCTTACTATACATTACCAAAGGTGACTGCTCATTGACATGAGCTCAAATTGCCTAAGTCCACATTCCGATAGCCTCCGGCACTACATCCAACATTGGAGGCTCCCTTTCTACAAGTGGGTTCGTTCGAAAACAGCTCCCCACATTTCCACCGAGGACTACTACTTGCAAAGTCAAGGGAAATATTTCTATGTCCACAACACCAGACCCCCCAGGAGTTTAAGACGAAGGCTAACTGTTCCCTACAGATAAATAGATGATGTCCACCAAGGGCCTACATGTAGACAACACTTAGAAAATTTTTCTAAGTCCTAAATGTTTATCCCTCGGTCAATTCACCATGTGGACATACATTCATACAACTAAGGAAGAAAGCATAAAGAAAGGCAGAGGCATTCATTCAAAAGACAATGGGGGGAAATTCAAACATCAAGGGCCCGAAGGCATCCATGCATTCATTCACCAAAAATATATAAAGGAGTTTGTTACATCAGGGCCGAAGCCGAAAGCTACAAATGTTTGTACATAACATTGTTCGAAAAATATCTAAGAATACATCAAGAGTGATCAGCTTCAGCAGCACCCCCCTCGACAGGCTTCGAGGAGACGTCTCCTCCGGCCTCCTCTTCATCACTGGCCTCCTGCATCAGCATGGAATCCTGAAGATCCGGCCTCTCGACATCCGGGGGGAGGGTCTCTAACATCTGGCTGAAGGGGCGGAAGACCATATGCTGCTGGGTTGAACTCCTTCGGGTCCACCCCAAAATGACGGGCCAGCCTCCCATAGACGAGGGCTTGTGTAAAGAACTCACCCCCGTCATAATATTCTTTGCCCTTCCGGGCCAGCCACATTGCCCTGGGGCCTTTCACCAACTCATCTACCGAGGTCTCTACCACCGAAGTCACCCATTCCTTGTGCCCTTCGGCCTTCCACCCCTCAGCAACAAAAGCAACAACAGCTCCCCCCGGGCTTTGGTGACGGCTTCTTCCCTGGCGGCCTCGGTGTCTTCGGCCGCTTTCTTGGCGGCCTCAGCTGCAGCTCTCTCTACCTCGGCCTTGCCCTCGGCCCTGGTTCTCTCAGCTTCGGCCCTCGCCTGCCGGAGGTCCTCCTCCAACTTTGCCATCTGCCTCACGGCGTCGGCATTATCGTGGACAAGCTTCCTCAATTGCTCGTCATGTTGTGCCTTCTCAAGACGCAACTCTTCCACCCTCCGGGCTTGTTCATCGAGGGAGATGCAAGCCTGTAAATGACAAACAAGATGGGTAAGGACACTATGCAAAAATGCTCTAAGGCCAAAAAAACAAAGAAAGAGGTACTTGCAGTAAGAGAAGACCGAAGGATTTTGTTCTCGAGGGCACCATCATCATACGTTCCGAGGGCTGCCCTATCCATCTCCGAGGTGATGCCCCTCAGGAACGCCTTCGGCTCAACCGTACCGTGCATCGCGGTGGTCCCCTTGACCAGAGAGAACTGCACGGTCTCCTGAGGGAAGTCTACCGAAGGGGGATTGGATGGAGCCGTTGCCACCACAACATGTGGCTCAGAAGTGGAGTGCTCATCCACGATCAGGACCGAGGGAGCCTTCTTCTCGGCATCCCCCTTTCTGGGCTTCTTCCCTTCAAGGGCTATGCCCTTGCCCGCTGCCTTCCTCTTCACAGCAGCATCAACAGGGGCAGCCGATGGCTCACCACCCTTTGAGAAAAACTTATCGACGGGCTTCTGAGTGCCTGCCTCTTTCCCCTTCGGCTCTTTGGCCGATTGCTTCTTGAACTCGACAATTTTTTATGATCCCGGATAGAGGAAAAAGTCTAGGGGGGGGGGTGAATAGACTTTTAAAGCTTTTTCAACTTCAAAAACTTTTCCCTTCTGGATGAGTTGATCTATAATCTTTTGCGAGATTTATAGATGCACAGTGGAAGTCTTTAACCTCTAGATGTTTAATGTATGACACTTTTCTGACTTGGGTGATATTTGGACTTTATATAGTGAGCAGTTGGTTTGGCAGTTGACTGAAAGGTAGGGAACTGCTGAGGCAACTGCTAGTGAAATACTGAGTGTATGATGAAAGTGCAAGCAGAATCTTTCTCAGAATGAAAAGGGCTTTCTGATGATGTAATGAGATGGATTGATAATCAACCTTAATGAGAGTAGTGGTCTCAACAGTTGGGTGGTTACCAGGGAACTGCTGAGGTACCTGCTTAAGTGAAAATGAAGGTATGGGAAGACTGATTATATAATATTGCCCAGGGTGATGAAGGCTTTCTGAAGATGTGCTTTAGTACAAGTAACTGAGAGTTTTACTGGAGCAGTGGTCTCGGCAGTTGGATGGCAATGAGGAAACTGTTGAGGCACCTACTGGGTTATAGCTTGAGTTTCAGAGATTAGTTTGAACAGACTCCTTGGTGATAGTGTTGTGAAGGTCTGGTGAAGTTGATATGTTCAAAGGAGATACTTTTGTATGAACAGTGGGCTCAGCAGTTGGGTAGTCACCAGGGGACTGCTGAGGCAACTGCTATGCTTTAAGATGATTTCCTGAGATCTGATGGAACAGACCTTTTAGTGGTGATAGTGCAAGACTCTTGTGGAAAGATTGTCTCAAAGAAAGTGAGTTATTAAGCAGTAAGATAAGCAGTAGGGTCAATTAAGACTACTGCTTAGGATGCTGCTGGCAAACTACAATCTTTTGTGAGAAGTGTTTAATGTGTGCTTTGTTGACCGAAAATAAATCAACACACAGTATATCCTGGTTCAGAGGTGGTGTAATCCTCCTACGTCCAGTCCCACCCTCTTTCAGATGGATTTCCGCTAAAGTATTAAGCCCAATACACTTAGTGGCAATCTAGCCTTTACAACACTTAGGCCTAGATTGAAGGTGTTTCACAATGAGTATAGCACCACTCAAAGTTACTCAATCCTTAGACTTTTCTCAAATGATCCGGTGGGGATCAAAAGGTACTCTATCTATCTAACTACACTTTAGGATCCGAACAACTGTTCTCCTAAGTGTTTATAATAATTTGTGATTTGTTACAAGAAAATTCTAACCTCCAACTAAGAACTAACTTCTAGGATTTATCAATGAATACTTGTAACTTCGAAGTTTAGTGAAGCATGAGTCCAAGCAGAGAGTAAAATATAGTTTCGCACTTTCTCTTATGCTAGATAGCTCGTGAATGCTCAATGTATTTCTCTACTTTTTAGATGCTCAAAGCTTGGTTAGAAACTTTCTTTTCAGCCTATATTTATAGGCTTCTCGATTGATTAATCTAATCCGTTGGTTAGAATGATGAGCTTGTACTTTCATCTTCTTGTGCAGGGACTTTTAATGAGGCTGTCTCCTTGTCTTGAATAATTAGGCCGCGGCATGGGTGCGTCAAGGCATGGGTGCGGCCGCTGCAACTTCACTCCAAAAGCGTCCCATGTTGTGTACATTTTTTGCATTGAATGCGGGTCATGTCTTTGTCTTCAATCATTTACATTTCATTGTATATGATTTTCGAACCTTTATTGTTTTGTGACAAGATTAATTTTTGTGTCAAATAAATTTATACAGGTAGGATTTAAATATCCTTTTTAAGGTAAAAAATTACCTTATTGCATTTTAACTTCCCAGCATAATTTTATTAGTCTAAAAAGTTGTACATTTATTTTGTCACTTTTGAACACTAATACGCAAATAAATAAGAGACAATGTACTAGTGCATTGTATAGTGGCATCATCAAAATCTATCAAAATTGGGTACTAACAAATTTCTTCACATCCATCCTGGCAGCTGCAAGACAAACAACAAGGAATAAGGCCGAGGGGTCAAGACAAGAACCGAAATTACACTACAAAGATTTCCTAAGTACAAAAACTTAAGCCTACGGGAATCACCCCTTGTGCCCTCGAACGCTCGATCGAAGACAGAGTACTTCTTATCCATCTCCCCCGGGAAACGGTAGCGTCGGAAGCCAAGGAGATACAAATCCTCCCCGAGGGTAGACTCCTTGATTATCACGTGCTTCTCATGCCCCTCCGAAATCTTGGTGAGCTTCTTGCAATCTGTTGGAGGTTCGCAAAGCCCTCGGAATTAACCTGACCTCCCCGGCAGAGATTGAAGCTCTGGAAGAACAAATCAAGGCTGGGTTCCACCCCTCGGAACCGGCAGAGGTGCAGGAAGCCGGTGATATACGAGTGGTTGTTGGGGGTGAGTTGGCAGGGGGCTAAGCCAACGAACCTGAGGTATTCAAGGAGGAATGGGTGCAATGGAAACCGGAGGCCCATTGAGCTGAGAGGATATGAACCGCAATGCACCCCTTGGGAGCCCGGGATAGAGTATCATCAGGACCCGGCTCTATCACTATCACTGAGGGCCCGACGTGGAGTTGGGTGACGTAGCACTCCGCCCAATCAGACCTCGACCTCAGCTCGAGAGCGGCGGTGTTCAAAAACGAATACCCCTCCAGCAGGTCGACGGGTTTCCCCACATCTGCAACGCTCCCCTTCTTCTCAGGGGCCTTCATCTTCTCATTACCCCTCGCCGAGGGCACAACGCGGAGGGGGTCGGGACTGGGGTCTTGAAGTCCCGGTTCCACTAGCTACAGTCGAAGGGATGGCGATCGTCACCCGACAGAGTTCCTTTTCTTCCTCCTGCTCGGCAGTTTGCACAACAATAGTCATCTCCTCATCATCTACCACTTGCTCAAACTCCTCGGCTTCGGCCTCAGCTGTGAGCTGGTTCTGGATCTCGACGGCAACCTCCAAATCATCTCCAGCCGAGGGCTGCTCGCTCGAAGACTCCACATCGGATATGCTGTCTACTTCAGCCGAGGGCTCCCTCGAGATATCTTGGGAATCACTTGGCGACGACATTTTTGAAGGACTAGCGGAAGAAGGGAATCGGGAGAAGAAGGAAGTAATTTTCCTAAGGGCTCTAACATAAAATTCAGGGCCGAAATAGCAAAGTATGCTGAAAAAGTCAAGAATGGGAGAAGAATTGACCTCGGGAAGTTGGGTTTAATCGAACTGGAGTTTCTCTCTCTAGAAAGATTTCGCCAGAGCTTCGCTACTACAAAACGCGTAAAGGAAATGAGGACCGGACAAGGGATATTTATAGGCCCCCCACTCCGGGCCTGGGCCGAAAACCGGGCTCCTAATTACCAGAATCATCATTACATGCCGCCGCTTCAGCCAACCGGTGAACCCCGCCCGCAGGCAGCCAACGGGAACGCGCCATGTGGACCCACCTACAACGTTCATATTCCAATGGTCATATCTCCAACGGCTATATCCCAACGGCTAGACTTCAAACGATCACCCCGCAATAATGTCTTCAGTTGGCACCCCTCGGGGACCCTTGCCCCCAGTGTAAGATCAGGGAACCCCTCGGGAACCCTTAGCCCTCAACATATTGACAGCCAGGGAACCCTCCAGCAACATAGGAACTATCACCTACGTTCATCACGCCCTCAGCCCACAAAGACTGAGGGCCCCCCTCGACATCCCCGGAATATCCACAATAAGCCTTCGGTCGATCATCGAAAATACCCTCAGAGCATGGACAACCCTCGGCCTCAACAACATGCTCAGTCCAAGGGTCCACCTTTTCGATTCATCATTGGGGGAATTCAGTGCACTCTTTTTCCCTCATTAGGATTTTTCCCACAGGGTTTTTCCTAATAAGGTTTTTAACGAGGCACCCCCCCCCCAAATGAAACGAAAAGCGTCATCCCTCGGTCCTAGACTGAAGGCAGGCACTGTTCTACTCCTTTTCACCACATTACATGTGCCTTAAGGAGTGAGGGACCGCGGAACTCCTTCGGGAAAATGACAAATGTTAAATTTTCTCCCAGAGCATCAACGTCTTTCAGTCCCGAAATGTGGGGGACTAAGGGACTGCCCTCGGTAAAACAGGCAACGCAAACCTCTCACAACTCTACAAACAGCAACGAAACAAACACCAGCATCAGAGGACAAACACAAATACTCCTTTTCCCTCAAGTACCTTTCGGTAAAAGGAGTGAGGGACTCCTAATGGAGTATATGGTTCAGGGACCCCCGGCCCACATACTTCCACAACTGCAATCAGGCCTAATAGACCCAAACGGGCCAAGCCCAACAAAATGAAGCTCTAAGCAGCCCACAATACGCGAGGGGGTGCCTTCGGTCCCATGACCGAAGGCTACCGTTGACAGAATTGAACCCAGAAACATCACAGGAGAACAAGGCTTGAAAACCAAGCCTTCGGCATATACAGCCCTCGGTATTCGGAGGCCCCCAGTTAGAAGAGCCTCCGGCCAACACCCTTCAGCCGAAGGCACTTCCCTCGACAGAATATCATCTCCACATGCGCCTGAATCACCGTACCAAGTACAAACATCGCATCCAAACACCGCATTTAATGCGGCCGCATGCAAATGCCGGTGCCACCCCCGATTGAGGTGATTCCTCGACCACCAGATTATTGACATGTGTCCTTATCTAGCATTGTAAATAGCAACCCATTTCTCCATTGTAAACCACGCTAAATTCATATCGAATATACACACACTCTGTCTTACTTATTTGCTTTGACTTCTCTCTAAGTTATTCCCGCAATAAGCCCTCGGATAAGCTACCCCCGGGTACACTATCCATCATTAATCATGCATTAGTTTTATTCAATAGAACGTGATGGATCATAACCAGACTGAAAAAACAAGTATGACAAGTCATACTTCGAAAAGTTATGAAAGATAAAGTTTACATATTGAAAATCTCATTGTCACAACATGACAACTTTATTTAATTTCCGAATAAAGCAATTTATTGTGATGGTAAGCTTTGCAATGACAATCAATAAAAGTTAAGGCTAAATGTTTTTTTAAAGCAGTCAAGGCAAAATGTTATCACATAAAATTTGATTTATACCTTGAGAGAGAAGTTTCATTGATGATCTCAATTGTACATTGCAATACAAAGAGTAATGAGTAAAGATATTCATATGTTCAAAAGAAACAAATGTCTTCACCAATACGGTAAATGTCAATTATAAAGAGATTTCCCAATTTAAACCTAACAATGTGATGTTTGGTATGTGCAGTGTTACATTACAATGTCACTTTTTAATATATATTCTCTTTAATTAAATTACTATTCACAATCCACAAAAGTTTTTTTTATGTAAAATGATTAATTAAATAATTATATATATCTTACAAAGTATTCAAACATTTACAACCTCTGCCTGGGACAATGCTCGGGTAAAACACTAGTATTTCCTCAATTGTACTCAATAGCAATTAATTAATAAACATCAATTGTATTTCATATCAATTATTACGTATTTAATAATTAAAGGGAAAAATTTTGACTTTGCACCTTACTTTCTGGGTGATATTGGACTTTGCATTCCATTTTGAAAAAACTTTGACTTTGCACTTCATTCTACTTAAAAATCATTTCACTTTGCACATCATTTAGAAAATTTTCTTCAAAAAGTGTTATGTTTGGGGGGGTGCAAAATTAAAGTGTTTGATTTTTCAAAATGGGGTGCAAAGTCCAATATCATTCAAAAAATGGGGTGGCAAGTCAAATTCTCCCACAATTAAAGTTCAATTAAAACGTTTTTCTTTATTACGTAGTATTAAGTAAGTAGATACATTCAAAAAAGTAAATAGATGATTTAATATGGTTATGTACTTAAGGATGTTTTTACTTGGAATGTAATTCGTCCCAGACCAGACCAGACCAGACCAGTTCAGACCAGACCAGACCAGACTTGGATAGTTATAAAAATACAAAGAAACTAGACCAAACCAGACCAGACCATACCAGACCAGCAAGTTACACTTCAAGTAAAAACATCCTAAGTAAGTAGATACATTCAAAAAAAGTAAACAGTACATGTTAAGAGTCACGATACATTGTCTTCAGGCCAGAACCGGACCCATTGGCAGGCGACCTGTGTTGAGAGAATGACGAAAGAACGTAAGATTTTGAAAAACCATTCAAAAAAGTGTAAAAAATCTGTACATCCCAACAAGTTGTGGGACCCTCAATAAAATAAATCCCTTAATTTTTAAATTCTTTATAACTTTTGCATTTGTTTTTCATTTTTTTATAAAAAATATATCAAAACTCATAAGTTTAATTATCTTTCATATGAAACCAATATCACATATATAAAGTTTTTTTTAAAACTTCGAATTGTTGGAGTATTTGGACCCAAATTTTTCCTTAAATAGATCCAAGTACTAAAATTCAGATCAAATGGTTTTTCACACTTAGTCACTCACGACAATATTTGTAAATTAAATCCTTAAGATTATTATTATAATCAATTTTATTCAAATAATTTTTACGAATTAGTACGATTTAAAAACTCAAACATTCCCAATGTAAATTAAAAAAATTTGGAGTTTAGTTTTTTTTTATTATTACTCCAAGCCTATTATTGAAAAAAAAAATGTAAGATGTAAAAACATTTATTGTGAGCTCTTGATTTTATCACTTCAATTTCAATTTTATCACTCGAATCTACCTAAGAATTTTCAGATCCTAAAAGAATTTTTAAAACTTTATATGTACAATATTGGTGTCATATGAAAGGTTATAAAAAGTTAAGATTTTTAATATATTTTTTGTAAACAATGAAAAACAAGTGAAAAAGTTATTAAGCTTCAAAAATGAAAAACAATTAATTTTGAGTGAGACAAATCATTTTCTAAAACTTACACATTTTGGAATGGATTGTAAGAAACATACTCTTAGGATGTTTTTACTTGGACTGTAATATGCTGGTCTGATCTGGTCTGGTCTGGTCTGTTTGGGTTTGGTCTGGTCTGGTCTGGTCTGAAATTTTATTTTTTATATTTTGTTGCATAAAGATTTTATTTTTTATATATATTATAATCCAAAAATAATTATATTTTATTCATTTATAATTACAAATAACAATAACAATAACAATAACAGTAATACTAATAATAACTATAATAATAATAATAATAATAATAATAATAATAATTAGGGGTGCGCATTAGCCGGTTTAAACCGGAAAACCGGACCGGACCGGACCGGAAAAACCGGAACCGGATCGAACCGGAATGATATCCGGTCCGGTTCGGTACGATCCGGTCCGGTTTTGAACCGGTGCACACCCCTAATAATAATAATAATAATAATAATAATAACAACAAAAATAATAATAATAATAATTATTATTATTATAAAATATGGTCTGGTCTGGTCCGTTTTGGTCTGGTCTGGTCTGTTTTGGTCTGGTCTGGTCTGGTCTGGAACGAATTACAGTCCAAGTAAAAACAACCTTATTTGTCAAACACCCTTGTGTGTTAGCGGTTGTTATATCGTGGAAGGAGCCCATGATGAGCATGGTGCTCCCACAATAATTCTTTTTCTTTTCCGAGTAGCAGGGTGATGTAATTCACGTGTAAAAAAATGTAACTGTTGGGGAATATTATCCCGACCCGTTACTGTTCAGAGGCCCAAGGCATCACCCCGGTATGAAGCCCAGTTGGCGAGGCCCATTTAGGCCTACCCGGCCCGTTTCAGCCCAACTGACCCTAAGGCCCATTAAACCTACCCGGCCCATCTCGGTCTAACCGAACCGTTGGGCCCATTATGCTAGAAAGCCCCCCCCCCCCCCCCTCTATAAATAGTAAGCAAGGCTTCCATGTAAAGGGATGAGATCTTTTGGCTCTTCTCTCTTGGGAGCTCTCTTCTTCCTCCCTGCTTCTTCTTCCTCTTTAGAAATAGGATGAACCTCCATTAATGGAGCTCAAAAGCTTGTACTATGTAAATGATGAGAAGAGGATTAATGAGAAAGAGCGGGCTTGGACGTTAGCCTAAAAATTCCCGTGGTTTTTTCCCTTTCCGGGTTTCCACGTAAATATCGAGTGTTATACCAAATTATATCTATATCTATTTGTTTATGTTGGACTTAAACTCAACATAAATATGTGTCTATATATACATACACACACACACACACACACACACACACACATATATATATATATATATATATATATATATATATATATATGTATGTATGTGTGTATATATATATATATATATATGTATAGGGGAGAGTTCAAATACAAAGAGGTCTTCCCATGCAAAGTGAAAATTAATCTCGTGCGTTCATTTTGAGATCTAATGGCTCAAAATGAGCCAAAAGTGAATTAAATTTGATCAAAAACGCGGTGTCAATTTCGTAATTAAAATGAATTTTTTTGCCATCGCGAAAAAGTGCAACATAAACACGCAAAAGTGCAACGCGGAGAAGAAAAAGTGAAATTGTTCGCACTTTGCACGGGAGAACCTCTTTTTATTTGATCTCTTCCCTATATGTCTATATATATAGGGGATGGTTCAAATACAAAGACCTCTTCCCATGTAAAGTGAGAGTGAATCTTGTGCATTCATTTCCACATTTAATGGCTCAAAATGAGCCAAAAATGCACATAATTCGACCAAAATCGTTGTGGCATTTTCGTAAATATGTTGCACTTTTTCGTTACCGCGAAAAAGTGCAACAGAAACACGCAAAAGTGCAAGTGAAACATACAAAAGTGCATATCTTCGCATTTTGCACGGGAAAAGGTCTTTTTATTTGAACTCTTCCCCCCCCCCCCCCTCTCTCTCTCTATATATATATATATATATGTATATATATTAAGCCACTTTAAGTTTGATTAAAACTTTTAAAATTGTATAAATATATATAATACATTTTTAGAGTTACACACACACACAAACACTTTTAGAGTTAAACTATACTTCATTACATTTTTAGAGCTAAACAATACTTCACTACATTTTACACTTAATATAAAGTAATTTTTAGATATAATCCCGCATTCACAATTTACATTAATTCTAAATACATACATTACATGTCCCTTATTCAAATTATTTATTTATTAACATAACATCAAAAAATCAAAAGTTTTGTATCAAATTTATTGGCCTTTTGTCCCGGATGTTACTAAAAAAGGATAATAGATAAAAAAGTGTTCTCTTTTAAATATTTCCAAAAAATGTGACCAACATCACAATATAACCCTGCAATGACCCGACACAATGACTCCAACATAGTGACTCTACCGGCCACAGTGAATGCCCCCATCGACCACAGTGACTGCCCACCGGCCACAGTGACTGCCCTCACCGACCACAGTGACCGCTCCCACCAATCACATTGACTGCCCACCGGTCACAATGACACGCCATCTCCGATGTCCACACCCCATCCCTTCCCTGCTCCTCACAGCCCCCCAACCCCGTCCCCAATCTACCCGCCCTAGCGCCACCGCCGACCATCACTGCCGACCCCCCACCCCCAGTCACCCCCAGCCCCCACCCTAGCCTCTAGCCACCTCCCCACTCCCAACCCCTTCCCAACCCCCATCCCCGACCCCAACACCGCCCCATCTCCCTGGCCCCAGTCTCATCTCCCCTGCCCATATGAGCCATATCCCTGGATCAACGATGCCCCATCACCCCCCAGCCGCCGCAATAACACATCCTAGCCCCACCAAACAATGTCGCACCCCAACCCACAAACCACGCCCTAGCTTCCAGCCCCACCTCCCTACCCCTACTGCACCCGAGTCACCCCAACACGATCCAAATATGAAAAAATGCGATCAAATTCAATCTGGAATCTCGTTTGTGTGGACGTCAGAGGCGAGGCTACAACGGTGAGGCTGAAACATGGGTTGAGCATCACAGAGTTGGAGCTATGGAGCCTGGCCAGAAGAAGAATTGAAGCGCCTGGCGATCTGGAGGCCAGTAGAGGGGCGCGACCTGGAGGTGGTGGCGATGTGAAGGTCGGCTACGGAGGTGCAGATGTCATCGCCAGGCATATTCGCTCCTAATCGCATGCTAAAGAAAGATAAGAAGATGAAGACAGCGAGATGACGAGCAGCGGAGATGGTGAGCGGAGAAGTGGACAACGAATGAAGAGGCGATGAGCGGAGGGCAACGAAGGGTAAGTTTTATGGAAACTATTTAATTAGTCATATTTTTTGAATCCTAAAGTCTGTTATACTTCGTATATAGTTATATAGGAGCCATTCTCTCAAATTTTTTTCTCACAGTAAAAAGAAAAAATGCCCTCTATATTATTATTAGAGTTTTGAGTTCCAAAAGTATCACTCTTTTCCTTTTTCCAAAAAAGTGACCTCAATTAATTATTGACTGTTACTAAATTTAATCTAGCGATCAAAAAGAGCTGCCCAAACTTCCTCATCTACCTTGACGGACAACAGGAGGTGTTCCAATTCCGCCGGTAATGCCTTGCCACCGCACATCCTTTCTAAATTAAAGATTTTCACAACTTCGTTAGCCTGCAGCCGCTCTCCCTCTTACCGGCCAATTGCTCTCACTCCAACATCGGCACCGTACCCCAAATCAACAACCAACGTCGTCGCCCACTCGTCCGCCACCTACCTCCACGCCGGATCCACTCGTCGTCATCTTCAAGCCTTCTTCTTCTACTCATTTCTTTCCCACAAACAGTAGCTATCGAAGACTGCAACATCTCACCAACACACAACACAATTCATCCTCTTTGATTGTTGATGTCGTAGTCGATTTTTACTATTATTTCAATCATCATCCTCGCTAGATCTATCTATTGGCAGAGGCTACGAGATGGCAACGATTATAGATCGAGGCCAGAGGGTAGTGGATCTGTGGTATGTGTGCGTGGGGGAGTGCAGGGGAATTTGGGCTACAGATTGGGGATGGGCAGTGGCCGGACTACGGGCAGGGTAGGGAAGGGTGCGGGGTGCGGAAGGGGATAGTGGTGGCTGTCGGGGGTAAGATCGGCGGTTACTGGGCAAGTATTGTGGCGGCCTGGTAGTGACTGGGAATGGGATAGTGACTGGGAAATGTGGCGGGGGAGTGGTTGGTGATCACTGGTCGAGGAGGCGGCACTTGCGGACTGTGGTAGTCACTGTGTGCTTGGTAGTCACTGAACGAGTTAGATCCAATAAGGGCATTACATCAAGTAACCGGAGAAGGGGTGGAGTTACTGGGCGGGCTACAGACAGTGATCATTGGCTAAGTTTCCGGCCGACATAGTCACTATGAGAGGCTGAAGAAACAATAGGCTACTTTTGTGGGGGAGTCACTGGACTATGTTTGTGTCAGAGTCACTGAGTTAGTGACTCGTGAAGCTGGTAATTGTCGTTGAGCGACAAGATTGGCGGCGGTGGCACTGTTGGCGGCGGTTGTTGTGGTGGCTACAAAGCATTGACTAATTATCAATTACTTAAAAGGAATTTTAATGAATGATTTCATGTTTTTTCGCTGATTTATTATTTTTTATTTATAATGAATTTTGTAATATTTTTCTTAAAGTGTTCAGCTGTTTGTGACATGCATAAAATGTTATATATTCTCTCTCTGACAAAACTTTTCCTAGTGTGATTTGGATAAAAGTTTAAGAAAATGAAAATAAAGTGTAAATATATAAGGGTTAAAGACTCTAATAGGAGCTAAACATAGGCTTCGTATGCAAATAGGAGTTCTAATTTTTTAAACCCTAAATAGGACCTAATTTCATCCGGACGGGCAAAAATACCCCCAGTTTCTTTACTACCGATCTAGCTTCTTCGCAGACCAGCTGACTCTCCCTTCCGATCCGTACAATAGCGATTGAATAATCTCCGGACTCAGCTGACAACGACGAATATCGAATCAATCTTCCTCGCAAAACAATCTTCCTTCGTTGATTGAAGAACGAAACTCAGATCGATTCTTTTCCAATCGCGCTTTCCGTTCACGTCGAAACTCATATTTCGTTGACTACGGTAAGAGACTCATCCTTCGACATCAATATGATAGCAGAGCTTTCATCCTTCGACATCCTTCGATCGATTTCTGACTGGATTCCTACAAATTTAGTTTCTTTGAAGATATCTTCTCTGCAAAATACAGCACACCTGTGATGTATGATTTCCGACAGAATTGCGGAAAAATCCTGTTGTTTTTTATTGTGTATCTTTATCATCAGGTTTATTTGTAGAATTATATTTATTGTTCAATGTCATCATACTGCAAAAATTTACACATTTACATAATAGATGCATATGTATTACGATTTGTGTTTACAATTCTGTTTTATAAAACATTGACATTGTTTTGTAAGCGTACAATGTCAAAAGCATGAAAAATACTCCGAATGTCAATGAATGTACGAATGTCATTCTATAATTTTTTTTTACAATGGCAATACCAATGTCATGTAAAAGAAATAGCACAACGTAAAAGAAAATTGGATTTTGCTATATAATAAATTTTAGAAATTCACAACTGAAATTCTGTAATTAAAAGTAACAATGTCATTGACATTGGTTAAATATTAAATGAAAAAAAATGTCTATATTTAATAAAAATTTGAAATGTCATTTGCAATGTCATACCGACATTTAAATGTCATTGACAATGCCATTCAATGTCTGATAATGTCATAAAATCTGCCAAACAAATAAATAACAAATAAATTTTTGACAATGGCAATACCAATGTCATTTAAAAGCAATGTCTTAATTAATACGAGAGCAGCAAAATTGGTAAAAATAATACAATGTCATCCAAATGTTACAAATAATCAAAATGTTAGCCTTTGATAAATGAAATAAAAGATATTTATCAATTATAGTAAATATAGACATTATCATTAACATATAAAGTCCCTTGAAATAGAACAACATAAAAGAAATCACAACTAAAATTCTGCAATGTCATTTGCAATGCCATACCAACTTTTTAAATGTCATTGACAATGCCATTCAATGTCTGATAATGTCATTAAAGTTGTCCAACAAATAAATAACATATAAATTTTGAAAAAATTTAAACGACACATGGAGCGGTTTTGTTGGGCTGTGGCAACTACCTGCTCTAAAAAAACCGCGACCATCATTAAATTTACACAAAAGCAAAAGGTGGAGAGAGGATGCTCGTAACTTCAGAGAAGCGAAGAGCGCAGTTTTGAAACTCGAAAAAGTGGAGAGCCGAGGTCGAAAGTCTAGGTTCGAAGAAAGTAGCGAGCAAGTTGAAGACGACATTGCAATGGCAAGTAGTGAGGAAGTTGCAGAAGATAACCAAACACTGGTATGTCATTTGCTATATTTTTCTCTTATTTTGATTAAAGTTATCTCAAATAAATTGAAATAAATGTTCGTATTGTAGTTTTTTCAGTAACTTTGTTATCATTGTTTACATTTATTTATCTCAAACGAGAATATTATTTTTGTGAACATGCATAAATAAATTGTATGTCATTGTAGTTTTTTCAGTAACATTGTATGTTATTTGCTATATAATTGTTTACAACTTTAAATTTACTGTTATTGTTTACTTTTATTGTTATATTGCAATCTCGAAGTGTTATGAATGTTGTTTTGATTAAATTAGTTCAACTTCTCGTTGCATGTCTAAATAAATGTTTCTACTATAAGTATTGTAAATAGTATCCTTGTGTTCATATTAAAATTAACTTAAAATGTAATTTCTTAGTTTTATAAACATAAGAATGTAACAAAAATGTTATTGTTGATCATTAAATTAGGTTTATTTGTACTTATTTCATGTGTAATGAAATGTTACAGGCTATTACAAGGCTATGCCGTGATGAAAGGATAAGAAGTTCTGCAAATACTAGATTCAATGTTTACTGCAACGTTGATTCTGTTGCTGGACTGCTGAAGATGAAACTGAATGAAGAAGAACTCAATAACTTCAGAACAACATCATTTGGAAGCATTCTGGAAATTGCAGATATGAAATGGATAAGTGGCCAACTCCTGATATATTTAGTTGGTAGCAATGTCACTGAAATTAATGGCAATGTTGTTAAAGACATGCTTGTATTTCATATACAAAACAAACTTGTCACCTTCAGCAAAGAGGAGTTCTGTCTGCTCACAGGTTTAAGATTTACCGGTGACAAAGATATTGAAAAATCTGAAGAAGGTGATATTTGGAGAAGATACTTCCAGCAGAACAAGAAGAGGTCACTGTACCGAGGTGATGTCGCAAAGGCATTCAAAAATTTTAATAGGAAGGACAGTAATGCAAAGCCAGGTGATGGCGTGAAACTGGCACTATTGTATGTCCTATCAAATCTGCTCCTGGGAAATCAGACCTCCATTACAATGCCAATGGCCTATGCTGACTTGGTGAATGATCTGGATAAATTTAATTCCTATGCATGGGGTGAGGTTGTTTGGAAGGACCTTGTTGACAATGTTGGGAAATGTGCCAAAAACATGTCCAAATCTGACAAAGGAAGATATAATTTTCCTGGATATATGTTTGCCATACAAATTTGGGCATTTGAAACATTCCCAGCATTATCAAGAGCAAAGATGTGCAAAGTTATTACTTCCAAAAAGGATGCAGTTCCAAGGATCACAATGTGGTGCTTGTTGAAAAAGCCTTCTGCTAAAGTTGTTTCTGAGGATATTTTTGAAAACAAAAAGGTAACTACATACTAATTACAGTAAAATAGTTCATTTTTATTATTTCTTTACCAATGTCATTGACAATGTTATTACATTGCCATTGACAGTGTTATCACATCGCCATTGACAGTGTTATCACATTGCCATTGACAATGGTATTACATTGCCATTGACAATGTTATCACATTGCCATTGACAATGTTATCACATTGCCAGTCACATTGACAATGTTATTACATTGTCATTGACAATGTTATCACATTGCCAGTCACATTGTTATCACATTGCCAGTGACATTGTTATCACATTGCCAGTGACAATGTTATCACATTGCCATTGACAATGTTATTACATTGCCATTGTCGTTGAAAATGGTATAACGTTCCAATAACACAACAATGGCAATGACTTATCATTGCCAATGACATTGACATTTGAACGACATTGACATTGGAAATGAAATTGATAACATTGTTAATTTAATATAATGCATTTAAATCTATAATTTTAAAAGATATATTGATTTGTTAAACTTATGATATTACAACCATTGCAGTTTGAGTTCCAGCCTATTGTTCCAACAACAATAGAGCTTGAAGATGCTAATATAGCAAATACGTGGACAACCAGAAATGAGAAAAGCATAGTGGATGTGAATGCAGCTGTGGAGAAGGTGATCTATGAGAGTGACAATGAAGGAAAGATGCAGTCTCGAATAGATAAAAGAAGATCACAGAGAATACCGAAAAAAACTGCTTTGAAAAGAAAAGCATCAAGCAAGAATGGTAAAGAGGAATCGGAAATTGAATTCAAAAAAGCCAAGAAAAGTACTACTTTGAGAAGGAAAGCAACAAAAGGCAAAAAAGGTAAAGAGCAGGCAGAAACTGAGAGTCCAAGCAACTCTGAACAAGATCAGTTTCAAGTAATATGTTTGAAAGAGCTGAAGGGTATCAAAGATACCCTAAAGAAACATGATAAAATGTTTGAGCAAATATTGACATTGCTTCTGAAGAAAGGGTATGAAATAAAAGATTCTGGCAAGACAGTGCAGGGGAAGAAGATTGTACAAGAAGTTGAGCTTGACTGTAATACAAGTTCTGATGATGACACAACTGAGGAAGAATATGAAGAGAATGATTCTAATGAACAAGAAGATGTAGAGGTGTCTGATAATTCTGGAGAAGAAGAAGATGCTGAGAAGTCTGGGGAGGGTGAAAAAGATTATAATAAGCAAGATGTTGTGGAGTCTGGAGAAGAAGAAGATGATGAGGAATATGGGGAGGGTGAAAAAAATGATGATAAGCCAGGTGCTGAGGAGTCTGGGGAAGAAAAAGATGCTGAGGAGTCTAGGGAGGGAGAAAAAAATGATAATAAGCCAGATGCTGAGGAGTCTGATGAATCTGGGGAGGATAAAATCTCTAAAAACGAAGTTTCTGTAAAGGAAATGGAAGAAGAAAAGGCTGAAGAAGTGTTTGAAAAAGAAAATGTTAAAGAAGTGCAGAATATGGGGGGTTCTGATATGCCAAGTTTTGATTTGCACTTCACTCCAACACCTCCTGAAAAGACAATGTCTAACAATGAAAAATCTCCATTGTTGGGAGACACTCAATTTTCACCTGAAGATCTACAGCAGGTCGATAATATTGTGAATGATATTATAAAAAACAAGGTAATGACAATGATAATTGAAAATATTTCTATAGTTCTATTTGTGACATTCTGATTTGTTACTGCAGGATAAAGATGGTCAGAGTTCTGGAGAACAGGAATTCAGAAGTAACAATGAAAAAGCAATAGTGGTAAATAGTAAATTAAATAACAACATATTTATTGGTGATAATATAAGATTTCCTAAAAATGTCATGAGAATGTTATAGATATATCATTGACAATGGCATTTAAAATGCCATAACATTGGCAATCTATATAGTACAATGCCATTGGCAATGCCATTTTGAATGTCATTGTATGAAGTACAATGCGATTACAATGACTCTGAGAAATGACATTGGTAATAGTATAACATTGATAATGGCATTTCTAATGACATCTCATTGGCAATTACATAGTTTATATCAATACCATTGCGGATGACATTGGGAGTGGAATATAATTTGAATTTCGCAATGCAGGTTTATTCAGAAAGAATACCTATTCAAGAAACATTGGCAAAATTTAAAAGGCCAAAAAGGACTGCCACTCAACCTGACAAATACAATCCTACAGAACTTGTGCAAAAAAGAAAGAAAGCTAAGGTGGAAAGGCTAGAGAAGAAAATGCTGAAACTAAGAATGAATGAAAGAAAGTCATTGTACGGGCCATTTGCACTTGACCCTTTTGAGATGCCACCTGTTAATGCAATTGAGAAAACAAGGACTTATTTGAATATTGGACTGCTGAAAAATAGGAGGAAATTTGAGGATGCTAGGAAGTACAAAAAGAATTTTGAGGTTCTGGACAAAATGCCTTTTATAGTTGATGACTTTGAGATAAGGTCAAAAACATGGCTCTACGAACTGTTTTTCAATCAAGAATGGCTGACTGATTCTGTAAGTAGTGGTTTAATATAATAAATACTCAAATTGTTTGCTATGTAAATTTATAATTTTATTAAATATTTATGAAACTCTTTATATTGCAGCATATGGCAGTGTGCATGTACTATTTGAATTTCAAAAGAGCACAGTACAAATTACCACAGAAATATGCTTCTGTGGGTCCATATTTCATTCAAATTCTGAAGACAGCACATAATGAAGTAAAGAATAACAATAAGACATTGAAAGATGCATCTGACCATGATACTATAGTGTCAGAAATTTTGGGAATGACATGCGAATATGGAATGCCATGGAGTGAATCAGATTTTGTGTATATGCCTGTGTGTAATGGTAGCCATTGGGTGTTGCTGGTTATAGAAATGAACACCAAAATAATAAGGGGTTACAATTCAAAAGAAAATCGTGGTCAATCACTTAGAGACATTGTTGAATATCTTCCTTGCTTGAAAGAGATGTTACATCTTATCCTTGACAATTACGGAGTGTATGACATGATGGAACATATAAAAGATGATAAGTTCACAGTTCAAGCAGTGGAAAATTGTCCACAACAGGATGATTGGTAAGTTCAATATATTGAAATATATATATTTTTTGTCTAATAAAATTATTAGATTTTAATGTTGTGTTTTTTCCTTTACTTCATGCAGTGGAAACTGTGGAATGTTTGTTTTGAAATTTGCTGAATTTCTGATGATGGGAAGGGATATTAAGGAAATCAAATCTGAAGACATGCCCCTATTTAGAGAAAAAATGATGACAGAGTTGATACTGTATAACGAAAGAAGGATGAAGGAAGCATTGGGTTGAAGATGTTGCAGCGAAGTGAAGATGTGGGCAGGACTGAAGTGCTTTATATGATATGATATGATATTCTAATACAATCGTGTGTAATATACTTAGTGAAACAACTACTATCTGTTTGCATTGAACAAATTATTGCACTTCGTTATTTTGTTCAATTTATGCAAATGACATTCCAATGTTATTATAGTGCATTTTGAATGTCATTCCATTTTATTGAACAGTATCTCAGATGTCATGACAATACCTTTGAGATTGAAATAGCATTGTTATTTCAATGACATTCACAATATCAATGCATTCATTGTCTTTACATTATCATTCTAATGACATTGCAAATGACATTGAAAAGTAGAAAATGACATTGCATTGAAAATGTAATTACAATGACAATGATCTTATTGCCAGAATGCGTCTTTACATTACCATTGTAATGACATTGCAAATGATATTGAAAAATTAGAAAATGACATTATCCAAATATCTTTGATAACTTGAAAAATTACATTGAAAATGTAATGACAATGAGAATGATTTTATAGCCAGAATGCCATTCTAGAAATGTTTTATCATTGCAAAGGATAGAAAATGAAATGGTAAATGTGAATATCTCAATCTAAATTTCAGAAATTACATTTAAAAGTGTCATTCTAAATATAAGAATGTCAAATACACCAATAGTATTTAGCAGTAAAAATGTACTGCTAAAGTGCAAAAACACCAGTACAACTTTAACATCTCTGTTTTTTTGATTTTTTTAAACATGGGGAATTGGATTTTTACAAGTCTTCTGATTATGCCCAACACCAGTACAACGTGAACATCTCTGTTTTTTTGATTTTTTAAATGTAGGAAACTCTCCAACAGATGGTATCCTCTTCTTCTTTGGCCTTCCAGCTGGCCTCTTTTCACACTTAGGTGGTTTGCAGATCATACTTTGAACATCAGCAGGGATATTCCATGCAGCAACATCACAAATTGGATGAACAATCCCATTGTAAGTAGCACACAACGCGTCACGTTTATAAAAAGGCGAAATGAAATCATAACATGACATGTTTGGTGCTTTGGAAATCGCTGCTACAACATGTACACACACAAATTGATCCAATTGAAATGCACAGCATGTGCAAATTTTTTTCTTCAAATCAACAACAAAAGATCGACAACGCCTATCAACAACCTGAAATTCGTAAGCACAAGAAGGCTTCACCTGCAACAGTAAATAAATAATCTAAGCAAAAAGGAAAAATAAAATGAAATTCAGTTATTATGAGAAAATGTCAAAGATTTAAACACGATGTCAACAACTTTAACAAGCAATGTCAAACATTAACAAACACAATGTCATACCTGCATACGAAATGCTTCACGTTGCAGAACTATAAGCTCATGTTCACGCTCTTTAGGAAGAATAGTTGTAGTTGAATGTGCTAAATCACGACGCTCTGTAAACCATTTTTGCATTCGCTCACGAATAAAATCAATTAATTTTGCTACTGGATACTCTCGAGCACAAATGTTGACATTATTCATGGACTCAGCCCAGTTAGAAGTCATGATATTATATCTATACGGACCACTCATGCACCTTGCCCACTTATCACTTCCAATCTTATCTAAATATGCTCTTATACGAGGATCCTCCAAATCCAACAAAGCCATATATTCTTGATACTCCTTGTAAGTAGAAGCTCGTGCTGCAGCATTAAACTTCCACTCTTTACCATCAGCAGAACCCTTAAACTGCGACCGAATGTTACCAGCTAAATGGTGAACACAATAACCATGTCCAGCTGAAGGAAAGACATCTTTAACGGATTTAATAATTCCAGCATTCCTGTCAGAAACAATATATAAATTGTGTCTATAAGATAAAGCCAGTTTCAACTGTGAAAAGAACCATTTCCAGGAATCCTTGTTTTCTGAATCACATATCCCAAAAGCTAATGGAACAAGCTGACGGTTGGCATCCCTGGTACAGGCAGTGAGCAAAGTCCCTTTGAAATAGCCCTTCATAAAAGTACCATCAACTGTTAGGACAGGTATACAGTGATCCCAAGCTTCCCTCCATGCAGACAATGACATGAACATGTACTTGAAAACAGAATCAGCATGACGAACAAGAGTTATGACAGACTGTGGATTAGCTTTTCCAATGACATGGCACATGGAAGGTAATAATTGATATGACTCTTCATCGGATCCAAAGAGAAGCTTCATTGAATGTCGCTTAACTGCCAAAGCTTTACGGTAAGACAAAGAGATGCCAAATTCTCTACGGATGTCGTCAATTATGTCATTTGGCGGATAGGGTTTCTTAGAAGCATTGGAGTAACGATGAATAACCATGTCTGCAACAATGTCATAAGTGGCCTGCTTGTGATCACCCTCTCTGAAATCCACTGAACAAGAATGAGTTGAATCAAATCTGAAAAAGAAGAAATGAAAATTAAAGTTAATGTAACTGATAATTACAACTATAAATAAATAAATAAAAATGTTAAAGTTGCAATTGAACCTGCGAATCTGAAAGAAGTCCACATCAGGAAGACGAACACCACGAACAGCCCACTCACATTTCTCATCAGGACAAAAAACATGTAAACTTTCTTTTCTTGAAGTTTTAGTCACATACTGAAAGTTGTTCTCAATGGCATACAACTTCAAGTGATATATAAGATCATGTTTATTCTTGTATATAGCATACAATGCTATACTGGTAGGATCAGTGTGCGTATAAACTTTAACATCCTTATAAACACCAGTTGACAAAAAAGAATCAACTGAAGAAGAAGAGGGAACCTTTGGTGAATCAAATGATATACTTTCTGAAGGTATGAGGATAGAAGTATTATGAGAAGTATGACATTTTGAAGGAACTTGATGTGCAATGAACTCAACACAAATTGGAAACTGGGAAAAAGATGGATGTAAGGTTTTCAAAGTTAGATAAAAAGTAAGACTTGTATCATCATCTATAAAAACAGGGGGAGGACATGACTCAACAATGTAAGATATCCTAAAATCTTTATCGATTCTTCCCTTGAAAATGTTATGTATCAAATTATCACAGAAATCACTATAGGAAGAACTAAACAAAACAGAAACACCAAGCGTGTGTTTATTATGAAACACATTATCAGGATTCCAGTATCCATCAACTTTAACCATGACAAGAATATTATTATCCATGTCTGCGACACCTGGAAATACAACAAATGACATGAATGTAAAACAATGTCATGAATGATCTACAATGTCAAACCAAAGATAAATCCAGAAGAGTAAAGCGTATGTAATAAGAAATATGAAAAGAAGGAAAAAATAATGAACATTAAAGAAGATTAGAGACAGGAAAAACGATAATGATGATAAAGCATTCATAATACTTCCAGCTCTCCTAATCATAGAACTACAATAAAACTTCATACGACTATCAACAAGTAAACACAAATGAAAACAATTCTGATACACAATCATCATACAATTCAAGAATATAAAATTAATTACCTGAAATTTTAAACGAAGATGAAGGTGAAGATGATTGTCGCAAACAAAAAGCTATGCGAATATCACAGCAGTTGATCGATGGCGGCAGTTGATCGATGGCGGCAGTTGATCGATGGCGGCAGTTAATCGATCGCAGCAGTTCATCGAAGGTGAGATGAAGATCGTCTAATTTGAAGGCTGAGCTGAAGGAGAGAATGAAAATAACGGAAATCTGAGCTTCTGTATGTATGAGTTTAAGAAACAGGGGCAATTTTGGAAACTTCCTAAAATTAGGTCCTATTTAGGAGTAAAAAAAGTCAAGCTCTTATTTAATTACATACCATAAGTTAAGCTCCTATTTAGCACCAATTCTCAATATATAATTATAGTTGAGTAACTTTTCAAGGATGTGACAAGAATTTTATGGGAGGGAGGAAGCCCTATTTAACTCTCCTAGGTACGCCCGAGATTAGGGGTGGGTGCGATCCGGGATGGTCCAGAATTTGGCTTATCCCGATCCCGATCCGGTGTTATAATGGCTTGTCCCGGGAAAGTACGGTTCGGGATAAATCTTTATCCGAATGTTGTCCCATTTAAAACGGGACCGGATCAAATATACATTTGTGAAATGTGATATGAAAATAAACATATATAGCATCAAAATAAAGACGTAACTATTTTTTTGCAAATTTAGCTTCTCTAAAAAGTTATGTAAAACCTCTAATTAACTATTTTTAATTATTGTCTTGTCATTTTTTTGTCCCCCCTAATCTTGTGTTTCCTCTAGTAGAATAGCACCGCAAAATATTTTTATACTTTGTAGTACATTTGTAATTTTTCATTACCACATTAAACTAAATATCATATTTATAAAGATTATATATATATATATATATATATTCTAGTAGTTATTTTGGAAAATATTAAATGTATAACAACACTATATTTTGGAGTAGTAGTTATTCCATCATAAATAATATTCAACACGTAATAATATGCTATAGAGTAGTATCAGAATGAGAACTAAACAAATTTTAATCAAAAGAAACAAAAGAAACGAGATTAAGAGAAACACAAAGTAAAATAAAATTACACAAGGAGACTAAGGGCTAGAAAGTTTTAATTGAGTTTGACTATTACATAGTATTAGAAATTTAAAATAATTTACTAATTTTAAACGGGACACCGGAATTGCATATTATATTTTATAGCTATCCCGGCCCCGTCCTGGTTAATATCGGTATGGGACCGGTTCAGAATGAAAAAATTGCATCCTAAATGGAGTGCCTATATGGTACATCCGGGTGTATGTACACCCGGCCCATCCAAGGTAGACAGCCCAAAAACTAATACATGCGAAAAATAATTCGGTGGCGTTTATGTAATTTAAGCGAAAAATCACGTCTTCCGCTAAATGAGTAATAATGTACTTTTAATGAGCACCAGACCTGTTTTATTGAGTATTTAAGAGACTAACAATGAGTATCACGATCTCTGCTTCATATCTTCTAATTCTTTTTTCTTTTTCTTATTTTTTCTTTTATAAAAACTTATTATATTATATCTATAACACACTCCTATTAATTTTAATATCTGAGTCTAATGTAATATGATACTTTTGAAATATGCATTCATATAACAATTCAAAAATGAGCATAACATCAGTACCAAATGAGCATGCATAACTTACAAAGTGCACATTGATATGAAAATTATAAGGTTTGTTAGTTGAACATCATGACATTTTAATTGAACTTCAAACAACCGCTATATATTGAGATGAAAATCATGGTTTCTTGTGCATGAGCATTTATGAACTTTTAATGAGAATCAGACCTATTAAAATGAGCATAAGATCAGTACTAGATGAGCATGTGTAACTTACAAAATGAGAATTAATGAATTTGTTAGTTGTTTTGTTAGTTGAACATCACGATATTTTCATTGAGCATCAAACCTCCTCTATTGAAATCGATGAAAATCACGAGTTCTGTTAAATGAGCATTAATGATTTTTTAATGAGCATCAAACCTATACAAATGAGCATGTGTATCATGATTTGTGGTCTCGTGTCTATAATCAACATCTATATAAATCTAATGTAATATGAGACTTTTGAAATATGCATTGCTAAAACATTTTAAAAATTAGCATAATAGAGATACTAAATGAACATACATAATTTACAAAAGAGTATCCAAAAATTCAAAAGTTCATTTGTGTATGTTCATTTTGTAGACGTTTTACTCATTTGATTTTAAAGTAAAATCCATTTCTAAAGTGTTCAGTATCAATTAATCATTAATCATCTCCTTAATAGCACTACAATTCTAGGAAAAAAATTCCCGCTCACCCTAACTCTCACGAGTCTCACCTTCATCCGTCAGATTTTATGCACCTCATCTACGGCTCCTGACTTTTTTCTTCTTGGATCCTTCTACACCTCAAATCACCTGAAATCCATTCAATCATATCGTCGGTTACCTCTTTTGCCGCTCTTTCGGTTTCTTCTACATCTAAAATCACACCAAATGCCTAAAATCTCTTTACTCATATCATCCCGATCGATGAATTCTTCTTCTAAAATTGAACAACCTTAGCAAATGGATGGTGATGCTCCATCATGCCAGATCGTTGGCGCCGCTCATTCCAATCCCCCGTCTCAGAGGTACACACCGACTGGTAATCATCTGAAACTTCTCAAATCCTGTTCATTCATATCATCCATAGATCGACTAATTCTTCTTCAGTATGTTTCTTGGTTAAATTGACTCTTCGTTATATACTTTCTTTGTTATTGGTCGTTCATTTGTCCCATAGATCCTAAAATAGATGTCAAAAAGTGTTGAAAGTTGGCGGTGTGCTCCAAACCTTCTGGAAATTGGCGGCCATACTGTAAGCCCAATTTTATCGAGATGGTACTTCTGACTTCCAATACAACCAAAGCTCTTAGTGCACTTACATGGGCCATATGCGTACTTTTATGTGCCCTGCATTGTATGAAAGATAGTTTAATTTAGCTTCTTAATTTGAGTTAAATAGGGTTCTTCAATACCATATACCATATTGACACTATTTCACATTATTTGAGTATGTTATTGGTTTGATTTTAAGAAAATGTCTTTCTTTGTTTCAGGTTTTTTGGAGTTTAATTTCATTCTTTCTGGAAGGAATTTTGTTCACAAATCAAGTTTAGGATACCCAACGTAAATAGGAACTTCTTTAGTTTATCCTTCATCTATTTATTTTTTAAATTACATTTACTAATTGTAGTTTTATTTTCAATATATACTTCAAGGACTGTACCACTTCGATAGGGAAGATAGTTTGTTATCTTTCCGCATATCTTATTCAATGTTATTCATTATTTTTCAAAAAAGAAGACTGAATTGGTATAGTCTTCCGAAGTTTTCTCAATTTTCGTACAAAAAATAGTTTTTCAGAAAAAAGGTCTTCTTTTAAGCTTCACGTTGTCTTCCTTAAGCTTAAAGGTTTGCTTATTATAAGCTTCTACTCTTCTTTCATGTTGAAGATTTCTTTGTCCTATTTCTTTTGTCTTATTTCTCATTTTGTGGATTCTTAATTGTTAGGGTTCAATGCTTGGTACTATTGCTGAACTACATGCTATTCATCTGTCTGATTCTGAAAATAAAATATGTGAACTATAGCCTCTAATCTCATGCAATTGTTTTGATAATCTCAATGTTCACAACTGTAATTACCATCTCAGGTTTACAATCTCATCTCACTTATTTTCTCCGGGAGATACATGAAGTACAAGGCCATCGTCTAAGGCCATGAACACCCAGGCAAAGGCAGTAAATTGATTATAGGTGCGGACATGTATGGATTTGAGTATTTCTTATTCATCATATTTATGATTAAAGGTTATGGTGAAATTAAACTATTAAAACTATTGAACTTATTTGTCAGTTGAGACATGTTTGCTGTTTTTCCAGGATTGTGTAGCTATGAATCATGCTCGATTTGATATTTTTATTAAAACATAATCTAAACTTATATATGCAACTATTAGATGGTTGATGTACTCTCTACTTTGCCTATGTCATGTTTGGTAAAATGCTTAGGTGGATATTCTAAAAAAATGTTTAGGTGAAGAAATAACCCGGAAATATTTTGTTCGTCCAACTATTGAATCATTTGTTTTTCTTTTGTCTTTTGCATTCTCTTAATCAATAGTTTTTAAATTTTACTATTTGGCAACTTGTGAGATAAAGGTGGCTGTGCAATATCTCTCATGATGGTGTTTGCTGTTTTTCCAGGTTGGAAATAAGAGAAGAATAAAATCTGCATACAAATTTATCAACTTTTGCTTAAAAATCTGCATACAACTTTTGCTAAAAGTTGCTTACGGACTAAGAAGAAGAGTTCAGTTTGTATGCTTTAGCATCATATTTAATTCTAAACACTCATTTACAGTCAATTTTGATTACTTTCAAGAGTTGTCTTTTCGGCTTACCCATTTCTTTCCTCCAATAATCATGCATAACAACTTTATTATATGATTTAGGTTCAACATGAGCTCCATAACAACAGAGAAAACCCTATAAGCAGGTGAAATTTGATTATAATAAACTACTGATAAAATAGAGTGAAGACTTTACTTTTGGGTTATGTGCTCAAGAACTAATCCTTAAGTCTGACTCGAGTTTTTTATATTCTAGAATACCTTGTGAGAGAATGATGCTGAGAGATTGACTCATGAATAAGCTTCAGTTCATCCCATGACATCCAAGTTTGATAGTTATGCTTATAGTTAGATCAAATTGCACATTTTTCCTATAAAAGAGTTTACTTGATTGAGATTGGAAAAAGTACAATTATTAATCTTGCTCATGACATTGGGGATTATTCCAAAAACATAGAAGGTAATGAAACTGTCTCTTATTTATACAGGATGGTTACAATCCATATTTGGAACTCACTTTAGGTACTAAGAAGAGAATATGGTCTATGATCATGCATATAAACACAAAGTGGGGACATGAAAATGGTATTCTTGGGTAGGTCCTTCTTTTCCCTTATGGACTATGGTATTAACCTGAAATTTCCTACACAACTTCCTTAAAAAAAGAAGACTTAATTGATAGTCTTCAGAAGTGTCCTCAATTTTCCTACGAAAATCAGTTTTGCAGAAAAAGGTGTTCTTTTAAGCTTCACATTGTCTTATTATAAGCTTCTAAGCTTGACTTCTGACTCTTCTTTCATGTTTTAAGTTTCTTTGTCTGATTTCTTTAGTCTTATTTCTCTTTTTGTGGATTTTCAATCGTTAACGTTCAAGGTTTTGTACTATTGCTGAACTACATGCTATTTATCTATCCATTTCTGTGAAATTCTATTACGTAAAAGTGTAAAACCTAAATTACATTAGGTAGTTTTAAATGGCAGTAAATATATTTTTACTAAGTTTTAATTTAGGGGGAATTTGACTTTGTACCCACTTTTTGAAAATATTGGACTTTGCACCCCATATTCAAAAAACTTTGACTTAGCACCCCAATTCACTTAAAAATCCTTTGACTTTGTGCCCCATTCACAAATTTTCTTCACAAAATGTTATGTGATGGGGTGCAAAATCAAAGTTTTTTGAAAATGGGGTGTAAAGTCCAATATCACCCAAAAAGTGAGATGCAAAGTCAAATCCCCCCTTTAATTTAAGGCAGTTTTTATAATATCGTAGGTATCAAGATTTTTAAAACATGGTAATCTTCTTGAATTTGAGGGGGAATAAAATTCACATTGTCTTATTATAAGCTTAAAATAAATATGTTTTAGGTAAAGTTTTTATTTAAGTCAGTTTTGTGTAGAATTATATTATATTGGATAGAATGCAGAATTTATTGCGGCAGTTTTAATTTATGGCAGATTTTCTTTCTAGCAGTTATTAATCGTGGTAGTAGTTATCTTGATTGAGTTTTTTATTTAGGGAATTTTGAATAATATGTTAGGCATGAAGTATATTATTTAGGTATTTTTTCCCTACTTATTAAGTACTTGATATTTTTCACCAAACAATCCTCCCCTTAACATATGCACGATTTTTAAACCTTCCTTCATATAAGATTTTCCACATTTACTTTGCTTGGTTTTCTTAAATAGTTACTCTCTCCTACTTAAGGCAAGATTTACTTAGACAGTTTTAATTTAAGGCACCTTTTATTCTAAGCATTTTTTAATCTCGGTAGTAATTATTTTGACATAGTTTTTTATTTAAGGCCATGTGTAAAATTAAAACAGAATTTATTCGGACAATTTTAATTCAAGGCAAATTTTATTTCTACCTATTTTTAATCTCGGTCGTAATTGTTTCCAAAAAAAAAGATCTCAGTATAAGATTTTATTCATACTGAGTTTTTTATTTAAGGCCTTTTTAATAATATATGTTAGGTATGGACTTTTTTATTTATGTAATTTTTCCTTCAGTACTTTATATTTTTTCAGCACACAATCCTCCCCTTAAGATATGCATGAATTTAAAACCATCCGTCATTTAGGATTTTCCTTATTTGGTTTGCTTGGTTTGCTTAAACACTTACTCTCTACTAAACCATAAGGAACAGTTATATATAGCCCCCCTACCTGTACCTTTTTCCATATAATAAATTGGTGGTGTCTTAAAAAAAATAGCCCCCCTCCCTACCAATGCATACCATCATATTTGTGTCAAACGACCAGCAAGATGAATCACCATTAGAATCAAATTGCACCTAATTTGGTTCTGCAATGCCAACCTCCATTTCATCCCTCTCATCCATACATGGTCGTGATCAGCGACTCCAATGAAACCATGTGTGGTTTCAAGTTATCAAATTTAATCAACTATTTCTATGGCATAGTCGAAATATTATACATAAAAGAATAAATGGCTGGATTTTTTAATATGAATATAAGATTTCCAACCCGCACTTGTTTCTTTGATATTGTCGAGCAATATTAATGAGAGAAAAAACAGGCTTGCTCACAATTTATCAATTTTAATGAAGTGATTCAATGAGAGAAAAAATAGGGTTGATTTGATGATATCAATTTTAATCAATGTTTCTATGGTATAGTCGAAATCTTTTATTACCAGATTTTCATCCTTATATGAAACAACCGGTGTGGTGATTAGCTTTAGGAAGTTTTTGTTCTTCACTCCTTTAGTTTGCCACTTTGCCATCACAAGATCAAACCTCTCTTGCAGTTGATCTGGAAATAAATGGTCACATTGATTAGGTATAATGCTACTCTTTTCTCATTCATATAATTTGTGGCTCTTGCTGAATGTTTAGTAGTTGGCTTTCCAAGATTCGGCCAAATTTTAACTTTGAAAGTATTGAGATTTTGATTTAGAGACAATAAATATTTTACATATTTTGGTAATTAAGTAAAGAGAAGTATCTCTCAAAAAGAGTAAAGAGAAGTATTTTCATATATCAAGTCCTAATTAGAGCTTGACTATGTTGGTGTTTCTACACTCAATCCTTGACTAAAAGTTCAACAATATTTTGGCCTAAGCTTTGATTTTTTTTATTTGTCAACGATGGAATTGCTGAAATTGATGTTTATCTATTGATAATGATGTTTGTCTTTTAAGATAACAATGCACTTTTTAAAGTACTAAATATACTTCAAAAAAAAGTACTAAATATAGATAGTTTTTAAGAAAAATAAAACGGGGAACCAATACTATTTCATAGTATTTGATGCCCAAGGGTCCTAATCATTTTGAACAACTGGAGCGCACGTAAACAGTAAAACCTTTACTGTAAGAGGGTAGACAGTTCATGGTTTAGAAGGCATTTTAGGCTTGCTTTAGGGATTTGAGGCAAACTAATTTAGACTTGAACTTTCCTATGATGTCTCTATTCTGTATTTTAGGTTGGGGTAAACTGGGATCACATTCACTTCATTGAGTTGAGGTATTGAACATTTGAACCCGGGACCTCCCATAAGGGAGAGTGAGTCGGCAGACCAGCTAAGTTGAATCGCTTCCTCAAACTCATCTTAGAATAATCTACTTCTTCCATTCATTTATCTTTGACATCGTGTGAAGCTCAAAACACTTTTGTTTAAAGTATGTTAATTACATGCTACTGAATATGTAAGTTAGTTAGAAAATAGTAGACATACTCAATCCATTAGGGTTTGTGTGAATTGATCACATTAAAATCAACTAGGACAATATAACTACATATGTAATCTATTTTCCCTTAAAAGTTTGAATCACCGGTTTAATTTACCACTGGAGTGTGTAATTTTTTTCTGGAATATGTTTTTGCTGATTGTTTATTTACTTGAATATATGTTTGCAGGTCATTCAATCTGATGGCACTAAGGGAGATCCTAGGGGAAGGTTTATTGGCCATTGAGATGTAATTGTGGTGAAAGAAATAGAGTTGGTGGTTTTTTTGTCTTGATGTGAATAAGAAGTCGTTTTCTTTCTAATGTTCTCACATAGTTGGTCTATAACGTTAGAGTTTGCTTTCATTCTTAGTACAATTGAATCAGGGGCATTACTCAGTTATACAAGTGTAGTAAGAGTTTGAAATTCGAGAGAAGCCACCAAATATGTCCAAAATATATTTGGAGTTGTATTAATTGGCTTAGATTTTGCTTGGTATAACGGATTGGAGCACTGGATGGACGAAGGTGAGGTAGGACGCTAGAGTGATAGCTAGGAGGAGTCTTTCTATAAACTTAACACTGATAGTCATAACCTGTTTCACCAAATGTGTTGTAAATGAGACAAAAGTGTTTAATAATGTAAGAACACTATTATTTCTAAATCACAATATAAAATATTTACTTGGATGTATTTCACCTAGTAAAAGAGGTCTTGGATTTAGCTTCAAGTAAAGATTTTGGATGAAACCTCACTCTCTTTTCATTAATGCGTCATCGTATTTTAGGAAAACTAATGAGTTTTAGTAATATTGAAGTATTTTTCCCATCTTATTTTTGTCCATGATTTTTTATTAATAATATTTTTGGAAAAATCTTCATAAAATATTTAATTGATTGGTGTGAATTTTAGGAAAAATCATCATAAAATCTTCAATAATATAATACTCCGAAAGTGTTTTCTCATTAAGCCTCTAATAATATTTTATAATAGCATGATATATACTAGAGTATATATATATATATATATATATATATATATATATATATATATATATATATATATATATATATATATATATATATTACACTTCGTGCAACGCACGGGTGGAATACTAGTATATAATGAAAAAGAAAGAAGTAAATAACGAATAAAGAAACCAAAAGAAGTAAAGAAAAAAGACAAAACAAAAGAAAGTAAAAACCAACCGGTAAAAGTAAAGAAAAAAAATAAAAAATAGTAACAATCATTAATGAGTATGGCATGAGTATGGCGGCAGAAGAAAAGAAAGAAAAGAGGATGGCTGCGGGAGTGGAAAGAAAAGAGAACGACGGCGGAACATGAAAGATGATGGAGTAATATGCGGATTCAACGAGAAGAAAGATTAAAGAGAAAATGCTTAGAGTTGCTAAAAATTACAAAAAAAGAACGGAGGGATGTATGATACTCCCTCCGTCCTAAAAAATACTTCTCACTTTCTTTTTTGGGCCGTTTCAAAAAATACTTCCCACTTTCTCTTTTTGGACAATTTGTGTGGCTCACATTCATTTTAATTTTTTATTTCACAACTACAACCATACATTTTCACTTTATTCCACTTTCTTAATAAGCTTGCCGAGTCAAACTGGAAAATATTTTTTGGGAAGGAGGTAGGCTTAATTGAGAAAATTGTCCATAATAAGACACTTTCATAGAGTTTTGATTAAAATAAGACCAACTTAAATGTATTACTTCTGTAAGCCAAATATACTCCTAATTTAGGAAACTTAAAATCACTTTTCCTAAAATACCCCTGAGTGTTTATATCCTTTCTATTCGTACTGCTAACGAATTAACAGCCCTGGACTTTGTCTTCAAGCTTCGCTAATGAATTTCACGCTAGCTCCCTCTTCAAGCTTCACTTTGGTCTTCGTCGACGTTGCATCAAAAACTCGAACTCGGTTTGCATCAATTTCAACTCAGAATCAATTTCGGATTGGAGTTATTGTTCTCTGCAAAATTCCCATTCAGCTTCATCACAACTTGTTGATCGTTCCTTCTGCGATTTTTCCATTGTAAGTTTCCAAGTTGTCTTTGAATTTCATTCTAATTACTTTTTTGTAGTTCGATATCTTCGATTTTAGTTTGTTTATGAATTCCGTCATTAAGTTTCCTTCGCAGTCTGACATTATATTTCTCTGAAACTATATCTATAACACTTTGAATTTTGTCTTCTTTTTATCACTTTTGTATGTTGTACATACTTCAACATGCTTCTGCAACAATAGCTTTTGCTCTTAATATGTTGTTTAGTTATTCTCTTTCTGTTCTTATACCTTTTATTTTAATTTGGTTATTCGTTGTTATGTTTTTTGTTAACTCCGCCATGATATCATTTTTTTGGTATCATGCCTGTCCCAAGCCAGGATAAAGGAGGAGGGTGTTGTGGTAGGCTTGTGACGGCCAACAGGATCACCTAGTCACATCACATGACATGAATCGAAATATGAAAATCGCTAATGCTAGGTCGTCACCCGTAAGTGACGCGTCATCCCTCCGCCTGGGGGTGGTGTCAAATATGCAAGGGCGCGCTACACTTGATAGACCTGGGTGTGGTGATAAGAATGCTAAGGTTGCTAGGTCGCCGCCCAGAAGCGGCGCGTCATCCCATTGCCCGGGGATGATGTCAAATATGCAAGGGCATGGTGGGGTCCGAGATGGGGCTAAGAACAGAAGGTGGAATGCTAGATTGCATTTTGGGACATGGAATGTTGGGTCTCTTACAGGGAAATCTTCCGAGGTAGTCGAGGTTATGAGCAGAAGGAATATCAGCATTATGTGTGTGCAAGAAACTAAATGGGTTGGACAGAAAGCACGCAGGATTAATCCCGGAGGTTTTAAGTTGTGGTATTCGGGGAGAGATAAGACTAGAAATGGGGTAGGCATCATTGTGGCGCGTGACTATGTTGAGGATGTGGTATAAGTCTTCAGGAAGAACGATCGCATCATGAGCATTAAATTGGTGATAAGAGGTGAGATTGTGTCTGTGGTAAGTGCCTATGCACCATAAGTGGGATTGGATGCATCTACAACTCAACAGTTCTGGGAAGATCTTGAAGACGTGGTGCGACGAGTGCCAAGGGGAGAGAAGTTGATCATAGGAGGTGACCTCAACGGGCAAGTGGGCTCGAGTCGTGATGACTTTGAGAATATTCATGGCGGACATGGTTTTGGCACTAGGAATGAGGCGGGAAAGAACATTTTGGATTTTGCCTTGACGTATGAGTTGGCTATAATGAACACTTGGTTTAAGAAAAGAGACTTTCACCTTGTAACCTATAAAAGTGGAGCTAATAGTACCCAAATTGACTACTTCTTAGTACGGACCACTGGGAGAACTAGCTACACTGATTGTAAGGTTATTCCAGGTGAGAGTGTTGTCACTCAGCATAGGTTGCTTGTGCTTGACTTTTGAGGTAAGAACCATAGAAGACAAGTTAAACAACAAGTGGAGCCAAAGATAAAGTGGTGGAGGCTAGAGGGAGATCTTCAACAAAGCTTTACACACAAAATGGTCGGTGAAGATGTATGGCGTATTGATAATGAAACACAGGTGGATGATGTGTGGTTATCCACAGAGTTGACCATTAACAAAGTGGCAAAGGAGGTACTTGGAGAATCTAAAGGATGTCGGCCACCTAAAAAGGACACATCTTGGTGGAATGATGAGGTGAAACAAGCCATAAGGAACAAAAGAGATTGCTACAAAAAGTTGGGGACAAATTGGAGTGATGAGAACATAGAAGCATACAGGGAGGCTAAAAGACAAGCAAAGAAAGCCGTAAGGGAAGCACGAGGGAAAGTGAACAAGGAGTTGTATGAAAAGTTGGACTCTAAGGAAGGAGAACTAGATATTTATAGACTTGCTCGTCTTCGTGATCGCAGAACTCAAGATATTGCAAAAGTTAAGTGTGTGAAGGATGTTGATCAGAGGATATTAATGGACGACGGAGAGATAAAAGAGAGGTGGAGGTCATACTTTGATACACTATTCAACGGGAACAAAACGCAAGATATCGGCGATTTGTCCATACCAGATTGTATGGTTAACCGTGATTTTGTGAGAAGGATCCAAACAACGGAAGTTAAAGAAGCTCTGAGGAAGATGGGACGGAAAAGAGCAATGGGGCTAGATGGCATACCGATCGAGGCTTGGAGAAGTTTGGGAGAGAGAGGCGTCGAGTGGTTAACAAGTTTCTTCAACATGATTTGGAGAAACAACAAGATGCCAACGAGTTGGAGGAAGAGTACTCTTATCCCTTTATTTAAGAATAAAGGTGATGTACAAGAATGTGCCAACTATCGAGGGATTAAGCTTATGAGTCACACCATGAAACTTTGGGAGCGAGTGATTGAGCAAAGACTTCGAAGGACTGTGAAGATTTCAGAGAATCAATTCGGTTTTATGCCTGGTCGCTCAACAACTGAGGCTATTCACCTTCTTCGTCAACTTATGGAGAAGTATAGAGATGCTCATAAGGATCTGCATTTGGTGTTCATTGACTTAGAAAAGGCATATGATAGGGTACCTCGAGAAGTTCTTTGGTGGGCCTTAACTAGGAAAGGCATATCACGCAAGTATATCAACATCATCATGGATATGTATGAGGATTGTACTACAAGTGTTCGTACTAGTGTAGGGAGGACTGAAGAGTTCCCTATTACTATCGGAGTGCACCAAGGATCCGCCTTGAGTCCTTTCTTATTTGCCATAGTCATGGATGAACTTACGAAGTCAATTCAAGACGATATACCGTGGTGCATGATGTTTGCCGACGATATTGTATTGATTGATGAGACGCAATCAGGTCTTAAAGCAAAGTTGGAAGTATGGCGACAAACATTGGAGAATAAGGGTTTCAAACTAAGTCGGAGCAAGACAGAGTACATGGAGTGCAAGTTTGGTGGAGGTAGAAGTAGTGGTAGTGGCGGAATTACTCTGGATGGTAAGGAGATACCAGTCAGCGATATGTTCCGTTACTTGGGCTCCATAATTCAGAAGGACGGTGAGTTAGATGGAGATGTATCCCATAGAATCAGAACAGGGTGGATAAGTGGAAGAGTGCGTCAGGATTTCTATGCGACCGAGGTATGCCGACTAGACTGAAGGGTAAATTTTATAGGACAGCAATTAGGCCTGCATTACTGTATGGCGTAGAGTGTTGGGCGGTGAAACAATGTCGCATTCAGAAGATGAGTGTGGCAGAGATGCGCATGATGCGTTGGATGTGTGGGCATACTAGGAAGGACCGCATGAGGAATGAGACAATCAGACAAAGGGTGGGAGTAGCACCTATTGAAGACAAGATGCGGGAGTCGCGCCTACGGTGGTTTGGTCATGTGCGTAGAAGACCGAGTGATGCACCTGTTAGGCGAGTTGAGATGTGTGGAGAAGAGGCAGGGAAGAGAGGGAGAGGAAGACCCAAACAGACGTGGGTTAGGGGAGTTCGAAGTGATATGCTTCTTCTGGGGTTGGATGAAGGCATGACTTTGGAGAGAACTAAGTGGAGGGCGGGTATTCACGTGAAGGAGTGATCTTGATAATCTTTTTCCCTCATCTTTTTTTCCTAGTTTTTTTATCCTTATATATATGCATTATTTACAGCCTTTTTATTTTATCATTTCTATATATATTCATCTTTTTTATATGATCTTTTCATAATAGCTTATCTTTTTATCTTTATTCATTCTTTTCCTTTTGGTTGTGATATCATGTATCGATTCATGTTAGCCGACCCCAATATCTTTTGGGACTAAGGCTTGGATGTTGTTGTTGTTGTTATGTTTTTTGTTCTTATAACCTTTAGTTTAGTTTTTATTACTATTTTGTTGTTGTTTGTGTTATTATTTGTTTTTTCACACGTTTGTTCAGACATAAATACCTTATATATGGATCTATTTTGTGATCTATTTCGTCCAGATCCGCACTCACTTCTCCAGATCTGATCGTGCTCGTATGGTCCACGAATTGTTCTGAAGCATATGGATTGTTCGCCAGCTCTCAGTTAATTCGATCAGTTCCCGATTTAATTGGGTTGGTTTTTCTATGTTTCACATTCATCATCTATCTCTTCTTATCTTGACATATACTGATTTCTATCTTGGATTACCCCTTTTACCATTGTCTCCTATAAAAGGCAGATGAAATAAATTGGTTCGATGTGTATATATCTCTTGAGCTGAGATGATCGAGTGTATCACGATTGTGCTTGAGCTGATTTTGAGAGTTCTCTCTTAATAGGTTCTATGGCTACACAAATGAAAGAGTGCGTCCATGAAGTCTCTCTTGAAAAAATGTTGGTTAAGCAAGACCTTACTCACGTAAGTGATAGGCCTGCAATTGTCAGTTGAGGGAATTCCTGTTACCTTCTCTGCTATTCTGGTATTATCGCAACTTATTGTCTATTTACTGACTACTTACTGTCTATGTATTGTCTAGTGTTTGCAAGTTTGATTTTGTTAATCTAAAAACAAAGTATGTTCCCGTTGTGAGTTTTGCCTCGAATAGTCCATAAGTTTTCATGGCGTTGGAACTGTGAGTCAAAGTCAAGGATTGTATTGATATGATTACATCTCAAGGATTTATAGTGTGGCTGGTGCACCCCATTTATTCTTGCTTTCATTGGAAGTTTCCTAATTATATATAGTTCATAACGTGCAACTCATCTAAATGTCTCACACGCCAACCCTTAGATACAAAAAGCAGTGTATACATTCAGCTAGTATATATAGTTGCATCAATGTTCAAGGTGTAAGAAATGAGGACACAATTGAAGTCTTGCGGGAATTCTATTTAAGTTCATTGTTCTCAAATTCACAAATCATAATGTCCTGTCACTTTCATTTTAATTCATACAATAAGTGTGTGAGACTTTTAGTTTGTTTTCCTCGCAGGAAGCTAGAAATAAATAAAACTATCCTCTCTAAACATTTTGAGGCCAAGCTTTGTACCTTCCATGAGCCCTCATTAATCTTGGTAAATTAATTACTTCTTTAGGACTATTATTCACAATTGTTTTTTATTTATTTTTCATAAAGACTTTTACTTATTGTTATTTCCTTTGATATATGCATTTTAGGTTACTGCGCATGAGTTTGAAGTTGTTGAAAAAAATCTCCCGAAGCTTTGTATGAGATAGGTGTTGAGAATTGGACACAATGTTATTGTACTCCCACTAGGTACCACCAACATGTCGTACACGTCTGCTAATTGAAGACAGGAGGTTACTGAAGTGCTAATTGAAGACATGAGGCTGGCAGGCTGCTGAAGTGCTGATCGAACACAACAATCTGTTGATTGTACTCATAAGTCTATTTTTAGCTTCAAAAGAAATGTATAGATCTTTATATTCATATTCATGTGATTTGTATTGTACCTATGCATGAGAAATATATCTAAATTTCATTTCAACATTTGAATCTATCAAATTTCATGTTGCTTCTTATTTTTGTACTAAAGTTTGTACTTATATTTACGTCTGAATAAATTTAATCTCTACGCTTGAGACACTAAGGACTTTTTACTGTCTACTTATGGACTGTATTGCTTACTTCAACCAGAATGATAAATCAACTCAACACTGAATAAGAGTGACCAAGCATTTGATAAATGATATGCCACTAAAAAAGAAGATTACATATAGTAAAATCAACTGTCACCAATATTTTGGAACAACGCTTAATGACCAACCAAGAAATTTTTGTTCTTCTATTATTTTCAAGTTTCTGCACATGAATTTGAAATTGTTCTTCTGTTATGTTCATGTCTTGTTTTTGAACTTGAGCATTTTATGTACTTTTAAAACTTCTTTCTTAAATAATTTGACTATAAAAGAAGATGTACGTGGTTGCAATTGGAATTTGATTTGTAACACAAAAAATACATGACATTAAATAGAATTTAATGTCTACATTATGGCATAAAATAGACATTAATATGAGTCTTAATATAAAAGGTTTAATTGCATCAGTACAAACTTAACCACTTAAATACGTCCAAACATGAAACAGATGTGCAAAAAATACATATAGAAGTGTCAAATTACATATTAACCACCACAAATGTGCTTGTATATGATACATATGACAAGAACCATTTAGTAAAGCTATTTTTTCTTGATGCATATAAAAGGGGTTCCGTTGTCATCTTTTCTCGGTTTATCTCCATGCCATCCTTTCAAACCTGAATAGCTTCCCAATCAAGCATTCGAAACACAACAATTTTTATCACAAACATCCCACAATTCCACCTGCAACATGACAACATATTAATTTCTATAGCATTTTAACCGGTTAAAAGGAATTGAACATATCAAGTTTATGTTGTACATACCCATCCTGTTATGGACTGTTGGGCACTAATTCAATGCCACTTTTACTTTTGCATTGAACAATAGTGTGGTTTTAGCCAATTCATAACTTAAAGTCTCAAACTGATTAGTTGCTCATAATAAGCACTTTAGAAACTCTTGCATGCTTCTGCTTTGATTTTATCCTCTATTTTGAGCTTCTCAATTTCATCAAAAGCTTCATCTAGTTTCTCATGTCATGCACCCATTCCTCCCATTCAATAATGCTCCACACACACACACACACACACACACACACACACACACACATATATATATATATATATATAAAGACTACATTGTAATTTATCTTAGAGTTTTCCCGGCCTCCATCTGCTCAAGTATAATCCAATAATAATCAAGAAACATAAACAAGCAGTTAAAAGTACTCCCCCAACCATCTATACTCTAGCTAATCTCTATAGTTCTTGCTATGCTTTTTAGTACGTTTTTTTTCAAATTGATGAAAGTGTCTCAATAAAAATTTGATTGTAAAGGCAATAAACTAGAGAGATGACATAACCAACTTTTGTAGCATGAAGAAAATATAATATATACATTACAGACAATATATACATTAAAAGTTGTCATAAGAGTTGGGAAACTTTTAAATGGCTATATTTGTGATGCAAAAGTAAAACCCACAAAGGTGAATATACCATATGGATGCAGATTCGTGGACATTTCAAAGACTTCCGATTTACATTTATGCACTCGTAATTTGCCATTATAGTGAGCATATCCAGTTTTACCTTATCTAAGCATTCATTATGCACTGATTGATATATTATGAAACTCCTCAAAAGTTTTGCTTATTCATCTCTTGAAACATTACTTCTTCCATTAAAAAATTCTTCACATCTTACATATTGGTAACAGTAATTTTGTAAATAGTACTTCTTCAATTTATAAATTCTTATTCACTTCCCAATGGTACTAATCATATAATGTCTATATCTAACAGCATTCATACCCTAGCTACATCAAATGAGTGACATGAATTGTTGCCAGAACGTATATAACTATATATGCTAAGATCAATTAAAAAGGTGCAAAATAGTGCCTAGTTAATAGAGCAAGTAATACGAGTAACCACATCTAACATCAACGGTATTCCTATGAATTTCTAGTCCATTACTTCATTCAAATTGATTTCATTAAGTTGTTCTTCATTTGTAGATAATATATCTGATAATGATTGAACTGATTTCATTAAGTTGTTCTTCTAATAAAGTCATTAAATAGATTACCTGATCAGATTGAAGAACAATTTCTCTTCCGATATCCTTTTTATTGGGCCTCTTTGCTTCAAAATATCTATGAAAGTGATCTTTTTCTTTTTTATTGTTCTCAACATCCATATCCTTTGATCTTTTCCTCGTCGGCTTTCATCATAATTGATCGACTTTCTTTTCCGTCATCCTTTGCGGTTGCGATTTGGATGCTCTAAAAAATAACTGAGGTCTGCAGTTTTTGTTTTTGCGTTGAGTTCGCGATTTAGAAGTTCTGAACTAGCTATTTTGATTTTTCGTAAAATTTGTGTTAACGTAGAGGGGTTTTTCATGTGGTGGAGTTATCAGATTTTAATACAAGGGTATAGTAGTCAAAACAGCCGCACTTGGAGTCTTAATTTTGGAAACATCATAAGATTGTCTTATTTGTAAAATTTTCCAGGCTTAATTTGCTGTGTCCTATAATTTGCGATGCTTAGTGTTACTCTGTGATGAGGAGGCCATTCCAACAGATCCAGTAAATTAACCCTCCAAATGACTGATCCTAAACTTCCTCAGATAGCCATTCTTGGAGCTGGCATCTTCGTCAAAACCCAATACATTCCCAGATTAGCTGAGATCTCTCACCTTTTCGTCCTTAAAGCCATTTGGAGCCGCACTGAGGTATTCCGATGTTTTCTCGAACAATTTTATTTTCGGGTTTAGATCAAAATTGCAATTCCGGCGTTTCTGTTTCAGGAGTCGGCTCGAAGTGCTGTTGAGCTAGCAAAAGAGCATTTTCCTTGTGTGGAATGTAAGTGGGGAGATGCTGGTCTTGATGACATTATCAATGATGCTTCCATCCTTGGAGTTGCTGTTGTTCTTGCTGGACAGATTCAGGTTCCTAGACGTAATTTCGTTGTAGAGTTGATGTTGGCATACAAGTGTTATTGTTATAAGAATCATTTCCAATTCGATCTACCTGTTTCCACCGCTTCATGTGTTCTTGTTTGAAGGAAGGAGTGCTAATTTCAAATCAGCCTCCTCAAATCTAATTCCTCTAATTTGGAAGATTTTCATAGAGCGACTTTGTTCTTAATTTTTTTGGGAAACTTCCTAAATTAGGATGAAAAGCAATGTGATATTCCAAAATAGGAGTATTTTCCCTTAAATAGGAGTAAAAAATGCCATCTTGAAACCATTAATATGACATTATCGGTTTCATAAAACTCCTTGACAACCCGGGAGTAAGAAGACCACAGAAGAGCAGGGAGAAGGGGTTCAGAATGGTGACAAGAAGAAAAGGAATTCTCATTCATGTCTTTTACAAGAGCATGACCCTGTTTTATACAACTCCAATTGTAAATAGTAGTGGATCTAGTGGGTGTTGGAGATGAATAGAACCACCTGTACACCCCTTATTGATAGCCATAATAATAGGTGAATAACCCCACTAATAACAACTAACAAAGGGAAAATAATAATAATTGCAACTAATAATTTATTCTAAGTCTTGTGTTGGTCTTCGCATGCATTAGTTCCCAGCGCTATCCATCCATGCATGTAGACAATTAACATAAGTGCTCTTGTTGTAAAACCTGGGATTTAACTTGTGCTATGTCATGGTGATGGCATATCAATACCCCTGCCTGCAAGATTGACCTTGTCCCCAAGGTCAAAAGCAGGAAATTGATTGTGAATGATGTTGAGATCTTCCTAGGTGGCTTCTTCAGGTGGTAAATGGCGCCAGTGGATGAGCACTTGCTGGCAAGGCTGGTTCCCCTGCATGATGGTGCGCGTATCAAGAACCAACATGGACTGGAGCAATGGAGCCCCATCCGAGCTCAGTGGTGGCAGGGTGGAAGAAGTTGCATGAATAGTAATGGCGCAACGGAGAAGGGAGACATGGAAGATGAGATGAATAAATTCTAATGATCGATGATTTTATTAAGGCTGAAAAAGAATATAAATAGGCATCCTGCCTTTACATGATAGAGTTCTAGTCTAACTAAAATTGTAACCTCTAAATACTCTATTACTAATAGGAAATGATAAATAAATAAATAAATTAAATATAAAATAGCATTAGGATAGACTCCTCTTCCAATTAAACTTCCAATATGCAAATAGTTCATATATTTTGATTCCCCAGCATTTCCCAAATAATGTGATACAATATCTAATTAGGTCAGTTTCTTTCAGGTGGAGATGTCATTGAGACTTCTAAAAGGAGGCAAACATGTCCTACAAGGTAAATTGCAAGTCTAAATATGATAAATGTAGTTTTCCTGTTGTGATAAATCTTAATAACTTGACCAAGTTTTTTTTAAGAATTAGGAGTCTATACCATATATGCCTTGGTAAAAATTATGACCTATCTCTCTCTCTCTCTGTCATCTTCAGACAACTAATGGTTCACTTCTTTTGTTCTTTTGCATGCTTCATGTTGCTTGGTGAAATTCTAATTACAAAGAGAAGCCTGCTGCTGCTTGTAAGTTTTTTCAATGATTCATTAATACTTCCTCCGTTCTTTTTTAGTTGCAACATTCTCAACATTCTAATTCTCATGCTTGACAATGCACAACTTTGACCGTCATTATATTTAATTCTCTATTAGCAAAAAAAAATTTAAAAATCAGATTATGAACATTTGTAACGAGATGAATTCAAGAATATTTTTCAAAAAAATATTTCTCATACATTAATAAATAAAATGTAGTCAAAGTAGAGCATGTGAATAGTGTAAAAAGAAACGGAGGATAGTATGTCTGTATGTGATCACAATATGTTTTTTCTGAATAGCTATTGGTGAGATTTTACGCAGTTAGTCTTTTCGTTATGTCTAATCTTATGTCTCGTTCACTGGTGGAGCTAGGTAGGCCATGCTAGGCTTGGAGCCACTCAGATCTGGTCTATTTGTGCATTTGCATCTACATTATAAGTAATCTATGATACAAAATTGTTGGAGAAGTTAGTTGAAACAATGTAGTTGGATCAATTGGATTATTAATTATAATAATTTTTTATTTCTTTGTTTTTTCCGATTCACAAGTATCAAAATTTATTGGATATTGGGTCATCGTGTCTTAGTTTGAAGTACTCTCTGTGAGTGAATTGGTGTGCCATTCTGATAATTGGATCTAATAATGGAGTATGTTTCACGATTTCATTCATTCACATGCATGATATTTTTTACTACTTGTATATATTAGGCATTGCAGAGGCAGAAAATGCACGAATGCACTATAATTCTCTTGCTACAATCATGACTCAAGAACCGATATGGGCTGTTGCAGAGAATTATCGTTTTGAACCTGCTTTCACTGAGGTGTCTGTGTTTTCCAAGCACCTGGAGTCATCAATTCATTATTCTCTGTCAGTTATCTGTGTGATACATAATCTATAAATTTTGCAGAGCAATAAAATGATTGCTGAAATAGGGGATATGATGAATGTTCAAGTTATTGTTGAAGGGTCAATGAATAGCTCGAACCCTTACTTCTCAAGCTCTTGGAGGCGCAACTTCTTTGTCAGTGTCCCTTTAGTAATATACCTCTATCTCAATTATTAAGTGGTGGACCCAGCCCAGTTTAGGGTAAGGGTAGGAGTAAAACCGGAACCTTAACCGGGTTAATTCTCCCGCTTACGTTTTTTAGCCTAATAAAAAAAGCAGAACCGCAACCGGTCGGTTCTGGTCCTATCGTGGAGAAACGAAAATGGTTTGGACTGGGAAAAGGGTACCACTTCGGTTTCTTTACCTGATGCTTCTGGAACCGGAAAACAATACGGATTTGGTTTCTTAATCCGGCCGGTTCCGGACCCTGAAGTCTTTATCAAATATAAAGATATAGGGAAAATGTGAATCACACAATTCTTTCCCTAAAATGAAAGTGAAGTTTATTGTGAGACAACATAAAAAGGATACAGCGAACTTTATATTGGACTATTGGAGTGGAGGCAGTGTGTATTTTGGAATTTGTCTACTTATAGAGTTAAAGGTACCCGTGATTGCCATACCAACTTTTCAAGACAATGAGAAGTTTCTTTTTTATCAAACAAACACTTTTGCAACTTTTAGGCATATATATTGTGGACCTTAAAATCAAATTTTGGTATTCTATTTTTTGAAGGATAGTTCTTCTGTCTATTCTGACAATTTTGAACTCAATTTTTTCTATCCCAGGGTGGTTTCATTCTAGACATGGCTGTGCATTACGTTGCTGGATTAAGAATGGTAGTTGTCTTTGTCTTTCTTTTTGTATTTAGTCTACATACAATTTTCCTTCATATTTTTTATATTCATAATTTGATGGGGTATTCTTAGGTTTTCTGCTAGAGAACTTTTTATTCTGTGCATTTATTTGTCCATTTCCATCATTGATACAATTAGGTAACTTCTCATTTCCAAAACTTCATTAATTAACCTTACAAAAGAAAAGCAAAAAAAGAGAACTGATTATACAATTAAGTAATAAGTATTACAACTAATCTAACTATCTGTTCTTTATCCACGTAGAATTACATAATAGCCTACCTTTGTGAGCCCGGGAGGATATTGTTTTCTTTTTTACAAACCTTGTGTGAGACTTTCAAGTGTTTCTCCCGCCCAAGGCAGTAGTGCTTTTTGGATTAAAAAAAGTAACTGCATTTTAAATGTAACTAAATGTGTTACATTCGTCTGCATTCGTATGTTGTAATTATAGATCACAGAAGTACTAATATATGCTCAAAGGTATTACTTTTGAACAAAAAAACCACTCTCACGGCTGTCTTTCTTACTGTTGACTTGTTGAGCTTGTCTCATGTATTTTGACATTTCTTTGCCTGTCCTTATATGACACCGATTTCTTTTTTTGATATGCTTGATGCTGCACAGCTTCTTGGGTGTGAGATAGCTTCCGTCTCTGCTATGACATCTCATGTAGATACGGCCTTGCCTCCGCCCGATAATGTTTCTGCATTATTGTGAGTTCTTTAAACTTAAGCTCCCGTTTGGTAATGACTAGAATGGCTTAATCAGGTGGATCTTCCAAAGTTGTGTCTAATATGACTGAATTTGCTGAATTATCTAAAAAACTATTTAGAACATATTTATTAAAAACACTTCCTGGCTTTATCCAGTTCAACCAGTGCATTAGTATAAGTTAGAGTGTGGTATAAAAATTGGTTGTATAAGGCAAAATAAGTAGTTTCCAAACGGGCTCTTAATCTCTAGCTACTCTAGTTTTGAAAATATGCGGCATTAACTAATGAAGGCGGGTTTGCTTACGTTCCCCAGCCAACTGGAGAATGGATGTTCTGGAGTGTTTGTGATGGTTGTTTCGTCAAGATCACCAAAGGCACGTAAAGTTGCCTCACCTTTCCTGTGCAATTATGCTTTAGAGACGAAATTTGTATTCTGCCGATAGTAAATCTATTGGCTTCTTGTGTATTAGGTAGTGTGGCGAGTTGTGGGCTTAAGGGGAACGCTGCAAGTTGAGCGAGGAAATAAAGATGGAAAGCATGGCTATTCGGTAATCGAAACTCAACCAACCATGCTTGTAGCTTTTTAGGAGAGTAACAATCATTGCATTTCGGCTTGCTTAAATGTGGTTTTTGTTTCTTCAAATATATATCACTTCGATTTTGGATTGTTGTGGAAAATTGTTTCTTATTCATTCATCCATATAATTTACGTCCTTTTATCTTTTCCAGCGTTCTCCATCAGCAGGCGTTTTTGAAAAATTGATGACTCATCATTTTTAAACTTCAATTTCTACATTTTTTAAAAGGATGTAGAAAAGCCCGATAATGTCATTTTTTCAATGGAGATTGATGGGGAGATGGACTGAAAAGAAAATATGGAACTTACGTGTATGAATTCTCACATGACAAACAAACTTCTAATATATTTATTTCTTTGTGAATGTACAACAACATCATCCAAGGCTTAGTCCCAAAAGATTTTGAGGCCGGGTAACACAAATCGATACATGATATAGGAGCCAAAAGGAAAAAAAGACAAAAAGATAAAAAGATATGTATGAAAAAAATGAAAAAGACGATAAAATAGAGATGCAGTATACATAAAAGTGATGAGATAAAAAGGATAGAAGAATATATATATATATATATATATATATATATATATATATATATAAAGATAGAAAGAAATTAAAAAGATAGAAAGATAAGAACATAAGAAAGATAAAGAAGATAAAGGGCACGAATACTCGCTCTTCACTTTGCTCTGTCTAAAGCCATACTCTCATCTAATTCAAGAAGACGCATAACACTCCCGACTCCTTTAATCCATGCTTGTTTCAGTCTTCATCCCCCTCTCCTCCCCATCTCTTCTCCACACCTTTCAACTCGTCTAAGAGATGCATTACTCGGTCTTTTTCGCACATGACCAAATCACTGCAACCAAGACTCCCACATCTTACCTTCAATAGGTGTTGCTCCCATCTTTTGTCTGAGCGTCTCATTTTTCAAGTGGTCTTTTATAGTGTGTTCACACATCCAATGCAACATTTGCATCTCTGCCACACTCGTCCTTTGCATGTGACTGTTATGTGCCCGGGTTTGGGATCGCGTCACGGGACCGGAATAGGAGACAGAAGTTTGCTCGGGGTCTGATTGATAGTGTTGCTTGCTGGCATATATATGCTGCAACCCGCAGTCGTGTAGTGTGAATATCGTGTGGAATGGGGGAATAAGAAGATGGGATTTTTTGTTGAGAATTCTCCAACTCCCTGATTCTAACTATTGACAAACTTTTTCTGATATTCCACTATTGAAAATAAACCTTCTCTTAAATAGAGGAAGGTTAGTTACAAATGCTTAACGTAAGGAAATAACATCCATAAACTTTAACTGCCAACAACATGCCTAGTGCCCTACTAGTTGCCTTAGGAGTAACTACCCACTGCCACATTAACCAACACTAATTACTGCAGACATAAATAATAATAGTAGTAGTAATAATTATAATAATAATAATAGTAAGAATAAAATAATAATAATAATGATAATGTGCCTCCAGTCCGCTCCGCGTATGCACTTTCAGCCTTTTACCTACTGGAGTGTATCAGTGACATTGTTTCACCACCCAACACTTTACGCTATACAGGAATGCAGACCTAATTGTTGTTTGATAAAATTTACCCTTTAGTTAAGTCAACATACCTCGATCACATAGAAGTCCTGACACACTCTTCCATTTCATCCACTTTGTTCTGATTCCATGGAATACATCTCCATTTAGTTCACCACCCTTCTGAGTCGTGAAGCCCAAATAATTGAACAATAACTGACCATTATTTCCATACCATTTAAGGTAATCCCACTGTTACCATTGCTTCTACCTCCGCCAAACTTGCACTCCATATACTCAGTCTTGCTTCTACTCGAGTTGAAATCCTTGTTCTCCAATACTTGTCACCATACTTCCGACTTTGTTTTAACACTTGATTGTGTCTCTTCAATCAATACAATATCGTCTTGAATTGACTTCGTAAGTTCATCCATGACGACATGACTATAGCAAATAAGAAAGGACTTACAGCCGATCCTTGGTGCACTCCAATAGTAATAGGGAAATTTGATGTCCTCCTACAGTAGTACAAACACTTGTAGTACAATCCTCATACATATCCATGATGTCGATATATTTTCTTGTTAAGGCCCATCAAAAGACTTCTCGAGGTACCCTATTATATGCTTTTTTATTAAGTCAATGAACACCAAATGTAGATCCTTGTTAATGTTTTTATACTTTTCCACAAGTTTCCTAAGAAGGTGAATGACCTCATTTGTTGAGCGACCAGACATAAAACCAAATTGATTCCCCAAAATCATCAAGCTTCTTCGGAGCCTTTGCTCAATTACTCACTCCCAAAGTTTCATGGTGACTCATTAGCTTAATCCCTCGATAGTTGGCACATTCTTGTAAATCACCTTTATTTTTAATAGGGGAATAAGCATTGGCGGTTTGTTGCTAATTTGATAGAGAGCGGGAAGAGCATGGGGTGGGACCGGGCTTGGGCCCACTTCCGTGGGCCGGGTTAGGGCTGTCATTAGAGTTTATTTATTATTATTAAGTTAATGCTATGTTTTACTTTGGGCCTATTATTAGTAGAGTACTTAGTAGAGTTATTATGGGCTTAATTAGGATTTAATTAATTTGGGCTTGATTAGGGTTTCTCTTAGAAGGCTATTTATACCCCTTGCCAGGGTTCATTCTATCGTATCTTGAAATAAAATTGGTTTTAGCCTTTTGGGTCTAAGCAACGGTATTTTTATCGTTGATTACCTGGGCAACGGTTTACCCCGTTGATTTTAGTTTTCTGTTACACAACAATTGGTCCGACCTGTCGGATCCTGTCCCGCCAGGATGATGAGATCTCAGATCGTCCGCTTGACAGAGATGGTCGCCAAGCAAACTCGGATGAATCAAACTCTAGAGGAGCACGTCATGCGTCTGGCAGAGATTGCCGCATCCCTGACAGTGCTTACCAAGGCATTAATTCCTCCGGTCACGATGGAAACAAGCCTGGACGCGGTTGGCAACCCCACCGTATCTCCGCACAGCAGCGACAGACATCCGTGCAGTGTCACTTCCTCCTTGGCTGCGTTTACAGAGGCTCTTGCGCCGCCAGTGGTGGAGGAACATTCAACGGCGGTGGCTTCACTTGACGCGGCAGCAGCATCCTCGTTCGGAATTGGACTGTGCAACACCTTTCTCACGATGTTGCCCTCGTTTAACGGAGAAGAACTGATCAGCTGGGTTGATAGGGCTGAGCAACAGTTCGAATTGAATTGTACTCCGCCGGGAAAGAAGGTGGTAGCCGTTGTAGTTGCGATGGAAGGGCCAGCCTTATATTGGTTGACCTGGTTACGGGCACGAAAGCCGGTCATGTCATGGGATGAGCTTACATAGGTATTGGTGGCTCGTTTTGACTCACGGTTTAAGGGCAATTGCTTTAAACGGCTGCCCAGAGGCAAGCAGACACGGACTGGGGAGGGGTACATCTCAATTTTTCCTAAAGATACTCAATTGATAGAGTAGCGCAGTAATACAAGAGGAATGAACAGTAAAGCTAGCTTCAGAAAACAGTAAGTTTCATTAATGGAGGTATACCGTACAATCCAGTCCCAAAGAGAAGAGAACTATTCTCTAATCTTCCCAGTCCCAATGCCAAAGCATCAAACAGCCTGCCCCTCCCGCCTAAGTTTATTCTATTTATATCCTTTCAGTCACAGCTGAAGGTAGTTATTATTAAGAACGGACAGCACTAATAATAACTAACTACTACTTTCTTCTAGAATAAACTTGGCCAAATCTATTATTAGTATTAATAGTCGAGTCTCTATCAATACTCCCCGGCTGAAGAATAAGCTTGTCCTCAAGCTTAAAGTCTGGGAATTGTGTCTTCATCACCTCTACATTCTCCCAAGAATTTTCAAAGTCCGGAAGATCTTTCCACTGGATCAATACTTCTGTTTCACCCCCTGGCTCTTCTTTATATCAACCACTTTTTCAGGAATCACCTGTAGTTCCCAATTCTCATTTAAACACTGGGGTAGAGGTTGGCAGGAAGTGTTGGAGCTTAAAGCTTTCTTGAGTAAAGAGATATGGAAAACAGGGTGCACCAAACACTGATCTGGTAATTTTAGCTTAAAAGCTACATCATTTATCTTCTCCACAACTTCAAAGGGTCCATAAAATCTAGGACTCAGTTTCTGATTGGTCCTCCTTGCCAAACTTTGCAGTTTGTAGGGCTGAATCTTCAGAAATACCCTGTCACCCACTTCCACCTTCATTTCTCTCCTGTGTTTGTCAGCTTGCTGTTTCATCTTGTTTTGAGCAATGGCCAGATGTTCCTTTATTTCAGCTAACATTCCATTCCTCTCTGCAGTTAATCTTGCCACCTCATCATTAGCAGTCAGAGTCACATCCCCTTTTACTACTGCAAGGGGCTCTTGCCCATATAAAGCCTGATAAGGAGTCTATTTTAAAGATATATGATAATAGGTATTATACCAATATTCAGCCCATGGTAGCCATTTAATCCATTCTCTTGATTTCTTCCCAGTGAGACATCTCAAATTGGTCTCTAAGCACCTGTTGACAACTTCAGTTTGCCCATCAGACTGAGGATGATAAGCTGTGCTATATTTCAGTTGTGTCCCAGCCAACCTGAATAATTCTAACCAAAACGAACTTAGGAAGATGCTCTCTGTCACTCACTATAGATTTTGGGAATCCATGGAGTCTCACCACTTCCTTGATAAACACTTCGGCCACTCCTTTTGCATTGTAAGGATGGGATAGAGGTATGAAGTGTGCAAATTTTGTCAACCTATCCACCACCACCAACACAGTGTCCTTTCCTTGAGCTTAGGGTAGTCCTCCAATGAAATCCATGCTAATGTCAGTCCATATCTGCTCTGGAATGGGCAAAGGCTGCAGTAAACTTGCAGGCTTCAAAGCCTGATACTTATTCCTCTGACAAACTTCACAGTTTAGCACATACTGTTGAATATCTTTCCTCATTCCTACCCAGTAAAATAGAGTAGATATTCTTTTCATGGTTCTGAAATTCCCTGAGTGTCCACCAGTTGCTGAATCATGATACTCTTTAAGGATTCTATTTATCCTGGGAGAATTCTGAGGAATCATCAACCTTCCTTTGTAGTACAACAACCCATTTTTCAATTTGAACTCAGCCATGTGATCCGGATAACTGATGACTCTCTGAATAGTGTCAAAACATTTGGGGTCTGTCAACAATTCTTCTTCTAATCCATCCCACTCTTGACAATTCACTATAGACAATGCTGAGAAACTGGCCTTCCTTGACAAAGCATCTGCAGCTTTATTCTCACAGCCAGGCTTGTATTTAATAGTGAAATTGTAGCCCATGAGTTTAGAAATCCATTTTTGTTGATCCTCCCCCATGATAGTCTGTTCAGTCAGATATTTAAGGCTCCTTTGATCAGTGTGAACCTCAAACTTCCTCCCCAACAAATATGGTCTCCATTTTTGTATGGCAAACACAATGGCCATCAATTCTTTCTCATAAACTGACTTGCTTAAATGTTTAGGTGATAGTTCCTTGCTCATAAAAGCAATTGGACCCCCATCTTGCATTAAAACTGCCCCTAATCCTCTTCCTGAAGCATCAGTTTCCACAATAATTTTTTTACTGAAATCTGGGACTCTTAAGACTGGTAAAGTAGACATAATCTTCTTTAATTCTTCAAAAGCTCTGTGAGCCTCTTCATTCCATTTAAACCCATCTTTCTTTAAAAGCTGAGTTAAGGGTGCTGCAATGTGACTGTACCCTCTAACAAATCTCCGGTAATATCCAGCAAGACCCAAAACCCCCCTCAATTCCTTCAGGTCCTTAGGAATTGCCCATTCCTTCATGGCTTCAGTTTTACTAGGGTCAGCTGCCACCCCTTCTGCTGATATGATATGGCCAAGGTAATTCAATTGTTCTTGGCCCAAAAAACATTTCTTCTGATTTGCCACCAAATCATTCCTCCTTAATGCCTCCAAAACTAACCTCAAGTGTTCTTTTTGCTCTTCTCTAGTTTTACTATATACTAGGATATCATCAAAGAACACTAAAGCAAATTTCCTGAGGAAAGGTCTCAAAACTTCATTCATAAGGGACTGGAAAGTTGAAGGTGCATTAGTCAACCCAAATGGCATGACTAGGTATTCGTAATGACCTTCATGTGTTCTGAAAGCAGTTTTATGGGTGTCCTTTTCCTTCATCCTAATCTGGTGATAACCATATTTAAGGTCCAGTTTAGAGAAGATCCTTGCACCACCTAATTCATCAAGGAGTTCTTCTATGACAGGTATGGGAAATTTGTCCAGTACAGTGATCTTATTTAAAGCCCTGTAATCACCACAAAATCTCCAACCACCATCTTTCTTTCTGGCCAGTAAAATAGGACTGCTATATGGACTGTTACTGTGTTTAATGATTCCAGAAGATAACATTTCACTGATTATTTTCTCTATTTCATTCTTCTGATCAAAGGTATACCTGTAAGGCCTCAGATTGGGTATGTTGGCTCCTTCCTGGATATTTATGGCATGATCACAGTTCCTGGCAGGTGGAAACTTCAACTGGTTTGTGAAAACCTCTGGAAATTCTGTAATTAAACCTTCCCACTTCTCCAATTCCTTCTTATTCTGCCCCACTTCATTTTTTTGTCCTTCATAACAAAGTAGGTACCCATCCCCATTGTCATGTAAAATATGTAGCATAGTTTTCAATGGAACCTCCAAATTACTCAAGGCTGTTTCTCCTTTAATGGTGCAGTTTCTCCCTTGTTGCTTCCAATTCAATACCTGTTTCTGGAAATTAACTTCCACATTGCCCAACTCTGTCAACCACTCCATCCCCAAGACCACATCTGTGCCTCCAAGTTCCAAAATGTAGTAAGATTGTTGTATTTCAGCTCCCTGTACTTCCAATTTCAGTCCATCACATCTGCCTCCATTAGGAATCAGATCACCATTCCCAATCTGAACCTTAAACCCTTGTATAGGGACAAAAGGAATCTTCCATGCATCAACTAAATCCCTGGATATGAAATTGTGGGTAGCACCACAGTCAATTAAGATATTTACCTGTTCCTGTCCATCTATCCATTTGAGGTTACCTTTCACCTTGAAAGTTCTCATTGTAGGAATGCCAGCCTTACTTAAAACAGATAATTGCATAGTTTTAAGTTGCTGAGAATCCCCTTCTTCCTCTTCATTATCCATAACCTCAACTTCTGATTCATTCTCTCCCTAGATTGCTCTACCAGTATCATTTTGTAATTCTTCATCTTACAAACATGCCCCTGATTCCAGTCTTCGCCGCATTTAAAACATAATCCCTTCCTACTTCTTTCTTGCAATTCAGTTCTTGATTATCTAGGGCCATTTCTATTCGTATCTGGTGCTTTCACTTCCTTATTAATTTTCTGATCAATTGTACTTCTTACCATACCTGCAGATTGGTTAGGCATGCTTTTCCATCTATTTCCATCACTCCAATTTTGCTGTGTGCTCTGGTTACTGTATTTCCCTTGCCCCTTCTTCTTCTCTTCATATTTGTTCCTCACAATTAGGGCTTCATTATTCTTATTCTCAATAAGTGAAGCTTTATCCATGATCTCAGCCAAAGTCCTTGCAGAGTAGAGTTTCAATTCAGCCCTGAATAGTGGTCTGAATTGAAGACCTTTTAAAAACACTCCTTTCAAAACCTCTTCAGAAAAATGGCTCTGTGAAGCAATAACAACCTCAAATTTATCTCTGTACTCTTTTATGGTCCCTTTTTGCTTTAAACTGAATAGTGGTCCCAACGGATCTTGCACTAACTCAGGTTGGAATCGTTTAGTCAAATCCCTGGTAAACGACTCCCAATTCATGTGTTGAGCTTGTCCCTCCCACCACTGAAACAAGCTCAAGGCCTGGTCCTCCATCGCTATCACTGCTACGTCGATTTTATCCTCTTCCTCGGTATGATTCAATCTGAAATACCGGTTCATCCTTACTAACCATCCAAACGCATCTTCGCCACTGAAAATAGGTAAATCTATTTTCCTTCCTGCAGTAGGACGACATCTGTGGTTTCTATGACGATCACGATCATCATGAGTATCGTCACGATCAGAATTAGTACCTGAGTCTTCAATACCTCCCGTTCGCCTCGCATGTCTGCGGTGAGAAGAACGATGCGATGTACTAGAGTGATGTGATTGGCTACGCGATCGATCTGACATTCTCCTCTGAATATCGGCGATGCTGGCTTGCATCGCAGACATCATTGCGTGCATATCACGCCGATTCCTTTCAGTATTAGCTTGGTACTCCCTTTGATTCATCTCCATGTTCAATTGCATCTCCCTTTTATTCCGTTCCATCTCTGTCAGTCTTCCTTCCATTTTCGCACGAGTTAAGATCATTCAGCGATCACACGTGCTCTGATACCACTGATAGAGTAACGTAGTAATACAAGAGGAATGAACAGTAAAGCTAGCTTCAGAAAACAGTAAGTTTCATTAATGGAGGTATACCGTACAATCCAGTCCCAAAGAGAAGAGAACTATTCTCTAATCTTCCCAGTCCCAATGCCAAAGCATCAAACAGCCTGCCCCTCCCGCCTAAGTTTATTCTATTTATATCCTTTCAGTCACAGCTGAAGCTAGTTATTATTAAGAACGGACAACACTAATAATAACTAACTACTACTTTCTTCTAGAATAAACTTGGCCAAATCTATTATTAGTATTAATAGTCGAGTCTCTATCAGCAACCCCCGGGGACAAATGTGAGCCGGTTTCCGGATTTCAACCTTGAGGACAAGGTTATTTTGAAGGAGGATGGATTGATAGAGAGCGGGAAGAGCATGGGGCGGGACCGGGCTTAGGCCCACTTCCGTGGGCCGGGTTAGGGCCGTCATTAAAGTTTTTATTATTATTATTAAGTTAATGCTATGTTTTACTTTGGGCCTATTATTAGTAGAGTACTTAGTAGAGTACTTAGTAGAGTTATTATGGGCTTAATTAGGATTTAATTAATTTGGGCTTGATTAGGGTTTCTCTTAGAAGGCTATTTTATACCCCTTGCCAGGGTTCATTCTATCGTATCTTGGAATAAAATTGGTTTTAGCCTTTTGGCTCTAGGCAACGGTATTTTTATCGTTGATTATCTGGGCAACGGTTTACCCCGTTGATTTTAGTTTTCTGTTACACAACATAATCACTCGACGCCTCTCTCCCCAAACTTCTCCATGTCTTGATCGGTATGCCATCTGGACTCACTGCTTTCTTTCGCTCCATCTTTCTTAGAGCCTCTTTAACTTGTGTCGTTTGGATCCTTCTTACAAAATACCGGTTCACCATAAAATTGGTGTAGTCAAATCACCATTATCTTGTGCTTTATTCTTGTTGAACAAGGTATCAATGTAAGACCTCCACCTCTCTTTTATTTTCCCGTCCTTCATTAGTATCTTTTGATCGGCATCCTTCACATACTTAGTTTTCCCGTTCTACTATCATGAAGACGAGCAAGTCTACAAATATATTGATGGTTCTCTGATACAGGTAAAAGTCTAGAGGGGGGGGGGGGGGTGAATAGACTTTTAAAGCTTTTTCAACTTTAAAAACTTTTCCCTGCTAGATAGGATGATCTACAATATTTTGGAAGATTGTAGATGCACAGCGGAAGTCTTGACCTTTAAATAAACAATGTATAATGACTTTCTGTGTTTGAGTGAAGTATGGACGTATTTGAGTGAGCAGTTGACTGGGCAGCTGAGTGAACTGCAGGGAATTGCTGAGTCAACTGCTTAAGGAAAGATGAAGGTATGACAAAGCTTTTTATGGAATCTTACTCAGAATGATGAGAGCTTTCTGGTAATGTTCTGAGCTGTGTTGGAAGTGGAAGTTTATGAGAGCAGTGGTCTGAGCAGTTGGGTGGTCACCAGGGAACTGCTGAGTCAACTAGGGAACTGTTGAGTGAACTGCTTGATAAAAGATGAAGATATGAGAAAGTTGATTGTAAAATCTTACATAGAATGATGAGAGCTTTCTGGAAATGTGCTGAGCTGAGTTGAAGTGGAGATTTATGGGACCAGTGGCCTGAGTAGTTGGGTGGTTACCAGGGAACTGCTGAGGCACCTGTTGAGTTATAGAGTGATTCCCAAAAATATCTTTGAGCAAACTTCTTTGTAATGATGTATTGATGATCTTGTGATGTTGAAATGTTTCAAAGAAAGTATATGTGGGCAGTGGGTTGAGTCGTGGGGTAAAGTAAGGCAACTGCTTAGATAACTGCTGACAGCTAGCTTTATTACTCTAAGTGTTTGGTGTGTGCTTTGTTGACTGAAAGGAAATCAACACACAATATATCCTGGTTCAGAGGTGGTGTAATTCTCTTACGTCCGGTCCCGCCCTCTTTCAGATGGATTTCCACTAAAGTATTCAGCTCAATACACTTAGTGTCAATCTAGCCTTTACAACAAACTGGCCTAGATTGAAGGTGTTTCACTTTGGAGTACACACCACTCCAAGTTACTCTTTTTTTTTTGCCCGGAAATCCCACTGAGAGCGGGGAAAGCGCCGGGGAACACTTTCCATCCACTCCAAGTTACTCAATCCTTAGACTTTTCTCAATTAATCCAGTGGGGATCAAAAGGTACTCTATGTATATATCCACGCTTAGGACTTGATAACAAAATCCTGCTAAGTGTTTACAACTGTTTTATGATTTACAAGAAAACTGGTCTCCAACTAAGAACTAAACTTCCAGAGTATGCAATGAGAAATTCTAACTTGGAAGTTTAGTGAAACATGAGTCTAAGCAGAGAGCAAAGTTAAACATGCACTTTCTCTTTTGCTAGATATCTCTTGAATGCTTAGTAAGGTTTTCTCTACTTAGAAGACTCAAAAACTTACTTAGAACTCATGCTTCAGCCTATATTTATAGGCTTCTCTAGTTTGATTGATCTCATCCGTTGGTTAAGATGATTCAATCTCTGACGTTGAACGTGTTGACCTTTGTCTTCTTGTGCTGGAGCCGATCTTGGTGATTTCCTTTGTCTTTCTCTGATGAGCCGCTGAAAGATCACTTCAAGATCATTAAAATGATTTCATTGTGCGCGTCCCATGCTCCGGGTCCCATGTACAATTTAGCATTAAATACCTATCAAATTTTGTCTTCAATCATACACATGCAGTGTATATGATATGCGTACATTTTTTACCTTTTTGTGTTTAAATAAATATATACCGGTGAGATTTAAATATCCTTTTAAGGTAAATAAAAATTACCTTATTGCATTTTTTATATTTCCGGTATAATTTTATTAGTCACAAAAATTGTACATTGATTTTGTCACTTATGATTAATTTTGAACACTAACAGTCAAAGTAAATAATACACAATGTACAAGAGCAATGTATAGTGGCATCATCAAAATCTATCAAAATTGGGTACTAACATATATTTTTCTCCTTGAGTATAACTTTACATACGACTTGTTTTTCACTTCCACTTGTGCTTTCTTTATGACTTTCTTTGCTTGTCTTTTCGCCTCTTTGTAGTCCTCTGTTCTAATCGCTCCAACTTTTTGTAGCATTCCTTTTTGTTCTTTAGGGCTTGTTTCACATTACCATTCCACCAAGATGTGTCCTTTTTTTTGTGGTAGACATTCTTTAGTTTGTTCAAGTATCACCTTTGTCATTTTGTTAATTGTCAACTCCATTTATTACCACACATCCTCCACATGTGCATCATTATCAATACACCGTACATCACAAAACATTTTGTATATAAAGCTTTGTTCGAGATCCCCTCGAGCCTTCACCACGATATATTTAGTTCCATTTGTTGCTTAACCCGCAATATATGTTTCTTATCTCGAAAATCAAGCACAAGCATCCTATGTTGCGTGACAACACTCTCACCTAGGATAACCTTACAATCAGTGTGACTAGTTCTCCAAATAGTCCGTACTAAGAAATAGTCAATTTGGATACTAAATTAGCTATACTTCTATAGGTCACAAGGTGAGAATCTCATTTTTTGAATCAAGTGTTTATTATAGCCAACTCATACATAATTTCACCATGGATACTCTTATTAAAATTATCACGACTCAGACCCACATGTCCATCGAGGTTGCCTCCCCTGACACTCGTCAAACTACTTCCTTAAGATCTCCCCAAAATTGTTGAGCTATCTTTCTGACATATTTTAATATTTAATTTGATTTTATCCCCAAAATATTAATTACTTATCAAATGAACTACTTTTAAAGTGAATGCTGCCATGCACGATTGGGTTAACTAGTTCATTAATGTAAAAGTAATGCGGGAATTTTAACTGACATGCTTAACACATGTGACATTCCTTGAAGGCCTTGGCTTTTTATTTTCCTTTTAAAAGTTAGAGTGTGCAAATATGGCTTCAGTCCGACTATAAATTCGTACTAAAAATTATGTCCCAAGGTACATCTATATACTGCCGACGGGCACAGCAAAAGCTTCTTCTATCCATTCAGTGGCGTCCTGGAAGAACTTAAAGCTTTTTTGTCAGATATTTCATTGGCGGCACATCAAAAGGTGGTATGAAACTTAGCTTTTGTATTGTATTATATGCTTGTTGTTTGGAATAATACTTCTATTGAACGTCCTTTCCGGCCTTGGAGAAGCAGGGTGGCAAGTATAAAGGTGAACCACGCCTGTCATATGCTGAAGGGTGCAAGGATGTCGCGGTCTTAGAAGCGATGCTTGAATCCGGAAAGAGACATGGTGCCCCTGTCCAAGTTAAACACTTCTAACCTATTATTATTATTATTATTATTATTATTATTATTGACAAGTATTGTTTAGCTCTGGGTGGTGCTTGTTCCTTTCCATTGGTGGTTTTGTTTTATACTTACAAATGATTGTTCAAGTTTGTTGTGAATATGCTGAACAAAAACCTGCAAGAATAACACAGCTATAGTCGTGGCTCATTTATCAGTAGGGAAAATCGCATTTTTAGTCCCTAAAATAGTCATCATATTGAAATGTGTGAAATGTGAGACCTGTGTTCCCCAGTTTGTAAATGTCACCCCTCAATTGTCCAAATTATTGTAAATTTGGTCATTCTAGAGATGAAATATACAATGTGGGTGAGAAGTACATTTCACCTATCAAAGGACCACATTTACAACAATTTGGAAAATTGAGGGGTTACATTTACAATCTCAGAAATACGTGTCTGACATTTCAACATGGTGATTATTTCAGGGACTAAAAGTGCGATTTTCTCTAAGGCCCTTTATGTCAGAAAAGTGACATTTCAACTCCTTAGGCCCTTTATCAGTAATAGTAAAGAGTAATAGTAAAGAGCCTCAGGAGTGGTTTTTATAGAACAAACTTATGATGGTGAGAGGTTGGTGATCCGCGAATGTAGGAGGAAATTGCGGATCACCATGCATGTACACACATATGTTCGATGTTCCCTCACTTGGCCGTTCATTGAATGTTACAATAATATGGTTAAAATAATTTTAAAAAATAAAGGGCAAAATGGTTTTTCAAGTCTTGCTATATTTTTCGACTATCATGTCCTCAGACATGCCCGCATAGGCGGTGTGAATTTGCGATTTAGAACTACATGAGTGAAATCTCATTTCTGATAGAGGATTACTTTTCTCATTATCCTTTTACTCATAACAAAGGATTTTCCATATATATGGAGTAAGGAACTCTCCCCCCTACCCCATCGTAGGTGGGAGCCTTTGCGACACTGGGGTAAATGAAAATGAAATGATGGAGTAAGGAACTCGCTAAAACAAAGGAAAAACAATAGTTTTGTTTATTTGAAATACTTGAAACTTTTTCCAATAAATGTTAAGTTTTGTTTGAGGTGAAATTTTTCGTATTTGTATTTTTGTAATATTTGGATTTTGGATGTCATGGAGCATTATGTTCCACACTTCCACAACATGTTAGGCTCTATTGGAGTGTTGGCCGGATCAGACCGGAAAAATCAGAAGTGACCCAATCGGAAGATATTCGGTTTGGTTTTTGGTTTTCAAATATTGTAAATCTGGTTTTCGGTTCTGGTTAAAAGTCGGATTGTTTTGTTTTGCATTGGATTAAACCGATTTTGAACAGATAAACATACACAATTCTATTCAAAGAATACTCCCTACTTAGGCATCATATATCTTCAACTCCGTTCAGAAAATCCATGGATAGACTAGGGTTGGAATCGAGCCGGACTTGATCGAGCTTTTCTTTTGTTTCTTGAGGCCCGGAACCGGCCTGGGTAGCTACTGGTTTCGGGTCAGCCCGGTTACCTAATTTTTATTTTATTTTCTAATTACTTTCTCCCCCCACCCCCACACCCCAAATCGGGCAAACCCGTCCAAAACACCCAGCCCAACCCATTTACCAACCAAAATTTTTGAAAAACAAAAAAATTGGCCCGGCTGGACCGGTTCCTCTTTTGGTGACCCGGGGCTCACCTCGAAAACTGGTGGTTCGGGTATACTAGATCCGGCCTGGACCCGAGCTGGTGGGTCAGGTCGGTTCCGGTCCGGGTCACTTGGGAGGCTGCTACTTGGGACTTGGGAGCATCTGTGTGTGTTGGGTGTTTTTAAAATATACCCTAGTTAATTCTAGGGATGGATTCGGGCCGGGCCGGGATGGCCTGACCGGGATGGCCTGACCGGGCTTTTTTTGGGTTTGTTAAGACCCAGAACTGGCCCGGGTAACTACCGAGTCCGGTTCGGGCCCAGGCCGGGTACCTTTTTTATTTTTATTTTCTAATTACTTCCTACCCCCACCCCCAAACCCGTCCAAAACACCCAGCCCAACCCATTTACCAACCAAAGATTTTGAAAAGGAAAAAATGGCTTGAATCGGGCTCAGCCCGGCCGGTTCATTTTATTGCGACCTAGAGCCCGCCCCGAAAAATCCCGGGTCGGGTATAAAGCACCTGGCCCGGACCCAGGCCTCGGGTCGGGCCGGTTCGTAACAGTACCGGGCCGGACTGGTTTCGGTCCGGTTGACCCGGCCCGAGTCCATGCTTAGTTAATTCTGCCCAAGCCTCGCCCGCACACTATGCTCTATCTGCCTCCCAAGTCCCCCACCTATATCTTTTTAGAACCAATCTTCATTCTTCAGTTCTATAACAATTACTCCTTCCGTCTCGCTAACAATGGGACAAGACGGAGTGACACACAAATTAATAAAAAGTGCCTCCTTCCTCGAACTCCAGACTGAAAACGGGCCCTACAGGACCTACCTTATTGAAGGCTGAGTTTTCCGCTGAATTTTGTCATTTAGAAAACGCCTTGCACATGAGAAATGAGATGCCATAGGTACTTTTGCCTTCTGCCCTCGAAGTCTTCTCTGCTTTTGGAGACGTGGAAATATTGACAGTGTCTTAAGCACTCGCCTTCCGGGTAAAGGTGTAATCTGTGATTTGTATTGATTTATATTTTAGTTGTCTTCGGCTCTTAGGATCACCAATGGTTGAATATTTGTTTCAGACTGTTCAAGCTAGTCTTGCGGCGTCCAGGCGTGTGGAGGCTTTGAAGGCTGAATTGTCTGCATCCAGGAAATGCGAGGAGGAGGCGAAGGAAAAGCTCTCGGAGGTAGCCCAGTTGAAGCTCAGGTTGGAGGAGAAGGTAGCCTTCCAAGACTAGAAGATCGATGCTCTGACTGCAGAAGTGAAGACGAAGGCGTCCAAGATCAAGTTGTTGGAGGAATATGGGAGGAAGAAACGACAAGAAGTGGTCGATGCTGCTGGATACTACACGTGGCAGACAAGGAAAGATCTGATGGCAGAGTATCTTGACGGCGGAGCGAGCAATTGGAACCCCCGGGAGGACATCAACACCTGGGCTGAGCATTTCGAGTGGATGGAGCCTCCTGTTGGTGATGACGGTTTTGATCTTGGTGTTTGTGACAATGAAGCTACTTCTGAAGCTGTCCCCTGATCCTGGTTTATGTTTAAGTTAGCTCCAGACTCCTATTTTGTTTTTTTTTCTTTTTTCTGTCAACATTCAACCACGTCGACCGGTGGTTTATCCGGTGTCCGGTGGCTTTTGGCCGTTTTTGAATTGGTACTCTGACATTCTGGGATTCAGTTTCTGTTGTGTGCATGTGTAGTTGTGTTCATCTGTCTGTGCCTGTGCATTACCTTTGTTTGTGGACTAAGTATATCTGTTGTTTTGGCCAAAAACATGTAAGGCGCATGGGTTTGTTTTCCATATCTAATACATGAATGATCCAAGCGGAGCTTTCTATCCCTTTCTGTAGCAGGGGATGTGCATATGTGCCCTCAATAGGCGTGTCTAGCGCTTACAGCTGTTTGTGTTGATTTGTTTATCTTGTCGACATCCTGCATGTAACCATGTCGTCGGAACTTGGCCGCTGGCTCTCGGCCAACGACCCTCCGATGCTTAAGTTAGTATTTGATCAAGCGAACAATTTCCACAAAATCACTTTCATTTTAGAAAAAGTGGCTGTTAACTAGACAACATTGGATACTAAATAGATTTAGGGAAGTACCTGGTTTCGAAAGTCATTGACGGTAGATTCTTTGTTTAGAAGATACCTGTAATACTTTGTGGTCGACATCTGTTTTTTGGTTAAGTCGGCCGTTGGCTCCAAGCCAATGGCCCTCCGACGATCAAGTTAGTAAGCGAGTAAAGATAATTTCTATTACGTAAAATTAAATTAGAAATGAAAGAGTTTTAGATGTACCGCATTTCAGCTCCTCGGGCTTTGCTTACCGTCGGCAGACTCTAGACGATATGCCCCCTGTCCGATGATGTCGACGATCTGGTAGGGGCCTTCCCAATTGGGACTGAATTTACCACTAGCTTCGTTGCCGAATGACTTCCAGAGTACCCAATCGCCTTTCTTGAATACTCTGGCCCGAGCGTGTTTGTTGTAGCTTTTGCCACTTTTTGCCGATATGCCGCCATCTGTATTCTTGCCTTTTCCCTTAGTTCGTCGATGGTGTTAAGATCGTGCACTAACTCCACGTTGTTCCTTTCTTCTGTTATGAGTTCGTACCTTGATGATGGAACTTCTACTTTAGTTGGGATGACTGCCTCGCAGCCATATACCAGGGAGAAATGTGTCTGACCAGTTGCATTTTTTGGTGTCGTCCTATCTGCCCACAAAATCATGGGTAACTCTTCGGCCCATCTCCTTTGTGCCTTCTCAAGCCGCTTCTTCAAGTTTGCCACAATGATTTTGTTGCTTGATTCGGCCTGCCCATTTGATTGTGGATACATAGGCGTCGACATCACCAACTTGATGTTGTATGCTTCACAGAATCGTCTTGTTTTGAAACTGATGAACTGTGAGCCGTTGTCACACACAATCTCTGACGGGATACCTAGGCTCAAGATGTTCCTTTTGATAAAAGATATGACGTGGACGTCTCGAATTTGACGGAAAGGCTCGGCTTCGATCCACTTCGAGAAGTAGTCCGTCATTGCTAGCATGTAGACCTTCTGACCGGGTGCTTCGGGCAATTTTCCGACAATATCCATTCCCCATTTCATGAATGGCCATGACGACAATACTGGATGAAGCGCTTCTGGATGTTGGTGATGAATGGGTGCGTGCCTTTGACAATGTAGACATGTTCGAGTGTAGACGACAGCATCTTGCCTCATGGTTGGCCAATAATAGCCAAATCTCAGGGTCTTGTTGGAGAGGCTTCTGCCTGCAGCATGATTACCGCATTCTCCTTCATGGAGACTTTTGAGAACATCGTTGGCCTCATGTGAAGTTAAGCACCTTTGGTAAGGACCTGCCATTGAATGCTTAAACAACACGCCGTCGATTAGTAAGAATCTTGTTACCTTAGATAGGAGTGCTCTTGCTTCCCGTTTGTCGACTGGAAGAATGTTGTACTTCAAGTAGTCAATATATGGTTTCATCCAGTTGTTGTCTGAATCTGACTCGATGATGTTGACGGATTTGGATTTGTCGATGGCCGGCCTCATCAGGTGAATGAAGGGTATATTGTCGTTGCTTTCTGCCCCCAGGCAGGATCCGACTGCCGCCAGTGCATCTGCCTGTGTATTTTCTTCCCTTGGGATTTGTTCAAAAGTGACCTCGTTGAAAGAGATGATCAATTCCTTGACGACATGTAGATAAGCCGACATCTTTGGATCTTTAGCTGCATAGATTCCGTTAGTTTGATTAATTATTAAGAGGGAATCACATTTTACCTCTAGTATGTTTAACCCAAAGATCTTTGGATCTTTATGCCCAAATCTTTTGCCAAGTTCAACCCAAAGATCAATGCCTCATACTCCGCTTCGTTGTTTGTCGCGTTGAAGTCACAATGGATAGCCTGACGGATGGTGCCCCCTTGTGGCGACTTTAGTACTACTCCTAGGCCTGCCCCATGCAAGTTTGAGGCCCCGTCAGCGTGTAGTATCCATTTCTGTCTAGTTGGGGTTCCCACGAGTAGACAAATTTCCTTCTCGGCATCTACTTGTAGCTTTGGGCTGAAGTCTGCCACAAACTCAGCTAAGCATTGTGACTTTAAGGCAGTCCTTGGTTCATACCGGATGTCGTATGCCCCCAGCTGTATCGACCATTTCACCATCCGACCTGTCAACTCTGGTTTCCTCATGATTGACTTCATGGGATAGTTAGTGCGGACACAGATGGTGTGTGATTCGAAATAAGGGCGTAATTTAACGGGAACGGTAAACAATGCCAATACTCGTTTTTCTAGAAGTGCGTACCTTGATTCTGACCCGTTTAGTGATTTACTAACGTAATATATTGGGGTTTGCTGTCCTTCCTCTTCTCTGGTCAATACTGCACTGACAGCATGTTCCGACACGGCCAGGTATAGCTGTAATTCTTCGCCGTCTTTAGGTTTGGCCAACAGTGGTGGTGTCATCATGTATTCCTTCAGTTGCTGCAATGCTTCCTCGTGCTGATTTATCCACTCGAATCTTTTTGTTTTTTCTTAGGACGTCGTAAAACAAATGGCACTTGTCTGATGATTTGGATATGATCCGGTTGAGCGCGGCGACTCGTCCAGTCAGCCTTTGGACATCCTTGACGGACTTGGGTGATTCGATGTCAAGGATGGCCCAGACTTGTTGTGGACTTGCTTCGATTCCCCTTTCACTGACGATGTAGCCCAGGAACTCGCCTGAGGATACCCCAAATGTGCATTTTGCCGGGTTAAGCTTTAGGTTGTGTTCTCTCAGTTTTCTGAACGACTCCCTCAAATGGTCGACATGATCTTCTGTCTTCTTTGATTTGACCAACATGTTGTCGATGTATACTTCCATGGTTTTTCCCAGCTGCTCTTTGAACATCATCGTCACAAGTCTCTGAAGGGTTGCACCTGCATTTTTCAGACCAAAAGGCATAACGATATAGCAATACGTACCTGTTTCCGTGATGAAAGCCGTCTTTTCTTGGTCGTCAGGATGCAGTTGAATCTGGTGGTAACCGCTGAACGCATCCATAAACGACAGCATTTCATGCCTTGCCGTCACATCTGCTAATACATCGATGTGGGGCATCGGGAAAGAATCCTTCGGGCATGCTTTGTTCAAATCTGTGAAGTCGACACATACTCACCACTTTGCTTTCTTCCCCTTTTTCTTCCCTTTTTTCTTCTGTACGACGAGAACATTGGCCAACCAGTCGAGATATTTGACTTCCCGAGCTTTGCCAGTGCGTAATAATGTCTTAATCTCCTGGTTAACAATGTCGTTCCTTTCTCTAGCAAACCGTCTCCTTTTTTGTCTGACCGGCTTGTGTGACCGATCCACATTCAGTCTATGAGTGATAATTTTTGGATCGATCCCCGTCATGTCGGCATGGCTCCATGCGAAGACATCTTTATGTTCTCTGAGGAAATTAATGAGTTCGCCCCTGAGATGTGTCGGGACATTCCTGCCAATGCGGACGACTCGTTCTGGATGCTCCGGGTCAATGACAATTTCTTCAGTCTTATCGTCATCTTCCTCCTCCAGAATGTCGTCGCCCTTTAATTGCTATGCTGACGTTGTGGGAGCTGCGGTCGGCTTCATGGCGGTTTGGTAACATGACTTTGCGGTGGTTCTGTCTCCTTGGATGGACTGCTTCCCCCAAGGTGTTGGAAACTTGACAACTTGGTGGTAAGTCGACGGAACTGCACCCATCTGATGTAGCCAGGGTGTCCCAAGTATCATGTTGTATGCAGGCAAATCTCGGACTACATCGAATTTGACCTGCAAGTTGAGACCATGTGCATAAACGGGTAAGGATATACTACCTATCGTGCGACTGGGTTCGCCGTTGAATCCAACCAAGGTTGATCCGGAGCGCACCACGTCTTCTTTATAGCCCATTTGTCTCAACATCTTCATAGTAGTGATGTTGGCGGTACTCCCATTGTCGACAAGGACCCGTCTTACTTCACAGTTAGCCACTCGAAGCGAAATGACCAGGGCGTCGAGGTGAACATCAGCGGGGTCCGTCCTATCAGTCTCATCAAATGTGATTGGCACGTTCCTCCATTCATCTTCAATTCTGACCACTCGACACACCTGTGATGACTTGTCTCGGGAGTATTCCCGAGCGTGTCTTTTTGCTGCAGAATAAGTTAGTCCAGATAAATCGGAACCGCCATTAATAAAATTGATTACCTTGTGTGGGGCAGAAGGTGACGGCGGTCGTTGCCCTGATGTCGACGTCTTTCGGTCTCGGTGTATGAGGGACTTGGTGTGTTCAGACATGATCTCCGTCAGGAACCCGTTCCGCAAGAGGTAGGCAACCTCCTTCCTCAAAGCGACGCAATCCTCTGTGTTATGACCGATTTCGTCATGGAAATCACACTTTCTACTGGGATCTCGTCGCCCGCTTGGTTTGTCCGACTTCTTGGGCCAGCGGACTTTCTCTCCTAGTTTATCCAGAGAACTGATGAGGCCTGAGGTGTCGACGTTGAAACAGTATTCCGGGATAGCTGGCGGCAAGTTTGGATCGTCAAGCCAACTGACTACCGACGCTACCGATCGATCTTCATTCCTTGCGTAAGGCTTCCCAGTTCTTTAATCATGCTTCCGGGACGAGTTTTCCTTTCACTGACTTCCCTCATAACCGTATGGACGGTGACGGGATTGCTGATCTTCTTCAAGTCGAATAAATGCCAATGTCTTGGCCTGAACGTCTTCAAAGGTCCTGCAGGGGTATTTGGTCAACTCCCTGTACAGCTCCGACTCCTCTGCCATTCCTCTCCTGAATGCTTCAACAGCCGTTGGTATGTCACACCTAGGAATCGACTCTTTCTCTTTGTTGAACCGGTGCAAATAGTCCCTCACGGATTCACTCCGTTTTTGAACTATTCGGTAGAGGTCACTAGTTTGTTTCTCTAGAGCACGACTGCTTGCAAACTGATGACTGAATAGGTTGACCAACTCTGCAAATGAATTGATGCCGTCATTTGGGAGGTTGACAAACCACGTCAATGCTGGTCCCGTCAAAGTTGTCCCAAACGCTCTGCACATACATGCCTCCCGCTGATCTGGTCTGACCGAGATGGCGAGCATTCGCTGCTTGTGTTGAGCGACATGTTCCACGGGGTCGGTGGTCCCGTCAAACAACTTCATCGTGGGGGCAGTAAACTTCCTTGGTATCTTGACATCTGTTATGTGCCGTCCAAATGGAGAATCCGCGTAGCATGTCTGGGAGGAGATATCCAATGGTGGCGGTACCCCACGAATACCATTGACCTTCTCCCACATCTCTTTCAGCTCTTCCATGACGACGAACAAGGGGTCCGTAGGATATGTATGCATTTGAGGATCTACTGGGATTGATGCAGTCATTGTGCGAGTCATCTCTTGTCTGGTTGGTGACAGTATAATGATGACTTTGGGCTCCCGTTGGCTCCTATTGTTGATGTCGACATATCCGGGGACGTCGACATGATTCGGGGCTTGTCGTCTCCGTGGTTCTGCGAAGAGGTTACAAAATGTATTCCTCATGGGATTTGTCAGAGGGACAGACCGAGATGAGGGTTCCGTGCCCATGGGCATATCGGTCTCTAAACCGGGGATGGAAGGCTCCGACGGGGCCGATGTGGTAGCTGAAGTCGGCATCCTCTGATTGACAGATTGTAGACCGACCGTTGTTGGCCTTACTCGTAGTGACTCCAGAAAGAAACATAGTGGGATGCTAGGGATCGGAGTTGTCTCCGGAACGAGGGGCACGTAAGGTATGACCTGCGAGATGACCGTGGATTGGTAATCTCCCATTGGCGACAATCCCAGGGTGAGAGATAGTGAATCCGTCACTCCGGTTTGAGGTTCGGTTGAAATTGGGATGGGATCCAAGTCCACCCTTGTTGTTGATGTCGTGGCCTCGCCCCTCTGATTGGGCCTCAAATTGGTGGCTATGGATGCCACCGATTGCACTTGAGAACGTAAAACGTCATTTTCTCGTTGGAGGTAGGCGATCCGTTGAGCCATTTCACGCCGGATTTCCTCTTTGGCAGCCTCCAAGTGAGCGTGAAATTCAATTAGCAAAGGATTAGTGCTTCCGGCCATGATCGATTCTTTCTTTTTGCGCGAATTTCCCACAGACGGCGCCAAATTGTTTAAGCTCAAATTAAACTATTCTAATTATTGAATGTATTGGGAATCGAACAATCAAGAATCGAAAATGGTTTAGCAGATGAAAAAATAGCAAATAATTGGAATGCAATTGACTTAATATTCTTTGAATACAATCTGATCGTTTCGCCCTCATTAGCTTCGAGCTTCTATATTTTATAGTCTATGCCTGGATCATAACTGAAATTAGAAATAACTCCTATGCATTAACTCCCTACTTATGCCTTCCGTTTCCCCCCTTTTTATCTCCAATTCAAATTGTTAGCTTTATTACATAGTCAACCATTATTCATTTATACTTAGTGGGTCGGGCGTTTCTGCCAATGAAATATGACGGCCCAAAGGGCTAGCTATCTTTTTGGGCCCAACAGTTTTATTTCGGGAAAGTTCCCGAAATAGGACTAAAACACTTTCAAAATTCCAAAATAGGATTGTCATGTTTTTTATTCCCAAAATAGGACTAATTACTGCCATGTTTAGAAAATACTGCCATGTTTGATGGCTGGTACTGCCAAAACATGACAATAATTAGTTCTATTTTGGGAATAAAAACATGACAGTCCTATTTTGGAATTTTCAAACTGTTTTAGTCCTATTTCGAGTAATATCTCTTTTATTTCTCGAATAGATCTTGCTTATTCCAACTAAAAAAATTTGATTACAACTTTCCAAAATAGCCGTGAATACGTCATATTATTGAGAATAAAACAACGATAATACTATTTATGAACTTTATTTTTGTTTTAATCCTATTTAGTAATTTTATTATTGTTTTGTGTTTCTTCTCTCCCCCCCCCCCCCCCCATGATGAAATCCTGGCTCCTCCCCTGCTATGGACAATGTCTTCATTCGTGAAAGACCTTTTTATTATGAAAAACACGAAAGCATCGATTATGGTACGATGTGAAGCCGTTTTCCACATGAATTACTCAACATTCAACTACATCAATAATGAATAAATGTTGTGTTATTGTGTTAGTTATTCAGATGGTATGCACTATCTTTCATATATAAAAGGCTTTACGTCTACCATTGTAGTGTTTATTGTTCTATATAGTAAATTTGTGTTATGAAATACTGATGTGCTACTTTCTTATTGACTTTGAATAATAAATGTTAAAATAATTTTTTAATTACCTGTTTACCTCCTCAAATGATGCAAATGATCATACAATATGAGAAATAATTCATACTTTACATTATACTAGTACTACATAACATTCAATTAATTTGTAACATCTAGATAATGTAGTTATTTGTGGATTAGACTGTGTTTTTCTGTAAATTATGTTTCAAATTTAATATTTCGGTTATGTATTTTAGTACGCCTACTTTATAACGTGAGTAAAGATATTATGAAAATATGATAACAAAAACTTCATATGCACATAATATGAACACCGTAAAAATCTTCACAGTAAAAATTTAATAGATAACACCTTTATTATACTTTAATTATGCAAAACTTAACAAATAACAATAATGTACTCCCTTCATTCCAACTTGTTTTGCAAAAAACGTTCACGAGGTTGATTGAACATAAAGTTAATCCGGATCCTTCTCAATTTTTTTGAAAAATATATATATCTACTCGCTATATCTAAGTGATTACAAATCGACAATCAAAATTAGAGAATAAATGATTAAAAATTAATACTTAAATTTAAAGAATAAAATGATATTTTATTAACTTTTAATGATAAATGGCTTATATTAAAATCAAGAAATTATGCAAGACAACCTAGAGACAGCTATTACAGACAAGATCGTAATCCTTGGGAATAAGCAGTCACCCCATACAAAGAAACTTGACTCGGTAGACACAAAACATGTACTCCCTCCGTCCCGTTGGAATGTTCCCGGTTTGACCTACACACATATTAAGGAAATAAACTTACCAGGGGGTAAATTTTACTGTTTTGACACTGTTTCGACACTGTTTTGCACTGTTTCGACACTGTTTTGACACTGTTTTGCACTGTTTGACCCTGTTTTGATGTAGGATAACTTTCCATTTAGGGAAATGGGAACTTTCCAACGGGACATCCAAAAAAGGAAAGCGGGAACATTCCAACAGGACGGAGGGAGTAATTTTAAGCCTAAAAAGACTGGAATCAAAGCTCTATCTATCAAGAGTACTCAAAATATCCATATATCAAAATCATACCTACTCGAAATAACGTGTTTTCAAAAAATATCTTTCCGGCACAGATGTGGCTCCAGAGGAGGAAGAACTGTTACAATATGAGTGAGAACTAGATTCTTCTTCCTACTTCGTTCGGATAGATGTAAACACAAATAGAGTAACAAACAATCTTTATGCCCCTACCATTCTCTACGTAACCCAAAAGAAGGAAACCAGAAAACCCAAACTAGACGAAGTTGGCCGGGACACCAACAGTTCCTTACACCGAGGGAGACAAAACATACCAGAGCATCAATGCGCGGTAAAGAACATCAAAGGCCAGCTGATGATAAGCAATCATGAGAAACCGTGAATTGCTACTTCAAGGACCCTTTGACGCTAATCGATCATAAAAGATTGGGAGAAAAACCAGTGCCACCACCTAGGATTTTGTGTCGACTCTTATCCCCATGATCAAGAGCATCAAAGTTTAAGTGCTTGGAGTTGATCTCTCTCACTGCCGTCCGGCCCGTCCCCATGAAGGGGAGAAGTCTAGCAAGGGTTGTTGAATGTTAAAGAAGTTATCAAGCATTGATTTTGTCAAAATCCCGTAATTATTTTAGTCCCATAAATTTTGGATGTATTCGCTATTAGTCCATTAATTTTACTCGCTTCTAGATCGTTGAGAGATCGAACAATCAAATAAGAAATCCTCCCCTTCACCGAACTCAAAAACACCTACCAAAAATGGGAAGAACTCGTGCTCAGTCCAAGACCTTTGAGGACAACAACCTGGCCCTCGGCGAAGTCAACGCCCCCGGAGCCTCCAACAAGGCTCCCGAGGACAGGGTCATCGCTGAGTTGGAACAGGCTGTTGTTGACCTGCGCCTTCAGCTCCAGCAGAATGCTCCCGATGCCCGCCTCGGCATCGAGGCTCGTAAAAAGGATCAGAGCGAAAACCAAGTGAGCCCTCCGGTCCTCACTATTGACGTACAGTCGACATTTTCTGCCTTCATCCAGACACTCACCCGGAATCCAGGTGCCTTCGGCACTCTGGTGCCCCTTCAGCCCCAAGTTGGGGAGACCGCCGTTCCTCCCCCACCTCCACCCCCTTCGCGAACCCAATCCTTCAATTAGGAAATAACGAAGGGGTCGTGGCCCAAGACACCGCCTCCCAAGAAGTCCAGTCCCGAGACCAGCGCGGCGCAAACAAAGATGCACCCCGGACCTCTGCCCTCGACAGGCTCGGAGGAATGCAGGACCGTCGAGGGGTCCAAGACCGCCGAGGGGGTCCAAGACCGGCGAACTCCGGCGAAACTCCGGCGAAACTCCGGCGAAATCTAGAACCACTTTAATCAAGGTCCTAACATGGTTTTATCATTACAAAATGGACGAAATGCAGAAGAAATTTACCGAGGGCTCAGGGGAACCCGTCATCCAACTCCGGACTAGGACGCCATTTACCCCCAAGGGTGTTGGCGGCCCAGATTCCGGGAAAATACCGAGGGCAACCCATCAAGCCCTATGAAGGAAAGACTGACCCCAGGAGCACTACAGCAGATACCAGAACAACATGATGATGATGGGGGCATCAGATGAATATTTGTGTTGTTGGTTACTTTCCACATTGGAGGGCCCGGCGTACAAGTGGTTCAACCGGTTGCCCGAGGGCAGCATTGACTCTCTGCGAGAACTAGCCTAGCGCTTCTTGACACAATTTGCGGGAAGGCACCGATCTAAGAAGCACTTCTCCCACCTGCTCACAGTAAGGCAACAAAAGGAGGAGACCCTTGGGGATTTCCTTGAGCGTTGGAGGCTAGAGACGGACAAGGTCGACAGTGCCGACGATAGGACCCTTATGGCTCTCCTGCAGACGGTCCTCCGTACCGGCAACTTCTCCAGGAGCCTTATTATCGAACCTCCACGTGACTATATAAAAGCCCTCTAGCGGGGAGACCGATACACGGAGGCCGAGGAGGTGGAGAGGTCACATCGAAACCCCGAACAACAACGCCCTAGGCAGGAGGACAGGAACAACCGGGGGCCGGGGGCCGGGGGCTCCATTCCATCAATCTAAAGGCCCGCCCCCCTCGGGTGATCGCCCCTGGCATGGCCAAGCCAAACCCGGGGGAGGTTACAAAAACAACTAGAAGGCCTGGGCGCAGCCTGTTCTCTTAGAGCACCCTCGGACACCCCTGACCCACCCCGTCAGCGTCATCCTCAACTTCGCCGAGGAGAGGGGCCTCGTGGAGGGAGATTCTCGCGCACCCCCGAAGGTATATGCCATCAACCCTAGTGAACCTTACTGCTGTTTTCATCGCCACCAGGGGCACACAACCGATGACTCCCACCAACTGAAGACAGCCATCGAGAGGTTGATACAGACGGGACACCTATCCCAATTTGTCAGGGGCCCTCAGCATCAGGCCCCCCCGCGAGGATCAATCCAAACACTATCCCCCTCGGTGACCCGAACGGCAAGAAGAGGGAGATCGGGAACCTTGATGAAGAAGAAGGGTACAACCAATGCCAAGAAAAGAAGCGCCACATCCACATGATCACCGACGCCAACACGGGGGAATAGTGTACCCGGGGGGTAGCTTATCTGAGGGTTATTACGAAGAATAACTAGAGTGTCACGCCCCAGACCGTATCTAAGCGCGTGTACAACCGCCGTGTGATTAAGTGACGTCACTCGCAAGTCAACCTCACATAATCACACAAGGCGTTCATTAACATCGTTCACACCATAATCAGTAGTAAACATACATAACAACATCACATCATAGATTGAATGAATAGCAGAAAATATTCAATGGTCAATCATAAGCCACATATGGCAAAACGTAGGCTCGCAGGCCAAAACAATGTAATATTACAAAAGTATCCATGAGCATAGTTTATGATTTAAAATTATAAAGGAAGCACGAACCACGTCTTCCTCTGGATTCTTTCCACCCGTGCAAAGGTGTAGACAACAGGCTCTAGCTTCAACCTGAAATGGTGGGGGCCCCCGAAGGGGTCAGTACAAGTATCGAACGAGTAGCAAGCTAAATGTAGAGTAACTAACATTTCAAGTATAAGACCCAAACATAGGGTGATACATATATTTATACTTCCTTACCCCAAGTTACAAAATACATATCAGTACTTATATACACTTGGAAATACCCGACCCGTAGGTCATTGTTTAATTGGGAAAAATAATAGTAGTCAATGTCCTTGACTTAAAACCCCAACCCACCCATAGACGTATGAGTGTATAGGACTCCTCCTGTCAAAATCAAATAATCATAAGGATACCGCCCGGTCCTGAATTACTAAATAGTAATCTATGAGTTTTGAGGATACATGCCCGATCCTTGGGTACTCCACCCTATATAACCGAGTTTTGAGGATACCGTCCGATCCTTGGGTACTCCACCCTATATAACCGAGTTTTGAGGATACCGCCCGATCCTTGGGTACTCCACCCTATATAACCGATTTTTGAGGATACAGCCGGATCCTTGGGTACTCCACCCTATATAACCGAGTTTTGAGGATACCGCCCGATCCTTGGGTACTCCACCCGACCTATGATCTACCACATATCATACTAGACAGGGCCTATATCATAATCAATAAACAAGACTAGACCAAGTCTTAAGGCCTAAACAAAATCATCCATGCAACTCATTCATTAAAATTAGCATATAGGTACAGTATGGCCAAACCGGCGCCGGTCAACTCTCGGTTGACCCGCCTTTCCAAATCCAATGTGTGTCAAACTTAGTCACAATATGTACTAAGTTATAAATAACTATTTTATGCACATTTCATCTCTAAACATATCACATATGTTTTTATGAGCATTTTTCACTTCACAAATCATGCATATTTCAATAGTTCACTTCATACAAGCCTAATCACCTTAATTGGCTAATCACATGTTTAATTCATTTAGACATTATTATGAACACACATAACATATACTTAGGTAATCTCATGCTTAACCCAAAAGTTACAAGACATTAAGCCATCCACTCACCTCAAATGAGCTTTAGGAAGATTCTACTCTTCTTAGTTGAACTTCGGCGAGACTCCGGTGAACTCCGGCGAAACTCCGGCAAAATCTAGAACAACTTTAGTCAAGCTCCTAACATGGTTTTATCATTACAAAACCCATATCAACACAAATAACCCCTAAAAGGTTATTTTCCGGCGAACCGGTCGTTTTGGCTTCTAAGTCCGTTCTTGGACTTAGAACCACCTTCCAACCCCTCATTCTACACTTCTAAACATGTAGAACAATACTAGGGGTCCTACATAGGATATAGAGTTCATAGGGAAAACAAATGATGGTAGAAAAGTTATTAAAGAAGTCCTCACCTTTATTTTCCAAGTTTGTCTCTACTTTTGCTACTTCCTTTTCTCCCTTGAGTTTCTTGTTGTTTCAGCTTGCTTTGGCTATGGAGAAAGGTGGTTGTGAGGTTTCTTGCTCTTGATTGGGGGTGGTCTGGCCGAACTGATCAAGGGAAGGGTGGGGGTTTCCTAATTTTTGTCTCAATGGTATGAGTGGTGTGGGGGGAGGCCCACCCTTTTTGTTTGATGCCTTTTATTTCCTTCACCTCACACCTCTCCATGTTCCCTCCTCATCTCAGCCGGCCAACTCTCTGATTTGAGTGGCCAAAATCGTGGGTTGGCCCCCACCCATGTGGGAGGTCAACCCTTTTTGTCCAGAAGTGTACAATTGGTCCCGAAAGTTGTATTTGTCGGATTGTTTTAATTATATTTTATTTTATCCGGCCAAATAAAATATATTGTGTGATTTTAATCACTATGGACCTTTAGAATAATTTTATATTCCCCAACTTTAATTTAGAAGTCTCCGAAATTCAATTCGGACTGTTATCCTGTAAATTACCAATACGGGTAATTGGGTTTCGTTTGATCGACGGGTCAACCCTAAGCCCTTTCTATAGCCCAACTAAAATATATACCATCATATAAATATTATCTAGACCAATATGAATATAATATGTGGTCCCGGGATTACCGGACGGCCCCCGCTCCAGGTGTGGGCCCCACGTGCAGTTCACTATTCACGCGAAAGAAATAACCAAAAATTTACAACCACGTAAATTCATAAATCAATATTCAAGATTTATTACATGATTTACTAAAAAATAAATATATTTGGGGACGGTGTTACAAGTTCACCCCCCCTTATTTGGGATTTCGTCTCCGAAATCACGTGTCTAATCGAAAAGAAACGGGCATTGCTCCCTCATTGAGACCTCGGTCTCCCAGGTTTCTTCTTTGACTCGATCACTCCTCCAAAGTACCTTCACCATAGGAATCTCCTTGTTCCTAAGCTTCTTTACCTGTTGACCCACAATCTTCACCGGTTCCACTGCGTATTGTAAGTCCTCTCAGATCTCTGCCGACGGTCTCTCAAGAATATGTGACGGATCTCGTACATACTTCTTGAGCATCGATACATGGAATACGTCATGAATCTTCTCAAGTTCAGGTGATAACTTGAGATGGTAAGCCACGGCCCCAATCCTTTCAAGGATTTCAAACGGACCAATGTACCGGGGGTTAAGCTTACCCCTCGATGTGAATCGGATGATACCTTTCCAAGGAGAAATCCTTAGAAACACCCCATCCCCAACTGCAAACTCTAACGGCCTACGCCGTTTATCGGCATAGCTCTTCTGCCGATCTTGGACAGCCTTAAGCCTATCTCGAATAATCTTCACCTTGGCCTTGGTGATCTCGAAAAGTTCTATGCCTTCGAGTATGGCCTCGCCAACCTCGTCCCAACACATCGGGGTTCTACATTTCCTCCCATACAACGCCTCGTATGGAGGCATGCCAATACTCGCCTGATAACTTTTGTTATAGGCAAACTCCACAAGGGCCAAGTGTTTGTCCCAACTCCCTTGGAACTCCAAAGCACATGCCCTCAGCATGTCTTCCAGAATCTGTATCACCCTTTCGGATTGTCCATCCGTCTGTGGGTGAAATGCTGTGCTAAACTTCAGTTTAGTTCCCAACGGCGCTTGAAACTTTTGCCCAAACCTGGATGTGAATCGTGGGTCCCTATCCGAGACAATGGATATTGGAACTCCATGCAGCCTCACAATCTCCTCCGTGTACAACTTGGCCAAGCGTTCAAGAGGATAACTGATGTTGATAGGCAAGAAGTGTGCACTTTTTGTAAGCCTATCAACCACCACCCATACGACATCGTAGTTGTTCACCGTCTGTGGTAACCCTACCACAAAGTCCATGGTCACATGTTCCCACTTCCATTTTGGGATGGTAAGTGGCTGTAAAAGCCCCGCCGGGTGCTGATGCTCTGCCTTAACTTGCTGACAAGTAAGGCATCGACTCACATACTCCGCGATGTCTCTTTTCATACCGGACCACCAATATCTTTCTTTCAGGTCTCGGTACATTTGTGTACCTCCTGGATGCATAGCATAGGCTGAAGAATGAGCCTCCTCAAGTATGGATTTCCGAAGTTCCTCATCCTATGGTACGCATATGCGATCTTTGAACAATAAAAGACCATCATCGCGTACCCGAAAATTCTCAACGGGCCCCGCAAGGATCTGTTCGCGGATCTTCTGACATTCTTCATCAATGCCCTGACCTCTGTTGATCTCATCCATCAAGGTAAGTCTAACCTCGAACCTCGCTATGAGGGCCCCGCTTGTGGTCACCTCCACGCGTGCCCGTAATGCCCGTAGGCATGTGAGTAACGTCCCCGATGTGCTTTTCCTGCTTAGTGCATCAGCCACTACATTGGCCTTCCCGGGGTGATAGTCGATGATCAAGTCATAGTCCTTGATCAAATCCATCCGCCTCCTCTGCCTCATATTCAACTCTTTCTGAGTGAATACGTACTTCAAGCTCTTATGATCGGTGTAGATGTGACATGTCTCCCCGTAGAGATAATGCCTCCAAATCTTTAGTGCAAACACTACCACCCCCAACTCTAGGTCATGGGTAGGGTAGTTCACATCGTGTTTCCTCAATTGCCTAGAAGCATAGGCAATCACCTTTCCCTTTTGCATCAGTACGCATCCAAGCCCTTGGATGCTCGCATCGCTGTAAATATCATACCCTATCCTCTGTATGGGTGAGGCGAGAACTGGTGCTTCGGTAAGTCTTTTCTTTAGTTCAAGAAATCCTTTCTCACACTTGTCATCCCATATGAACTTGGCTCCCTTATTTGTGAGCTTTGTTAATGGAGACGCCAATACGGAGAATTTCTCCACGAGCTTACGGTAGTACCCCGCTATACCAAGGAAACTACGTATCTCTTTCGCATTCTTGGGCCTCTCCCAATCTATAATGGCCTCTATTTTGGCATTGTCCGCAGTAACGCCCAAACCGGATATGACGTGCCCAAGAAAGCAAATCTTTTTGAGCCAAAATTCACATTTAGAGAACTTGGCAAAGAGTTGCTTTTCTCTTAACCGATTCAGTACAAGCCCCAAATGATGCTCGTGCTCCTCTTCGCTCTTGGAGTATATAAAGATATCATCAATGAATACTCTCACAAATTGATCTAAGTATTCACTAAACACACAGTTCATCAAGTCCATGAATGCCGCTGGTGCGTTGGTTAAACCAAATGACATCACAAGGAACTCGTAATGCCCATATCTAGTGCGAAAGGCACTCTTCGGTATGTCACTTTCCTTGATCTTCAACTAATGATACCCCGACCTCAAATCAATCTTCGAGAATACTATTGCCACTCGAAGTTGATCAAACAAGTCATCAATCCTAGGTAAAGCATACTTGTTCTTGATGGTGACCTTGTTCAACTGTCGGTAGTCGATACACATTCTTAGTGTACCATCTTTCTTCTTCACGAAGAGTACGGGTACTCCCCATGGTGAATGACTAGGTCTAATGAACCCATTGTCCAATAGCTCTTGTAATTGGACATACAATTCTTGAAGTTCCGCCGGTGCCATTCAGTAAGGAGGAATCGAAATGGGTTTGGTTCCCGGCTCAACTTCAATCACGAATTCAATTTCTCTATCGGGTGGTAGCCCCGGTAGGTCTTTGGAAAAGACGCCCGGGTACTTACACATGACACGTACGTCGTTGATGTCGACCTCCTTCTTTGTCTCATCCACCACGTAAGCAAGGTACGCGTGGCAACCTTTCTTCATCATCTTCCGTGCTCTCATCACGGATATGATACAATTTTGAGATCTCCCACGATCTCCCTCGAAACGTATGATGTTTCCCTCATCATCCTTAAGCTCTAAGACCTTGGTGTAGCAATCAACCCTAGCATGATGCTTTTCGAGCCAATCCACCCCTAGGATCACATCAAACTCCAACATACTTAGAGGTACGAAATCACAAGTCAAAGGTTGACCCGTCACTTCTACCTCACACGATTCATAATAGTGGTCCCTCTCCACATCATCTCCTAACGGTGTGGAGACTAACAAGGTCTGAGTCATCGAAGTCAATGGCACATCAAGACCTTCGGCAAACGCTTCGGTCACGAAAGAACGTTGTGCCTCGGTATCAATGAGAATTCTTGCGTTTCTTCCATTGATCGAGAGTGTTCCTACATTTACAATTGATGCAAGACACCCTACCCGAAGTACCGAATCAAAAACAAGCTAATTTAATTTTTCAAATTGGATTGGACCGGCACCGGTTGGGCCGTTTTTTTTGTCGGAAATGGGGTACGCACGTGTGCGTGGGTGGCAGTAGGGTAACGAAGTGTTTTAACGCAACGAACGGCGCCGGTTGGCCCAAAAACGGGGGACGCACGCGCACGCACGCGTGCGTGGGTGCCAGTAGCGTTTTGGACGCTACGACCGGCGCCGGTTGGCCGGGGAATGGCGCCGGTTGGGCCCTGGGCAGCCCCTTCCCCTTTTTCTTGCTCCTTTTACTTAGAAACCAACCGGCAAAGTCACCGGCCGGCCCGTACAACCCCGTTATCACTTCTAACACATTAATACACGTATTTTATCAAGCATTAGCAAGGGATTACCTGCAACGGAGTCGGGGTTGGCCCGAGCATCGGCCTCGGTCATCGCGTAGACCCTTGCTTGGGCCCCGCTTTGGTTAACGGACGCGGCGTTGCTCGTTGATGCGTCGCCTCTTCCCGTGCCACCGTGTGACGGTCCTGCACGGTTCCTCCCCGTCATGGCCCCTCCTCCGGCTCCCGATGCATTTCCTTGTGTCAATTGAGGGCAATTGGCCTTCATATGGCCCGCATTCCCGCACTTGAAACACCTGGGTGGTTCATTGCACTACCCAAAGTGCTGTTTGGTGCAATTGGGGCATCTAAGTGCCCCCGAATTCTGTGGCCTAGGTCCGTGCCACCTTGCATCCCTATTCTTCTTTGCCGGCGGTGCCAGTGGTCTAAATGAACCACCACTGCCGTGGTTGTTCTTCCGAGAATGGTCGGGTTGCCCCAAATTATTCCATTTCCTCTTTTTCGCCTCTTCAGCGTCCCTTTCCTTTCTCTCGTTCCATTAGGTTTCCCCAAGCATGCCCTGCTCCACCACCTCACTAAACGTCATGTGGCGCGAGTATGTGGCCCGATCACGGATGTCCAACAGTAAGGCATCCCAAAAATGTTCAGTCATGCGGTCCTCATCGGCCGCATACTGGGGTAAGAACCTAGCCAAGGTTCTAAATTCTTGCTCCAATTGCTTGACCGTACCACCTTCCTTTTGTCTAAGGTTGGTGTACTCCCTCCTCTTCACGTTGACCTCAAAGTCGGAGTAGTATCGAGCATAAAATTCTTGCTCAAAGTTCTCCCATGAGATTCTCCCACGATACTTTCCTTCTACACCTTCCCACCATGTAGAAGCCATTCCTTCAAGCAATCACGAAGCAATAGTCAACTTCACGTCCGATGTGATTTGCATATCTCTAGATGCATCCTTCACTTTCTTGATCCAATCGGCGGCAACCGTGATGTCACCGGTGCCGTCGAAGGACTTACACCCCAAGGCCCTAGCCTCCTTGAGGTATTTAGAGATTCTCACGCAGAAGTCTCCTCCACGTCCACCTTGAGATGTCCCTGGAATGGCCCTTGAAGCTCCCCGGCTTCCTTGACCCGAGCCCCTTTGAGAGGCATGCCTAGCTTGGCGTCTAAGCTCTCTTCTCAGTTTCTCCTTTTGGTACCACTCGAGCACCTCGTTCATTTGAGCAAAGCGGGCGTCGCTCTCATTGTCATTATCATCATCAGTATGAAAGTCCCCTCCGTCATACAGGGTCTCCTCATGTCCCGTGTCGGGAACATACGTTGAATCATAGTTCTCGGTGTTAGTTTCATACACCGAACTCACGTGGCCATCGCTCACTGTTTGGGCCCGGTGGCCCCCACGACCTCCTCTTCTTCCCCTAGAACCACGGGATGTGGCCCGGCTAGCCCCTACTGAGGCTCCCGTAACAAGTCCCCTAGGGTTGTTCCTCGTCAGCATACGTCTACCCTCCATTTCTACAAAGAAATTTGAACGAGTCGTTAGACTCCAATCAATGTCAATTGACGGAACACGTTATAGACACATATTGGACCAAGTCACCGCCATACCAATTGTTAAGGGTACCATCTTAACAACTAGAGACCTTGCAACCTAGGTAACAATAGTTCTATGAACGTCAAAATACAATGCTCATGGTTTTCGGAAAAAATCTTTTTGTAAAATCTCATGTGAGAGGTTGAATACCTAGTTTAGAACTGAGATGGCTCTGATACCACTTAATTGTCACGCCCCAGACCGCATCTAAGCGCGTGTACAACCGCCGTGTGATTAAGTGACGTCACTCGCAAGTCAACCTCACATAATCACACAAGGCGTTCATGAACATCGCTCACACCATACTCAGTAGTAAACATACATAACAACATCACATCATAGATTGAATGAATAGCGGAAAATATTCAACGGTCAATCATAAGCCACATATGGCAAAACGTAGGCTCGCAGGCCAAAAACATGTAATATTACAAAAGTATCCATGAGCATAGTTTATGATTTAAAATAATAAAGGAAGCACGAACCACGTCTTCCTCTCGATTCTTTCCACCCGTGCAAAGGTGTAGACAACAGGCTCTAGCTTCAACCTAAAATTGTGGGGGCCCCGAAGGGGTCAGTACAAGTACCGAGCGAGTAGCAAGCTAAATGTAGAGTAACTAACGTTTCAAGTATAAGACCCAAACATAGGGTGATACATATACTTATACTTCCTTACCCCAAGTTACAAAATACATATAAGTACTTATATACACTTGGAAATACCCGACCCATAGGTCATTGTTTAATTGGAAAAAATAATAGTAGTCAATGTCCTTGACTTAAAACCCCAACCCACCCATAGACCTATGAGTGTATAGGACTCCTCCTGTCCAAATCAAATAATCATAAGGACACCGCCCGGTCCTGAATTACTAAATAGTAATCTATGAGTTTTGAGGATACACTCCTGATCCTTGGGTACTCCACCCTATATAACCGAGTTTTGAGGATACCGCCCGATCCTTGGGTACTCCACCCTGTGTAACTGAGTTTTGAGGATACCGCCCGATCCTTGGGTACTCCACCCTATATAACCGAGTTTTGAGGATACCGCCCGATCCTTGGGTACTCCACCCTATATAACCGAGTTTTGAGGATACCGCCCGATCCTTGGGTACTCCACCCGAACTATGATCTACCACATATCATACTAGACAGGGCCTATATCATAATCAATAAACAAGACTAGAACAAGTCTTAAGGCTTAAACAAAATCATCCATGCAACTCATGCATTAAAATTAGCATATAGGTAAAGTAAGGCCAAACCGGTGCCGGTCAACTCTCGGTTGACCCGCCATTCCAAATCCAATGTGTGTCAAACTTAGTCGCAATATGTACTAAGTTATAAATAACTATTTTATGCATATTTCATCTCTAAACATATCACATATGTTTTTATGAGCATTTTCACTTCACAAATCATGCATATTTCAATAGTTCACTTCATACAAGCCTAATCACCTTAATTGGCTAATCACATGTTTAATTCATTTAGACATTATTATGAACACACATAACATATAATTAGGTAATCTCATGCTTAACCCAAAAGGTACAAGACATTAAGCCATCCACTCACCTCAAATGAGCTTTAGGAAAATTCTACTCTTCTTAGTTGAACTCCGGCGAGACTCCGGTGAACTCCGACGAAACTCCGGCGAAACTCCGGTGAAATCTAGAACCACTTTAGTCAAGCTCCTAACATGGTGTAAGGAATATTTGTATTTAGATTTTGATGATGCTAGATTAATTAGGACTTTAGAGTACCCCTATTTAGACTTAATGTATTAGAATTTTCATTTGTAAAGTTCTTAGTATAATCGACTTGGCAGAATGCCTTCAGAGCAGAAGACCTTCGGAGCAGAAGGGCTCCAAGAGCAGAAGACCCTCTTAAGGCTTTATTGAAACAGAGGACCTTTGGTTCTCTGCTCCAGAACAGAAGACCTCGAGGTCTCTGTTAGTCTTTACTCTGACAGAAACCCTTCTGGGTCTCTGTTGGATATACTCTCAACAGAAGTGCTCCAGACCTCCTCTGTTCTACTCTCAGTTAAAGACACCAGAAGGTCTGACACTTAGAAGAATTCCACAGAACCGGGAAGTCAACTAAAAGATTCCTTCAACGGCTAGGAGTATGAAACGGAAAGGCTACAGTACGCGCATTAAATGCTCATTTAATGCACCCCATACTCCGTAGAGTAATTGCAGATGATTGGCCGCAATGTCAGGAATACTTTATCCCAAAATAGTAACCCGCCAACTTTACCGGGCTCTACTAGTCAAGTCAACTGATCGCTCATTTAAAGCAGTTGTCCTCCTTCTCCTCCAACGGGAAGACAACCTTAGTATAAAAGATACACTACGAAGAACAACCGAATAACTTTGCAACTTTTGCTACACATTGCTACAACTCTTCATACAAGAAATTCAAACTCTAAAAGCAAAAAGCCTCCTTGAGATTAACACTTCATCATCTTCTACAAGAGAAGGCAGAAGTTGGAAAAATACTTTTTCCAACTCAAGCAAAGTTCCAAGTGTTCTTCAACTCTTCAAGCTCATCATATACAAATCATTTGTAACGAAGCTAGTTGGAGGAACCCCTGTGTTAACAGAAACTCTTCTTGCTACAAGAAGGACGTCCAAGTAACTTGAGTAGTGAAGTGGTGATACTTCCAGGAAGCTCAGTGAAAGGACCAGTCTTAAAGGAAGCCAGGTAGTGCATCCCAGGAGACATCTACACTTGAAGAAGACGTGGAGAGCTTCTTAAGTGATAGGGCTAAAGCTTTGTAAATGGAAGTTTTTACAGCTTAGTGGAACAGTGGACTAGAGGAACAAGTTGTTCCTTGAACCACTATAAAAATCCCTGGTGTCATTTACTTACTGCTTTAATATTTGTACTTAGATAGAACTGTCTAACTCCTTGGACTTGGTATCTGTGTTCAGCAGAACTTGTTCTACGAGTTAACAGAAGGCCTACTGCCTTTGCTTCTCTGAGGCTAAATCAACAGAACTCCCTACCAGAACCCCATCCGCTGCCAGTCTGTTCTGTCAACAGAACAGGCTATTCTGTAAAATCTGGTACTTAGTTTAAAAAGCTAAAAACCAATACAGTCTATTCACCCCCCTCTCTAGACTGTATCTAGTATAACCGGGACCAACAAGTGGTATCAGAGCCTCCTTGTTCTAATAATCTCTTAGGTTATTTGCTGAACAAAGATCCACTTGTTTTTCTGTTTGACCTCATTTCTATCTGATATAATGGATCACTCCTTGTCCAAGAATCTTATGTTCTCAGATTTGAAGTTTGATGACTGGAGGATCCGGATGAAAGCACATCTCTGTGCCCTGCATGATGAAATGTGGGAAGTTCTTGATATTGGCCCTTTCACAAGCTTCCAGAAGGTCAATCCTGAGCATGCTATTGACAGAAGACCTTTGCCTCATGGCTCATTCTGATGATGAGGTAACCTCTACTTCTGAATCTAGTTTTTCTTCGGTAGGCTTAGCTTTTGATTCTGATTCAATGTCAGAATTTTGGGAAGAGTTTAAGGCCATACAAGCCACTTATTCTTCTGTAACAGAAGAAAACAATAAGTTAAAAGCTGAAATTCTTGACTTAAAGAAGGAGGTTGAGATCAAAATCAATCTTCTAATTAAGGAAAGAGATCAACTGGAGACTGAAAATGTTTCTCTTCTCAAGAGAATAAGAGAAATAGAGCCTCTCGAGATTAAGTACAAAGCTTACCAGAAGGCCCAGTCTTCCATGGAAAAGATTGTACTTGATCAACAGATTGGCACTGGTTTTGGTCTTGGTTATGGCTCAACAGAATCAGGTGAGCCTTCTGTAATGCCAAGCACCAGTGTTGCTAAGGCAGATAAGGTCATAGTGCCACTGATTTCTAGCCCCATCTGTCAAGCTGGTGTATCTGGCACCAAGGTTGTTCATGATGAAGTTAGACCAGAAAAGGGAAAGATAAAGGTTCAACAGAAACCCTTTTTGAAAAATAATGAACCTGGCAGAAAACCTAACAACAGAAAAGGTTTTCAAAATAACAAAAATAAGAGACCATTCATTGACAGACAACCTCATGTCAATCGTGCCAGAAATGATCACCAGAAGGGAAAATATCAAGAGAAAGTTAACTTCAGGCAGAAGAGGTTGGCTGGTCAACTTCAGAAGCCCAAGGCTAACCGTCCCTCTGCTCCTGATAGTATATGGGACTTCTTTCCAACAAAAAGGCTATGCAAAAGTATGTAAACAGGAAGCATGACCCTCACAAGCATCTGCCCAAAGTGAATCACACTTCAGTTTACTATAACTACCAGGTGGACAATGGGTACCACCCACCAAGGTTTCACTTGATGAGACCAAAATGGTACCAACTACCCAGACTCCATGACCCCCCAGGACCCAGCATTGCTTGGGTACCTAAATCTTTCTTTTAATCTTGCAGGAACTGTGTGCTGGGGCTATCTCTGAACAAGAATGGTTTATTGATAGTGGATGCTCCAGGCACATGACTGGTGACAGAAGTTGCCTAACAGAGTTCCAGAAATGCAAAGGACCTAGAGTTACCTTTGGAGGTAATGACAAAGAAGGTCAAACAAAAGGAAGAGGAAAGCTGATCAGGAACCAGATAATCATTGATGATGTCTCTTATGTCAAAGGACTAAAGTTCAACTTGCTGAGTGCTAGCCAATTCTGTGACAAAGGCTACACTGTTGAATTCACAAAGGACTTCTGCTATGTGAAGCATGAGACAACAAAGGAAGTGGTTCTGACAGCATCAAGGAAGAAGAATATTTATGTAGTTGATTGGAACACAGCAAAGGATGGAGTTTGCCTGATAGCCAAAGGAGATTCAAAACTAAGCTGGGACTGACACAAAAAGCTTAGTCATTTGAACTTCAAAACAATCAACAAACTGGCCAGAGAACACATTATAGAAGGGCTACCAGACATTGTGTACAAGAAGGAGACCCTCTGCAGTGCATGTCAGAAGGGCAAACAAGTGAAGAATTCCTTCAAACCCATTGCTGGAGATCTTTCTACAAGTCCTCTAAATCTGATTCACATGGATTTATTTGGACCTGTTGAGACTCCAAGTGTTGGTGGCAAGAAATATACCCTAGTCATGGTTGATGACTATTCCAGATATACATGGACTATTTTTCTATCAAAGAAAAATGAAACTCTTCAGAAGTTGCCATCCCTGTTAAAGCAACTTCAGACTGAGAAGAATTTGAAAGTAAAGACAATCAGATCAGACAGAGGAACTGAATTTGTCAACCAAGTCATAAAGGACTTCTGTGATCAGAATGGGACTTTTCATCAATTTTCTGCCGCCAGAACCCCTCAACAGAATGGCGTAGCAGAAAGAAGGAACAGAACCTTAAAAGAAGCTGCAAGAACAATGATTGCAGAATCTGGATTGCCTATGAGATATTGGGCTGAAGCAATCAACACTGCATGCTATACTCAGAACAGAAGCATGATCAACAAGAATCACCAGAAGACCCCTTATGAACTCTGGAAGGGAAGAAAGCCAAACATCAGCTACTTTCATGTATTTGGATGCAAGTGCTACATTCTTAACAATGGAAAGGAGCATCTGAAAGTATTTCAAGAAAAGGCTGATGAAGGAGTCTTTATAGGCTATTCAAACACCAGTAAAGCCTATAGAGTACTCAACAGAAGGACCCTACATGTTGAAGAATCTATACATGTGAAGTTTGATGAAAGCATCTCTGTTAAAGAGGTAACAGAGATCCTCAAAGAAGTCAGCATAGAAGATAGAACACCAGAACCAACAGAAGAGGTGGAAGATAACCCTGCATTTCCAACACCTGCACCAAACCCCCTTCTGTTGAATGAAGATGAAGACTCTGAAGATGAGGAACAAGAGAGACCAAGACAGCAGCTGACAGAACCTGACCTAACATGGTTAAGAGATCATCCCCCTAACCAAGTGATTGGTCAAATCAGAAGTGGAGTTCAAACCAGATCCACATCTAGAAGAGAAGCAATGCTTGCCTGCTATATATCTCAGATGGAACCTATGACAGTTGAAGAAGCTCTTGCAGACTCAGATTGGATCAATGCTATGCAAGAAGAGCTTACTCAGTTTGAAAGGAACAAAGTATGGGAACTTGTTCCTAGGCCAAAGCACCAGAATGTCATTGGAACCAAATGGGTATTTAAGAACAAAGCTGATGAAGATGGCAACATTGTAAGGAATAAAGCAAGGCTGGTAGCTAAAGGATATTGTCAAGAAGAAGGAATTGATTTTGATGAGACTTTTGCACCAGTTGCCAGACTTGAAGCCATCAGAATCTTTCTAGCCTATGTTGCCTACAACGACATCAAGGTCTACCAGATGGATGTCAAGAGTGCATTTCTAAATGGAGATCTTGAAGAGGAAGTCTATGTGGAACAACCACCAGGTTTTGTCATTCCTACTCAATCTTCTTGTGTCTACAAGCTTAAAAAGGCCCTCTATGGTCTTAAGTAAGCTCCCAGAGCCTGGTATGACACATTGTCCCTTTTCCTAGTGAACCATGGGTTTACTAAAGGAAAGGTTGACAAAACTCTATTTCAAATCTCTGTTGCTAATCATATTCTGTTAGTACAAATATATGTTGATGATATTATATTTGGTAGTACTAATCCAGAACTGTGCAAGAAATTTTCTCAAGTGATGCAGAGTCAATTTGAAATGAGTATGATGGGAGAACTCAGTTACTTCCTAGGACTTCAAGTCAAACAAGTTCCAGAAGGGATCTTTATCAATCAAGGGAAGTATACCAGAGACCTGATCAAGAAGTTTGGAGTGGAAGGCAAATCCTCAGTGAAGATTCCCATGAACACCTCACAAGGAATTGGTCCTGATGATGAAGGAAAGGATGTAGATGCAACAACATACAGAGGAATCATAGGATCTTTGTTATACCTGACTGCAAGCAGACCAGATATCTCATTCTCTGTGGGGATCTGTGCCAGATACCAATCAAAGCCTAAGGAAAGCCATCTAAGTGCTGCAAAGAGAATCATCAGATACATCAAAGGAAATCCAAATGCAGGCCTATGGTATCCCAAAGGAGGTAACTTTGAACTAATTGGTTATTCTGACTCAGATTTTGCAGGTTGCAGACTAGACAGAAAGAGCACCTCTGGTCACTGCCAACTGCTAGGAGGAAGGCTTGTTTCCTGGTTTAGCAAGAAGCAGAACTCCATCTCAACAAGTACAGCTGAGGCTGAGTACATTGCAGCTGGGAGTTGCTGTGCTCAGCTACTCTGGATGAAGCAACAACTGAAGGACTATGGAATTCAAGCAAAGGAGATCAAGCTGTTGTGTGACAACACCAGTGCCATTGCTATCACTCAAAATCCAGTTCTTCACTCCAGGACAAAGCACATTGAGATCAGACATCACTTCATCAGAGATCATGTTGAAAAGAAGCACATTTGCATGGAACATGTGCCAACAGAAGACCAGCTTGCAGATATCCTGACAAAGTCTCTTCTTGAGGCTAGGTTCAACAAACTGAGAGAGGAATTGGGAATGATGGATGAGATTCCAAGGGAAAGATGAAAAGAAAGGCCCTCTGTTGCTGAATTCCTGTTAACAGAACACCTTTTGCAGAACCCCGTCTGTTAACCCCTTCTGTTCTCTACCCTGGCAGAACACCTATGCAACAGAAACCCTTTCTACAGAGAACCCTCTCTTGTCTAACAGAAGGTTGTGGACTTAGAAAATTTCTGAAAACCGGGTGACCTAGTAATTATTAAAGGTCTTTTACCCTTTTACCCTTAATATTTACTGCGCCCCTTTTTACATTTATATTAACGGTATCCAGCCGCATAATATTTACTGCGCCCCTTTTTACATTAATTGGTACCTTGGAACCGTAAATTATCTCAAACGTCCACTAACCCGTACCCATAAAACCCCCTTTCGCAAACCTAAACCGTTACTGCTCTCATAACTCTCAAGCTTTTGAACTCTTATCTCTCCAAAACTCCCAAACCGCTAAACTCCATGGCTTTCTTGAACTTCTCCGATCTTTCAAAGGAACAAAAGGCAACACTTCTCAAAAATGTACTGACAGGGATGAGATGCGAACTGGAAGTCCTACCCAGGTTCGCAGAGAAAAAGGAGAGGATGACCTCCATTGTTGACGGACTGTCACAATGTCAACTGAGCAAGGTCATCACTCATGATTATGAGGCCTACAGCAACATTGAAACCGTTGAGTTCTATCTCAACGCCTCCTTCAAGGATGAAAACATCTCCTCCATCGTCCAAGGAGAAGAAATTTTTATTGATGCTGACGTCATCAACAACATCTTCAATATCCAACTAGAGGAAGGCAGGGCCTCTCTACTTGATTTAGAGGATACTGACATCCCTCTGCCTGAGTTCAAGAAGAAGTTCTGCAGAAAAGGTGAAGAAGTAGAGAAGGTCAACATCAAGAAGAACTTGCTCAAGAAGGAATTTGAGCTGCTCATTAACATTTTCCACACATGTTTATGGTGCAAGTACACCTCAACAGATGATGTCACAACTGCCAATGCAAAGGCCCTTTATGCAATGCATCACGGGGTAAACATCAATTGGGGACAAGTCATGGTGAAGTCCCTGATTGAGGTGATCAAGAAGAAGAACCCAAAGACTAGCCTCTATTCCGGGAAGCTAGGGCATGGACTGCTCATTTCAGAAGTGCTCCTCAAACAAGGGGTAAACTTGAGGAAGGCTACAGCTTTGGATCACACCAAGGTAATTTTCCTGACTGCCTCTCCAAATAGGGAAAAAGCCATAAAGGCAGAGCTGAAGAGACAGCTTCAGCTTGAGGCTAAGAGGCAACAAGGAGAGAAGGTGCAGAAACCCCTCTCTGGAGCCCCTTCTGCTGAGAAGAAGAAGAAGAAGAAGAAGAAGAAGAAGAAGACCAAGAAGGCAGAACCGGTTGCTCCTCCAACCATGAAGGCTGGACAGAAGAGGAAGAGGACCACAAAACCCAAGAAAAAGGTTGCTAAACCTGTGGTCTCTGTGTCTGAAGGAGTAGCAGACACTCAGGGGGAACCAGAGATCCCCACCTCTGCTGCATCTCCTGAACACAACAGGGTGCCAACTCCACCAGAGCACCCTAGTCCTGTCAAAGATGGGTATCTGTCCTTGCTAGACAGACAGTTTACCCGGGTCCTTGAATGGAGAAGATGGAGAATGGGACCCCTCCACAAAATAATCCAGTTTTTTGATCACTATGAGGCAGAAGAAGAAGCCATCCTGAATTGGGTTGGGACTGATGATGTCTCAAAATGCTTTGCCCTCAACTTTCTTCACTCTGTCCTTGAGAAGAAAAAGGCAAGCTACAAAGGAAAGGCTATTCTCATCTCTTCACCCTCAGCTGTCAAACCTCTAGAAGATGGAGAAATTGAAGCCTTTGAAGAATGGCTGTTCACCAAGATGGCAACTGACTCTGTGCAACCCAACTTCAACCCAGGAGAGCCCTCTGTACCCAAGACAGAAGGGCAAGCCATGATGGAGCATATCAAGGAGTGGAGGACTTCTTTGCTCGAGGAGAACATCATTGAGGTAAACTCTCCAACCCCTTCTGTTAATATCTCAACAGAACCCCATATCCCCTCACCTCCCAACAGCACAGAAACCCCTCCACCAGAAAACCCTCAACCTAAATCTCCTAAACAGAAAACCCCCACCCCTCCTCAATCACCCAAACAGAGAATTGCATCTCCCTGCAGAGCAATTGTTCCTTTCAGAAACCGCTCACCTTCACCTCCACCATCTCCTCCTCAACAGAATGCCTCACCTATTCAATCTTCACCCCAGCACCAGAACCCCTCACCCCAACATATATCCTCTTCATCCTCTGAATCTGAACATCAAACCCCTCCACCAGAATCACCTCCTCCACAACAACCTGCAGAGAAGCTTAAACCTGTATGGTTTCTCAGAGATTCAGACCCTACAACTGTCTCCCCCATCTCTGCACCCCAAGGCCATTCTAGGCATTCTACTGCCCCCAATCCCTCCCTCAGAAAGAAGAAGAAGATAGTCCGCAACAGAATCCCTATCTATTCATCTTATGAAGATTCATCTGACATGGATGGATTCATGATCAGCAAATCCTACAAGGCCACATCAAAGAGACAGAAGACCCTTCCTCTGACTCAACTGGAACATGAACTGCTTGTAGAATCTCTCTCATCTGTCCAAGAACATCACCCCTTGCCTAAGGGAAGAGGTCTAGAGATGCCTCCAGCTGATGGACAACAGAATAACATTCCCTTCAACAAATTTGTTGAATCTGCAGAAGACTTTGGTGGACAGATCCTCCAAGGCATGAACAAGCTGATAGAGATAAATGATAAACACTATGGGCACCTTGCTCATGTGAATGACAATCTCAATTCAGGAATGCAGTTCATCTCTGATCGTTTTGAGAACCTCACAGGAACACTCAACAACTTTATAGCCTCCTCCTCTGCCAGAACAGATGTCCTGTCAACAGAAGTGGTAGGCATCCACAAGACTCTCTCTCTCTTTCAACAGACTCTCCTAGATCAAGGGCAGGCAATCCACACTATCTCAGAGCATCTTGAGGCTCTGAAGAAATCTGATGCCAGAACAGAGAGGCAACTGACCTCTATTGAGCAAATGTGCAGAGCTCATCAAGAACAAGCTCAAGCTCTCCTATCTATTGACAGAGACAGATATCAGAAGATGGTGCTACTTGAAGCCAATAACAAGGACATCTTCTCTGCCATACAGAAGCAGCAAGGTCTCATTGAAGGCCTTACCTCTGTTACTCAGACTCTACCAGAGTCCCTAGAGCAGATAGCCTCCACTCAGGCCTCAGAGTTTCAGAAAACAAGCCTGATGATAGAAGATCTGCATGATGCCAAAAAGGGGGAAGAGGACCCTCAACAGTCTAGGCCTCGATCCCACAGAACTCCTAGGGCATCCTCCTCTGCTGAGCCTACAGTAGATCCTGCTCCATGTTTTGAAGCTGCCCTACAGAAGAAGAGAGCAGCAGGCATACCTAGACCCCCATCTCCAGTACAGAAAGGCACCAAGAAGAAGAAAGTATTTAACTTCACAGAATGGAGATTGGGTGGTTCTCAGAAAATTGACAGAGCTCAATTTGAAGAGATGAAGGCCAAAATGACTCCCACCCAACAACAACACCTCTATCTGGACAAAGATGGTGTTGTGAGAGTTAGGTATGGGGGATCATTAGAAGAAGCTGAAGAATGGTATAAGAAGAACATTGTCCCAGGGAAGACAATACATGAAGGTGTTCTCAACTATTTGGACTGCAAGCTTTCTCCAATTTGGGCATCTTATCAAAGGTCTGGCAACCTTTCCAAAATCAGAGCAGAGATCAATGAAGAACTGCTCAGACTTCAAAGATTGGAAGAAGAAGCTCTGCAAGCAGCTAATCTGGAGAATGTGTAAGATTTAACTCTGTATAACTTATCTAATAAAATCACATCTCTGCCTTCTTACTTTGAAGTGCTTTTCCTCAATTCCTGTCTTTTTGCCTTCTGCTTGTGCTTGTTTATTTCATTTATATTCTGCTATCTGAATGTACCGTACTCTTACTATCTTCCTATGCCAAGTTGCCACCAAGATTTTAATGGAAGTTTTTAAACTTTAATCTTTCTTTATGGTGAAGACACTTCTCTGGAAAAAGTTAAAGGGTTTTGGCATCATCAAAAAGGGGGAAATGGTAAGGAATATTTGTATTTAGATTTTGATGATGCTAGATTAATTAGGACTTTAGAGTACCCCTATTTAGACTTAATGTATTAGAATTTTCATTTGTAAAGTTCTTAGTATAATCGACTTGGCAGAATGCCTTCAGAGCAGAAGACCTTCGGAGCAGAAGGGCTCCAAGAGCAGAAGACCCTCTTAAGGCTTTATTGAAACCGAGGACCTTTGGTTCTCTGCTCCAGAACAGAAGACCTCAGGGTCTCTGTTAGTCTTTACTCTGACAGAAACCCTTCTGGGTCTCTGTTGGATATACTCTCAACAGAAGTGCTCCAGACCTCCTCTGTTCTACTCTCAGTTAAAGACACCAGAAGGTCTGACACTTAGAAGAATTCCACAGAACCGGGAAGTCAACTAAAAGATTCCTTCAACGGCTAGGAGTATGAAACGGAAAAGCTACAGTACGCACATTAAATGCTCATTTAATGCACCCCATACTGCGTAGAGTAATTGCAGATGATTGGCCGCAATGTCAGGAATACTTTATCCCAAAATAGTAACCCGCCAACTTTACCGGGCTCTACTAGTCAAGTCAACTGATCGCTCATTTAAATCAGTTGTCCTCCTACTCCTCCAACGGGAAGACAACCTCAGTATAAAAGATACACTACGAAGAACAACCGGATAACTTTGCAACTTTTGCTACACATTGCTACAACTCTTCATACAAGAAATTCAAACTCTAAAAGCAAAAAGCCTCCTTGAGATTAACACTTCATCATCTTCTACAAGAGAAGGCAGAAGTTGGAAAAATACTTTTTCCAACTCAAGCAAAGTTCCAAGTGTTCTTCAACTCTTCAAGCTCATCATATACAAATCATTTGTAACGAAGCTAGTTGGAGGAACCCCTGTGTTAACAGAAACTCTTCTTGCTACAAGAAGGACGTCCAAGTAACTTGAGTAGTGAAGTGGTGATACTTCCAGGAAGCTCAGTGAAAGGACCAGTCTTAAAGGAAGCCAGGTAGTGCATCCCAGGAGACATCTACACTTGAAGAAGACGTGGAGAGCTTCTTAAGTGATAGGGCTAAGGCTTTGTAAACGGAAGTTTTTACAACTTAGTGGAACAGTGGACTAGAGGAACAAGTTGTTCCTTGAACCACTATAAAAATCCCTGGTGTCATTTACTTACTGCTTTAATATTTGCACTTAGATAGAACTGTCTAACTCCTTGGACTTGGTATCTGTGTTCAGCAGAACTTGTTCTACGAGTTAATAGAAGGCCTACTGCCTTTGCTTCTCTGAGGCTAAATCAACAGAACTCCCTACCAGAACCCCATCCGCTGCCAGTCTGTTCTGTCAACAGAACAGGCTATTCTGAAAAATCTGGTACTTAGTTTAAAAAGCTAAAAACCAATACAGTCTATTCACCCCCCCTCTAGACTGTATCCAGTATAACCGGGACCAACACATGGTTTTATCATTACAAAACCCATATCAACACAAATAACCCCTAAAAGGTTATTTTCCGGCGAACCGGTCGTTTTGGCTTCTAAGTTCATTCTTGGACTTAGAACCACCTTCCAACCCCTCATTCTACACTTCTAAACATGTAGAACAATACTAGGGGTCCTCCATAGGATATAGAGTTCATATGGAAAACAAATGATGGAAGAAAATTTATTAAAGAACTCCTCACCTTTATTTTCCCAGTTTTTCTCTACTTTTGCTACTTCCTTTTCTCCCTTGAGTTTCTTGTTGTTTCATCTTGCTTTGGCTATGGAGAAAGGTGGTTGTGAGGTTTCTTGCTCTTGATTGGGGGTGGTCTGGCCGAACTGATCAAGGGAAGGGTGGGGGTTTCCTAATTTTTGTCTCAATGGTATGAGTGGTGTGGGGGGAGGCCCACCTTTTTTGTTTGATGTGGTGATCCAGCGCATGTGGAGAGGAGATTCTGTTGAGGAAGGCGCGTTCGGCTGTACCTACTGTGTCGAAGGCCCCATGGGCCGAGGGCCTCTATGTTCACCGAGGGCTGTAGGTGCCGAAGGCTTGGTATTCAAGCCTTGTTCTCCTGTGATGTTTCTGGGTTCGATTCTGCCAACAGGAGCCTTCGGTCATCGGGATGAAGGCACCCCTTTGCGTGTCATGGGCTGATTAGAGCTTCATTTTGTTGGGCTTGGCCTGTTTGGGCCTGTTGGGCCTGATTGCAGTGGTGGAAGTATGTAGGCTGGGGGGGGACCTAGGCCATATACTCCATCAGGAGTCCCTCACTCCTTTTACCGAAAGGTACTTGAGGGAAAAAGAGTAATTGCGTTCGTCCCCTGATGCTGGTATTTGCTTTGTTGTAGTTTGTAGATTTGTGAGCAGTTTGCGTCTGCATTATCTGCCAGGGGGAGTCCCTCCCTCCTTGAGGATCATGTTGATAAGATTTTAACATTTCGTGATTTTCCTGAGGGGGTTCTCCAATCCCCCATTCCTTGAGGCACATGTAATGTGGTGAAAAGGAGTAGAACAGTGCCTGCCTTCAGTATAGGACCGAGGGCTGACGGTTTTCGTTTCATTTTGGGGGGATGCCTCGTTAAAAACCTCATTAGGAAAAACCCTGTGGGAAAAAATTCTAATGAAGGAAAAAGAGTGCACCGAATTCCCCCAATGATGGATCAAAAAGGTGAGCCCTTGGTTTGAGATGAATAGCAATGTTAACGTCGAGAGCTATCCGTGATATGGGGGCTCCCTCGTTGATTGGCCGGAGGCACCTTGAGGATATTCCGCGAATGCCGAGGAGAGTCCCCAGTCATTGAGGGCTGAGGACGTGACGAATGCAAATGATCGTTCCTGTGTTGCCGAGGGGTTCCCTTGTTCTCAATATATTGAGGGCTAAAAGTTCCCGAGGGGTTCCCTGGTATTCATGCCGGGGGCTTACCTCTTGATAAGGGGGTTTGAATTTGCCGGCCCGGGGGCTCGTTGTGTTGTTTGTTGAACGGTGCCAGCTGAGGGCGGCTCTTCATTCTGAAAAATAGCCATTGGGGACATGACCGTTGGGATATGACCGTTGGGATATGACCGTTGGAGGTGGGGTCCACGTGGCGCGTGCTCGTTGGCTGCCTGCCTGCGGGTGGGGTTCACCGGTTTGGCTGAAGCGGCAGCGTGTAATGATGATTCTGGTAACCGGGAGCCCGGTTTTCGGCCCAAGCCCGGAATGGGGAGGCTATAAATACCCCATGGCCTAACTCCATTTGCCTTTATGCGTTCTTCTTGTAGCGAAGCCAAATTTTCTAGACAGAGAAACTCCCCTTCGATCAAACCCTAACTCTCGAGGTCAGTTCTTGCTCCATTCTTTGCTTCCTTAGCATACTTTGCTTTTCGGCCACAGATTAAGTGTTAGAGCTCTTAGAACCCTTTAAGAATCTTCCTATTTCGAAACCCTTCGGCCTCTAGTATTTAGAAATGTCTTCGCAAAGCGACTCCCAAGATATCTCGAGGGAGCCTTCGATTGAGGCGAAAAGCATCTCCGACGTGGAGTCTACGAGCGAGCAGCCATCGGTTGGAAATGATTTGGAGGTTGCCGTCGAGATCCAGAACCAGCTCACAGCTGAGGCCGAAGCCGAGGAGTTTGAGCAAGTGGTAGAGGATGAGGAGATGGCTATTTCTGTGCAAACTGCCTAGCAGGAGGAAGAAAAGGAACGTTGTCGGGTGACGATCGCCATCCCTTTGGCTGTCGCTAGTGGAACCGGGACTTCAAGACCCCTCAGCCCCGATCCCCTCCGCGCTGCGCCCTCGGCGAGGGGTAAGTGGAAGATGAAGGCCCCTAAGAAGAAGGGGAGCGTTGCAGATGTAGGGAAACCCGTCGATCTGCCGGAGGGGTATTCGTTTTTGAACACCGCCGCTCTCGAGCTGAGGTCGAGGGCTGATCGGGCGGAGTGCTACGTCACCCATCTCCACGTCGGGCCCTCAGTGACAGTGATAGAGCCGGGCCCTGATGATACTCTGTCCCGGGCTCCCGAGGGGTGCATTGCGGTTCATATCCTCTCAGTCTCAATGGGCCTCCGGTTTCCATTGCATCCCTTCCTCCTTGAATACCTCAGGTTCGTTGGCTTAGCCCCCTGCCAACTCACCCCCAACAGCCAGTTGTATATCACCAGCTTCTTCCACCTCTGCCGGTCCCGGGGGTGGATCCAAGCCTTGACTTGTTCTTCCAGAGCTTCAACCTCTGCCGGGGAGGTCACGTTAATTCTGAGGGCTTTGCGAACCTCCAGCAGATTGCCCAGTGGAGACTCTTTGATGGTGTGCCCTCATCCCATAAGGGTTGGAGGGATCGTTTCTGTTATGTCAAGATGGCAGACAATCCGTTCCCGAAGGAACTGCATGACCGTTTTAGGCGGCACGAAAAGGTGGGCAATGCCGCCCTCGAGAAGGATGGAAAGGAGCTCGCCAAGATTCCGGAGGGGCGTGTGAAGCACGTGTCAATCAAGGAGTCTATGTCACGCCCCGGACTTATCCGCACACGTCAACAACCCGCCGTACAGTACGAATAGTCAACCGCAGTCCAACACATCCATACTATACAAGGCGTCTGGAAAATCATTCACACATAGTACATCCATAAACAAACATAATGTAAAATATTCATTTAAAGCAACGAAAACAATATTACAAGTGTTCAAGCCACACTTGGCATAACTAGACATACAAGCCTCCAAATGATTGTTCAGAAAATAATATCCATGAGCATTATTATAATTTTTTTGAAACAGAACGGAGGAAGCACGAACCACGTCTTCTCTCCTAGATCTTCCCGAAGCCACGGGCATTGGTAGCAAGCTCAACTCCTACCTGAAACTGTGAGGTGGCCTCCCCCGTGAAGGAGAGGTCAGTACTTGGAAGCATTTGACAAGTACAATGACAACTATACTAAGTATAATCAATGTTTCAATTTCTAAGACCCTCAATCTAGGGTGATATTACATTATAGGGCATAACACTCGGTTACCCCTTTTAAAGAAAAAAAAATACTTACTTTATATAAAGTCAAGTAGTCGGCCCGTGGGTCCATATTCATTTAGAATTCACCATTTTAATTCCACGTGACCACAAGCCATGACAACCCCATAGGGTTCCATCGAGCCCCGATTGTATAGCAAGGGCTCGGCCCAACTACATTTCTATACAATCCTATAACTCAATTTAACACGTCAAAGTTGTATGGCAAGGGCTCGGCCCAACTACGTTTCCATACCCACCATAACTTCATGGCAAGGGCTCGGCCCGACTACGTTTCCATGAAGATCACAAATACATTGCAAGGGCTCGGCCCAACTACGTTTCCATGCTAATCACATTACATGGCAAGGGCTCGGCCCAACTACATTTCCATGCAATCCTAGAGTCTGACTCTAATTTATTTACATAGTCCAATTCTCAAGCAAATCCTATGCCTAGAATCAATTCACTTGGGTAGCCTTTAAGCTTACCCCTAACACACCTTAGTGTTCATACAATTCAACCTTAAAGTATCTCTTAAGACTACTTAAGGCATATCTATTCACAACCCTATCTCTTAGGATTAATTCCATCATTTATTTATATTAATCTTCCGACTAGTATTTCAATACTAGTCGGATAATCTTAGAACAACCAAGTTCTTAATTCACAGTCAAACAATTCATCTCAATTGATTTTCCAATCCAAATATGATTTAATCTCAATATCAAAAATATCACTTTTAGTCATTCATGAATTCCTTACATGAAGTAAAGTATATTTTGTCACAACATTTCATAGTTAGTCCCATCAACATGCCATCACTTTCATATCACATATCATACACAATTTATTCTAAATTTGTATATCATGCTTCACTTCTCATAGCAATAGTATTTTCATTTAGGCTTTTGTTAATCATTAATAATCCATGAAAATCACATTTAATTACTTTAGGTAATCTTATGAAATTAACTCACTAATTATAAGCAATATAGTCACCCATCCTCACCTTATGATGTGGTCAACTAGTTGCCTTTGCGAAATCCTTCGATCAACCCCCGTTTCTGGCTGATTAAACCAAGAATCTTGGATAGCAGCTGAAAGCCGCCCGGCTTTCACAAAAGCCACCCGGTGTTCGTGTTCTGCAGGTTCGAGTAGTTCACCTTTAAGTGGCGGTTTCCGGCGATTTCGACTCCTATCGATTCACCAACTCTTCTTAGTTAATTAACACCACTTTATATCATTTTTCTACACCTTTAAACGTGTAGAACTCATGGTTTAATCCACTATATGATTTCTTAAAAATCATACAAAAATAATACTAGCTAATTCATACTAGTTGGATTCTTACCTCAACTTAGCTCTTTTCTCTTGGGTTCCTTCTTCTTTGTGCTTCTTCAAGCTATGAGTTCTTAAGAGAAGACTTCTCTGGAGCTCCTCCTCTTGGTTGGACGAAAATGAGCTCAAAGGATAGGGGAGGAGTATCTCTACCCAATCACTCCCAAGATAAGTCAAAGAATGAGACATGGGGTGTGGGTTCTTGTCTCTATGAGGCTTCCCATCCCACTTGTACGCACCATCCATGTGTGGTTTCCTCCCCTCCCCATTATTTGAGACTTATTTGGTTCATAAAATATCTCAAGTGTGTGTAAAAAGTTCCTCCCAATTATTCCCGCTATTTCTGGCAGGTTGAGTCAAAAGAGCACTTCGGTTCACACAAACTTTTCCTCAATTCTCGTTGATATTTTGTTGGGCTTCTATAATTATTATGATGACCCAACTAAATATTTGGTAGCTCATTCTCAATATTATGGGCCCGATAAATAATTTATTTCATCACCCATTAATTAAATAAATCATTCTCTTGCGCACGAAATTATTCGTTAGGAAATTCAAATACATACTGAATATTAAATTCAAGTACATCCGGGTGAGGTGTCACAAGTTCACTCCCCTTAACGGGAATTTCGTCCCCGAAATTCACAAATGCTTATTCAAACAGAAAGGCATATTGTTCCTTCATCAGGGCTTCAGGTTTCCAAGTTTCTTCTTCAACTTGGTCACTCTTCCAAAGGATTTTAACCATTGGAACTTTCTTGCTTCTTAGCTTCTTTACTTGTCTATCAAGTATTCTTACCGGTTGCACAACGTAGTTCAAGTCTTCCCGTATTTCCACGGGTGGTTTCTCCAACACATGAGATGGATCCGGCATATACTTTTTAAGCATAGACACATGGAACACGTTATATATTTTCTCCAATACCGGAGTCAACTGTAATCGGTATGCTACGGCCCCAACTCTTTCAAGGATTACAAATGGCCCTATGTAGCGTGGGTTAAGTTTCCCTCGGCTCTGAAATCAGATGATTCCTTTCCAAGGTAAAACCTTCAAAAATACCTCGTCCCCAACCTTAAATTCTAAGGCTCTTCGGCGCTTATCGGCATAGCTCTTCTGTCTATCCTGTGCCGCCTTAAGTCTCTCACGGATCATCTTTACCTTTGATTTGGTGATCTCCACCAATTCCGTGCTCTCGAGTTTGGCCATGCCAACCTCGTCCCAACACTAAGGTGTACGACATCTCCTCCCATACAATGCCTCGTATGGAGGCATTCTTATACTTGCCTGATAACTGTTGTTATAGGCAAACTCCACAAGTGCCAAATGGTTGTCCCAACTCCCTTGGAACTCCAATGCACAAGCTCTTAACATATTCTCTAATATCTGTATGACTCTCTTTGATTGTCCATCCGTCTGTGGGTGAAAAGCCGTGCTAAACTTCAATCTGGTTCCCATAGATTATCGGAACTTCGGCCAAAATCATGATGTAAATCGTGGATCTCTATCGGATACAATGGTTATTGGAACCCCGTGTAGCCTCACGATCTCATCCACATACAATTTGGCTAATCTCTCTAGTGCATAGGTGGTGTTGATAGGTAGAAAATGTGCACTCTTCGTGAGCTTATCAACCACAACCCATACTGCATCATAGTTCTTGGTCGTCCGTGGTAGCCCTGACCTACCACGAAGTCCATAGTCACGTGTTCCCATTTCCATTCAGGAATGGAAAGTAGTTGTAATAACCCAGCTGGATGCTGATGTTCTACCTTAACTTGATGACAAGTAAGGCACCTACTGATGTACTCGACTATTTCTCTCTTCATACCAGACCACCAGTAGCTTTCCTTCAAAATCACGATACATTTTTGTACCTCCCGGGTGCATGGCATACGCCGATGAATGAGCCTCCTCCAAGATGGACTTTCGGAGCTCATCATCCTCCAGTACACACACTCGATCGCGAAATAACAAGAGACCATCGTCTCTTTCCTTGAAATCCTCCACCGGTCCCGCCAGCATGCGTTCACAGACCTTCATAAGTTCTTCGTCAGTTTCTTGACCCTTTTTAATCTCATCAAGTAATGTAGGTCTCACCTCGAACCTAGCTAACAAGGCACCATCGCTAAATACCTCCAATTGGGCTCTCAATGCCCTCAAACTAGTCAACAATGCCCCAAACGAACTCTTTCGGCTTAAGGCATCCGCCACCACGTTGGCTTTACCGGGGTGGTATTCAATAACTAGATGGTAGTCTTTTAACAACTCCATCCACCGCCTCTGTCTCATGTTTAACTCTTTCTGAGTACACACGTATTTCAAGCTCTTGTGGTCAGTGTATATGTGACACGGCTCCCCGTAGAGATAATGTCTCCATATCTTCAGTGCAAACACCACAGCTCCCAACTCTAAATCATGAGTAGGATAATTTACCTCATGCTTCTTCAACTGTCGTGAAGCATAGGCAATCACCCTCCCCTTTTGCATCAACACACATCCCAACCCTTGGATGCTCGCATCATTATAGACATCGTACCCCATACCCTATTTGGGTAATGCAAGTACCGGTGCCTCGGTCAATCTCCTCTTTAGCTCTAGGAATCCCTTCTCACATCGGTCATCCCATACAAACTTAGCCCCTTTTCGAGTGAGCTTTGTCAATAGTGATGCCAAAACTGAGAATTTCTCCACGAACTTTCTATAATAGTCTGCCAATCCGAGGAAACTACGAATTTCCTTGACGTTCTTTGGCCTTTCCCATTCGGTGATGGCCTCAATCTTCTTGTTATCAACAACAATTCCCGATCCTGAAACCACATGCCCGAGAAAGCCAATCTCCTTTAGCCAAAATTCACACTTAGAAAATTTGGCATAGAGTTGCTTCTCTCGTAGTGTCTCAAGAACACGTACTAAGTGTTCCTCATGCTCCTCCTCACTCCTTGAGTAAATCAAGATGTCATCTATGAACACGATCAGAAATTGGTCCAAATATTTATGAAATACTCGGTTCATTAAGTCCATAAATGCCATCGGGCGTTTGTTAGCCCAAACGACATGACTAGGAACTCGAAGTGACCATACCTTGTGCAGAATGCACTCTCTGGTATGTCATCCTCCTTTATCTTCAACTGATGGTACCCCGACCTCAAGTCAATCTTCGAAAACATTGTTGCTCCTCGGAGCTGATCAAACAAGTCATCAATCTTAGGTAAGGGATACCTATTCTTGATCGTGACTTTGTTTAGTTGACGGTAGTCAATACACATTCGAAGCGTCCCATCTTTCTTTTTCACGAATAGAACCGGTTCTCCCCACGGGGAGTTGATTAGTCTTATGAAACCGTTATCTAATAGCTCTTGCAATTGGGTTTTCAACTCGTTAAGTTCTGCGGGTGCCATCCGGTATGGCGGTATAGAGGTTGGTTTGGTGTCGGGCTCAACCTCGATCACGAACTCAATCTCACTGTCGGGTGGAAGCCCCGGTAAGTCTTTTGGGAAGACATCCGGATACTTGCGCACAACTCGCACATCATTGATGTCCGGATCTTCTTTGGTTTATCTACCACGTATGCTAGATACGCGTGGCATCCCTTTCTCATCATATTCCTTGCCCTCACGGCGGATATGATACAACTGTTTGATTTGCCCCTATCTCCTTCAAAGCATAAGGTCAATCCTCCGCCGCTTTCGAGTTCAAGAACCTTCGTGTAACAATCGACCCTAGCATGATGCTTCTCTAGCCAATCCATTCCGAGGATCACATCGAACTCAATCATGCTCAGCGGTACTAGGCCGCACATCAAGGTTTGGCCCTCCACTTCCACCTCACACGACGGATAGTGGTTATCTCTTTCAATGTCATCCCCCAAAGGTGTGGATACCAATAGGGTTTGAGTCATTGGTACAAGTGGTTCGTTGAATCCGCTGGCGAACGCCTCACTCACAAATGATCGTTGCGCCTCAATATCAATAAGAATTCTTGTGTCTCTCCCGTTTATCTTTAGTGTTCCTACATTCATAAGTAATGTAAGATACACTTCCTAAGTAATGGACTCGTTTCTAGAGTGCACCAATTAATTTTAGATGATAGTCGATCAACGCCCCCATCACAACCTGCTCGGTTCTCACGCTTTTAGTTCAAGCCGGCCGGTTTTCGTCGTCGTAGTTTAATCCAATTAATTAATTCCAATTGCTGGCCGGTTTCAATGAAACCCGGCCGGTTTTCATCAGCGAAGGATTCCTCTTGTTTACGAAAGCCGGCCGGTCTTCTGAGGAAGCCGGTCGGTATCCAGCACCGTAGTTTATTATATTTAATTAATTACGAAAGCCGGACGGCTTTCGCGAAGGCCGGGTGGCTTTCGCTTTTGGCAGGCCGGGTTCCGCGCACGCCAGTCATTTTTCAGCGCCGTAGTATTTATTTATTTAATTCAGACGAAATCCGGGCGGCTTTCGTCGAGGCCGGGCGGCATTCACCCAGGGCGAGGATTTCTTCCTCTATTTCTATCCAACACCGGCTTAATTTGCCGGGGTTATAAATTTACAAGTTCAAACACTCCCATTGCTCATAATAGATTTAATAACATGAGTTTAAGGAATTACCCGCAACAGAGTCCGGGTTAACACGTGCGTCCGCCTCCGTCATCGCATAGACCCTAGCTTGAGTCTTGCCTTGGTTCACGGATGACGCGTTGCTCGTACTTGGCCCGCCGTGCCCCATGGTTGCGTGAGGTGCTCCTGTCCGGTTCCTACTTGCCGTAGTCCCGCTATTAGGTTCTGCACCCATGGCTCGCCCAAGTTGTGGGCAATTTGATCTCAAGTGCCCCGCCTCCCCACATTGGTAGCATCTTGGGGGATCACAACACTTGCCCGCGTGGTTCCTTTTGCAGTTATTGCACCTTATAATGCCCGAGCCTTGTGACCTCGAGCCTTGCCCTCCTGGGCCTTGATTTCCCCTGGATGGTGGTGCAGGGGTGTCCGAAAGGATCCTCCTCCTCCATGATTCCCCTTTTTGTTAGGACCATGAGGTCCATGGTTTTCCCACTTTCTCTTTTTTGCCTCCTCGGCATTTTTCAACTTTCTTTCTTCCCATTCGTTTTCTCCTTTCAATCCCTACTCGACCACTTGGCTAAAAGTCATGTTAGGCAACTGTGTTGACCTCTCACGCACCTCCAAGTCTAAGGCATCCTAGAAGTGGTTAACCATCCGGTTCTCGTCACAGACATACTCCGGTATGAACTCCGGGAGCTCCCTGAATTTGTGTTCAAGTTGTCTCACCGTCATTTTGCCACCTTGGGTCAGGAGGGTATACTCCCTCCTCTTGGCGTTCACTTCAAAATCAGAATAGTATTGAGCAAAGAATTCCTGTCATAAATTCTCCCAAGTCACGGTCCTGCCATACTTGTCCTTGGCCCCATCCCACCATGTGGATGCCATCCCTTCAAGAAATCTCACCGCCACCCTTAGTTTAAACTCGGGAGTGACTTGCATATCAAGGGCTGCTTCGTTCAGCCTCTTGATCCATTCGGCAGCGACCAAGGTGTCACCTGTTCCGTTGAAGGGTTTGCACCCCAAGTCTCTCGCCTCCTTGAGAAATTTTGAGATCCTTATGATTGGACCTTCATCACCCTGGCCCCCATGTGGTTCAATGTGGGCCCTAGAGTCGCCATGGCTTCTCCCTCTTGAAGCCCCACCCGAAGTTTGCCCTCCTCGGCGCCTTCGGCGTTCCCTCCTTTCCTCACGCTCCCACTGGTATTGCTGGAGCAGCGCCTCAATTCTTGCTAGGGAGTCATTCTCCCCCTCCTCATCACTCACATAATCGTCATCCCCTTCATAAGGGGTCTCAACCGGCTCGGTCTCTGGTCGGTAAGTCGAGTCCTCATAGGACCAGTAGGTTTCACTCTCGGTGTTAGCATAACCGTCACTCACGGTCTGCGATCGGCCTCCACGGCCCGCCCCTCTAGATACTCTAGAGGCCCCACGGCTTCGCTGCCCGGTCACCACCGGTGCACGGCCCGTCGAGTTCCTTCTCGTAACCTTGCCACCACCGTCCATTTCTGAAAGAAATTTTGGAAGGAGTCATTAGACCCATATCAAATGTCAATTGACGGATATATACTTAAGACACTACTTGGCTCAAATTGCCGCCATACCAATTGCTAAGGGTACCATCTTAGCAATTAGAGACCTTGCAACTCAAGTACCAAAAGTCCTATAAGTACAAAACATTTATGCTCATGGTTTTCAAAATCATTTGAAAAAAGAGATTTTTGAGTCTTCATTATGAAGTTTATGGACTAAGTCTCTGATACCAATTAAATTGTCACGCCCCGGACCTATCCGAACACGTCAACAACCCGCCGTACAGTACGAATTGTCAATCGCAATCCAACACATCCATACTATACAAGGCGTCTGGATTATCATTCACACAGAGTACATCCATAAACAAACATAATGTAAAATATTCATTTAAAGCAGCGGAAACAATATTACAAGTCTTCAAGCCACACTTGGCATAACTAGGCATACAAGCCTCCAAATGATTGTTCAGAAAATAATATCCATGAGCATTATTATATTTGTTTTGAACCAGAACGGAGGAAGCACGAACCACGTCTTCTCTCCTAGATCTTCCCGAAGCCACGGGAACTGGTAGCAAGCTCAGCTCCTACCTGAAACTGTGAGGTGGCCTCCCCCGTGAAGGGGAGGTCAGTACTTGGAAGCATTTGACAAGTACAATGATAACTATACTAAGTATAACCAGTGTTTCAATTTCTAAGACCCTCAATCTAGTGTGATATTACATTATAGGCCATAACACTCAGTTACCCCTTTTAAAGAAAAAAATACTTACTTTATATAAAGTCAAGTAGTCGTCCCGTGGGTCCATATTCATTTAGAATTCACCATTTTAATTCCACGTGACCACAAGCCATGACAACTCTATAGGGTTCCATCGAGCCCCGATTGTATAGCAAGGGCTCGGCCCAACTACATTTCTATACAATCCTCTAACTCAATTTAACACGTCAAAGTTGTATGGCAAGGGCTCGGCCCAACTACGTTTCCATACCCACCATAACTTCATGGCAAGGGCTCGGCCCAACTACGTTTCAATGAAGATCACAAATACATGGCAAGGGCTCGGCCCAACTACGTTTCCATGCTAATCATATTACATGGCAAGGGCTCGGCCCAACTACATTTCCATGCAATCCTAGAGTCCGACTATAATTTATTTCCATAGTCCAATTCTCAAGCAAATCCTATGCCTAGAATCAATTCACTTGGGTAGCCTTTAAGCTTACCCCTAACACACCTTAGTGTTCATACAATTCAACCTTAAAGTATCTCTTAAGACTACTTAAGGCATATCTATTCACAACCCTATCTCTTAGGATTAATTCCATCATTTATTTATACTAGATTTTCACCCGCGCGATGCGCGGTACATAAATAAAATAATAATATTAAGCAATAATAGTTAATGTATAAATGACATGACAAAGTATATATGTAATACACAAAAACAATTGTAATTAAGATAAATATATATACGACTCGTAATTGGTACGAATACTGTTTTGGGAGAATAAGGATTAAGAAACATTATAATAGGAAATCCATACTCTACACGTTTCTAAATACTTCTTTGTAGAAAACATTGGTACTACGGTCTAGTTTTTCTCCATTTTCACCGCATATGAGTATCTTCAAACCCTTGCGATTTGTCACTCTGGATGCTGCAACATATAGTTGACCATGTGTAAAGACAGACTTTTTCAATATAAGGCCAACATGCTTCAACGATTGACCTTGACTTTTATTTATTGTCATCGCATAAGAGGTCATCACAGGAAATTGTCTTCTTTGAAGCTTGAAGGGTATTCTTGAATCTGATGGAGTCAAACTTAATCTTGGAATGACAACTTCAAGTCATGCGTATTTCCCCCCTAGAATTTTTGCTCCAAGAATGTGATACCTTAGCCATGTAATAATCAACCTTGTTCCATTACAAAGGCCCATAGAAGGATCAATACTCCTGAGAAGCATTACTGGAGTACCCACTTTAAGGATTAACTCGTTGTTTGGAACTCCTGATGCACGGATTTTATTGAGAAATTCAGGAGTGTAAGTCAGCCAAGAAATCAGAATTTGAGTCTGACTTGCAGATGCTATCAGAACTCAAATATGTCATAGACTCTTCTTGAACATTGAGAGATGACATGTATTCATTGATTTGATCCACAACATCCAGAGTTGGAGCTAGAATTTCACGCTCTAGCAAGTAGGACAAATCATTAGCAATATTCTGAAAGTTAGGATATGTGCTTTCCACAATAGTGGCAATCGAATCCTCTCCACACTCTAATAGAATGTCACTTGGAATTCTGACATCAGCAAATCCATCATTGACTTCGCCCGCGATACCATCTCCTAGATCTGCAATCCACTTCGCGAACTCTACCAAATCTTCGTATTCACGATCGTCACTAAGTGATTGGAGCCGCATGTTCTTCGTCAAATGCAACACAATGCACTCATGCCAAATATATGAAGAATTAATTGTGGCATTCACTATGTCTTGTCTGGTACCCTTTGTAATGACGGGTAGATTTGCCTAAAGTCTCCCCCGAACACCACCGTTTTCCCTCCAAATGCTTTATCTCCGTTATATGAATTTGTAAATCTGAGGATGTCTCTCAAACTCCTGTCCAACGCTTCAAAACAATACTTGTGCATCATTGGTGCCTCGTCCCATATAATTAGTTTGCACCGAATTATCAACTGTGCTACTGGACTCCCTTGTTTGATGTTGCATGTGGAGTTCTCAGTCAGATTGATTGGTATCACAAACCGTGAATGAGCAGTCCTCCCACCGGGTAACAGTAAAGCTGCAATGCCACTGGATGTAATAATTAAATAGTTTAGGATTGCAGGTTTCCATAGCCACTTCACCAGGTAAATCTTTTAATCCTTCTTTATCTTTATTATCAGCCTTTGTGAAAATATAACATGTGTGTTCTGTGATATTTAAAATGTAGTCAAACGTTTTAAGCAGCAAATAATGTGCTATAATTTAATCCAAGTTTTTATTGTTACTTAATTCAACAACAAAAATTCCACAGTTTTGGTGTATTTGCAAAAATGGTTTTACCAAATTTTGTGTTTAAGGTTCTACAATGTTTTTAGTTTGAATATTTTATAAATTTAATTTTCGAAATCTATTATAATCAATTCTTCCCGTTGTGTAGGTTTTTTTAAACATATGAAACTTACAAAAACAATTTTTTCGAAAATAGTGTCACCATAAATTCCATTTTCAATATTCAATGTAATTTAAAGATAAATTTGTAATCACATTAATTTCTTTGTGATCATAAATCTTAAAAAAAACGTTCAGAATCTGTTGCTTAGAATGTCAGTTTGGGGGATCACGCCTCTTATTTCCTCAATAATTTTGTTGTATTGCCACAATCATTTATATTTCCTCCATTTTATTTCTGCTAGAATCACCTCAGATACCTTATTTTGATATCAAAATCACGCTAAGGAATATTAAGTTTAGGTTACCATAACTTACCAGCTTCACTTTAGGTAAAAGAGTAGAAAACTTTAGTTTTTCGCAAACATATTATTATTGCATAATCAATATTATGGTTTCATCTTTTAACTATATGGCAAAAGTCGTAGCTTTCTTTTTCCACCATTCCTATTCCTTCATTTTAAGCAGCAAATACTGCATGTTGTATGATTTTTGTCCATAACATTTTCGTTATTACAGAAATTCTCACTACAGTCGATTTTTATTATATAAAGAAATATAAACAAATATGTATTTCTGATCCTCGTATCTGTATTAAAAACCCACCTTTTTATAGATTTATTATTAAATTATCCAAAGAATTCCCCCCCCCCCCCCCCCCCCCAATGCTTTTTACAATCCACTTAAATGAAGTACCGATTTCAATTAAGTTTGATCAATCTATTTTCATCTTAAACTTTATTTAAAACCCATACCATCATTTACCTAAAGTTATAGATTTTGTCATAGACATTTTTAAAAATCTAGATTTGATTCAACTTGAGGATTTTGTTTTATTTATTATTAACAAAAGCTTATTAATTAGTTGCTTAAAAGTACATAATACATTAAGTATAGAATAAATTAGATCTTCCTATGACTTGGTGTTTTATTTACATGTCAGGTGCATTCAGGAACATTATGAAATATGTAATTATTTTTTCTTTTAGTTTAATGAATGTAATTCATAGATTTTAGGGCCTTTAATAAGGTGCCTCATATGTAATAATTAAATAGTTTAGACCTCTAGGAATGCAGGTTCATAGCCACACCAAACACCAGGTACGTCTATCTTCCTTTATTATTATTAGCCTTTGTCAATATATAAATTGTATGATGTATGATTTTAAATCTAGTCAACATTTTACACAGCAGAAACCTTTTTAACTAACTTGAACAATAGTTAATTTTTTGTAATTCTGTTTCTATGTTTAACCAAAATCTTGATATTTCACTGCAAAAGTTTTGGTTTGAATTAAAAAGTTGCAATATGTTACCGTTTCCTTTGACTGTAGCCAATATAGTCGAAGAAATGAATTGTAACACTACAATCTAAGTCGTATGATTCTTTCCACACCAACAATTAATCCAGCCCTAATTTTTTCATTTTGGACAGCAAATAATTCAAGTGATAGTTTTTTGTACTAACATTTTTGTTAGTACACTTTTTTGTACTAACATTTTTGTTAGTAAATTTTCATGACATAAATTATATGACATGTTTTTAGTGAACACATTTTCGAAATATGTATTTCGAATTTAGATTAAATTTGATAGTTCTTTTTTGAATCTGTATTAACAAAAATTTGAACTAACATTTTTGTTAGTACGCTTTATCGTACTAACATTTTTGTTAGTAAATTATCATCACATAAATTAGATGACATGTTTATAGTGAACATTTTTTCGAAATATTATTCAAATTTAGATTAAATTTAATAAATCTTTTTTAACCTGAAACTTATTTTTAATCCTTATAAATTATACTACCTCCCACTTCGTTTTTCACCATTCGGTTAAACTTAGCCAACAAACACATTTTTTCATCAGATACTTTTTTTTGTAGGTTTGTTGTTTAAACTATAGTGCAATATAGTATTTTTCGAAAATACTTGAACTTTAAGTACGTAGCACAAAACCACATTTAATCTCATTACTTAATTGCGTTTTATTTATAATCAAAACAATTACAACTCTCACTAATAAGAAATAATTGCTGCCTAGAATTTCTATATCAATCAAGGCCCTCTGGACTACTCTCTTCTGTCTTCGTTCCTCCATATCATGGTCTCCTGGTCTCCTTTCCGTTTCGTAGGTGCCCTTCTGCCATATGCTAATGCATCCTTAGGAGTCCTTTAACCCTGCAAAATTGACATTGCAAAATCTAACATAGAAAAATAGGTTTTGATGTGAAATATAAGTCTTAGGTCGATAATTGTTCATGCCTACAACTTGAACAATGCAAAACAGAGTTAATTATTACAGACCCAGCTCGTAGTTTAGCAAAAAAGTAAGGCACAGTTTTAAATAAATATGTAAGTGCCCAAACAAAATATTCAACAAATCATCAATCCACTCCTTTTTCAAGCAAAATGTAGCTGAGCCTGCTGGTCTATCTTCACCATTATTCCTTCTCTTGCTTGACGCGGATACTTCTCCGTTTGATGTTAACATTGGCCGAAAACTGGTCATTCAGATTTCTCTTAAGTTGATCGTTCCCTTCAATACCACCAACTGTCCGATTAGCTGTTGGAGTTTCTAGGCAATCCACTTCCTTACCCTGTCCAGAAACAATTTGTATTCATTGCCTCGTTACTTGACTCTATATCGTGGAAAACAAATTCCACTCTATCAAAAAAGAATTTGACAACATCATCTACCTTTTCAGCCGCCCTTCTGTCATCTTTGTTTTCAACTTGTGTAGGCGACACGAAATCGTCATCTTCAATTAGAACAGTCTGTATACCAAATAAATTAGTATCATATGATACAACGAAATTAGTTAATAGGAAAGTTTATCCACACCTTCTGTTTTGATTTACTGCTAGCAGTACCATCTTCTATCTCGTTTCTTGTTGATCCACTCTACACTTATAACAAATGTTATATTATGCTGTCCACACCAAATCAAACATTTCAAAACATTTACCTTCTCTACATTTGTGTTTTCATCCATTTCAAGTGCATGGCTTTCATTTTTGGTATAGAGGTCCAAGATAGATATGTCTCTTATCATTGCAAGTATCCCATACGAAACTGGACCTTTGTAAGAAGAACTTTCGTCTCTTGCTTTTATTTGAATTTTGAAGATGCCTCTTTGATCAATCAAAGCCTCAATGTCCTCTGGGAAGTGGGTAGGGTCTCCAGTTTTCTGAAAATAAAAATCTTGATGAGTTTCCTTCCTTTTTCAGAATTGTTAGTGTAAAAAGTATTTTTTTGAATCAACCTTTTCAACTTCCTTTCTTAATGCTGCTGCTGTTTTCCCCACAATATCAATACATTCCCTATCCCATAAGGTGAACGTAGCGTGACCTGAGTCATCCATGACACAAACTGAAACTTTGTACCTGCATACCGAAAGTTGGCAGATTAATGTTTGAAGTTGTAGTCTTAGTTTAAAATAGTGGAAAGTGATACATCTTAACAAATAACACAACCTCAACACTCCCTCGGGAATAGTCGTGTCACATGTGATGCATCTGAACCTTTCATCTCCCGGCTTGATTTTCTTGTTGCATGTTGGGCAGCTAAGGTAGCACCATTCCTTATAGTTGTCTAGTGATACAATATCACCAAGTAGCCAATAGGTTTCATCCTGTGTACAGAAGCTGTCAGTTACAAAAGGTGATCATTTTTTTACAAATTCTTTGCTTAAATCATCTTTTTACATGTGGTTCCTCTAGCAAATCACTGATGTTTGTGATAGTACCCTTTCCCCTAAAAACGTCCTCACTACCCTGACCAACTGAATTTGCAGTGAAGGTAGTCATTGTTGTATTGTCGTCATGTGGTCCAAACTGCGATTTGAAATCTTCAAACTCTGGGGTAGAACCATTTATTATCAACTTGGAAACATCATAAGATGTTCCAACCAAGACATAACCTGAATAAGTTTGAAATCTTTCATGAGCCCATTTGAAGCCTAAATAAAAAACTTAATTTTTTTTGAATTAGTCCTTACCTTGATAGCGTCTGGGTCTACCCATTTGTAGTATGATGTAGATGGCTTCATTGTTATGAGCATCATAAAAATCAGTGAACTGTTTGCAGTAGTTGTTCCACAATGTGCATCCAATACGATTTCCACTACAAATAAAAAAGAGTTTCATCATAAACTCTCGATTTTTATGATAAACGAATACAATATCATAGATAAAATTAAGACAGTACTCTGGATCTTCCAAAGTTAGTTCAATCAGCTTTTCTGGTTTCCCGTTAACGATTGGTGTTTGTACTGGAGTCTTCCCGACATACTTACCAATTACATCTGAAAAAAGACTGATATTAAATGGTGTGATTATAAGAAAGTGTTTAAGGATATTTGTATATGAAATTACCGATAAGCAATTTGTCGTTGATGACTCTTAGACTCTGCAGCGCGTCAAATTGATGGAAATTGAACACTAAGTTTGGAAAAGTTGCTGAATGCAAATCATAGACCGTAGTTTTTTTAAAAAACTCTAAAACATAAGGGTGTTCAGTAGTTTTGTAGTTGAAGTAGTTATCAAAAACTAAGAAGTTCTTGATTCTGAAACACTTGTTTGCATGCAGTTTGTTTTTATACAAATGCATGAATGGCCTTTTCACAACAGCATGAATGCGGTCACCCTGCAAAATGAAAGGAAAATGAATTAGGAAGATGATCACTCGAATAATCAACCACAAAAAGGAGTTTAATAATAAATTAAAATGCTTTCGAAATAGAAATTACGTTCTCATCGTGGAAAACAAATTTCATTCTTGCACCTCCTTTGGATTGAGGTGAAACCTCATATGCTCTAACCACCCTTACTTTTAGAGCCCAGTTTGTTCTGGTGTGGTTAACTTCCCTAATCATCGAATACAATTGACTGCCATTTGGTTCGGAGTTTTCTTTGCTAGATGCCATTGTGGTTTGTAACTTTGAACTGAAACATGTTGGTATTTATAGGGAATTCGAATTTTCAGGGTTTGCAATGAAACTGAAATACCCAATGTGTAATAGATCTCGCCCCTCTCAACCACCCCATTTAATGCCCCCTAATTCATTAAATGCTTAATAACTCCTCTCTGCAATTCGAATGACCTTAATAGTACGAAATGTCACACTGAAGTGGACCCCAGACCACAGAAACGAATTGTCCACTTTTGACCCATTTTTGACCCGAAACTTTGGGCGGGAAAAGTGGCTGCATTTCCACTTCGTTTTGTATAGAGTAAGATTAATCTCCCGACTAGTATTTCAATACTAGTCGGATAATCTTAGAACAACCAAGTTCTTAATTCACAGTCAAACAATTCATCTCAATTGATTTTCCAATCCAAGTATGATTTAATCTCAATATCAAAAATATCACTTTTATCCATTCATGAATTCCTTACATGAAGTAAAAGTATATTTTGTCACAACATTTCATAGTTAATCCCATCATCATGCCATCACTTTCATATCACATAATCATACACAATTTATTCTAAATTTGTATATCATGCTTCACTTCTCATATCAATAGTATTTTCATTTAGGCATTATTAATCATTAATAATCCATGAAAATCACATTTAATTACCTTAGGAAATTTTATGAAATTAACTCACTAATTATAAAATCAATATAGTCAGCCATCCTCACCTTATGATGTGCTTAACTAGTTGCCTTTGCGAAGTCCTTCGATCAACCCCCGTTTCTGGCTGATTAAACCAAGAATCCTAGATAGCAGCTGAAAGCCGCCCAGCTTTCACAAAAGCCGCCCGGTGTTCGTGTTCTGCAGGTTCGAGCAATTCACCTTTAAGTGGCGGTTTCCGGCGATTTCGACTCCTATCGATTCACCAACTCTTCTAAGTTAATTAACACCACTTTATATCATTATTCTACACCTTTAAACGTGTAGAACTCATGGTTTAATCCACTATATGATTTCTTAAAAATCATACAATAATAATACTAGTTAATTCATACTAGTTGGATTCTTACCTCAACTTAGCTCTTTTCTCTTGGGTTCCTTCTTCTTTGTGCTTCTTCAAGCTATGAGTTCTTGAGAGAAGACTTCTCTGGAGCTCCTCCTCTTGGTTGGACGAAAATGAGCTCAAAGGATAGGGGAGGAGTATCTTTACCCAATCACTCCCAAGATAAGTCAAAGATTGAGACATGGGGTGTGGGTTTTTGTCTCTATGAGGCTTCCCATCCCACTTGTACGCACCATCCATGTGTGGTTGCCTCCCCTCCCCATTATTTGAGACGTATTTGGTTCATAAAATATCCCAAGTGTGTGTAGAAAGTTCCTCCCAATTATTCCTGCTATTTCTGGCAGGTTGAGTCAAAAGAGCACTTCGGTTCACACAAACTTTTCCTCAATTCTCGTTGACATTTTGTTGGGCTTCTATAATTATTATGATGACCCAACTAAATATTTGGTAGCTCATTCTCAATATTATGGGTCCGATAAATAATTTAATTCATCACCCATTAATTAAATAAATCATTCTCTTGCGCACGAAATTATTCGTTAGGAAATTCAAATACATACTTAATATTAAATTCAAGTACATCCGGGTGCGGTGTGACCGCCTACCCTCGAGGAGGATTTGTATCTCCTTGGCTTCCGGCGCTACCGTTTCCTGGGGGAGATGGATGAGAAGTACCTTGTCTTCGATTGAGCGTTCGAGGACACAAGAGGTGATTCCCGTAGGCTCAAGTTTTTGTACTTAGGAAATTTTTGTAGTGTAATTTCGGTTCTTGTCTTGACCCCTCGGCCTAATATTTTGTGTTGTGTTGCAGGTGCTAGCATGGATGTCCACAATTTTGCCGGAATGAAGAAGAAGTCGGCCAAAGAGCCAAAGAAGAAGGAGACGGGTATCCAAAAGCTCGTTGATGAGTTCTTCCCGAGGGAAGCTGAGCCCTCGGCTATCCCTGTTGACGCTGCCGCTGCCGCTGCGAAGAGGAAGGCAGCCGGAAAAGGTGTCACCCCTGACGGCAAGAAGCCGAAGAAAGGGGAGACTGGGAAGAAGGCTCCCCCGGTCCTGATCGTGGATGAGCACTCGACCTCTGAGTCTCTGGCTGTAGCAGCGACGACTCCATCCAACCCCCTTTCGGGAGACCGTACAATTCTCCCTTGTCAGAGGAACCGCTGTGATGCACAACACAGTTGACCCGAAGGCGTTCCAGAGGGGCATCACTTCGGAGATGGATAGGGCATCCCTTGACACCTATGATGATGATGCCCTCGAGAACAAGATCCTCCGGTCTTCTCTTACTATAAGTCCCTTTCCCTTTGTTCCTTTTCCTTTTGTCTTAGAGCATTTTTGCATAGTGTCCTTACCCCTTTTGTTTGTCGTTTACAGGCTTGCATCGCCCTCAGTGAACAAGCCTGAAGGGGGAAAGAGTTGCGTCTTGAGAAGGCGCAACAGGATGAGCAGTTGAAGAAGCTTGTCCACGACAACGCTGACGCCGTGAGGCAGATGGCGAAGTTGGAGGAGGACCTTTGGCAGGCAAAGGCTGAGTCGGAAACAGCTAGAGCGGAGGGCCAGGCCAAGGGCAAGGCTGAGGCTGAAAAGACCGTTGCTGAGGCTGCCAAGAAAGCCGCCGAGGATGCCAAGGCCGCCAAAGTGGAGGCTATTGCTAAAGCCCGGGAGGAAGCTGATGCTGCCTTTATTGCTGAGGGCTGGAGGGCTGAGGGGAGAAAACAATGGGTGGCCTCAGTGGTGGAGGCCTCGGTAGACGAGTGCGTGGCAGGCCCCGGTGCGATGTGGCTAGCCCAGAAGGGCAAGGAATATTATGATGGGGGCCAGTTCTTTACTTAGGCCCTCATCTACCGGAGGCTAGTCCGACACATGGGAGTGGATCCAAAGGAGTTTGATCCTGCGGCCCACAGCCTTCCTCCCCTCCAGCCAGACGTACGAATCCCCCTGCCTTCAGATGTTGAGAGGCCGGACTTGGAGGACTCGGTGCTGATGCAGGAGGCACAAGATGATGAAGAAGAGGCCGGATGGGATGCCACCTCAAAGCCTGCCGAAGAGGTCGTTGCCGAAGTTGCTGATTCCTGATTGTACTTTAGCAATATTTTGTAACAAACATTTATGAGCTGTCGGCTTCGGCCAGGATGTAATAAATACTTGACATTGTCCTTCTTTTGATTAATGTATGCTCTCCTTCGGGCTTTTGGTGTTTGAATTTTCCCCCGTTGTCTTTTGAATGAATGCCTTCACCTTTCTTTATGCTTTCTTCTTTAGGATGTATGAATGTATGTTTGCATGGTGAATTGGCCGAGGGCCAAACATTTAGGACTTAGAAACTTTTTCCAAGCGTTGTTTATATATAGGCCTTCGGTGGATATCGTCCTCCTAGCTGTAGGGAATAGCTAGCCTTCGTCGTCTATCCCCGGGGAACTGGTGTTGTGGGCTTAGTAATTCTTTAGGCAATGTCATGATTATGCCCTCGATCAACCTACCTTTTTAGTATACGGGCCCTCGATTCGTAGTGGTATTAGGCCGAGTTTCCCTTAGCAAAGTATGGTGGCGCCGGGGGCACTCAACTTGTGGACTTAGAAAAATATCCACTGAGTTTGCAATTGGTGGTCCTCGGTAGACATGTGGAGTTGGTTGATTTTGAACACACTTGTAGAAAAGGAGCCTCCGGTGTTGATTGTAGTGCCAGAGGTTATTGGGGTATGGATTAGAAAATTTGAGCCCATTTTGTGAGCACCAGCCTCCGTTAATGTATAGTAGTTGCCCTCGGTCTTCGTTGGGCATGTGAGCCTTCGGCTTTGGTGGATTTCCAAAGTGTGGACTTGGGAAATTCTATATCCCATCCATCATATTAAGGGCAGATACCTTCAGTGCTTTTTTCTGTTATCTTAGTTTGTTGGAGTGCCCACCCTCGGCACTTAGTGCCGAAGGGTCTTGTTTGCACACTTGTTCCCATGAAATAAGGCCTTGGGCCAAGGGTTTGTGCGAGGGCTTGGCCGCTCATGTGTGTCTTGTACTTCGTACTTGGTGTCTTCGACATGTATTTATTCTTGAAAAATAGGGGGCCTTGGGCCATTGGATGATACATTCGTGAGTTATGAGGGCTTGGCCGCTCTAATGTCACTGATAAAATTTTACCAGGTGGTGTACATTCCAATGTCTAGGGACCTCGGTCCCATTGGGGCGTTTTAGTTTGTAAGTCCCTGGTTTGATGATGGTTGTAACGATGTAGGGGCCTTCAAAATGAAACGAAAAGCGTCAGCCCTTGGTCCTATAGGGCTGTAACCAAAATGATGGATAGTGTACTCGGGGAAATGGGCTGCTATTTATAGCAGCAATAAATGCGATGAGAGTACACGTGTCAATAATCTAACGATCGAGGGGTCACCTCAATTGGGGTGGCACCGGCACTTGCATGTGGCCGCATTAAATGCGGCGGTTGGATGCGACGTTTTTTTGGTACAGTGATCCAGCGCATGTGGAGAGGAGATTCTGTCGAGGAAGACGCCTTCGGCTGTACCTACTATGCTGAAGGCCCCATGGGCCGGGGACCTCTACGTTCACCGAGGGCTGTAGGTGCCGAAGGCTTGGTTTTCAAGCCTTGTTCTCCTGTGAGGTTTCTGGGTTCGATTCTGCCAACAGGAGCCTTCGGTCATCGGGCCGAAGGCACCCCTTTGCGTGTCATGGGCTTCTTAGAGCTTCATTTTTTTGGGCTTGGCCCGTTTGGGCCTGTTGGGCCTGATTGCAGTGGTGGAAGTATGTGGGTCGGGGGGCCCTGGGCCATATACTCCATCACTACTCAAGGTGGCCACGGACAACGGAAAAGCAGCTTATCTCAATTGACAAAAATAAACTTATTTTTTCAATTAGAAACAGTACAACTTCAGGCCACACAGAAATTATACAAGCTTCTGACCAGGCACGCCCCTCTGGATCACAAAATCAAACTACCATTAACAAAACAGTCATGAAGGAAATGGTCACAAAGGGAGAAAATGGGGCATTGACAGATTTATTCCAGGTCGGAGAAAAATACTTCTTCTTCGGAGAATACGGGTTTGATTCGATCAAAATTGAATCAAAATCTTTTAAATTTGCAGTAGATAAAAGAGAATTAGTGCTCTTTGAAATTAAAAGGTCTCTTCTGCACAAGATTCAATTCAAACTTGAGCTTGTTCCCCAAATTATCCGATTTATCTCTCGGCTCAGAAATCCTGGCCAGTCAAAGTTTGAGGAAAAAAGACGATTTGGAGATATAACGATTTTTGTTGAAAGCAACAGAGCAGGCTACTATGTGAAAATGGCTAAACAAAATGGAGGATGCGTACAGATACCCATGGGACCCAATAATTCAAGCCTTTTAAAATTCATTAATAATTTTTCTAATTTTGTAGGGCTCTCAAAGTCGGTGCAGGACGGATCTATCTCTCTTCAACATGGGAACATATTAGAGTTCATACCAGTTATTTTTTCTAACTTAAGCAAACCCTTACTCTCACGTAAGTCTCAACGCAAATATCATTTTTAGTGAGAAGGGAGAAAAACGCCGTTCATACCCTATTCGACATCTGGTATTGAATCGGATCATCGTTTCTTCTGTACTCGATATATTGTTTGTATGCTTGTTGATTGATATTGGGACTAACATTTCGAGATTTCCACTTTGGCTTCAAAAATATAAAGGAACAAGGGGCAAAATTGTCTTTTGAGCCCCGCCGAATTTGGCAGCATTCGTGTCCGCAAGTCGCTTGCGCAGGGGGGGGTGCGAATTTTCGAATTTGAACTGAAAGTCAAAATCCCATGTGCGCGAGAGCTCCCCTCTTCTCCTTCACCTTTTAATACTAAGAGTTTCCAAGGTGTTTAGGTGTGGGATTGCTTAAAAGATTCTTTTTCTCCCCACACTTGGATAAGTACATTTTTTTAAAAAACCCCAACTTCAAGAGCTATTTTTTGAGGCCATTTCAACTTTTGAGCTCAAATCTTCAACACCAAAGGTCAACCTTACAATCAAAGCTTCCAAGAGTCAACCTTGAGATTAAAAAAAATTAATTATTAATTAATCAATTAATTAATTAGTTAATAAAAAAAATCTCAAGGTTAAGACTATTTTTTCTCAAGATCCAAACCATTTCAAGCTCCAGAAAATTGCAGAAACTTCAATCAACCTCACGTCTACAGTCAACATTCAACAATCAACAACAATGGACGCTATATCTCCTTGTTCATGTATTTGTCAAACTCATTCTTCAAAAGATAAGGACAAAATTATCATGGAATTGGAAGAGAGATTAGCAAATAATCACAAAGTCCTACTGAAGCAGCTGGATAAGTCCACCTCATTGAGTATACAATTGAACAATTCCAAAGAAGAGGTTCATAAAATAACTTTGGAAACAGAGAAGCTGACTCTGAAAATAGCTGATCTAACAAAGGAGTTGAATCAGACCCACATAGAGCTAAGCACAACAAAAGCTGGTAACGATTTTCTTCAAGATAAAAGAAGTGCCCTTTACCGTAAGATCAAAGATCTTGAAGACTTACTTGCTACAAAGGGGCAGACAGAACAAACAATCTTCTTGAACCAACCCAAAGATACCCGTTTCTATAATTCTAAAGAAGGACTCGGTCTGTCTAACCCATGTAATTTGAAGAAGGTGAACTGTGCTCAACTGTATGACATCAATTATATGTGTCTTGGACTGACTAAGTTGATGTCTTTCCTCAGTGTTAAAGAAACGAATGATGAAGAATATGCCAAGAGAGCTAATCTCGGAACAGAAATTCCTTTTGATTATGCTGCCTTGAACGAGAGCTATGAAACAAAAGAGCCCCCGTTGACTCCTCCTGAAGAGATTCCAACCTTTTACCCTACAAAAAAGACTGTGCAAGATCAAGGGGAACATTCAACTTCAGAGCCTGTAGCCAAACCAGCATACATTCCACCCCTTGTGAGAAAGTTTGCTGAATTGAAAGAAACTTTTGATAAAGAAAAACAAGTTTTTGAACTAGAAAGAGAACAACTCTTGAATGAAATATCTTTACTCCAAATATCCTCTCAATCAAGCACAGGCTCACAATCTCCTTCTCCTCCATCATCTGAAAACTGTGCTTCGCCTTCTCCTCCGTCTTCTGAGAACTGTTCTGAAAAATCTACAAATGATCCTGAAACTTCCAGTTCTCACTCTGAGTCACCTTCATCGACAAGGGCCCCTGTGAAGAGGAGAGTGGAAAGGAGAGGAGAATGGATAGAGGACAAGTTAAGAAGAAGAAAGAAGGAAGAAGAATCTCGTCTAAGAGATAGGAATTGGGGTTCAAGTGCTCTCTTCTATGCCAAAAGGAATACATCTCCTAAGAATCATTGCTCAAGCTCTTCTACTCAGAACTATATCAAGTCTTTCATGCAATGCTGCTCTGAGTCTGATGCCTCCTTCATTCAAGATCAGAATGTGAATGATCAGGGAGTCCAAAAGAAATCCGCTTCCGCAAAGGTGAACGTTGAGGGAGAGTATACACTACCATGTTTGAAATATCCCCTCAAGGTTCACTCACTCAAACATTTGAGAAGACTCTCTAAAGAACCAATTCTCAAAGACTACTTGTCTGATCATTCACTCAGTGATAATGAAACCTCTCCTGCTCAAAAGCTCAAACAAAAATGGGTTCCTAAGACTGAAGCTGAAAACTTAAGAATGTCAAACTCCTCTCAGTCAGCTAGCTTAGGATCCCAGATTAAACAGAAAGTGAAAGAGTTGTTCGCTACTGCCAAGGAAGGACCCATCTGGAAATGGGTACCGAAACATACTTAATATGTGTTGAAGGTCCGTCATGTGTGGTAACTGATCCGATTGCTCCACACACATGGCGGGTATGAAGACGAGCCGTGAGCAATCAATTGGTGCACATTATCAAGGAGAGTACTGGCGTGAATACTCTCTACTAAGCTGAAAATCAACAAATGCACACCTCAACACCAACAAACGCCATGTGCTTATTCTGAGGGGGAGTGTTTCTTTTTCACTCCTCTTGGAGCCAAACAACGAACAAAGCACATTCCAAGGAAGAGTTTTCTACTTTACTCCCCGGGTAGAAACATAACAACTTGCAACTTTTGAGGGGGAGTTTCATTTTTGTTCTCCTGGTGCTAGACAATGTAAAATGCAAGGATTCTCTCAAGGATGCGGATTTTAAGGGGGAGTTTTCAAAGTTCTCCTCCCAAGTGCCAATCATCGTGAAAGGCATCCTACTGAATGCTCTAGTTGAGGGGGAGCACGGAGAGAAAAGAGCAAAGAGAAATGAGAGATAAGTCCCAATGGCTTAGTAAACCCAACTAAGCCTACCCAAGGGACAAAGCCGAGAGTGAGTAACTGAGTGAACACTATGAGAGTGAGGAAGCAGAAAGCTCAAGTGAGCAAGAAAACAATAATCACTGTCAAATCTGCTACCTCTATTGTGCTATCAATCGAGAGAATTACTCCCAGTCACTCAAATACTCTGGACAATCCCCATAGGTTCAGGAATGAATTTATTCAGATCCCGGGTAGAAGTCGCTGCATTTTGTCCAAACGGCGCATGCACAGCCCTACCTAAGACCACTCACCTGTCTCCCAACAGACATGTGTTTAATCATATTTCACAGGGAACCTCATCTCTAATCACCGTCTCCTTCTGAGGCGACTGATACTGACTAAAGTGGCCCACAGCCCCACATCACTGAACATTCATTGATCATGTCGTGTCTAGTAATCTCACTCCCAAATGTTTTGAATTTTCTAGGACACAGACACTATTTAGAGTCAGTTGCAGGTCTTCATGACCCGCGAGAACTTCCATAGGGATCGTCTACTATAGATGAAGACCAATGATTGGAAGGAAGTCCTGTTGTTGCAACACAGAATTCACCAACATGTTCAGGCCATCGCTTCAGAGTTTATATCTATAGTGATGATAACGGGCATCGTCACGACCCCGGGGGGCTACGTTATCTTTGCTGATCTTTATGATCATGCCATAACAACCAGAGTGACATCTACTTTAGATGCCTCACAATGACTGGTTGGAAGTCCTGTTAGAGCTTTAATGCTTCTATCATTTTTATACAGGCCACACGTCAGTGTTTACATTGATGTTGTGATAACGGAATACCATTGTGTCTGCGGTGTTTACTTTTTTGTTTTTTCTATTTTGTTTCACAGAATAAAAGAATAAAGGCATGACGCCCCGATTCATCGGATCGTCATGAGGGGGAGAGTGGTCCGCATGCTGTTTACTCTAAAAAATCATTCTTGGACATTTCTCCTCCAACACAAAAAACGACGACAAGTCAGCTTCACATCAAATGGTCAGCTACGCTCACAGGTCAATCATCATTTTCCGCTGTGCAACCGACTGGTTCTCCTCAAAAGCATTCACCTCAAAGGCTCAAATAGTCAAAAAGACTACATTGTGGAGGAGACAGAGGCCAGGTAATCAGAATCCCATGTGCGTCTGCAATTCTTCAAGGACATTCATTCTAGAGGCGCCACCGGATTTAATCCAAGCTGTTCAAGACCAACTTCTGGAAGGCAAGGACTACATGCAAGACACTGAAGATTCTTCAACTCTGGCATCAAAGATCAAATTGCCAAGAAGACATCAAAGGGGAGATTGCTAGGATTTCTTCAGAAAGCCCTCTAAAGAAGTCGAGTTCAACACGAAGACAAAGGAAACTGAGTTCCACTGAAGATCAAGACAAAAGAGGAGCAACTCAACAGATTTTATCTATGCTCTCCTCTACATTGCTGAATAAACACAAAGACAAAGATATATGCGCTGCAATGCTAATTGAACACGATTGAACACCAAGGGGGAGATTGTTGGGAATATTTTATGGTGTCCAATCTAATTAAATATCTTTGTATTTGTGTAGTTATTAGCTAAATGTGTAATATGGGCCATAAATGTATTTTAGCCCATTAGCCCACTTGTAAGCCTTAAGTTAGACATCCTTATGTATAAAAGGATGCTAACTTAAGCAAACCCTAACTCTCACGTAAGTCTCAACGCAGATATCATTTTTAGTGAGAAGGGAGAAAAACGTCGTTCATACCCTATTCTGTATTTTGACATCTTTATTGGTATTGAATCGGATCATCGTTTCTTCTGTACTCGATATATTGTTTGTATGATTGTTGATTGATATTGGGACTAACAGCAACACGTGCCGCGACCACAATATTGCGGTTGTGGTCCGTAGCGCAACTGTATCGGATCGCAATTACGTTGAGATTTCAATTCACGGAAAATATCCACAACATAACCGCAACAGGGCAACATCGTGCTCCAACACTATTTTTTTTTATTTCATTCGAACGTAAAATTAATTCACACAACATTGATCACAATAGCCGCAAGTGCAATGACCGCAACTGCGACCGCTGTTTAAAACCTTGATATAGATTAAAGTGTGAATATATAATAGAAAGAATGACAAGAATAATACTAGTAGGCTTTTACTTGACCAAAATGTGACTAAAACTCATTTGGACAAAAAACTAATTTGGATTCTTTCGCTTCTACCGTTCCGATCCGCATCTTCCCACATCAAAATCAAAAGCCCAAAGTCATGCCAAACTCTAAATTAACATCTTCATTCACCCCAACCCTAGAGTTTGTGCATCTGCATGCCATGGAACTGAAGACCAGCCGCAGAAGAGAAGCCGCCACCGCTAAAGAGTCACCGAGCCAGATCCACCCCGTCTGCTCCCTTCCAATCAATGGCAACCAGCTTCTTCACCGTGCTGAGTAGCATCGCCGCCTTCAATTCTCTTCACCTCCACTGTAGCTCATCGCCACCGTTCGTCTTCACCACAAATCTGATTGCCTTCCTCGTTTTCTTCTCCTCTTCCTCTATCTGACGGTTCACCGTCCTTCTTCTCAGTTCCGTGGCAGAGCTTCATTTCCTAAAGTTAATGTTTAGCGGTAGGGGGCGATTTGAGCGCGCGGTGGTGAGGGAGATGGAGGAAGGGTTGGTGACTGTTGCTTGGTTATGGCAGAAGGTTGGGGTGCAGGAGGGGTGGGGGCAGTGGGTGGGTGTGGGGTAGCGGTTGTACAGTGTTTGTCCACTAGAGAGGCATTGGCGGCCATTAGACGGGGCGGCGGACCACCAGATGTGGTGGCTCGGGCGTGGTGGTTGTCGGGAAAATTTTCCGGATAGTTATAGTGACGTGTTTTACGACAATAGTGACATGTTTTACGGGAATAGTGACATGTTTTACGAAAATAGTGACATTCAAAAGTGACATAAATATCTGATAGTGACATAGAACAATGACATAAAAATCTGACAGTAACATAAAAAATATAGTGACATCATATTTTTTCAAATATGTTATCTTCTTAGTCACATTTTTGTCCTTTGATTTGGTAATATTCAAGGAAAAAGCCCTATATAATATACGATGAAAGGTAATCTAAAAATCATTTAAAAATACTTCCTTTGTCACTTATAACTTTACCAAAGTTGATTGACACGTAGAATAATAATAAAGTAAAAACTGTGTAATAGAAGTTTGTGTAGGGGTGAATGAATTAACATATACTACAATTTTTTTAGGGAAAAGTAATTTAAATACCCCAAACATTAATAGGGTGTGAGATAAGTATCCCAAACTTGCATACGTAATATATATACCCCAAACTTTAGATAAAAAATTATTTTTGCGTCATGATTGCATATTTTAAACAAATTTAATTTTATTGGAATAATTACATAGTTTAAAATACTTTAAGCCTTGTTAGAATGTAGTTACCATTATAAAATTTCATTTGTGAAATAAGTAATATTACAGCGATACAATTTAATTCTAATTACATCCTCATAAATGTTTTGTGTATTTTAAATTATGTATTTAACACCATAAAATCACATTTCTGAAAAAATATATGATCATAGTGCTAACATTACTTGTTATATTAAGTTTAGGGTATATATATTACTTATGCAAGTTGGGGTACTTATCTCACACCCCTCCAAAGTTTGGATATTTAAATTATTTTCCCTTTTTTTACTGAATTAGGTTTTGGAATATGAAGGTGTGAGTATTCATTGCACAAATGCCCCCTTTAAATAGCGATAAATGAGGTCTTACAAGACAAGGGCACATGGGCTTATTAACACGGTAAAAATAGCACTCTAATGTGTGTTCTATCTATAATGATAGCACACTACATGTAATTTACTTTAACACTCTCCATTGTACTAAGTTGTAGATAGAATGATATTCACCAGATTATGTTGTAATAACTTCGTCAAGTAACAAAAACTCTGTGCGAAATAATAACCTTGACAGTAGAGAAAGAGTATAACAATATGGAAAATGTGTTTAGACTTCGTTGATCGAGTCTTTATCCATTTGATCGTTACTTAGATCAATAAAAATTGTTACCTCATTAAAAACCTTACCAAGTAACAAAACCCAATGGGAAAAATAAACTTTGGTTTAAGGAAAAGAGTATAACACAAAGGTGGGTAGGTGAAAGACCCCCCTCATGTCTACACCTCCCACTGATATTTACAATAATTAGAGGAGTTTGGAAAGCTTTCACATTCCTATGCTCTTTACGTGTTTTTCAAAAGTGGCCTTGGCTAATGACTTGGTAAATAAGTTTGCTACATTTTCTTCTGAGCTTATTTGATTCACTTGAATCTTGAGCAAGGCGTGTTGTTATCACCCTTGATATACCCAGACTTCATATGCTCGATACAAGCTCCATTATCCTCATAAATGCATGTAGGCTCATCGGTGGTATATGCTAAACCAATAGTTCCTCGAATATGTGAAATGATAGCACTTAACCATATACATTCATGAACCGCCTCGTGTAGGGCGATAGTCTTAGAGTGATTTGAGGAGGTGGCCACAAGGGTTTGTATAGTTGATTTTCAAGATATTGTCGTGTTACCAATTGTGAAAACGTATCCGGTTTGAGAATGGCCTTTGTGAGGATTAAAGAGATACCCGGCATCAGCAAAACCTATCAAGACATCATTCAAAATTTTCTTATTAGGGGTGATCATTTTGTCTTTGGTATTTTCTTTTGCAACCATAATTCCTTTTGTGGTTTCTTTTGTCTCTTTGTAGGGAAAGAACAGACCCAAATCACCAGTAGTTCCCTTTAGGTATCACAGAATATTTTTTATACCTTTCTAGTGACGTTGCATTGGTGCGGAGCTAAATCTAGCAAATAAGTTAACTGAGAATGCATCTTTGATACCTTTAGGTATCAGACCCAAATCACCAGTAGTTCCCTTTAGGTATCAGAGAATATTTTTGATACCTTTCTAGTGAGAATACTATATCTGGTCGAGTGCACTTTGCTAAGTACACTAATGCGCCTATTGCACTTAAGTAAAGAATTTCAGCTCCCAATGCATCTTCGACATCTTCCTTTGGACGAAATGGGTCCTTTTAGGATCCAAACCTTGACTAACTGTGGGAGTGCTAATATGATGCACTTTATCCATATTAAATCACCTGAACATCTTTTGGATATACGCACACCGGTGGATTAATACTCTACAAACTCGATGTTCTACCTCTAGTCCCAGGGCCGGCCATGGGGGCAGTTTTCCTAGACAATTGACAAGCCTGTTAGTATTATATAGAGTGCATGGATACTTGCCTGAAGGGAAGTTGAGAGAGTCTCTCTCTAGCCATTCTGGCTATTCTTCCCTTTCAGGTCGGCACCACCATTTCACGGTGCTTGCTCAGGTCGGCACCACCACTCACGGTGGCCGCCGCCGCCGGAGCCCTCTTGGCTCCGGTGGGTTGTTTCTGATTTTTGGAAGCTCCATCACCACTTCGGTGGGTGTATGGAGATGTTTTGTGGAGGTCTTTTCTCCTATGGCCTAGACCTCGCCGGAAACAACCGAAAATGCCATTAACGGCGGCTAGTAACCCTGGGTACTGGTTTTGAGATGGGGGGGCCTGTGACGGTGGTGAACGAGCCGGAGATGGAAGTTTCTGGGGATGGAAAGCGAGGTTCGAAGTCAGAGGTGGTTTATGTCCGGCTGGGTTACTTTTTATCTCTCTTTTGCTCACCGGACTGCTGCAGGGATGCCGGAACTCAGCGGAGTGAAGGGCGGGCTTGAGATGGGGTTGACTGGAAGCTTTGTTTTTCTCCAATGGCCGATGACCTCGCCGGATAATGCTACACACCACCGACGACAGTTAGTAACGCCGGGTACTTGCTCTGAGAGGGGGGGCGGTGACGGAGGTGAACGGGTCCGGTTTGAGTTGTTCTTGGTGTTGGATGGTGGGGTCTGAGGTCAACGGGGATGTTGGGTGACGCTGGAAGATGATGCTCGCCGGAATACACCAACTCTGGCTCAAAAACGGTTAGTACCCATGGCTTAATCTTTGAGAGGGGGGATTTAAGGATGGCGAAAGGGTTGGGTTTGCTCAGTTTTGGTTGTTTGAAGGTGGGGTTTCCTCTGAAAGTTTTGACTTTGTGACGTGAATTAATTTTAGCCAGAGAAAATGGCCGGGGGGGATGGAGCGATTACAGGGCCTCCTGCGTTTTCTTTTTCTCTGGTTTGGGATTTGTTTTGTGTGCTCTGTTTTGAAAGCAACCAGGTTTTCGCCGGAGAAGACCTCCAGTTTACTGGGGTTTGAGCCGCCTGCTGCTACTTTTCCGGCTACTGTCCTACTACCTTCTGACGCCGTCTACTGTTGCCGTTTGGGGTCGCCGAGGCCAAACGGGGGTGGAGGTGAAAGGGGGACTATCGGTTGGGCTTTGGTTACTTCTCCGGCTGGCTACTTACTCGCTTTCTCTCCTGCCGGACCGCCAGGGAGTCGCCGGAACCTGGTGGGGTGGGGGGGAGGGTGAAGATCACGAGCAAGCGTGATTGTTACGAGGGGTTTCGAGGTGCAGGGTATCGGCCGGAGTCTTCGCCGGGGGATCACCGCAGCAGTCAACGGCTGCCACACGTGGCCTGTCAACGATTGGACCGCTCCTGTCCTGTCGATCACTGTGCACTGACGAAATTTTGATTTTGGCGCCCAGCTTGCTGCGGCGCTCCTGAAGAGATGGAGCATGGGCTGTTGCCCTAATGTAGTTTGGCATCTGGGCCCTGGGACAGACTGGCGCCCCTTTTGCTGAAACGGGAAGAGCTGCCGAGCTGCAGTGGTTTTGGATTGAGCTGGACTTTGGACTGATTTTAATTGGAACCCAGTTGGACTGTGGCCCAATATCTGTTTTATTTTGCTTTGTTTTTGATACTCAGTCGGGGCATGTCCCGTGCTAGTTTTGATTTCTTTTGGGATTAATAATTTCCTTTCCCCCCTACCCTTACCGTGAGGTGAGGGTAGGGGGGGGGCGTGAACGGTTATTACTTTTTTTAGGTTAGTTTACTTGTTTAGATTGTTGTTTTTGACACATGTATTTTGTTACTTTTGGATGATTTTTTTAATATACTTACATTTCATCCAAAAAAATAGAGTGCATGGATACTTAATCTCAAATCCAAGTTGTAAATTCAATTCCCAAGTCAATAATCGCGGAAAGATCAATCGAAGGGGGCTGGGTATACCGGACAGAGCAGACATCTATCGTCAAAACTTCAAAATATTCAATTTTAGGTCTTCCCGTTCAGGTGGTTCAGTACCTTCTACAATTACTCTCGATTAACACTCGGCCGACGGAAGTCCGACAGACTTAGACACTCAATTAAGCAAAGAGCAGTGCGTAGAGGCGTAGAGCACAGATGGCAGTTCGACCTACGACTCTCGGTCATTCAGTTCTTCAAATCTTGAAGCCTTCTAATTCTTCTAAGCTTCGTACAGTTCTTTTAAATTTTTGTCCTTGCTATGGCTCTTGCTCCATACTATACATTTTCTTAGTTCTTTACTTGATTAGTTATTACTTTATGTACTTCTCTAGTTATTTCTTTCAACTTGTTAGTCGGCTAGTCACTAGTATGTATCAAAAATTAAAAAAACGTAATTAATGTATTCTTGTAATTAAAAATATCATTTTCTCAAATACTCTATGTAAAGTTTAGAAATTAATTTGACTGTAATAGCTACTTTTGTGATTGAATAAAATAAAACTTATAAATCTTTACATAGTTGGAATCGGTGATTTGTAAGTTTGAAATAATTGGGTAGGGATGATTTTTTATATGTACATTAAGTTGTTATTTTTTTTTAACCTCCGAAAGGCAAATCACCAAAATCAGTGGGACAAATGCCGGGGGACATTTGTCGGGTTTTATTGAAGAAGCACAAAGAAAACAAAAAGAGGGGGACTATACCAATACCTCTTTCAACAAATAATACATTTTAAGTCATAAATCTAAAAGAAGGTAATCCAAACATATCTAAAGTAGCAGCACTCTTAACGGGCCCAGGTAACTAATTCAGATCAGACCAATGCCTAAAATGGGCTGAAGAAAGTCGAGCAAGCAAATGGGCCGGCTCGTTAACCTCACGCAAAATATGTCTGAAGCGGATGCCTTTCCTAAAACATAACCTCCTGAAGTCATCGATCTCCTCCACCCACCGATCCCTCTTCGTACCTGAAACGTAATCCACAATCTCCCTAGCATCACTTTCAACCTGAAAACTTCCATAACCTTCATTAATAGCCCACGTAGTTGCCCTTAGGAGTGCCAGCAGTTTTGCGTGAGGACTGGAGCAAGCTACCATGGGAAAAGAGATAGCTCCGATGAAAGCTCCAAGTTCATTTCTCAAGATTGCGCCTCCGGAAGCTTTTCCAGGTAAATACGCCGCATCAACGTTGAGTTTAATACCTCTTTTAGGTTTAATCCATCGAATAGGTTGAAGAACCATATTAGATTTAAAGTTACTGGGGATGAGATTTTCCTCATAAAGAATCTTATCAATGGAGCAAAATTTAGAAGAATTAAAACTCTGAACCCAGGTTTGAGTATAAAGTTTGATTCTCCAGATAATACTTTCAACCGTAGGGATAGAACAAGAAGAACCCCAGATTAGGTTAGTGTAAACCTTCCAAATATGCCAACTGATAATGCCCGGAAGATTATGTCTGAAGACATCAGTGAGGGTTTTGCTTCCTGCTTCAAGCCACCAAACAAAAAATATATTTCTGACTGAAAAAAGATTAGTGGGGATAGTAATATTCAAGATCCTGGAGAAGTAACTCCAAATAATATTAGAGAATGAGCAACCATAGAAAATATGATCTGTAGTATCGTTATTTCTTCTACAAATAGGGCACATTGAGGGCTGAAGCACCATCTGAAATCTTCTAAGATTGTCTGAAATAGGTAAAATGTCTCTAAAAAGCTTCCATTGAAATAACTTCACTTTAAGTTGTTGTTTAGGGTGCCAAATATGTTTGTATGAAAATGCTGATCCCTGGGAATGTCTAATGACATTAAAAGCAGATTTGTAGGAGAAGAGACCATCAGAAGAGGGTAACCAAATCAGGTTCTGAGCATTTGAAGTTTCTGTCCAGGAGAGAGCAAAATCATTGATTCTGCATAATCTTTTCCAGCTTGGAGAATCAGTAAGTTTAGGTTGCATATCATCCCCTCTATGATATTTGTTGTGCATAAATTGGGACCAAGAACCAGAATGAGATTTCCACTTCCACCAAAGTTTTAAAGAATGAGCTTTTTCAAGATCTTTAATAGAGCATATGTCCAATCCCCCTTCTTCTTTAGGATAACACATCTTGGACCAAGTAATCCAATGATACTTCGGTTTATCATTATCAGATCCCCAAAAGAAATTGGCAAGTTTCTTATTTAAAATCCTTTTAATTTTCTGTGGCAGAAGGTCAACAGCTAGAAAATGCATTGGGATAGAACCTAACACATGTTTGATCAAGATAAGTCTCCCAGCCTGAGTTAAATTCTTTTGCTTCCAAGTAGAAAGTTTAGAATCAAACTGTTGAATAATATGGTGACAATGCTGATGTCTATTTATACCCCTGTGTAGGTTAGCTCCAAGGTATTTCAGAGGAAGAGTGGTTTTCTGCATTCCTAACAACTCTTTGATGATCTGACTTCTTGCTTGAGCATGCTTACCAACAACAAAAGAACTTTTATCAAAGTTGACTGCTTGTCCTGAAGCTCCTTGATACTGGGTAAGAAATTTCTTAAAATTAAGAATAGACCTAGAACCCCCATTCATAAAAATTAACAAATCATCTGCAAAAGCAAGATGGGTAATAGGAACACCATGTCTGCCCATCCCATAGTAGCCAATCTTCCCATTAGCCACTTGCCAATTTAAGCCCCTAGAAAAAGCTTCAGAGGCAATAATCAACAGAAAAGGGGAAAGAGGGTCTCCCTGTTTAACCCCTCTTTTAGGTTGAAAGAACCCATGAGGACTGCCATTAATCAAAACTGATAAATATGCGGACTTAAGATTATTAAGAACCAGCTTGATAAAATGTTCATGAAAACCAAATCTTGTCAGAACTTTGGAAAGAAAACCCCAAGACAACCTATCAAAAGCCTTGGCCATGTCAAGTTTGACCACCATGTTAGATCCTCTAACCTTCCTGTCAATATCATGAATCATTTCTTGACCAATAAGGATCTGATCAGCCATATCCTTCCCTTTAAGAAAACCAGCTTGCTCATTAGAAATTATCTTAGGAAGAAGGATGGATAATCTGTTAGCAAGCACTTTAGTACAGACTTTATTGATGAAATTAGATAAACAAATAGGCATGTAATCTGTAAAGGAAGCAGGGTTATCTTTCTTAGGTATAAGTACCAGTAGAGAGCTAGATAAACCTTTAGGAATAGGAACTCCAATGAAGAAGTCTTGAACAGCACTAACCACATCCTTCCCTACAATATGCCAACATTTTTTAAAAAACTTACCATTATAACCATCAGGCCCAGCAGCCCCATTTTGATTAAGTGACCACACTGCCTCTTTAACCTCTTCTGAATCTGGAAGGGAGATAAGAGATATGTTGTCTTCTTCTTCTAAAAGTGATGGAATGTATTGCAGGATTTCCTCAGAGTCACCTTCATGTTCATGGGAATAAAGAGAAGAAAAGTATTGAACAGCAGCCACCCCAATCTCAGGTATAGAGTTAACTGTAATCCCCTCCATGTTAGTGATAGAGGTGATTTGTTGTTTTTTATTTCTGATTTTCACAAAAGAGTGGAAGAAACTAGTATTAGCATCTCCCCCTTTGAGCCAGTTGAGATGAGCCCTTTGTTTCCAAATTTTTTTTTCAAACTTGTATTTAGAAAGAAGCAAAGCCCTTTTGAAGGACCAGGTAGACCTATTATCTTCAGTAGGGTTATTCTCAAAAGCAATCTCTGCATTAGAAATCTCTTGCTCACAGAACTTAATGCTCTCAAAAATATTTCCAAAGGTGTCAGAGTTCCATTTTTTGAGGTCTTTTTTCAAGCATTTAAGTTTTTTAGTCAGACCAAGCATGCCTCCACCAAATTTATAAGAGTTCCAACTATTAGAAACCATCTCAAAAAAGGAGGGGTGAGAAATCCACATGTTCTGAAATTTGAAAGGTTTAGGACCAGCATAACCATTATTAAGAAGCTGAATAAGAACAGGTGAGTGGTCAGAAGGGGTCTTGTTAAGATGAGTAATCTGAATGTGATCATAAGCATCAATGCAATGACCATTAACTAGAATTCTGTCAAGTCTTCTCCAGAGTCTACCATTAGATCTTACACCAGTCCAAGTGTAACTAGAGCCATTAACAGGAAGATCATTTAGCCCACAAGAGGAGATACAATTTGCAAAATCAATCATGCTAGTTAAATGGGGAAGAGAAGGACCAAAATGTTCAGTATGAGAGGCTATAGCATTAAAATCACCACCCACTAACCAATTTCCTGTGATCTAATTTGAGAACTCAGTTAACTTTTGCCACAAAACTCTCCTATGTATGTAGCTATGATTGCCATAAATAGTTGTGAAATGACCAGTGAAGAGATTAGAGCTGATTTTGAAGTGAGTATACTGAGAATCCCATTCCACATGAGAGATAGTGAGATTAGAGTCATCCCAATATATCCAAATCTTATTAAGATCAGTAAAAATCACTTTGTTGAAGCCCAGATGTCTCATAAAATTTTCTGCTTTAGTATTTGCCACAATAGGTTCAATAACAATAAGTAAATGAATTTGCCATTGCTGAATTAGGGAGAATAGCCTAGAAGCAGCACCTTCTAGCCCCCTTAGATTCCATACCAGACAATTCATTTCAAAATGGAATGAGGAGTATTTTGTGGAAGCCTGTAAGCTGCACTAGATTCTGATTTACCTTCAATAAAATTTATTTTCTTTGATGTGCTTCTGGTCACTCGAGGAGGAATTTCTGGAAATGATTTTTTCTTCTAGTATCTTTTCCTTCTGACCACAATAAATTCTCCATTGTTTTCATCATTGTTAGCATTCTGATTTTGTACTTCCTTCATTTTTTCTTTTTGTTTGATCACAAAATCAACTCCTTTGATAATACCCGGTAATGCATCCTTCCAGGCTTGTATATCTTCCTTTTTGTTAGGTTCTCCTCCATCTGATGAATAGTCTTTGCTGATAATTTCAGGATCAAAATCAAGAGCATTGACAAAATTCTGAAGCTGAGCATCATCTACTAAAGGTCCCACGGGCTTATGGTAAGTTAATGGCAAATCAATATCAATAATATCACCCTCAGGATTTGTATCATTGAGGACCTCATCTTTCTTCATTGTATCAGGGTGTGGGTCATGATAAACCTCCTCAGTGTCTGTGAGATCCTGGACTTCAACAAGAGGGTCATAGCTCTGATCTCTGGATTTGCTTGTAGAAGGAGCCTCTCTGATAATCATGTTGTCGCCAGATTCACCATTTGTTATCTGCAAAATATGTGTATTTTTAGGAATCCACTTTTCTTTCAGCTTGGCAGTGTGTGTAATCTCCTTAGCATTTTCTGTAGCATTTAGTTGTTGTTGTGTGAAGCTGTTAATCTGAATACGCTTAGGGCATTTATCTGCAGTATGACCCAGATGAAGGCATGCTTTGCAATAGTGAGGCATGTCTTCATAGATGACATGTTGAGAGAAACCTTGAGACCCACATTGAATCCAAATCTTTTGGGGTAAATCTTGGGTAAGATCCAACTCAACACACACTCGAGCAATAGATGGTCTAGACAGATTAGCAGTCGCAGCATCTATTTTAATTGGTTTTCCAATTAGACCAACTATGTCAAACAGGGCTCTCTGATCTTGTAGATGAATAGGCAGCCCCTCCAGACCAATCCAAACTGGAACCACAGGGGATTCCACATTTGGACGAAAAGACGGGGTCCATCTAGTCACACGCATCATAAATCCTCTAATAGTCCATGTTTGTCTATTCCAACATCTATAAAAATCTTCATCCGAATCAAATCGGATTAAGATATGTTTAGAATCAAGCAATCCCAAGTGAAACAATCCAGAAAATCCTATAACTTCAAAAGCTTTGCGTATCACCGAAAGATTAGGTCGTCCTTTGTAAAAATAACCAACCAAAGACCTCTTGTGTCGAGCAGCTAAATTTTGAATCTCTTCTTCTGGAAATTGGATGGCCGGCATACCTTTGTATCGAACAGGGGTCTTCTTTGATAACGGAGGATCTGCACGATTAGTTAAGACATCTACAAAAGATTTTTTATTCCAAACGTTGCTTTCAGGGGGCTGGGGTGGTGGCGCCGCCCCATTTGGGGTGGCAGAACTCATCAAACGGTCGGAACCCTAATCGGAACCCTAGTCGAGCCTCGAGAGCACGGTTTTTTCTTTGTATCCGGTCTAGTTTTTCGTAGCAGCAACTTCACATTGAGTATGTTTGGCAAATGGCTTATCAACCAGCTTTTAGCTTGTTTGACCCATTTCAACTGTTTGATTAGTCAAAGAAGCTAATAATAATGTTTGGTAAATGGGTTTTAAAATTAGCTTGTTGAGTTTGAAAAGCTGAAAAAATGGATTGTGGAAGAAGCTAAGGGGAGCAGCTTCTTCATTTGGCTGGTTCAATTTACACTCTATCAGCCATTTCGAAAGAGCCAATTTTACCAAACAGTTATTTATAATCAGCCAACATAATCAGTCGGTCAAAACAGCTAACACAACCAGCTGTTTCGCAACAGCTGACACAACCAGCTACCAGCAACAGCTAACAACCATTTACCAAACAAGGCCATTAAGTTGTTATTTAAAATCATGTTTACATGTTTATAATTTCGGTTTGATTCCAATTTCGGTCTGGATTTGTTATTTTTTATTAATATATGAAAGTTTTATTGAATGTCTTTAGTTCAGTTCGATTTTATTAGATTTATCTCAATTCCAGTTCAGTTTTATTCAAATTTTCTCAATTGCGGTTCAGTTCGGTTTAATACTTTTTTTTTGAAAGACATGCTACCAAATCAAACAAAATTTTATATATATAGTTCAATTTAATATGGTACAATTCTGTTAAACCAAACCAATATGTTGAGCTCTAATTTGTACTTAAATCGTAATTGATGGATAATGTACCCGGGGGTAGCTTATCCGAGGGGTTATTGCGTGGAATAACTAGAGAGAAGGCAGAGCAATAGTAAGAGAGAGAGAGAGAGAGAGAGAGAGAGAGTATTCGTTATGTGAACTTGTTATGATTTACAACGGAGAATGTGCTGCTATTTTTTTTTGAACCCGGAAAGTAAACCACCAAAATCAGTGGGGCAAGCGTCGGGGAACACTTACCAGAGTTTTATTAAAATAGAGAAATAAGTACAGAAGAGAGGGGGACCAAACCAAAACCTCTCTGTAGAGGCATACCTCTACCAGAACAAGAATAAAATCAATGAAAAAGAAAATACAAGGATTTTGAGGGGGCCGGACCTAGCTCAAAATCAAAAATACAAGAAAGAAGAGAGCCAAATTTAAATACGCAAAGTAGGGATACCGAAAAGATCTGCATAGTAGCTCTTTTTAACATCATCTGGTAATAAACCAACCTGCTCAAATAACATCATCTGGGCCAAACTCAGTTGTTTACCCGCAAGCAGGTGGGCCGGCCCATTCGCTTCTCTGAAAACATGTCCGAATGAAAAACCGTACTCCATTGCTTTCCTCCTAAAGTCAGCTAGGTTTCCTCTTTCATCCAAGACCATAGAAATCGAACGAGCAGCATCTCCTTCCACATAAACATCAACCGAACCTCGTTCCATCGCCAACTCCGAAGCAAAGATCAAGGCCTTCAGCTCCGCTTCTTCACTGGAACTCGCTTGGATAGCAAAGGTCGCAGCCCAAATCAGTTCGCCATAGCGATTCCTAAGAACAGCTCCACCCGCAACACAACCAGGTTTGAATGAAGCATCTACATTCAATTTGAATTGTTGCGTAGGCCTTTTCCATCTGATAACTTGAATTCTTGACTTTTTAAGCTTGAAATTAGCTGGAATAAGATTCTCTTGAATAATAAAGTCTTCCACCTTACGAGCTTTGAACTTACTCAAAGAATAAGCCCATTTCTGAGTGTAAAATTTGATTTGGAGAATAAGGTGTTCTGATTTAGGGATAGAACCTTTACCCCAAGTATATGAAGAATAAACCTTCCATATATGCCAAGTAATGATTCCAGACAAATTATGTTTAAAAACATCAGCCAATGTTTTTGATCCAGCTTCAAGCCACCAAAGAACCAAGACTTGTCTAATAGACATATTCCTGGGCATAGGGATTTCAAACACTCCCATAAAGTACTGCCAAATGATTATAGTATAGGAGCACCCAAAAGATATATGATCAGTGGTTTCACCATGATTCCTACACAAGGGACATCTTGAGGGTTGAATTATAAACTGAAATCTTTGAAGGTTCTCACAGATAGGAAGGAAAGAGTTCAAAATTTTCCATAAGAAAACCTTAATCTGCATAGTCTGGTATTTATGCCAAATGTGGTTATCTGTGAAAGTGGTTGATCTTGTTTCTCTGACTTCATTATATGCAGATGCCAAAGAGAAGATTCCATGGATACCAGGGTCCCATTGAATATTACCCAAAGAGTTATATGAGCACAGGTCAGTAGCACATTCATGTATATCACATACTCTTCTCCAAACACTAGAATCTGTTATTTTAGGCCTCATATCCTCTCCTCTAGGGTACCTAGTTTTAATAAAATTACTCCAAAGAGAATTATGATTTTTCCATTTCCACCATAATTTCAAGGGAAAAGCCTTTTCCATATCTGATAGGGCTCTAATCCCTAAACCCCCCTCCTCTGTAGGAAAACAAATTCTAGACCATCTAGCCCAATGGAATCTCTTCTTATCTGCAGATGAACCCCAAAAGAAAGATGCCATTTTCTTCTCCAAAGTAGATATAACCTTTTTAGGAAGCTTGTCAGTAGCCAGAATATGATTAGGAATGGTACTGAGTACATATTTAATCAAAACAACCCTCCCCCTTGTGAAAGGTTTTTCTGTTACCAGGAAGAAAGTTTTGAATCAAAGTGATTGATAAGCTTAGTACAATATTGAAACTTGTTTCTTCCTTTATGCAGGCTGGCCCCTTAAATATTTCAGAGGAAGGTAAGCTTTTCTCATCCCCAGAAGATCTTGAATAACAGAGCTCCTGTAAGTAGCTCCTTTCCCAGCAATAAAGCTACTTTTATCTAAATTGACAGTTTGGCCTGAAGCAGACTGATAGTCAGTGACAAACTTTTTGAAATTCAAAAGTGACCTTGAGTCACCATTAATAAAAACCAACAGATCATCCGCAAAGCCAAGATGGCTAATAGGGTACCCTTTATCACCTAACCAGTATGGTTTTATTGCTCCCTGCTCCATTCTCATTTTTAAACTTCTAGAAAAACCTTCAGAAGCTATAATGAAGAGAAAAGGGGAAATAGGGCCACCCTGTTTGACACCCCTTATGGGCTGAAAAACCCCTGAGGACTCCCATTAATCAAAATGGAGAAATGAGTAGATAGCAGATTATTGCTAATAAGAGAAACAAACTGATTAGAGAACCCAAATGTGCTGCTATTTATAGCAGCAATAAATGCGATGAGAGTACACGTGTCAACAATCCAGCGGTCGAGGGGTCACCTCAACCGGGGTGGCACCGGCACTTGCATGTGGCCGCATTAAATGCGGTGGTTGGATGTGACGTTGTACTTGGTACGATGATTCAGGCGCATGTGGAGAGGAGATCCTGTCGAGGAGGACGCCTTCGGCTAAAGGGTGTTGGGCTGAAGGCTCATTCTTACCGGGGGCCTCTCTGTGCCGAGGGCTTAGTTTTCAAGCCTTGTTCTCCTGTGATGTTTCTGAGCTCGATTATGTCACTGGTAGCCTTCGTACATGGGGCCGAGGGCACCCTCTTTCGTGTTATGGGCTGCCTAGAGCTTTGTTTTGTTGGGTTTGGCCCGTTTGAGCCTGTTGGGCTTGATTGCAGGAGTGGAAGCATGTGAGCAAGGGGTCCCTGGGCCATATACTCCATCAGTAATGAAGTGTCTATTTGAGTGTCTAGGGCCTCAAAATTTCTCTAGACGGCCCTGTCTAGTCCTAGACAAAATAGTGCAAAAAACTCAATGTTGCAACTATTAAAGATGGAAAAAGTATATTCTATCTTTAATATGATATTACACTACATGTAATTTCCTTTAATAGTTTTATTATCGAAAAAATGGCCTCAATATTACTAATGGGCTTTGCATTTCCTGAAATATGACTTTCCTTTTCCTTTTCCTAAAATATGACTTGAATTAAATGAAAATCTAATTCACTTCACTCTTCCCGTAGTCCATTCTGTTAGCATTCCAGAACCCAAAAGCGCAAACCCCATTTCCTTGCTCCTTCGCGTCAAATGTCGTCGTCTATGTAGCCGAGTCTCCATCACGTCGAGTGTCCTCCGTTTTCATCTTCTAATCGTCTGTCGCTGCCTATCCCGCCGATCTCCTTCTTCATCTAGCGATTGGGATATGCGGAGATGGTGGTGCACACGGCTAGGGTTGTAGAATGACATCAATGAGGCAGTTGGAGACGAGAAAGAAACGCCACCGCCTTTCTCTTCTTTTTTTGCAATTCCTTTCTCTTCTTTTTTTTCCTATTTGAGCGCTGCCGCATATAGTTGTGAGAGGGGTGCGGCGGTGTGGCAGTGCGGCTAAATTGGGACGACTAGGGTTGTGGGATGGGGTGCGGCGATTGGTGAGGTGGCTTTTCTGTCATTTAACAGTGCCGGATCTGCCGTCCTTGGGGTCACCGGTGCCAGATCTGCCGTCCTTGGGGCCGCCGGTGCCAGATCTCCCGTCCTTAGGGCCGCCGGTGCCAGATCTGTCATCTCGGTGGCTGGCCGGAGTAGTCGCGGTGGGGACGGAGGTGGTTGAGTGGAATGGGAGAGAGGCAGGGGTAGAGTGGGGCTGGGGCAGGGTGTGGTGAGGCTGGGGTGTGGTGGAATGGGGCTGGGGTTTTGGTTGGGGTGCGGTGGTTGCACGGCCGACAAGAGTGGTTGGTTTGAGGTGGTTCAATGGAAGGGGCGGACAGCGGCAGTCACTGGCCATGGGTGGCGGCAATCACTAGACGGGGGTGGCGGCAGTCACTGGCCGGAGGCGGCGACACTCACTGGACGCGGGGGTCGGAGTCACTGGTCACTGTAGCGGCGAAGTCACTATGGCGGCAGGTCACTGTGTCGGCGGATCAGTGGCGGCGTAATCACTGTGGCGGCGTAATCACTGTGACGGTGAAGTCACTTGACAGAAGTCACTATACACTGCGGAGTAATTCATTGTCATCATGTTACTAAAACAAGTACTTGGTATTTTGACGCCCCTGCCTGATGTGTGCCTCCATTCCGTTTGCTGCTGCCAAGATCGAAACAAAAACCCCATAGAATTCTCCTGGACGAAATTCTTCTCTCCATTGCGACAAAATCTTTGTCGACTTTCAACCCGAAACCCTACGTATGAACGAGACTGCGAGATCTGGACGAGTCTCTTCCGCCTCTAATTACTACGTAGTATTCAGGTTAAAACTCTCCATCTATTTAAGCTATTGAAGAAATTGCATACGTAAAATACGTATTATGCATACATGAAAGAAGAGAGAAGAAACGAACTACGCATTAACATTGATTCAAAGAAGCGTTATTATACATTCTGCTCTTAGCTAGCTATTCAGAAGATATATAAATAGTAGTTGTTACGTAACAAACTTGTAACAACCAAACTATTCTAGAAGTATCTAGTAAAATCTACTATCTTCTAATCTGGACGTGTGCATGCATTGTTATTTTCATCTTCAGCTAGTGTTTGTCCCTTGTGTTGATTGCTGCTGCAAGCCTTTGTATATTTACGCCAACACCCCCCCCCCCCCCCCCTCAAGAGGAGAGTACAAATTTTGTACACTCATCTTGGATAGTAATGAATGGAACAAAACACGACCCAAAGGTTTAGTGAATAAATCAGCAAGCTGGTGCTGGGTAGGAACGTAAAGAGTATGAATCACTTGTTTTTGAATCCATTCTCTAATAAAATGGCAATCAATCTCCACATGTTTAGTTCTCTCATGATGAACTGGGTTAGCTGCCAATGCTAAAGCGGATTTACTATCACAGTATGTAGTAGCCGTGGTGATAGGTAAATGAAGATCTTTGAAAAGTTGTAGTAAGCTAAGAACTTCTGCAGCAGTAGTAGCCAAAGCTCGATATTCAGCCTCAGCTGAACTCCTAGATGTAGTTTGTTGTTTCTTTGACTTCCATGAGATGAGAGCATCTCCTAGGAACATGCAGTATCCTGTGATTGATTTGCGTGTATCAACACAGCTTGCCCAATCTGAGTCTGAAAATCCTTTGAGATGAAGAGATGTTGTGGATGAGTAAAATAATCCTTGGCCTATAGATCCTTTAAGATATCCGAGAATGCGATGAGCAGCATTTAGATGAGAAAGACCAGGCTTTTGCATGTATTGAGCTAATGTGTTGACAGCAAAGCTAATATCAGTTCTTGTTATGGTGAGATAAAGAAGTTTCCCAACTAATGATCTGTAGATGGAAGGATCAGTCAAGTAATGATCATCATGACTGCTCAATCTTAATTTGCTATCCATGGGAAAAGAAGCTGGTTTGCAATCTTGATAACCAAATTCTTGTAGCATGTTTGTAGTATATTTACGCTGACACAGATTAAGACCTTTAGAAGAACGAGCCACTTCCAATCCCAGAAAAAATTTAACAGGGCCTAGGTCTTTAATTTTGAAATTGTTGTCTAAGAACTGTTTAAGATGAGCAATTGGTTTGGAATTAGAGCAAGCAACTAGGATGTCATCAACATAGACTAAAAGAATTAAAGTGAAGTCTTTTGTCTGCATTGTAAAGAGTGAGTAATCAACATGAGACTGAACAAATCCATAGGTTATCAAAGTAGAAGAAAGTTTGGAGAACCATTGCCTGCTAGCCTGTTTCAATCCATACAGACTTTTAAGCAACCTGCAGACTTTAGACTTGTGTTTGTGTGTATATCCTTGAGGTATGGTCATATAGACCTCTTCATGTAGATCACCATGGAGAAAGGCATTGTTGACATCTAGTTGTTCCAAAAACCAACCTTTAGATGCAACAAGAGCAAGAAGCACTCGTACTGTAGTTAACTTTGCAACAGGAGAAAAAGTGTCTAGAAAGTCTAGTCCTTCAATTTGAGTGAATCCCTTTGCAACAAGGCGTGCTTTATATCTCTCTATGGTCCCATCAGCATTATACTTAATCTTGTAAACCCATTTACATTTGATAGGAGTCTTTCCAGCAGGTAGATCAGTGATAAGCCAAGTACCATTTGATTCAAGAGCAGAAATCTCATTTTGCATAGCTTGTCTCCAATTTGGATCAGAAGAGGCTTGTTTGTATAAAGTAGGTTCAGTGATGTGAGAAATAGCAACAGAGAAAGCTTGATGTGAATGAGAGAATTTGGTAAGAGTAAAGTAGTTATGTAAAGGATGAGAAGATTTACCAGGTGAAACCTTGGATGATGAAGAAAGCACTGCAGAATGCTGGTTTTGAGTGATTGTACATACATAATCTTTAAGATGTGAAGGTAATTTTTTGTTTCTTGGAGGTCTAATGGGAACAGAAGATTGGGGTGGTGTAACATGAATGGGATTTAAAGTTGGTGGTGGGGATGGAGAAGGAATATTATTGGAAGATTGAGTGTGAGAGTCAATGAAAGAAGGTGTGGAAGGAGTATTAATTGTTGTGAAATTTTGAGTGTGAATATCTGTGGTTTGTGATAGAAATTTTGAGTGTGAATCATCTGAAACAAAGATTGGAAGAGTGATGTTGTCATTGTTAGTTGAGGAAGGATGGTGGTGGAAGGGAAAGACAGATTCATGAAAGATCACATCCCTTGATTTCAGTGTTTGACATGTCTCAAGATCATATAGTTTGTATCCTTTGGTGTGGGAAAGGTAACCAATGAAAATGCATTTTCTGGCTCTTGGTTGGAATTTATGTTTGTGACCAGAAAGATTGGATGCATAACATAAACAACCAAAGGTTCTAAGATTGGAATAATCAGGCTTTTGATTATGGAAAACTTCATAGGGTGTTTTATTCTGTAAAACTAATGCAGGTATTCTGTTGGTTATATGAACTGCAGTTAGAATGCAGTCACCCCAGAAAGATAGAGGAAGATTAGCTTGAAATCTCAGGGCTCTAGCAATGTTCAAAAGAGTTTGATGTTTTCGTTCAGGAATTCCATTTTGCTGTGGAGTGTAAGGATATGTAGTTTGATGAATAATGCTTTCTTTGGAATAAAAGTCTGATAATAGGAATTCAGATCCATTATCAGTTCTCATGGTCTTTATCCGGGTAGAGTAGTGTGTGAGAACAAATTTATGAAATGATATAAGATGATGTTGAGTTTCAGATTTGTGTTTCATGAGACAGCACCAAACAACCCTTGAGAAATCATCAACTATAGTGAGAAAATACTGAAAACCATCATGAGTAGGGACAGAAAATGGACCCCATACATCACAATGGATGAGATCAAAGATTTTTTATTGATTTAATTGTGCTTTTGGGAAAGGGCGGTCTATGTTGTTTTGCCATAGGACAAACACCACATTGTTTATTGTCAAGAACAGAAAAGTTTAAGACATCTTTCAACAATTGAAGCTTAGCATCAGAAACATGACCTAATCTTTGATGCCAAACACTGGAAACAACATTATTGGAAATATGTAAGGATTTAGCTAAAGAAATGTGTGGTTGAGAATGCAACATGTACAGCCCTTCAGTCAAATCAGCAGTGCCAATCTTCACCCTCAAAGTTTTGTCCTGTAAGACACATTTATCAGCAGAAAAGGTAAGAACCAAAGGTGTTTCAGATAGCAACTTACTGACTGACAACAAATTGACATTAAAGTTGGGCACATATAAGACTTTGTTTAAGGTGACATTTGGAAATAGGTTAACAGTTCCTATGTGAGTAACTGACACTTTTGACCCTGTAGGCAGATGAACAAACACATTTGATACAGGAGTATAAGAATGGAAAAGGGAAAAATTACCAACCATATGGTCAGTAGCTCCTGTGTCAAGAATCCAAGACTTACATTTGGTCAATATGATATTTGCACTAATCACAGATGTATAGAAATTAAAATGGCTACCTGGTTCAGGAATTTTGTTATTGGAAGTCAATGGAGTAAGATTTGTGTTCTGAGAATGGGCCAAATTTTGGATCAAGCTTAACAAATGTTGATACTGCTCCTGAATAACAACTGGAATGACATTATCATCTGTTCTTTGCGGATTTCCTTCTATCTGTGCACTATAGGCTTTCACATTTCCTGTGTTACTTCCACCAGGTTGTCCTGAGTTCTGAATCTGTTTATTCTTTGGTTTATATCCAGGTGGATATCCGTGGAGTTTGTAGCATTTGTCAATGGTATGATTGGTGAAACCACAATGATTGCATAAAAGCTTATTCTCTCTTTTCATGTTCTGATTATAAGGCTTATATCCTTTGTTATGCATTCCATTATTTGCAGAATGATCAAAAGCATCGTATTCAATCACTTCTCCTTTACTTACCATTGCCATTGATTCAAGATTTATTCCGCTGCTCATACTTCTCTGCATTTCATCTTGGAGAACAAAACTGAAAACCTGATTTAAACTTGGAAATGGTTTCATAACCAGAATTTGACCACGAACACCAGCAAAAACATCATTTAAACTCATCAGGAATTTAATAGACATGTTTCTTTCTTCTCTTTCAATCATAGTTTTCAGAAAACTACATTTACATCCTTTCACTGCTCCACAAATGCATCCAATGACGGGATTATATTGATTTAGTTCTTTCCACAATGAATCCAACTTATTATAATACTCAGTTACACCGAGGATACCTTGTATTGTAGCATGGATCTATTTCTGTAAGTCGAAGACTCTGGGAAGGTTTCCTTGTGAGAATCTTTCATTTAAAGTGGTCCACATTGCTGCTGCCGTGTCCTCATATAAAATACATTGCACAACTTCTTTTGTACAGGAATTCAATATCCAAGACTGAACCATTAGATCAGATCGCTCCCACAGCTCAAAGTTTTGATCATCAATTTCAGGTTTAGATATTGATCCATTTATTATTTTCATCTTGTTCTTCGCACCGAGTGCGATTTTCATGGATTTGCTCCATGAATGGAAGTTATTTCCATTCAACGGTGGATTAACTAATGCAGAATTAGGATTATCACCTGATCCAACAAAGAAAGGACTGGTAACATCCTCTGAAGCTGGTCGTTTGCCAGAAGATCTTTGATCATTACTTTCCGTCATTTCTGCAGATTCCTTGATGAATGATTATGGATTGCAAGCATAAATTCAGAAACTATATTTGATTTCAGAGTGGGCTCTGATACCATGAAGAAATTGCATACGTAAAATACGTATTATGCATACATGAAAGAAGAGAGAAGAAACGAACTACACATTAACATTGATTCAAAGAAGAGTTATTATACATTCTGCTCTTAGCTAGCTATTCAGAAGATATATAAATAGTAGTTGTTACGTAACAAACTTGTAACAACCAAACTATTCTAGAAGTATCTAGTAAAATCTACTATCTTCTGATCTGGACGTGTCCCTTGTGTTGATTGCTGCTGCAAGCCTTTGTATATTTACGCCAACAGCTATCGAAAGAACCTTCCGCTCTCGCGTTCTCACTCCTATTCTTCCCCGTCCTACCAGGTATTTAAGCTATCGTCCTTCAGCTTCCATATTTGAATAACCACTCTACGGCAAGATGCTTATGAAACACCACTCTTTTTGTTCACTCTTCATGTAAGTATTTTCTTTGTTGTGTTTTTTCTTTTAGTTTTTGTTACTTATTCCGCAGTATACACCAATTCCGCGTAATAATTTTTTAGGTTTCTATTAACAGTTCGTTGTTTTTCCTGTTATTACTCCCTCCATTTCTCCATTTGATTCACATCCTTTGCTGTAGGTGTTATTTCAACATCACCCGCGCAAAAGAAATTTTTAGGCAGAGATGTGCGATTGCTAGTGCAAAAAAGTTATCAATTTTAGTTGGAATTATAGAGCGAGTCGTAGTTTTGTTATAGGAAACCACATAATAGCGCTATCATTATTGCTATTGTTAGAGTTTTGCATTGAAGTCTTCAGGCAGTATAGGCCGCAAAATTGTTTTAGTTTTGGTTTCTCTTAAATTGTTATACTTTTGGTTTCTCTCAAATTGTTTTAAAAGACCGAAACCCTATGCATATGTGGTTTATTTTAATTTTTTACTCGTCCTATGTTACTTACTAAGTCTTGTTTGGTCAAACATGCGTATAATGCTTTTGTTCCGACTCTCAACATTAGATGCAAAACTGATAGCAGGTACAAAAGCATTTATAATAACTGTGTGAAGATTATAACACTTGATAGAGTATATGAACTCGAAACACTGATTTCATGGCTATTGGGCTTGGACACATATTTATTGTACACTACATATTTATTTGTACACATTAGAGTCTTTATACCATTTAGTAGTCTTTTTGGTGTAATTGGGCCTACTAGTCCCATCTTAGCAGCCTAGCCCACATCTTTCTCTATGTATACTTTGCTTTGGGAGCCTTGTAGCAGGTTGGATTCAATATATACTGTTGGGCCCGGATTTGTCAAGCGAATCGGCCCATTGTTGGGTTTGGATTTGTTAAACGGATCAGCCCACGTAGCCTTAAGAATTCTACAGAGTCCGACTTAATCAAATAATGTGACGAAGTGGATAAGGAGGCCTATGAAGTTGAGGAGAAAATGGAGGAACGGTTCCCGCCTCAGTAGGAGAGGCTATCATTTCGCCGGGCAGTTCGTCCACGTGGGGGATAAGGCTGAAACTTTTATTTTAAATAGACTAGCGGTAGAAGAGAGGACGTATGATCTTTTGGCTCACTAAATATACTCATTCTTGTTTTTCATTCGAAAATTGATTAATATTGATTCATACGTTGATCATACGTTCGTTGAATATTATCTTGTACGATTCCCTATCTCACAAATAGATTGTTAGTAGAATAATTATTTTCTGCCTAAACAATTTGGCGCCCACCGTGGGGCATCGTGCAAGAGAAAGATCATCAATCATGGCCGAAAACAACCCCTTGTTAAAGGAGATCCACACTCAAATGGAGGCAGTTCGAGCAGAATTTCGTCGAGAATTGGCGGAAAGGATGTCACATCTCCAGCGAGAAAACGATCTGCTCCGGTCCCAAGTTCAGTCAGCAGTTTCAATCGCATCCAACTCCAGGAGTAACCTGAGAAACGATCTTATGCCCGTAGTCACTAGACTTGATTTGGAATCTACTCCGGCGGTGACGGATGCACCCATTGTCACTTCCGAACCCATCTCCCTCACGTTGGGCCTCTCACCCGCCGGGGAGTCACAACCCACCGTCATCTCTCAAGTGATACCGTACACACCGCTCGTCCCTGAAACGACCCCCATCCCTAGCATTCCGACGTGCTTCTTCCCGGAATCATTACGTCCCGAAGCAAGGAGGACAGGTTTGCAAACTGCCACTCAAAGTCTACCAATGACGACAGGCGCAACAGCCCCATCGGAGCCATACCTCCCTCACTACAGGAGCCGAACTCATGGTGACCCCGGTCCGTCCGGCATCGTGCACAACAGGAGACGGAGTATCTTTGACGAGTTTCAAGCCCAGCGACAGCATGGACCGGCCACTTCAACAGGACAGAGTGGCGAAGAGCGGCATCCATAGATCATAGTCATTCAGTCACCAAATCGTCACGCAGTAACCCAAGTGGCAGGACCGACGATTTCAACGCCAGAGTTAACCCAGCCAGGCCTAGTGAACCCGATATCGATGATTATGGAACAACTCCGGCAGATGCAGGACAAAATCAACGGACTGTCCGGAGTACCACTTCCATTAGATCGAGCCTCACAGACGTGTTATGCGGACTCGCCCTTCAGCAGGCAGATCACAGATGTTGAAGTACCCCGCAAGTTCGCCGCTCCGTCCATGAAGATGTTCGACGGCACGTCTGACCCGGTAAAGCACGTCGCCCAGTACAAACAGCGAATGCTTGCCGTATCGCTCCGACCAGACCAAAGGGAAGCATGCATGTGTCGAGGCTTCGGGGCAACGCTATCAGGTCCAGCACTTAAATGGTTTGTCAACTTACCTAATGAGGGCATCAGATCATTTGCAGAACTGGTCGAATTATTCAATCATCAATTCGCAAGCAGTCGAGTACTTGAGAAGCAGACTAGCAATCTTTATAGGGTCATGCAGCGACGAGGCGAATCGTTACGAGACTACTTGCACCGCTTTAACAAGGAAAAAGTTTCCATTCCGCGATGCGACATTCTGACAGCAATTGAGGCATTTCGGAGAGGCCTAGCCGACGATTCAGAGTTGTACCGGGAATTAACAAAGTACCCGTGCAGGACCTTCGAAGACGTTCAGGCTAAAACTCTAGCATTCATGAGGCTTGAGGAAGACCAGCAAACGCGACATTGTCCAGATGCATATGATGGAGGGCAGTGCAAATCGGGCACATCCAGAAAGCATGATTACAGAACTGGAAAACCCTACGTCAGAACTGAAGATAGGCTAGTATCGTCGGTAGCAAACTGGCTCGACGATCCAGAACTGCCCCCTACCATCACTGACTACTGCTTCAATGTTGCTACTCCGGGCCTCATTCATTCTCTGGAGAAGCTGGGAGAGAAGGTCAGATGGCCTCGAAAGACTGACAAACCAGCAGGCCGTCGCGACCCGAATAAGCGCTGTGATTTCCACAACGACATCGGACACAACACGAAGGATTGCGTCGCATTGAGAAAGGAGGTGGCCTATCTGCTGAAAAATGGTTATCTGACGGAGATCATGTCTGAACGCACCAAATCATTGTTAGGACGGAATGATAAAGCGTCACCAGATGAGTCTCGGCCGCCTTCGCCTTCTGCACCGTGTAAGGTAATCAACTTTATTAATGGTGGATCTGATTTATGTGGACTAACGTATTCTGCAGCAAAGAGACACGCCCAGGATTACACCCGAGACAAATCGTTGCAGGTCTACAGGATCGGAAAACGTCAAGAGGAGTGGAGAAATGCGTCGATCACATTTGATGAAACGGATATTTCTGATCCGGCACAATCTCATCACGATACGTTGGTAATCTCCCTCAGAGTAGCGAACTGCGAAGTCAAACGAGTCCTCGTAGACAACGGAAGCACCGTAAATATTACCACCATGAAAATGTTGAAAGAACTGGGAGCTAAGGAGGAAGATATAACAAGATCCGGGTCAAGCTTGGTCGGATTCAATGGCGAGCCAAGCAGAACCCTAGGTAATATATCGTTACCCGTATATGCCCATGGTTTAAATATGCAGGTTAAATTCGACGTAGTCGAGGGCCTACCAGCATACAACATGATCTTGGGAACTCTTTGGTTGCATCAAATGGGGGCAATTCCGTCAACTTATCACCAAATGGTCAAATTCCCAACACCATGGGGAGTGCAAAGCATCAAGGGGGACCAACAGTCGGCCAAATCTTGCTACCAGACAGCGATGAGGCCAACTGCGGACCAAACTACCTCCAAGATCGCATAGCAATTAAAGGGTGACCCTGCTCTGGTGGAAGATGACGCCAAAACAAAAGAAGTCGCCATCGATCCGGAACATCCAGAAAGGGTCATCCGCATCGGGAAAGACATACCAGAGCACCTCGAAGACGAACTGATAAACTTCCTCAAAGAACATAAAGACGTATTTGCCCGGAGTCACGACGACATGACATGTATTGATCCTAATATCATAACTCACAGGTTAAACGTCAGCCCATCACACAAACCCGTCAGACAGAAAAGAAGACGCTTTGCAAAAGAGAGGAATGCCATTATCAATCAGGAAGTTGATACGCTGCTTTGAACCGGGAAGGTAAATGAGGTAAAATACCCCGATTGGTTAGCCAATGTTGTTGTCGTTCAGAAAAAGAAAGGGCATGAGGAAGGCAAACCAGTCAAATGGAGAGTCTGTGTGGACTTCACTGACCTAAACAAAACATGTCCCAAGGACTCATTTCCAATGCCGCACATTGACGCATTAGCTGACGCTACGGCAGGGCACGAAATGCTATGCTTCATGGACGCATTCAGTGGTTACCATCAAATACAACTTCACCCCGATGACCAAGAAAGCACAGCCTTCATCACGGAGACAGGTACGTATTGTTATGTTGTTATGCCTTTTGGACTAAAAAATGCAGGTGCGACATTTCAGAGGCTAGTGACCTTAATGTTCAAAGATCTGATGGGGGATACCATGGAACTTTATATTGACGACATGATAGTCAAATCAAAGAAGAAAGAGGATCATATCTATCACCTGACAGAACCCTTCAGAAGGTTGAAGAAATACAACCTGAAGATCAATCCAGCGAAATGTACTTTTGGGGTGACGTCAGGGGAATTTTTAGGATATATCGTCAGTGAACGAGGAATAGAGGCAAGCCCGGAACAAATACGGGCAATTATTGACATTGAATCCCCAAAATCCGTCAAAGATGTCCAGAGATTGACGGGACGAGTCACGGCTTTGAATCGTTTCATTTCGAAGTCATCAGACAGGTGCCATTTGTTTTATGACGTCTTGAGAAAGAACAAAAAATTCGAATAGACAGATCGGCACGAACAGGCACTTTAGCAATTAAAAGAATACATGATGTCGCCACCGCTTCTCGCAAAACCCAAAGACGAAGATGAATTGCAACTTTATCTGGCCGTTTCAGAGCACGCCGTTAGTGCAGTATTGACAAAAGAAGAACAAGGGCAGCAAACTCCAGTCTATTATGTAAGTAAATCCCTAAATGGCCCGGAATCCAGGTGTCGCCTTACTTGAAAAGTTAGTTTTAGCTTTGGTCGTTGCTTCGATTAAATTACGCCCTTATTTTGAATCACATACCATTTGTGTGAGAACTAATTATCCCATGAAGTCAATCATGAGGAAACCAGAATTGACAGGTCGCATGGCTAAATGGTCGATTCAACTTGGAGCTTATGACATAAGATTTGAACCAAGAACAGCCCTGAAATCACAGTCACTTGCAGATTTTGTGGCGGACTTCAGTCCAAAGCTCCAAGAGGAGGCATAAAAAGAGACCTGCACTCTGATCGACGGCTTACCAAAGCAAAAATGGACGTTGCATACTGACGGAGCGTCGAACAAGAACGGAGCAGGCCTGGGCGTGGTACTAAAGTCACCACAAGGGGACACCATGCTCCAAGCAGTACACTGTGATTTCACCGCTACAAATAATGAGGCAGAGTACGAGGCGCTGATCGTCGGACTCACGTTGGCAAGGGACTTGGGCGTCAAAATCTTGGAGGTAAAATGCGACTCTTTACTGATAATTAATCAAACTAATGGCATATACGCAGCAAAAGACCCCAAGATGACATCTTATTTGCAAATTGTCCAAGAATTGATAACGGCGTTTGATGAGATAATCCTTGAACTAGTCCCACTTGAAGAAAACACACAAGCTGACGCTCTGGCTGCGGTCGGATCATGTCTGGGGGCAGAAATTAATCGCAACATCCCTTTTGTGCACTTGATGAGTCCAGCAATTTACAGATCAGAGGTTGTCTCTACCATCGAACTCCCGGCACAAGGAGACTGGACGCAACAATACATAGCATATCTAAAGCACAATACTCTCCCGGAAGACAAAAAAAGAGGCCAAAGCTTTCCTATCTAAGGTGAGCAAATTTCTACTATTTGACGGTATTCTATTTAAGAGATCTGTCGCAGGCCCGTATCAAAGATGTCTGACACCTCAAGAAGCCATCAAAGTGCTAAAAAACTTTCATGAAGGGGAATGTGGCAACCACGCAGCCGGGCGAAGTCTGTCTAACAAGGCTCTTAGATTTGGATACTACTGGCCAACCATGAGAGAAGACGCAGCCATTTTCACTCAAAGATGCAAGCCTTGTCAGCTACACGGACCAATCCGTCATCAACCTTCTGAGTCGCTTCATCCGGTCTTATCACCATGGCCCTTTATGAAATGGGGTATGGACATCGTAGGAAAATTGCCAGAGGCACCGGGGCAGAAAGTATATATGCTGGCAATGACGGATTATTTTTCAAAATGGGTGGAGGCTGAGCCATTCCGGCAGATTCGAGATGACCAAGTAATTTCGTTTATCAAGAGAAACATACTTTGCAGGTTCGGCGTCCCGTCAGAAATCGTTTGTGACAACGGGTCTCAATTCATAAGTGCTAAAACCAGACGTTTCTGCGAGAGTTACAATATCAAGTTGGAAACATCGACACCCAGGTACCCACAATCTAATGGACAGGCTGAATCTAGCAATAAAATCATCATTAACAACTTAAAGAAAAGGCTTGAAAAGGCGCAAGGCAGGTGGGCCGACGAGTTGCCTTTAACACTATGGGCAGACAGAACAACTCCAAAAAATGCAACCGGGCAGACCCCATTCTCTCTTGTGTATGGCTGCGAAGCAGTAATTCCTGTTGAAATTGAAGTACCTTCTTCAAGATATGGACTCATGACTGAGGAATTGAACAATGTGGAGTTGACACATGACTTGGACACCATTGACGAGATCCGTGAACGAGCCAAGATTCGCTTGCAGACATATCAACAAATGGTTGCAAAAAGCTATAACAAAAACGTCCGAGTAAAAGTATTCAAGAGGGGAGACTGGGTCTTGAGAAGAGCATTTGGCAACGAAGCGGCTGGAAAGTTTAGTCCAAATTGGGAGGGACCTTACAAAATCATTGACATTGTTGGTCAAGGGGCATACCGTCTGGAATCCATCGATGGTAATCGAATCCCTCGAAGTTGGAATGCGGTACATCTAAAACATTTTCATTTTTAATATAAGTTCTTTTCTTTCCTACATATCTATTCCTGTTGCTAAATAAAGTAACTAACTTGACCGTCGGAGGGCCGTTGGCTTAAGGCCAATGACCGACCCTAACAATAATTGTAGATACAGGGAGACACAAAAACGGCAAAATCACAGGTAATTAGTTACGTTTCACATAATCTTGGGGCCAACGGCCGACCCAAATGGTACGGTATCATTGCAGGATTATGACAGGATAAGACCTGAATGCCAGGTGACACAGGCACCAGAACGACAGGTAGAACATCCAGATCTGCTCAGAACAAAACATCAATGTACAGGGGACATGGGGCTCATTATGGAAAAACCATGAATGAAGTTCCATGAAACTGAATAAGTTTTGGCCAAAACACAAACACAAACACATATATGACTCTACACGCACATGGCATGTTGCACACATAAGCGACAAATACAACACACACATTAACAAAAATAGGATTCAGGTGATAAAAAGGAGTATCGACGGGATCGCAAGACAACATGGACTTGGCTTGGATAAACCACCAAGCACAAGATCCATGAATTCGCAGGGAAACATTAAATTCCCTGGCAGGAAACCATAATGCAAGGGCAGTGATAACAGAGTAAGTTTTGAAAGCAAAAAGTGTTTAAAGTCAAGAAAATAGAGAGGAAAGAGCGTGTTTGGTTATCTCAGGAGCGTCTGGACTCAGCTTCATTATCAGACTGGCCTACGTCAAAACCATCTTCTCCAATCGGGGGATTCATCCCATCTTGAAGCTTTAACCAGGTAGCAACATCCTGTTCCGCAGTCCAGCTTGACATCTCACCTGCGAGGAATGAAGCCATCAGTTCACCCCTGGTCTTCCAAGCATAAAAACAGGCTGCGTCAGTAACTTCTTGCTTCTTTTTCCTCCCATACGCCTCCAACAACTTGATACGGGTTTTTAGGGTCGAAATTTGATTTGTTAAAGTCGAGTTGTCACCACGAAGGCTTTGGATCATTCGAGCATCAACGTCAGCACGAGCTTGAGAACTTTTCTCCTTTCCTTTTAATTCGTCCACAGCCTTTTCCAACAAAACCAATCTTTCTGCAGCAACAAGGCTAGCTTGAACACTCTGCCAGTTTGAAAGAGTTCTCGTTAAAAGGAAGTTTAAATTTAGACAAATACTAAATATTTATAAAGAGATAAGGTACCTGGAAAGCATAAGCCGATGAAGCCAACGCCAGACCAGCTGAAGAGACATCTGAAAATACAGCAGACGAGGAGGGAAGCAGAACTTGAGGCATTTCACTTCCCATCATAAATAGCGTCCTTCAAACAGCAAAAGTCACGAGAAAAAGAGGCGTTCATTTTCACACCAGAGTCAGGATTGGCGACGACACTCACTGGAAGAGGAGGAGAAGTTTTCATCTCAATATTCGGGCAATGTGGAGCTTTGGAACAGCCAGAGGCCAGCTTAGATGGAACTTTCTTTTTTCTTGAAATCATGTTAAGGAGGTCATAATCAGAAGGCATCAGCCGCGTGCTAGACGAGGAAACAGCTGTGATAAGAGAAAATATGTACATATATTAACGTTCTAGACAAAGCAGCATTTGACGTATAATTGAAATAACAGGAACAAGTACCAGCATGTTGAGCAGAACGTTTCGCTGGAAGAGAACAGGAGTCCTGACCCACGAGAAACACCATTTGAAGAGGAACAAAGGCACTTGCATTTTCACCTCCACCCCTTGAAGCTTCTGATTCATGGTCTGAATCGTCTACGGAGACCGCACGCGAGCCTTGGACATTGTTAGGGACATTCTGAATATTACGGCGAGAACGCCTTAATCCAACGGACCGAGAATGGTCAGGGGTGGGAGACATACCTTCGTTATCAGCCACCAGATTCCCAAAGGTCCGCTCGGCGGTGGTTATAGATAAAATTCTGGCAGTCCTTCCTTCAGAGTTCGGACCATAGCTCAGTGGGATAGTCTTTCTATCTACAAAAACCAACGATGGAAACGGTAATGCATTTTGACGTATTGTAGACCAGCCGTATAGCAACTGAATACATTTGAAATTCATATGAAAAGCAAGAAAGTGTCAAGATACCTTTGTGTAAACTCTCTTCAAGAAATGCACCCTCAGAACCCAGGGAATCTTTCTGTACGAAGAAGAACTGACTCATCCAGCCGCGATCATTAGCTTTGTCCGCCCTCAATATTAACGCTTCGCGAGCATCTTTGACAGCTAGGGTGAACCGTCCAGCTCCAGAAGAACGAAGATCATAGGTAAAGCCCAGATCTTCGAAGGTAAAGGGGATGCAGTGTTTTTCACTCGATACTTCCAAACCACGCAGAACCCTCCATACTTGTGGCATTATTTGGGAAGGGGAAACTTTGACAAAGGCCAAGAAATCTCTAGCTAAGGAAGAAAAATGGAACTCATACCAATCTTGAAGGGATACATGAAGAAGTTGACCCAACCATCACAATGCCAATCAACCCGTTCGTTGGCAGCCGGAAACCGGATGGATGCATGCGCTGGGAATCTGGAACCATTCTTGATAGCATCGATATGACTTTCAGAGAGTTTGGCCTGTTTTACATTCTTCGGATCCAGGATGTGTTGAGGGATAAACCGTTGAGACGCCATGGATTCTCACAATGAGTTTCTGCAAGAACTAGATGAAAGTTATTTTCACAGAAGAGGGGTTATGACTGAAAAGGGGGTTGGTCTGACAAAAGGTTGGCTGCTCGATGAAGGAGACTAACGGTTTCGTCTATTTCGAGGCGGCATCAAAACGTTTAAAATTCAAAGAAGTAACCGGCCTATTGGATTAAGTTAGCAACGTTTACTACTTCAAATTTTAGGGGCGCGCAATTGTTGGGCCCGGATTTGTCAAGCGAATCGGCCCATTGTTGGGTTTGGATTTGTTGAACGGATCAACCCACGTAGCCTTAAGAATTCTACAGAGTCCGGCTTAATCAAATAATGTGACGAAGTGGATAAGGAGGCCTATGAATTTGAGGAGAAAATGGAGGAACGATTCCCGCCTTAGTAGGAGAGGCTATCATTTTGCTGGGCAGTTCGTCCACGTGGGGGATAAGGCTGAAACTTTTATTTTAAATAGACTAGCGGTAGAAGAGAGGACGTATGATCTTTTGGCTCACTAAATATACTCATTCTTGTTTTTCATTCGAAAATTGATTAATATTGATTCATACGTTGATCATACGTTCGTTGAATATTATCTTGTACGATTCCCTATCTCACAAATAGATTGTTAGTAGAATAATTATTTTCTGCCTAAACATATACTTTCCCCCTTCTCTCTCTAGCTCTTACCTCTCTATACATGTATGGGTATTCAATATCCATCAACATTATTGACACAGTTTCAGTCAATTAATCATACAACTTGGAGATATGCCGGACAGTAATGGTCAGATGCTCCACAATGTGCCAACTCTATGAAGTTACACACACATCAACTCGATTCGGCCAATAAACTAAGATGTTTGTGTAATCGTAATAGTTTATCTTTCTGTTTGCCATTAGACTCTAGTCTCTAGCTACTCATAGACTGTGACATGAAAATTTTGGAATGTTTGTTTGTCATCTTTTCTATGTGTTTGTCTGTGTGTCTTTTTTCTCATGAAATCATTTGCTCTTCAGATATGATTGTCTACACAACTTACTTTCCCAGGTTTAGAGAGCTGACGGATAGAGCATAGCCTTCAAACAAGGCCAGGTTCCTTCTCCTCTGAGCACTCTTTATCTCAATACAACTAACCTGAATACAACACTGGTTCGGGGGCTCCTGAGTAAGTAATCTTTTGGAGGAGAAAGACATATTTCTTAAAAATCCACATGCTTCAAAAAATGTGAAAGTCTGTCATCTACCTGTGATTCCGTTAAAGCATTTTGGGGACAGTAAAGGGGCAACAGGGCTAAAGGCCAGGTTCTTTGATTTCGATTAATCTACCCATTAAAGTATCTTGGGATTGGTAAAGTCCAGATGCTTTATTACTCTACATGTAAGTGGTGTGACTGCTCCGTATACATCTTACTACCCTGTCATGCATGACCTGAAGTGGTCCCTGACATGAAATAATATCTACTTACCTTTCCCAGGCATTATTTATTTGCTATACACATCCAGAAATATTTCCCATGTATTCTTATCTGCTCCAGTTGATTGGAAGACTTTAGATGTTTAGGTGGGAAAATCCCTCTTGACAAAATTTCTCTATATATGTACACATATACTCCCTCCGTTTCTGAAACAAGTTCCACATTTGACTTCACACATTATTAAGAAAATAAATTTGAGTTTACTGTGGAGTGCACTGTTTGGCACTGTTTGAACATTGTTTCACACTGTTTGACACTGTTTTGATGTAGATAATTTGCCAAATAAGGAAATGTTTGAAAGTGGAACTTAATTTTGAATCTGCCCGAAAAGGAAAAAAGTGGAACTTGTTTCAGAAACGGATGGAGTATATATATACATATACATACACACACATATATATAGAGAGAAAGAGAGAGACCCCAAAAATCTGCGAACAAGTCCTGGTAGAGTCATCGACAACTCAATGTGCATCATAGCTCATTGTCGTAAGCTATCACAGCTCAACACAAAGTCAATTCCACTCCAACGCCCCCAATTTGTTTCCTCAACTGTTACTGAATTTCGAATCCCACCCATTGAGCCTTGGTCTTATTCTGAAAATCTTACCTACAACCACCTCTTAAAACTATGCTTGCATCAATGCAAGCAAATCCAATCCCACCTGATACACGATGAAATGCCGCAAAGAGTGGTGTGTGCTTTGAGCACATGCAAGACTATCCATGGGAAAAGCGTAAGCCATGGGTTTGCGTCAAAAGGTAATCTGGGGAATGCAATTGTAGATTTATATGCTAAATGTGGAGAAATGGATTTGGCTATAGGGGCTTTTATGTGTCTTGAAAGGACGGATATTTTTGCATGGAACTCGATGGCATCGATGTATTCAAAACAAGGATTGTTGGAAAATGTTATAGACATATTTCAACTTATGTGGAGTAGTGGTGAGTTGCCAAATCAGTTCACTTATGCCATAGTTTTGTCAACTTGTGCTAGGCTGATGGATGTTGAGCTGGGAAAACAAGTACATTGTAGTGTTGTGAAGAGAGGGTATCAGTTTAATTCATTTACTGAAGGTTCTCTGATTCATATGTATGCAAAATGCAGATGTTTGGTGGATGCTAGAAGGATTTTTGATGATGTGGTGAGGCCTGACACCATTTCTTGGACGGTGATGATTTCTGGTTACTTTAAAGTTGGTTTACATCAGGAGGGAATGACGCTTTTTGAGGAGATGCAGAAACTAGGCTGTGTGCTGGATCAGGTGACTTATGTGACAATCATCAATGCATGTGCCAGACTAGGAAGGCTGGATGCTGCTCTACGCATATTTTCCCAGATGCCTTATCCAAATGTTGTGGCATGGAATGTAATGATATCCGGACACACAAAAGCTGGAAAGGAAGTAGTAGCTATACAATGTTTTCATGACATGGTACAAGTTGGCATTAAACCCACTCGGTCAACCTTGGGAAGTGTTTTGAGTGCAATTGCAGGTGAAGCAAATCTTGTTTATGGGCTGCAGGTTCATGCTTTGGCAGTTAAGCAGGGTCTGGAATCAAATATATATGTAGGGAGTTCTTTGATTAACATGTATGCGAAGTGTCAAAAAATGGAAGTTGCAAAAGAAGTGTTTAATGGATTGGTCGAAAAAAATGATGTATTGTGGAATGCATTGCTTGCTGGGTATGCCCAGAATGGTAATGGTTTTGAAGTCCTAAACCACTTTATGAATATGAGACTCTCTGGGTTTCAACCTGATGAATATACATACACTAGCATTTTGAGTGCATGTGCTTGTTTAGAAGATATAGATATGGGCCAACAATTGCATTCTGTCATCATCAAGAATCAATTTTTTGGATCTAACCTATACATCGGAAATGCTTTAGTAGATATGTATGCCAAATGTGGAGCTCTTGGTGATGCTTTGCAACAATTTGATCGGATACAATGTAGAGATCATATATCATGGAATGTTATTATTGTTGGGTTTGTACAGGAGGGTGAAGATGAAACAGGTTTCTATATGTTTCAAAAAATGATGCTGGAGGGAATTACCCCAGATGAGGTCTCTTTGGCTAGTGTACTTAGTGCATCTGCTAATAAAAAAGCTCTTGGCAAAGGGAAAGAAGTGCACTGTCTTCTGATTAAAGTTGGGCTAGAAACAGGTTGTTTTGCTGGAAGTTCACTTGTTGACATGTACTGCAAGTGTGGTAACATTGAGGTTGCAACTGAAGTATTCTCTTGTATGCGTGAGAGGAGCATAGTCTCCACAAATGCTTTGATAGGAGGCTATGCTCAGTTGAACACAGAACATGCCATTAATCTGTTGAGAAATATGCTTGTTGAAGGTCTAAGACCATCTGAAGTGACTTTTGCATGTGTGTTAGATGCCTGTGGTGACCCTCATAAGCTACATCTAGGGCAGCAACTTCACTGTTTCATTGTAAAACTTGGAATTTCATACAGTGATGAGTTCTTAGCCATGACTCTGGTTTGCATGTACATTAAATCCCTACGACAGGCAGATGTGAAACTCCTTTTTTCAGAGTTTCCTGATCCAAAAAGCACGGTACTCTGGACTGCAATGATTTCTAGTAATATCCTTGTGGAGTGCACTGAGGAGGGGTTGATATGGTATCAAGAAATGCGTTTATGTAATGCCGTGCCCGACCAAGCAACATTTGCAAGTGTACTAAAAGCATGTTCCACCCTTGCTTCTCTTCCAGATGGTAGCAAGATCCACTGTCTCATCTTTCATACTGGTTTTGACAAGGATGAGTTGATAAGCAGTTCTTTAGTTGACATGTACGCTAAATGTGGTGATGTTCAACGTTCAGCACAAGTATTTGATGAAATGGTTAGCAAGAAGGACGTTATTTCATGGAACTCACTGATAGTTGGGTTTGCCAAAAATGGATTTGCAGATGATGCACTGAAGGTTTTTAGTGAAATGAAGCAGACTGATGTACAACCTGATGAAATCACTTTCCTAGGTCTTCTCACTGCTTGCAGTCATGTGGGACTGGTATCTGAAGGCCGTGCTATATATGACCAGATGACTTCTTGTTATGGCATTCAACCACGACTTGATCATTGTGCCTGTATGATAGATATTCTTGGCAGATGGGGATTTCTCAAGGAAGCGGAGGAGTTCATTGACAGATTAGACATTGAGCCTGATGCTATGATATGGGCCACATATCTTGGTGCTTGCAGACTCCATGGAGATGGCATAAGAGGACACCATGCATCTGAAAAACTAATTGAGATGGAAACTCTAAATTCATCTTCTTACATACTTCTTGCTAATATTTATGCAACATCAGGGGACTGGGAGAGGGTTAATTCCTTGAGAAGAAAGATGAAAGAGAAAGGAGTGAGGAAACCACCTGGCTGCAGTTGGATAGTAGTTGAGCAGAAAAAACATATATTTGTTGCTGGTGATAAATTTCATCCTTGTGCTGGTGATGTCTATGCGCTTTTGGAAGATTTAATTGCGCAAATGAAAGACAGGGGTTATGGTGGAACAAAATCTTTTGTGCATGATGAAGACGTAGAATATGAGCTTTGTCGTTGATTGCAGGCCATTTCTAGTAGAGGGTTAACAGATGCAGCCGTAATTATCTATCTATATACAAAAGGAGGTGGAAAGCAGCTCAATTCTCCCGCTCAAAAATGTCAAATCATGGGTAAAAGCTCGATCCAACCCATATTGATAGGGTATTGCCGGTTCGGTTGGCTGTGTCAGTGCGTTAGCGTGTTGTAACGCCAATACATTGGGTAAAGCACTAAAGTACGAAGCTTTTATAACCAAAGGTTATAACCAAAGGTTATAAGCAGTGAATTACTGCTGAAGAAAGAGGGATGAGAAAGGGTCAGTCTATTGCCCGATCTTCATTTCTATTTCCCCTGTCCATTGTAGATCTACATCTCAATCTTCTCGACTGATATTTGGCGCTAATCCATTAAAAGCGGACCAGAGGCTTATGGTGGATGACAATAGGGCATTACTTGAGCCGGACTGGGATTCTCGGTTGTTGTTGGTAGATCATCGCTAACATCTGGGTGTGGTCGGCCCTTTCAGCGTGACCCCAGGGATGGAGATAGCAGTTGGCTATGGAAATTCCGCAGGGATAGCCAGCAACGACTCATTCATCATTTGACGCCGGCGACTGGTGATGTGCCACATTTGCTACCAGATCCAGCTATGGCTGCTTGCGCATTCGATGGCGAGTAGACAGGGATTGTGTCTTAGCGTCAGCGGAACTATATAGCTTGGGCCACGCCGGCCAGCCTTAAACTGCAGCTACGGATTAATCAAATGGTCAGATGTGGTCCTTTCCTGGACTCCTGAGCTTCGAGAAATTAAACGTTTTAGCAACACCAGGCAATCAACATGTTCCAATCAGATCCAGGTTCGCCCCACTTCATGTATCCCAAGTTTGAATTTGAAATTTTAATTGTAAGTTTGTTGATGGCAATGTTATTTGCATTTCATCATCTATATATATATGTGTGTGAGAGAGAGAGAGATCAATGAAGACACAGAAATTTGAAAGATGTGCTTTCTGCTCTGTTGCAATAAGCTTCATCTTTCTTAAATTGGAGAAATAGGTAGAAAGCGTAGTGATAAGGATGTACAGTAATACAGAAGATTATAGAAGAAGATTCAAGAAAACTAACTGCAATTTTATTAGAGAAGAAGAACAGTAATTGTAACCAATGGCCGAAGCCCCCAATTGAGCCGAAGCCCCCCAAAAGAAAGAGAATAGCTCTCGATCTTCCCAAGTCCCAGAATGATAAAGTCTAAACATAAACAACCTACTAAATCTCCCCTGCTATCTTCTATTTATACTAAACTTGTACACTTTATTCTTATTATTACTCTAATAGGCCCGGTCCTTTATTCTTAGTATCTATAGGCCCGGTCCCTAACAATACTCCCCCCTTAAACATCCACCTTGCCCTCAAGGTGGGTGATAGGACACAGCCACCAATTTCTTCTTTTCTTTCATCCTAGCACCCCTCCCTCTCCAATACAGATTTGTCTTCTGGATCTTTTGCTTTACTACTTCCATCTTCCACTCTATGTAATTCATAGCATAGTTCTACAGAGGCCAGAAAATTTGATCCAAAACTTTGATTCCTGCAGATTTTTGGAAGACCCAGGTGCGGCCTGCTGCAATATAGGGGACAACTACTTCATGCTTTTGAACAGTATGAACACTTCTTCCTTCAACATCCTGTTCACTTGATGATTCATCTCCTTGTAAAATCACCTTCTGCCCTTGTACTTCCCATTTGAAGGTCTGACTTTGGAAGTTAATCTCCGTGTCTCCCAATCTTGTTAGCCAGTCCATTCCCAAGACTAAATCCGTGCTCCCCAGCTCCAATAAGTAATAAGTTTGGTGACTACTAATTCCTTGCACATTCAGATCTACATCTGCACACCTGCCACAGATTTGAATACATTCTCCATTCCCTAACTGCACCCTATTTCCCTGAAAAGGAGTATAAGGAATCCTCCACTTTTCCACCAAGCTTAGTGACATAAAATTGTGTGTAGCACCTCCATCAATGAGTACATTTACTGTGTTTTCACCTTCATGCCATCTCAGTTTACCTGTCACCTTAAATGTTTTCACAGGGGTTATGTCTATCTCATCACTTAAAGAAAACTGCATGGTCTTCAATTCTAGAGGTGTGGTCTTATCCCTGCCAGATTCCAGTAATTCAACTTCAGAATCAGCTTCACCCTCTGAATTCTCCACTAGGATCATTTTATAGTTCCTCATCTTGCAGACATGTCCTCTTCCCCAATTTTCACCACATTTAAAACAGAGTCCTTTCTTGCTTCTGTTTAATAGTTCTTCTTGGGATAGTCTGGGACTTGCCTCATTAGATACGCAGCTTGGACCTTCTTTCCTGCTTTCATCTCCCCATTTCTGGCCTGAAGATCGGATGATAGGAGAAGTCTGCCATTTCCTCCTTCCTTCATCCTTATTTTTCACAAAGAAAGTTTCAGAATTCTTTTTCTCAATCGCGGATGCAGTATCCATAACTTCTGCCAATGTCCTAGTTCGATGTAACTTCAATTCTGCTCTTATATCTCTTTTCAACCCCTTAAGAAAGGCTCCTCTCAAGACTTCTTCAGTTAAGTGGCCTTGTGAAGCGATAGCCTTTTCAAATTTATTTCGGTATTCCTGAATTGTCCCCTTCTGCTTCAGGCTAAACAGAGGCCCTAGTGGATCCTGTACCATATCAGGTTGAAATCGCTTGGTCAAAGCTTGAGTAAAAGAGTCACAGTTTTGATGCGTAGCCTGTCTCTCCCACCATTGAAACCAGCTGAGAGCTTGGTCCTCCATGGCCACTACAGCGACATCAATTTTCTGTTCCTCTTTAGTTTGATTCAAGCGAAAATATCGGTTCATTCTAACCAACCATCCAGAAGCATCTTCTCCATTAAAAATAGGTAAGTCGATCTTTCTACCTGTATGATGAGGATGACGTTCCCTGTGATGATGGCGGTGTTGATGTCGACGTGGAGGAGAATAGTCGGAATTGTTTTCCGATCCCTCTGAACTTGCCGATTGTCGCGAACGATGATGGTGAGGTGATCGATGATGGTGAGAAGTGTGATGCGATGTAGATGTGTGATGCGAGGCAGATGATCGATGCGACTCAGATGATCGATGCGACCTACTTCTTGATCGATATGTTTTTTGATTTTTTAACTCGGCAAATCCAGCTTGCATCATCGCCAGCGATTCTTCGTACTTCGTATCGATCTTCGCACCTAATTCCCGCTGACCTCGCTCGACGTTCTGTTCCATTTCTGCCATCCTGCCTTCCATTTTCTTCCTCGTGCCAACCATTCACAACTACAACCAGTCTCTGATACCAATGATAAGGATGTACAGTAATACAGAAGATTATAGAAGAATATTCAAGAAAACTAACTGCAATTTTATTAGAGAAGAACAGTAATTGTAACCAATGGCTGGAGCCCCCAATTGAGCCGAAGCCCCCCAAAAGAAAGAGAATAGCTCTCGATCTTCCCAAGTCCCAGAATGATAAAGTCTAAACAGCCTACTAAATCTCCCCTGCTATCTTCTATTTATACTAAACTTCTACACTTTATTCTTATTAATACTCTAATAGGCCCGGTCCTTTATTCTTAGTATCTATAGGCCCGGTCCCTAACACGTAGTAGATCAAACTTTTTGAAGTTATGTGTGTTCGGATTATACATGGATTGCTGTTATTATACTTGGACTTTTTGGTACAGATATTCTCAATTGTTACAACTATATTTGTAATTCGTAATATGGCTCTTCTAAAGAGAGCTTCTTCATGGCTTGATAAACTAAAAAAAGTAAACATTGAATAGCTGAGACACCTTATCATTGTTAGTCTGGAAGCAGGTATGTATCAAACACAGAACAAATGATAATACAAGAAAGGCATCTAATTTTCTCTGAGTTGTAACTTATAATCACTGAATAATTAATTTTGCAGTATTGCTTGAAACAGTGAACGATGCTGCTCTCATCTTTGTTACATTGTTGTTTGTTCTAAATCAAGGAATGGCTGGTAGGAGGTGGCGGCTGGCGGTAGCTATTGTTGGCTGGAGCTTTTGATCTTGAGAAGGTAACTTGAGTTAGGAATAGTTTATTAAAAGAGTAATTAAAAGAGTATTTGGACCTGGTGCAAGGCTCATTGATTGTATTGCTACAATAGCTCCTTACTCAAGTTACCAGAATGTACAATAGCTCTTTTAAATTACCTTCTCACTCACGAAGGTAACTTAAGTTATCATAAGCTCCTAATCGGTATTGGCTCTTCGAGTTATCAAAAGCTCCTAACGCAAGGACCATTATTACCAGTCTACCAGAAGGTACTTTGTGGTCCGAATGTTTCATTATCTATCTGCCAATGTTCGTATTGTTCTTGATGATGTGAAATCAAGGAAAATGCGGTTATTGTTCATGCTATTATTGGCTGGAAGTTGTCCGTTGGGAGATGGTCTTGAGTTTAGGTGAACCTGTGTCATGAAAGACATTACATCTTAATGTTCAAGAGGAGATCATACTTTGATGTCTACTCCGTATAATAAGGAGTACTTGATTTGTATCCTAACTTATATATTTTTCATAATTTGTTAACATTATGCTTTGATTCTTCTCTATTCTTATAAATCTTTTGATATGCATTATCTTTTATTTTCTTTTAGTGTATTTTTTTACTTTCTTTTAGTATATATCTTTATATTCTTTTAGTATATGTATTATTTTTACTAACCAGGCTCTTGGGATATATCCTTTGCTAATTTTTTTCAAATAATAGGATATGCTTTTACAAATAACAGGATATATTTTTTGCTAAATTTTTCCCGTGCAGAGTGATGGCGCTAAATATTTTTACACTATTTTTTCCTTTTCAGCTACGGTGGTCAGCAGAGTGGTGACACCAAGGTGAGTGGAGGTGGCCGGCGAGGCAAGTGGAGGACTGCCAACTTTTGCTTCTCTAGGCTCTGGTTTTGCGGCTTGCAGACTTTAGGAAGAAGAAGACAGATAAAGTTTCTTCCAAGGAGATTCTGGTGTCAAGGTACCACTAGAACTAGGCATAAGGGTAGTTTTTTTTTTTATATACTCAGTATTTCAAAAAACATTCTCAGCTCTTGGTTTATCTCATCTTCAAACTCAACGTTGATACGTTTGATAGCTATGTGTTTGTAATAAAGATACATGTGTTCTATAAAATAATACTTTGATCAAGTTGACTTTGATTCTTATTTGAATGGATTTGATATGATATATACTACGTATATAATATTTTTGTTGTTATTCAGAGTGGTTCTGTTAGCAATGTTGATCGCTCTATACCAAGCAACCAACTTGGTGGAACAGAGGCAGAAATGGTAATATAGGCCTTATAGTATTTGTGTGGTATTACTTATTCTTTGGTTCATTTAATGGGGTTAACCCCTCATACTATTGAACTCATTTTATTCCAGATTAATTTCTCTGCGAGTAACGTTAAGACCCCAATTGCAGCTTCAAAGAAAAAGCGGTTATAACTCTTGATGTCTCAATTAAAAGAAACTTAGAGGATGAAGAAGACAGATTTTTTTCGAGATCTGACCTGGGGCTTCAGGTGTCAAGCATTGGCCAGACTTATTTGGATTAGGTAGGTATAATCATATAACAGTTTATTAAGACTTCTTAGTATATGTTCGAATGATGAATACATTTACATAATAGCAATATTGAGGTTTTCATTTAGCATATAAACTGAACTTCATTTTCATAACTTTTTACATGTTTGATAAATGTTTTTTTCATAGAGGATGACATAAGAATATAACATCAAAGGGAGCAATACACCTGAATTCGTTTTTTACTAGCATTAATTTTTGCGAGTATCTTTATCTTTATAATTTGAATTGATATATACGAAGTATATTGTAACTCAAGGCTCAAGTGACTAGCATTAATTTTTGCGAGTATCTTTATCTTTGTTGCATAGAAATAATCATTTTATTTTTAGTGACTTTCCTAATTCAGTATGGTGTGAGGAATGATAGTAAAGTGTATTTTAAATTTATTTTTCAATCTCAAGGCTCAAGTATCAAGATGAAGACATAGGTAAAAGCCTAAAAGGTAGCACAACGAATAAGAATGTCTTAATTTGTGTGTGTTCTTTTAATTTATAGAGTTAATATTATCCTGTTTATTTCTAATTAACCTATGCCAAAAGGCTTAGTCATGGAAGTTTCAAAGTGAGAATCACAATGCCTAATGAAACAGACATAGGCTCACATTTGTATCTATACAATACCCTAAAAATATATCTCATTTTACAATATACACTTGATTCAAGTAACCTTTATCCCAATTCAAATATTTTTTATCTTTGTAATGATTTAAAAATGGTGGTTGCTGTAGGTTTACCCTCACAAGATTGATTGATTGGATACCATGCCTTTCAGTTTTTCATTTTTATTCGGAGCAAATTTTCTGCTGTGATTGGAGCTAATTTTCATGACTCCTTTGCCTTACAGAAAAAGTTTATTAATTTCTTGCATACGGTTCGCTATCAACTGAATTGTTGAACTGAAAAAAATTTATGATTCACCGAGATCATCTTTCTATTTTTCATTAGTTTAAAAATTGTTAACTCATTTAGATCTAATAATTATGATTTGAGCCAATTTTTAGATCCACGTTTATTCAATTTCCTATGTGAATTAGTCTCTTGATTCAGGAAGAATACGATTTGCAGCAATTCATTTTAAGTTGAAGCAGCCTAGAATTTGAGTTTTTGAGTTGAAGCTGCCTAGAACTACAGCAGGCTGCACTATTCATTTCTAATCCATCTTGAGTTAAAACTGTCTATCTAGAATTTGAAAAACGTATTCAAATTACTAACTTTACTATTTGCTACTACATTTCTTAATTTGCAGGCTCTTGGAGATGTATCCTTGGTACATAGAGAAGCATGTGGGGAGTTTATCAGCAACGTAAAACTAATTAACAAAAATGGATAATAAGAAGATTCAATCTAAGCCAGTTTTTACGAGTATATTATATGGATTTCGCAAACTGTTATTACATTGCCTTTTGTGAATGTGCTTATAAACTAGATTAGGAAGCTTCGACAACCTCACATATAAATGGTAGCAATTATACAATAATATGTTTTACCTACTTTCTTTGTTGTAATAGATACTTTGAAGTTTTGAATATCAAACAACCATTCTAGAGTATGTGTGAATGTGTGATAGGGATGGATTGACCGCAATTCTGATTTCTGAACAGGTTCATTCCCTACCAGTTTCCCTCCCCGATAATCGGTATCGGTATTAGGGATGGACCGGTTCCGGTTCGGGCCCGGTTCGGGCCTGGGCCCGGCCGGGCCTCGGTTCATGAAAGGGGAGGCCCGGAACCGGCCCGAGTTCCCCCGGTTCCGGTCCGGGCCTTGGTTCTTATATTTTTTTTTTTGGCTTTTCCTAATTAACCCCCAACCCTCACCCCCAAATCACCCCAAACCACCTCAAATGGCCCATCATACCCAGCCCAACCCAAAAACTTAAAAAAAATTCAAAAAAAAAAAAGAAAAAAAAAATAATTTGGCCCGGACCGGGCCCGAACTGGCCAGGCCGGTTCACGTTTTAGAAGGCCCGGGCCCGGCGCGCCTACCTCACCGGGCCGGGTGGCCTGAACCGGGCACCAACCGGTTCACTGGGCCGGTCCGGGCCCGCACAGTAGCGGGCCGGTCCGGTTCCGGGCCGGTTGGCCCGACCCGAGTCCACTCCTAATCAGTATTGAATGTACCGTTTCCATATTGTTTTGTTGGTTCTATACTGCTTCCAATTTGTTTTTATTGATTTTCTTACATACCGATACATATATAAATATATGTGTGTGTGTTTATTGATACATATATTATTTACATATATATATGTGTGTGTGTTTATTGATACATATATTATTTACATATATATACATATATATATATATATATTGTATTTTATAGTATTATGTACATGTGAATTTTTTATGGGTCTATTATTATAAATTAAAACCATGCTTACAAACGTATTCGTTATTGTTGTCATATTACTTCTGTCTCTTAAAACTTTGTCAAATTTGATCGGCATGAAGAATAATAAAGTAAAAACTTGGTGGTTGATGTTTGTGCAGAGGAGAGAAATATCAGGAACCACAAAATAATTGATTAGAAGGGAAAGTGACAATTTTTTTGGGACGTCCCATAGTTTTAAGAGACGGAGGGATTATTATTATTATTATTATTATTATTATTATTGTTGTTGTTGTTGTTGTTGTTGTTGTTGTTGGGATATTGACCTAGAGGCCCAATACCTGGATCAAGAAGGCCCAAGATACCCGTCCCAAGCAACGGGCCCATCACTCTATGATGAGTAGATCAAGTAAAGAATTCATGCCGAACGAGATTCGGCCCAGATAAAGGTTGGCTCAGTAAGAAGACATACTGAACGGTGTTCGGGCTATATATCATACTTGGGTCAATTTGACAGCGTCTTCAGCATAGTCCAACATCCCGTTCATGCAACGGACAACCGACAAGTGGCCAGGTGCAATTAATGCCAGATTATGACATCGGCAAGTGGAAACATGGGTGACCAAGTCGGTGGAGCAACAGCCAATCAGCACAGGGCAGCCCATGCTCTCCATTAGTATAAATAGAAGGTTTAAAATCATTGTAAGAGTTAGCATTTCAATACTCAGGCTCTAGAATAGCATCATTGCTCTTGTTTCTTGTATTAAAGTATTGTTTCCGACCTACCGATCGGGAAATTTCTTGTAATCAGACTGGTTAGTTAATACAAGTGAGATTTCGAGTATTAGTGAGTTCATATTTTATATTTTGTTTATACACCTTGATTCTGTGTCATTCCTGATATATCCAAAGTTCGTGTTGGGCTTTCGGATCTACGGGATTTACCCTCAACATTGGCGCCGTCTGTGGGAAACTTACAAAAAGTTTCACATTCAAAACATCCAAAAAACCACTATTTTCAAAAATGGTCAGAATCAGTTCCTATCATACAAACGACGGTTCACGCCGTCACGGGAGGAGTCACACCCCGGGGAGTCAAAACCCTCAGGGACAATCCAGCCAAGGATCGTATCCTCGTTTTGATGGGGATTTTGTGATTCCCGAATCTCTGAGAAGAAATCCTCAGGCCATGCGAGACATGGCCCAGGTCATGCAGCATATGGCGAACGAGGAGGAAGGAGGGTCCAACTTTACAGGGGAGACTCCACGCACGGAAACAACCACAGCGTCATCCCGTTCGCATGCCCATCGGGATAATCGACGCAGCGCCCCACCAACAGCACACCATAGTCCCAGTGACCGAACCCCGATCGGATCACAAGCTAGAGGACCAACTCCCATTGGTCATCATTTCCAGTATGCCGAGCGGGAGAATACCAGGGCCCCTCAACGGCATTGGGACCGGGACTATACGGACATGAGGGCTCCACCACCGCCCCCTTTGACGGCCCAGGAGGAAGAAATGGCCGAGATGAGGAGGCAGATGAACGAGATGCAGGATCAAATGAACAGGGCGCCTGTACAACCTGCCCCAGTTCAGCTGGGAATTACTTCCCCTTTCACTAGGGAACTCATGTACGCAGACATCCAAGGCGGTGCCAAGCCACCGACCGGCCAAATCTATGACGGGGTGGGAGATCCCCATGTGCATTTGAGGAGTTACCAAGGGGGACTCATGCTGCTAGGAGCACCTGAGGCTGCTATTTGCCGGTTGTTTTTTAGCACGCTCAGAGGGCCTGCCCAGGAGTGGTTCGGGACACTCCAACCTGGGTCAATCAACAGTTTCGCCGAATTATCAGCGTTATTCTTGGCCCAGTTTGCTTCCAGTGCCAATCCCAAACGGCACTTCAGCTATCTGACCAGCGTGAAGCAGAACGTCAAAGAGACCCTCAATCAATTTCTGAAGAGATGGAGGGATGAAACTCTGACAGTGGGAAACATGACGGATGATACCGCCATTACCCTATTCACGAACGCTCTCCGAACGGGGGAGTTATACAAGGATCTGAAGAAAAATCCGGGTACAGCGTACGCCGAGGTATTAGACAGGGCTCGCAAGCATGCCGCTCTAGAAGAGGAGATAATGATCAGGGATAAGGTCATTGCGCCTGCTGCCCCGATCAGAATGGCCGATCGGCTGGGTCCTAGCCCAGCGGCCGCTATGCCTCCCAAGCAAGGGAGATTTACTCCCCTGGTCCTATCAGTAGCGACCATTTATCAGCACGAGAGGGACAATATTCCCCTCCCGACTGATTCTGGACAGTTTATGGGAGCGGATGACAATGCTTTCTGTAAATATCACAACAGGAAGGGTCATGCCACCAATGCCTGCAGGGCCCTACAAACAGCCATTGAGGATTTGATCCGACGAGGTCACCTGGGCAAATATGTGAATAAGGATCCAAACGCTGTGGGCACGTTGAAACCAATCAGGAAACCTAATAGCTGGCGCCGGGATGCCCAACGTGATGCCCAGCCTCAAAATGACGTATATGTTCCCCCCAGGGATGAACCAGAGGGCTCGGGAGGCCCTGGAAAGAAACCTCGAATGGAGGTCAAGGTTATATTCGGGGGCGGGGAGACAGGGGATTCGAACGCCGAACGGAAAAGGTTCGAGCGAGGTCTTTATGTGGGATCCATCTCCGCTCCCCCCCAGAAGAAGGAAAGGACGGACCCGATCACGTTCGGGCCAGCTGATTTACCCAACTCTCCAAGCCCGCACAGGGACGAACTGGTGGTGAGCATGTGTATTGACAATGCTTTGATCCGCCGAGTATTGGTCGATACCGGGAGCAGTGTGAATGTATTGTATCTACAATCATTCGAAAAAATGGGTCTACAAAGAAGTCAACTGACCCACCTACGGACCCCACTGGCAAGTTTCACTGGTAATTGCATTGAGGCTGAGGGGACCATCCAATTGATGGTTGAAATTGGGGATGAAATGCACAGAGCGTCACTCCGAATGACGTTCGTGGTGGTGGATATAAAGTGTGCCCACAATGCCATATTGGGCCGACCGGGATTGGAAGATCTGGAGGCAATAGCCTCTGTCCTCCACTCATGCATCAAATTCCCTACAGACACTGGGGTTGGGGTGGCCAGAACTGATCCGACGACAGCCCGGACATGTTATCGAGAGGCCCTGAAACAGATGAACACTCGTGGGATGCGGGTTAATACAATTGAGGTGGAAACCCACCGAACGGAGTTCGAGGCACACCCAGAACCCGCCACTCTTCTTGAACAAATCGACCTGGATTCCCCCCTGAACCGTAAGGTAGCTATCGGGGTAGATCTGGAGGCTGACATCCGGGATGGCGTGATTGCCGTCCTAAAAAAGTTTCAGGTATTGTTTGCCCGGGGGCCAGAAGATATGCCCGGTATTGATCCGGAGATAATATGTCACAAACTTGCCGTTCGGCCTGATGCAAAACCAGTCCAGCAGAAGAAACGGTATCAAGCAACCGAACGACGGGAATTCACAAAGAGGGAGGTGGCCACCTTGCTGAAAATAAAGCACATCCGTCCAGTAATCCACGTAGAATGGCTATCAAATGTGGTTCTAGCCCCAAAACAATCTACTTGGAGAATGTGCGTGGATTACTCGGACCTGAATAAAGCTTGCCCCATGGATCCCTATCCAGTACCGAGGATCGATCTGCTAGTAGATGAAACTGCCAGATGTGAATTGCTAAGCTTCATGAATGCTTTCCGGGGTTACCATCAGATATTCATGCACCCGGCTGATGCGGAGAAAACGACGTTCGTTACTTCGGATGGTGTGTTTTGCTATACCGTCATGCCATTCGGATTAAAGAACGCAATGGCAACTTTTCAAAGGATGATCGGCATGCTATTCAAAGAAGTACTGGGGGTCACAATGGAAGCTTATGTTGATGATATCCTGATCAAAAGCAGGAAGAAGGAAAATCATGTCCTGGACATAGAAAAGGTGTTCGGGATAATGCAGAAAGCAAACATGAGACTGAATCCCAAAAAATGTGCTTTTGCTGTAAGAGGGGGCAAATTTTTGGGATACATGATGAGCGAGAAGGGGATTGAGCCCAATCCTGAAAAGGTAAAGGCATTTGTGGATATGGAGGCTCCAAGAAATCTCAAAGAAGTGCAGAGATTGACCGGTCGGTTAGCAGCCCTGAGCAGATTCCTATCCAAACTAGCCGATCGAGCTATTCCATTTTTCCAGATCATGAAGAAAACCAACCCTTTTGAATGGACGGCCGAATGCCAAACGGCCTTTGAAGATTTCAAGACATATCTGTCTTCCCCCTGGTCTTGACAAAACCTGAACCAGGGGAACATCTATATATGTACCTTGCTGTAGCTGACCTGGCCGTGAGCACAGTACTGTTGAAAGAAGAAGATGGCGTTCAACGGCCAATCTATTTTGTAAGCAAGGCTTTGAATGGCCCGGAAACCAGGTACACCTTGCTAGAAAAACTGTGATGGCCCTGATAGCTGCCATTAAACGTCTGGCACCATATTTCCAGACCCACCCGGTAACTGTGTATACTACCCAGCCATTAGCCACCATCTTGAGAAATCCTATGGCAAGTGGACGCATTACCAAGTGGAGCCTCCTGATCGGGCAATATGATGTGGATTTCAAGCCTCGGCCTACTATCAAAGGGCAGGCCCTGGCAGATTTCATTGCAGAATGTACCGCCCGGCCCTCAGAAACAGATTCAGAGAACAATGGGCTGGATAACTGGTGGGAAATGTATGTGGATGGTGCAGCTAGTGCCAAGGGTTGTGGAGCTGGAGCTGTGATCACATCGCCCGAGGGGTTCAAAGCATATTATTCTATCCATTTTGACTTCAAGGTAACCAACAATGAGGCTGAATATGAGGCCCTCATTGCTGGTTTAAAATATGCAAAGGCCCTGGGTGCCGATCGGTTAAAAGTCCGGTCGGATAGTCAATTGGTAGTACATCAAGTAAACGGCACTGCTGAGGCTAAAGAAGAGAGAATGAAGGCCTACAAGGAGATAGTTGAGGAGCAGATAAGTAAATTTGAATAGGTGGTGCTCGACCAAATATCCAAGATAGAGAATACTGAAGCAGATATCCTATCCAAGTTAGAAAATGCAGCGTTCGACGATCGGGCACAGGAGATCCCGGCTCATATCCAACGTTTTGCCCATCGGGAAACATTGGCAACCCCAGCAATCATGGTGCTCCAGATCGAGGCCATATCTTATGCCGTCCCGAGCTGAGTCATAGATCTGGCCAACTACCTGAAAGACGGGACCCTCCCACAAGATAAAAATCCTGCTTATCAGATAAAATGCATCCAGAGGAGGGCTTCCATGTTCGAATTGGTGGACGGGCAGCTGTACAAAAAGACATTTGGTGGGCCGTATCTGAAATGCCTCCCACCCGATCTAGCGACAACTGTAATGGAAGAAATTCATGAAGGTATCTGCTCCAGCCACCAAGGGCCCAAGACACTGGCCAGAAAAATCATCCTGCAAGGGTATTATTGGCCGACTATCCAACAGGACTGCTTCGCACATACTAGGAAATGTAAAGTATGCCAACTGTACGCACTGGTCCCCGGACGGCCTGCCACTTTCTACACTCCAATGACGGTGGCCCTTCCATTCGCAAGATGGGGGATCGACCTGTTAGGTCCTCTACCTACGGCCCCTGGAAACAACAAGTATATCATCGTGGGGATAGATTACTTTACCAAATGGGTAGAGGCCGAGCCACTGGCCAGCATCACAGATGTTAAATGTCAAAAGTTTGTCTGAAAGAATATCATTTGCCGTTTCGGAATCCCTGAGGAGATTGTAACTGATAATGGAAGGCAGTTCGTGAGCCGGAACTTTGAGAACTACCTGGTGAAATGGGGAATCAAGCATTCCAGAGCATCCGTGGCGTACCCTCAGGCGAATGGCCAAGTAGAGAATATGAACCGTACTATCATGGATGGTATGAAGAAGAAACTGGAAGAATACTCCTCATCGTGGCCTGATCAGTTAAATTATATTTTGTGGACTTACACGACTACACCCCGAACGGCCACGGGAGAAACTCCATTTGCCCTCGCTTATGGTTTCCAGGCCAAAGTACCAACGGAGATCCTAGTTCCCACACACCGAACGGTGCATTACAGCCCAGAACATAATGAGGACAACTTACGGGCCGAATTGCATTTCATAGAAGAAAGAAGGGATCTGGCAGCCGCACGAATGAAGAGTATCACAGAGCCACAAGAAGATATTTTGATAAGCAAGTTAAAGTTCATTCAATCGAAGTAGGGGACCTGGTGCTAAGGAAGCGAGAAAAAAGCAAACCTCTCGAAGGTGAAAAAATGGCACAAAATTGGGAAGGCCCCTACCAAATATGTAAGAAGTATGCTTTAGGAACGTTTGGCCTACAAAATACCGAAGGTCGACCGGCAGGTACTTGGAATGTGGAACATCTAAGGAAATTTTATCAGTAAAAACGGCTGTTGCCACCTCTAAAAAAATGTAGAGAGAGGGAGACATAACTTTCACATAAACACAACTCATGGTTAACACGATCATTCTGGATGACCGAATGAGGAACGGGTTAACAACATGGAAGGAAAATCATTCTCAGCTAAGGGAGTTTTTGACCCTAGATTTATGAACGAATAAAGGGATCAAAAACGGCTTGAAGAATTGAGGCTCAGAAAATCGGTGCCCGTGGTTAACACGATCATTCCGGATGACCGAATGACGAACGAGTTAACAGCATGGAAGGAAAGTCATTCTCAGCCAACGGCTTGGAGTTTGACACTCAGATAGTCTCACCTCAGCGGTTAATATGAGAATCGTTCTCGACAACCGAATGATGAACGTATTAGCAGTTTGGAGGGAGCCATTATTTCAGCAAGAGTTTTGACCCTGTAATTACGCATTGATGAAGGGATCAAAATGGCCTGGAGTTCGAGGACAGTGATTCTCACCTCAGCTTTTTAACACGCAAAATCATTCCGGATGACCGAATGACGAACGGGTTAACAGTTTGGAGGGAGCTGAGTCGTCAACTTAGCCAAAGTCGACCCTGTAATTACGTACGGGCAAATGGATCAAAACGGCTAGGAGATGGTGTCAAGACTGTAAGATATGGATTGACCGAGCGACGTTCGGATAAGGTACGGATTGTCGCCCGGGGAATCGGAACTATGGTTTTGAAAAATCTCGCCTCACTCATTAACTTGATTCGGAAGCGAGTCGCCCTTTTAGCTATAAGTAAGGAATGACCCAATCCGGTGACCTTGCTTACAGTTCGAAAAGGGTTACCTCAGACCCCTAATATGGATGATACGAGCCAGAGAGAATAGTTCAGAATGCATCGGAATTATGGGTTTGGAAGGGAGATAGTCTCACCTCAGCTTGTTAACGCGTGGGATCATTCTGGATGACCGAATGATGAACGAGTTAACAGTTTGGAGGGAGCCCCTGTCCCAGTTGAGAGTTTGACCCTGTGGTCACGATCAAAACGGCTTGGAGGAATTCGCATCAGCTAAGAGTTTTGAACCCGTGGGTCACGAACGAAAAAGGGATCAAAACGGGCTCGGGAAAGGTGTCAGAACAATTTTGAAGAGATAGCCTCACCTCAGCTTGTTAACACATGGGATCATTCCGGATGACCGAATGACGAACGGGTTAACAGTTTGGAGGGAGCCCATGTCCCAGCTGAGAGTTTGACCCTGTGGTCACGATCAAAACGGTTTCGAGGTATTCACCTTAGCTAAGAGTTTTGACCCCGTGGATCACGAACGGAAAAGGGATCAAAACGGGCTCGGGAAAGGTGTCAGACATAAAGATACATGAGCCGAGTGATGTTCGGCCACATAGAAAGGATTGTGAACAAGAAAAATCAAAGGAAAAATAGAAGAAAGACATCAACAGTTAAAGAGAAAAATCCAGTTTATTCTTCGGCATTACTAGCCGGAATATACAAGAAAAACAAAGGACAAAAAAGCAAAAATTACAAGGCTATGCTACTGGAGGATTGCCGTTCGGGGAAGATGGAGGTTGAGAGCTCCCTGCCTGCACTGCATCATCAGGCGCTGCTTTGGACCTTTTTTCCATAATACGGTCATATGTATTCCCGAACAGATCGTCAAAGCCTAATTCGTCAGGGTCGAACGGCTTGGGGAAATGCTCTAAGATCAAATCGAGGTTCCTATCCAGAAGTAGGTCCTGACTTTGCTTCACAGTTTTCTCGGTCAGGTCATCCAAGAAAGATTTCCCTTCCGGCGTGCTGTCCAGGAGATCGATCCCTGCCTTGATGAGATCTTCACTTTCGCGTAAGAATTGGCCAAGGTGAGGTCCCAGGAACTGTCGGGCCGTGTTCTCCAGAGCGACGTTCAGCCCCTTGCCCCGTTGAAAATCAACAATCGATTGATGAGCGATCTGGGAGGTGTTAACCGTATAAGGTTCGGGCAGATGGTCGCCAACGGCTTTATCAAATTTGATCCCAACGGATTCAGCAGCTCGCACCTTGGCCCGAAGTTCTTTAATCTCCCGGTCGCGACGTCGGGATTTTTCCTGCATCTCAGCCAGAGCAGCTTTTGCCTTCTCACCCTCCTTGGCCTGCTCTTGAAGATCGGCCGCTAACTTCCGAGCGGCAGAAAGAAGGATCTGGCTGTCATCCCGATCGCTGGCCAGGGCCTTCATTTCCTTTTCGGCCGCAAGAAAGGCCTTGTGATAGTATACATCGGCCTGAAAACGAGATTGCAATAAAAGTCAGATAAGGTAAAACATGAAGAATAGAAAGGCATGGATCAGAATGAGGTGTACCTTGAGTGCTTCCTGGTGACCTGCTTCGAAAAGATCCGACCAGTGGGTCAAGTTCGTGAAGCTCGGGAGAACCTTGATTGCAGTGTGACACCACATAGAAGATGGCATCAGCCCGAACAGATACCTCCCTTCTCATCTGGGCCCCATGTTTGAAAATTCGACAAACATCCGATCATCGATCGGTGCGTCAGAAAGAGCCGGAGTTGATGTTTTGGCAGGCGCCGATCTTTTGGGTTCAGCCTCCGGCCCGGTCAAGTCAACCACGTGGTCGATCGGGATCAGTTGATCAACATCATTCCCCTTGCGTTTCTTCCGGATTTGCTCCGCAGAGGCACGATCGGCTATCATTTTCTCCTTGCCTTTACCAGAAGAAGCCGTGAGGGTAGCGGAAGAGATAGAACGCCGGACGGGTATGGGGGATATCACACCTGCAAAAAAGGGGAATAAAAGACAAAGCTAAATTGAAAGAAGGAATGACGATCGGGTTAAAACCGTATTACGCTTACCAATTCCGGCAGATAACATGTTTGAAGTAGTGACAAAACTCCGGAGACTTCGGGTTCCTCCCATCCGCAAAGATTCAGCTTGGGAGCGTAGAACGCCATCTACCCTGGACTGGGAATCCCGAACGGGATAGGCGTTCCACCTATCGGGAAATGGCAGAGAATCACCTACCCGAACAAACAAAAAACACTCCTCCCAGTCAGCCGGCGGAGTGAGATTTTCTGTGAACAGCTGACGATCAGAACGAGCTACCAGCTTCAGGTACTCGGTCGTCCAATAAGGCTGATAGCAGTAGTGGTGAAGGAACAGGTCGACGCTTGGAGTGATCCTCAACTCGTGACATCGAATAATGAAGCCTGTAAGAATGCGGTAGGTGCTGGGCACGAACTGAGCGGGTAGTACAGAAACCCGGCGTAAGAACTCCACGATGAATGAATGGAGAGGGAAACGAAGCCCAGCAGTCAATGCGTCAAGGTGCACTAGCACGTGCCCCGGTCGATGCCTCATCGGGGGTCGAATAAATCCAGCATAGTATTCCCTTGGTGGGGGCAATAGCTGGCTAAGTTGCCGTTCGATATCTTCTCGGAGGCGTTGTTTTCGTTTGCGGATACGAGTAAAGTGTAGGGGAATGCGGGGTGGCCGTTCGGGCATTCCCTTGTTATAAACCTGGACATCATCACCTGATAGGCATCCATCATCTTGTAGCTGTTCGGTGTGTTTTCCTGCCTGAGGATTCTCGGGTTTAGGGGTTTGGGAAGAAGAGCCTTCGGCCTTGTTACCAGCAGATGTTTTACTTAGGCGAATCAACGACATCTCCTCAGATTCTGAGCTAGAGGGGTAATACATAAAAACACTGGAGAAATTCTGGGAATTCTAGAGAGAGAAAGCTTGAAAGTACGCAAGAGGATTCTGGGAATTCTAGAGAGAGAAAGCTTGAAAGAAAAGTGAGGAAACAGCAGGAGAAATTAGGGGAAAGCACCTCTCTATAAATAGGGAAAGTGCCGCACAAAACCCTAATTCATGAGCAACACGTGGCATTAAGTGGTTACGATTAATCAGGGGCATTTATGGTTCATTTTCGTGCACGTGCCCCGAACGGGCTTACGAAGGATTAGTAAAGATCACATGGACTTGCTGGTTAGAAAAACTGCCAAGTCCTAAAAATTGATCTGAAGCCCAAACGGCTACCAACATACGAAGAAGCCCAAGTGCGAAGAAAACCAAGAAAATGGCTAAGTCCTAAGAATTGATCTGAAGCCCGACCGGCTATCAACGTTGTAAAAGATTATCTGAAACCAGAATATGCTAAGTCCTAAGAATTGATTTGAAGCCCGACCGGCTATCAACGTTGTAAAAAATTATCTGAGACCAGAATGTGCTAAGTCCTAAAAAATGATCTGAAGCCCGAACGGCTGAGTCCCAGAAAGAAGGGGGTTTATCCTTGGTAAATTATCAGAACCCTCCAATGCCCGAACGGCAAACATACGGTATTAGGAGTATTAAGTAAAAAATAAAGTCATAAAATTGATTGTCCTACAAAACGGGCTGAATCCCGAATGGTGAGCAAGCATTCAATAAACGCAAAAAAAAGACAGTATGAGGTGTTTTGTGCAAAACAAAAGATCTGTATTCATCGGTTCTACTGACCGGGAAGTACAAGCTACTTGAAGAAAAGAGAATTACAACGATTAATTAAAAAGTAAACATCTAGATTATTGGCCAGGGGCCATTTCCTCTCCATCTTCGTCCTCGTCTTCATCATCATCAGACGGGGGTTCAGGCTCTTTCCCGGCAGCCCGATCAGCTTCCCGTTGCAGATCTCGCTGGAATTTTTCAAATTGAGCTTGTATAATGTCATCCTGGGGAAGATCAGAAGCCTGAACCGGCCTCCCAAGATTGTTTTGAAGTTGAGCTACAAAGGGACGTAGCAGGACCTGGCCGATCTTGGCATAAAGATCTGCAGCAATGGAGTCATTCCATTTCTTGGCCTCAGGATCCTTATCCAAAAGAGCCACCCCTGCCGAGAGCCGACCAGCCCCCCTGGGAAAACCCTTCAGGTACGCTCCAAAGGCGAACGGGATTTGCGTCCTGGCATGATCGTCCTTGATGATGGAGAATTCATCAGAGGTTTTGAAGGTTTCCCGGACAGCAGATAAATCCACATTCACCTCATATGGGCCGTCCGGGATACTGGAGGGCATCTCCTAAAACTTGATCTGTGCGGCCTCGGCAGCGATGACCTTCGCTTGGGAGGCAGCAAGTTGGACCCGAAGGGTACCAAGCTCAGCATCCAGCCTTTGTTTTTCCTCCGCAAAAGCCTTCCGTTCGGCTTCCAGGGAGGTGATGGCAGCAGCAGCGGTTTGCTCAGCAGAGGATTGAGCAACGATTAGTTTCCGTTCCTTGGCCAGACGGGCTTCCCGCATTTGCAGGGTGTACAAACCCATCTACAAAGCACCGTTCGAGAGTTAGTACTGATTACAGAGAATAAAATAAAAACAGAGCGCAAAAGATAATATACCTTCAGTACGGTCAAGGCCAGGCATTCTTTAGATTGCTCGACCGGTAACTGGGGAAGGGAGAAATTGTTGAACCAGGAAGATGTCGACCAGATCTGGCTCGCGGTAGAACCAGCCCTTTCTAACACCTCATGAACATGATCCGATAAAGAGATCCGCTCGACCTGACCAGTGATATGGTCGGTATGAGTCCCACCTACGTTCGAGGGTTCCCCCTGAACGGAATCGAAGTGTTGGGAGAACTGATGCAGTTGATCAGAACCAAAGCGGTCATCGATCATCATGGCATCATAATGATCCTGACCGGAGAATTGCTGAATAGGCTCCGGTTGCTGAACGGTCGGTGCCGGTTCGGATTGAGGAGCAGCAGTGGTGGGTGAATTAACTTTTGGATTCCTCTTCATCTTCTTCTTCCTTTTCCCGATCCCACCGGCAAGGAGCACACGGCTGTCATCCATAGTAGCGTCTGGATTGGGAGCTGAAAAATGACAAAGGGAAATGTTAGTACCGAACGGCCTTTAGCATGAGAGAAACTAGTAACAAGAAGGGAACGTTTCTCGCACGGGAAGGACCGCCCGGACTATGGCACTTGATTCTCAAAACAAGTAAACCCAAGAGAACGGGCAGTACCTATCTCGGCTTTAACCAGCCGATCGGGAGTCAGGTAGGTCATGATGTCACAACACTTGTCCTTCTCCACAGCAAGAACGTCCTTATAAATTTCCTCAGTGAGAACTGGGTCGGGAGTCTTGCGGGGAAAGACGTTCCATTTATGAGGGATCAACCCGTCCGGGATAGACACGAAGAAAAATCTATCTTTCCATCCCGTGATCGAGGTTGGATTGCCTTTGAATAGGATGTGGCCCGTTCGGGAACTAGCAGCTAGGTACCCATGAGTTTGTTGAGGGGCTACTTTGAAGAATTGATGAAATAAATCTAAGGTCGGTGAAGCACCGACATCTTTACAACGACAGATAAAGCCCGCCATTGCCCGATAGGAGTTCGGCATGACTTGGGCAGGTACAATTTCATAAAAATTAAAAAATGAAATAAAAAAGGGGTGTAACGGAAATCTGAGCCCATCCCTCACTGAATCGAAATGGACCACGGTCATCCCAGGGGCGTGACGTAGGGGATGAAGCCCAGCGTGCAATCGAAAGTCCACTGGGTCTGGGATTAGGGCCGAGATTTCGGCCCTATAATTGGCGGTCAATTTCTGCCGTCTTGCCCTAATTAAACCTAAGTCGAGGGAATGACGGGGAACATCTTTTGGCTGTCCAGCCGCCATTAAGGCCATTTCGTCCTCAGATTTTGTGCCATCAGAACTTTCACCAGAGGAAGATGAAGTGCTAGGAAGGTCCTCCGCCTCAGCCCTGGTATTTGTCGCCGTTTCAGTAGAACCACCGGCGAATGGGACTGTGATGACGTCCACAATAGCAGCGTCACGGTCATCTCCATGGGAGGCCATCTCCGAATCAGAAGAATGCTGTTGAGGACTCATCTCGATCGAGCCAGAAATGAGGATAAGGAATAGAGGGAGGAAAGGTACTTGAGCGATGGAAGCTGGGAGAAAATTCAGAGGAAGCAACGATGCGAGGGAGATTACAGAATCGAAACCCGGATTTGAAAGGTTAAGGGCTAATTTATAGCCTTGAAATCGCCGTATCAAGAACCAATCAGGGAGCGACACGTCATTGGGAGCTTTTAAACTAAACGCGTGTCTAATGAAAAGACTAAACGACGGTTACCATGATGAATATGGGGAAATGAAGCGGCAGCCGTCAAATCACAACATGGGGAACTGATTACTTCTTTACCCCGATCGCCATTCGGCGAATTGCAACATTGGTATTCATACTTCCTGATGAACTCACTGTTGTTCGAGACATCGGAAGTGGGGGACTTGTATTGGGATATTGACCTAGAGGCCCAATACCCGGATCAAGAAGGCCCAAGATACCCGGCCCAAGCAACGGGCCCATCACTCTATGATGAGTAGATCCAGTAAAGAATTCATGCCGAACGAGATTCGGCCCAGATAAAGGTTGGCTCAGTAAGAAGACATACCGAACGGTGTTCGGGCTATATATCATACTTGGGCCAATTTGACAGCGTCTTCAGCATAGTCCAACATCCCGTTTGCGCAACGGACAACCGGCAAGTGGCCAGGTGCAATTAATGCCAGATTATGACATCAGCAAGTGGAAACATGGGTGACCAAGTCGGTGGAGCAACAGCCAATCAGCACAGGGCAGGCCATGCTCTCCATTAGTATAAATAGAAGGTTTAAAATCATTGTAAGAGTTAGCATTTCAATACTCAGGCTCTAGAATAGCATCATTGCTCTTGTTTCTTGTATTAAAGTATTGTTTCCGGGAAATTCCTTGTAATCAGACTGGTTAGTTAATACAAGTGAGCTTTCGAGTATTAGTGAGTTCATATTTTATATTTTGTTTATACACCTTGATTCTGTGCCATTTCTGATATATCCAAAGTTCGTGTTGGGCTTTCGGATCTACGGGATTTACCCTCAACAATTATTATTATTATTATTATTATTATTATTATTGTTGTTGTTGTTGTTGTTATATTATTATTATTATTATTATTATTATTATTACTAGTATTATTCTTATTATTGTTGTTGTTGTTGTTGTTGTTGTTGTTGTGGTTGTTGTTGTCGTTGTTGTTGTGGTTGTTGTTGTCGTTGTCGTTTTCGTTGTCGTTGTCGTTGTCGTTGTCGTGGTCATTGTCGTTGTCGTTGTCATTGTTATTGTTATTGTTGATTTGTTGTTGTTGTTGTTATTATTATTGTTATTATTATTATTATTATTACAAGTAGTGTATTGATTCTGTATCCATATATATTAATGTTCATTAAAATTAATTAAATACTCACATGTCCCGTGCAAGTGTGCAACGCACGAGTTGAAATTCTAGTGTCATTCGGTGCGGAGATTAACCACTCTTCAGATCTGAAAGTTTTGCACTCATGTCTCTTTCATGTGATGTTTTGACTACTAATATAAAACATTCAAGCACAAATTTTGGTTCAAATTCTGTGAATATGTGAATCTATAGTTGTTATTTATTGATAGTACCTCTATTCAACTGCGATTGAGGCATAGTTAGTGATTAATGTTGAGTTCGTTAATATTTATTGATAGTACCTCTATTCAACTGCGATTGAGGCATTGTTAGTCATTGATGTTGAGTTCGTTAAGTAGGAATAAAGTTAGATTGAATTAAAATCACACAAATATTATCAAATATGGTATTGAATAAAGCTACGGACAAAAAAGGAAATGAATAATACAAATGATGATAACTATTATCCCATGTTGTTACAAATAGTAACATGTTCAGGAAAATTTGTGAAAAATATAAGTAACACCTAAACTTCCAAAGTTTTTACTTTTCCAAATTATATTATTTTACAACTTCCATTTTAATAGTTTTTCTTGAATAATTTTGAAGTTGTGGTGTAAAGATCTTATAGCATTTGCAGTTTCAGACTTGATCTGTTAAACTCTTTGTCGTTCTAGACGTGATTCATATACCTTGCGGGTCTAGAATTCCTATTCCTTATCCATACCCATAGGATCTTGAAATCAGATCGGTAGACTATGTGGTTGCCAAAAATCCAACTTCAATTTTTCTCAACTACAAAGAATCACAATGAATACAACTAACCTTCCAATTATTGTGGAGATGGTAACATTTAAATATGTTTTTAGTCCTTATTACATGTATACTATTTCTTGTTTTAGATCGTGCAACAATTCTTCATGTGTACTATATACACAATCTTCTTTTTGGTCCATATCTAACTCTAGGGTAATCTCAATTTAGAAAATATTTAGAGCTCATTCGATAACACTGAAATTGGTTGAATCTGCTGATTATGTTGAAATTTTTGAAGTTCTGATAGAAGTGGCTAGATTAACTGATTCTTCTAATTTATGAAAAAAATATGTTTTATTAATGAAATAAAGAAAGAATTATACTCTCTCCGGTCCTAAATAAACTTTACACTTTCTTTTTGGATAAGTCAAAATAACTTCACACCTCTATTTTGGGCAAGTTTTTAATATAAAGTTATGCTTACCCTTACTATATCATGTACATCATTCATCCCTTGCTAACTTTCTTTTTTTGAATGTCTCATTAACTTTACCATTTTCCCTTTCAAGTAAAAAATTGTGGTTCCAGTTTATTGTTTTTCCTCTACACAAACCTCAATCACTCACTTTTTACTATATTAATCTACATGCCGATCAAACTTGGCAAAGTTTCAAGTCACAGAGGGAGTACTTTACATCCACTTTCTCTCTTTCTCTCACTACACTTTATCTACTTTTTATAGGCGGTATGATAGGAAAGTCAAAAGCAAAAAATCCACTTTCTTAAAAACGATAAAGTCAAAGTGTGAAGTTTATTTGGGACCGGAGGGAGTATGAAAAATAGTTAAAATGATCTTCTACAATAACTTCAGCCAATACAGCCAGAAAAGTAACTTATTTTTTCTTTCTTTTTTCTTTTTTTTTGAAAATAAAAAACTAATTTATTCATATCAAATGATTGCAAAGAAAAAGTAAATGGATAACATAAGGTTACAATGGAATGAGACTTTGAACAGAAAAGATCTCATGAATCTTTCCAGATCGCTAACCTCACAATAATGTTGTCTAGTCTAACAGTCTTGTTGCACTTGCTATTCCAAATAAAAAATAAAAAAATTACAAATAAAAGATCCAGCGTCACCGATCACAGGAAAGAGAGAATTGATTTGACCAGTAATCAACAAAGGAAACCCTACCAAGTGGAGATTGTCAGAAACATCGATTTGACCAGCCCAAGAAAAGAAGACCCGGTTGAGCGTTTATTTTTCCCGGAGTGAGGCGGTGGTTCAGGTGGAGGGCGAATAATAGAAGGTTCAGAACAACTAGGTTGAAAAAGCTTTGCCAACCATGAACAACGAAAACTCACTAGATCGATCACACCGTGACACCGATGAGAAATCCACAACCTCTAGACATCGCTAGGAAAAAAACATATCACACGCTCACATGAAGCGGCCGGACAAAATTCTCGTCCAAAGATTACGCCGGACCAAAACACTCGAAAATAGAAATTAAAAAAAACGAAAGCATAAAAAAAAATCTTTAATTCAATACTTCACTACCCATCGAACATCACCATTGATGGAGTATATGGCCCGGGAACACCCGGCCCACAGACTCCTACTACACCAATGAAGGCCCAACCGGCCCAGGAAGCTCAAGCAGGCCCAAATCACAGTGCCCAGAGTACCTAGCAGCACGCAATACGCACCAGGGGTGCCTTCGGCCCCCTGGCCGAAGGCTCCGAACTATCACAGCGCGGATATTTCGAACAAACAGAGGAACTGGGAGAACACGGCGAAAACAGTAGCCCTCGGCACCTGGAGCCCTCGGCACTCAGGGGTCCTCGGCACTAAGAGACCTCGGCTAGCCCTCTGCAGCCGAGGGAACCTCTCCCGACATGATATCCGCCTCACATGCGTACAGATCACCGTACCCTGTACAGACGTCCCATCCAACAGCCGCATTAAATGCGGCCACATGCGGCTGCCAACGCCAACCAGTTGAAGTGACCTCTCGGCCAATGGGCGCTTGACATGTGTCCCTGTCCGGCATTTATTGCTACTATAAATAGCACCCCATTTCCCCATTTGTAACCACGCTTCAACGCCTCAACTCAATATACTTTCTCTCTCTTACTTGCTCTGACTTCTCTCTTGTTATTCCCCGCAATAACCCCTCGGATAAGCTACCCCCCGGGTACACTATCCATCAACCATCTTCCAAAACACTTGCTGATTGAAGTAGAGAAGACTCGAAGATCAGATCTCATAACAGGTAGGAGATGGTTGTCTAAGATTTCTCCTAGGGCCGACCCGTCTAGCGCATATAGAGGATACAATTGCGCACCTTATGACCTCAATATGTTTATGACCTTTTTGCCTGAAAAGTAACTTCAACCATACATTTTCTTATTATCACACAATTCAGTGCACGAAATCAAAAGTTATGTGTTTGGTGAAAAAGTTGACTGATAAACCGAAAAACAGGATTATCAAACGAGCTCTTAGTCTCAGTTGCACATGTATATATGAATTCTAAACTTTTGACTTGATCGTTTCATGACTCTCAAAGACTAATCTTAGATACAAAGGGAGAATCCCTCTCCCTACACTTTCGTGCTTCTCTTTCTGGATTTAATCATTGTTCTCTTTCACCCCAAATTCATTTACTACCTTCTTTGAACGGTTGGTTAGCTATGAGAAACCCTTCGTTTTATTACTTTCTTTCTTTAGATCATACATTTCTTTCTTTCAATCGTACATTTATTTTATCACTTTTCATTTCTTTCGAACCAGACCAATTCCGTGCAGTTCACCCTTACGAATCTGCAAAGAGTGTCTCAAGCAATTGAACCAAGTTTGACTTATTCTGTTTGATGAATTCTCTGATTTCTCTCATTATGCTTTTTTTGAGTTGTTGGTGATTTTAGTGTCACCGGCCATTTTTTGTAATTGGAAATGACATGAGTGCCAATGGGGATTAGAACCGTGTTCTAATACAAGCTAGTATGTGTGGAGTGCACACTTGTATATAAGAACAAGTTTTATTCGAAAGGGGGTGTCTACGACAGTGGAACTCGAGGTAGAACACTCAGTAGACCAACTCTGTGGTTCTAGACCGAGGTCTAGAGCGGTTGGGCAGTTTCGTGCAGTTTTCCAAAAACTGTCACGCTTATTCTCAAACGTGTTGTAACTGCCTCGAACGGTTAATATGGATATATATCACCATATTTCGTACAGTAAAGTAGGAGGGAAGATATACAACATATCATCATCACTTTTGGCATTCAAATTAATAAAACAATCCATATAGTCACTAGTTTGGCTCTAGTTCTTGTGCATAAGTTCTAGAGTGTCCATAAGGATTATGCTATATTGCATTTCTTGTAACCCAGGCATAGGGGAGCAATATCAATTCAGAAAGTGAACTTACACGATCCTTAAGCAATCCAAGTACTCAATTATCACTGACACAAATCCCCAACATGAGTATTATTGCCAATTTGTCGCGTTGGTCCTTTCACATAACATGTATTTGTAATTTGTCTCTATGGTGAAGAAACATGACAACAATAACATAGATTTAGCGCAAATAATTCTCCAAAAACGTTGTTTTAGAGCAGAATCTTCTTGATTCTACCAACACTGGGTTATCAGAATCGGAGAACTGTCTGCTGATTGCCGTCAGATACCAAATAATCTTCAGGACAGCCGTCTCTGTATCCTCCACCACCCGGCCCAAAATTTCTCTGGCTCTCCTGGCATGACCCAACCCTGAAGCTCAAATGATGTCCCAACCTGGTTATCATTACTCACCGCAGGGTTTCAGAGTTTAATGATGTCTCAAATGCTCTTGCACATTAATCAAACCCACATTGACACATACAACTTGAAAAAGGCTTCATTTTAGACTTGGGACGCATGAGTTTAATGTGCAAGGTTTGAGAAACAAGGTTAAAAGTGTCAACGTGGGTTTGATTAAGTAATTTTTGGGGGTGCGCCTAGCAAAAATTGTGTATATTGAAAAAAGTAAAAAATAAGCTCAACCTTGTACAAAAGCTAGTATGTTTTGGACGCAATATTTCAGGGATAACAAATAGTGTAGAAAAAGTAGAAGAGAAAGTGAAAAAGTAGGAAAAAGAAGATAAAAAGTAGAAGAAAGAAGGGTAATTAAGTATTTTTAAATGAAAAAACTTACCAAAAAGGAAAATAGTATCAAACATACATCTCAAATAAGAAAATGTAACAAACTTTTAAATATAAAGAAATATTATTTTTTCATATATCACTATAAAATAACTATCAATAAAAAAAATAAAACACCTATGATTTGCCCAGGCCCGACCCTAAGGGCGTGCAAGTGGTGCAGTGGAACAGGGCCTCCACTAAAGGAGCCCCCCAAATTTTCCAATTTTAATTAATAGAGTACTACATATTTAGTAGTTAGTACCAATGTACCATTAGACATTAGTTGAAGCAAAAAAATGACTGAAATAGGAGTATTTATTAGTGTAACACCCCGGCCCCGTAAGTCCCGAGGTAGTTACTTCTGACCTCTAGTACTGTCCTCACAAACCGCCACTAGCCTGTTCCGCGTTCTTTGTCCTCACTCGTGCACGCCCTGAGAAACTTCCCATGGGGTCACTCATCCCAAGACTACTCCCGTGCAAGCACGCTTAACTTTGGAGTTCTTGGGTGATGAGCTCACTTAAAAGGAGATGCATCTTGTTGGTATGAGTAGTACTATTAATCCATTTGAATTAAATCTCAAGTATTACAATTACTCCCTCCGTCCCATAAAATTCTTCCCACTTTCCTTTTTGGGCCGTCCCAAAAAATTCTTCCCTGTTACCATTTTTGGACAATTTGTGTGGTTCACATTCATTTCACCTTTTTCTTACACATCCACAACCATACATTTCCACTTTATTCCACTTTCTTAATCTCCGTGCCAAGTCAAAGTGGGAAGAATTTTATGGAACAGAGGTAGTATTTGAGCTTTGGTGACTGATGGAGTATATGGCCCGGGAACCCCCGGCCCACAGACTCCTACTACTCCAGCGAAGGCCCAACAGGCCCAGATCACAGCGCCCAGAGTACCAAGCAGCCCGCACTACGCGCCAGGGGTGCCTTCGGCCCCCTGGCCGAAGGCTCCAAATTCTCACAGAACGGGTTTCTCAAGCAAATTAAGAAACTGGGAGAAAACGGCGAAAACAGTAGCCCTCGGCATTGTGAGCCCTCGGCACCAGGGGGTGCCATCGGGTGGAAGAGCCCTCGGCTACTGCTCTATAGCCGAAGGCATCTCACTCGACAAGATATCCGCCTCACATGCGTACAGATCACCGTACCCCGCACAGACGTCCCATCCAACAGCCGCATTAAATGCGGCCACATGCGGCTGCCAGCGCCAACCAGTTGAGGTGACCCCTCAGCCAATGAGCGTTTGACACGTGTCCCTGCCCGGCATTTATTGCTACTATAAATAGCACCCCATTTCCTCATTTGTAACCACGCTGAAAACGGCATTCATACTGAATACACTCTCTCTCTACTTTTACTTACTTGCTCTGACTTCTCTCTAAGTTATTCCCCGTAATAACCCTTCGGATATATACCCCCGGGTAGACTATCCATCATTTGGTGCTCTCGTTGAGAGGTTGAACAATCGAGTAAGAAACCCTCCCCCTCGACCAAACACAAAACACTAGCCCTCTATCAAAATGGTGAGGACAACACGTGCCAACTCAAAGAACGTAGAAGACAAGAACCTGGCCCTCGGTGACGTCAACGCCCCCGAAGCCTCTCACAGGGCTCCCGAGGGCAGTGTCATCGCTGGGCTGGAACAGGCGGCTGTCGACCTACGCCTTCAGATCCAACAAAATGCCCCCGATGCCCGCCTCGGCATCGAGGCCAAGAAGAAAACCCGGAGCGATGACCAAGTCAGCCCTCCGGTTCTCACCATCGACGTGCAATCGGCGCTCTCTGCCTTCATCCAGACGCTCACCCAGAACCCAGGTGCCTTCGGCACCCTGGCTCCAGCTCACCCTCAGATCGGGGAAAATATCATACTTCCCCCTCTGCCACACCCCTTCGGAAATCCCACCCCACGGGTGAGAAACGACGAAGGGGTGGTGGCCCAAGATACGTCCTCCCAGGAAGTTCAGTCCCGGGACCGCCATAATGACAACAGGGAAAGGCCCCGTACTTCCGCCCTCAACCGGCTCGGAGGAGGGCCAGACCGCCGAGGGGTCCAAGACCGCCTCGGGGGGAAGGCACTCCAAAGGCCCCAGGAAAGCGGGGGATCTGTTTCGAGGGCAGACGAGGAGCGTCCCCCTCGGGACAAAGGCAAGGCACCCCTTCATGCCGATGATGCTCGGCACCAAATCAACCAGGCCCACTCGGCCCGGGTTCGTTCGCAGGGGGCGGAGACCCTCCCGAAGGATCCCCGGGACGAGATTATTGCGGCCCTCCAACGCCGGCTTGACGAGATGGAGTCCAACAAAGCTCACGCCACCACCTCCGCCCCTCATTCAGATCTCAAATACGAGGCCATGATAGCCAAAATGGAGGAGTTACAGAAGAGGGTGGCCGAGGGCTCCGGGGAACCCGTCATCCAGCTCCGGACTCGGACGCCATTTACCCCAAGGGTATTGGCGGCCCGGATCCCGGAAAAATACCGAGGGCAACACATACAGCCCTACAACGGGAAAACGGACCCCCAGGAACACTACAGCAAATACCAGAACAGCATGATGATGGTGGGGGCGTCAGACGAATATTTGTGTCGATGGTTCCTCTCCACCTTAGAGGGACCGGCATACGAATGGTTCAACAGGCTGACCGAGGGCTGCATTGATTCGTGGCAAGAACTCGCCCAACGATTCTTGACACAATTCGCCGGGAGGCGTCGCACAAGGAAGCACTTCTCCCACCTCCTAACAATACGCCAGAAGAAGGATGAGACCCTTCGGGATTTCCTGGAGCGCTGGAGGACGGAGGCCGACAAGGTCGACAGTGCCGATGACGGGACCCTCCTGGCCCTCCTACAAACCGTCCTCCGCACCGGTAACTTTTCAAGGAGCCTCATCATTGACCCCCCCCCCCCCCGCGACTACATAAGGGCTTTGCAGCGGGGGGACCGATATGCTGAGGCCGAGGAGGTGGAGAAGTATCACCAGCATCCGGACCAGCAGCCCCCGAGGGCCGACAACAAGCATAACCGAGGGCCGGGGGCTCCTCCAAATCACCCCAAGGCTTCGGGACCCTCTGATGATCGCCCTCGGCAAGGCCAAGCCAAGCCAAGCCCGGGGGAGGTTATAAGAGCAACCCTAAGACTTGGGCCCAGCCCATTCTCCTGGACCGCCCTCGGACACCATTGACGCACCCCGTCAGCATCATCCTCGATTTTGCCGAGGAGAGGGGCCTCGTTGAGCGCGACTCCCGCGCACCCCCGGAGGTACACGCTATCAACCCTCAGTTCCCCTACTGTCGCTTCCATCGGCACCAGGGGAACAGGACCGATGACTGCCATCAGCTGAAGACGGCCATCGAGAGATTAATACAGGCGGGGCACCTGTCCCAGTTTGTCCAGAGCCCTCGGCAGGAGGGACCTTCTCATCAGGGACCTCCCCGAGGGCACCATACGGAGGTAAATGCCTGGGTAAATCCGAACACCATCCCCCTCGGCAAGAAGAGGGAGATCGGAAACTTGGAAGAAGAGGAGGAGGAGTACCCCCATTACCAGTAGAAAAAATGCCACATCCTCATGATCACCGGTGGCAATACAGGGGGTGATTCCACCAGCCAACGAAAGAAGTGGGCTCAATCGCTTTACGTGGGGGAAGTCACTCATATGCCCCCGGTAAAGCGACTGAGGGAGGAACCCATCACCTTTACCAACGCAGATCTCCCTCCTACTTCTCCTCCTCACAGGGATGCCTTGGTGATTCGGACGGAGATAAACGACACCATCATTCACCGAACTTACGTTGACACGGGCAGCTCCGTCAATGTAATGTACCTCAGCACCTTCAGAGAGCTGCATCTGGAGAGGGGGTCCCTTCGGCCCATTAAGACCCCTCTTGCCGGCTTCACCGGCGACACTATTGATTCCGAGGGGGTAATAACCCTCCCGGTGATCTTCGGCGACGGGCTCCATAGAGCCCAGCTCGAGGTGGAGTTCGTCGTCGTCAACATTGACTGCGCCCACAACATCATCCTCGGCCGGCCAGCCCTCGAGGACCTGGAAGCCATCATCTCCATGAGGCTCCTCTACCTCAAGTTTCCCGCCGAGGGGGGCATTGGCTACTCCCGGGGGAACCAAAAAATTGCCCGCGCCTGCTATCTTCAGGTCACTAAGAAGGTAAGCAAGACGGAATTCCGTGTTGACACCATCACAGGAGCCGTCGACCAAGAAGAAAGAAGGCCGAGGGCTGAACCGGCCGAGGATGTAGAAGACTTTGCGCTCGATCCGGCCCAGCCGGAGAGAGTCGTGAAGATTGGAGCCCAGCTCCCTGAAGATTTGAAGACCGGTATCACCGACGCCCTCCGCGCCTACTCCACTGTCTTTGCATGGGGGCCGGAGGACATGCCGGGAATCAGAGAAAGGGTCATCACCCACCGCCTCTCGGTGGACCCTTCGGCAAAGGCGGTGCAGCAACGAAGAAGACCCCTCTCCGCCGAAAGGAGGGAATTTGTGAAGAAGGAGGTCACCATGCTCCTCTCTATTAAGCACATCAAGGAGGTGAAATACCCCTCATGGCTGGCGAATGTAGTCCTCGCACAGAAGCCCCCTACCTTCCGCATGTGCGTGGACTACACCGATCTCAACAAAGCATGCCCTATGGATCCATTCCCTCTACCAAACATTGATCAATTGGTGGATGAGACCGCAGGGTGTGAGATCATGTCCTTCCTCGATGCCTTCCGAGGGTACCATCAAATTTTCATGCACGAGGAGGACACCGAAAAAACTGCCTTCATGACTCCCGAGGGCATCTTCTGCTACCTAGTGATGGCCTTCGGCCTAAAGAACTCGGGGGCCACATACACCCGGATGGTGGCCCGGGTCTTTCAAGCCGTCCTAGGGCGCACCATGGAGGCCTATGTTGACGACATGATCGTCAAGAGCAAACAATCTTCCAGCCATGCTGACGACCTCCGGGAAATCTTCGCCATCATGCAAAAATTCAACCTTCGGCTAAACCCGAAGAAGTGCACCTTCGGCGTCCAAGGGGGCAAATTCTTGGGCTACATGGTGAGCCGAAGGGGTATTGAGGCCAATCCCGAGAAGATCCAGGCCATCATCAACATGGAGCCCCCACGCAACGTGAAGGAAGTTCAACGGTTGAAGGGCCGCCTGGCAGCCCTCAACCGCTTTCTATCTAAATCGGTGGAGAAGTCTCTACCCTTCTTCCAGATCATGAGGAAGACGGCTGGCTTTCTATGGACTCCAGAATGCCAGGGGGTTTCGACGAGCTCAAACGATATCTATCTTCACCTCCTGTGCTCTCCAAACCCAAGGTAGGGGAGACTCTCTACCTCTACCTTGGGGTCAGCCCGGCGGCCATCAGCTCTGTGCTCATCCGGGAGGAAGACGGCATCCAACATGCCATCTTCTACGTTAGCAAGACCCTGAGGGAGGCCGAACTCAGGTACTCCCCTGTGGAAAAAACGGTGTTAGCCATCGTTTGGACTGTCAAGAAGTTGGGCCACTACTTTCAGGCTCACCCGGTTCAGGTCCTCACCCATCAACCCCTCGGCGCCCTCATGAGGAGCCCCACCAGCTCCTCCCGCATGGTGAAATGGGCTATCTTCTTGAGCCAATACAACATTGACATCCGCCCAAGGCCCGCCATCAAGGGCCAAGCCCTGGCGGACTTTGTGACGGAGTGTACCGCAAGGGCAGCCACGGACGGGGAGCCCTCGGCTACCTCGGACGACTGGTGGACCCTCTACACCGACGGCTCCTCCGCGACCAAAGCATGCGGGGGAGGGGTAGTCCTCATTACTCCCGAGGGCTTCAGGGCCTACTATGCAATCCGCTTCTCCTTCAAGGTCTCCAACAATAAGGCCGAATATGAGGCCCTCCTATGTGGCCTTCGGCTGGCTGCCAACATGAGGGCTCGGCAGATCCACATCAAATGCGACTCCAAGTTGGTCGTTGGCCAAATCTCCGAGGAATATGAGGCCAAGGTGGGGAGAATGAAGCAGTACAAGGAAGCGGCCAAGGAGTTGCTTAAGGTATTTGAGGCGCACTCTCTCACTCAAATACCGAGGGCTCAGAACTCCGAGGCCGACATATTATCTAAGCTCTCGGCCGACTCCCCCGAGCACATCTCCAAAATTGCCAAAATCGAGGAACTCAGCCTCTCAAGCATCCATGCAAGCCCCGTTATGAACATACAACAACGTCAGAAGGATTGGATCTCAGATATCACCGCCTTCATCTCCACAGGGCAACTACCCGAGAATGAGGCCCGCGCTAAACTGGCAAAGCTGAGGGCTCCCAGCTACACCATCGAAGATGGAAGGCTCTACAAACGATCTTACAATGGCACGCTACTTCGGTGCCTTCATCCGGATGAAGCCGAGGTCGCAATGGAGGAAGTGCACAGTGGCACTTGCTCAGCTCACCAGGGACCCTTCTCCATGTCCCGAAGGCTCATTCTCCAGGGCTACTTCTGGCCAACCATGGCCAGGGACTGTGCTGATGTAACACCCCCATTTTCCCCAACCAAAAATACATTTAAATAATGATTTATTCAAAGGAATTATCAACTTTATTTGAAAATATCAGAGATACAGCGGAAGTCTTAATAGGGAAATGGGTGTTACCGCCACACTCGGTTCTCACCTAACCGAATGCACAGGCTAAACCACCATCCAAAAATAATCCAAGTATTTAAGTACTGGAAATTTCAAAAAAATAATTTAAATGTCTACATGTTCTCAAACTGAAATAAACAATAACTAGATGATTATAAATACTAAACTACGTGATCTAACGCATCTCTCATCATCATGCATAACCTTCATCACCTGCACAATTAAAGTGCAGAAAACAAAACAAAGCAAAGGAAACAAAAATTAGCTTTTTAGCTAAGTAAGGCCGACCCAACCCCGTAAAATAATCACGTTTGGCGAAAATAGTTTTTCATATAATACTATATAAAAATGACACACTCCACCAAAATACTTTTCTCTTTGATTTTTCTTAAAACCACTTCTTTACTAAAATCCTCAACTTCTCTTGGAAAATATCATAGTAATTCTTCTCTTTAAATTTCGTAAGAAAATCTCTTTTTCACTAACTTCCTAGTAATTTAGAAGGGCGGTGCTCAACCTTTCGGTGGAGCCCGGTGGACCGTGGTTACGGACGGCCACCCCGAACAAATGTCGGTACCACAACTGCTCTTGCGGAAACGAAACGACTACTTTAAGTGTGCACACCCCCTAAAAGGGATTCCAAGCCCTCCGAGTAGTAAGTCATCCCGAGTGGTCGGAACCCAACCACCCCAATTCTAAAATGCTTGAATGATTAGGGACTACTACTATAACTTCTTCTTAAAAGGGATCATAGATCCAAATCTTACTTAAAAGGGATCATAGATCCAAATCTTACTTAAAAGGGATCATAGATCCAAATCTCACTTGAAACTTAAACTGTACTTCTTAGTAGTAGTAGCTCTAATCACCCTCCACATTTATCCGGATGTGGAAAAACCGACACCTCGGATTACTCCCGAGATGCTCACTTCTTATGAAAATGTAAATTTTATCTTCAATTAAATAATACTTCAAAAATACTTCTTAATTTCTCTAAAAAGTCTCGAAGGTATTTAAAAATATTTAATACCCCAAAAGTACTTGATTTACACTTCTTAACTACCATATATATAATATCTCCTCAAAATCACATACACAAAATTCACAATTCACACTTAATCACATAATGCATATAATAAGCATATAATACGAGGAAACAATTTTGGATTGGCAGAGAAACTTACAATTTAGGGTTTATCCAAAACTTGTTCCAAAATAGTATTTAATACCATATTCAAAATAATCCAATAAGGATATTTATAACTCAAGAATATATATGTAAATTTTCATACCAAATTATAAATTTAAAAATATATAATTTATCCCAAAAGATTTGATCTCACAACACTTTCCAAAAAGAGGGTTTAACCCAAACAACCACTTCCCAAAAGTAGCATTTACTACTACCACCAAAATAATCAAATTGGAGTATTCTGAACCCATAATATATTTTCAATATAACCAGTTATAATAGTCTCAAATCATTCTTCAACTCATACCAAAACAATCACCAAAATTTTCCAATCCCAAAAGAACAATCATCAACAATCACAATTTTAGACATGATAAACTGATTTCATAAATTTACCAAAAATCACACGTTCATAAATTCCCAGAAAAGCATACATAATCGTACTCATACTATTATAGCCGAATTATCCATAAAATTTCAGAAAGAAACTCAAATCATAGCACAAACCCTAGTTTATACAATATAGGGGCAAAATAGTAATTTTGGTTGCAATAGTCCTTACCTCGAGGCTAGCAACGAATCCTAAACGTCAAACCTAGTTTGATGGATCATTCTCACGTACCTAGGAAGTGATAGGTTCGAAGGATCTCAATTTAGGAGAAAGAAATTTAGGAAACGGATGAACGACGCCAATTAGGCAACAAACGCACTTACCGGAATATTGGATTGTTTGATCTCATCATTGGCATAAAATTTCGTGCTGGATACGTTAATATTGAAGAGCTGGAAGGGATAGAGCTTGAAGAGGCGGTCCTAGGGTTTTTGGAATGAGGAAAATCGGATTAGGGATGTATTTATAGTGAATTTCCGAAGTTTGAGTTGCATTAGGATACAACAGGAACGCACGCGTGCGTACCTTCCACGCACGCCGTGCGTGACCCCCAGACGCCCCAAACCTTAGTTTTTACCCCGTTTCTTCCCCGTTTGGACCTCCCCTTTGTCCCAAACACTAAACCAAACATAATAAACGACCTAAAGACCGTGTAAACAATATGAAACACAATTTTAATTATTTCCCAAATTCTCTCAAATTTTCGGGGTATTACAGCTGACCTTGCCCGGAGGTGCACCGTATGTCAACATTTCCAGAAAGCTCCCGGCAGGCCAGCGGTCAACTATGCCCCCATCAGCACCTCTGTCCCATTTTCTCGATGGGGGATAGACCTTGTGGGCCCCCTGCCGAGGGGTACCTCCAACAACAGATACATCATTGTGGCCGTCGACTATTTTACCAAGTGGGTGGAGGCTGAACCCCTCGCCAGCATCACAGAGGCGAAGTGCCGTCACTTCGTCCTCAAGAACATCCTCACAAGGTTTGGCGTCCCCCAGCAGATCATCTCCGACAACGGGACACAATTTGAGGCAGCCCCCTTCTGCGCCCTTCTGGAGGCATGGGGCATCAAACACACCTTCTCCTCCGTTGCCTACCCTCAAGGCAACGGGCAAGTAGAGAACGCCAACCGGACCTTGCTCGAGGGCCTCAAAAAGAAGCTGGAGGCCGAGGGCAGTGGCTGGGTGGAAGAACTCCACAACATCCTTTGGGCCTATCGCACCACCCCTCGGCGAGCAACAGGTGAAACACCATTCTCCCTCTGCTACGGTTTTGAAGCCAAAGCTCCTACGGAAGTCACCCTTCCCACCTGAAGGGTGATCCAGTATGACCTCGAGGTCAACGACAGCAACATGGCCCTCGACCTCCACCTCATTTCAGAACGCCGGGAGCAGGCCTTCATCCGGGCAGAAAACTACCGAAGGCAAGTCAAAAGCTACATCAACGCCAAAGTTCGCACCAGAGAATTCCAAGTGGGGGACTATGTCCTCCGGAGGAGGGAAGCCAGCCAACCAACCGAGGGAGGAAAAATGGCACCAAAATTCGAAGGCCCCTACATCATAGCGGCCATCATCAAACCCGGGACTTACAAACTCAAACGCCCCAGCGGGAAAGAGGTCCCTAGGCACTGGAATGTACACCACTTAGTTAGATTTTATCAATAATGTAAGAGCGGCCAAGCCCTCATAACTAGTGAATGTACTATCCTGTGGCCCGGGGCCTCCGATATAGAATGAAGATAGATACATTCAAGACATCAAGCCCTCATACTGACTACAGGCCCCAGGCCTCACCACGAGAAGAACCCCCTCCGGCACCAAGTGTCGAGGGCGGACGCCATCAACACCTACAACATCAGTGAAAACACCACGTGTTTTCAGTCAAGACCCCTCGGTACCAAGTACCGAGGGAAGGAACTCCTATCACCAACAACAAGGAACGCCATGTGTTTCGTTTCCCTTCGGCACCCAGTGCCGAGGGTACATCCCCACCTTCAACATAAAAAAAAAAAGATGCGAACACCAAGTGTTCCTACAGAAGACCCTTCGGCACCCAGTGCCGAGGGTACACCTCCATCATCAAACATCGAAACGAAGAAAAAAAAAACACCAAAATGTTTCAAAGAAGACCCCTCGGCACCCAGTGCCAGGGATATGCTCTCCTATCAACTTCCAAACATCTGTTGGGAAACACCGATTGTTTCATTTGAAGACCCTTCGGTACCAAGTACCGAGAGTAGACGCCTACATCAACCACGACAAAGGAGAACACCAAGTGTTCCTACAGAAGACCCCTCGGTACCAAGTACCGGGGGCTACACATCGAAACTAACACCAAGTATTGTTTCTAAAAGCCGTACCCCACGAGGACGCACATACCGAAGGCGCCACCATCGGTGCCGGTGGCACGTAGTGCCCCCGGCCATTTGCAACTAGTGTGCAAATGAAAACCCTTCCTTGAAACGCTTTCCGCGTCACTACCCCCAGGGTATGACAGGCATGAGAAATGCCCAGGATTCGACTTTCAAAAACGGAACGCTATCCGCGTCACTACCCTCAGGGTATGACAGGCATGAGAAATGCCCAGGATTCGACTTCCAAACCGAAACGCTCCCCGCGCCACCACCCCAAGGGTGTGGCAGGCCACGGACTATGTCTAGCGCCGAGGGGACGACTTTCAAAAATGAGGCGCTTTCCGCGCCATCCCCCAAGGGGAGGCAGGTTACGGACCACCATATCTTGTGCCCAGGAAACGTCCCTCGATCCCCTCGGAACTCGGAAGGTTAACCCGAGGGAGGAGAGCCATTGGTGTATTCTGATGGTCTCCTAATAGGCCCAGCCTTACCAAGAAACCAAGTTTCTTGATGCCTTCCCTTCACCACCAACCAAAAAAAAAAAGAATGAGGAGGTGAAGGGGAGTAGACTCAGCGAGAAATCAAAGAGTACACTCCAACAGATCACAACAAGCCGAGGGCTCCCCACGGGAACACCTCCGGTAACTGAAGGCTCCTATGTCTCGAAGGATACTACTCAAACAAATATCATCAGGAGACGGCTAAGTCCACTGCCTGGTCACCTCCGGTCACACAGGCACCGAAGGCTCCAGCAAGGGTCGAAATCTACACCTTTTAAAAATTATGCCGAGGGCACATACTCATCATTGGCATTCTTCACAACAACAGGATTCCACACATATTCGGCCCTCGGCCAGAGACTCATACAACACAAGGGATCTACATCCGGAAGCTCAACACCAATTTACGCTTAGAAAATATTCTAAGTCCTAAATTAGTAGCCCCCAGGCATCTCGCAAAGTAATGCAGAGTCAGATGGCACCTATCACCCGAAGGCTACACAAAGAAACAACACTTGAAAAATTCCAAGTCCTAAAATTGGGCCCCCGGCTCAATCAACATTACAGCCAGGGGAATACAATAGCCGAAGGCTATGCGATACAACAACACTTGCAAACAAAAAAATTCTATGTCCTAAAGATGGGCCCCCGGCTCAGTCAGTATTGCAACTAGAGGAATATGACAGTCGAAGGCCATACATCAAGAAGGGATGCCATCTCCCAAAGGCTCCCAAAGGAGATCTTGCACTTAGAATATTTTCTAAGTCCTACATGTTTCCCCCCCGGTCAACTACTCTTACATCAAGAAGGGATGCCATCTCCCGAAGGCTCCCAAGGAAAAATCTACACTTAGAATATTTTCTAAGTCCTACATGCTTTTCCCCGGTCAACTACTCATACATCAAGGAGGGATGCCATCTCCCGAAGGCTCCCAAGGGAGATTTTACACTTAGAATATTTTCTAAGTCCTGCATATTTTCCCCCCCGGTCAGCTACTCATACATCATGGAGGGATGCCACCTCCCGAAGGCTCCCAAGGGAAACTCTACACTTAGAAGATTTTCTAAGTCCTACATATTTCACCCTCATCTCAAGGGACCTAATTGCCGAAGGCTACCTATCAATCGAGGGCTACATTACACAAGGAATCAACACTCAAGAAAATTTTCTAAGTCCTAAAGAATTGGCCCCCGGCCTATTCAATATTTCAGTTGGGGCTCCGCAGTAGTAGCCGAAGGCTACATGACATACTACACTTGCAAAAAATCTCTAAGTCCTGTGCATTGGGCCCTCGGTCCAACATTCACACATCAGGAAGGGATGCCATATCCCGAAGGCTCTCAAGGGGAAATCTACATTTAGAAATTTTTCTAAGTCCTAGGGTTTGGGTTACTGCAAACACCCGAAGGCCCTATGGTGTGCTACACTTAGAAAAATTTTCTAAGTCCTAATTCCTACAGAACCCTCGGTTGCATATCCAGCAGAGGGTGCCCAACTACCGAAGGCTTCCGGGGGCAAGCTACAGTCAGAAAATATTCTAAGTCCTAAAACATGCATTCAAGAAGAAAGGAATTGGAGAAAACAAATCATATAAACACAGCCCGAAGGCAATCATTCAATCATCAACAAACAGTGGGCAAATGTAATACGAATAAATGTTACAACCAGGCCGAAGCCGAAGGATGAATAATGTCATCATTACAAATACTTGTTTACATGATACAAAATACATATCAAATCATGTCACTCCCGGGGGCCGCCTCCCCCGATGGCTTCGAGGTGACTTCTGCGTCGGCCTCAGGTTCGTCGCCCTCGGCTTCCTTCATGAGCTCAGAGTCCTCCAGGTCTGGCCTCTCGACATCGGGGGGAAGAGGAACGCGGATGTCTGGCTGCAGGGGGGAGCCCGTATGCTGCCGGGTCAAAGTCCTTTTGCTCGATCTTCAAGTGGCGAGCCATCCTCCGGTAGATGAGGGCTTGAGTGAAAAACTCGCCCCCATCATAGTATTGTTTACCCTTTCGAGAAACCCACTCCACGCCAGGCCCATCACACCACTCGTCGACCGAGGACTCGACGACCGAGGACAGCCATTGCTTGTGCTCCTCGGACCGCCACCCCCCTGCCAGGAACCCCGAGATTGTGTCCCCTCGGGCTCTCTCGACGGCTTCCACCTTCGCGGCCTCGGCTTCCTTGACAGCTTTCTCCAAGGCTTCAGCTGCGGACCTCTCGGCTTCTGCCCTACCCCGATCTGCGGCCTTCGCCCGCAGGGTCATCTGCCGAAGGCTCTCCTCCAGCATAGCCATCTGCCGAACAGCGTCTGCATTCTGGCGGATGAGCTCCCGCATCTTGGCCTCCTGCTCGGCCTTGCGAAGGCGCCACTCCTCTAGCCGCCGTGCTTGCTCCCCGAGGGCAATGCAGGTCTACAAAAACAAAGGGGTTAGCGAGGCCAAACATGGTTTCATGGCTCGAAGTAAAAAAGAAAGAAATAAACATAAAAGACTTACTGTGAGGGAAGACCGGAGGATCCTGTCCTCGAGGGTTTCGTCTTCATCAGCCCCGAGGGCCACTCTGTCAATCTCGAGGGTGATGCCTCTTAGAAGCGCCCTCGGGTCGGCCGTACCGTTCATCACGGCCGTACCAGCCGGGAGGGAAACCATGAGGACCTCGGAAGATGGCCCCTGAACTCCCGGCGGCACTTTCGCCACCTGCATGTCCTCATTCGCCCCGGAGGCAGGGCCTTCATCGACAATGATCACCGGGGGGACTTTCTTCTCGGCATCCCCGGTCTTGGGCTTCTTGCCCTCGGGATCTCTGCCCGAGCCCTTCCTTTTGGCGGTAGCAGCAGCATTAGTACTTGGGCCCACCGACGGCCCCTCCGGTTTTTTGAAGAAGTCACCGGCGGGTTTTGGGACGCCGGCGTCCGTCCCCCTCGGGCCCTTGGAGGGTTTTTTCTTCTTCAGGTCTGCAAGGCCTCTGACGTTCATCATTTTCACTGGGACACCTGCAAAAAAAAGGGTAGGGGGTTAAAATCGAGGGGTCGCTGACCGAAGGCACAAAGAATATAAAAAAAACACGAACAAGATAAGCTATGTGCTAAGATATGAAAACCGAGGGACCTCGTAGACTACCTCATGTTCCCCCGAAGGCCTCAGCAAAAATAGGGTACTTCTCGTCCACTTCCCCAATGAATCGGTATCTCCGAAAGCCGAGGGCGTATAATCCCTTATCGGCAGTATAGTCTTTGATGGAGACCTGCTTTGTGCGACCCTCCGGGATTTTTGCTATCACCAGGCCGTCTTTTTTGAGGGCGGCGCTTCCAACCTTCGGATGCCGACGGAAGCGATCCCGAAGTTCCGCCGGAAATGGGTTCTCAACAACCCTGACATAGCACCAGCGCTCCTTCCAGCCCTTATTGGACGAAGGCGCCTCCGTGAACAGCTTCCACCTGGCCACCTGCTGCAAGTTGGCGAAGCCCTCGGCATTCGCGTGACCCCCTCGACAGAGGTTGAAGCTCTGGAAGAACAAGTCCAGGTTGGGGGTCACCCCTCGGTCCCTACAGAGGTTTAAAAAACCCGCCACGTAGGAGTGGCTATTAGGTGTCAGCTGGCAGGGTACCAAGCCAACAAACCTCAGGTACTCCCAGAGGAAGGGGTGCAGAGGGAACCGAAGGCCCATAGAGACCGACAGTACGTGTACTGCAATGCACCCCTCAGGCGTCCGAGAGAGCACGTCGTCAACTCCTGGCTCGACCACCTCGGCCGAGGGCCCTACATGTAGTTGCGTCACGTAGAGGTCCGCCCTGTCCGCCTTCGACTTTATCTCCAAGGCAGCCGTGTTGAGCCAGGAATACCCCTCCGGCATATCTACGGGTTTCCCCTGATCAGCAGCAATAACCTTCTTCTTGGGGACAGCTGCCTTGGCCTTCTTCTTCCCGGGGGCCACCCGGATGGGAACTGCATTCAGCGGCTGGGAAGTACTGGCCTCACCAGCACCCCGAGGGGGAAGGACGGCCACAGTGACCTTCGCCCTCTCCTTTTCCTCCTCCTCTTCAGCAACTTAGACGGCGAGGGCCAACTCTTCATCCTCGGCAGTTCGCTCGAATTCCTCCGCCTCGGCCTCGGCCGTCAGATCCTTCTGCACCGCAGTGGCGAGGGCTGCATCACCACCATCCGAGGGCTGACCATTGCTGGACTCCACGTCGGAGATGCCTTCGTCCTCCATCGAGGGCGTCCTCGAGATGTCCTGGGAATCGCTCTCGGACGACATTTTTACCACGAGGTGTGTCTAAGGTTTCTACAGGACTAACCCTAATCTAAGGCCAGAGGGCGGAACTTACTAAAAATTTGGAGAGGAAAATGGGCACTGACCTTGAAAGCAGAGTTTTGACCGAAGGCAGGAGTTTCTCTCACTAGATTTTTTGGCAGAGCTTCGCTAAGACAACTGAGTTCGCACAGCGGGAATGGCTCTGGCCTTGGGGTATTTATAGGCGCTGGAATCCGGGCTTGGGCCCGGAAACCAGGCCTCCAGACGGACCGTCATCATTACACACCGTCGTTTCACCCAACCGGTGACGCCGCCCGCGAACAGCCAGCCATCACACGCCACGTGTGCCACCCCCCCAACGGCTATATCCCGTCGTTACATATTCCAACGGCTATATTTCAAACGGCTATATTCTGGAAGGCCCCGGGTTTTCTACTTCACTCCATTTCATCGAGGGTAGCCTCCGGGTACACTCACCCAGAAGTGCCCCCGGGTTGTGCCCCACACAGCACATAACAAACGCCCTCGGGATCACTCCTCCAGAAACCCAGGGCTTCATATCAGGGCACCCCTCGGGGATTCCCCCTCAGCACTGCAAAACCGGGGTAGCCCCCGGGGAGTTGCCTCATTGACGGATGGCCCATGGCACACAGGTAATGGGAGGCCTCGGGTATCTTCATCACCAACTAATAAACAGGCAGTGGACCCCCCGGAAACAACTCCATTGTCGCCCTCATCCAGCAGGCCCTCGATCCCCGAATTGAGGGCCTCCCCTTCGGCGCCACCAGGACATCAACAGCAAGCCTTCGGCTAATCAACACAGGAGCCCTCAGAAGAGAGAGCCTTCGGCATTCCCGTCATTCTCCATTTCTGACCAAGGTTTCACATTTTCGATTCATCATTGGGGGAATTCGGTGCACTCTTTTTCCCTCATTAGGATTTTTCCCCCAGGGTTTTTCCTAATGAGGTTTTTAACGAGGCATCCCCCCAAAATGAAACGAAAAGCGTCAGCCTTCGGCCCGCAACAGCAACGTAACTACTTTACTCCTTTTCACCACTTTACAAGTGCCTCAAGGAGTGGGGGACTGGAGGACCCCCTCGGGAAAATCATTAAATTACAAAATTTGTGAAAATCCAACAAACAACAAAGCAAGCCCTCAAGTCCCGACATGTGGGTAACTGAGGGACTGCCTTCGGCAGGGACATAAAAGCAACAACTCCTCACCAACTTCAGAGATCACGACGGGACAACATCAAGGGGCAAGCACAAATTACTCCTTTTCCCTCAAGTACCTTTCGGCAAAAGGAGTGAGGGACTCCTGATGGAGTATATGGCCCGGGAACCCCCGGCCCACAGACTCCTACTACTCCAGCGAAGGCCCAACAGGCCCAGAAGGCCCAACAGGCCCAGAAGGCCCAACAGGCCCAGATCACAGCGCCCAGAGTACCAAGCAGCCCGCACTACGCGCCAGGGGTGCCTTTGGCCCCCTGGCCGAAGGCTCCAAATTCTCACAGAACGGGTTTCTCAAGCAAATTAAGAAACTGGGAGAAAACGGCGAAAACAGTAGCCCTCGGCATTGTGAGCCCTCGGCACCAGGGGGTGCCATCGGGTGGAAGAGCCCTCGGCTACTGCTCTATAGCCGAAGGCATCTCACTCGACAAGATATCCGCCTCACATGCGTACAGATCACCGTACCCCGCACAGACGTCCCATCCAACAGCCGCATTAAATGCGGCCACATGCGGCTGCCAGCGCCAACCAGTTGAGGTGACCCCTCAGCCAATGAGCGTTTGACACGTGTCCCTGCCCGACATTTATTGCTACTATAAATAGCACCCCATTTCCTCATTTGTAACCACGCTGAAAACGGCATTCATACTGAATACACTCTCTCTCTACTTTTACTTACTTGCTCTGACTTCTCTCTAAGTTATTCCCCGTAATAACCCTTCGGATATATACCCCCGGGTAGACTATCCATCAGTGACAATGCCTCTTAGGAAATCCGAAGAATGAATGAGGCGGCTCATCTTCAATGGTGACTCCTCTTAAAACATACAACTTACAATATTACAAAATTTTGATTGACGATCAAGTGACTCGACCAGTTTAAGCTATTTTAAATTCTTTTGTCAAATCCGTTACACGAGATCTTTTCCCCCAAACAGTTTCTATCAAATAATTTCCTAAGATTTCTGCTGAAATTTGAATCTGAAGTGGAGCAGAAGGATAAGTTCGGCCTTTCACAGTTGAGCTCTGTTCCACACCTCAATATTTTTTCCATTTATGTATGCAAGGTACTATCATGTTCTTTATGGGCATATGTACACGATATACTCTGTTTTCACGTCTTTAATCTTCTCGAGTAGCCCAAATCTTTTTAATAAGCACGACAAATATGTTTTCGGGAGTTATGATGTTTTATCACAAAATGCTCTCACACTTTTCTTAATGCTTGTTTTAATTTTACTCCGTATATTTTAAGATTTAGGACCTCCAATTACATTTTGAACAGGGCTCTTAATACATTCGGGCTGGCCCTGGATTTGCCTTTCTCTCCTAAAATTCAAAACAATGAGGCTTAGCTTGCGACCTTACCATGCCTCATGTGTTTTTTTATCATAAACAAGCGACCGTTATATTAAAACCGAGAACATATACAAGACAACTGATGGAGTAATGGGACTAGGCCCAGAGTCTAATCAGCCCAAGCCCTGAACTTGAACCCATGGATCCAAGTCCATAACCTGAAGCCTGCCTGCCAGCCCGGCGGGGAGCCTGCCAGTCCGGCCGACCTCCTAGTCCGGAAGAGTAACGGTCAAGCAATTAATGCGCTATTAATTATGTATTTAATTCCGTATTAATGTTGTAATTAAATAGTCATTATTATCAGTAACGGTTACGATTTGTATACGCCTATAAAAGGCGGGTTGTAATTCAGATTAGAGGAGACAACTTCTATACGCTATTTCTGGCAACTAAACACTTTTAGCTTCTTTCCTTATTTGCATTATTTTCCTGATTTCCTGGTTGAGTGTCGTACGTAGCTTTCCTAAAAGCCTACGAGCGTCCTATTCTGGACCAACATTGGTGCTTTCATTGAGAGCCTCTATTGATCTCTCACATCACTTTAGTAGGAAAAAATTCAAGAAATTCATCCCAATCCAAGGTGATACAGTTCCACTTCCTGCTATTCTCTTCGCCAATCACAGCTGGATGCCGTGCGCCGATGTCGCTGCTGGTCTCCCTCATCGCCACGCCTATTCATGAGATAGGCCTTCAAATGTGCGCCCACCTAATTCCTATGGAGCAAGAGTCTGCTCTGCGTTAAAGTGGATGGACCATGATTACACTAAGACCAAATTTGATTCTCCTCAAGGATGATGGGCTGAATATTCAGCAACGCATTCAGGCCCGTTTGGCTCTAAAGCTAAGTTTCCAAAAATCCTCTATATTTGATACAAAAAAATCATAAATTCAAACATTTGAAAAGATATTTTCAGTGGTTTAATTGCTTTTACTCTTGTTAAGCGTGTGTAATTTTAACATTGAAAAATGGGCTTATGAAATCCGATCACTCACGTACACCGGGTGAGCACACACACTCGTACACTGGCCGAGCACACACACTCGCGCCACCGGGTCACGTGATATGGGTGTGGCGATTAATAAGCTCCAATATAAATGTCAATACCGCACACTCTTGACTTCATACGAGTTCTTGCGTGCTCTTACCCTTGCCAAGTGCATCACACTCCGACCTCGGGGGACGAGTCACCCGTTCAAAAGTTTTTACTTGCGGGTTCGAACTACTAACCTCGGGAAGCGAGTTAAACTCTTATTAGGGGCCTAGAGCCACGCTCTTCCGAGCAATTTTGTCACTTATTTGACATTCACATTTCTCGAAAAGGTTGATATACTTTAGTTCTTTAGAGTTGGATTATCCATTCGAGTGAGGAGTCCGACTCACTTACTCGCGGATTCAATCTTTCTTTCGGAGACTGGGTTGAGGCCTAACTTGGGAACTTGATGTCATTCTTTTCAAGTAGTGAGTCTGACTCACTTACACACCGAGCCGTGGTTCGACACCAGACCGGATGCTCTATTCTACACTAGTTTCTTTTATGTGTATGTATAACTGAATGAAGTGGGGGACCGAGGGTCTTACCGTCTTCAAGGAAACAAATGACAAACCTGACGAGTCTGAGTCCGACGAGAAGAACAGTTTTAGCCATCCTATTCGCAGATGGCGATCATTGCAATAAACGCTGAGGATCTCACCTCTTGCTTCATCTTGGGGGCATCAGATGTACTCTTTTTCCCTTCATTAGGATTTTTTCCCATTGGGTTTTTTCCTAATGAAGGTTTTTAATGAGGCATCTCCCCAACATGGATAAGGGTGGGGATTTTCTAGTCTCGGAGAAGAGCAACTGACTTGGACTACTCCCTCTTAGCCGAGTCTACTACTCGACTAAGGGAGTGGGGGACTCGTGATGGAGTAATGGGACTAGGCCCAGAGTATAATCAGCCCAAGCCCCGAACTTGAACCCATGGATCCAAGTCCATAACCTGAAGCCTACCTGCTAGCCCGGCGGGGAGCCTGCCAGTCCGGCCGACCTCCTAGCCCGGCAGAGTAACGGTCGAGCAGTTAATGCGCTATTAGTTATGTATTTAATTCCGTATTAATGTTGTAATTAATTAGTCATTATTATCGGTAACGGTTACGATTTGTATACGCCTATAAAAGGCAGGTTGTAATTCAGATTAGGGGAGGCAACTTCTATACTTTATTTGTGGAAACTAAACACTTTTAGCTTATTTCCTTATTTGCATTATTTTCCTGATTTCCTGCTTGAGTGTCGTACGTAGCTTTCCTAAAAGCCTACGAGCGTCCTATTTTGGACCAACAACAACCTTCATACAGAATTTACAGATCCAATCGTGAACTCTAGGAGTAGACTTAAAGTCAACCACCTCATACAAAGTAACATGACTCGCTAAACCTCAAAAACAAACAAATTTAGGCCTAAAACGATCAGAACCGAAACTTTGCCTATCAAAAGAACTTCAAAAATTCAAACATTCAAACCAAATCTACTCAGACTAAAACTGATGGATCGTCGGACCAGGGCTGATCGGAATCCACCGAGAATGAGAGTAAAGGGGAGAGCGAACTGGACGGAAAAGTCAGGTACTCGATCTGGAAAAATCGTAATGTATAAGTCTCAAGAGTGCAACATATTAAGCATCCCTTTCCACAAGTTGGAAGGTGATATTTATACTAAGGAGAAAGGAGAAATACTTGGTGCCCAAGCAAAAAGATGCTAGTCTAATGGGAGAGGGACACATGTAAAGATACTCTAACAAACTAACAGTCCAATTCGATGGGGAGCAGCCACGTGTAAAGTTGATTGGAGAGAGAGAGTTATCAATAGCTGGCTAATTGGAGTTTGTTGCTAACGGAATCGCTGCCAGGATACCCGTGTGGTTAAGCGTGGGTAACTGAGAATATTCCTTGGTGATGTGGCGATATCTCCTTGTGAGGTAGATCCTTGCGGATTTTGTCTAAGTCCATGATGCTTTATTCAGACCTTGGGGTTTACCGGGGTCGGTGCTCAGAAGTTCGGGCTCGTGATGGGAGGACTCGCCCCTTTGTCCTCCGTTCCCGCCCTTGAGGTAGTTGACTGCCTGGTGCTTGATTATCGTTGACCAAATGTTTGACTTCCGGGGTCAGACCTGGTACCGACCTCGGGTGCATCGAGGTCGGGCTCACAACTTGCCGAGTCTGGTTGATTCCCGAGCTTGATGTTTTCCCGAACTCACCGGTCGGGGTCGGGGTCGGGGTCGGTCTCAGATGTGGGCTTAGTATTTTTGTACCCTTGATGGACCCGCAATGCTTTCTGCCGGCGATTATGATACCTCTGGGGTATATGGGAATATACTCCATCATGAGTCCCCCACTCTCCGAAGCGAAAGTTAAACTTGAGGTGAGAGAGAGTAAATCTTCAATTTCCTGGGCTTGTTCGCCCGACAGGGGTGCTGCTCTTCCATGGTCATGACAAAGGGGTACCTCATTAAAAACTCCGCTAAGGAAAAACCCTGTGGGAAAATCCTAACGGAGGAAAAAGAGTATACTCCGCTTTGCCATGAAGTCCGGAGAGTAAAGCGATGCCCCGCTACAGGGAAGCCCGAGCTCGGGCTCCGTGTATTCCGCGTTCCGAACCTGCCTCATGGGTTAGGTGCTACATCCACGACCCCGTCCGTGGGTTGATAAAATTTTTGAAGAAATTTGTAAGGAATTTTAATGTGTGTGTGCGTGTCTTGTTTTTCAAAGATATAGCTGTTTGGTGTTGATCTTGCGGTTGTCGCGTTTTCCAGAGCTCGTTGTAGTCTTGTTTTTTGGTTTTATTCCCGAGTCCCCCACTTACCAGTCCCCCACTCTTGTGGACTTAGAATATTTTCTAAGTGCGGAAGAGTATGAGTTTGAAGGGGACGAGGCAATTGCATTTAGCGCTTGGTGGACTTAGGAGAACTTGTGGCATGTAGTAACGATGATGTGTACAAATAGGAATCTTTAGACATTCCATTTGCAACATTTTGAATTAATAGCCGCTTCTCAGCATTTAATGCGAGGGATGGCGTTTGACAGTACGGTGCCATCATTGCGCCTTTTTGCATGCCTTTTGGAAAAAACGTTTGAGTTTTTTGGGCGGTTGGAGAGTAGTGCGCCACGTGTAGGCTTCCCGTTCATTTTTGAAGGGAAGTATAAAAGGCGAAAGCTTTCGTCTTTCCTCCTTTGCGCTTCCTTTTGCATTCGAGTTTTCAGAGTTTTCAAGCAATTCGAGTGCTCGTCAATTCCCCTAACCAGGTTAGTCTCCGGCTCTGTTTGTTTGTTCTTTGCCTGTCGCAGTTTAGCCGAAAAAAACCCAGAATAAGAGGTTTTTTGTCAAATCTGTTTTTGTGAGCGATGGGGGGTGTACAGTCCCCCATTCTTGATGAGGTTGGTACCTCTGGGCTCGGAATCGCATGCTGATGCCGATTTGCGTGTTTAATTTTTGTTTGGGGGTCGGATTACTGGTCCTTAACCCTGGACTTTGACTGTCTGCCTGTGCGTGTATTTTTCTGCAGGTTTCAAAAATGTCTTCTCAAGGTGCTTCTGCTAACACCGAGGACAGGGCTAGTAATGGCCTACCACTGGGGTACGACGATGCTGCTGCCCTGAGGGAAGCTGGTCTCAATGATGACCTCGCAGACGCGACCTCCGCTCTTGAAGTTGTGCCCCTGAACGCACGGTCAGGCCGTAGGGCGCCCGCCAAGAAAAACGTCAAGGGAAATGCTGAGTTTTTCACTTTGGATAGTTTTACCGCTTCAACAACTGCTTGTTCCCTGTCTGATAGAGAGTGGGAGGAAGCGAGGCGCTTTTGTGGGCCTAGTGTTGTTGTGATGAGGCCGGATTCAGGTGAGCTGCCCTCTTCTTGCCCTTCGAGGTTCTTTGTTGTTTATTACGATGTTGTTAAGCACGGTTTCAGATTCCCTCTGCATCCATTCTATGCTGAGTACCTGGACTGGGTCGGCCTGCTTCCCTTCCAGCTCACTCCGAATGGTTTCTACTACATTGCCGCTTTCCTCCTGCATTGTGTGGGGTTGAAAATTACTCCCAGTGTGGGTCTTTTCCGCTGCTTGTTCAATATCGGCCGCAATCCGTCCATGGGGAATCAGAGCTATGATTCCATAGCCCAGGTTGGGGGCCGTAGCGGGTTTACCGACGCCCCTACTTTATACCGTGGGTGGAAAGGCAGGTTTTTCTATGTGTGTACCAACCGCCAGGTTGTATCGGCGTGTCGCCGTTTTCTAACGATGTCTCGATTCTTACTCGGGAGTCAGTGATTGCCCGGAAGCACAATGCAAGTGATCTGGGCGAGTATTTTCGTGATGTGAAGAAATATTTGAAGCTCGGTCAGTTTGAAATTGGGAGGTTCGTTACTGAGAAAAAGATAAGGGATGATCTGAAATGCACCAGTTTCTCCCCCCTGGCGGTACTTGGCGAAGCTGTGATGGCTATTGATGCCCCGCCCATTGAGGATGATGGGGGAGAAGGAGAAGAAGTAATTCCGCCCCCACGGCTCCAGCTGCTGAGGTGCCCGTGCCTGGCTTTGGTGTTGTAGTGCCCTCAGAATCTGAAGATGGCGAGGATGAGGAGATCACTGCCCCCGGGGAGAAAGTGAACAAGGAGGGCAGGTTTCCTTATCAGGCCATGAGGTGGCTCAGCCTGAGGTCGGCGCCGCTATTCCTGGTATGCCACCCTCTTAACTTTATTCGCCTTGTTATACTATTTGTATGACCTGTCTTGGAGCCTTGTTGATGTTGAGCTTTTATTGTTCACAGGTTGTCCGAACATATTTTCTCTTTTGGACCGGGTTCAAAAGGAATTTGCTCAGAAGGAGCCATCTGGGCCCTCCCCTAGCGGGTCCTCCTCCTCTTCTGAGGAAAGTGATGGGGATGTTGCACGTTCTGCACATGACTCTCCGGCTGATGCCGATCTCCCTGCTCCTTTTGCCGAGACGGCCCGTGACCCTCATGTTGATGAGGCAAAGGCCACTGCATGTGATCATCATGATGTTGATCAGGGTGCCACCCCGGGCTCTCCTCTGGGAGTATCTCTCCCTGGCCAGGATGTTGTTGCCAGTGGAGATGTCGGGGTAGCTGATATGGACGTGGATGTCCCTGGTGCTGCTCCCCAAATTGGTGTTGAGGCTGCCCCCATACCCCCTCCTCTCAACCAGATATAGTGATTGTAGAGAGTGAAAGCGAGGATGAGGGGGGGTAAGCAAGCTCGCTTGTCCTCTAAAGGTGGCGGGGCCGTTCCAGAGGCCGACCCGCGTGCGGATGGGGGCAACGAGGCTGGGCCTTCAGATCGCCCCGACGCTGGCCGCCCCAGATTTTCCAGTTGTTGTTCCTATCCCGATCCAGATAACCAGTTGTTCAAATACCGCATGGATCGGGATCACAGCTTCGTTGCTGGCACTGTGCACAACATGGATTTTCTCTCTCAAATCCGCCCTTATGCAGATGATTATATCTTGAGTCATATGACCACTCGGGAGATTGCCCTGGACGCCGCTAATTCTTGTCTCCAGGTCGGGAATTTCCTTCCTCGCATATCCTTTATTTGTTGTATTTTGGTTGTGGTCTGACCGTGCATTCTTGTTATGCAGTCTGCTTTTATATGTCACGAACTTGGCCGTAGGGCTGATGATGCGGAGCACCGGGCTCACCAAGCAGGAAGAAGAGAGACCGGTATTCTCCACACCAGGTCCCTTGTTAAGAAAGCACTCAGGATCTACGAGAAGCATGTCGTCGAGTTGGAGGCCACTACTGACCGGGCCCTCAAACAGACCACGCAGTTTAAAGAGATGCTTGATGAATTCACCTCGAGGGCTCTGGGTGCCGAGCAGCAGGTGTCCGTACGCGAAGCTGAGCTGGCTGAGAGTAAGCGCCAGTTTGAGAACCTCAAGGGGACAACGGATGCGACTGTGAAATCCCTGGTTGAAGCCGAGGAGAATGCCATGGCCTCAGAGATTAAAGCCTAGAAGGCTGAGCACAGGGTTGTTGGTGCTGAAGAGGAGCTTAGGGTTTACCAAGCCATTCACAAGGAGATGACCGATATCGCCGTGAGCACCGTTGCTGAAAATGAGGCCCTTGAGAGATCTGTGATCGAGATGACCGGCCAGCCCAACAACTTAGCTCGAGAGAATGAGCAGTTGCAAGAGAATGCCATTGGCTTGCAACGGCGCTGTGATGAGCTGGAGACCGCATTTAGAGAGTCCCTGGTGCAGGACGGTCTCAAAGGGGTTCGGATCGTGCAACTAGAGATAGAGGTCCAGATCCTGAAAGATGCCGCTACTACTTTTGTCGCAGAGCGTAGCCAGATCCTAAAAGGAATCATGACCGCACACGCTGCCGAGCTTTCAAAAGCGAAGAGCATTTGCTCAGTCTGTGATGAAAAAATGTTTTGGCGGAATTGCAGCAGTTGTTTTCACTTGTTGTGAATGACTGTTGCAAACACATTTTATTTTGTAAAATATCCTAAACAGTTGTAATATGTAAACAGAACCTGGAAAGTAGGTCCCGAGACGTCTGCAGGGCTTGAGAAGTGGGCTCGACAGCTATGACCCAGATGTGAGGTCTGTCAGTGAGCTCGGCCAGGATTCGCAGTGATGGGTTGTGTTGCAGCCGGACTTTAATTCCGAGCTGTTTGGCTTTGCGCCGGAGATTTTGAGAACGACCTCCTTCCAGACCGCGAGATATGGACTAGAGCTCGGCTGTGCGGGATTCGTACGAGAGCCCGACATGGTCGGAAGAGAGAGGTGCAAGCAGTCGGACTTTAATTCCAGACTGTGGCATTGCGCCATCATTTAGGGAGCTGACCACCTTCCAGACCGCGAGATATGGATTAGAGCTCGGCGCTGCGAGATTCGTACGAGAGCTCGGCGGGGTTGGAAGCAAGAGGTGCTCGACTAAGGTCAGGACCGTCAAGTAGCCCAGCCTCGTGGCGAGCGCCACAGCTTTAGGGAGGCTCATCCCCACATTTACCTCGTGGTAAATGTGAAGACTTACTCCTCAAGGAGTGGACTGTCAAGTAGTCCAACCCTTCAGCTTAGCCTCTATCTCCCCCCGCCTTCAATGCTAAAGGGGGAGACGAAATTTCGTGGGGTGCGAGGACTTATAAAGTCGCCTCAGCCCAATATTTAGGAGCCGCGTTGGGCTACTATCCCAGCTTGATTTGTGAGGAAGGAACAAGGTCTTATATAGATGCCTTGACTTCTCTCCTTGGGAGCCGCATGGGGCTATTATCCCTGTTTGGTTGAGGGCTTACAGAGTGGCCTCGGAGATTGGGAGCCGTCGAGGCTGTTATCTCTGGAGAATGGAGGGCTTACGAAGTTGCCTCGGAATTTGATTGTAGACTGTGGAGTCTGCGCTCGCGAGGGCTTACAAAGTCGCCTCGACTTGTTGGAGTTTGGCTGGAGAGCCTGTGTTCGCGAGGACTTATAAAGTCGCCTCGGTTGTTGGGGCTCTGCTGAGGAGCGTGCGTTGTCGAGGGATTACAGAGTGACCTCGAATTTGAGAGCCGTTGTGGCTGTTATCTCAGAAGCGTCAAGGACTTACAGAATGGCCTCAGAAATATTAGTGTTTGCGAGGACTTATGAGGTCGCCCCGACTTTTCTTAGTGTCGAATGTGGACTGGAAGGCTTATGGATTGCTTCCAGGGAGAGTTTTGTGTTGAACCCTTCCTTTATTGATTTAATTGGTAGCCGTGAATAGCTTACAGTGTACGACCGAGGCTGCTATCAGTGACCCCGGATTTCCGATGCTCGTGATTGTGCAAAGTTTCCGTTTGGTGAGGGCTTATTGTCTCCTCTACAGCGCCGGGTCACTGGTAGTACCTCACAAGGTGGTGGACGTTCTATAATCTCGGAACCTCCGTGCCTTTTGGAGTGCTAAGTTTGTATGTTCCGGGCCGGATTACAGCCGTGATGAGGTAGGGCCCTTCAAAAATTTTGGCCATCTTTCCTCCCTCGTTGGGTTGGCTGACCGCTCGTCGCCTGAGGACGTAGTCCCCCACCTGGAACTCCCGACCTCGGACTCGGGAGTCATAATAGCTCTTGACCTGGCGTCTGTAATTCTCTGACCTCAAGAATGCGTTCTCCCTTCTTTCATCGATGAAGTTGCGATCGAGTCGCATGTTTTGCTCATTCTGCTCGGGGTCGTATGCTAGGACCCGCGGGGTCGGAATTGTGACTTCCGTAGGGGCTTTGGCCTCAAAGTCGTAGTAGAGTGAGAATGGAGTTTCACATGTTGCCCTGCGAGGAGTTGTTCTGTAGGCCCACATAATGTTGTAGAGCTCTTCCACCCAGCCTGCGCCTTCGTCTGAGAGCTTCTTTTTTAAGCCCGCCAAGATGGTGCGGTTGGCATTTTCCACCTGTCTGTTGCACCGCGGGTAGGCGACGGAGGCTGCGGTGTGTTTGATTCCCCAGCTGGCTAGCATGTCCTGGAAGCTTTTGGCCTCGAATTGAGTACCGTTGTCCGTGATGATCTGCTGTGGCACACCAAAGCGAGTAAGGATATTCTTGTGGACAAATATCCTACACTGTGCCTCGGTTATGCTGGCCAGTGGTTCTGCTTCTATCCATTTGGTGAAATAGTCAATGACGACTATAATCCACCTGCAGTTGCCAGTACCTCGAGGAAGTTGTCCCACGAGGTTTACGCCCCATCTGGAAAATGGGATTGCTGTGCTTATGGGGGCGTAATTTACTTTTGGGCATCTTGGAGCGTTCTGGAATTGTTGGCATGCATCACAGGTGCGGGCCATCTGAGCACAGTCTTTCGTCATGGTGGGCTAGAAATATCATTGCAAAAGGAGCTTTCTGGACATAGTGTGAGGGCCCTGGTGTGCAGAGCAGATCCCGACATGCACCTCCTCCATGGCTAGCTTGGCCTCACCGGCATTGAGGCAGCGTATGAGTGTGCCGTTATAAGATCTTTTGTACAACGCACCATCAAGGAGGGTGTAGGTTAGAGCTCGGAGCTTGACAAGTCTGGCCTCGGCCTCACCCTGGGGCCCGTTGTCAATGTACTCTTTCAGATCGGTTGTCCAGTCCCTCGGGATGGGTTGTACCTGGTGTATAAGAGTCTGTTGTATGCTTGGTGTGGACAGTTCCTCCACCTGAGCTACCTTGGAGATATACTCAGGCGTATCCGAGCTCAGTTTGGACATAATATTGTCAGCTTCTTGATTTTGAGCTCGTGGTATCTGCAGGATTTCGTACAGCTGGAATGTTCCCAGGAGTTCCAGTGCAGCAACTTTGTATTCTTTCATCCGGGCCTCCTTTGTCTCACAGGAGCCGCTGATTTTCCCGACCACGAGCCTTGAATCACACTTGACCCTCAGCTTTCCCGTCTGCATATTAGCTGCAAGGCGTAGGCCAGATAGTAAGGCTTCATATTCTGCCTCGTTGTTGGAGACTTTGAATGCAAAGCGTATAGCATAGTAAGCTCGGAAGCCTTCGGGGGTGATGAGTACAACTCCCCCCCCCCCCCGCAGGCTTTGGATGCTGAAGAGCCATCAATGAATAATGTCCACCAGCCGTCCTCGTCAGTTGAGGTGGTTGGGGTCAGATCTCTGGCAGTGCATTCTGCCATGAAGTCGACGAGGGCCTGCCCTTTGATGGCCGGCCTCGGTTTGATCTGGATCTGGTATTGGCTCAGGAAGACGGCCCATTTGACCATCCTGGCTGAGCTTGTTGGGCTCCGCATTAATTGGCCCAGTGGTTGGTGGGTGAGAACATGTACAGCGTGGGCCTGGAAATAGTGGTCCAGGCGCTTTACAGTCCATACTACTGTGAGTACAGTCTTCTCTACTGGGGAGTACCGGAGCTCAGCGTCGTGCAAAGTTTTGCTTATGTAGTAAATGGGCTTTTGAGCTCCATCTTCCTCGTGAATTAAGACCGAGCTCACGGCCCCGTGGCTGACGCCAAGGTAGAGGTATAGTGTTTCCCCGTGCTCAGGTTTTGACAGTGTTGGCGGTGAAACAAGATATCGTTTGAGGTCATCGAACGCCATCTGGCACTCGGGAGTCCACTGGATTTTTGCAGACTTCCTCGTGATTTGGAAGAAAGGCAGTGCACGCTCAGCCGATTTTGAAAGAAACCAGTTGAGGGCTTCCAATTTCCCGTTTAACCTCTGAACTTCTTTGACATTTCGGGGCGGCTCCATATTAGGTATGGCCTGCACCTTCTCCGAGTTCGGCTCTATCCGACGTTGGCTGATCATATAGCCCAGGAATTTACCCCCTTGAACTGCAAATGTGCACTTCTTGGGGTTCAGCCGGAGATTAATCTTGTCCATAATTTTGAAGATCTGTTCTAGATCCTCGGCATGAGTGCTAGCTTTGCAACTTTTGACTATCATGTCATCCACGTAAGCTTCCATTGTCCTGACGAGCACAACCTTGAAGACCCTGTCCACCATGCGAGTGTAGGTGGCGCCTGAGTTTTTGAGCCCAAATGCCATGACCAGATAGCAGAAGATGCCCTCTGGAGTCATAAAAGCTGTCTTTGGGGCGTCGAGCTCGTTCATGAAAATCAGGTGGTAGCCCCAGAAGGCATCCTGGAAGCTCATGAGCTCACAGCCGGCTGTTTCATCGACGAGCTGATCGATGTTTGGCAGTGGGAATGGATCCATCGGGCAAGCCTTATTGAGGTCGGTCTAATCAACACACATACAAAATGTCGGTGGTTTGGGTGCCAAAACAACATTCGCTAGCCAATCCGGGTATTCGATTTCGGCGATATGATTTATGCTAAGGAGCATAGTCACTTCAGCCTTGACAAATTCCCTTCTGTCTGTAGACAGGTATCGCTTGCGCTGTTTAATAGGCGTTGCGTTCGGGTCCACAGATAGCTTGTGCATGATTATGTCATGACTAATCCCAGGCATTTCATCGGGGCCTAAGGCGAAAATAACCTTGTATTTAACAAGAACAGAGATTATTGCTTGCCTCAGTCCTGGATTCAGGTTCGTTCCGATCTGAACAGCTCTTTCCGGGTTGGACTGATCCAAGATGACAGTCTCCAATGTATCTACAGGCTCAACTCTGGGAGTTTCTTCTTCGAGCGCGGCCTGTAAGATGGTGTTGATGCGCATATCTCTGGCTTCCATCCGCTTTGTCATCTTCATGCAGCAGGACCTGGCTATCTTCTGGCTACCTCTGCAGTATCCGACCCTGATCTCAGCCGGGAATTTCATGCAGAGGTGTCACATGGAAATTACTGCCTACAAATCTTCCAGTACTGGCCTTCCCAGTATGACATTGTGAGCGCACTCGAGTCGCACCACTACGAACTCCACGATGATCCTTGAGTGGTGAGATCCATCCCCGAACTTAAGGGTGAGCTCAATAGTGCCCTCAACATCTATGGAGTCACCGGTAAATCCGAAGAGGGGAGTTCGGATAGACCTCAGAGAGTTGAGATGGAGGTCAACCTCATGAAATGTTTGTATGTACATAATGTTAACGGAGGAGCCGGTGTCAACATAGGCACGGTGGATGATAGCTGCGTCCACCTCACATTTTACCACCAGAGCATCCCTGTGGGGGGAAGGGAAGTCTGGTAGATCACGGTCGGTGAACGAGATTACATCCGACCTTGCTCTCTTGGCAGCAGGTGGGGGATTTGTGATCTCCCCCACATAAAGCTTGTTGTTCCATTTCTTCCTCTGTACGGCAGTGTCTCCTCATGTGTTTCCTCCAATGATCATCCGGACCTCATGTCGGCGCCGCTGGTTGCGCTTGTTATCCTCGGCCGAATCATCATCGGAGATCAGTCCGATATTCTTCTTGTGGGGGGAACAGTGAGACTCCCGTTCCTCCTCCCGGGATCTGCGTTCATGGCCTCGCTTCTGGCCGGATTCTGGCTTCCGGACAAAGCATGTCAGGTAACCATGACTAATCAGCTTTTCAATTTCTAGCTTCAGCGTGTGGCATTCATCAGTGGTGTGGCCATGAAACCTGTGGAACTTGCAATAGGGAAAAGACTTGTCCCCTTGCTGGATTTCGTTGATCCGTGGGTCCCGAACCACCAACCCTTGCTGATCAGCAGCCTCCAGAATGTGACTGACGGAATGGGTTAATGGCGTCAGGACCTCAGGTGCCAGGAGCTTGGGACCAACACAGGGGCGTCTGTTCCTGAAATTACCCCTGCTCAGGGGCTTGTCACCTTCATCGAGGGGTTTTTCCTCCCGCAGCTGCTTTGGTTTCTCCTGCTGCTTTTGCTCCTGTTTCTGAGGCTTGACAGCATTTTCCTGTGCCTTTTTGCGCCTGTGCACTTCCTCTGCGAGGGCATAGTTCTGCCCACAGTGGAGTGCCCGCTAATAGTCCCGTGGGGGGTCAATGATAAGGCTCCTTGAGAAGCCATCAGTCCACAGGACCTCTTGGAGCATAGCTAGACGAGTGTTGTCATCGGCTCCATAGACCTTGGAGGTCTCTTCATTCCACCGTTCCAGAATTTTGCTCAAAGGCTCATCTTTGCCCTGCTTAACGGACAACAGGTAGGAGAAATGCTTCTTCGTCCTCGCCCTTGCGGCGAAATGAGTGAGGAAGCGGCCCTCCTAGCGCCAGAAGTAGCAGTAGCTTCTAGCGAGGGCTCTACCTGTGCGATGGCGACAGCAACACGTCGACTTCTCAAAATTCTCTTTCCAGCCATTGTTGCAGAAAATTTTGTTGTAGATCCGGAGAGAATCGGGAGGATCTGACTTGTTCAGAGTTCAACTCTCAACGAAAGCACCAAAAAATGATGGATCGTCGGACCAGGGGTGGCCGGAATCCACCGAGAATGAGAGTAAAGGGGAGAGCGAACTGGACGGAAAAGTCAGGTACTCGATCTGGAAAAATCTTAATGCATAAGTCTTAAGAGTGCCACAGATTAAGCATCCCTTTCTACAAGTTGGAAGGTGATATTTATACTAAGGAGAAAGGAGAAATACTTGATACCCAAGCAAAAAGATGTTAGTCTAATGGGAGAGGGACACGTGTAATGCTACCCTAACAAACTAACAGTCCAATTCGATGGGGAGCAGCCACGTGTAAAGTTGATTGGAGAGAGAGAGAGAGTTATCAATAGCTGGCTGATTGGAGTTTGTTGCTAACGGAATCGCTGCCAGGATACTCGTGTGGTTAAGCGTGGGTAACTGAGAATATTCCCTGGTGACGTGGCGATATCTCCTTGTGAGGTAGATCCTTGCGGATTTTGTCTATGTCCATGATGCTTTATTCAGACCTTGGGGTTTACCGGGGTCGATGCTCAGAAGTTCGGGCTCGTGATGGGAGGACTCGCCCCTTTGTCCTCCGTTCCCGCCCTTGAGGTAGTTGACTGCCTGGTGCTTGATTATCGTTGACCAAATGTTTGACTTGCAGGGTCAGACCTGGTACCGACCTCAGGTGCATCGAGGTCGGGCTCAGAACTTGCCGAGTCTGGTTGATTCCTGAGCTTGATGTTTTCCCGACCTCGGCGGTCGGGGTCGGGGTCGGTCTCAGATGTGGACTTAGTATTTTTGTACCCTTGATGGACCCGCAATGCTTTCTGCCGGTGATTATGATACCCCTGGGGTATATGGGAATATACTCCATCAAAAACATAAACAAGTGCTACTAAAGAGAAAATAATGTTAAAAAAATCTTTCCACAAATCTCTTTCTGGTATGGAGGTGGTTCCGGAGGAGGATGAACTCTTACAATATTGGTGAACACCAACTCCACCACCGTTGGAATGGCCGACCAATGCTTCACGATCCCACCTCAATACAACCTCTCAGCCGCACCTCGTTCATCCACCAACGCTATCTCCTCCGACGTAGTTGCAATCCCAAGCGTTAAACACTTACAATCAGTATAATCTGCCGCTCCAATCCTATATTGAAAGGAGCAACGGAAAATCTCAACCTGTACAAAGAGAGAAGACGGCCGCTAGGTTTTTCTCTCTCTAGAGAGAAGAGAGAACCTTTAGTTCACGCCTCATGTGTTTTAGAACACGGGCTATGATGCAAAATGTGTAAAAATGTATGGTAGGATATACATTTATTATTCATCAAATCCAATGATTTGGACTCTTGCATCCCTATTCCAAGAAAATGTAATTTTGATAATTACTCGTCCGTTCCGATTAAATTTCCACTTTCCCTTTTTGGTAAAGAATTTGTGGTTCACAACATTTCTTACACATTTCTTTTTTCTCTGCACAACTCTCCACCACACAATACCCATTTTTCTTAAATTGTATGCCAAAGTGGGTTGGAAGATAAAATAGGAAAGGAGGTAGTAATTCAAAAACATTATTATAACATTCAAATTAAACAAGTGAGAGTACACTTGCTTTGGGCATATTGGGTTTTGAAAGAAATCAAAGGAAAACTAAAGATTATTCATTGTATGTGCACAGCATCCAACCAAATAAGGCAGAGTTTGTAATACAGTGGAGAGGCAGGGATGGGTGCATAAGATATGTGACAGGGAGGGAGGGACTCAGAGACCATTTATGAAGTCAAACCAGGCCGCCGCTTACAAATTCTATTTCGGCTTCTGTTTGGGTTTTTAGCCACCTTCGTCTCTGATCCATCTCTAGCCGTGAGCGCCCTTTTGACCCCTCCTTCTGGCATCCACTATCCTCGCCTTCGTAATTGCTTGTTTTCTTTAATGGGTATGAAATTTTTTGAATGAAATCAATCTGTTTTCAGGGGTGTTATCTCTTTGGTCATGGAGCACGGAAACCAGATGGCTGTTATTGGGGAGGAGATCGGAATCGATGCTAGGTTTAGTTTCTGATTTTTTTCTTCAACTTTTTCGCCCTTGTTTCATGGGTTGCCGTTTTTTTTCTTTTCTAAACTGAAAATTCAAATCCTCAGCACTTACCATAATATGTAGGATTTCAGTTTCAATAATTTTAATTTGGGGATTTTGTTGTTTGAAAGTAGTTTTTGTAGAGTTTTTGTAGGGGAAAGTGTAAGGAAACTCTCCAGACAGTCGTATTTCTATTAGAAGATGACATTTCCGGTTTCATGTTTCCCCATGTTTCTCATGTTTCCATGCAACATAACTATTCGCTTAACTGCTTCTCTTGACTCCTTGAAGTGAGTTTATGCATGTGAATGGAAAGAAGATGTTGAGAAATCTGAAACATGAATGTTTTACACGAAGAGTCGATGTGTTGCATTTATATTAATCTATGTACTTCATGAATTGAGTAGCAATGTGATGTGTGACTATATCTACATTTGAAAACAGTTCGGACATTGAAGTTGATGACATCCGTTGTGACAACCTAGTGGAGAAGGACGTCAGTGATGAGGAGATTGAGGCAGAAGAATTGGAAAGAAGAATGTGGAAAGATCGAGTGAAGCTGAAGAGACTGAAAGAAAGACAAAAGATTGCAGCCCAACAAGCATCCAATAAGCTCAAGGGGAAGCAGCCAACTGATCAAGCCACACGGAAGAAGATGTCCAGGGCACAGGATGGGATCTTGAAGTATATGTTGAAGTTGATGGAAGTGTGCAAGGTTCGTGGGTTCGTTTATGGAATCATCCCGGAGAAAGGTAAACCGGTAAGCGGATCTTCTGATAATGTAAGGGCGTGGTGGAAGGAGAAGGTTAAGTTCGATAAGAATGGTCCAGCGGCCATAGCTAAATACGAAGCAGAGTGTCATGCAAGGGTAGAGGGGACCGGTAACCTAATAGCAAACCCCAAGAGTGTCCTACAAGATTTACAGGACGCCACTCTGGGATCCCTTTTGTCTTCCTTGATGCAACATTGCAACCCGCCCCAACGGAAGTTCCCTTTGGAAAAGGGCGTGCCCCCTCCATGGTGGCCCACAGGGTACGAGGAGTGGTGGAACAAGATGACAGATTTGCCTGAAGGACTTCACCCGCCCTACAAGAAGCCACACGACCTTAAGAAGATGTGGAAGGTTGGGGTTTTGACTGCTGTTATAAAACACATGTCGCCCGATATTGCAAAGATAAGGAAGTTAGTCCGGCAATCCAAGTGTTTGCAGGATAAGATGACTGCCAAGGAGAGCTCGATTTGGTTGGGTGTCCTAGAAAGAGAGGAAGCCCTAATCCGTCAACCATGCAGTGAAAACGGATCATCTGGCTTAAGCGAGGCACCTACCAGGGGGGGACACCGTGAAAATAAGAGAGCTTCTGTCAGCAGTGACAGTGATTATGATGTTGATGATGCCCTTATCTCCGTTTCGTCCAGGGACAAGCGTGGAAACCATGTATTGGACATTCAGTCTAATCAGATTCAAAGGAAAGGACATAAACGGTCAAAGAGGCAAAAGACCCCAAAGTCGTACCCTGCTTCTCAAAAGACCCCTCCAGCTATTGAAGATATTCAGCGCGATGATGATCCCAATGATCCTAAGACTGAGATAGCTGGATATTTGACCAATGGCAGCACAACTGGTGGGTCCTGCCCAATGAATCCTTCTGGAAAGAGTGGAGATGGTCAAACACAGTTACCTTTAGGTCACCCTGATCTTTCCATTGTTCCATTTGCTGGAAACACGTGTATCGTTGACCCAATATCTAAAGATGATGAGGTGGTCCCCTATGAATTGAGGCCGCAGATGGGTTGCACACAATTTCAAGATATTCAGATGCTTAACAATCCGCAGTTTCCTGGAGTAAATGACAAACCGAATAGCTTAATGATTCACTATGGACCTTTAATTCAAGAAGTGCTCAATGCACCTCCTGAATCTTTGTCTACAGATCCTACATTACATCATGAACCACAAAGTTCTGGTTTCTACCATGGATCTCAATATCACCAATCCTCTCTTTATCAATACTATGTTCCTTGTGATGAAGAGAGAACTAGGTCAGAATTTAATGAACTTCAAACAGGGCCGGATAATTTTGGACATTATGGAAAAGATCTGTTTCCGAATGATAATGATAGATCCGTTGAGATGCCCTTTGCCCCCCCAATCACTAGTGCCTCGCCTGATTATGCAGCACTTAACAGCCCAATAAGTTTTGGAATTGATGTGCCCAATGCATTTGAGGCTCCCGACTTTGGAAGTTTCCTTGACGATGATGAATTTATGACATTCTTTGCCTCTTAAAGCATCCATGTTGTGAGTTTTTACATTTACTCACTCCTTTATCTTGATCCTGCTTGTTTTTACAAGGCATTGGGGGTGGGGGCGGCAGAGGAAGTGGATGGATTATATTTATTCTACTGCTCCTCTGTCCCTTTGTACTCTTCCTTTTTTGCTTGGCAGTTGGCACAGTTTTAAGAAAGTAGAAACTATGTGGTTGAAGTTTGTTTAGAGGCCATAATAGAATCATTTACTTAAAAGGAAAGAGAAACATAATTTTGGGATAGACAAAAGTGGAAGAATGAAGATAAGAAAGGACATAGTTAGTAATGTGTTCCTACATTTAGATGGTTGAAAAGAAAGAGGAGATGCAAAGTAATACAACAAGACATGATTTTATTGAACCTATACTTCATTCGAAAAAAGAGTCATGTTTAACTTTTCTGTATTTATTGAACTTATGAATTTACGGTACAAGCTTTTACGATTTATAAATGGTCACTTATAATATATACCCCAAGAATTTATTCCTAAGATAGGAGTAATGGACTAAAACTGCTTGTTATTGATTTACTGGGCTTTATATGAATTTTACTTTAAAAAATTAAAGTTGACTTTAAAACCAGTCTTTTTTGGGACAAAATGTGTTCTTGAAACATTATTTTTTTGGACAGAGGTAGTGGTTATTTTGTACTCTATAAGACTAACAAACAGATGAAAATTAGTAAAACAAAAACCAGTCTGTCCCTCCCCCAATGAACAAGGCCTAAGAGTTACCACGTATATACGAAGTATATTGATTTTTTTCATTTTTAAGAGAAAAGGCCTATGAGTTTATCGATCATTAATGATAAATTCCTAAATGCAGGATATATGCCTAATGGAACGAGTCATATGCTTATATATGGAGGACCTTGACAGTAAGGTACCAAATTATTGTTTATTAGCACCACCACAATCTTGTAAAGGGAAATCATTTTTTTTTTACTATTCTTAATGTTGGTTGAGCTTACCAGCCTTCCTTTTACATTGTGAAGGAAAGTGCTCAAATGTAAATGACTTTGATTGATGTTTGGCTGTTTGTCTATGGTGCAAATTGTTTTTTCAGTGTACTTGTTGGAAATGTGATTAAATTCCCCATTGATAATTATTATGCCTGTGCATATTCTTTTCATGCGGCTGTTATTGGATTCAATTTTGTATTTCAAACCTAAGGAGGCTATGATCATTGCCACGCCAATTTGAAGTGATATTTGTTTTTCCATTTTAAGGTCGTAGTCTATAGTTATTATAGATATTAATAGCAATTATCACACTTTTAAGACGAGGACAAGGAGTGTGCTTGGTTCAAACACTTCAACGCTCCCTCCCAATATTCTATTTTCCAACCTATGCCTGTTTAGTTGTTATTGTGAAGACAAGTAGAGTCGAAGCACTTGTTTTTTAGGAAGATGTTGAAGATGGTCATTCTACTCCTTCACACGTTTCTTATGTTATCAACATAATTTAGTATCAATATAAATTTTCATAATTCTTAGCAAATTCTTAGGTGTGTTTGGAATTGATTCTAATTGTTTTTTAAAACCAGTAGAATCAGAATCAATTTTTCAAAAGTTGATCTTCCTCAGCTTCTAAAAAACCGCCTTAGAAGCAATTTTGAGCACTCATAAGTACTTATGCACTTCCACCTAAACACTCCAATATCTGCTTCTATTCGGAGCAGAAGCAGTTTGAAGAAGCAGATCCGAACACCCTATACACTTCATCCTTTATGAGCCTTACCTGCTTATCAGGTGGATTGTACGTCAAACTAGACTATCCAACATCGCCAAAATGGTTTGTACGTCAAATTAGGTTACCTCCATCCCTAAATTAGTTTGGGATGTCCAAAAAATTCTTTTCATTTCCCGATATAGAAAGATTTATGTGATTGACATTCATTCACTTTTTTTTACTCAAATACAATTATACATTTCCATTATTTTTCATTTTCTTAATAACCGTATCAAGTCAAATCAAGATGATTTTTTGGGATCGAAGGAGTAAGAATTATATTTTTTTAGAAGACTCAACATTTCAACCATTGAGTGGAGTACCGAGTACCCAACGTGCAAGTCAGATTAAAATACATTAAAATATTCGGGTATTTATGATATTTTTGTGAAGCTTCCGATATACAAGTAAATATGAACTATGTGTAACCTTTAAATAATCAGAACTATAGTTGATCATTTTTTATTAATCCCAACTATAAACTCTCAATTTTTGGAAGATGTAAATATATTTTTAGAAATTTCCAAAGTAAATATTTTTAAACATGAAAAAACAACTACAAAAATTATACAAATGTACCAAAGTTAAATAAAATATTTTTAGTCATTTTTTGAATTATTTTCAATAAAATTTTATTTTTCCTTTTTTCCAATTTGTTTATCCCAGTTGTGTTACCAATTTATGATTTTGTATTATTTTCCTTTATTCAAATTTACATTTTCAGTTTTGAAAAATTAAATAATGATTAAAATTTTATTTAGTTTTTATGCTATCTTAATTCTAAAAACATAAACTTTCTATTTTTCCATTTTAGCATTTCTAGTTTCTTTCGATTTTCTTTATTTTATATTATTATATTCTATTTCCATTTCATCATTTACTTTTAGTGATTTGGAGTATAGATTTTGAAGTTTTTGACTATTTTTTAATGAAAATGTATTAATAATATAATTCTAAGTGATATATTGAAAATTTTAAAAATGTAGAAAAAGTGTATATTAATATTATAATTTAAGAGATATAATGGTAATAATAATCCAACCTATTTTGGTAGAAAAAATGTGGACTTTTGGTAAACACTTTTCTATAGTCATTTCAAGCTATTCACATTTTTATATTGGTAGAAATTAAAAATACTAAAATGGAATAAATAGAAAATTTAGATTTTTAGATTAAGCTAGAATAAAGATCTAAATTGTAAAACTTTTAATGACAATTTATTTTTTGAAAGTAGAAAATGTAAATTTGAATAAAGGAAAATAATACAAAATCATAAATTGGTAACACAATTTTGAAAAAAATGGAAAAAGGAAAAAAATAAATTTTAGTGAAAAAAAGACTATTTTTTATATTTAATTCGGTACATTTGTAGAATATTTGTAATTAATTTATCATGCTAAAAAATATTTAGTTTGGAAATTTATAAAAATATTTCTTTATCTTCCGAAAATTAAGAGTTGATAACGGCAGACCGACAATAGTTGAGATTTTTAACAGCGGAGCAGCAATAGTTGAGATTATTATTTTCATTTTTTCTATATTTTAATTATTTTCATGATATTTGTCCATATAAGTAACATCCATTAATACTTTCATAAAATTTAAATATTTATTTGATTTTTGTTTGTAAATTTATCTAAAACCGAATGAAACATACCATGATGGAATATATGGCACAGGAACCCCCGACCCACATACTCCCACTACAACAATCAGGCCCAACAGATCCAAATGGCCAAACCCAACAAACATACGAGTGATGTGCCTTCGGCCCCACGCGCCGAAGGCTTTAAACTCAGGGAACCTAGACCAGAAACATCACCAAAGATCAGAGCTTCAAATAAGAGCCTTCGGCACATACAGCCTTCGACACTAGGGACCCCCGGTGTGCAGGGCCTTCGGCCCCGGTAGGTACGACCGAAGGCACTATTCTCGACAAGATCTCCTCTCCCACATGCACTGAGTCGCCGCATCAAGTACAACGTCACACCCAAACCACCGCATTGAATGCGGCCACGTGCTATGGTCGGCGCCACCCTGGTTGAGTTGACCCTCCACCGCTAGTTGCTTGACACATGTACCCTCGCTCAGTAGATCTAGCATTTATGGCAACTATAAATAGCGGCCAACTTTCCCATTGTAAGACAACAACTTTCTATATCGAATACCTACTCTCTCTTTTACTTATTGCTCTGACTTCTCTCTAAGTTATTCACAGTAATAACCCGTCGGATAGGCTACCCCCGGGTACACTATGCATCATTTGGTGCTTTCGTTGAGAGGGTCCGAATAATCAAGTAAGAAAGCCCCCCCCTCGCCAAACACAAGAATACCTATCGAAATTGGAAGAACCACTCGTGCCCAGTCCAAGACCCTTGAAGACAACAACCTGGCCCTCGGCGAGGTCGACGCCCTCGGAGCCTCCAACAGGGTTCCTGAGGGCGAAGTCATCGCCGGGTTGGAACAGGCTGCTGTTGACCTACGTCTCCAGCTCCAGAAGAATGCCCCCAATGCCCGCCTAGGCATCGACGCTCGGAAGAAGGACCGAAGCGAAAACCAAGCAAGCCCTCCGGTCCTCACTGTCGACGTGTAGTCGGCGTTCTCTGCCTTCATACAAATGCTCACCCAGAACCCGGGGGCCTTCGGCACTCTGGTGTCACTTCAGCCGCAGGTCGGGGAGAACATCGTTCCTCCCCCACCTCCACCCCCCTTCGTAACCCTATCCTTCGGATCGGGAACAACGAAGGGGTCGTTGCTCAGGATACCGCCTCCCAGGAGGTTCAGTCCCGGGACCAGCATGGGGCGAACAAAGATAGGCCCCGGACCTCCGCCCTCGAGAGGCTCGGAGGAGTGCAAGATCGCCGAGGGGTCCAAGACTGCCTCGGTGGTAAAGCATTCCAAAAACCTCAGGAGAGCGGAGGATTTGTCTCAAGGGTAGACGAGAGGCGTCCCCCTCGGGACAAGGGCAAGGGACTGCTCCATGTTGATGACGCCAAGCACCAAATAAACCAAGCTCACTCAGCCCGCGCACAATCACAGGGGGCAGAACCACTCCCGAAGGATCACCGAGTTGACATCATTGAGGCCCTTCAACGCCGTCTTGATGAAATGGAGGCTTTCGAGGCGCACACAACCGCTTCTGCCTCCCATTCGGATCCCAATAATGAGGTCATGCTGGACAAAATGGAGGAAATGCAAAGGAAGATTGCTGAGGGCTCCGGGGAACATGTCGTCCAGCTTCGCACGAAGACACCTTTCACTCCAAAGGTACTGGCAGCTCTGATCCCTGGTAAGTATTGGAGACAACCCATAAAGCCCTATGAGGGGAAGACGGATCCTCAGGAACACTATATCAGGTACCAAAATAGCATGATGATGATGGGGGCATCGGATGAATATTTGTGCCGTTGGTTCCTTTCCACCTTGGAAAGACCGGCGTACGAATGGTTCAACCGACTACACGAAGGCAGAATTGACTCGTGGCAAGAGCTTGGCCAACGTTTCTTGACACAATTTGCGGGAAGGCACCGATCAAGGAAACATTTCTCCCATTTACTAACGGTGAGGCAACGGAAGGAGGAAACCCTCCGGAATTTCTTGGAACGCTGGAGGCTGGAGACGGATAAGGTCAACGACGCCGACGACGGGACCCTTATGGCTCTCCTACAAACAGTTCTCCGCACCGGGAACTTCTCAAGGAGCCTCATCATCGAACCCCCTCACGACTACATAAGGGCCCTCCAGCAGGGAGACCGGTACGCATAGGCTGAGGAGGTGGAAAAGTGCCACCAAAACCCCGAGCAGCAACGTCCTAGGGCAGACGACAAGAACCACCGGGGGCCGGGAGCTCCATTCCACCAATCCAAAGGTTCAACCTTCTCAGGTGATCGCCCCCGGCTTGGCCAAGCCAAGTCCGGAGGGGGTTACAAGAACAACCCAAAGGGACGCGTTAGTGATCCAGAGTGAGATCAATAACACCATTGTCCCATATGGACGCGTTAGTGATCCAGAGTTCCTTCCCCCACAGGGACGCGTTAGTGATCCAGAGTGAGATCAATAACACCATTGTCCACAGAACTTACGTTGACATGGGCAGTTCCATCAACGTAATGTACCTCAGCACATTCAAGGAGCTGCATTTGGAGAGGGGACCCCTTCGGCCCATCCGGACCCCTCTGTCCGGCTTCACTGGAGACACCATAGACTCCGAGGGGGTAATATCCCTCCCGGTACTCTTCGGTGACGGGCTCCATAGAGCCAGGCTCGAAGTGGAATTCGTTATCGTCAACATAGATTGCGCCCACAACATCATCCTCGGTCGGTCAACCATCGAGGACCTGAAGGCTATCATCTCCATGAAGCACCCGTGCCTTAAGTTCCCAACCGAGGGGGGAATCGGGCACTCGAAGGGAAACCAGAAGCTCTCACACGCCTGCTATCTCCAAATAACAAAGAAGGTTAGCAAGGCTGAGTTCCGTGTAGACACCATCACCGGAACGTTGGAAGAAGAAGAGAAGAGGCCGAGAGCGGAACCAGCTGAGGAGGTGGAAGACTTTGTGCTCGACCCGGCCAAGCCGGAGAGGGTCGTAAAGATTGGAGCCAAGATCCCCGAAGACTTGAAGACTGGCATCACAGAAGCCCTCCGCGCCTACTCCATTGATTTTGCATGGGGGCCGGAGGACATGTGTGGAATCAGCCGAAGGATAATCACTCATCGCCTGGCGGTGGACCCTTCCTCGAAACCTGTGCAGCAGAGAAGAAGACCCCTCTCAGCCGAAAGGAGGGATTTCGTAAAGAAAGAGGTCACTATGCTCCTCTCCATCAAACACATCAGGGAGGTAAAATACCCTTCATGGTTAGCTAATGTTGTCCTCGCACAAAAACCACCCTCCTTCCACATGTGCGTGGATTACAAAGATCTGAATAAGGCATGCCCCATGGACCCTTTCCCTCTACCAAACATTGACCAGCTGGCGGATGAAACAGCGGGCTGTGAAATCATGTCATTCCTTGATGCCTTCCGAGGGTATCACCATATTTACATGCACGAGGAAGACGCGGAGAAAACAGCCTTCATGACTCCCGAAGGCATCTTTTGCTATCTAGTTATGGCCTTTAACCTGAAGAATTCAGGCGCCACTTACACCCGGATGGTGGCCAGAGTCTTTCAAGCCATCCTAGGGTGCACCATGGAGGCTTTCGTCGACGACATGATCATCAAAAGCAAACGATCAACCAGCCATGCCGAGGACCTCCGGGAAATTTTCGCCATCATGAAAAAATTCAATCTCCGGTTAAACCCGAAGAAATGCACCTTCAGCGTGCAAGGAGGCAAGTTTCTGGGCTACATGGTAAGCCGAAGGGGTATTGAGGCAAACCCTGAGAAAATTCAGGGCATCATCAACATGGAGCCTCCACGTAACGTCAAAGAAGTCCAAAGGTTGACGGGCCGCCTAGCAGCCCTCAATCGCTTTCTTTTTAAGTCAGCATAAAAAGCCCTTCCCTACTTCCAGATCATGAGAAAGACAACCGGTTTCCAATGGACAACAGAGTGTCAAGAAGCTTTTAAAGAATTAAAACAATACCTGTCTTCACCCCCTGTGCTCTCCAAGCCCAAGGTGGGGGAAATATTATATCTTTATCTTGGCGTTAGCCCTGTGGCCATCAGCTCAGTTCTAATCCGGGAGGAAGACGACATCCAACATGCCATCTTCTATATCAGCAAAACCCTCAGGGAGGCAGAACTCAGGTATTCTCCCGTGGAGAAGACGGTACTAGCTATCATTTGGACCGTCAAGAAGCTCAGCCATTACTTCCAAGCCCATCCAGTCCAGGTCCTCACGCACCAACCCCTCGGCGCATTGATGAGGAGCCCCACAAGCTCCTCCCGAATGGTGAAATGGGCTATCTTCCTTAGCCAATACGACATAGACATCCGTTCGAGGCCCGCCATCAAGGGTCAAGCCCTGGCGGACTTCGTGACGGAATGCACGGCGAGATCTGCGGTCGACAAGGAGTCCCCGGCACCCCTGGACGAATGGTGGACCCTCTACACTGACGGCTCCTCAGCCACCAAGGCATGTGGAGAGGCGTCATCCTCATCACACCCGAAGGCTTCCGCGCCTACTACGCCATCCGCTTCTCCTTCAAGGTTTACAACAAAGAAGCGGAGTATGAGGCCCTTCTTTGTGGCCTTCGGTTGGCAGCCAACCTCAAAGCAAGGATGATCCACGTAAAGTGTGATTCCAAGCTAGTAGTTGACCAGATCTCTGGCGAGTATGAGGCAAAGGAGGAGAGAATGAAGAAGTACAGGGAAGCTTGAAAAGAAGTACAGGCTAATAGTGATTCCACGTATTAGTTGCAAACGAGGAGGAATCTTCGAATCAACTACAATCGGAAGAAAAAACACCAAATGTGTTTTTACCTTGAAATGAGCCCTCGGTACCAAGTACCAGGGGCAGAATATGGAACCTGACACCAAGTGTTTCAGATTACCACTCTCAGCATTATGCTAAGGATGAAGTCGTTCCCCTTGAGGACGCAACTATACCGAAGGAGCCAGCTATCGATTCCGGAAGCACCAAGTGCCCCGGCCATTTGCAACTAATATGCAAATAAAAACCTTCCTTGAAACGCTTTCAGAGCCGTTACCCCAAGGAAATGGCAGGCAACGAACTATGTCTCGGGCCCAGGATTCGACTTTCACAAACGAAACGCTTCCCGTGCTATCCCCCAAGGGGAAGCGGGCAACAAACCATGTCTCGGGCTGAGGGAACGCCTTTCAAAACCGAGACGCTTTCCGCGCCATCCCCCAAGGGGAGGCAGGCAACAGACTATGTCTCGGTCCGAGGAAACGACTCTCAAACCCCTCGGAACCCAGAAAGGTTAACACCGAGGGGGAGCCAAAGGTGTATACCGTTGCCTCCTAACGGGCCAAGCCTTACCAAGAAACCAAGATTCTTGAAGCCTTCCCTTCAGTATCCAAAAAAAAAAATTGGGTGAAGGGGAGTAGACTCAACGAGCAATCAATGAGTAAATGTTTCACAATACACAACAGAAAACCCTTCGGCAACAAACTAGGAGGTTTCTTTCAAGCAAACCAGAAGTTTGCCTTTGATTACAGGTCCTTATTCTGAAGGCTCCTATGCAACAGGTGTTGCTAAATTCGGCTTAGTCCACGTTATCCGGAGCCTCCGGCATAGCACCTGACAGTGAAGGCTCCTATTCTACAAACGAGGAAATTGACAAAGTCCACATGAGGAAAGCTAACGCCGAAGGCTTCTTGTTATGCAGACTTCGACATTTCAACAAATACCGAGGGTACCTACTCTTGCATATTGAGTTGGAATTCAGCTAAGTCCACACTCCTAAAGCCTTCATCCATACTATCAGCATCTAGGGCTACTATCCTATAAGTGAATCAGAGATATACTAACTCCACATTTCTACAGAAGACTGTTGGTTGTAGACTCAGTGAAATTTTTTCTAAGTCCACGACTTAAGGGCCCCCGGCATCAACGGAGGGGGCTCACAACTCAAAGGAAGTTGAGTTTATATAGGGATTCAACTGCACCGGGAACTCTCTATACCAAAGGTTTTGGGGCAATTTTTCTTCAATAAAAATTAAGGGCCCCCGACGTTTCAAGCATTACCCGAAGGCAAGTTTAAGGAAGTCGTTAACCGAGGGCCCAGTAATAAACATCACTTAGAAAATTTTCTATGTCCTAAGCATTTGGCCCTCGGTCAACTCACGATACAGACATACTTCCATAAAATGTGCAGAAGGCATAAAGGAGAGAAGAGTCATTCATTCGATAAAACGAAATAAAGATGTTTGTTACAAAGTGACCGAAGCCGGAAGTTTAAGGAATGTTGTTACAACACATTGTTCAAAAAAATTACAAGTATAAGTCATTTGTCAACCCCATCCGGGACAGCCTTCGAGGTAACGCCACCATCGGCCTCATCTGCATCACCATCTTCACACTCCCTCATCATCTCGGAGTCCTCGAGAACAGGTCTCTCTTCGCCGGGGGAAAGGGGAGCCTGACATCTGGCTGACGGGGGGGAGGCCGTAGTCCGCTGGCTAAAACTGCTCGGGAGGGATGTGGAAGTGACGGGCCAGCCTCCAGTAAATTAGCCGCTGGGTGAAGAATTCACCCCTTTGGTAGTAGCAGTCGCCTCTTTCGGCCAACCACATATTACCGGGGTTTTCAACCCAGGAGTCGACGCTTTTCCCCACTACCGAGGAGACCCATTCCTTCCTCTCTTCGGAGCACTAGCCCTCGGCAACGAAGGCCTCAACAGTAGCCCTCTCAGCTTTGGCTACCTCCTCAAGCTTGGCCCTCTCAGCAGCTTCAGCAGCTACCCTACCAGCTTCCTCAACAATGGCTTTGCCTTTGGCCTCAACAGCCTCCAGCCTTGGGCCCATGCTAGCACCCGCCTCCGCCAGTTTCTTCCGAAGGGAGGTATTCTCCTCATCGGATTTCTTCAAAGCCTCATCAGCGGCAGCCTTGTCTTTCAGTATCTGATCCACCCTCCAGATCTGCTCACAGAGGCCCATTAAGGTCTGCAACAGCAAAGGCACGAAGGGTCAGGCATATTACCTACTTTACACAGTAAGAACGAATAAAGGTAAAAACAAAGAAGAAACTTACCGATGCGCTGTTCAGGAGGATCTTGGAGTTGAGGGCTTCATTGTCCAGCCGAGCGAGGGCCACCATATTGCTTGAAGGCATCACCTGGTTCATGAGCACCGAAGGCCATAGAGTAGCCTCCAGAACAGAGCTGCCCCTCGGTACAACATCCTCCAGCTTCTCCCGGTCGAAGAAGTCTTTGTTCATAAACTCCTGAGGCAGGGGACCGGAGCCACCCCCTCGTCCACGATTATAACCTCATTGGAGGTAGGCTGCTTGCCGGAATCGGCCGCCTTGTGCTTCTTCGCCGAGGGATCAACCCCCTTTCCGACCTTCTTCTTCTTTAAGGCCACTACGGCCTGAGACCCCCCCGGCCTCACCGGCGGCAGCTGTGGAGGGCTTCTCAACGGCCTCAACGGGCTTCTGCTTGCCCGTCTCCTTCTGAGCCTTCATCTTCTGCTTTTTCAGTGCAAAGAGGGACGTCACATCCATGTTAGCGCCTGCAAAAACCGAGAGGTCAGATACGTGGGAAAAAGAGAAACGATGCAAAAATTTCTCTAAGTACAAAAAATATAGAGCCTTCGGGAACCACCTCCAGTGCTCTCGAAGGCTCGACCAAGGAGGGGGTATTTCTCGTCTTTTTCCCCAGAGAGCGGTACCGCCGGAAGCCGAGGCTATAAATATCCTCCGGGAGGGTGGAGTCCTTAATCGTTGCCATCTTGGTGGACCCCTCCGGGAATGCTGATATCTTCTTACCATCTCTCTCGAGGGCAGCACTCTCCACCTTCGGATGGCGCCTGAAATGGTTCCGCAGCTCCCCCAGGAATGGATTATCCGCCATCTTGATATAGCAGAAACGATCCTTCCAACCTTTATGGGACGAAGGCACGTTAGAGAATAGCCTCCACTGGGGGATCTGTAGCAAATTGGCAAACCCCTCGGCGTTGGTGTGACCCCCTCGGCAAAGGTTGAAGCTTCGAAAGAACAAATCCAGACTGGGAGTTACCTTCTGCGATCGGCAGAGGTGCAAAAAGCCGGTTATATACGAATGACTGTTCGGGGTAAGCTGGCAGGGGGGCAAACATATGTACCGGAGGTATTCGAGAAGGACGTGGTGCAGTGGAAATCGGAGGCCCAGTGAGACCGATAGCACGTGGACGGCGAAGCACCTCTCTGGAGCACGGGACAGCACATCATTGGGACCCGGCTCTATCACCGTCGCTGAAGGCCCAACGTGAAGCTGAGTAACATAACATTCTGCCCGGTCAGCCTTTGACTTTAGTGCGAGAGCCGCATTATTCAAGTATGAGTGCCCCTCGGGTATCCCCACATGCTTCCCAGAATCCGCTTCTTCTTCTTCTTCTTCTTCTTCTTCTCCTTCTCCTTCTCCTTCTCCTTCTCCTTCTCCTTCTCCTTCTCCTTCTCCTTCTCCTTCTCCTTCTCCTTCTCCTTCTCCTTCTCCTCCTCCTCCTCCTCCTCCTCCTTCTTCTTCTCCTCCTTCTTCTTCTTCTTCTCCTCCTCCTTCTCCTCCTTCTCCTCCTCCTCCTTCTTCTTCGGAGCAGCTCTGAGGGGTTCTGGGCTGAGGGCTCGTGATGTCCCTGCCCCACTAGTGATAGCTGAAGGGATAGCCACAATCACCCGACGGTGTTCTCTCTCCTCCTCTTCTTCGGCCGTCTGAACGGTGAGGGCCAGCTCCTCGTCCTCATTCACTTGTTCAAACTCTTCGGCCTCGGCCTCGGCTTCGGCTACGAGGTCCTTTTGCACCTCCTGTGCTAAGGCATAATCGTCATGAGACGAGGCCTCCTCACTTGCTGACCTCTCATCCGACCAAGTCTCGGATTGCACCGAAGTCTCTCGGGATATATCTTGTGAATCACTTGCAGATTTCATCCTTTAGGGTTGTTGAAAGAAAGAAGTAGAGGAAAGCAGAATCCTAAGGCCTCTAAACACTAGATCTAAGGCTGACTAAGCAAATTATGCACGAAGTATGAAGAACTGTCCTCAGAAACTTGGGTTTGATCGACTTAAGCACTTTCTCTCTCTAGGAAAATTTTGGTTGAGCTTCGCTACAACAAAAGCACACAAGCCAAATGGGCTCAGGCCAGGGGTATTTATAGCCTCCCCAACCGCGGTTAAGGCCTGGGTTTGGGCCTCGATTTAAAAGCCCATCATTACGAACCGTCGCCTCAGCCTACCGGTGACACCCGCTCGTAACGAGCCAACCAGGATACGCCACGTGGACGCCTTCTCCAACGGTAATATCCCAACGGCTATTTATGAAAAAGCCTGAGGTGCCCTCAGTTGGCACCCTTCAAACAACAACGGAGCAAACCCTCGGGTTATCACATTCAAAAACCCTCCTGCCACATTTAGCCCTCAGCATGGAGATTGGGGAAACCTCTCGGGAGCCCTCAGCCCTCGATGCATGGAGGCCTGGGGGATCCCCCTTGGCAATCACCGCCTTCAGATCACAAACAGCCCTTGGCCTCTCGGAGCTACTCTCCACAGATTATGAATGGCCCTCGGCCTCAGTTGTACCCTTCATCTGAGACCGAAGGGTTCACCCTTTTGACTTCATTGTGGGGGCACCCGGTGTACTCTTTTTCCCTCATTGGGATTTTTTCCCACAGGGTTTTTCCTAATGAGGTTTTTAACGAGGCATCTTCCCAAAATGAAGCAAAGGCTTCAGCCCTCGGTTCTCTACTGAAGACAAGCATTACTCTACTCCTCGCCCCATAACATGTGCCTCAAGGTGTGGGGGACTGGAGAATCCCTTCAGGAAAATCACAGAAGGTCAAAAGTTTTCTCACTACATCAACAAAAGCCTTCAGTCCCAAAATATGGGGGACTGGGGGACTACCCTCTGGAAAGTACGCAAACACAGATGTCTCACTACTTTACAAACTACAAACAAAGCAGCTACCGGCAACATCACAACATTTACTCCTATTTCCTTCAAGAAGCTCTCAGCGAAAGGAATGGGGGACTCCTGATGCAATATATGGCCCGGGAACCCCCGACCCACATACTCCCACTACAACAATCAAGCCCAACAGGTCCAAATGGGCCAAGCCCAACAAACATACGAGTGATGTGCCTTCGGCTCCATGCACCGAAGGCTTTAAACGCAGGGAACCTCGACCAGAAACATCACCAAAGAACAGGCTTAAAATAAGAGCCTTCGGCACTAGGGACCCTCGGTGCGCAGGGCCTTCGGCCTCGGTAGGTACAGCCGTAGGCACTATTCTTGACAAGATCTCCTCTCCCACATGCACTGAGTCACCGCATCAAGTACAACGTCACACCCAAACCACCGCATTGAATGCGGCCACATGCTATGATCGGTGCCACCCTGGTTGAGTTGACCCTCCACCGCTGGTTGCTTGACACGTGTACCCTCGCTGAGTAGATCTAGCATTTATCACCCTCCACAACAACTTTCTATATCGAATACCTACTCTCTCTCTCTTACTTATTGCTCTGACTTCTCTCTAAGTTATTCACGGTAATAACCCCTCGGATAGGCTACCCCCGGGTACACTATCCATCATACCAATTTTCTAATATTAATTGATTTTCTCTAATATTGTTTTTCTACCAAACCAATAACAATAAAGGTGATAAATCAGTCTTTCTTTAAAAAAAATAACTTCGTTGACTTCAATTGGACTAATAGCACAATAAAATAAGGTAGATATTAGTATCTTTGTCTAGCTTTCATATTTTCATTCAAAAATGAAAATTGGCATTCCTTTGTTATCCTTAAAAATAAAACAATTATTCTCCGTTTTGAATGGAGTGGTTCAATGCAAGTATACTCGCATCAGTCACAATTGCATTGCTAACACAAACAAATCAAGTTTGGATTGATCTTACTACTAGTAAAAAAGTTATCTATATGACCTCGGAGTTTTTAAAATTATCAATATGTTGGCGAAACGCAAATTAGACTATGAGATTATTATAACATGCATCATTTTTCTTATTAAAAAAATGTTACGTTTGAATCCCTGTCTCCTTCCCTTTTCTCCGATCTTGTGGATCTACATCCATGTAGCTAATTTCATATATACAATGGGAAGTCCAATTTGAGAATTCCTGCCCGTGTGTTTATAACCGATATCACATGAAGAACGTCGGATTCCATGTGAATATCATCCCAACCTTATGGCTTCGTTCAACTGAGGGCTTCTAGCTAGTGTACTAAAAAAAGCCTCATCTTCCCGCAATCCTACACCACAAAGCCCTCTCCAGCCATGGGCGTGCTCCGGCTGCGATAAATTATAAGGAATAAATGTAATTAGATTTTGATGATGTTAGGTTAATTAGAATTTGAAAGTACCCCTATAGAAATTTTGTATTAGAAATTTTCTTTGTAAGTATTAGCATAGTCGACATGCCAGAAACCCTCTTGGTCTTCTTTATCAGAACAACTACCAGAGTTGCTCCCAGAGTTGCTCTCCAGAGAAGCTACCAGAGTTGGGTACCAGAGTTGGCATCAGAGGCAGACATTAGTGTTCGGACCAGAAAGCCTCATCAGACTTGCTCTTACTTAACAGAATTCGAAGGCACTTTCCAACGGCCGTGAAACTAACGGGAAATTCTCTAACGGCTAGGAGCCATTCAACGGAAACATGGTACTGTACATGCATTAAATGCTCAATTAATGATGTACGTACGAAGATATATATTTAAAGGTGATGATTGACCATGCGGGTATCTTTTCGCCCCCAAAATAGCAAGTCGAAGGTCCAACTGGTCAAATCAACAGTACAAGCATTTAATGAAGCTGTCTTCTACACTCCAACGGGAAGACTGCTCTCAGTATATAAGATACACTTCAAAGAACTACAGGATAACTTCTTCCCTACATTTTGCTAAAACTACACCATCAGCATCCAAGCTTTCTTGAGATTTCAAATTCATTCACTTCAACAAGAAAAGCTTACGTTGGAAAGATATCAACTTCTTATCCTCTTGTCTAACAAAGAGCAAAGTTCCTCCAGTTCTTCAACACTTCAAAAGCCTCACTTACACATCCTTTGTGAAGAAGCTACGTTGGAGAAATCTGTTTTTATATCAAATACTTCTTGAAAAATAAGGGACATCTCAAACTAACTGGAGTAAGTGAAGTGGAGATACTTCAAAGAGACTCAGTGAAACGAGACCAGCCATCAGGAAGCAGGACTGCATCTCGGGTGGCAACTAAGCTTGAAGAAGACGAGGAGTGCTTCTTAAGTGCTAGGGACTAAGACGTTGTAATTGTTAACTAACAAGCTTAGCGGAACAGTGGACTAGAGGAACGCGTTGTTCCTTGAACCACTATAAAAATCCCCGGTGTCATTTACTTTACGCATTTACTTTCTGCATTTTAGACTTTGACTGCATAACTCAAAAGGTTGGACTCTGTGTCCAGCAGATCTTCCTTAAGAGTTATCAGAAAGGCATTTGCCTTAGTGCTTTTCTGAGGCTACCCGGACAGAAACCAATCCGCTGCCAGGTCCAGCTCTGCCATCAGAACTTGACCTTCTCTGTCACCAGATTTCGACCTTCTCTGTAAGTCAGTATTGACTTAGAGAAAAGTTTTGAAAAATCCTGAACAATCTATTCACCCCCCCCCCCTCTAGACTGTTCCTAATATAAATGGGACCAACAAGTGGTATCAGAGCCTCGTCGTTCTTGTAATCTTTTAGGTTACTTGCTGAACAGAGATCCACTTGTTTTAGCCTCTTTTAATCTCTTATTATGGATAACATTATGTCAAAGAACTTGATGTTTTCAGATACCAAGTTTGATGACTGGAAGATACACATGAAAGCCCATCTCTGCGCACTACACGATGAAATGTGGGAAGTCCTAGATGCAGGTCCTTTCACTGAGTTCACCAAAGTAAATCCTGAGTACTCTGCTGGCAGTGGTCAACCCCAAATGATCACTAAGCTTCACCATGAATGGTCTAATGAAGAAAGAAGGAAGTACAATCTTGATAACATAGCCAAAGACATTTTGTACAAGGCCATTGATGATAAATACTTCACAAGGATCAAGAAGTGCACATCTGCCAAGGCTATCTGGGATACTCTTACCTTGATAGGAGCTGGTGATGAGTAGGAGAAAGACAACAAGCTCACAATTGCCATGAAGAAGTTTGAAGACTTCAAACTTCTCCCCAAGGAATGCATAGCTGAGATGTATGCACGTCTGCTCACCCTTACTGCTGAGATTTCAGAACTTGGGAAGGAACTGACTCCCAAGGAAGTCAACTTGAAGGTTCTCAGAGGTGTACCTTCACCCTAGAAGATGAAGGTTACTGCCATGAGAGACAGCAAAGATCTCAGGACCTACAACACTAAGAAACTCATCTCTGATCTCAAATCTTTTGAGTTCGAGATGAATGAAGAAGAGAAAGAAGAAGTTGAGGACAGAACAACTACTGCCCTCACAGCCAGCACCTCACAGGTAAATAACTTTGACCCTTCCTTACTTTTAACTGACGAATATATGGCTGCCTTTGCCAAGAAGTTCAGGAAATTCATGAAGCCCAAGGATGGCAGAAGTCCATCCTCTAGCAGAAAGCCATTCCAGAAATCCAAACCATCAGAAAGTAGTGGAGAGTTTCTCTGCTACAACTGCAGACAACCAGGGCACTTCAAGGCCAACTGTCCACACCCAATAGTCTCCAAAAGGCAAGGTCAAGAAGGAGAGAAGAAGTATGAGCACAGAAGGAGAAAGGCACTCATCACAGAGCAGTCAGAGAAGGACCCCCTCTCTGAGACAGAGTCCAGTTCATAATCAGAGTCCGATGAGGCATTCTGTTGCCTAGATACAGAAACTGAAGACCTATGCCTTATGGGTCAATCAGATAATGAGGTAACCTCTACTTCTTCATCTAGTTTTTCTTCGATAGGCAAAGCTTTTGATTCTGATTCAATGTCAGAATTTTGGGAAGAGTTTCAAGCCATCCAAGCCACTTATTCCTCTATCAAAGAAGAAAACAGTAAGCTTAAGGTTGAGATTCTTGACTTAAGAAAGGAGGTTGATACCAAAATCAACCTTCTGATTAAGGAGAGAGATCAGCTAGAAGCTGAAAATGTTTCTCTTCTCAAGAGAATAAGGGAAATAGAGCCTCTTGAGATTAAGTACAAAGCTTTCCAGAAGGCCCAGTCCTCCATGGAAAAGATTGTACTTGATCAACAAATTGGCGTTGGTTTTGGTCTTGGTTATGGCTCAACAGAATCAGGTGAGCCTTCCATAATGTCTAGCACCAGAGTTGCTACGGCAGATAAGGTCATAGTGCCACTGATTTCTAGCCCCATTTGCCAAGCTAGTGTATCTGGTACTATGGTTGTTCATGAGAAGGTCAGACCAGATAAGCAAAAGATAAAGGTTCAACCCAAACAAAGGTTGAAAAATAATGAACCTGGCAGAAAACTTAACAACAAGAAAAGTTTTCAAAGTAACAGAAATCAAAGACAGAATTTGACCAGATATTCTCATGACAACCCCACCAGAAATGACCACCAGAAAGGCAAATATCAAGAGAAGGTAAACTTCAGGCAGAAGAGGTTGTCTGGTCAACCTCACAAGCCCAAAGCTAACCGGCCCTCTGCTCTTGATAGTATATGGGACTTCTACCCAACCAAAAAGGCTATGCAGAAGTACGTAATCAGGAAGCATGATCCTCACAAGCATCTGCCTAAAGTGAATCACACCTCCGTTTACTATGACTACCAGGTGGACAATGGGTACCACCCACCAAGGTTTCACTTGATGAGACCAAAGTGGTACCGGCTGCCAAGACTGCATAACCCCCTAGGACCCAACATTGCTTGGGTACCTAAATCTTCCTTTTATTAATGCAGGAACTGTGTGCTGGAGCAATCTCTGAGCAAGACTGGTATATTGATAATGGATGCTCCAGGCACATGACAGATGACAAGAGTTGCATTACAGTGTTCCAGAGATGCAAAGGGCCAAAAGTCACTTTTGGTGGCAATGATAAAGAAGGCCAAACAAAAGGGAAAGGCAAGCTGATCAGGAACCAGATAATCATTGATGATGTCTCATATGTCAAAGGCCCGAAATTCAACTTGCTAAGTGCTAGCCAGTTCTGTGACAAAGGCTACACTGTTGAATTCTCCAAAGAAGGCTGCTCTGTCAAGCATGAGACAACTATGGAAGCAGTTCTGACAGCTACCGGGAAAAGAAACATATATGTTGTTGATTGGTCAACTGCAAAAGAAGGAATTTGCCCGATAGCCAAAGGAGATTCAAAACTTAGCTGGGAATGGCACAAGAAGCTGAGTCACTTGAATTTCAAAACAATCAACAAACTAGCAAGGGATCACATTGTTGATGGATTGCCCAACATTGTGTACAAGAAGGAGAACCTGTGCAGTGCATGCCAGAAAGGAAAGCAAGTGAAGAACTCCTTCAAACCCATTGCTGAAGATCTTTCTACAAGTCCTTTAAATCTGATCCACGTGGATTTATTTAGACCAGTTGAAACTCCAAGTGTTGGTGGCAAAAGATATACTTTAGTCATGGTGGATGATTATTTGAGATACACTTGGACAATCTTTCTGAAGAAAAAGAATGAGACTCTACAGAAACTACCATCTCTGTTGAAGCTACTACAGAATGAGCAGAATCAAAAAGTCAAGACTATCAGATCAGACAAGGGAACAGAATTCGTCAACAAGGTCATAAAGGATTTCTGTGACCAGAATGGAACCATGCACCAACTCTTTGCAGCCAGAACTCCTCAACAGAATGGAGTTGCGGAAAGAAGCAATAGAACATTGAAGGAAGCTGCAAGGACCATGATTGCTGAATCTGGTCTACCTCTAAGATATTGGGCTGAAGCAATCAACACTGCATGCTATACTCAGAATCGGAGCATGATTCACAAGACTCATCAGAAGACCCCCTATGAGCTATGGAAAGGAAGAAAACCGAACATCAGCTACTTTCATGCATTTGGATGAAGGCATGTTCTTAGGCTATTCAAGTACAAGCAAAGCCTCTAGAATACTTAACAAAAGGACTCTACTTGTTGAAGAATCTATTCACGTCAAGTTTGATGATCACAACTCTGTTGAAGACCTATCAAAGAAACTGGAAAAAATGAACCTTGAAGAAACACCAGAAGTGGTCACACCAGAAGTGGTCACACCAGAGTTGGTCACCAACCCTACCATACCAACTCACATTCAGAATCCCATTCTGCAAGATAAAGATAGTGATGAAGACTCAGAAGACGAACAAGAAAGACCTAGACAACCATTATCAGAACCTGATTTAACTTGGTTAAGAGATCATCCTTCAACCCAAGTGATTGGACAAATCAAAAGTGGAGTACAGACCAGATCTGCCACAACAAGAAGAGAAGCAATGTTTGCCTGCTACATATCTCATATGGAACCTATGACAGTAGAAGAAGCTCTTGCAGACTCAGATTGGATTAATGCAATGCAAGAAGAGCTCACTCAATTTGAAAGGAACAAAGTATGGGAACTTGTCCCTAGACCAAAGCACCAGAATGTCATTGGAACCAAATGGGTATTCAAGAACAAAGCTGATGAAGATGGAAACATTGTAAGGAATAAAGCAAGGCTGGTAGCCAAGGGATACTGCCAAGAAGAAGGGATAGATTTTGATGAGACCTTTGCACCAGTTGCCAGACTAGAAGCCATCAGAATATTCCTAGCCTATGCTGCCTACAACAACATCAAGGTCTACCAGATGGATGTCAAAAGTGCATTTCTGAATGGAGATCTTGAAGAAGAAGTTTATGTGGAACAACCACCAGGTTTTGTCATCCCTACTCAATCTTCGTGTGTCTACAAGCTTAGAAAGGCCCTTTATGGTCTTAAGCAAGCTCCCAGAGCATGGTATGACACATTGTCCCTATTTCTAGTGAACCATGGGTTTACTAAAGGAAAGGTTGACAAGACTCTATTTCAAATATCTGTTGCTAATCATATTCTGTTAGTACAAATATATTTTGATGATATTATATTTGGAAATACTAACGCAGAACTGTGCAAGAAATTTTCACAAGTTATGCAGAGTCAGTTTGAAATGAGTATGATGGGAGAACTGAGTTACTTCCTAGGACTGCAAGTCAAACAAGTTCCAGAAGGAATCTTTATCAACCAAGGGAAGTACACCAGAGACCTAATCAAGAAGTTTGGAGTAGAAGGCAAATCCTCAGTGAAGATTCCCATGAACACTTCTCAAGGAATTGGTCCGGATAATGAAGGCAAAGATGTTGATGCAACAACATACAGAGGAATCATTGGATCTCTTCTCTACCTAACTGCAAGCAGACCAGATATATCATTCTCTGTTGGAGTCTGTGCCAGATACCAATCAAAACCCAAGGAGAGCCATTTAAGTGTTGCAAAAAGAATCATCAGATACATCAAAGGAAATCCAAATGCAGGCCTATGGTATCCCAAGGGAGGTAACTTTGAACTAATTGGTTACTCTGACTCAGACTTTGCAGGTTGCAGGTTAGACAGGAAGAGCACCTCTGGTCACTGCCAACTGCTAGGAGGGAGACTTGTCTCCTGGTTTAGCAAGAAGCAGAATTCAATCTCAACCAGTACAGCAGAAGCTGAGTATATTGTTGTTGGAAGCTGTTGTGCCCAACTTCTGTCGATGAAGCAACAACTCAAGGATTATGGAATTCATGCAAAGGAGATCAAGTTGTTGTGTGACAACACCAGTGCCATTGCAATCATTCAGAACCCAGTGCTTCATTCCAGGACAAAGCACATTGAGATCAGACATCATTTCGTCAGAGATCATGTAGAAAAGAAGCATATATGTATGGAGCATGTACCAACTGAAGATCAGCTAGCGGGCATTCTAACCAAGCCTTTACCTGAGGCAAGGTTTAACAAGCTAAGGGAAGAACTGGGAATGATGGATGATCTTCCCAGAGATGCATGAACCAGAATTACCCTGGACCAGAACTGCTATATCTGGACTAGAGAATCTTTCATCAGAGTACCTCTGTCTCTGATCACCAGAATACCAATCTTATCAGAAGTTCCTCAGAAGTGGTTGTGGACTTAGTCATTTTTCGAGGTACGGGCAAGACCTAATTACTTGAACAGGTATTTTACAATTTTACCACTAATTATTACTCCTTTAACGGAAACTTTTTCCGCCTGCATTTCTTTAAATGCTACCTCGAAACCACAAATTATTCCAAACGTCCACTAACCCAAAGTCTTTTATACCAACCTTCCTCAACCTAAACCGCTACTGCACTTCATCTCCCTAAAATTGCTGTTGCTCTCAAGCTTTCAAACCTTCCCAGAACTCTCACTCTCTGAAAATGAACTTCATCAACATCAACGATCTCACTAAGGAAGAAGTGAAAACCCTCATCTCCAACATAGTAACGGGCATGAAAGTGGATATGACTGCAATGCCACTATTAGCAGAAAACTAGAAGAGGATGACGAAGATCATCCAGGGAATGAATGAGTCCCAAATAAGCAAGGTGGTTGCTCACCCCTATGAGCACTTCAGTACAAAGGACGTGGCTGAGTTCTACCTCAACGCCAACTTCACCAAGAACGCCGTTAATTCCCAAGTGCGGGAAAAAAGCATCATCTTGAATGCAGACGCACTGCACGAGTTCTTCGGGGTACAACTGGACTCTCAAGATCCAGAAACCCCCACTCTCATTGACTTAGAGTCTGTGGATGTTTCCACTAAGGCCTTTGTGCAAACCTACTGCCGCCCTGAGACCGGTGGACTAGAAAAGATCTACATGAAGAAGTTCCTGCTGAAGAAGGACTTCGAAAAGCTTGTCAGTGTATTGCACAGATGCCTGTGGTGCAAGATTGGTTCAACCGATGAAATGAACAAGGCCAATGACAAAGCAATTTTTGCAGTGCATCATGGCATGAACATCAACTGGGGCGAAGTGATCTTCGGTTCCTTGACTGAGTTCATCAAGAAGAAGGACCAGAAGACTGGCCTGTTCTCAACAAAGATGGACCATGGCCTCCTCATCTCTGCTATCCTTACTGCTCAAGGAATTCAACTCAGGGATCCCTCTCCAGCTGACCACTCCAAGACCATCTTCCTTACAGCCTCTCCCAAGTTGAATACTGATATCTCTGCTGAGCTTAAAAGAAAAGAAAGGCTGGAGAAGAAAAGAGAACAGCAGGTTGTGAAACCTAAACCTGCAACAAAGAAAATCATCAAGAAATCCACTCAGATCTCCTCTCAACCAGAACAGAAAAGGACTGATCTGGAGATCAGAACCAAGAAGGTTCATGAAAAGAAGGTTGCACCAAAAGAGGATGCACCAGAGGTGGCTACATCAGAGTTGGACTCCCCAAAGCCAATCAGAAAATCACATGCTAAGAAGCAGAAGATGAAAAGAAGAAGAAAATTGGTTGTTCAGAGTGAGGACTCTGACAACTCTGGCCCTCAACCAATGAAGAAGAAGAAGAAAGCAAATTCACCTGCTAAGGGATCAGAAACTCAGGGAGAACCTGAACCAGATGCTCAACCCTCATCTGTTCCAGAAAGGCCCATCATGGACTCTCCACCAGAACCATAAGCAATTTCTGTCAGAATTCTAGAAACTGACTACAATGCTGCCCTTGATAGACAATTTGAAAGGGTTCTAGCATGGAGAAGAGGGAGAATGGGGCCACTTCAAAAGATCATTCAGTACTTTGACTCCTATGAAGCTGAGGAAGCTGCAGTTCTTCACTGGGTAGGCACAGAAGATGTGTCCCAATGCTTTGACCTTGCATTTCTCATATCTGTCATACTGAGAAAGAAGGAAAGATATCAAGGTAAAGCACCTCTGATCTCTTCTTCACCAGAGAAGCATGTGAAGGCCTTAGAAGAAGATGAAATGGCTGACTTTGAAGCCTGGCTGATAGAGAAGAAAAGGAAGGAATCTCTGATCAATTTTCGCCCAAGTGCACATGGAGAAGGAGAACCCTCCACTGCTAACGACCTTCCATTGGCCATTGAGAAGCTGATTAAAGAATGGAGAGACTCACAGTTCGAGGAAACTGTCATGGAGGTAATTTCTAATTCCCCTTCTATTCATAACTCCACAGAACTCCCTCCTCCCTCTCCCAAATCCCCTCCACTTGTTATAATCTCACCTGTCAACACTCCACCAAAATCTGCCTCTCCCCCTCATTCAACTTCTCAACAGAAAACCCCAGCCAGATCTCCATCCCCACCCAAACAGAAAACCCCTCCCCCTCTGCAATCACCCAAACAACCAACCCCACAAAAGTCTAAATCTACCTCACCTTGTAAACAAGCAACCCCTACCAGAAACCGCTCACCTTCACCTCCACCACCTCAACCCATCCCTCACCAGAGCTCCTCACATCAGAAAATGACGAGCACTTTGTCACGGTGCGTCAAAATAAATTCAATACTAAACACTTATACGTAGTATAGCGTAGTAGAGTTCGTATCCACAGGGAAAGGAATAATTCTATTTTTATGATACTTAGTAAATAAAAAAGGGGGGATTTGGATTGAGTGATTTAATTTAATTAAGAACTAAGATGAACAACCTATATGTGTTTAATTCAAAGATAAAAAGGACTTGGCATTGCTACTTTCCACTTGTTGATATATTTTAGTCGATCATTGTTATATCTATAACTTATTCCCTCTCGAATACTCAATCGGGGAGTATATCCACTTCATCGAGCGTAGTTATTAATAACAACCGTTCATTAATAACCCTTACTATTAATCAAATATAGAACAACGCCTTATACCGATTTAATAGTAGCATTTAATCTTTCTAACTCCTTGATGAAATCAATTGAGATTGATAACCTCAACACAAGCGGTTTCGGTTTAACCAACAAAATTAATCCTTCTTAAGTTTATTAACCACGACCGTGCATTAATAAACCGAAGTTACTTACTTGTGAAACCATCAACGATTAACAATCGGTTCGTTGATCGTTTCTAGTAATAATTAATATATGAAACAAAACTAGTTGATCCTTTAAGTAATGTTCAAAATATTAATATGAAATAAGAGTAGGGATTAATTAATATTCAAGGAAGAATATTATTAAAGAAGATGAATCCTACAATAATTAATATCAAGATGTTAACTAATTGTCATCTTAGCAACACTCCCCAACATTAATATAGAGGAAGAAAATACAATACTAACTAACGTCGAGATGTTAACTAATTGTCATCTTAGCAACACTCCCCAACATCAATATAGAGATGGTATTAAGGAAAAATTAATAATCAAGAGAAGAAGTTAAGAAAATAACTCACAACTTTAATAATCAACAAGCTTCAAGAGCAACACCAAGAATGGAAGTTTAGCTCCTCATTTGGAGACTAAACATAGCTAGAAAAATATAAAGAAATGTTATTCTAAACTGAGCTAAAGAGTATGGAAGAAGGGATGATTTTTAGAGAAGAAAAAGAGTGCTATTTATAGGTGTTTTCAACACCTTTGGTCGGGTACCCGACCGGGTCAAGTACTCACCCGACCGGGTCCGGTCAAAATCAGATAATCCGCCACGTTCTGGTGATCTTCGCACTTTGTTTTGTCCCGGGTCACATCTGACCCGACCGGGTCAAGTAGGGGACCCGACCGGGTCCAGTGATTTTCTTGGCAATTTCGTCTGTTAAATCATACCCGACCGGGTGGGGGTTTCTACCCGGTCGGGTTTTACTCCTGGGCAATCAAATTTCTTGTTTTCTTCTCTTCAAAGCCTTCCTTTCCAACACCACAAATCCTAACTATACTTTACAACTTATAAATAAAGACTAAAATACAATTACAACTGAAATCACATAAATGTTTACAAACTAAATAAAACGTCAAACAATCAACATAAATCAAACATAAAAACATGTAATTATGCACTACTAATTAGTGTGCATCAAACACCCCCACACTTAAACCTTTACTCGTCTCGAGTAAATCAAATCCGGTCCAAGAAGTCCTTAAAATGACAAGAATATCAACACACACATCCACGAGTGTTTTTAGAAACACATAAAGTATATCCCCAAAAATATAACAGTAAAGAGGGTCTTCAACTCCATATTTCTTTATCAACCTCAACCTTTTTTTTCGTTACCCTTAGGATCCTGCAGAAATAAAAGAAAATACTTTCTCTCGTTCTCTGAGGACTTTGTCACGGTGCGTCAAAATAAATTCAATACTAAACACTTATACGTAGTATAGCGTAGTAGAGTTCGTATCCACAGGGAAATGAATAATTCTCTTCTTATGATACTTAGTAAATAAAAAGGGGGGGATTTGGATTGAGTGATTTAATTTAATTAAGAACTAAGATGAACAACCTATATGTGTTTAATTCAAAGATAAAAAGGACTTGGCATTGCTACTTTCCACTTGTTGATATATTTTAGTCGATCATTGTTATATCTATAACTTATTCCCTCTCGAATACTCAATCGAGGAGTATATCCACTTCATCGAGGGTAGTTATTAATAACGACCGTTCATTAATAACCCTTACTATTAATCAAATATAGAACAACGCCTTATACCGATTTAATAGTAGCATTTAATCTTTCTAACTCCTTGATGAAATCAATTGAGATTGATAACCTCAACACAAGCGGTTTCGGTTTAACCAACAAAATTAATCCCTCTTAAGTTTATTAACCAAGACCGTGCATTAATAAACCGAAGTTACTTGTGAAACCATTAACGATTAACCATCGGTTCGTTGATCGTTTCTAGTAATAATTAATATATGAAACAAAACTAGTTGATCCTTTAAGTAATGTTTAAAATATTAATATGAAATAAGAGTAGGAATTAATTAATATTCAAGGAAGAATATTATTTGATAGAGTATATCTAGAGAGAAGTGAGAGCTAGAGAGAGAAGTGCAATAATATGCTTCAATAGAATGATTTTGTAACCCCTATAACTACTCCCAAGGGGAGTATTTATAGAGAAAATACGGGCTGGGCTCCCAAGCCTTGGGTTTGGGAGGCCCATTTACAACTGGACCGCTACTGGGTCGAATACAAAGCCACTAATGGGCTGTACAAATGAGTAAGTGTAAAATCCGGTTCTGGGAGGTCTTCGTGGCGGACAAGGGCGTGGCCGACGAGGGCACGGCCGATGAGGGCACTGCCGACGAGGGCACCCGGGTTCCTTGGGCTCAGGACCATAATCCGAGTTGGCCCCTTTTCGGCCGACGGGGGCGTCTTGGCCGACGAGGGCGCCACCCTGTGTCTTGTGCTTTCTATTCTTCCGAGTATGTGGGTCCGGGGGCTCAGACCCATATACTCCATCAGGAGTCCCCCACTCTCTAAGCTGAGACGTAGACGAAGTGAAGGAGAGTAGATTCCCGTGCTTTAGTGCTTTTGGCCGATGTCGTTGCGGCGTTGGCGTTGTTTCCTCTTTGGTGATCATGTTCTGTGCTTTGGCCGTTACCTGTCCCTCGCTGTGGGCGGGGAGGCCGTTGTTTCCTTAATGTGTTCATTTGAGGATGATGAGTGTCTTGTTTCAATGGCGGCCGTTGAAGGCACGCTTTCCCTTTCCTAGACGTTGGTGGTTGAAGTTTATGTTTGGGCCGATGAGGCCGTTGAGGTTGTTCCTTGCTTTGAGGACGATGGCGTCCTTTCCTTTGGGTGGCCGATGAGGGTGCTCGCGCACTCCTTTTGGCCGTTGTTGATGATGTCATGTGCCTCTGGCCGATGTGTCCATTGTGATGCGTGGACGATGTGGCCATGCTTTGTGGTTACATTCATGTTCTTTGCATTGTTCCTCTTTGTTTTGTTGAGGCCGATGTAGTCCCCCAGTCCCCCACTGCTTCAGGCCGAAGAGTGTGAGGGGTGAAGGAGTTGCCTGAGTCCCTGGCCGAAGCGGTCTCTCCGTAGTCCCCCTGAATTCAACCCTCATGGTGATTTTCTGGCCAAGGTAACCCTGTGGGAGAACCCTTGTGCGCAGATCGCTTGTAGAGAGTTATCATCAAGGGTCATTACGAGGAGCCGATGGCTGTGGGCTCTTTGTTCCCTTTGTTCTGTGGCCGCTATGGGCGTTTGTTACGTTCCAGGCCGTTGTCGTCTCCTTATTGTTGGCGTTCGTGAACCTGGCAAACAAGATGGGACGTTGTGGGCGCTTGCCGGCAAGTAGGACGATGTGGGCGCTTGCTGGCAAGTAGGACGATGTGGGCGCTTGCAGGCACTCGTGAAGCCGGCACGTGTATGGGCCGTAGAGTCCGTCTTGCCAGTGGGCTGTTGTTATTGAGTTTGGCCCGTTGGTGACGTGGTGGCCTCCCATTGGTGACCGCTGATGTGGCCATTGGGAGGGTGCCACGTGTAGTGACCGTTGGATGGGGGGGTTCTATAAATACCCCTCCCCCTCCGACGAGAAACCACATTTGCATTCTGAATTGTCGAAGTGCTGGCCATTTTTCTAGAGAGATAAACTCCCAAGCCTGTTCTTCGTGTTCTTCGTTGTTCAAGGTTAGTGTTCATCGCCATCTTCTGTACTTTGTGCATACTTTGCTTCCTAGGCTAGTGATCTAGTGTTAGGCGTTTGAACACCCTTAGATCCTAAGTTCCTTCCCTTAGGCTCATAGTAGTTTGTTGTGATGAAGAGCTTGAACGAAGACTACTACCCGTACGACGACCAGCCCTCCACCAGGTCACTCGACTATGAGGTGCTCGAGGAGTTCGAGGAGGAGATAGAACATTTGAGTCCTTACAAATCCGAAGAGCTGGTGGACGATGAAGTCGAGGACGAGGAGTCCGCCTCTTCTTCCAGGGGTGAGGACGCAGGTGCGTCCCGAGTGGTGGACGGGGCGTCCACTTCCGCTGTCATTCCCTGCCCGAGGCCGGTGTCTGCCGTGAAGGGAGCAGATAAGCCGAAGAGGGTGAGGAGGCCGAAGAGTGGGTCGGGCCTCTCCTACCTGGATCTCACCAACATCTTTTTGATTAAGCCGGAGAGCAGCGCGGCCGACTATCTTGTTGCCCAGATGTATGTGGGGCCGTTTGGGCGGGTTAGGGCACCCGGGCCGACGGACCATGTTCTTCTTCCGCCACCGGGATACTTTGGAGTATACCCGATGAGTTTTGCTAAGGGGTTGAGGTTCCCCCTTCACCCTTTCATCACCGAGTACCTGGACATGGTAGGGCTTCCTCCGGCCTTGCTGACGCCGAACAGTTATTCCTTGATGGTGGGCTTTTTACTCCGGTGTGAGGAGCTGGGCTACAGGCCGACAACGGCCCTATTCATGAATTTGTACCAGATCGGCCGAGGAAGCCACAAGAACTGTGCGGCCTATGCTACTCTTCAACAACTGCCGAAGAAGAGGAGCTTCACGGACTTGCCTTCGTCCATTCATGGGTGGAAGAGCAAGTTCGTTTTTGTATCCCTGGGTGAGAGTGGCACCGAGTTTCCCTCCCTCAGCCATACGGGGAGGTTCAATCTCCATGACCCGCCGAAGAGCTCTATCTTGGACGCTCAGGTGGAGGCTTTCCTGGAAGGGGGGCCGAGGAGCGTAAAGGACTACATTACTGAATACAAGATGACCGCCCTCGGCTTCTTTAGATACCATGTGTATGGTGATAAGGAGGATGACCTCCAACTCTTGCCGAGGATGACCACCACCTTTGAAGAGGCCGATGGCCCGGACTTGGGCATTCCTGCTGAGGCCGATGGTAATTATTTCTTCGGCTTCGTGTCTTTATGTTTTGTTCCTTTGCCTTACTAATCTGTTGTGTTTTTCCTTTGTAGATTTTGCGATGGATCGTCGTTCCATAATGGCTATTGCCAAGGCCAAAGCGGCCGAGGAGTTGGCTTCTCAGGCGGCCGAGGCGGCCAGACGTGCCGCGGCCGATGGGAGCGGGGCTACTACTGGTGCGGCCCCAAATCCTGCCCCATCGAAGAAGAAGAGGCCGGCCACTGACGGCCAGAAAAAATTAACTGAAGCCGGCCTGAACGTCTCCAAGAAGATGAAGAGGGCACCGTCTCCCTCTCCGGCTACCGAGGCCGGTACTCTGACTGTCCCGAGCGTGGACGATGGTGGTCCCGTCGTGGACCTTACTGTTGCTGGCGACGCTGCCCCATCGCTTCCTCTCGTCCAGGAACCACGGACGAAGAGGGCCGGCAAGGAGATTGCCGGTGCTACCTACCAGAAGATGGTAGAATACCCCGTCGGCGGGGGTGTGTTCGATGATGTCGTCCTTGGCCACGACATCCTGGCCCAGGCCATGCCGGCCAAGGATCGGGCTTACTTGAAGAAGCTCGGGGACGTGAAGATTTACGAGGGCGGCATGGACCTCCTCGTCCAAGTAAGTTACTTTCCTTCGTATGTGTCGTTTTTTCTCGTCGTCCGTGTAGAGTCGTTTGCCTGAATTGTTTTCCTTGTTCTGCAGAGCCATAAAAGGCAGTACCGGGAGATAGCTCGCTTGAAGGAGCTGGAGCAGAAGGCTGCCTCGGCCGACGAGGCGGTAGCTTGCCTGGATCGGCTCCGGGAGGATGCCAAGGCTCTGCAGCAAAGGGATGATGAAGCCGTTGCAGACAGGGACGAAGCCCTGGCCAAGCTCGAGGAGAGCAAAAGGGGGCTCGAGGAGACCCAAAAGGCGCTGGAGGCCGAGCGGCGCAAAAACGAGGAGGCCGTTAAGGCGAAAGCTGAGGCCGAGGCCGCCGTTGTGAGGGCTGCTGATGAGGCCGTTGAGAAGTTTCTGGCCGAGGGGTGGAAGGCCGATGAGAGGCTTCCCTGGTGCTATGGGGTGGTGGCCGCCAGGCTTGAGAGTTGGGGGATGAACTCCCCCGCCGGCCAGGAGTATTTCAGCAGAGAGATGGCCGTGTATTATAACATGGGCCAGGAGCGGATGCAAAGGCTCCTGTGTCGGCGGCTATCTCGTGCTTTGAAGGCCATGAATTACACGTCTGGGTGGGCTAGACGGAACCTGAAGCTTCCAAAGCTGATGAAGGATCCTGAAGAGCAGGCCAAGCTTCCGCTGTCGGAGCGCGAGTCCCCCATTGAAAGCTCCGGCCTTGGCGAGCCGGATTATACTGAATTTGATTTTCTGGACGATGCCACCAGCGCTGCAGCCGCTGCCGTCCAGGAGACTGAGTCCGATGAGGGAGCCGAAGAGCCAGCCGCAGATGGAGGTGCCCCAGAGGCTTGATCGGCTACTCCTTTGTAGTTAGTTTTTATTTTTGCCAAATGATGTAACGGCCGATGAGCCCACCTTTGTACTGAACTGAATATAAATGAAAATTTTTGCTGTCCTGATCGGCTTTGAATTCCTTGTATGCGTATTTGCCATTTGTCATTTCAATTCTAAAATTTGTCTAAGTGTCAAGGTCATAACTTGGGTCACCCGCGAGTGTCCGCTACGTCCGTGAGGTCGGCCTCCCTGTCTGGTGGCCTGGTCGGCCTATTCATCTTTGCTTTACTATCATAACACTAGTTATGATCTAGTGGCTTTGGGTCCACGTAGTTGCTGTCTTTCCGGCCTAGTGGCTTGATCGGCCTGGCCGTCGTTTCTCTACTATCATAACACTTAGGATCTATTCATAATTTTCCTAAGTGTTTTTGGATTCACTTAGGTGCTTTCCCTTCAGCCTTGATCGTGGTGTCCGCTCCGTCCAGGCGCTGGCTTTCTTATCTTTTGTTAGAATTTTCCCAAGTTTCTAACTTCAAGTGGCTGAGCGTTCACATCGTCCTAAGTGTTTGAGCCAGTGTCGTTGTCGGCCTGTATCCTTTGTGTTGTGGCCGATAAGGGCACCTTCACCTTGATCTTTTGAACTTAGAATTCTTCTAAGTACACATGCAGAGGTGTAGGTAGCTAACGGCCTTGGAGTATACTGGTACCCGCTTCGGCTAGAGTTCCTTCATTTGAGTACTTAAATAATTTTCTAAGTATAAATGTTAGGCGTTTACTTCTTTGCGGTACCGCTGCCGGCCAAGGTCTGGCTTGTGGCCGATGAGGGTGCTGGATAAGGAATGGCTTTTCCAAGGAGATGGTCCTACCCTCGTCGGCTAGCCATGGTTCCTTGTTGAGGAACCCTCTCTTTTCTCAGGATTTTTTCTAAGTGTTTGGTAAACACTTGAACAAATTCCCAAAGAACTTTCGCTTGACCAACAACCTTGGTTCCAGTGCCTGCGTCGGCCATCCGAGATGCTGTGGCAAGTAGAGGTTGTTTCTTGATTGCTTGATCCTTCCGCGGGTGTGATAAGTGCCCGCTTCGTCCTGGTCATCCTCAGGATTGTGATTCTTTATTTCATACCAAGCGTTGGTGCCTCAAAGGACTATGGTCGATGAAGGTCACCTCTCGCGTGTCACCCAACCGATGCGGTTAGGGTTTTATAGGCGTGTGTTTCGGCCTTGATTATTCCCTTGTAGTGTGTGGACGTGTCGTCCATGTTACCTGTCAGTGGTACTACACTTGTGTTCAACTGATATGTACTTGGCCTAGTTGGGCCTGAGTTGTGGGGATTTTATTTTTTCATTGCTCGAGGCCGGCTAGTGTGCGCGGCCGTCGGCTTCCCTCTTTTTCCCTTGTATATATATATATATATATATATTCTTTTTTTTGTTTATTTCCGGGGAGTATCCTTCTTTCAGGCTTCGGCCGAAGGGTGTGCTCGTCCTTCGGCCGGTTCGGACTTCGTTTATAACGTCCGTGATCTCAGGGCGGGTCCCGTCGCCTATTTATGACGCGGGCTAGACTTTTGGTCGGTTTCCAACGGCTGTCGTTGCCCATCCCTGAGTTTTGGGATTTTGTCACCTCGGCCATGATCTCAGGCCTGTCGTCCTGCGTTCTGGCGCGTGGACGACGCGGTGAGCTTCCCGTTTCAAGACGTGGGCCGTTTGCGGGCCCCTCGTCCTGGGGACATCGTCGGCCATACCTGAGCGTTTCACTTCTAGGCTTACGGGGCCAGGACGATGTGCTCTCTCAGCTAGGCCTGAGCCCTTCGCTGATACAAAATACAATGGAGTGCCTGAGCTTGTCGCTCGTAGGCTGCAAATGCAAGGGGCCATGTCGGCCATGCCTGAGCCTTTCGCTCTAAGGTGGCCGACGGGGGCACCTGCTAATGTTTCACTTTAAATTCCAGAGAAAAATCAGAACATGATTTTATTCATAAGTGGCTCGAGGCCGAGGGTGGCGTTCAATCAGTAACCCGTTAGGGGGTGAGGGCTTCGCCGTCTGCACCTCCTTCGGATTACTGATAAAACTTCACCAGATGGTGTACATTCCACGTTCGTGGTACATTGGACCCATTCGGGCGTTTAAGCTTGTAGGTGCCGGGTTTGACCACGGCACTGACGATGTAGGGCCCTTCGTACTTCAATGCTAGCTTGCCACCCTCTGTCGGCTGGCTTGCTTCCCTTCGGCGGAGGACGTAGTCCCCCACTTGAAATTCCCGGGAACGTACCTTGGCGTCATAGTATGATTTTACTTGACGCCAGTAGTTCTCTGCTCGGACGTAAGCTTGCTCACGCCTCTCATCAACCAGGTGTAGGTCGATCTTCATGTTCTCTTCGTTGGTGTCAGGCTCATATTGTTCCACCCGCCAGCTGGAGATGGCAACTTCCGTGGGCGCCTTTGCTTCAAAGCCGTAGCACAGGGCGAAAGGCGTTTCGCCTGTCGCCCTCCTCGGCGTGGTTCTGTAGCACCACAGGATGTTGGGGAGCTCGTCGACCCAACTACCTCCTGCGGCCTGGAGTTTCTTCTTCAGCCCTTCCATGATTGTTCTGTTGGCGTTCTCAACCTGCCCGTTGCCCCGAGGATAGGCAACGGAGGAGAAACGATGCCTCACCCCAAACTCCCGGAGGAGCTCCTGGAAAGGGGCTGCCTCGAATTGGGTGTCGTTGTCTGATATAATCTCCTGGGGGACGCCAAAGCGTGTGATGATGTTCTTGTAAACAAATTTTTGGCATCTGGCCCCCGTGATGCTGGCCAAGGGCTCCGCCTCGACCCACTTGGTGAAGTAGTCGACGGCGACGATGATGTAGCGGTTATTCCCGGCGGCTCTGGGCAGGGGGCTGACCAGGTCAATCCCCCATCTGGAGAATGGAATTGCGGTGCTGACGGGGGCGTAGTTGACAGCTGGCCGACCAGGGGCCTTCTGGAGTACCTGGCATGTGGTGCACTTCCTGGCCAGGTCAGCGCAGTCGCGTGCCATCGTCGGCCAGAAGAAGCCCTGGACGACGAGATGCCGGGACATGCTGAAAGGGCCCTGGTGTGAGGAGCAGACGCCACAATGAACTTCTTCCATGGCTGTGTCGGCCTCGTCCTGGTGCAGGCATCGGAGGAGAGTGCCATTATAGGACCGTTTGTAGAGTTTGCCATCTTCGATGGTGTAGCTTGGGGCCCTGAGTTTGGCAAGTTTGGCCCTCTCCTCGTCCGGGGGTAGCTCCCCCGTTGCGATGAAGGTGGCGATGTCGGAGATCCAGTCCTCTGGTCGCTGTTGGACGCACAAGACGGGGCTGGCATGGATGCTGGACATGCTCAACTCCTCGACCTTGGCCAATTGGGAGATGTGCTCCGGGGTGTCCGAGCTGAGCTTGGAGAGGATGTCGGCTTCGGCGTTCTCGGCCCTGGGGATCTGAGTGATCTCGTGGGTTTCAAACGCTTTCAGCAACTCCTCCGCCGCTTGTTTGTACTGCTTCATCCGGCCTTCCTTTGCTTCGTACGATCCCTCCACCTGGCCCACTACCAGTTTGGAGTCGCACTTGATTTTGAGGTGCTTGGCCTTGAGGCCGGCGGCGAGTCTGAGACCGCTGAGGAGGGCCTCATACTCGGCTTCGTTGTTGGATACCCTGAAGTTGAAGCGGATGGCATAGTAAGCTCTGAATCCTTCAGGGGATATGAGGACGACGCCGCCGCCGCATGATTTTGCGGCCGACGAGCCGTCAGTGAACAGGGTCCATGTATTGTCCTGCTCCGGCCCGGGGTTGGCGACGGTCGTCTCCCTTGCTGTGCATTCGATGACGAAGTCGGCCAAGGCTTGCCCTTTGATGGATGGCCTTGGCTTGATTTCAATTTGGAACTGGCTGAGGAAGATCGCCCATTTCACCATCCTTGAGGAGCTGGTGGGGCTCCTCATGAGTGCGCCGAGAGGCTGCTGGGTCAGCACATGGACGGTGTGGGCCTGGAAATAGTGCCCCAGCTTCTTCACCGTGTGGACGATGGCCAGCACCGTCTTCTCAATGGGGGAGTACCTGAGCTCGGCTTCCCTGAGTGTCTTGCTGAAGTAGAAGATGGCCTTTTGCACCCCTTCGTCCTCACGGATGAGCACGGAGCTGATGGCCGACGTGCTCACCCCTAAGTACAAGAAAAGGGTTTCGCCGGCTCTGGGCTTGGAGAGCACGGGTGGGGACGACAGGTACCTTTTCAATTCGTCGAACGCCTCCTGGCACTCCGTCGTCCACTTGAAGCTATTGGCTTTCCGCATGATTTGGAAGAAAGGGAGTGCCCTCTCGGCTGACCTGGAGAGGAACCGGTTTAAGGCCGCCAGGCGCCCCGTCAGCCGCTGTACCTCCTTGACGTTGCGGGGCGGCTCCATGTTGATGATAGCCTGCGTCTTCTCCGGGTTTATCTCGATGCCTCTCCGGCTGACCATGTAGCCGAGGAACTTGCCGCCTTGGACGCCGAAGGCGCACTTCTTGGGGTTGAGGCGGAGCCTGAACTCCTTCATTATTTCAAAGATTTCCCGGAGGTCGTCGGTGTGGGAGGTGGCCTGTCTGCTCTTGACGATCATGTCATCGACGTACGCCTCCATCGTCCGGCCAAGGACTGCTCTGAAGATCTTGGCCACCATTCTAGTATAGGTGGCGCCGGAGTTTTTGAGTCCGAAGGCCATGACGAGGTAGCAAAAGATTCCCTCTGGGGTCATGAATGCCGTCTTTTCAGCGTCATCTTCATGCATGGAGATCTGGTGGTACCCTCTGAAAGCGTCGAGAAACGACATCAACTCGCACCCCGCCGTCTCGTCCACCAGCTGATCAATGTTGGGGAGAGGGAACGGGTCCATGGGGCATGCCTTGTTCAGGTCAGTGTAATCAACACACATTCTGAACGTCGGCGGCTTCTGTGCGAGGACGACGTTGGCCAACCATGTCGGGTACTTCACCTCTTTGATGTGTTTGATTGAGAGGAGCATGGCGACCTCCCCTTTGACGAAGTCCCGCCTGTCGGCGGACAAGTAGCGCCGCTTCTGTTTGACAGGCGCGGAGGCCGGATCGACGGTCAGCCGGTGAGTGATCACCTGGCGGCTGATGCCTGGCATATCGTCCGGGCCCCACGCGAAGACAACGGCGTATGACCGTAGGACGAGGAGGATGGCGTCTCGTTGGTCCTGGGGGAGTTGCTTTCCGACTCGGAGAACCCGCTCCGGCCGGGAGGTATCCAGAGGGATTTCCTCGACCTCCTCGGCCGGCTCAGCATGTGGCCTTTCCTCGTCCATGGCGACGGCGGCCGTGATGGTGTCTATCCTCTGGCCCTCCCTCTCGGCCGGCCTTGTCAGTTTGAGGTAGCATGCCCTGGCTATCCTCTGGTTTCCTCTGGTGTAGCCGATGCCGTCGTTGGTGGGGAACTTCAGGCACAAGTGCTTCATGGAGATGATGGCCTCCAAGTCCTCCAGCGCTGGCCGCCCCAAGATCAGGTTGTGGGCGCACTGGAGGTTGACCACCATGAACTCCATGTTAATTCTGGCGTGGTGGGGGCCGTCACCGACCTCCACGGGGAGGACTATCGTGCCCTCGGCGTCGATAGAGTCCCCGGTGAAGCCGGATAACGGGGTCTTGATCGGCTTCAGCAGAGCTCTGTCCAGCTTCAGCTGCTTGAAGGTGTCCAGGTACATCACGTTGACGGAGCTCCCCGTATCGATGTAAGTACGGTGGATGATGGAGTCACCGATCTCACATCGAATGACGAGGGCGTCCCTGTGTGATTCCGTACCCGGAGGCAGATCCTTGTCGGTGAAGGTGATCGCCTCCGCTCGCTGCCTCTTCGGCTGGGGGGAAACGTGGGACACCTCCCCAATGTAAAGGGATTGGGCCCATTTCTTTCTCTGAGTGACGGAGTCCCCTCAGTGTTCCCACCTACGATGAGGTGGATGTGATTCTTTTTCGGCGGGGCTCTTCGAAGTCCTCGTCGTCGCTGAGCCTACCAATCTCCCGCTTCTTCGCAGAGGGTTCGCCCCCATGTTTGCCGGTGTTTACCCAAGTGTTCTTGCGTGGGCCACCTTTGACAAACTGGGAGAGTTCCCCCTGGCGAATAAGGCGCTCGATGGCCTTCTTCAGTGTGATGCAATCGTCGGTGTTGTGCGACGAGTTCTTGTGGAACCGACAGTATGTGCCGCCCTGCTGGATGGCAAGGACCTCCTCGGCCGGCCGAGGAGCCTGCTCGATGAGGCCGTGCTTCTCGGCATAATCGAGGATGGTGCCGACCGGGTGGGTGAGGGTTACCCCCGGCCGTTCCAGCCTCGGCCGCCAGTGGCGATCCTTCTTACTCTGTCCACCAGAGCCGTGACGGCCCTGGGCACCCTGGCCGGCCGGGGACGGACCCGGGGCTGGCGAAGGATTTGTCTTATTGGAGGGATGGCCCCCCTCTCTCTTGTGATTGTGGAGCTCTTCGGCGTCGGCATACAAGCCTCCGCGCTGGAGCGCCTTGGTGTACGACCTCGGGGGGTCGGTAATGAGGCTCCTAGCGTACGGGGAGCTGCGGAGGGCTCCCTGATACAGGGCGAGGAGGGTGCGCTCATCGGCCCCCTCGACCTCCTCGGTTTCCCTCGTCCATCGATCAATGAAGGACCGGAGGGACTCCTCGTGCTGCTGCTTGACGGAAAGGAGGTGGGTGAAATACTTCTTCGCGCGCTTCCTCCCGGCAAAGTGAGTGAGGAAGCGCTGGGCGAGATCCTGCCATGAGTCGATGCTCCCTTCGGGGAGCCCGTTGAACCACTCGTACGCTGGCCCCTCGAGAGTAGAGAGGAACCAACAGCAGAGGTATTCGTCGGACGCATTCACCATCAGCATGTTGTTCTGGTAACGGCTGAGTGCTCCTAGGGGTCTGATCGGCCATCGTAGGACTTGATGGCGTTCCCCCTGTACTTCTCCGGGATGGGGGCCGAGAGGACCCTGTTGGTGAAAGGGGTCCTGGTCCTGACCTGGATGATGGGGTCACCTCGCCCTTCGGCCAGCTCCCTCTCCAGGGCGCTGACCTTGTTCATGAGCGCGTTGAGGCCGGGGTCGTTGGAGTCGCCGGCCGCAGGGATGTTGGCCGACTGCTTGGCCTCCATCTGAGCCAGCCTCCTTTCCAGCTGGGCGATGACCTCGTCCCGGGGGTCCCTGTCGGCCGCGGTGGCGCCCGGCTGGTTCCTCAGGCGCTCGTTGTGAGCCGCGTTGATCTGGTGACACACGTCATCCTCGTGCAACTACCCCTTGCCCTTGTCCGGGCGGGGCTGGTCCACTGTCCGGGACACAGACCCCAAGCTTTCCCTTGGCGAGCCAGGACGAGGATCACCAATCCGTCCCGCCATCCTCTCCAAAACCGGACGACGGCGCGTGTCACCTAGCCTATTGAAGGCAGAGGCTTTTCCACGCGCTGGGGTCTGCCCGGGCCGAAGAGGGGAAGCAGGGTGGGAGTGGGACGACGCCGTGTCCTGGGCCATTACCCCCTCATCGTTGACTATCCGGACGGCCAACGGTTGGGGATGAGGAGGTGGAGTGACGTTTCCCCCGGTCCTTGGCAAGAGTGCGCTAAGGACGGTGGGGTTCTGAGCCAGGCTGGCGATGATGACCGACAGCGCGGCCTGGACCTGTGGATCCACGGACGGAGAGGCCGCGGCCATAGGCTGGGCCAGGGCGTGGTCCGTCTTCTCAGCTCGTTTCTTGTCCAGGCCGAGGCGGGCGTCGGGGACTCCGCCGTTGAGTTGGTTGCGGAGGTCCGTCGTGAGGTTGAAGGCCTCCTGGAAGAGGTCCCCTCCGCCGGCCTGGTCGGCCGTGGCGTCCTCCTCGTGCTCCCTGGGCTCTTGGTCCTCAGGGATGACTTTGCTGACGAGGTTGCGGTTTGACTTAGTTCTCCCCATGATCAGTGGTTAGCTGTGCTTGGTAGCGACGAAGGGTGCTAACTTGATTGTTCTAGCTCTCAACGAGAGCACTAAATGATAGAGTATATCTAGAGAGAAGTGAGAGCTAGAGAGAGAAGTGCAATAATATGCTTCAATAGAATGATTTTGTAACCCCTATAACTACTCCCAAGGGGAGTATTTATAGAGAAAATACGGGCTGGGCTCCCAAGCCTTGGGCTTGGGGGGCCCATTTACAACTGGACCGCTACTGGGCCGAATACAAAGCCACTAATGGGCTGTACAAATGAGTAAGTGTAAAATCCGGTTCTGGGAGGTCTTCGTGGCCGACGAGGGCGTGGCCGACGAGGGCACGGCCGATGATGGCACGGCCGACGAGGGCACGGCCGATGATGGCACGGCCGACGAGGGCACCCGGGTTCCTTGGGCTCAGGACCATAATCCGAGTTGGCCCCTTTTCGGCCGACGGGGGCGTCTTGGCCGACGAGGGCGCCACCCTGTGTCTTGTGCTTTCTATTCTTCCGAGTATGTGGGTCCGGGGGCTCAGACCCATAAACTCCATCATTATTAAAGAAGATGAATCCTACTATAATTAATATCAAGATGTTAACTAATTGTCATCTTAGCAACACTCCCCAACATTAATATAGAAGAAGAAAATACCATACTAACTAACGTCGAGATGTTAACTAATTGTCATCTTAGCAACACTCCCCAACATCAATATAGAGATGGTATTAAGGAAAGAACTATTAATTAATATTCAAGGAAAGAAGTTAAGAAAATAACTCACAACTTTAATAATCAACAAGCTTCAAGAGCAACACCAAGAATGGAAGTTTAGCTCCTCATTTGGAGACTAAACATAGCTAGAAAAATATAAAGAAATGCTATTCTAAACTGAGCTAAAGAGTATGGAAGAAGGGATGATTTTTAGAGAAGAAAAAAGTGCTATTTATAGGTGTACTCACCCGACCGGGTCCGGTCAAAATCAGATAATCCGCCACGTTCTGGTGATCTTCGCACGTCGTTTTGTCCCGGGTCACATCTGACCCGACCGGGTCAAGTAGGGGACCAGACCGGGTCCAGTGATTTTCTTGGCAATTTCGTCTGTTAAATCATACCCGACCGGGTGGGGGTTTCTACCCGGTCGGGTTTTACTCCTGGGCAATCAAATTTCTTGTTTTCTTCTCTTCAAAGCCTTCCTTTCCAACACCACAAATCCTAACTATACTTTACAACTTATAAATAAAGACTAAAATACAATTACAACTGAAATCACATAAATGTTTACAAACTAAATAAAACGTCAAACAATCAACATAAATCAAACATAAAAACATGTAATTATGCACTACTAATTAGTGTGCATCAAACACCCCCACACTTAAACCTTTACTCGTCTCGAGTAAATCAAATCCGGTCCAAGAAGTCCTTAAAATGACAAGAATATCAACACACACATCCACGAGTGTTTTTAGAAACACATAAAGTATATCCCCAAAAATATAACAGTAAAGAGGGTCTTCAACTCCATATTTCTTTATCAACCTCAACCTTTTTTTCGTTACCCTTAGGATCCTGCAGAAATAAAAGAAAATACTTTCTCTCGTTCTCTCATTTTGCCTAGGTGCCCTTTCGGGTTTTTATCCGAGCTTCCCACATTTTTCTGTTTTAATCCTCACAACTCACTCTTATTTTTGTTTTATTTTTGCTTAAGTTGCCCTTTCAGGTTTTCAACTTAACAAGGTTTTATAATAATTTTTTTTTACAAGAATAAAGAGTATGAATGTGAGTATCCCATAAAACTCTCCCCCCAAGCTAATCAAAGCACTGTCCCTAGTGCTTGTGTCTGAGATGAATGTTTTTTTTTAGGTTACTCTTTGGGAGGTTTTGTTGGTGATTCGTGGGTGTGGAGATGAAAAGGGTGACAAGGTGATGAATGAAATGAATTTAATTGGTGGATGGATGTAGGAGATATGAAGCTTTTGACTTTTGGAAATGGAGGAAATTTGGGGTGTGGTTCGAATGGGAAGAAAAGAAATTGGGGAAGAAAAGCTGCCCGCCCGCAACCTTATCGGGCTTTTGCCCGACCGCCCGGCCGGGTGGGGTATTTTACCCGGTCGGGCGTAAGCTGTTCACCGTAGGCAGAAGCTTTTTGTTGGGTTGCCCGGCCGGGTATAGTGACTGACCCGGTCGGGCGTAAGCTGTTCACCCGAGGCAGAGAATTTTCACTGGGTTGCCCGGACGGGTATAAGGGTCTACCCGGTCGAGTATTTGATTTAATCTTGTTCTGCTCTTGCCTCGCCCGGGCGGTTGGTCGGGTGCTTTGTTTTAGAGGTAACACGACCGGGTAGGGTTTTATACCCGGCCGGGTTCAATCCCGGGTCTTTTTTTTTTTTGAAATGTGTAAAAATAGAATAAAACAAGTAAACGCACCTTGCTTGGGTTGCCTCCCAAGAAGCGCCTTAGTTAACGTCGCGACACGACACCATGGTTGTGTTCAATCGTTCAAGCTTGGATCGTGATAACTCATCTTCTTCAAATTTTCACCCGGGTGACTCTTATAGAAAGACTCAGTTTTTCGACCCTTTATTTTGACCTTTCCGGGATCAAATATCCAGATTTCTATCGCTTCATATTGTGAGAGTGTTGGTCCATGATTTTCATTAACCATGGTCAATGGAAGGGGTTTTGATCCGGGTGGTATAAGAGGGAGTATGAAATATTTGTGTAATCCCACCGTTATTCCTTGCTTATTTGTGAACAAAGGGAACTCTAAATTATACTCACAATTGCTGAAGATTTCATAGATATCTTTGTCCTTCTCCGCCCTTTGTGTTTCATTTAGAGCCTCAGGAAATGGTGGCATGATCTTAGGAATGGCCGATGGTTGAGTTGAGTTTTCATGTTCCTCCTCCGGTTGAGCTTTCTCCATAAGCTCCTCTTCTTCCTCCTACTCGCCCATGTGGTTCACAATGCTTGACATTTGTTTCAACTGATTGTCCAAGTTCTGTTCGTTGGACACTGCTTCTTGCGAGCATTGTGATATATTTTGTTGCATATTTGTCACATTGATAGTGAGAGCTCGGATCATGTCTTCAGTGGACATGCTGGAATAAGAACATGAGTATGGGCTATATGTGTTGGAGAATGAATCATACCTCTCTTGGAAACCAACACCATTCCTTTGTTCAAACAATTCTTCTCGAAGTTCTGGGCAAAAATCCGTAAGATGCCTTTGTGACATGCAAATGTTGCATGTATGGACATCTTGAGATTTTGAACATGAGATAAACTCCTTTATTAGAGAAGTCAAGTCGGAAATTTGACTCTCTAGGGATGATGTGTTGGTATCCATTTACTCATGCAAGCTCAGAAAATAGAAAAGTAAGATTTTTTTTATATATTTTTTTTGTTTTTGATTTTTATGAGATAAAATAAAAAGAAAAGTAATTGCCTTTCCCCGGCAACGGCGCCAAATTTGACGAGCACTTTGTCACGGTGCGTCAAAATAAATTCAATACTAAACACTTATACGTAGTATAGCGTAGTAGAGTTCGTATCCACAGGGAAAGGAATAATTCTCTTTTTATGATACTTAGTAAATAAAAAGGGGGGGATTTGGATTGAGTGATTTAATTTAATTAAGAACTAAGATGAACAACCTATATGTGTTTAATTCAAAGATAAAAAGGACTTAGCATTGCTACTTTCTACTTGTTGATATATTTTAGTCGATCATTGTTATATCTATAACTTATTCCCTCTCGAATACTCAATCGAGGAGTATATCCACTTCATCGAGGGTAGTTATTAATAACGACCGTTCATTAATAACCCTTACTATTAATCAAATATAGAACAACGCCTTATACCGATTTAATAGTAGCATTTAATCTTTCTAACTCCTTGATGAAATCAATTGAGATTGATAACCTCAACACAAGCGGTTTCGGTTTAACCAACAAAATTAATCCCTCTTAAGTTTATTAACCACGACCGTGCATTAATAAACCGAAGTTACTTACTTGTGAAACCATCAACGATTAACCATCGGTTCGTTGATCGTTTCTAGTAATAATTAATATATGAAACAAAACTAGTTGATCCTTTAAGTAATGTTCAAAATATTAATATGAAATAAGAGTAGGAATTAATTAATATTCAAGGAAGAATATTATTAAAGAAGATGAATCCTACTATAATTAATATCAAGATGTTAACTAATTGGCATCTTAGCAACACTCCCCAACATTAATATAGAAGAAGAAAATACCATACTAACTAACGTCGAGATGTTAACTAATTGTCATCTTAGCAACACTCCCCAACATCAATATAGAGATGGTATTAAGGAAAGAACTATTAATTAATATTCAAGGAAAGAAGTTAAGAAAATAACTCACAACTTTAATAATCAACAAGCTTCAAGAGCAACACCAAGAATGGAAGTTTAGCTCCTCATTTGGAGACTAAACATAGCTAGAAAAATATAAAGAAATGCTATTCTAAACTGAGCTAAAGAGTATGGAAGAAGGGATGATTTTTAGAGAAGAAAAATAGTGCTATTTATAGGTGTTTTCAACACCTTTGGTCGGGTACCCGACCGGGTCAAGTACTCACCCGACCGGGTCCGGTCAAAATCAGATAATCCGCCACGTTCTGGTGATCTTCGCACGTCATTTTGTCCCGGGTCACATCTGACCCGACCGGGTCAAGTAGGGGACCCGACCGGGTCCAGTGATTTTCTTGGCAATTTCGTCTGTTAAATCATACCCGACCGGGTGGGGGTTTCTACCCGGTCGGGTTTTACTCCTGGGCAATCAAATTTCTTGTTTTCTTCTCTTCAAAGCCTTCCTTTCCAACACCACAAATCCTAACTATACTTTACAACTTATAAATAAAGACTAAAATACAATTACAACTGAAATCACATAAATGTTTACAAACTAAATAAAACGTCAAACAATCAACATAAATCAAACATAAAAACATGTAATTATGCACTACTAATTAGTGTGCATCAGAAAACCTCTCACCGGAGATCCCCCATTTACCAGAAAACCTCTCACCAGAGCTCACCCCCTCAGCAGAAATCCAAGTCCGTCTCCAGAGCTGCTAACCCACAGAGTTCCCCTCAACACTCTGTGGCATCCAAGACAAAGAAAGAGCATATCATCAAGGTTCTTTCTTCAAAAGATGATAACGGTAGATTCCTTACCTCATCTGTCGCTGCTGATCTTACTTCTAAGAGGAGGAAGACACCTCCCAGAGATAACTCTCCTAAACCCACTGACACAAATCCTCCATTACCTAAGAGCAGAGGTTTGGAGATGCCAGGGTTTACACCAACAGAGCCACAGATTACCTTCACTTAGTTTGTTGCGTCTGCAGAAGAATTTGGTGATCAGATGCTAGAGAATATGAATCACCTTATCCGCATTAACGACAAGCACTTTGAGCATCTGACCCACACCAACATCAACCTCAATCGAGGCTTACAGCAGATATCAGAGAAGGTTGACTCTCTGACAGAGACCCTGCATGCATTCATGAACTCCTCAAATAACAAGATTGATGCAGTATCCAGGGAAGTGGATGGAATCAACTCAGTTCTCTACTTCCACTCCCAATCTCTCAACAAGCAGAACAAGCAACTTAAGGAGATAGTTGAATCCATAGAGATTCTACGATGGAATGCTGGTCAATCCTCAGAGCGATTTATGGAGATAGGGACTCTCTGTAAAGAACACAAGGAGCAAGCCTCAAATATTCTGTACAATGACAAGGAGCGATACCAGAAGATGGTACTCCTTGAAGCCAGCACTCAGAGCATTCTATCTACAATGGAGAGACAAGAGAGTTTAATTGAGGGACTGGCCTCTGTTACTCAGACGTTGCCTGAAGCCCTTGAGGAAATCAGAGATGCTCAAGCCTCAGAATTCTCCAAAATTGAACTTCTCCTTGGCGATCTTGTTGATGCCAAAAAGGGGGAAGAGACCAGAGAAGAAGAAGGTCCAAGCACCAGAATTCTATCCATCAGAAACCCTTCATCTGTTGATCCTACTCCTTACTTTGAAGCTGCAAAGACGAAGAAGCTAGCTGTTGCAGGCATCAGACCTCCTCCCCCACCTCCTAAAAGCTCCAGGAAGAAATATTCAAGCTTCTCTTTTAATGAATGGATGAAAAGTGGGATGTCAAGGCCAGACAGAGCTCAGTTCACTCAGATGAAGAAGCTCATGACTCCACTATAACAAGAGAACCTATTCATGGACAGTGATGGACTTGTCCAAATCAACCATGGTGGTTCTTTACAAGAAGCTGAAGTCTGGTGGCAAATGAAGGTCATTCTAGGCAAAAACATATCAGAAGCCATGATAAACTATTTGGACTGCAAGTTAGAGCCTCACTGGGCAGAATGCCAGAATCTGAGGAATCTAGCCTCCATCAGAGCAGAAGTCAACGCAGAGCTCAAGAGAATTGATGAAGCTGATGCACGGGTAGGAGAAGAAGACTCTTAAATTCTTCTATCTCTTGTACTTGTATTCTCTGATAATAAGATACCAACTCTGCCTCTACTTTGCATGGCATCTTCAAATATCTATTCATATTTGCTTTCTGTGTTTATATTTGTTTTCTGCTCAGATATTTTTTTTCTTTATTAATTGTTATCTGAGTGTACCGCACTCTTACTATTTTCCTATGCTAAGTTGCCCACCAAGATTTTAATGAAAGTTCTTGTACTTCATTCTTTTATGGTGAAGGCACTTCTCTAGAAATAGTTAAAGGGTTTTGGTATCAACAAAAAGGGGAAATTGTAAGGAATAAATGTAATTAGATTTTGATGATGCTAGGTTAATTAGAATTTGAAAGTACCCCTATAGAAATTTTGTATTAGAAATTTTCTTTGTAAGTATTAGCATAGTCGACATGCCAGAAACCCTCTTGGTCTTCTTTATCAGAACAACTACCAGAGTTGCTCCCAGAGTTGCTCTCCAGAGAAGCTACTAGAGTTGGGTACCAGAGTTGGCATCAGAGGCAGACATCAGTGTTCGGACCAGAAAGCCTCATCAGACTTGCTCTTACTTAACAGAATTCGAAGACACTTTCCAACGGCCGTGAAACTAACGGGAAATTCTCTAACGGCTAGGAGCCATTCAACGGAAACATGGTACTGTACATGCATTAAATGCTCAATTAATGTTGTACGTACGAAAATATAGTTAAAGCTGATGATTAACCATGCGGGTATCTTTTCGCCTCCAAAATAGCAAGTCGAAGGTCCAACTGGTCAAATCAACAGTACAAGCATTTAATGAAGCTGTCTTCTACCCTCCAACGGGAGGACTGCTCTCAGTATATAAGATACACTTCAAAGAACTACAGGATAACTTCTGCTCTACATTTTGCTAAAACTACACCATCAGCATCCAAGCTTTCTTGAGATTTCAAATTCATTCACTTCAACAAGAAAAGCTTACATTGGAAAGATATCAACTTCTTATCCTCTTGTCCAACAAAGAGCAAAGTTCCTCCAGTTCTTCAACACTTCGAAAGCCTCACTTACACATCCTTTGTGAAGAAGCTACGTTGGAGAAATTTGTTTTTATATCAAATACTTCTTGAAAAAGAAGGGACGTCTCAAACTAACTGGAGTAAGTGAAGTGGAGATACTTCCAAGAGACTCAGTGAAACGAGACCAACCATCAGGAAGTAGGACTGCATCTTAGGTGGCAACTAGGCTTGAAGAAGACGAGAAGTGCTTCTTAAGTGCTAGGGACTAAAGCGTTGTAATTGTTAACTTACAAGCTTAGTGGAACAGTGGACTAGAGGAACGCGTTGTTCCTTGAACCACTATAAAAATCCCCGGTGTCATTTACTTTACGCATTTACTTTCTGCATTTTAGACTTTGACTGCATAACTCAAAAGGTTGGACTCTGTGTCCAGCAGATCTTCCTTAAGAGTTATCAGAAAGGCATTTGCCTTAGTGCTTTTCTGAGGCTACCCGGACAGAAACCAATCCGCTGCCAGGTCCAGCTTTGCCATCAGAACTTGACCTTCTCTGTCACCAGATTTCGACCTTCTCTGATAAGTCAGTATTGACTTAGAGAAAAGGTTTGAAAAATCCTGAACAGTCTATTCACCCCCCCCCCCCCTCTAGACTGTTCCTAATATAAACGGGACCAACATAAATCATGCCACTTATCGTTCCAGCATTTTTCATTTCGAACATGGCACATATGCTCTAACACAACATGATCAACTTACCACAATCTTGCTCGCTTTTGAATGAGAATAAATCTTCCATCCACTCCAAGAACGAGCTCCCTCCATTCTGTAAAAAGCCAACCTTGCATTTACCACAATCTCTTAGCGTCAAAGTAAAATATGGTCTGCACTTTCAGCCGCGTTCTGGCAGAATGAGCACATTGGAAATACCAACACTCTACAACATAAATGATCGCACGTCAGGAGACATCCTGAAAATATGTCAGAAAAAGATTTTGAACTTTGGTGGAATCCAAAACTGTCATAATATATTTGTCCAGCCAAACCAACCACTCAAACCCACGCCATTAGAGTCTCAGAGACCTATAGCAGCTTTTCACTGAGTAGTTTCCCTCGGCTTCAAGCACTAAATAACCTTATCAGGTACTGAACTTAATTTAAGAGGAATACCTCCCACAAGCTTTGCGCCCTTTGTGCCCAAGATGTCAGAGACAACCTCCCTTTCCCACTGTCAGATTTCCATATTGTTGAAAGAATAAAAGATAGAATAGTAATTAGAAGAATGATTTTCTGTGTATTTCATTGGAGGGTTAAGCCCATATATATATACATTACAAAGATGGAATATTCCTTTAAGATTCTATACAATAATAATATCCTAGAGTATATTCCTAAAATATTCTAAAACATATTCTAAAGATAGAAGAATATTCTAAAACATATTCTAAAGAATAATCTAATGTCTTTCACACTCCTCCTCAAGTTGGAGCATAAATATTTATCATGTCCAACTTGTTACATAAGTAACCAACACGAATTCCATTGAGTGCTTTAGTGAACAAATCTCCAAGTTGCTCTCCAGTCTTCACATATCCTGTAGAGATCAATCCTTCTTGTATCTTTTCTCGAACAAAGTGACAATCGATCTCAATATGTTTTGTTCTCTCATGAAACACTGGATTGTTGGCAATGTATATAGCAGCTTGGTTATCACACCAAAGTTTAGCACGCATTGGTGTCTTCAATCCCATTTCACTCAATAAATGTTTTATCCAGATTATCTCACATGCCGATTGTGTCATAGCCCGATATTCTGATTCAGCACTCGAACGAGAAACCACATTCTGCTTCTTACTTTTCCAAGAGACGAGATTACCACCAACAAAGACGCAATATCCAGATGTGGATCTTCTATCATCTTTAGATCCATCCCAATCAGCATCTACAAAGCATTCTATTCTCATGTGATTATGATTTTGATAAACAATACCTCGTCCCGGTGTCCCCTTCAAGTAACATAATATATGTTCTACAGCATTCCAATGATCAACTGTCAGAGATGACATGTATTGACTTACTACACTCACTGAGTACACAATATCTGGACGGGTAACTGCTAGATAATTAAGTTTTCCAACCAATCGTCTATATCTTTCTGGATCTTCGAATGACACACCTTAATGAGTGAGTTGCACATTGGGAATCATGGGAATATGGCTTGGTTTTGCACCCAATTTCCCTGTTTCAGTTAGTAAGTCAAGCACATATTTACGTTGAGATACAAATATGCCTTTCTTACTCCGTGTAACCTCAATTCCCAAGAAGTATTTCAATGAGCCCAAATCTTTCGTCTGGAATTGACTATGAAGAAAATTCTTTAGGGCCAAAATACCTGCATTATCACTCCCTGTAATCACAATATCATCGACATACACCACAAGCAATGTAATACCTGCTTTCGTTCGTTTGTAAAATACAGAGTGATCTGATTTGCCTTTTATCATCCCAAATCGTTCAATTGATTGGCTGAATTTCCCAAACCATGCACGGGGACTCTGTTTCAAACCATAAAGAGACTTGCGAAGTCGACAAACTTTCCCATACTCCCCCTGAGCAACAAACCCCGGAGGTTGCTCAATATAAACTTCCTCCTGAAGATCATCATGCAAGAATGCATTCTTAATGTCCAACTGATGTAAGTGCCAACCATGAGTTGCTGCGAGAGAAATAAGTAACCTGACAAATGTTAATTTAGCAACAGGAGAAAATGTGTCAGAATAATCAACACCATAGGTTTGAGCATAACCCTTCGCAACTAATCGGGCTTTCAATCGAGCAACGGATCCGTCAGGGTTAACCTTTACAGCAAAGACCCACTTACATCCTATAGATTTCTTCCCTGTAAGAAAGTCTACCAAATCCCAAGTACCATTAAGATCCAAAGCATTCATTTCCTCTACCATGGCATGACGCCAATCAGGATGAGACAAAGCGTCTTTAACAGATTTGGAAACAGAAATAGAATCAATGGAAGCAATAAAAGAACATGAGGCAGATGATAACTGATTATACGACATAAATGAAGAAATAGGATGAGTACAAGACCATGTACCTTTACGTAGTGCAATGGGGAGATCAAGATCTGATGTAGAGACAGGATCTGAAGATGCAGGTGTCGGTTCAGGATATGAGATCAGATCAGTATCAGGAGAAGTAACCACAAGTGGAGGGTGATCTTGCACTTTGTGTCGACGGGTGTATACCAAGTGTATCGGAGGCCTAGGCTCAGGAAAAGTAACATGTGGAAGAATTGCTGAAGTATTGGACTCGAGTATAGTGACTGTGTAAATGAGTATATCATCATTCTCCCTACACATATTTGTGTCTGTTGTTGAAAATGGTGTATTTTCATAAAAAGAGACATCAATTGAAATAAGATATCGACCTGTACTTGGAGAAAAACATCGGTACCCCTTTTGAACTCGAGAGTAGCCTAAGAAAATGCACTTTAATGACTTGGGATCTAACTTTGTTAAATGGGGATTAACATCTCGTACAAAATAAGTGCAACCAAAAACTTTAGGAGGGATAGGAAAATTATATTTTCATTATTTGGAAATAGGCACTGATATGGAGTTTTACCATCTAAAATAGTAGATGGCATTCGATTGATCAAAAAACAGGCGGTAGACACAGCATTCGTCCAAAAATGTTTTGGCACATTCATTTGAAATAGAAGAGCCCGCACGGTTTCTAATAGATGTCTGTTCTTTCATTCAGCAACTCCATTTTGGGGAGGTGTGTCTACACATGAAGTTTGATGAATTATGCCATGTTGAGCCATATACAACTTAAATGAGGCAGACAAATATTCTTGAGCATTGTCTCCCCTTAAGATACGAACAGGTACATTAAATTGAGTTTTGATTTCAGCACAAAAGGCACAAAAATGAGAAAATAACTCGGAACGACGTTTCATGAAATAAATCCAAGTCATACGAGAATAATCATCAACAAAGGTAACATAATATTTAAAACCAGTTTTGGACATAACAGGGCAAGCGCCCCAAACATCAGAATGAACAAGTTCAAAAGGAGCATGTGCTCGTTTATTGACTCGGGGACTTAGACTAGTTTGATGATGTTTTGCAAATTGACATGAATCACATTGTAAAGATGACACCTTATTGAATTGAGGATGAAGTTTCTTTAACAACGGAAGAGATGGATGACCCAGTCGATAGTGAGCCTCTAACACAGTTCCAACCCGATTGATTTGGGTGAGGATGTATCCAAGAGATAGAGCCCAGCCGACTCATATCCTTTACCAATAACCCTATTCGTCAACAGATCCTGAAATACACAATATCCAGGAAAAAAGGTTACAGGACAATTAAGTTTATGTGTGATTTTGCTGATCGAAATCAAATTAAAGGCAAAATTTGGAAGACTTAGGACGGGTGACAAAGGTAAGGTAGATGTTGGGACAATTGTACACGTACCAAGAACTGGTGACGTAGATCCGTCAGCCAAAGTAACACTAGAAGTACGAAGAGGTGTGTGGAATGAGGAAAAAGACTAGGATTACCTGTCATATGATCTGTTGCTCCTGAATCGATAACCCATTTTGAGGATGAAGATACAATACATGTGTTTGGATTACCTGAATTAGCGACATCGGAGATAGGAGTAGATGAATGTTTTAGAGCCTCCTGATAGCAAAGGAATTTGGCGAATTCCTCAGAAGACATAATGATGGATCCATTAGATGGCTGTGTAGCGGAAGCAATGTGAGCAACTTGATTTCCTTGATTTTTGATCTTTAGTTTTCGACAATCTTTGATCAAGTGCCCGGGTTTCTTACAGTAGTTGCATACTACTCCTTTGCCCATCGGTCCAGTGCGTGGCCATTTCTCACCTCCATTGGGGAATGTTGGGACTTGCCCTAAAAAAGCATTGTTTGGCTGATGATGTGGATGAAGTGTCAGTGCGAAGAACTCTACTGAAAGCATCTTGAAGAGAAGAGACCACATCACTAGACAAGATATGTGATTTTGCTGTTTCAAAATCAGTCGTAAGACCAGCCAAAAAACTCATGACCGTCATCTGTTCTCGTTGTTTCTGCTGCACTTTGATATAAGGACTAAATGGCATTAATGTATTAAGCTTTTCATATGTTTTCTTGAAATCCATAAAATAAGCCGTGAGAGGCTTGTCTTTCATTTCTGCTCTGTAAAAGGCTTTGCACACCTCATAGATGTGATTAAGATTACCTTTGCTTGCATACATAAATTCCAAATAATCAAACAGTTCTTTCACAGTATCACAATGACTGACGTACCCCATGACGTCGTTCTCCATGGAGTTTTGAATCTGGATAAATAATCTAGAACCATCACGAAGCCAGGCATCATTAGCAGCTCTATCAACCTCCTCCTTTGGTGGGTCATCAACTAGGTGGGTATATTTATCAATGCTTCTTAAATAACGTTTGATAGTTTTACTCCATTCAAGATAATTGGAGCCACAAAGTTTATTCTCAGTAATTTTAAAATTAATGGGAATAACTTCAGAAACTATCAAAGAACGATTTTGTGTTACCGTTGAAGAGTCAGCATCAAAACCAGCCATTTTTTTTATTTTTTTAACAAAACAAGATATTAATGAACTTATAGCCCTCCTTCTAGCGCCAGAAACGCAAGTGGCATGTCTACATTCGCAAGAGGACGTTTAGGACGTTTACTGTAGAAAGAAACCCTCCAATATTGTAATGAAGTGTACCTGGATATCACTAGAGGATACTCCGGCAAGGCTGGCGATGGTCTCCGGTCGAAGATCCGTCCAGAAATGCGTGTTCACGTGCCGACGCGTGAGTAAGCTGCTAGAACTGCCGGCGGCGAGTTTAACTCCCGCGCGGTGATTTGGAGTTGCGAATTTCGGTTTTCTGGTCACCGGCGGAAGGTGCATCTGCGTAGGGTGTAGGTGAGGTATGTTCTGGACTAAGGTTCTAAAGTTGGTGTCGGCTGATGGTCTGTGAACAGAGGTTCGGAACAAAAAGAAAGGGAAAAAATGGAAACTAAACTGGAGTATAATGGAGTTTCTGGGATTGGATGTTCTGGAGAGATGTTCTGGGATTGGATGTTCTGGGAATGGATGTTCTGGGGAGAGGTTCTGGGAAAACAAAGTAATAATAATAACTTACAAGAGAAGCTAAAATTTCTGGACTAATGTTCTATGTCATAGAAGAATAATTTATACATGTTGAAAGAATAAAAGAGAATAGTAATGAGAAGAATGATTTTCTGTGTATTTCATTGGAGGGTTAAGCCCATATATATATACATTACAAAGATAGAATATTCCTTTAAGATTCTATACAATAATAATATCCTAGAGTATATTCCAAAAATATTCTAAAGCATATTCTAAAGATAGAAGAATTTTCTAAAACATATTCTAAAGAATATTCTAATATCTTTCACACCTATCAAGTTGGCCCTTCACTTGAGCATCATGCAGAAACCGGTAAAGGAGATGTCACTACTTGCGAATTATCTAGGTCCGGCAACCAAGAGTCAGTACAAATATTAATTGACTTGACCATCCCCCACTCTCCATATGTAATTCTTCTGAATTGCTCCATCTGATTCAACTATTCAAGAATACTCCTCTAGACAAAGGATGGGTTAGAGCCCAATTCTATGTGCTCTTTAGAATATGGTGAAATAGAATATGATAATGCATCCTTGTTGAATCTTGATATTATTTCAAGACAAACTAGATTCAGAGGTACGTAGTGATTTTAAGCAATCCAGCTAAGGATGTTTTTACTTGGAGCGTAATTCCTCCCAGACCAGTTCATACCAGACCAGACTTGGATAGTTATAAAAATACAAAGAAACCAGACCAGACCAGTTCAGACCAGTTCAGACCAGACTAGCAAATTACAGTTCAAGTAAAAACATCCTAAATTGTGACCATCATTGCCTAAATCATGCCCCAAAAATCAGCTGCTGATGTGTCAGCTACTGTCTTCATCTCCTCATATTGCAACTGAAGAACTTCATATATTTCTTTTGCAAATTGACTGTGTAATGAGGTACCAGCAAGAAATTCAAAAACTTGAGAATCGATCTCAATCCAGCTGCAACCAGGTGTTTTAGTCACCCCTTTCTCTTTCATCAGTTTTAACATCCTAGCTGATTCATCCCATCTCTTCATGCGTGCATAAATCTTTGAAGATATTATATAATTACCTGAGTTTGATGGTTCCATGTGCAGAATAAGATTCATGACTCGTTCACCAATTTTCTCATTTTTTACTTTATGGCAGGCACCAAGTACTGCCCCTAATAGAACCTCATCAGGTTTCTCAGGCATCTTCTCAATCAGGACCCATGCTTCCTCTACACGCCCAGCACGACACAAAAGATCAACCATACAAGAGTAATGCTCAATTTTCGGAGCAAGTCCATAACATCTCATCAAACTAAACATCTGGTAACCTTCATCAACCAATCCTGCATGAACACATGCGGAAAGGACTCCAACAAATGTGATATCATCAGGCAGATTAACGTCACCCTCAGCTAACATACGATCAAATAGAGAAAGAGCCTCACACGCTCTCCCATGAAATGCAAGAGCTGAGATCATTGCATTCCATGACACTCTATTCTTTTTTGTCATGCTTTCAAAAATTTTGTATGCACAACTCACACTTCCACATTTTGCGTACATGTCAATTAACGACGTACCAACATAAATATCATGCCTCAATCCCCTTCTTGATGCATATTCATCAATCCATTTCCCAATATCTAGGGCTCCAATAGAGGCGCATGCGGATAGCACCACAACCAGTGTGATTTTATTAGGATGAACTTCCTCCTCCTTCATGGTGTTGAATAATGAGATTGTTTCGTCAGAAAGTCCATTTTGTGCATATCTGTCATGCATACATTAAATCATATCAAGCTGACATAGTACGAATAACAGAACTGCAGAAGCGATTCAGAAACTATCACCACAAAGCAAGAATTACAGAGTTTCATATATTTGAGGTGTAGTTTTGGCACTTGATTAGTTTGTATTAGAAGTACAATGGGAGTCTCTCTCGCATCAGCCCCAACTGTTATCTTCGTATCCTGCACAGCCACACCTATTGTGCATTGCACATATAAATTCGACATATTTACAATTATGCCACCACATTTTTCTCTCAAAATGATCTATTTTATCAATTTTTAAGTGATCAAGAGTCTAGATTTGTTTTCACTTTTAATGGGAATACCCTTTTTACTTGAACCCTCCCCTATATATATATATTAGATAGAGTTCTACTGAGTGGTGAGAACTGAGAACCCCTCCTAAAATGAGAACTCCTTATAATGAGAATTTTTAATCTCAACCTTTCATTTGTTTCAATCATTGGTTAATATTCACATGGGATCATATTCATAATTATACTTACTTTAAATGGGGCCTTTTTGCAATTATTCGTAAATAATTACAAAAGGACACTTTGTCAATATTAGCCATTGATTATAAAAATTAGTGATTGAGATTAAAAGTTCTCATTTTAAAATGAGTTCTCATAAGAACTCTCCCCTAGAGAGAGAGAGAGGGAGAGAGAGAGAGTAAAGATCACACCAGTCCACCTGATGGGGACCCTATCATGCCAACTTCATTTTGGCCAAAAAATGAATGAAATAATCCACTTTTTTTATTATTTCATTTCGACAATTAGTTTCAGCCTTTAGATAATTGGAAAAACTATTTTTCCCAAGCTTAATTTTTATTTTTTAAGATGAAATATTTTCAAAAAATAGGGTTGAAAGACTGAGTTTGTAGGTTCTCTATACGAACAAATTTAAGATCTCACAGTTGAAACTAAAAGTAAAAACTAATGAGTACAAAAATTTAAATCATTGACTTCATTTTAAGTAAAAAATGAAGTTGGACTGACACTAATTCCATTAGTGCGGTATGATAGGAACACTACTATATGTATATAAAGGACGGTGTAGGTGAGAACAGTTCTACCCATGAGAAATGAGAACAACCCGAAACAATGCACATTCTGTTCATTGTGTTGCACATTTATGATTAAGATAATTCACACTTCAAATTAGCAGAAATAGTTTAGTTTATTCACATTCTGTTCATTGTGTTCCCCACTACATATTTATAGGGGTGAGATCACATACTAACCATGCTTAATTTACTAACATACAAACTCAATGATATGCACCACTTTGAACATGTATTGCACCAAACGAAAATGATGATGACATAAACAAATGAAAAGGGGAAATGAAAACATAGCAGGCAGTTAACAGGATTAAGGAAAGGGAAAAAGGTGTTCACCCTGAAATCATTGCATTCCAGATTATTACATCTTTCTTCTTCATGCCATCAAAGATCCTCTTGGCTGAAGCCAAATCACCACATTTCCCATACATGCTAATCAAAGCAGAGCCTATGAAAGAATTTAGTTCAACTTTTTTCTGTAGAACATAGAGCTCAATACACCTCCCCAAATTCAAGTCCCCCAAGCCCCCACAAGCTCCAAGAACACTTACAAGTGTCATCTCATTAGGTTCAACACCCTGAGCCTTCATATATCCGAACAACTCCACAGCCTCTGTAGCACAACCCATCTGAGAATACCCTGATATCATTGAATTCCACGACACCAAATCTCTGTAGACAATTTCATCAAACACCTTCCGTGCGAGTCCCAACTCACCCATCCTTGAGTACATCGTAATCAACGAATGCCTGATGTGAAAATCCAAACATAGCCCACTTTTCACCACCTCACAGTGAGCTAATTTCCCAAGGTGTACAGCCGGAAGACTCCCACATGATATGAACACAAATGGGTAAGTGAAATTGTCAGGTTTTAGGCCTAGAGACTTCATCTTGGAATAAGATTGTAAGGCGAAGGCAAAGTGTTGCCACGTAGTAGCCAGAGCTCTGATCATTATGTTAAAACCATACTCGTTAGGGGAGGGGATGTGAGAGAAGAAAATATTAGCGTAGGTGAAGTCTTTGAGCTGAATGATTTTCCGGAGAAGAAAGTTGGGTTTGTGAATGGAGTGAACGAGGCACTGGGTGTGAATTTGTTGGACCTGTTTGGTGGAAACGCAGTTTTGCAGGAAATGTAAGAGATTGTCAGCCAAAAACATAAGGGGCTCATGCTGCGGGTTATTGGAGATTTCAAAGGTGAGAAAACGGGAAGCTTTCAAATGTGAAGACGACGACATGTTGTTCTAAGAAGCATTTCTTTTCCTCGTCTAAATAAACAAAAAGAAAGCAAAGTAGTTCACACTAATCTCTCTTTTCGAGCATGATTAAAATTGAAGGGGGCAAATTACACCAGGTCCCGTTTTGTTTATTAAAAAAAATTATACCCACGTAGCAATTTAGCTATGAACAGGGGAGTAATTGGGAGCCGTCGCCTATCAAGGGAGCCTCAGAGACAAGGACTTCAACCGGAGAAGGAGATGAGAGTTGTGGGACTTCCGAGCAAAGGACTTGAAATGACGGTAGAGTGGTGATCCATTGCCTCCTTTTCAGCGACAGAGATGGAAGCAACATCCATGGCAGCCTGCGCCAAAGCTTGGCCACCACCGACTCAAGGATGATTTGGCCGGACGACGGTGCCAATGGAGACCCCTACAGGATGACGACCTGTAGTTCCTGGACCCTTAGGGTTCGTATCGCACGCTCAATCGAATGAGAGATGAATGTTACTACCTCCCTCCCTTGAAACTTTGCAAACCTTAAAACTTTGCAAACCTGTAGTTGAGGTTCACGTAGAAGAGAGACTTTTTTGGAATTGAAAGTGAAAAAGTTTTTTTTAAAAGTACAAGGGACGGAGGGAGTATAACTTTATCAAACAAATTTTAAGTATTTATTTAAAATTGATCGTAAATAATAATATGTGAGAATATTGGGTACAATCTCTAAGTATGAATCATCTGATTCTTAACTTGCAATTTGAAATAAATATAATTAAAGAAATTAATTCAAAATTAAATCTTTAATCCTTCAAATGTTCGAACGTTCTTCAGATCTTCAAATCTTCGTTCTTGAGATCTTCGAATCTTCGAATCTTCGTTCGTCGGATCTTCAAATCTTCTTGAATTAAGAATTCAACTTGAAGGGCCTCCGGTTTTCAAGTAGTTTGATCTTCAACAAAAGGGCCGTTTTATGGCTTGTTCTTTTGTTTAAGGGCCTCCCGGGATATATGGCTTGATCTTCGATTGAATTTCAATTCAATCTTCATATGAGCATCTTCAAATCTTCAAAGATTCGTTCTTCATATCTTCGAATCTTCAAAGTCTTGTTCTTCAGATCTTCGAATCTTCAAGGTTCGTTCTTCAGATCTTCGAACGTTCTTCAACTTTTGGATTTATTTTATTAAGAATCGATGAAATCACGAAGGATTATTCGTATATTCTTAATATAAATCGTGGCTTGATCTATTCCTCTTCTTTGGAATCTTTCAGAGCCTTTCGGGAGTTCTTGAGAGCTTTTCTGCAGCGTTTCTTCATCTGAAAATTCTTCTCCTTTTCCTCTCAACTGAGACCCCTATTTATAGGTGTGGAAGGGATGAAAATATGCTTTAGGGTTTTGGAAATTCGTCCATATCCCTTGGGCCTCAAATAAAATGGGTTTTGTGCTCTATTTGCTTGCATTTAATAGCCAGAAAAATCAGGATTTGTTCGATGTATCTGGACAGCCTTTTTAACAAGGTTCGCAGCCATTTTCCATGCATACAGATGGATTTCTTAACCATATTCATTGCTCTCTTTATCAATTGGATAATGACTCTTATTCATTGGGCTACTATTTAATAATGAGCTCAAAATAAAGAAATTAATAGGACCGGTCCATTCTTTTAAAGATTTAATTTATAATTGAATCAATTGGGTATGTAGACCCAAATTAATTTAATTATTAAATTTTATCCGAATGGGTCCATATTAATATTTTTATAAGGCCCAACAACCATCACGAGAAGCCCTACAGAATTGAACATTGGTCCAATAATTTTTATATGTCCACAAATGCCCCCTTGAGACTTGCTTGGATCTTCGGATCGAGAGAAAAGTAAGTCTCAAAATAAATGGACTCAAATTTTCCCATAGGCCCAATAAGTAGTAAATTGTTTTCCGTATTCTATAGTGCTCGATCAGCTAGCTACGTATGAATCAAATATCCCAATAGGAAGGATTCTATTCAATCTCAAATTCTCAACTTCAGCATTCTAGTTCGTATTAGGACTTCAATTCCTTATATCTGACTTGAAGTTTATCGAGTTCGGGACTTACATTTTACTCAAACTCTATTACCAACATCTATAAATATTAACCTTGCTGCTTTCTTTCTGCATCAAGAACCTGGCTAAAGCCTTAGGAAGAGAGATCGGCAAATCAGCAGGTATAATATTTCCTTTGTTTATTAAGCTTCCCTTTTTTATCAAATTGCAGGGATATCTCAACCAACTGGCGCTCAGAATCCAGAGGCAGAAATAAGCTTGGCAGATTGCTGCTATCGACGGAGAAGATTATGCCTGAGTAGTGGTTGGTGCTGCTCGTCGGACTGTTGGTGTCGGTCGCAGCTGTTTGTTCGTCGGCGTTTATGAAGGAAATCATCAATTCAATGATGTCGCTGTAGTTGCTGGACATTGTGCGGTCAGTTTGCTGAAGTTGAGATCGATTTCTGGTGTGGATGGTCTGCGGCGATCTTCTTCAGGTGGTGTTGCTCGCCGGAGAAGATGATAGGTCTGATTTCGTTTCCGACGCCATTCACTGGAGAAGAAGACCTGACCGGAGAAGATGGTGAGGAGCCACCGTTCGCTGGAAGAGAGGCTCGTGATGGTTCAATTTTGACGCCTCTGCGGTAGCTTTGGCGAGAAGCAGGAACGAGATTTGTTGGCGATGATATTCTTGTGCCTGTGCGGAAGAGCAGATGGTTTCAATTGATCGTTGTTCTCTACTCTAGTGCGAAGAAGCCAAAAGAAGGCTGGCTGTTGGTGTCGTAGAAGAAGAAGAAGGATGGAGGATAATCACAGGCCTCCTGTTCCGCGTGCGAAGAAGTTAACGGGGAAATTGGGCCAGCTTCTATAATTTTAATAAATTAGGCCTTCGGGCCTATTTTATAATTTGAGCCTTCCCATGTTTCCAGCTATTTCAAGTTATGGCGTCACTTATTGAAGAGGAAGGAGCTAGTCCTATTGTCGGTCGTCGGTGTCGCTTGGGGCCCTTCATTGGGCTAGTGGCACCGATCTAAAGAATTAGGCCGATTGTCGGTCGTCGGTGTCGCTTGGGGCCCTTCGTTGGGCTAGTGGCACCGATCTAAAGAATTAGGCCAATTGCATGTCGTCGGTGTCGCTTGGGGCCCTTCGTTGGGTTAGTGGCACCGATCTAAAGAATTAGGCCGATTGCATGTCATTGGTGTCGCTTGGGGCCCTTCGTTGGGCTAGTGGCGCTGATCTAAAGAATTAGGCCGATTGCCAGTCATCGGTGTCGTTTGGGGCCCTTCGTTGGGTTAGTGGCACCGATCTAAGGAATTAGGCTGATTGTCGGGCGTCGGTGTCACTTGGGGCCCTTCGTTGGGTTAGTGGCACCGATCTGAAGAATTAGGTCGATTGCATATCGTCGGTGTCGCTTGGGGCCCTTCGTTGGGCTAGTGGCACCGATTTAAAGATATAGGCCGATTGTTGGTCATTGGTGTCACTTGGGGCTCTTTGTTGGGCTAGTGGCACCAATGTATAGAATTAGGCTGATTGCCAGTCATCGATGTCGCTTGGGGCCCTTCGTTGGGTTAGTGGCATCGATATGAAGAATTAGGCCGATTGCATATCGTCGGTGTCGCTTGGGGCCCTTCATTTGGTTAGTGGCACCAATCTAAGAAATTGGTCCGATTGCCTGTGAATACAAAGCTCTGCTGATGCCATTTATGAAGGGTGGCCATTTTGCCGTTTATGAAGGCTGGCCATTCAGCCAGTTTGAATGACGACCACTTCAACGGTTTGAAGGTTAGAGCGGCGCTGATAGAAGATGATGTTCGAAGCTCAACTCAATCAATTTCAGGTGAGGCGCAGACTTGAGAACTCTCACATCTTGGTATGACTTGTTTTTCGTAATCCCTTTGGCTAAAAACTTAATTGGGTTTTGTTTTGTTATAACTGAACTCAAAAATGAAACTTTTGAGCTGCCTACGTACTCCTATGAAGGAGATCAAGTCAAATGTAGTTCATATGTACCATTTGAATTGGTAATTTGACGGGACCGTACACAGTTTGAACTCGTGCGGGCCAGGAGCTTGCCGTACACGTTTTAAACTCTCATGGGCCAAGAGCTTGCCGTACACATTTTAAACTCTCGTGGGCCAAGAGCTTGTCATACACATTTTAAACTCTAGTGGGCCAAGAGTATCTATGATTATGCTCACCCATAGACAAAGTGAGATGTTTTAGCAGTTTAGCCACTTACAACATCATTGGTGATTTAGGTATTTAACATTTTGTTTGGTCATATGCACACCCTGACATGAAGGGTACTGTATCCTCAAAGTTGGTAATGCAGGAGTTCACATATTGGTCTTCATATTGACCATGAGTGTGCACAATGGTCATTGGCTTGACTTTGAATGCACTTCCATAGGTTACTTTCACATCGGTTTCTCGTTTCATACGAGATGGGATAAAGCTTTTATACTCATTAAGACTTTTCTTTTCGAGAGGAACTTTAGCAAATTTATTGCTTTCTTGCTTCAATCCCAATCTTTCATGAACAGACTTTCTTTTGAAGTTTTGTCCAATGCATAGGCCTTCAGCGTGTTTCAACATCATCGGGCTCGTTTCAAGCCATTCTTGTAAAGTCTTCTTCACGATCTTCTTTGGCTTCGGCCCCATTCTGTCAAAGATGGCGGGTCTTGATCTTGCCCCCCCCCCCCAATCCTATCAAAGACGGAGTACTTTGGCTTAGAAGTTATTTCATCTTCCTCACCAGCACTGATATGATGTATTGCGGCTCTATTTATGAGGATCTTTATAGGTTTAGGTTGAAGATAACTCAATCCAATGTGGCCTCGTAAGTTGTTTTGCTTCGGTGTTCCTTTTCCACCGGCTTCTGGAATGAGCTTCCCCAACTTTTGTTCATTAGGATCATAGCCACCTTTAACAAGAAGCTTATATGCATTTGGATCAAATCCTTCTTTCATACGTGTGTGAGAGACCTTAGCATCACATTTCTTTTCAGCTTCCTCTTTAGGGGCCTTTTGAGGAGGTTTTGATATCTCGATCTGTGCAAGAGGAAACATGAGCCCCTCCACACCTTCAACGAGCTTTTCTTTCAATTTGAGCTCGGTCAAAGGGCGATAAACATCATTCCCTTTAGCATCATTATCTTTAAACACTTTTGTCTTTAAGTAAAATTTTGCATCTGCGAAGTAGGACTCGACCTCAGTAAATGGAGTCTCATCACCGATCACTTTCTTCACAATGCCATTTTTTTCATACATAAAGCATTGGTGCCATGTTGAAGGAATTACACCGTTTTCATGGATCCACGGGCGACCTAAAAGGAGATTATATGAAGCCTTTGCATCAATGACATGGCATAGAGTGCTTGCCTTGAGCCCGCCAATGACCAAATCAAGTTGTATCATTCCAATTGCCTTTTGCCCTTCTTGATTGAAGCCTCGAATCATCAAGTGACTTTGGGAGAGTTCATCAATTGATATTCCGAGGTCTTTCATAGCGCGAACTGTCAAGATATTAACAGCGGAGCCTTGGTCGATCATAATTCTTTTAAACCTTTGGCCACGAGTAAAGCCCTCAACAAAGAGCGGGCGATTATGAGGGGTGGCGCCTAACATAAGGTCTCCATCTTTAAAGAGAATATCAGTGACATAAGAGGTAGATTTGTATGTTTCTACTTCTTTTTGCTTACCCAAAGCTGGTGATGAGCATATGCTTGGACTCTCAACATCCTTCTCATGGGCGCTAAGGCAAGAACTTGAAATTTGAATCATTTTGTTCTTGAAATCCTTTGGCATATAATCGTTGAGAGTAATCGGCTTTCGGGCAACCTTGGCTCGAACATGATCCTTGCTTTGCTTACTTTTCTTCAACTCATTTATCGGTTGTTGCATGACCCATTTCTTCACCACCTTCTTCGGTTGTGGTTTAGGTTTGTGGTTCTTCCTTTGTTTCTTTCGAGTCACCAAGATCCATGGTCTTCCTTTGTCATCAACATCCTCAAGTTCCATTCTTTTAGTGAGAGAGGGGCATCCTTTCATTCCTTTGACAGTAAATGGGAGCTCATGCGTGTGAGAATTTAGGTCGTCATTGACCATGAGCGAAGCAAACCTACCAAAAGTGATGGCAATTTGGTTTGTGTTTGCAGCAGAATCGGTGAGCTCAATCTTTCCTTGGTGAGCCAGAGCCATCATTTTATCTTTCAGCACCCAACACTTTTCAGTGGGGTGACTTAAAAGTCGATGGTACTTGCAGTAATTGGGGTCATCTATCTTTGTAGCTTCCTCGGGTCGTTTGGACTCGGGCAAATCAATAAGCTTCAATCTCATCAGTTCCTCAAACATGGGAGGAACGTCAGAGTCTAAGAAGGGGTATTTCTTTTCTAGCATCTCTTCTAGAAATGGTTTAACACGTTTAGACGCCTCCAAGTCGACCCTAGGAACTTGTTTTGAATTTTGAGAGAAGATCTTAACAGGTGCAACCTTCACGACCATTGCTTCTTTATTTTCAATCTTAGAAAAGGGCTTGCCCCCATTCTTGGTATCTTGTTTTTCAACAACATTGTTTATGGGATACATACCCATGGCTTTCCTTCCACTACTTGCAATGCTCAACTCCATGTTAAGAGCTTTGCTTGCTAGCTCATCGAAAGTGTTTGGATTGACTCCTTTGAGAATGTAGCACAATTCCCAATGCATTCCTTCAATGCACATATCGATAGCGGAGCTGGTAGAGATTCGTTCTTTGCAGTTTAGAGCAAGATCCCTCCAACGCTCTATGTAAGCTATCACAAGTTCATCTTTCCACTGGCGAGTAGTTGTTAGTTCGAGTAAACTGACCACCCTCCTTGTGCTATAGAAACGGTTTAAGAACTCACGTTCCATATCTTGCCAGCTATCAATGGAACCGGGCTCCAAGTCAGTATACCAGTCAAAGGCATTTGCTTTTAGAGAACGCATGAACTGCTTGACAAGATGATCTTCGTTTGTTCCTGCATTATTGCAAGTCTCTACGAAATGAGCAACATGTTGTCGCGGGTTTCCCTTTCTGTCAAATTGGATAAACTTAGGCGGTTGATAACCAATGAGCATTTTCAGATCCTCGATCCTTTGAGTATATGGCTTAACATAGGAGTAAGTAAATTAACTTCCTTCTATCTTCCCCTTTATGGTTCCCATGATGAAGTCTTTGAGTTGATCAATTGGGATCATGCCCCCAGAGGTTGAGATGTTTTTTTCGAACCCTCTTGGTGGGAATCATTATCTTCATGCACTTCAGGATCTTTCTCATGGGTATGACTTGACTCACCTTTCAAGCTTTCCACTTTGTTATTCAGATCATTCAACTTCTGATCTTGAGCTTGCATGAACATGCTCATTCCCTCGATGACCTTAGTTAGATGGGCGATTTGTTCTTCCATAGATGTCGTGCTTGTCATCATAGTGGGCATCACAGTGTAGACATTTGACCACTGCAGAGTAGTTCTTCGTGGAGAGGTTGACGGGGAAGTAGAGTCTGACCCAGATGATGAGCTTTCACCACTGCTTGTCCATTTTGGGGAAGTAACTTCACGTATGGGTGAAGAAATCTTCCGGACCATCTCTTGCGCAATTTGAAATCTATCCATCGCACCGGGAGTAGTTCCCGAAGATGACTACGCAGTCATGAATCTTGAACGGCTCCTAGTGAAAGGGCCTTGCATGTTTTGATTCGAGCTTGATGATGCTCTAGAATTCAGAGTGAACACGGGCTTGTTTGATGCCATGGGTTCGTTTTCAAAAGTGAAGAGACGAGAGGCAGAGATGTCCCACCGGGCGTGCCAAAAATTTGTGAAACAAATTTTAGGTATTTACTTAAAATTGATCGCAAATAATAATATGTGAGAATATTGGGTACAATCTCTAAATATGAATCCTCTGATTCTTCACTTGCAATTTGAAATAAATATAATTAAAGAAATTAATTCAAAATTAAATCTTTAATCCTACAAACGTTCGAACGTTCTTCAGATCTTCAAATCTTCATTCTTGAGATCTTCGAATCTTCGTTCGTCGGATCTTCAAATCTTCTTGAATTAAGAATTCAACTTGAAGGACCTCTAGTTTTCAAGTGGCTTGATCTTCAACAAAAGGGTCGTTTTATGGCTTGATCTTTTGTTTAAGGGCCTCCCGGAATATATGGCTTGATCTTCAATTGAATTTCAATTCAATCTTCATATGAGCATCTTCAAATCTTCAAAGATTCGTTCTTCATATCTTCGAATCTTCAAAGTCTTGTTCTTCAGATCTTCGAATCTTCAAGCTTCGTTCTTCAGATCTTCGAACGTTATTCAACTTTTGGATTTATTTTATTAAGAATCGATGAAATCACGAAGGATTATTCGTATATTCTTAATAAAAATCGTGGCTTGATCTATTCCTCTTCTTCAGAATCGTTCAGAGCCTTTCAGGAGTTCTTGAGAGCTTTTCTGCAGCGTTTCTTCGTCTGAAAATTCTCCTCCTTTTCCTCTCAACTGAGACCCCTATTTATAGGTGAGGAAGGGATGAAAATATGCTTTAGGGTTTTGGAAATTCGTCCATATCCCTTGGACCTCAAATAAAATGGGTTTTGGGCTCTATTTGCTTGCATTTAATAGCCAGAAAAAATCAGGACTTATTCGATGTATCTGGATAGCCTTTTTAACAAGGTTCGCAGCCATTTTCAATGCATATGGATGGATTTCTTAACCATATTCATTGCTCTCTTTATCAATTGGATCATGACTCTTATTCATTGGGCTACTATTTAATATTGGGTTCAAAATAAAGAAATTAATAGGACTGACCCATTCTTTTAAAGATTTAATTTATAATTGAATCAATTGGGTATGTAGACCCAAATTAATTTAATTATTAAATTTTATCCGAATGGGTCCATATTAATATTTTTATAAGGTCCAACAACCATCACGAGCAGCCCTACAGAATTGAACATTGGTCCAATAACTTTTATATGTCCACAAACTTATAAATTATACACTTTCTTATACACATGTGTACACCCCATGTTTGTGAGAATTTTTTTGTCTGTGTGTCCCAGTCCACCGACAAAAACTAGCTTGTTTTGTCTGTACAATTTTTCACTGACAAAATAAGCCAGTCTTTTTCTGTGGACTGGGATTCATAGAAAAAAACTATCACAGACACGGGAGTGTACTGATGTGTATAAGAAAGTGTACAAAAGGAATTTTTGATAAATTAAATCTGTTATTCTCGTCCGTGCATGTTTCTTCAAGCGGTGTGTGTATGCTACTATGAAATTTAAGTCTACGATTGTACTTTTTAGGGAAAACTGTCAATTTAGTCCTTGTATCATTACGAAAAAAATCAATTAGGTCCTCATACTTTATAAAAAATCAATCAGATCCTTGAACTTTGAAAAAATGTTCAATTGGGTCAATTAACAGGTTACCCGTCACGTCAGTTGGTCACCCGCTGATGTGGCACACACGTGGAGCCCAGCCACCAGTGACTTTGTTGACACGGCGCACACATGGAATCTCAAGCAATCATTTCCGGATGACGTGGCGCACAAGTGGATCGCCACACATGTGCCACGTCAGTGGGTGACCCGCTGACATGGCAGGTAACATGCTAATTGAGACAATAGAAAGTCTTTTCAAAGTTTGGGGATGAGATTACTTTTTTTAAGGTGTGACGACCTAATTGAATTTTTCGTGATAGTACGAGGATCAAATTGACAGTTTTCTCTAATTTTCGTCATTCTGGTAGTACGTCCATTTGAGACTTAAATTGCAGTCCATTAGGATCTCTAAGTGATCTTGTCTATGGGATCAACTGTGATCACTCTATTTCGAAACTGATAATTGAGAACATGAATGACAAGGTCTTTTGGCAGGATTTCTCATTTTCATTTATCTGAAAAGTTGCATTTTATTAGAACGATTTACATTTCCATTTATCTCAAGTTACATATTTATTAGTGTGAGTTAAGTTTCAATTTTTCTTTATAAGTTACAACTTGCTTACACGTGATTTACGATTGCCATAATGTGAGTTACACCACAAAACAATTCAAGTTATACAACAAAATAAAATTCTGTAATCAAACAAAAATGTTTTTAATTAAATGTCATTTTTAATGGCCCTGATATTAAAAACAAAAGGGAAAAGGTGCAAATAAGCCCTCGAACTAACCGGAAAAGTGAAAATCACCCCTTTTATAGGAGGTTCTGTTCGTACGTCGCCATTTGGGGAGGTTACCGGTGGAATTGTTTGATGAATTTTTTTTAGCATATTCTTCATTAAGTCTAGTTTACCCATACCAAATTTCAGCTAAACATGCAACCGGGAAGGCAGTCAAATGATTTTCTGAAATATACTGCGCTGTTTAACTGCGCAGTTATCTTCATACATTTATTTTACTGCCTTCCAGATTTCATTTTTAGCTGAAATTTGGTATGAGTACACTAGACTTAATGAAGAAACTGCTCAAAAACATTCATCAAAAAATTCCACCGGGAACCGCCCCAAATGGCGATGGCTGGACAGAGTCTCCTATAAAAGGGGTGATTTGCACTTTTTCGGTTAGTTCGAGGGCTTATTTGCCCCTTTTCCTAAAACAAAACATATACACTATTTATGTAAAATAATTGGACATTTAGACTCCTTTTTCATTATTCTCATTGAAAATCAATGTTTTACTTCTTATATCCAGTTTTAGACAACTTACATTTCAACTTGACTCAAGTTATAATGAGTTATACCAGCCTGCTGTTGAAATTAAAGAAAAAACAAGAATCCCTGGGAACAGGATGCTCAAGGTGAGCCGCTCCAACAGTATACTAACTCATTTAGGGTAATAAGCTTTGAAGCTAGAGCCCGCCTAGGCCCAAACTGCTTTCTTCACCTTTTCCAAATTGGGAATTTGTGTTAGCATTAAATTGTCCTCCTGATTAATCAACTGGGGAATGTATGACATTAACTCATAATTACTTTTTGTTTGCTTCTCAGTGTATAGGTCAGAAAAGAAGTTAACTGCAGCAGACCCAATACGAGGAAGAGAATTAACCATGTATCCATCCTTGTCTTTTATTGAGGTAATGCACTGCATTCTTTTCCTTATCTCCACAAAGGAGTGGAAGAAATGACTGTTGATATCCCCTTCTTTCAGCCAGTGGAGGTAAGCCTTTTGATTCCAAAACTTTTTCTCAAGTTTATATTTTTGAATCAAAAGACCTTTTTTGTGAAACGAATTCTCTCTGTTGATATCAGTGGGGTTATTCTCAAAGTCTTTCTCAGCATTAAGTACCTCATGTTCACACCGTTTGATATCATCAAAGATATTGCCAAAAATATCCTTATTCCAAACCTTCAACTCTTTCTTAAGCATCTGCAACTTGATAACAAAGCCCCTCATACCACATCCTGTCTGAATAGAACCCCACTTGTCTTTAACACAATCCATAAAAGATTTATGATGAAACCACATATTTTGGAACTTAAAAGCCTTAGGTCCTAAAAACCTAGAATTAGAGCACTGAATGAGAATCGGGTTGTGATCAGAATGAGTGTTGTTTAAAATTATGGTTTGAATTGTATCAAAAGTATCCGGAAACTGATTATTGAATAAGACCTTGTCCAGCCTGCTCCAAACCCTTCCATTTGATCTATTTCCTGTCCATGTAAACTGGAGCCCATCATAAGGAAGATCAACAAGACTACATGCTGATATGCAATCAGAAAACTCACTAACACCTCTGATAATAGGTAAAAAAAATGTCTTTATGCTCACTGTATTTAGCAATTTCATTAAAGTCCCCACCCAAAATCCAAGGATCTTTAATAGTAGTTGGTAAATTGATAAGAGGATCCCAAAGTCCCCTTCAAATAGTGTAAGTATGTATGCCACACAGACCTGTAGCCCAACCTGAGTAAGAATTCACCTGAATCTTGCAATGAACATATTGCATATGCCAAGTAAAATCAGAGAGACTCATTTTGGAAGAGTCCCAGAATATCCAGATTTTGTTAACAGTAGAACAAATAGCAGCATCAACCCCTAATTCTTTCTTATATTTATCAATATTGGAACAATCAACCATAGATTCAATATCAAACAAAAGATGCACCCTCCATTATTTGACTAGGGAACTTAGCCTGGAACTGGAGGATTCCAAGCCCCTATTGTTCTAGAATAAGCTGTTCATGGAGATCCATGTTGAGCACCCTGCCCCCTAGCCACACTCCTGGTATTCCTCTTTAGTGGTTTATCTTTTACAGCCTTCTCTTTTGAAACTTTTTTGGTTCCCTTTGAGAAGCTATTTTCTGTAATCTGAGATTCAGAGCTAGAATGATTGTAGCATCATTGAGTATATGAGTTTCAATGCTATTATGATCTTGATTGTCTAATTGCTTCAGGATATCTTCACTCGCCTTCTGTTTGACAATAAAGTCAATGCTCGCACATATTTGAGGCCAGGAATCAAGGAAAGTATCTGTATTGATAGATATGTCATGTTCACCATCTGAAAGGTAATCCCTGCTCACCTTTATAGGTTCATCACTTATTATTTAATATGATAAAGGCATCATCTTTGATACCTTGTATTTCCTTAGGATATGATTGAATAAGACTTGAAATATCAGACTTGAGCAATTCTCTAATTTGACTCTTGACTTTTAATGCAGGTTGCTCCAGGGGGTCCACAAAGACTAAGGATGGCAATGGGGGTGGGGACCCATGGGGAACCACCCCGCGGGGGAAGGATGGGACGGGGCGGGGACGGGTGAGATATTTATACTCCGCTAAAATATGGGGCTGGTGATAGGGATTACTATACCAGCCCCGTCCCTGCCCCGTCCCCGTTATAAATATATACTCAAACATACATACATACACACATACTAATAATGTATAAAACATATTTAATTAAATTATATGTAGTATATAACAAACACATAAACATACATACATTTATGTTTATTGGTCATGATTAATGAACTAATACTACATACATATTATATTAGAATAATAATAAGTAATAATTTTTTTAATTCATAAATGATATATGAGTTTGAAAAGTGAGAAACTGAGTAAATAGAACACACACACACACACACACACACACACATATATATATATATATATGTGTGTGTGTGTGTGTGTGTAAAATATATACAATTAATTGTATTATAACTAATGAGAAATTTAGGAGTTTTTTTCAAATTAATGTTAATTAATTAATTACGAAAATAATGCTGGGAAATAAATATTTATCGATCTACTGCTGGGTTTAACCATGGTCAGGGAAAGTCGCCCAATCGTTGGGCGACTTTTCCTTTCCATATGAACGCAAACCAACAGTTACTGCCAGTCACGCACGATCGTGCCTGCACGGGTAGGCACGATCGTGCCTAATTCCGAAAACAAAATTTCATCAGTTTTTTTGCCCCAGTTCAACCCAGGCTCATCTTTTTGCTATAAATAAGGTCTCCCTTCTCCTGTTTAAGTGTTACGAGCCAGATACAGTACAATCATCAAACATTATAAAACATACAACACACATGTTCACAAACACATACATAAACACATACAACACATCGGTAAAACACAGTACAATCATCAAACATTCATAACAATTAATCATCTAATATTCATACTCGAACACATAAATACAACATACAAGAGAAAATACGTAAAATGTTGTAAATTGTTCCTGCAACATCTAAAATGTTGTAAATTATCTAAAATGTTGTACAAGAAAAACTGCAATACAAATGACAAAGTAGAAGTTGTCATGGTCATCTTGATCACTCGGCCTAGGATCCGCTGTCACCTGCATGCCTACAAACAAACAAAATCGTATTGGTTAATTTTTACTATTATACTAATTCTTTTTTTAATCATCCATTTTATTAATTAATATGTTTTCATGCAACGCTGAGATGAACTGTGAATTACTATAATTAACACCTTACCCACTGGACCCCCCATCGTGTCTTGATGATCTCTTCGCACATGTGGCCCTATTATGGCCGGTTTGGTGGCATTTTGCACATCTAACCGTTCCTCGAGGACCTTCATCCATCTCATTCTTAATACGTGTCGACTTAGGTCTTCCCTTAGCCCGAAGCATGGATGGATCGTGCACGATTTCAGGTCCATTGTAAGTAGGCCAATAATCACGATCAGGAATGGTTTTGAAGACTCTATGATATGTGGCCGCGTATTGGTCAGATGAGAAAAACTTATCCACAAATGGAGCATAAGACAAGCTACGTTGTCTGCACATGGCTAACACATGGGAGCATGGAATCTTATATATCTCCATCTTTTAACAAGTGCAAGTTTTCCGTTTCAGATGGACAGTTTGTTTTCTCCAACCCTTCCCCAACGTTCGGCCACCACAACCGATTTCCACTTGAAATAACCCTCGGCCTAAATCAAATGGAGTAACTATGTGATGCTTGGCCTTCTCTCTATTCTTATCAATTAAATCTGTGATGTATGGGGAGTACTCGTGGCCTTCTGTCACTCTCATCTTACTAGTTTCACGCCTATTAATAAAATAAGCATCAACCCGGTAAAAGGAAACCAGGACCAAAGCGGTGATGGGCAAATATCTAGCATTTTTCATCACGCTATTGAAAACCTCTGCCAGATTAGAAGTGATGGTACCGTATCTGTACCCGCCATCATGGTGCAATGACCACATTTCCGGGGGAATGTTTCCCAGAAATTGTCGTGCCTCCAAACTCATTTCACCTATCTTCTTGAACCCACCATCAAACTTCTTTTTCTGATGTTGTCGTGCGGTCCAGACAAAAAGATTTTTTAGATAAATGTCTTTGAAATGAGTGTGCACATTCGATGCAAGATGGCAGATACATAGCCTATGATGCGCATAAGGCTCCTCCCAAGTACTGCCCACCTCATTCATTGCCCTTACAATACCTCCATGCCGATCAAAAATGAGACACAACTCCCGATTAGTGACAAACTGCCTAATACATGCCATAAACCATGGCCAACTATCCCCATTCTCAGATTCAACAACTGCAAAGGCCACTGGAAATATTTGGTTGTTCGCATCACAACCCATGGCCACGAGCAATGTACCCTTGTACTTTCCATACAAGTGTGTGCCATCAATAGTAAGTACGGGTCGACAATGCTTAAAACCATGTATTGATGGCTTGAATGCCCAAAAAACTCTTTGAAACTGCATATAACCTGTGGGAGTATTAGGGGGTGGGTACCACTGCACAACAGTTCCAGGATTTGAATGTTGGAGTGCTGTCATGAAACGGGGCAATTCAGAATATGACTTCTCCCAAACACCAAATATTTCTGCTATGGCCTTTTGCTTCCCCATCCATGTTCTCCGGTATGATACCGCATACCCATACTTTTCCTTCAGCATCTCAATGATAGTATGCACTTTAAGGGAAGGATCAGTGCGAACAATGTCAATCACATCTTTACAGATGAAATCTGAAGTCAAAGCCACGTGATCGGTAATGTCAGTGTTCCCAACACACGTAGCAGAATGAGGTCCATGATAACGCACAATTGTGAAGGTGTCAAGGTTGCCTTTGTTCTTTGTGGCGCGTATTCTCCAGGGGCATATACATTCTTTCTTCCTTTTGCATTGTGCCACCCATTTATGTTTATCGGACTCTATCACCCGAAAAAATTGGTTCCGTTTGATAGAATACAAGCTCACCATATTTGATGACTTGTTCTTTGTTGTCAAACTGTTGCCCGACCTCAAACTCACCTTCGGGGATAAACCTTTTCTCACCTGATCCACTCAGCCACGCATCAGTATAAAGCCTTCAGGGAGATCATACATTCTAGTAAAGTGGGTAGACGGGGCAGTTACCGTGACCGTATCACCATCATCTTCATCAGATTCTGTCATATCTTCACCATTGATGTTGTCGTCAGCATCATCATCACTTCCCTGCCCATCCACAAATGATGCACCGTTGTGCAAATACCTACCATCTTCATGTATAACCATGTCCAGTACAGGAGCATTTGAGGAGTTCTCAGCATTCACACCTGCATTGACATAATGCCTAGATACAACAACATTTGATGTTGATGGAGTACCATAAGCGTCACATATGGATTCCTCAATGTATATCTCAAGCATTGACATGTCCTCCATCTGAACTATGCCCCACATATTTGTTATAGCTAGCTCATCAGTGAGGGGCATAAGCATGTACTTTCCCCCGTTCATGGGAAATTTCATTTTCAAATGCAAAGAACGGCTAGGATGAATCATTGTGGCTGCATGTATTTTTTGAAGGATCTCGAGCATGCAAGCACCACGACAAACCATGACAAATGTGGTTGTACCACCTTCATGGCATATTTGCCCAGCATCCTCATAATAGTTCCCTCCCCAATGACACACGATTGGGAAGCTTGAGAAATCCATATTCTAATAACAATTCAAATATATCCAAAAGTCAAGATTCACAAACAACTCACATTTCAATATGAAAATACCCAAATTTTGATATCTACATTCAAGTCTACATTTCAATACCCAAATTTAGCTACATTCAAATCCACCCAAATGCCCAAATGTCAAAACACACTTTAAAATTTACAATCAATTTCAAATTAAATTTCAACATTTCATACATATTCACATTTCACAACAACTCAATTCACAATCAATTCATAATCTAAAAATTCGAAAATTTTAACATTCAAAACCCTAAGTTAAAAATGAGATGAAATGGAGTTTGATTTACCTACAAGAAAGAAGAAAGAGTTTTGAAGATGAAGATGGAGGTTTGACGGAGTGGGGTCGCCGGATATGGAAGTTCGCCGGAGTTGGAAATGGCTCGGTCTCCTTCGTCCTTCGTAGATGCCGCTTAGGGGATTTGGGGATTGGGTTTCGTTCGCAGTGTTATGTTTTATGGCTGGCCGCTGTTTTTACTTAATGGAAAGTCGCCCAACTGTTGGGCGACTTACCCCCGACCACGGTTAACCCAGCAGTATATTGGTAAATATTTTTAACCCAACCCTATTTTCGTAATTAATTAATTAATTAATTAAAATTAATTCGAAAAAAAACTCGAAATTTGGAACAACATACATGATGATAATATGTTTACTTATATTTTTACTTTTATTATTTTCATAGAACTTATTCAAATTGAAGAATTATTAAACATTGGCGGTATTATCTTTTATCGAACACAATATTATCTAACTCTTTTACTGCTATATATATTTATTTATCTATAAAATAGATTTAAAAATATGAAAATAATATAATTAAAATATACTCCCTCCGTCCCCCAATTAAGTTCCCGGTTTGACTTCACACATATTAAGAAAATAAATTTGACTTTATTGTGGAATGCACTGTTTTGCACTATTCAAACACTGTTTGGCACTGTTTTGCACTGTTTGACACTGTTTTGATGTAGATAATTTGTCAAATAAGGAAAGTAAGGAAGTGTGAACTTAATTTAGGGACTGCCTAAAAAGGAAAGTGGTAACTTAATTGGGGGATGGAGGGAGTATATGGGGGCATCCGTGGGCACCCGTGGGGGACAACGGGATGGGGCGGAGATGGGGCGGGTTTGGGAGTTACGTACGGGGGATGGGGTGGGGATGCGGGGAAGTGTTTAGGCATGGGGTGGGGGATGGGTGAGTGAACCCCTCCCCAAACCCACCCGTTGCCATCCCTAAGAAAGACTTCTTCTTCATCTTCAGAAATATTCTCCTCCGGATTAACTTTAGATGAGGACTGCAAATTAGAATCTTTAGGCTCTCGAATTTTATCTTTCCCTTTTTGCTCCCATGTTAATTTTGTAATCTTCGACGTAGTCTCTCTCTCTAAATGCTCTGGCGAAAACGCATGACGTCAGCATCTTCGGTGGTGGCGGTGCCACGAGGGGTCAGACAGGCTTGGTCTGGCAAGTACGATGTACGAGATATTATTCCATTTTTTAATAAACTTTTGTCATACTTAAAATAAATGTAACTATAATTTCTTTTTGGTTTACTAAAGTAATCAATACAACGATTATTAATACTCCGTATTGTATTCTAATTAGAATTTCATTGAAAAGATATCAAATTCTAAATAAGAATGAAATCTTCCCTTGTATTTATATATTTAATAATCGCATAATCCAAGTTTGCCCTGCTTAGCTCAGGGGTCAGAGCATCACATTACTATCAACATTTTCATCAGGCTTGCATAGACTATTTGGAATTAAGCCAAAAATTTAACGTTAGATTGTATTGAAATTTATCATTTGGTGATAATGCTTAAAGGAGTGATATTCATTGTGATGCAAGAATACCTCTAATAATGCGCTCTACCTCTTTAGATAAACTATTCTAAGTTTCATCTAAAATACATCAAATTAAAAATTCAGATGAGAAAGAATCAAGCAGGAGAAAAAAAGAACTCGATCCATTTATTATTGGCATAGTAGTTGATAATTTAGATTTCAGGAAACGGTCTAGTTCAGCTGATCGCCAACTCACTCTCTCATACAGGAAGTCTTGGGTTCGAAATTTCATGGAGATTATTTCAGTCTTGTTTACCCAAGACTCCCCTAACAACACGGGGTAAAAAAAATCTAGATTCGTTACTTAAAGATTGCTTACACTAAACACTCGAGACCTTAACAATATGCATTTTTCATTTGGGAAATTCATGATCTGCAAATCAGTTTTTTCACATTGAAGCTTTCTTAATATACTTTTTTTGCTACATAGCTTGATGTACTAAGACAATATACTACATCTTGAAATCTATAAGTGCAACTTAAAATAAATTATCACTATTAAAGTTGTCTCTAATTTAAGTATTACTTGTAGATATTTACTATCTTTCTCTATACAAAAGCAGGAGAAAAGAGCATTTTTCCCGCCCAAAACGTAGCTTCAATGGTGGGTCGGGTCATTTTTAAACGGGTTGATTAAGTGGGTTCTCCTAATTTGTTCGAAGTAGTCAATTCATATGTACTGCGAATTGATATGTTTTTGAGGCTCAATGCACGCATTTAATGCTTCACATAGCTACAATAAAATGAAGCTCAATAAATGCTTGGTTTGCTTTACGTAGGTGGCGTGAGTACAAATTAACTCTTCAATGGGCTGTGCCGGATTTATCAGTCAAATCTGTCTCAAATGTCATCTCATAAAGTTGTTCATTCACATCATAAAGTACCCTCAACAATAAATTTCTTCGAAGCTTTACAATGCTTTATCCGTCGGTTAAAGAAGAATGAGTGTTTGATCAATGATAATTGTCCAATCACACATTTATTACTCGGCACATGATATGTGCAGAAATTATTACATGTTGGTCTTTATTGATGTAAGTATTCAAAAAATGAAGGAAACCCCGTATGAGTCTACTATAAATCTGGATGGGGTTACAAGTGCAATCGATAAAGTTGGATTTCTTCATGGGCTTTGCAGGTGAGAGTTGTGATTGTTTTTGAAGCACTAGCCGATTCTATGGGAGTACAAAGGCTCGATATTTTTTTGAATGAGGTATGAAACATGTTAATGTTTTGGATATAGAACATATATTTTCAAATTCTTTTTCTGATCAACATGGCCTCAGTGAGAGTAAAACCATGATACATAATACTTCCTCCGTCCCTAAAAAGATTGCCAAGTTTGACCGGCACGTAAAATAATAAAGTAAAAATTGTGTGGTAGAGATTTGTGCAGAGGAGGGAGAAACAACATAAGCCACAAATTGATTGATTAAAAGGGAAAGTGGAAAAGTTTTTGGGACAACCAAAAAAGGAAAGTTGGCAAAGTTATAAGGGACGGAGGGAGTACTACATACTACGTATGTTATTAAGAACTAATAATATGATAGCCAACAAACACGATAATTTTCTTAAAGATTGGCTTATCAAAAGTGTTATAGGTATAAATTTGTATCACCAGTTGGAATTGTTATTTATTACGGAGTATTTATTTAAAACATGGTACATGGTAAATACTATGGGAGTACATAGAAAATATGCTAAAATAGGAGTCCTATGAGGTTCTTATGTTTCATACGGAAGTTTTAATAGAAACTGACGAAAGTATCCTTAATGATGAAATCCTGATTTCTTTATTTTCTAAATGATACAGACATATAAAACAATTAAACAAGTGTACAGCCTGATCTCAACATATCACCACACCAAATGTGGTGCTGGACTATCACCTCTTGTTCAGCCACCACCGGCCACCACCACCGGCTGCCACCACTGTCGGCTGCCGGCCACCGCCGGCCGCCATCGCTGGTCGCCGGCGGCCGCCATCACCGGCCGTCGCTGCCGGCCACCACCGTTGACGCCTAAAATGCCGCCAATGTCAAGCAAGTCTTCATCTGCTGCTGCCCTCTATCTTCCATCACCGCCACATTATCCTCTTGGATTGCCGCCATATGTTCCACCACCACAGCCAATTCTACTAGTGTGTCTGCTTCCATGTCTGTCCAGTTAGTTGCAGATCTTCTACTAGATACATTATTACCATCTTCATAAAAATAATGGAATATTATTTAATGCCATTTTAAAATCATAATGCTATTTTGTAAAAACCATACATGACATTAACATTTGTAAAACATGACATTATTTGCCTAACATATCAATGTAATTGCCATCTTTACGAAATTAATGTCAACTTCATAAATGTAAAATGGCATTATTTGCCAAACATATTGAAAAACACTTCATAAATGTAAAATGACATTATTTGCCAAACATATTGAAAAACATGGCATTTTTAAAATAATTTTGCCATTTTCAAAAAATAAACATTGTTATATATTCTTCAGATCCAAATTCATTAAACTTAAAATTTTAGAGTAAAAAATTAAAATTAATAAATAAATATCAGATTTAGTATTTTTTAATCACTGTGCGTTTGTATTCTAACAATTAAAAAATTAGATCTGAGATTTTCAGATAATCATGAACTTGTGGGGCCTCAGATTTTCTACTCCCAAAATTTCAAACCTAGAATTAAAAATTTTTCATTTGGAACCTGAAAATTTAAAAAGTTATAGAGATCCAAGTGAAGAAGAAGAAGAAGAAGAAGAAGAAGAAGAAAAGAAGGAGGATGAAAGATGGATGAGAAGAAGAAAGAGGAAGATAAAGAGAAGATGAAAGATATTTACCGGAGAAGACCGACACATCGCCGGATTCGCATCACGTCACCGGAGCTGTAGCACCACCAGAGTCACGCCGCTACTGCTGGAATAGAAGATCCACTCTTTGTTTGTACGATTGTGGGTGGAGAAGATAATCCACTCTTTTTTATGGTGGGGAAGATATGCGTGGTGTCGATGTGGTGAGAGAGAAGGGGAAAAGAATAAAGAGGGAGAGAAGAGAAAAAATAGGAGGGGGTTGGTTGTGGGTAACAAATGAGATGGGGGAGAGAAAATAGAAGAGGGTAATACGGGTAGTGTACAAATAATGCTCCTAATTTGGTAATAAAAAAACATAGACTCTTATTTTGGAATTATTCTTATGTTTTAGTCCTATTGTGGACAATTACTTTAAATACTAAATGCTCTACCTATGCTAAATGTACAACCTAAATAAATATATTCTCATATAGATGTATTTTAATGAAAATTACAGTCATACAAATAAAAATGTGTTTCGAAAGCCATTTTTGTTAATGTATCTCAACTCTGTTTAAAAAGATTTATTTTATCCATGTAGAATATGTACACTTACAAGATTGTATCCTTTTAGAAAAGCTTAAAAGGTAAGTATTCAATCACCCCATGTTCACATGCCAAAAAGGAAATACAGAGAAACCAGAAGTATGGCCTTTTAAAACTTTACTCAAGGCACGTGTATGGCCTTTTGAAGATCATTATTATTGTCGTTGGTGTTTAGATTGTTTATATCTCATTTGTTTTCTTGCAGGATTCATTATCAAACATAAACAGCAACTACGTGTGCAGCACGATCAACATTCAATAGCAAAGTCTTGAACAGAGGCTTTGATTTGCAGTAATCGTATATTCATTCTATCAATTGATAAACAAATATATACAAGAGTGTGCAGGGATAATATGGAAACAGAATATTCCTAGAAACTAATTTGCTTCTATGTAAGGAATGTACACCAATTATGGAAGGGAATTGAATAAGTCAATCCCGTAAAATAAGCTCTTGTCAACACTCCCCCTCTAGGTGGAGAATGGATATCTATCATTCCCACCTTGTCAAGAGAGCTATGGAAGATGCTTCCACATACTGCTTTGGTTAGGACATCTGCCAGCTGGACCTTTGAAGGAACTAACGGAAGTTCAACTGTTCCTATTTCGAGATGATCCTTAATATGACGATCGACTTCCACATGCTTTGTCATCTCATGATGAACGGGGTTATTTTCAATCTTCACTGCCGCTTGGTTATCACAATTTAGCTTCATTGGATTTGTGAGCCTAATCCCAAGGTCTCTTAATATACGTTTTATCCATAGTAGTTCACAAACACCGTGAACCATTCCTCGAAGCTCTGATTCTGCACTTGACCTAGCAACGACCTTCTGTTTTTTACTTCTCCAGGTGACAAGATTGCCTCCAACAAATGTGAAGTATCCCGACGTTGATTTTCCATCAGTTCCATCTCCTGCCCAATCTGCATCCGTGTATCCGCTAACACCTGCACTTTGATTTTTTGCAAAAAATATTCCTTTTCCTGGAGAAGACTTTAGGTACGTTAGTATCCTGTACACGGCCTCCATATGATCTTCACTCGGTGCATGCATAAATCGGCTTACCACGCTAACGTCATATGTTAGGTCTGGCCGAGTGTGTGATAAGTAAATCAGCTTCCCAACTAGCCATTGATACCTTTCTTTATTTGTTGGGACTTGATCCGGCCGGCGTATCATCAATCAGTGATTTACTTCTACTGGTGTTTCAGCTGGCCGACAGTCAAGCATACATGTCTCTGCTAGTAGGTCCAACACATACTTTCGTTGACACATAGATATTCCTTGTTTTGATCTAGCAACTTCTATACCTAGGAAATATTTTAGGTTCCCAAGGTCTTTTAGTTCGAACTCTGCTGCAAGTACCTTCTGGAGAATAGCCATTTCTTTGGGATTATTTCCTGTAACTACCATATCATCAACGTATACAATCAAGGCTGTTATGCTCTTCTTTTGTGTTTTGACAAAGAGTGTGTGATCTGCATCACTCTGCTTGTATCCACTCTTCTTCATAAAGGTTGAAAACCTCCCAAACCAGGCTCTGGGGGACAGTTTTAACCTATATAATGCCCTTTTCAGCTTACACACTTTTCCATTGCGGTATATGTCAGGAGGAGGGTCCATGTACACTTCTTCATCCAGGTGACCATTTAGAAATACATTTTTGACATCAAATTGTCGTAACGACCCGTCTTCATTTGCTGCTATAGAAAGAAGAATACGAATGGTGTTTATCTTTGCTACGGGAGCAAAAGTGTCTCCATAATCAATCCCATATTTTTGAGTGTACCCTTTCGCTACAAGTCTGGCTTTATATCTGTTAATATTCCCGTCGGAGTCTAGTTTGACATTATATATCCACCTGCAACCCACTGTCTTCTTTCCCGGAGGAAGAGTCACCCATTCCCATGTATGATTCTTCTGTAAGGCCTCCATTTCGTCGTTCATAGCTTTCTTCCATTTTATGTCTTTCATTGCTTCTTAGACGTCACTTGGAATAGACACTGAGGATAGTTGTCGTATTAAGAGAGTCCGAGATTTGGCCAGCCGGTGAGAAGACACATAATTATTAATGGGATATTTGGCTTTTGCCCTAAGATCGGGTTGATAATTCTTTTTCGGGGCTCCTGGATTCTGCCTTACTGGATACCTGGGCTCGGGAGACGTCTCATGCACACCATCTGTGTCTGGAATATCCTGCAAAAACAATTCGTTAGGACTTGAGGTTATCGTAGACAATTCCTGTGGTAGTGACGGAAGGTGAATTGAAGTGATGCCATCTGTGTCCTCATTGCATCGGCTATTTTCTCCAGCCTCTGGTCCCATATTTTCTTCAACGGATCCGTCTACTTCCATCTCATTGTCTGGAGTAATCTGCATTTGTATGTTCTCTTCCTCCATATTTTCTTCAACGGATCCGTCTACTTCTATTCATGAGATAAGCAGTCGACCGAACTGCTTCTCCCAGTAGTGACGAGGAACATTCATGTCAAACAAGGATGCCCGAACAATCTCTAATAGTTGTCGGTTTCCAACACATGAGGTTTGGTGTCGTATGGAATTATCCTTGCAGAATCTTTCCATCTTGTGATTAACATATTCGCTCTCATTGTCAGATTGTAGAACCTGAATGTCACACCTGTATTGTGATTTAACCATTCGATATAGCTCCTGGAACACTGAACACACTTCTCATTTGTGTTTATGAAGAGAAATCCATATCATACGAGTACATTCATCGATAAATGTTACAAAATAACGAGCTCCACTAGGTGTAGAGATTCGAGCTGGTCCCCATACATCGGAATCGAATTTTTATTATCACTTGGAGCATACACAGTTTTATGACTTTTGGCCATTTCACACACTCCACACTCGTAGTCATCTTCTTTTCCGATAAACAAGCTTGGTTTTAATTTTTTAAGGTAACTAAATGACAAATGTCCTAGCCTAAGATGCCATAATCATGTCAACTTCTTATTCCCTTGAGCTATTCCGGTGTTGAGAGCTTCACCATGCTTTTGATCTTCAAGATAATATAACTCCCCCCCGCCTAGTACCATAGCCAAGAATCCGGTGAGTCTTGATGTCCTGGAACATACACTTATCAGGCCAGAAAGTTGCAAAACAGTTCAGATTTTTTGTTATTTGGGATATAGATAACAGATTTGAAGATATTGAGGGAACAACAAGGACTTTGTTCAGATTCATGGTGTTGGATATGCGTACAGATCCTTCACCAGATACAAGGGTTGTCCCTCCGTTAGCAGTAATAGTCTTAGTTTGTTTAGGAGTGCATATCGATACAAGTTTACATGGGTCATTGGTCATATGATCGGTTGCTCCTGTGTCGATGATCCAACTGCTATTTTTAGTAGGGTTAGAATTATACATACCAGAGTTATCCACCTCCTCAACATGTGCAGCAACAGAGGTTAATGCTGTTTCTTTTGCTGAGGTAGCCATTGTGGCTTGACTTACTGATACGCACTAGTTGTTAGTGTCTAAGTGTACATTTTTATTATCGTTTGTAATGTTTATTTGCTAGTGTTATGCAAGTTTGTAGTTGTTAGTTTGCATTTGATTGTAATCGTATTTTTAACATTTTATTGTTTGTTGTTAGTTGTAGTTAGTTGGGCTATAAGTTTAGGATAGGTTTGGAAACAAGAAGGTTGAGAAAACCTGAGGTTTTGTGCAAAACCCGGTCGGATATGCCTTTACCCGGCCGGGTATGAAGTGAAAGAGGAAGTTGCTGCGAAATTAGCAAATATCCGGTCGGGTATCCCCTATACCCGATCAGGTATGAAGTGATTTCGAGCAAACGAACGTGTAGAAGAACACAAGAACATGTGAAAAAGATTTGATTTGACAAATACTCGGCCGGGTATCTGGCATTAGGTGTTGAAAACACCTATAAATAACCTCATTTTCCTTCATTTTTCATCATCTCTTCTTCTATACTCTTAACCTCAGTTTAGAATGACATTTCTTTATATTTTTCTAGCTATGTTTAGTCTCAAAATGAGGAGCTAAACTTCCATTTCTTGGTGTTGCTCTTGAAACTTGTTGATTATTAAAGTTGTGAGTTATTTTCTTAACTTCTTCCCTAGAATATTAATTATTAGTTCTTTCCTTAATACTATCTCTATATTAATGTTGGGGAGTGTTGCTAAGATGACAATTAGTTAACATCTTGACATTAGTTAGAGTAGTATTTTCTTCCTCTATATTAATGTTGGGGAGTGTTGCTAAGATGACAATTAGTTAACATCTTGATATTAATTATAGTAGGATTCATCTCCTTTAATAATATTCTTCCTTGAATATAAATTAATTCTTATTCATATTTCATATTAATATTTTGAACATTACTTAAAGGATCAACTAGTTTTGTTTCATATATTAATTATTACTAGAAACGATCGACGAACCGATGGTTAATCGTTGATGGTTTCACAAGTAACTTCGGTTTATTAATGTACGGACGTGGTTAATAAACTGGAGAGGGATTAATTTTGTTGGTTAAACCAAAACCGTTGTGTTGAGGTTATCAATCTCAATTGATTTCATCAAGGAGTTAAGAGATTAAATGCTACTATCAAGTCGGTATATGGCGGTGTTCTATACTTGACTAATAGTAAGGGTTATTAATGAACGGTCGTTGTTAATAACTACGCTCGATGAATTGGATTTACTCCTCGATTGAGTATTCGAGAGAGAATAAGTTATAGATATAACAATGATCGACTAAAATATATCAACAAGTGGAAAGTAGCAATGCCAAGTCCTTTTTATCTTTGAATTAAATCTCATATAAGTCGTTCATCTTAGTTTTTGATTAAATTAAATCATTCAACACCAAAACCCCCCTTTTATTTACTAAGTTCATAAAAAGAGAATTATTCATTTTCCTGTGGATACGAACTCTACTTCACCTATACTACGTATTAGTGCTAGTATTGAATTTATTTTGACGCACCGTGACAAAGTGCACGTCAAATTTGGCGTCGTTGCCGGGGAGAGGCAATTAATTTTTCTTTTTATTTTATTCTAACAAAAAGAAAAAAAAATATACTCTTCAAGTATAAAGATTTCTACTTCTTTTGAGCTTTGTAGTTTATGGTTAAATATCATTCACTGAACGAAATCACCTACAAATCAAACCCCGAAATAGAACAAATTCTCGAGCGGTTGAAAAAAAAATCATCAAGATCCGACTCGGGAGAAAAAAAAATATATTGTTAAAGTCTCAAGAAGCAAATCAGCAACATTGAGCAAGCGGATGACAAGACCTTGTACGAATATTGGGAACGCTCTAAAAAATTATGTGCCAGTTGCCCATATCATGGGTATTCGGTACAAGATCTCATCCTCTACTTCTATGATGGTCTTGTTGATCAAGATACACGCATGGTGAATGCAGCATGCAGAGGGGGTGTTGTTAACAAAACCCCTTCTCAAGCAAGAGACCTCATTTCGGAGTTGGCCGAAAACTCGAGACATTACAACAGGAGGTCATCATCAAAACGAGTCATGGCAGCGGAATCCAACAACTCGTTGGAAAGTCAAGTGGCCGGCTTGACTTCTTTGGTAAAAGATTTTCTCTTAAATCCGAAAACGCAAGAAGTCAAGGTATGTGGCATATACTCGACACAAGGACATCCCACCGATTCTTGCCCAACACTTCAAGAGGAGAATCCCGAGCAAGTCAATGCTTTGGGGTTCCAAGGTCAAAGGAGGTACGATCCTCAAGGCAATACTTACAACCCGGGATGGAGGGATCATCCATATTTAAGTTACGGAAATTCTCAACAACAAACAAACCCTCCTCCTCAACAATATAAACAACAAGGCCAAACATCGAACTCGAGTATGTCCACCAAAGACATGATTCGAGCACTTGCCGTTAATATGGGAACAATGCAGCAAAACATGGGGCAATTCCAACAAACCATGATGCAATTCCAACATGAAACCAAGTCGAACATTCAAAATTTGGAAACTCAAGTTAGCCAAATTTCGAGTGCCATAAGTTGACTCGAAGCAAAAGATTCGGGTAGGCTCCCTTCCCAGACTGAGCAAAACCCAAGACAACATGTCAATGCAATCATGTTGAGGAGCGGTAAAGAATTGCAAGTGCGGGAAGTTGAGGAGGAGGAGCTAGAGGTTGATCTTGAAGAAGGCTTTCAACCGGAAGAGGAGGAACCAACGAAAACTAAATTCCCTCCACTTTCATCATATGAACCGCTCCCTCCATTCCCTGAGGCATTGAAAGACACAAGGAAGCTGAAGAATGATTGGGACATCTACGAGACCTTCGCCGATTCTGAGGTAAACATCTCACTCTTCAAACTAATCAAAAGTGTTCCCCGTTATGCAAAGTTCTTATAGGAATTATGCACAATAAAAAGGAAAAATAAATTGAAGGAGAAACAAAAGGTTGAGGTTAGTGAGCGTGTCTCGGCCATTTTTCAAAAGAAACTTCCCAAAAAATGTAGTGACCCAGGCATGTTCACTATTCCTTGCAAAATAGGGGATACCATATTTTCTAAGGCGTTATTGGATTTGGGAGCATCAATAAATTTCATTCCTTATTCCTTGTACAAATCCTTACAACTCGGCCCACTACATCAAACCGGTGTAGTGATTCAACTACCGGATCAGTCTAATACTTACCCAAAGGGTGTAGTAGAAGATGTGCTAGTAGAAGTAGAAAATTTGGTTTTCCCTATTGATTTCTATGTTCTTGAAATGGGAGATGATAAGAAAACAACACCCATTGTTTTGGGAAGACCTTTCTTGAAAACCGCCAAAACAAAAATTGATGTGTCTAGTGGTTCATTAACAATAGAGTTTGATAACCAAAAAGTAGAATTCAACATATTTGATTCTACCAAAAAACAAATTAAAGATCACTCTCTTTGTTCTTTAAATGTTTTTGAACCACCAACACTAAATATTTTTGTTGAAGAGGAAACTAAAAATTCTCAATTTTTAAAAAAATAAAAATTGAGCCAAAAAAATCTATTTTGAAAGGAGAAGAATTGAAAAAGTCGTCTCAGAACGGATTAAAACCACCTACGGTTTAGGTGGCACCAAGGAAGAAATCCCGGCCTTATTGGAAAAGGCTGAGAAAGAAAGATGAAACAAGGGATGTTCACAATCCCACATAAAACTGGAAAAAAAAATCGTCGAGCCACGACGTTAAACAAAGCCCTTCTTGGGAGGCAACCCAAGTTTGTATTTTGATTATTTTCATATATTTAGACCGGGTGTGTAAAAAAAAAGAGTTTTTGAACTGAAACTGGGCTCAAACCCGGCCAGGTATCTCAACAACCCGATCGGGTTCCATGCACATAAACAGAATACCCGGGCAACACACCCAGCGGGTAAAAAACGGAAACACTAAAAAAAGGGCATAAACCCTACCGGGTATCGCCGAAACCCGACCGGGTTTGTGCATAATTTTGGCTCTAGAATCCACTGGAATGCATACCCATTCGGGTATTAAAGAAACCCGGGCGGGTACGCGTTTAAAATTTTGAAATAGCCTAAAACCCCGACCGGATAAATTCCAATACCCGACCGGGTAAACTGATAAAAAAGTTTCTGCCGGCCTCTGTTTCAAATACCCATTCGGGTATCACGTATACCCGGCCGGGTATACGGGACTTCTGCAACTTTTAAACCCCAAAATACATCTAATCTAACCCACTTCTTCTCCCTTCTTCGAAAACCCCTCCCCAAACCTCCATTGTTGGACACTTCAAGCTTCAAAATCCTCTCAATCTTCCATCAAAATTCCAAATAAACTCCATAATCTTCTTCTCCACACCACCCTCTCCATTTCTACACCCAACAAAACCACCAAATTCTCCTCTACCCCAAAATCAGAAAACCCTACCCCTACCCCCAAAATTTCGATTTTCAGCTCAAAAACCCCAAGAAAAATCCCATTTCTTGTCTCCCTCATCATCCTCTACACCTCCACACCCTCAAAAACATCCCCAACCCCAAAAAGTCCGAATTTTTTACTCTCCAAACCCCCAAGTCCGAATTTTTCAACCCAAGTTCAAGAAAAAGGTCAACCATGCCACCAAAGAGGGCTAGAGCATCTTCCTCCAACTCAAATGCTCCAATTCCACAAGTTCCCGGGTATGAGAGCATCGAATTCACATCTAGGGATCATCACAAGAAATTCCTCACCCAACTCAACCGAGAGGTATATTCCACCCGATTTCTTTGTCATGAAACATTGAGAGCATCGATGTTGTATGATATGATGATAGAATTGTGCAACAACATAGGACTTACTACATTGTTCAATATGTCCTATAATATCTACAAAAGAATTGTGTATGAGTTCCTAGCATCGGTTGAATTTACTGAAAACATAGAGGACACCTATGAGAGCAAACTCATGTTTCGGTACAACAACATACCAAGAACTTTAACGAAACGTGAGTTTGCCGAGCTATTTGGTTTACCGGTTTTAGGCATTGAGGAAAGAAAGGCACGAAGTGATAAAACTACTGTGCATGATTTGTGGCGAAGAATGACGGGGGTTAGGGTTTTTAAATCTTCACATATGCATGTTACACATGTTCAACACCCTGCCCTTCGAATCGCACTGAAATGGTTTGGGTATAATGTCTTTGGGAGGCCAAATAGTCATCAAACAAGGATTAGTGAATTGGCCATTCTTGCTATGGGTATCTTTCCAGAAGCTCCTAGATTAGATGTTGCTTCATGTTTATGGGAACATCTAAAAAAGGAATGTGAAGCTATGGGTGACATTTTCATAGGAGGGTACATACACCATATTTGTACAAAATTTGGCTATCATGCGAATAGAGAAGTAGATGAATGACATTTCCTTAATCTTAAGTTTCTACTCACTCCACATGATTTGAGTCACTCCCACACTATTGGGACCACGGCATTTTACCATTGGACCATAAACCCCTCACACACACAAGTTTTTACAATCCCCTCCGACGAACTCTCTAACATTTTTAACCATCAACTCGGGGATAGGAGACACATTTGCTTACCCGGAACTACTCCTGACCACTATCTTTATGACATCCCTCAACTTGAGCCTCCACCCAGTCCCGAACAACCACACGCACAACCACAACCCGACCCCCAACCCCCTCAATACACCCCCTTTGAACAGCAAATGCTTGCCGGTATACAACAACTCAATCTTAACCAAACGGCTATGAACACACGCATCGACGATCTCTACAGTGCGTACCAAAGGGTGGAAGATGATCAAAAACGGGCATTTGGCCCTATGTACGCATATTTTGACCACCAAGGGTATTTTTCTCACATGCCCACTCCAGTCCAACATCCTACATGGTATGACCCATCACATTGGGGTAATTTCGGAGGATCTAGCTCCGGAGGAGGTGGACAGGCTGGCGGTGATGGTGCTGGCAGGGATTTCGGAGGCGGAGATGGCGGAAATGGTGGAAGCTCAGACATTAACGAGGATGAGTATCCATATACAGGTGATTTTCATGACAGCTACTACGACCATGGTGGATTCTTTGATGGAGGAGATGCGGGTGGGCACTAGGGACAGTGCCATGGACTAGCTGGGGGGCGACCATTCTGATATGCTCACATTTCACACTCTTTATTTCAAAAAAAAGTAAATAAATAAATAAATAAATAAATAAAAAAGCTTGTTAGGTTGAAAACCCAAAAAGGGCAACTTAAGTAAAATAAAAGCAAGAGTGAGTTTGTGAGGATAAAAAAATCCCCTATACCCGGTCGGGTATGAATTGATTTTGGGCAAACGAACGTGCAGAAGAACACAAGAACATGTGAAAAAAGATTTGATTTAACAAATACCCGGTCGGGTATGGCAAATACCCGGCCGGGATTCCGGCATTAGGTGTTGAAAACACCTATAAATAACCCCATTTTCCTTCACTTTTCATCATCCCTTCTTCCATACTCTTAAGCTCAGTTTAGAATAGCATTTCTTTATATTTTTCTAGCTATGTTTAGTCTCCAAATGAGGAGCTAAACTTCCATTTCTTGGTGTTGCTCTTGAAGCTTGTTGATTATTAAAGTTGTGAGTTATTTTCTTAATTTCTTCCCTTGAATATTAATTATTAGTTCTTTCCTTAATACTATCTCTATATTATTGTTGGGGAGTGTTGCTATGATGACAAATAATTAACATCTTGACACTAGTTAGAGTAGTATTTTCTTCCTCTATATTAATGTTGGGGAGTGTTGCTAAGATGACAATTAATTAACATCTTGATATTAATTATAGTAGGATTCATCTCCTTTAATAATATTCTTCCTTGAATATAAATTAATTCCTATTCATATTTCATATTAATATTTTGATCATTACTTAAAGGATCAACTAGTTTTGTTTCATATACTACCTCCGTTCTTAAATAAATGCAACACTTTGACTTTTACAATATTCACATGTTCTACTTTGACTACGTTTTATTTATTAATGTAATAATATTATTTTATGAAAAAAATATTGTTAAACTTGTCTCATTGTAAATTTTCATAATCTAATTTTTTTAATTTTTTTACTAATACAAAATCATTTATATTAATGGTCAAAGTTGTGTCTCGGCAAGTGTGAAAAATGTTGACCGTTGCATTTATTTAAGAACGGAGGAAGTATTAATTATTACTAGAAACGATCGACGAATCGATGGTTAATCATTGATGGTTTCACAAGTAATTAACTTCGGTTTATTAATGCACGGTCGTGGTTAATAAACTGAAGAGGGATTAATTTTGTTGGTTAAACCGAAACCGTTGTGTTGAGGTTATCAATCTCAATTGATTTCATCAAGGAGTTAAGAGATTAGATGCTACTATCAAGTCGGTATATGGCGGTGTTCTATACTTGACTAATAGCAAGGGTTATTAATGAACGGTCGTTGTTAATAACTACCCTCGATGAATTGGATTTACTCCTCGATTGAGTATTCGAGAGGGAATAAGTTATAGATATAACAATGATCGACTATAATATATCAACAAGTGAAAAGTAGCAATGCCAAGTCCTTTTTATCTTTGAATTAAATCTCATATAAGTCGTTCATCTTAGTTTTTGATTAAATTAAATCATTCAACACCAAAACCCCCTTTTATTTACTAAGTTGATAAAAAGAGAATTATTTATTTCCCTGTGGATACGAACTCTACTTCACCTATACTACGTATTAGTGCTAGCATTGAGTTTATTTTGACGCACCGTGACAAAGTGCACGTCACTTACCTTCCTTCTAAGCCTTTTTGAGAAATCCCGCCACTCAGGATATTCGATGATTTCATAGCATCGTTGCTTTGAGTGTCCCTCTTCCCCACAGTGAGCACAAGTATGTAACCCTCCCTTACTATGGATATTCTTTCCTTTCTGTGGGCGGTTTCAGATGGCCAGATGGACCATCCCATCGGTCTCTAACTTCGGTTCTTCCATCGCGTTTCTCTGGTTTTGATCCTTTCGAACATATGCATATCACGATTCAAGATCGAGGGGTGGATCCTTTCTTAAAATTTCACTTCTGGCATGGTTGAATTCGGGGTCCAGACCTGCTAGGAAGATGTGCACACGTAGACGGCCTAGGGTTTTATGAAGCGATACAACTTGTGTAACACCTTCTTTTGGGATTAAGGCTTGGATGTTGTTGTTGTTGTATACTTATGAGTTCATTGTAATATGCTGAGAGAGACCTACTGTTTTGACGGGTTGTAAACCATCTCCGATTCAGTTAATACAGTTCGGTTTCGTCCGAGCCATCATAGAATGTTTTTTAACAGCCTCCCAGATTTCTTTCGCCGTCTGGAGTCGGATGAATCGTTGAATCAATGCAGGGCTCATTGAATCAATAAGCCAACTTTTAACACGATTGTTGTCCAGCAACCAATTTTCGATTTGCTTTTCATATGAGGGTTTAGGATTCTTTCCAGCGAGAAAACCAGACTTGTTTCTAGCTCCGATGCGCATCTCCATCAGTTGTAACCACAACGGATAGTTAGAATCATCTAGGATGATTCCGGTTGGGAAAGGAGAATCTTGAACATTCTGAATAACGACTCGAGAGTCCTTGTCCCCAATTATACAGAATTAATTCGATTCGAAAGAAAAAAAAGGGTTTACGTATAGTACTGCTCTGATACCATCTTGAACAGAGGCTTTGATTTGCAGTAATCGTGTATTCATTCTATCAAATGAAAAACAAATATATACAAGAGTGTGCAGGGATAATATGGAAACAGAATATTCCTAGAAACTAATTTGCTTCTATGTAAGGAATGTAAACCAATTATGGAAGGGAATTGAATAAGTCAATCCCGTAAAATAAGCTCTTGTCAACACTCCCCCTCAAGGTGGAAAATGGATATCTATCATTCCCACCTTGTCAAGAGAGCTATGGAAGATGCTTCCACATACTGCTTTGGTTAGGACATCTGCCAGCTGGTCCTTTGAAGGAACTAACGGAAGTTCAACTGTTCCTTTTTCGAGCTGTCAAGCAAGAAAAGCTCAGAAAGAGGTCTTAATAAATTAATCTCGGTACAAAGGTCTGAGGTCGTTCGTCCCCTTGATATGCTACGAAGTGTTATAATGTTATACTATTAGAGTGCTTAGTTGCCAACCCTTTACAATGAAATAAATGCTTCTATTTGTACTGCCAATGTGTAGTTGGATGCATTGACGTGGCGGGTTGTGGATGGCTTGAGCCCAACCACCAAATCTTCTGCATTAAACGCACTTCCCAACAGGATCTTGGCTTCCCGCCAAGGGCAGGGACGTTCGTTCCCTCGAGCTTGCTCCCTGCTTCCTGCTGGGATCTTGGCTTCCCGCCAAGGGGGGTGGTGACGTTCGTCCCCATGAGCTAGCTTCCTGCTTTCTGCTGCGCCCGAAGTCCTGCAGACGAACGTCAGCCTTTGCCCTTGGGTCAAATCACCCGCCAACGCTAGGATACATACGTCCCCTGGGCATTGGTGTTGGGGCCTCACCTTGTTGGAGACGAACCTTGCTAGGATAAGCGGAGGGGTAACTCGTTGTCTTGGGGCCTTCCTGGGACGTTTGTAGCACGGACCTTGAGGGTTTTATGGGCCAACCCCCGTTAGGCCATTAACCCAACACAAATCCCCCACATCTGATGTTCCGAGCGTGCGTGGCACATAAGGAAGTAGAATTGAATTCGACGTACGTCGCCAGCTAATACCCTTGGCGCCACCCAAGTTGATGACCCACTCTGTATCTCCTGATGTGTGTCCCCTGACGGTTGTCCATGGAATGCAGCTATTTGTCCCCCCTGGTCTGGTATGTTGTGACCTGACGTCCCCTCTAGGGACGAAATTCCTTTCTTCCTTGGGGCCGTCTTCAGGATATTCCACCAGAGGGCTTGGGATCAGGGGACGAATGTCTGGTGGGCTTTTATGGTTCAATGGGCCGATCCCTGTTGGGCCATTAACCCAACACAAGTCCCCCACTTCTGATATTCTGAGCGTGCGCGATACATAAAGAAGAAAATCTATTTCCGTCGTACTGCATTTAGTCGACGCCCCTGACGCGATGGTTGCTTGCTGTATTCTGGATCTCCAGGCGTCTTGCCTTATTCACTCGCGTCTTGCTTTTATTCACTCGGCGAGGCTAAGCTCGAGGGCACCGAGTTAGTCGAGATCACTAAGGAGAAGATAAAAGTCATACAGGATAGGCTCAAGGCTGCCCAAGACCGGCAGAAGAGCTATGCTGATAAACGTCGGAGGACGTTGGAGTTTGAGGTTGGTGACGAGGTATTTCTGAGGGTATCACCTTGGAAAGGGATCATCAGGTTCCTCAGTCGGGGTAAGCTTAACCCACGATACATAGGTCCGTTCAAAATCCTTGAAAGGATTGGGGTGGTAGCATACCGACTTCAGTTGACCCCAGAATTAGAAAAGATTCACAATGTATTTCATGTTTCTATGCTCAAGAAGTATGTGCGGGACCCGTCACATATTCTTGAGAAACCACCGGTAGAAATCCGAGAAGACCTACATTATACGGTACAGCCGGTAAAGATCATAGACCGGCAGGTAAAGAAGCTAAGGAGCAAAGAGGTGCCGATGGTAAAAGTACTTTGGAAGAGTGATCGTGTCGAGGAGCAAACGTGGGAAGTGGAGACCCTAATGAGGGAACAATATCCATTTCTGTTTGATTAGACACGTAGATTTCGGGGACGAAATCCCAAATAAGGGGGGTAGAACTTGTAACACCGCCCCCGAGTATTTGTACTGTACCAAATCATGTATTGAACCCTGAGAAATGTATAAAAGCGTTTTTACGTGATTGTAAATTTTTATCGTTTCTTTTACGTGAATAGAAAAATTCACGTGGGGCCCACACCGGAGGTGGGGGCCGCCCGATATTATCGGGGCCACATATTATATTGATCTTGGACTAGATAATATGTATATGGTGGTGGATATCCTAATTGAGCCATGGCAATGGCATAGGGTTGACCGGTTGGTCAAACGGGGCCAAATTATCAGTATCGGCAATTTATTAGATAATAGCCCGAAAAGGGATTTTGGAGACTTCTAAATTAAAGTTGAGGAATGCATATTGATTCTAAGGTCCAATAAGGATTAGGAACAAGTATTATATTTTATTTGACCCGATAAAATAAAATATACTTAAAACAGTCCGGAAAATACAACTTTCGGGACCGATTGTACACGTGGGAACATAAAGGGATGACCTCCCACATGGGTGGGGGCCACCCCACGTTTTTTCCAGACTTGGTTGGTTAGAGGAGTGTGCAAACACTGACTTTGGATGAGAGAGCCGAGCTAGGGGGGAGGTTGAGACAAGAATTGACTCCAAGAGGACCCCCCACCCCTCATCATGGTCTAATGAGCCCAAAATAGACTCCCATCACCCCTTACAGCCATTCATTCGGTTTTGGCATCAACTGAGGTGATATAAGCTCTGCAACCACCTTATTCTTCACCCATTTTCGCACCAAGGCTAAGGAAGAAGAAGGGGAGGAATAGAGAAGAGAAAAGAGGAAGCTAGAGAGCAAAACTTGAGATTTTCAAGGTAAGGACTTCATTAATCCCATTCCTTTTCTTAAACTATCTTATATGATTATTCAATCATATTTCACACCCTAGGATTGTTCTACACGTTGGGATGTGTAGAAAGAGGGGTTGGAAGGTGGTTCTAAGTCCAAGAACGGACTTAGAAGCCAAAGTGACCGGTTCACCGGAAAATAACCTTTTTGAGGTTATTTGTATTACTATGGGTTTTATGATGATAAAACCTTGTTAGTAACTTGTCTAAGGTATTCAAGGAACTTTCACGGAGTTGAAAAGGTCGCCGGAGTTGTCGCCGGAGTTCGTTGAAGTTCGCCGGAGTTTCGTCGGAGCTAAATCGGGGAGGCTAGAACTTCATAAGCTTCATTAAGGTGAGAAGACGGCTTTATGCTTTATAACTTTTGCGTGAGGCATGAGATTACCTAAAGTAATCAGGAATATGTTTTGTGGAATGATTAAAGATAACCAAGTGTGTGTTTATGCCATGATTATACACAAAACATAGTTAAAAAGCATGTTATGTAGGTTTGGTGATTAAAAACGTGATAACATATTTTGTGTGATGATCCAGGGATCCAAAATGGTATTTTTGGATCAAGGACATCAAGAAGTATATGTGTATAAAATTTCAAGTTAATCGGACTCCGTTTGGGGGGTCAAAAGGGGCGTTGACCGCCAAGTCAACTGCCATACCCGATCGGGTATTGACACATACCCGACCGGGTATTTGTTGAAAATCAGCTTTGTGGACTACTGTCTCCTGTACTCGACCGAGTATGGGTTAATACTCGATCGAGTATTGGGTTATGCTCAAAACGGGCAGTTTTGAGTAGGTTAACGTGGGCCGTTCGGGTGGGACCCGCCCACGTTGGATCCTAAGGATTGTTATATGACTATAGGGCTAGGAATTGTCCATAGTTAAAGGAATGAAAGGTTAGCCATATCCAGGTTAGGATTTGGTAGAGAATAGACTGGGGATTGAGTTCCCTTGGACGGTAAATGATCCAGAATACTCCAGGTGGGGTCGAGTACCCTTGGACGGTAAATGATCCAGAATACTCCAGGTGGGGTCGAGTACCCTTGGACGGTAAATGATCCAGAATACTCCAGGTGGGGTCGAGTACCCTTGGACGGTAAATGATCCAGAATACTCCAGGTGGGGTCGAGTACCCTTGGACGGTAAATGATCCAGAATACTCCAGGTGGGGACGAGTACCCTTGGACGGTAAATGATCCAGAATACTCCAGGTGGGGCCGAGTACCCTTGGACGGTAAATGATCTTAAATACTCCAGGATGGGTTGAGTGCCTTGGACGGTAAATGATCCTAAAACACTCGGTAGTATGAATCGAAGGTAGACTATAGCTTGTGAGCTAGGTAACCGGGAAAGGAGTGAGAAAAGTCAGGCAAGAACTTTATCTCTAAAAGACTCTTTAAGGTAAATGACCTACGGGTTGAGTATTTTACGAGTATATATACAGTATGTATCATCGGGTGGATGAGGGACATCTATATGTATATATCACCCTATTTTTGGGTCTCGTGTCTGAAACATTAGTTATTCTTCATATAGCCTGCTTGTCACTAGTACTTCTATGGAGTACTGACCCCTCCGGGGGCCCTCACATTTTTCAGGTTGAGGCTAGAGTCCTACTACCTGCACCTTTGCCTAGGGTGACTGATCGAGAAGGAAGACGTGGTTCGTGCTTCCATTCTTATTTCAAATGTATAAACCGCTCATGGATTTTTGAACAATATTTTCATTAAAACAGTTGGGGGCCTGCGTGCCCGTGTTTGCCACGTGTGGCTAAGTATCAAACATTTTATTATTTTCCGCATTTGATTGTTTATGATATTGATGTTGATTGTATGTGTTTACTAATCGGTTTGGCAATAGAATAAATCGGACGCCTTGTACAACTCAATAGGGATGAACTGTTGTTGTTCTTATCGGGTTGTACGGCGGTTGTCTACGTGGCTCGGATGCGGTCTGGGGCGTGACAATTAAGTGGTATCAGAGCCATCGATTTCTAAACTATATAATTAACCTCTCAATATGGTTACACCCAAAAAGTTTTGAATAAAACCATGAGCAACAGTTTTTGTACTTAAGGAACCGTTGGAAACCAAGTTATTGACCTCTTATTGTTAAGACGGTACCCTTAACAGTTTGTTGGCCATAATGTTGGACCAAGTGGGGTCTTTTGTACTACTCCGTCAATTGACATTGAAACGAGTCTAATGACTCATTCCTTATTTCTTTCAGAAATGGAGGGTGGACGCAGGATAACTAGGAGGAACCCGACAGGGCATGTGCCGGGGGCCACCGGGCATGCCACTCGGGCGGAATCACAGACCTCTAGGGGTAGAGGCCGGGGCCAAAGCCGAGGAGGAGGCCGAGGCAGGGGTCGTGGGCGTTCTACCACGCCGACGACAAGTAGCACACGCGTCGGTTCCGTGCACCCGTCATGGGCCACCGAACCGGACGACTTCACCTATGCTCCAAGCACGGAGCAAGAGGAGACCCCGTACAACGGGGAGGACTTTGAGGAAGAAGATGAGGATGATGATCCTCATTATGACCGTATGAGTGAGGTACTAGAGTGGTACCTCGAGAATAAAGCAAAGAGAGAGCAGCGGCGCCAAGCTAGACAGGCTAGGCAAACCATGGGGCAAGGAAGCCGAGGTGCTTCTAGTGCTCCATCGGGGGCATTTGGAGGAGACACGATGGTGCGTATCTCCAAGTACCTCAAGGAGGCCAGGGCCTTGGGGTGCAAATCATTTGATGGCAAGGGCGACATATCTGAGGCCGCCGACTGGATTAAGAAGCTGAATGATGCTTCTAGGGACATGCAAATTTCACTCGACGTGAAGTTGAGGGTTGCCACCAGGTTACTAGAAGGGGTAGCCGCTGTATGGTGGGAAGGCGTGGAGGGAAAGTTCCACGGTGAAGCCACTTGGGAGAAATTCGAAGTGGAGTTCTATAATCAGTACTACTCAACTTTTGAAGTCAATCTCAAAAGAAGAGAGTACACGAACCTGAAACAGGAGGATGGTTGCTCGGTGAGGCAATTGGAACAAAGGTTCCGTGACTTGGCACGATTCATCCCAGAATACTCATTGGATGAAAATCGTATGGCCAATCACTTTTGGGATGCTCTACAGTTGGACATCCGTGACCGGGCTACTTACCATCACAGTATGACATTTAGCCAAATCGTTGATCAGGGGCTCCTCGGGGAAGCCCAATGGAACGAGAGGAAGTTGAGGGACGCCGAGGAGGCGAAGAAAAGAAGATGGGGAAACGCTGGACCCCAAGACCACTCCCGGAAGCATCATGCTGGGGGTGGCAGTTCATTCAGGGCGCCGGCACCACCGGCGAAAAGGAATAAAGGCTCAGGAGAGCAAGGGGCCAAACCAGGGAGTACATGGTCACCGAGGTGTGCAAACTGCGGCAAGAATCATGCGGGGAAGTGCAATGAACCACCCCGGTGTTACAAATGCGGTAGCACGAGCCACCTCAAATCCTCTTGTCCAATGCTGAACGGGGGAGGACCATCGGGAGCCATGGGAGGACCTACGACTAGTAGGGGACGTGCGGGGCCGTCTCAGACCGGCACGGGAAGGAGCGGACCCACGGCTAGCAACGCCGCGTCCGTTAACCAAGGGAGGACCCAAGCACGGGTGTATGCAATGACCGAGGCTGATGCTCGGGCCAACCCGGACTCCATTGCAGGTAATCTCTTGATTTAACACGTATTTGATCATGTAATGGGTTGAAAAATCTTCAAAAATATGAAGGACCCGATCGGGTACTCCTATAGACCCGACCGGGTATAAGCTATGCTTCGAGTTTGAAGTGTGCACCCGTTCGGGCAGCCAAGGCAGGATGCCTTATTTTTGACATTTCGAGCAATACCCGATCGGGTATGGCTATATACCCGACCGGGTATGTGTAGATTTTGAACTTCGAAGTGTGTACTCGATCGAGCGTAGAAGACAGGGAGCTTTTATTTGTGGGTTTTGAGTGATACCCGACCGGGTATAGTATATACCCGACCGGGTATTGACATTTTTCCCGAATTCGAGGCTGGTACTCGACCGAGCAAGGAAATCAGGGGGGTTTCCCCTTAAGAATTCGAGAGATACCCGACCGGGTAGCAGACCCTACCCGACCGGGTATAGGGTAATTCTAGGCTGAAATTTTTCCGTCCGGTCCTTTTCTGTCGGGACGACGACTAGGGTGTCTTACATGACTTATATATGTAGGAACACTAAAGATCAACGATAGGGATGCGAGAATTCTCATCGATACCGGGGCACAACGTTCGTTTGTGAGCGAAGCGTTTGCCAAGGGATTGAACATGCCTTTGGTAGCAATGATGCAACCTTTGCTAGTCTCTACGCCATTGGGAGATGATGTAGAGCAGAAACACTACTATCCCTCGTGTAACGTAGGGATAGGGGGGCACTGTCTAACGGGTGACCTTGTGTCGTTAGATATGCTCGAGTTTGATGCTATACTTGGCATGGATTGGCTCGAAAAACACCATGCGAAGGTAGATTGCTACACCAAGGTGTTAGAACTAAAGGATGGAGAAGGAAACACTCTATGCTTCTAGGGAGATAGAGGGAAATTCAACCCTTGTATCATATCGGCCATAAGAAGCAAGGCGTATGATGAGGAAAGGGTGTCAAGCATATTTGGCCTATGTCATAGGCAAGGAGGGCAAGGAAAAGAGTCTCACTGAGGTGAGAGTGGTGAGTGAGTACCCAGAAGTTTTCCCTGAAGAACTCCCGGGACTCCCACCAGATCGAGAAATTGAGTTCACCATTGAAGTAGAACCCGGTACAAAACCCATCTCGATTCCTCCATATCGGATGGCACCGGCTGAACTTCAAGAGTTGAAGGTGCAATTGGAAGAATTGCTGGACAGCGGATTCATCAGGCCGAGTCATTCACCATGGGGAGCACCGGTACTATTTGTAAAGAAGAAGGATGGTACACTCAGAATGTGCATCGACTACCGTCAGTTGAACAAGGTCACGATAAAGAACAAATATCCTTTGCCAAGGATCGATGACTTGTTTGATCAACTACGGGGGGCAAGAGTGTTCTCTAAGATTGACTTGAGGTCAGGCTACCATCAACTGAGGATCAAGGAGAGTGACTGTAACACCCCGGCCCCACACGGACCCGAGGTAGTTACTCTAGACCTCTAGTACTGTCCCCACAAACCACCACGAGCCTTTACCGCACACTTTGTCCTCACTCATGTGCGCCCTGAGAAACTTCCCAGGGGGTCACTCATCCCAAGACTACTCCCGTGCAAGCACGCTTAACTTTGGAGTTCTTGGGTGATGAGCTCCCTTAAAAGGAGATGCACCTCTGTTGGTATGAGTAGTACTATTAATCCTCTTAAATTAATCTCGGGTATTACAATCACCCCCACTTAGGATAGCAACGTCCTCGTTGCGCCCTTAACAATCTCAATCGAACCCCAGAATCTTGCCCCGCTAAGTGCCCTGCCCGATATCCAACGGGTCAACACACTGTCGCAGGGTTGCTCTGATACCATTTGTAACACCCCGGCCCCACACGGACCCGAGGTAGTTACTCTAGACCTCTAGTACTGTCCCCACAAACCACCACGAGCCTTTACCGCACACTTTGTCCTCACTCATGCGCGCCCTGAGAAACTTCCCAGGGGGTCACTCATCCCAAGACTACTCCCGTGCAAGCACGCTTAACTTTGGAGTTCTTGGGTGATGAGCTCCCTTAAAAGGAGATGCACCTCTGTTGGTATGAGTAGTACTATTAATCCTCTTAAATTAATCTCGGGTATTACAGTGACATACCCAAAAGTGCATTCCGTACGAGGTATGGTCACTATGAGTTTCTAGTAATGCCGTTTGGGCTTACGAACGCCCCCGCGGCATTCATGGACCTCATGAACCGAGTATTCCACCAATACTTAGACCAGTTCGTCATAGTGTTCATTGATGACATTTTGATATACTCCATGAATGAAGAGGAACACGAAAAACATCTAAGGCTTGTGCTTGAAACACTGCGGGAGAAGCAACTCTTTTCCAAATTCTCTAAATGTGAATTTTGGCTTGGGGAGATCGGTTTTCTCGGGCATGTGGTATCGGGCTCGGGCATTTCAGTTGATAACTCCAAGATTGAGGCGGTCACTAATTGGGAGAGGCCCAAGAACGTGAAGGAGATAAGGAGTTTCCTCGGTTTAGCGGGGTATTACCGCAAATTCGTGGAAAAGTTCTCGGTGATAGCATCCCCACTCACGAAGCTCACTAAAAAGGGGGCTAAGTTTGTGTGGGATGACAAGTGTGAGAAGGGGTTTCTTGAGCTAAAGAAACGTTTGACCGAAGCACCAGTGCTTGCCTTGCCCGTGCAAGGGTTAGGGTACGACATCTACAGCGATGCTAGCATTCAGGGACTGGGATGTGTACTGATGCAATCAGGGAAGGTAATTGCTTATGCTTCTCGGCAGTTGAGGAAGCATGAAGTAAACTACCCCACACATGATCTGGAGCTAGGTGCTGTGGTATTTGCATTGAAGATTTGGAGGCACTACCTCTACGGGGAGTTGTGTCACATTTACACCGACCACAAGAGCTTGAAGTATGTGTTCACTCAGAAAGAGTTGAACATGAGGCAGAGGAGATGGATGGAGTTAATTAAGGATTACGACTTGATCATTGACTATCATCCAGGCAAGGCTAATGTTGTAGCTGATGCACTGAGCAGGAAGAGCTCATCATCAGGGGTTTTACTCACATGCTTACGGGCACTGAGGGCACGCGTGGAGGTATCCACGGATGGGGCGCTATTGGCCAGATTTGAGGTGAGACCCACCTTATTAGATGAAATCAGAACATGTCAAGGCAATGACGAGGAATTTCAGAAAATCCGGGAACGAATGCTTGTGGGGCCCGTCGAGGGTTTCCGTGAGAGAGAAGATGGACTTCTACTATTCAAGGAACGAGTGTGTGTACCATCGGATGAGGAGCTCCGAAAATCTATCCTTGAGGAGGCTCACTCATCTGCGTATGCCATGCACCCGGGCGGTACAAAGATGTACCGGGATTTGAAGGAAAGCTACTGGTGGTCGGGGATGAAGAGAGAAATTGCAGAATACGTGAGTCGTTGCCTTACTTGTCAACAGGTTAAGGCAGAGCACCAACGCCCGGCAGGGTTACTACAACCACTTACCATTCCAGAATGGAAGTGGGAGCATGTTACCATGGACTTCGTGGTGGGTCTACCACGGACGGTTAGGAACTACGACGCAGTATGGGTGGTAGTCGATAGGCTGACCAAGAGCGCTCATTTCCTACCCATCAACACTACTTATACGCTCGAGCGGTTGGCCAAATTGTACACAGATGAGATTGTGAGACTGCATGGGGTTCCGGTTACTATAGTATCGGATAGAGACCCACGGTTCACATCACGGTTTTGGCCTAAGTTCCAGGAATCCATGGGTACGAAATTGAGGTTTAGCACCGCGTTTCATCCTCAAACGGATGGGCAATCTGAACGAGTGATTCAGATCTTGGAGGACATGTTAAGGGCATGTGCCTTGGAGTTCCAGGGGAGCTGGGACAATCAGTTGGCTTTAGTAGAATTCGCCTATAACAACAGTTATCAGGCAAGTATAGGCATGCCCCCATACGAGGCATTGTATGGGAGGAAATGCCGGACCCCATTGTGTTGGGATGAGGTCGGCGAGGCTAAGCTCGAGGGCACCGAGTTAGTCGAGATCACTAAGGAGAAGATAAAAGTCATACAGGATAGGCTCAAGGCTGCCCAAGACCGGCAGAAGAGCTATGCTGATAAACGTCGGAGGACGTTGGAGTTTGAGGTTGGTGACGAGGTATTTCTGAGGGTATCACCTTGGAAAGGGATCATCAGGTTCCTCAGTCGGGGTAAGCTTAACCCACGATACATAGGTCCGTTCAAAATCCTTGAAAGGATTGGGGTGGTAGCATACCGACTTCAGTTGACCCCAGAATTAGAAAAGATTCACAATGTATTTCATGTTTCCATGCTCAAGAAGTATGTGCGGGACCCGTCACATATTCTTGAGAAACCACCGGTAGAAATCCGAGAAGACCTACATTATACGGTACAGCCGGTAAAGATCATAGACCGGCAGGTAAAGAAGCTAAGGAGCAAAGAGGTGCCGATGGTAAAAGTACTTTGGAAGAGTGATCGTGTCGAGGAGCAAACGTGGGAAGTGGAGACCCTAATGAGGGAACAATATCCATTTCTGTTTGATTAGACACGTAGATTTCGGGGACGAAATCCCAAATAAGGGGGGTGGAACTTGTAACACCGCCCCCGAGTATTTGTACTGTACCAAATCATGTATTGAACCCTGAGAAATGTATAAAAGCGTTTTTACGTGATTGTAAATTTTTATCGTTTCTTTTACGTGAATAGAAAAATTCACGTGGGGCCCACACCGGAGGTGGGGGCCGCCCGATATTATCGGGGCCACATATTATATTGATCTTGGACTAGATAATATGTATATGGTGGTGGATATCCTAATTGAGCCATGGCAATGGCATAGGGTTGACCGGTTGGTCAAACGGGGCCAAATTATCAGTATCGGCAATTTATTAGATAATAGCCCGAAAAGGGATTTTGGAGACTTCTAAATTAAAGTTGAGGAATGCATATTGATTCTAAGGTCCAATAAGGATTAGGAACAAGTATTATATTTTATTTGACCCGATAAAATAAAATATACTTAAAACAGTCCGGAAAATACAACTTTCGGGACCGATTGTACACGTGGGAACATAAAGGGATGACCTCCCACATGGGTGGGGGCCACCCCACGTTTTTTCCAGACTTGGTTGGTTAGAGGAGTGTGCAAACACTGACTTTGGATGAGAGAGCCGAGCTAGGGGGGAGGTTGAGACAAGAATTGACTCCAAGAGGACCCCCCACCCCTCATCATGGTCTAATGAGCCCAAAATAGACTCCCATCACCCCTTACAGCCATTCATTCGGTTTTGGCATCAACTGAGGTGATATAAGCTCTGCAACCACCTTATTCTTCACCCATTTTCGAACCAAGGCTAAGGAAGAAGAAGGGGAGGAATAGAGAAGAGAAAAGAGGAAGCTAGAGAGCAAAACTTGAGATTTTCAAGGTAAGGACTTCATTAATCCCATTCCTTTTCTTAAACTATCTTATATGATTATTCAATCATATTTCACACCCTAGGATTGTTCTACACGTTGGGATGTGTAGAAAGAGGGGTTGGAAGGTGGTTCTAAGTCCAAGAACGGACTTAGAAGCCAAAGTGACCGGTTCACCGGAAAATAACCTTTTTGAGGTTATTTGTATTACTATGGGTTTTATGATGATAAAACCTTGTTAGTAACTTGTCTAAGGTATTCAAGGAACTTTCACGGAGTTGAAAAGGTCGCCGGAGTTGTCGCCGGAGTTCGTTGAAGTTCGCCGGAGTTTCGTCGGAGCTAAATCGGGGAGGCTAGAACTTCATAAGCTTCATTAAGGTGAGAAGACGGCTTTATGCTTTATAACTTTTGCGTGAGGCATGAGATTACCTAAAGTAATCAGGAATATGTTTTGTGGAATGATTAAAGATAACCAAGTGTGTGTTTATGCCATGATTATACACAAAACATAGTTAAAAAGCATGTTATGTAGGTTTGGTGATTAAAAACGTGATAACATATTTTGTGTGATGATCCAGGGATCCAAAATGGTATTTTTGGATCAAGGACATCAAGAAGTATATGTGTATAAAATTTCAAGTTAATCGGACTCCGTTTGGGGGGTCAAAAGGGGCGTTGACCGCCAAGTCAACTGCCATACCCGATCGGGTATTGACACATACCCGACCGGGTATTTGTTGAAAATCAGCTTTGTGGACTACTGTCTCCTGTACTCGACCGAGTATGGGTTAATACTCGATCGAGTATTGGGTTATGCTCAAAACGGGCAGTTTTGAGTAGGTTAACGTGGGCCGTTCGGGTGGGACCCGCCCACGTTGGATCCTAAGGATTGTTATATGACTATAGGGCTAGGAATTGTCCATAGTTAAAGGAATGAAAGGTTAGCCATATCCAGGTTAGGATTTGGTAGAGAATAGACTGGGGATTGAGTTCCCTTGGACGGTAAATGATCCAGAATACTCCAGGTGGGGTCGAGTACCCTTGGACGGTAAATGATCCAGAATACTCCAGGTGGGGTCGAGTACCCTTGGACGGTAAATGATCCAGAATACTCCAGGTGGGGTCGAGTACCCTTGGACGGTAAATGATCCAGAATACTCCAGGTGGGGTCGAGTACCCTTGGACGGTAAATGATCCAGAATACTCCAGGTGGGGACGAGTACCCTTGGACGGTAAATGATCCAGAATACTCCAGGTGGGGCCGAGTACCCTTGGACGGTAAATGATCTTAAATACTCCAGGATGGGTTGAGTGCCTTGGACGGTAAATGATCCTAAAACACTCGGTAGTATGAATCGAAGGTAGACTATAGCTTGTGAGCTAGGTAACCGGGAAAGGAGTGAGAAAAGTCAGGCAAGAACTTTATCTCTAAAAGACTCTTTAAGGTAAATGACCTACGGGTTGAGTATTTTACGAGTATATATACAGTATGTATCATCGGGTGGATGAGGGACATCTATATGTATATATCACCCTATTTTTGGGTCTCGTGTCTGAAACATTAGTTATTCTTCATATAGCCTGCTTGTCACTAGTACTTCTATGGAGTACTGACCCCTCCGGGGGCCCTCACATTTTTCAGGTTGAGGCTAGAGTCCTACTACCTGCACCTTTGCCTAGGGTGACTGATCGAGAAGGAAGACGTGGTTCGTGCTTCCATTCTTATTTCAAATGTATAAACCGCTCATGGATTTTTGAACAATATTTTCATTAAAACAGTTGGGGGCCTGCGTGCCCGTGTTTGCCACGTGTGGCTAAGTATCAAACATTTTATTATTTTCCGCATTTGATTGTTTATGATATTGATGTTGATTGTATGTGTTTACTAATCGGTTTGGCAATAGAATAAATCGGACGCCTTGTACAACTCAATAGGGATGAACTGTTGTTGTTCTTATCGGGTTGTACGGCGGTTGTCTACGTGGCTCGGATGCGGTCTGGGGCGTGACAATTAAGTGGTATCAGAGCCATCGATTTCTAAACTATATAATTAACCTCTCAATATGGTTACACCCAAAAAGTTTTGAATAAAACCATGAGCAACAGTTTTTGTACTTAAGGAACCGTTGGAAACCAAGTTATTGACCTCTTATTGTTAAGACGGTACCCTTAACAGTTTGTTGGCCATAATGTTGGACCAAGTGGGGTCTTTTGTACTACTCCGTCAATTGACATTGAAACGAGTCTAATGACTCATTCCTTATTTCTTTCAGAAATGGAGGGTGGACGCAGGATAACTAGGAGGAACCCGACAGGGCATGTGCCGGGGGCCACCGGGCATGCCACTCGGGCGGAATCACAGACCTCTAGGGGTAGAGGCCGGGGCCAAAGCCGAGGAGGAGGCCGAGGCAGGGGTCGTGGGCGTTCTACCACGCCGACGACAAGTAGCACACGCGTCGGTTCCGTGCACCCGTCATGGGCCACCGAACCGGACGACTTCACCTATGCTCCAAGCACGGAGCAAGAGGAGACCCCGTACAACGGGGAGGACTTTGAGGAAGAAGATGAGGATGATGATCCTCATTATGACCGTATGAGTGAGGTACTAGAGTGGTACCTCGAGAATAAAGCAAAGAGAGAGCAGCGGCGCCAAGCTAGACAGGCTAGGCAAACCATGGGGCAAGGAAGCCGAGGTGCTTCTAGTGCTCCATCGGGGGCATTTGGAGGAGACACGATGGTGCGTATCTCCAAGTACCTCAAGGAGGCCAGGGCCTTGGGGTGCAAATCATTTGATGGCAAGGGCGACATATCTGAGGCCGCCGACTGGATTAAGAAGCTGAATGATGCTTCTAGGGACATGCAAATTTCACTCGACGTGAAGTTGAGGGTTGCCACCAGGTTACTAGAAGGGGTAGCCGCTGTATGGTGGGAAGGCGTGGAGGGAAAGTTCCACGGTGAAGCCACTTGGGAGAAATTCGAAGTGGAGTTCTATAATCAGTACTACTCAACTTTTGAAGTCAATCTCAAAAGAAGAGAGTACACGAACCTGAAACAGGAGGATGGTTGCTCGGTGAGGCAATTGGAACAAAGGTTCCGTGACTTGGCACGATTCATCCCAGAATACTCATTGGATGAAAATCGTATGGCCAATCACTTTTGGGATGCTCTACAGTTGGACATCCGTGACCGGGCTACTTACCATCACAGTATGACATTTAGCCAAATCGTTGATCAGGGGCTCCTCGGGGAAGCCCAATGGAACGAGAGGAAGTTGAGGGACGCCGAGGAGGCGAAGAAAAGAAGATGGGGAAACGCTGGACCCCAAGACCACTCCCGGAAGCATCATGCTGGGGGTGGCAGTTCATTCAGGGCGCCGGCACCACCGGCGAAAAGGAATAAAGGCTCAGGAGAGCAAGGGGCCAAACCAGGGAGTACATGGTCACCGAGGTGTGCAAACTGCGGCAAGAATCATGCGGGGAAGTGCAATGAACCACCCCGGTGTTACAAATGCGGTAGCACGAGCCACCTCAAATCCTCTTGTCCAATGCTGAACGGGGGAGGACCATCGGGAGCCATGGGAGGACCTACGACTAGTAGGGGACGTGCGGGGCCGTCTCAGACCGGCACGGGAAGGAGCGGACCCACGGCTAGCAACGCCGCGTCCGTTAACCAAGGGAGGACCCAAGCACGGGTGTATGCAATGACCGAGGCTGATGCTCGGGCCAACCCGGACTCCATTGCAGGTAATCTCTTGATTTAACACGTATTTGATCATGTAATGGGTTGAAAAATCTTCAAAAATATGAAGGACCCGATCGGGTACTCCTATAGACCCGACCGGGTATAAGCTATGCTTCGAGTTTGAAGTGTGCACCCGTTCGGGCAGCCAAGGCAGGATGCCTTATTTTTGACATTTCGAGCAATACCCGATCGGGTATGGCTATATACCCGACCGGGTATGTGTAGATTTTGAACTTCGAAGTGTGTACTCGATCGAGCGTAGAAGACAGGGAGCTTTTATTTGTGGGTTTTGAGTGATACCCGACCGGGTATAGTATATACCCGACCGGGTATTGACATTTTTCCCGAATTCGAGGCTGGTACTCGACCGAGCAAGGAAATCAGGGGGGTTTCCCCTTAAGAATTCGAGAGATACCCGACCGGGTAGCAGACCCTACCCGACCGGGTATAGGGTAATTCTAGGCTGAAATTTTTCCGTCCGGTCCTTTTCTGTCGGGACGACGACTAGGGTGTCTTACATGACTTATATATGTAGGAACACTAAAGATCAACGATAGGGATGCGAGAATTCTCATCGATACCGGGGCACAACGTTCGTTTGTGAGCGAAGCGTTTGCCAAGGGATTGAACATGCCTTTGGTAGCAATGATGCAACCTTTGCTAGTCTCTACGCCATTGGGAGATGATGTAGAGCAGAAACACTACTATCCCTCGTGTAACGTAGGGATAGGGGGGCACTGTCTAACGGGTGACCTTGTGTCGTTAGATATGCTCGAGTTTGATGCTATACTTGGCATGGATTGGCTCGAAAAACACCATGCGAAGGTAGATTGCTACACCAAGGTGTTAGAACTAAAGGATGGAGAAGGAAACACTCTATGCTTCGAGGGAGATAGAGGGAAATTCAACCCTTGTATCATATCGGCCATAAGAAGCAAGGCGTATGATGAGGAAAGGGTGTCAAGCATATTTGGCCTATGTCATAGGCAAGGAGGGCAAGGAAAAGAGTCTCACTGAGGTGAGAGTGGTGAGTGAGTACCCAGAAGTTTTCCCTGAAGAACTCCCGGGACTCCCACCAGATCGAGAAATTGAGTTCACCATTGAAGTAGAACCCGGTACAAAACCCATCTCGATTCCTCCATATCGGATGGCACCGGCTGAACTTCAAGAGTTGAAGGTGCAATTGGAAGAATTGCTGGACAGCGGATTCATCAGGCCGAGTCATTCACCATGGGGAGCACCGGTACTATTTGTAAAGAAGAAGGATGGTACACTCAGAATGTGCATCGACTACCGTCAGTTGAACAAGGTCACGATAAAGAACAAATATCCTTTGCCAAGGATCGATGACTTGTTTGATCAACTACGGGGGGCAAGGGTGTTCTCTAAGATTGACTTGAGGTCAGGCTACCATCAACTGAGGATCAAGGAGAGTGACTGTAACACCCCGGCCCCACACGGACCCGAGGTAGTTACTCTAGACCTCTAGTACTGTCCCCACAAACCACCACGAGCCTTTACCGCACACTTTGTCCTCACTCATGTGCGCCCTGAGAAACTTCCCAGGGGGTCACTCATCCCAAGACTACTCCCGTGCAAGCACGCTTAACTTTGGAGTTCTTGGGTGATGAGCTCCCTTAAAAGGAGATGCACCTCTGTTGGTATGAGTAGTACTATTAATCCTCTTAAATTAATCTCGGGTATTACAATCACCCCCACTTAGGATAGCAACGTCCTCGTTGCGCCCTTAACAATCTCAATCGAACCCCAGAATCTTGCCCCGCTAAGTGCCCTGCCCGATATCCAACGGGTCAACACACTGTCGCAGGGTTGCTCTGATACCATTTGTAACACCCCGGCCCCACACGGACTCGAGGTAGTTACTCTAGACCTCTAGTACTGTCCCCACAAACCACCACGAGCCTTTACCGCACACTTTGTCCTCACTCATGCGCGCCCTGAGAAACTTCCCAGGGGGTCACTCATCCCAAGACTACTCCCGTGCAAGCACGCTTAACTTTGGAGTTCTTGGGTGATGAGCTCCCTTAAAAGGAGATGCACCTCTGTTGGTATGAGTAGTACTATTAATCCTCTTAAATTAATCTCGGGTATTACAGTGACATACCCAAAAGTGCATTCCGTACGAGGTATGGTCACTATGAGTTTCTAGTAATGCCGTTTGGGCTTACGAACGCCCCCGCGGCATTCATGGACCTCATGAACCGAGTATTCCACCAATACTTAGACCAGTTCGTCATAGTGTTCATTGATGACATTTTGATATACTCCATGAATGAAGAGGAACACGAAAAACATCTAAGGCTTGTGCTTGAAACACTGCGGGAGAAGCAACTCTTTTCCAAATTCTCTAAATGTGAATTTTGGCTTGGGGAGATCGGTTTTCTCGGGCATGTGGTATCGGGCTCGGGCATTTCAGTTGATAACTCCAAGATTGAGGCGGTCACTAATTGGGAGAGGCCCAAGAACGTGAAGGAGATAAGGAGTTTCCTCGGTTTAGCGGGGTATTACCGCAAATTCGTGGAAAAGTTCTCGGTGATAGCATCCCCACTCACGAAGCTCACTAAAAAGGGGGCTAAGTTTGTGTGGGATGACAAGTGTGAGAAGGGGTTTCTTGAGCTAAAGAAACGTTTGACCGAAGCACCAGTGCTTGCCTTGCCCGTGCAAGGGTTAGGGTACGACATCTACAGCGATGCTAGCATTCAGGGACTGGGATGTGTACTGATGCAATCAGGGAAGGTAATTGCTTATGCTTCTCGGCAGTTGAGGAAGCATGAAGTAAACTACCCCACACATGATCTGGAGCTAGGTGCTGTGGTATTTGCATTGAAGATTTGGAGGCACTACCTCTACGGGGAGTTGTGTCACATTTACACCGACCACAAGAGCTTGAAGTATGTGTTCACTCAGAAAGAGTTGAACATGAGGCAGAGGAGATGGATGGAGTTAATTAAGGATTACGACTTGATCATTGACTATCATCCAGGCAAGGCTAATGTTGTAGCTGATGCACTGAGCAGGAAGAGCTCATCATCAGGGGTTTTACTCACATGCTTACGGGCACTGAGGGCACGCGTGGAGGTATCCACGGATGGGGCGCTATTGGCCAGATTTGAGGTGAGACCCACCTTATTAGATGAAATCAGAACATGTCAAGGCAATGACGAGGAATTTCAGAAAATCCGGGAACGAATGCTTGTGGGGCCCGTCGAGGGTTTCCGTGAGAGAGAAGATGGACTTCTACTATTCAAGGAACGAGTGTGTGTACCATCGGATGAGGAGCTCCGAAAATCTATCCTTGAGGAGGCTCACTCATCTGCGTATGCCATGCACCCGGGCGGTACAAAGATGTACCGGGATTTGAAGGAAAGCTACTGGTGGTCGGGGATGAAGAGAGAAATTGCAGAATACGTGAGTCGTTGCCTTACTTGTCAACAGGTTAAGGCAGAGCACCAACGCCCGGCAGGGTTACTACAACCACTTACCATTCCAGAATGGAAGTGGGAGCATGTTACCATGGACTTCGTGGTGGGTCTACCACGGACGGTTAGGAACTACGACGCAGTATGGGTGGTAGTCGATAGGCTGACCAAGAGCGCTCATTTCCTACCCATCAACACTACTTATACGCTCGAGCGGTTGGCCAAATTGTACACAGATGAGATTGTGAGACTGCATGGGGTTCCGGTTACTATAGTATCGGATAGAGACCCACGGTTCACATCACGGTTTTGGCCTAAGTTCCAGGAATCCATGGGTACGAAATTGAGGTTTAGCACCGCGTTTCATCCTCAAACGGATGGGCAATCTGAACGAGTGATTCAGATCTTGGAGGACATGTTAAGGGCATGTGCCTTGGAGTTCCAGGGGAGCTGGGACAATCAGTTGGCTTTAGTAGAATTCGCCTATAACAACAGTTATCAGGCAAGTATAGGCATGCCCCCATACGAGGCATTGTATGGGAGGAAATGCCGGACCCCATTGTGTTGGGATGAGGTCGGCGAGGCTAAGCTCGAGGGCACCGAGTTAGTCGAGATCACTAAGGAGAAGATAAAAGTCATACAGGATAGGCTCAAGGCTGCCCAAGACCGGCAGAAGAGCTATGCTGATAAACGTCGGAGGACGTTGGAGTTTGAGGTTGGTGACGAGGTATTTCTGAGGGTATCACCTTGGAAAGGGATCATCAGGTTCCTCAGTCGGGGTAAGCTTAACCCACGATACATAGGTCCGTTCAAAATCCTTGAAAGGATTGGGGTGGTAGCATACCGACTTCAGTTGACCCCAGAATTAGAAAAGATTCACAATGTATTTCATGTTTCCATGCTCAAGAAGTATGTGCGGGACCCGTCACATATTCTTGAGAAACCACCGGTAGAAATCCGAGAAGACCTACATTATACGGTACAGCCGGTAAAGATCATAGACCGGCAGGTAAAGAAGCTAAGGAGCAAAGAGGTGCCGATGGTAAAAGTACTTTGGAAGAGTGATCGTGTCGAGGAGCAAACGTGGGAAGTGGAGACCCTAATGAGGGAACAATATCCATTTCTGTTTGATTAGACACGTAGATTTCGGGGACGAAATCCCAAATAAGGGGGGTGGAACTTGTAACACCGCCCCCGAGTATTTGTACTGTACCAAATCATGTATTGAACCCTGAGAAATGTATAAAAGCGTTTTTACGTGATTGTAAATTTTTATCGTTTCTTTTACGTGAATAGAAAAATTCACGTGGGGCCCACACCGGAGGTGGGGGCCGCCCGATATTATCGGGGCCACATATTATATTGATCTTGGACTAGATAATATGTATATGGTGGTGGATATCCTAATTGAGCCATGGCAATGGCATAGGGTTGACCGGTTGGTCAAACGGGGCCAAATTATCAGTATCGGCAATTTATTAGATAATAGCCCGAAAAGGGATTTTGGAGACTTCTAAATTAAAGTTGAGGAATGCATATTGATTCTAAGGTCCAATAAGGATTAGGAACAAGTATTATATTTTATTTGACCCGATAAAATAAAATATACTTAAAACAGTCCGGAAAATACAACTTTCGGGACCGATTGTACACGTGGGAACATAAAGGGATGACCTCCCACATGGGTGGGGGCCACCCCACGTTTTTTCCAGACTTGGTTGGTTAGAGGAGTGTGCAAACACTGACTTTGGATGAGAGAGCCGAGCTAGGGGGGAGGTTGAGACAAGAATTGACTCCAAGAGGACCCCCCACCCCTCATCATGGTCTAATGAGCCCAAAATAGACTCCCATCACCCCTTACAGCCATTCATTCGGTTTTGGCATCAACTGAGGTGATATAAGCTCTGCAACCACCTTATTCTTCACCCATTTTCGCACCAAGGCTAAGGAAGAAGAAGGGGAGGAATAGAGAAGAGAAAAGAGGAAGCTAGAGAGCAAAACTTGAGATTTTCAAGGTAAGGACTTCATTAATCCCATTCCTTTTCTTAAACTATCTTATATGATTATTCAATCATATTTCACACCCTAGGATTGTTCTACACGTTGGGATGTGTAGAAAGAGGGGTTGGAAGGTGGTTCTAAGTCCAAGAACGGACTTAGAAGCCAAAGTGACCGGTTCACCGGAAAATAACCTTTTTGAGGTTATTTGTATTACTATGGGTTTTATGATGATAAAACCTTGTTAGTAACTTGTCTAAGGTATTCAAGGAACTTTCACGGAGTTGAAAAGGTCGCCGGAGTTGTCGCCGGAGTTCGTTGAAGTTCGCCGGAGTTTCGTCGGAGCTAAATCGGGGAGGCTAGAACTTCATAAGCTTCATTAAGGTGAGAAGACGGCTTTATGCTTTATAACTTTTGCGTGAGGCATGAGATTACCTAAAGTAATCAGGAATATGTTTTGTGGAATGATTAAAGATAACCAAGTGTGTGTTTATGCCATGATTATACACAAAACATAGTTAAAAAGCATGTTATGTAGGTTTGGTGATTAAAAACGTGATAACATATTTTGTGTGATGATCCAGGGATCCAAAATGGTATTTTTGGATCAAGGACATCAAGAAGTATATGTGTATAAAATTTCAAGTTAATCGGACTCCGTTTGGGGGGTCAAAAGGGGCGTTGACCGCCAAGTCAACTGCCATACCCGATCGGGTATTGACACATACCCGACCGGGTATTTGTTGAAAATCAGCTTTGTGGACTACTGTCTCCTGTACTCGACCGAGTATGGGTTAATACTCGATCGAGTATTGGGTTATGCTCAAAACGGGCAGTTTTGAGTAGGTTAACGTGGGCCGTTCGGGTGGGACCCGCCCACGTTGGATCCTAAGGATTGTTATATGACTATAGGGCTAGGAATTGTCCATAGTTAAAGGAATGAAAGGTTAGCCATATCCAGGTTAGGATTTGGTAGAGAATAGACTGGGGATTGAGTTCCCTTGGACGGTAAATGATCCAGAATACTCCAGGTGGGGTCGAGTACCCTTGGACGGTAAATGATCCAGAATACTCCAGGTGGGGTCGAGTACCCTTGGACGGTAAATGATCCAGAATACTCCAGGTGGGGTCGAGTACCCTTGGACGGTAAATGATCCAGAATACTCCAGGTGGGGTCGAGTACCCTTGGACGGTAAATGATCCAGAATACTCCAGGTGGGGACGAGTACCCTTGGACGGTAAATGATCCAGAATACTCCAGGTGGGGCCGAGTACCCTTGGACGGTAAATGATCTTAAATACTCCAGGATGGGTTGAGTGCCTTGGACGGTAAATGATCCTAAAACACTCGGTAGTATGAATCGAAGGTAGACTATAGCTTGTGAGCTAGGTAACCGGGAAAGGAGTGAGAAAAGTCAGGCAAGAACTTTATCTCTAAAAGACTCTTTAAGGTAAATGACCTACGGGTTGAGTATTTTACGAGTATATATACAGTATGTATCATCGGGTGGATGAGGGACATCTATATGTATATATCACCCTATTTTTGGGTCTCGTGTCTGAAACATTAGTTATTCTTCATATAGCCTGCTTGTCACTAGTACTTCTATGGAGTACTGACCCCTCCGGGGGCCCTCACATTTTTCAGGTTGAGGCTAGAGTCCTACTACCTGCACCTTTGCCTAGGGTGACTGATCGAGAAGGAAGACGTGGTTCGTGCTTCCATTCTTATTTCAAATGTATAAACCGCTCATGGATTTTTGAACAATATTTTCATTAAAACAGTTGGGGGCCTGCGTGCCCGTGTTTGCCACGTGTGGCTAAGTATCAAACATTTTATTATTTTCCGCATTTGATTGTTTATGATATTGATGTTGATTGTATGTGTTTACTAATCGGTTTGGCAATAGAATAAATCGGACGCCTTGTAGAACTCAATAGGGATGAACTGTTGTTGTTCTTATCGGGTTGTACGGCGGTTGTCTACGTGGCTCGGATGCGGTCTGGGGCGTGACACGCATGATCATTACGGGGCATCACCGGGGTGCGGTCCCGGACCTCATGTCGCTGCGCACCTCTAAAGATCATGTGCCTGGTGTCCCCCCCCCCCTATGTCCGGAGAGTGGGTGTTCCTGACGATCCTAGTGTGGACCGAGGAGCGAGAGTCAGCATTCTCGCGTGTACGCTCGCCGAGCGTCTGCATGGAACGGAGAGGGGAGAACGGTGTACGCTCTGTGTTTGCGGAGTACACACGTTCCGCCTCCCACTCGTCCGCCAAACGAGGGATGGTATTCGCCATCTCCCTCAAGGCATTAGGGTCCCTCCTGAGTTCGTGGGGAATCATGTCAATAAGCACTCCCAAAGTTCCCACGACTCCACAAGCTGCTGGATTGGGCGTCTGCCGTCTGCTGGCGGCCCCTTCTGCTGCGTGACAGCCGTATAGGAGTTCCCTGCGTTGTTTCCTTCCATCTTACTTGTTTTTAGCAATTTTAGAGTGATTCCTTAGCTGAGAGCTCAGTTTGGAAGAACTTTTTGATCAGTTTCCCACAGACGGCGCCAATGTTGAGGTTTATTCCGTCAACCCGTAGACCCAACACAAGAACCAAGGACTTCGAATGGAAGAAATAAAGAAGTAGATGTAGAAACAAGCAAGAAAAGCCCAGAAAGAGGTCTTAATACAATAATCTCGGTACAAAGGCCTGAGGCCGTTCGTCCCCTCGATATGCTACGAGCTGTTACAATGTTATACTATTAGAGTGCCCAGTTGCCAACCCTTTACAATGAAATAAATGTTTCTAATTATACTGCAAATGGGTAGTTGGATGCATTGATGTGGCGGGTTGTGGATGACTTGACCCCAACCACCAAATCTTCTGCATTAAATGCGCTTCCCGCCAGGATCTTGGCTTCCCGCCAAGGGTGGGGACGTTCATCCCCTCGAGCTTGCTCCCTACTTCCTGCTGGGATCTTGGCTTCCCGCCAAGGGGGTGGGGACGTTCGTCCCCATGAATTAGCTTCCTACTTTCTGCTAGGCCCGAAGTCATGCAGACGAGCATCAGCCTTTGCCTTTGGGTCAAAGCACCCGCCAACGCTAGGATACGTACGTCCCCTGGGCATTGGTGTTGAGGCATGGCCTTGTTGGAGACGAACCTTGCTAGGATAAGCGCAGAGGTAACCCGTTGTCTTGGGCCTTCCGGGGACGTTCGTAGCGTGGACCTTGAGGGTTTTATGGGTCAACCTCCGTTGGGCCATTAACCCAACACAAGTCCCCCACTTCTTATATTCCGAACGTGAACGGAATATAAGGAAGTAGAATTGAATCTGACGTACGTCGTAAGCTAATACCCTTGGCGCCACCCAAGTCGATGAGCCACTCTGTATCTCCTGATGTGCGTCCCCTGACGGTTGTCCATGGAATGCAGCTATCTGTCCCCCTGGTCTGGTATCCTGCGACATGACGTCCCCTCTGGGGACGAACTTCCTTTCTTCCTTGGGGCCGTCTTCGGTGCTAACGTGTATGATTTTTGCATGAAAACTGCGTTTTATATGTATAATCCGGACCAGTTTTCATGCAAAAAACATTTGACGACCTTCCCGATTGAATTTTTTTATGAAATTTGGTATGGATGAACTAGACTTGATGAGGAACATACACAAAAAATTTCAGTCAAAAATACCCCCCAGAACAACCTCAAATTGAGGTGGCCGGAGGAGCCTCCTATCCGGCCGGTTCGGACAGGAATGTTACTATATATATATATATACATATATATATATATATATATATATATATATATATATATATATATATATATAAGAGATCAAATACAAACCATGCTTAAAATACTAACCTACAAACTCTATAATATGCATCACTTTGAACTTCAATATTCAGTAAAAATAATGTAAAGATGCAGGGGTGGGATCACATGAAAACTAGTCCTCCCATCGAAATCATCTTTACATTATTTGTATTGCACATTGAAGTTCGAAGTGTTTCATATTATTCAAGCCATAAAATAGCAGTTTCATATTTACATTATTTGTATTGCATATTGAAATTCAAAGAGTGCATCTTTACATTATTTGTACTGCATATTGAAGTTCAAAGTGTTGCATATTATTGAGTTTGTAGTTAGTAAGTTAAGCATGGTTTGTATGTGATCTCACCCCTATATATATATGTATGTATGTATGTATATAGAGGGAGGTTCATATACAAAGTACACCTTATATGAAAAGTGAGAAGTAATCTTAGCCGTTAAAATGAGAAAATGAATGGATCACATCAATTTTAAAATGGAAAATTCGGTGCCAATAGTGTAAATATTAGAAAATTCAGTATGAAAGTGTAAATGATAAAGTGCATGACTATGGAGAAAAAGTGCATTGGAGTAACACAAAAGTGCATCACTTTTCGGGGGAAAAATAACAAGTATTGAAATCGTTTGTGTTATTTTTTTAGGAGGTGAATATGCACTCTTACATATGACATATGCACTTTTACTATTATGTATTACACATTTAAGTTTACCGTGAGTTTGGATCTATTCCATCCATTTTCAAGAAATCAAAGGCTTAGATGACTTCTCACTTTTCATGGGAAGAACTCTTTGTATTAGAACTCATCCCTATATATATATATATATATATATATATGTATATATATATATATATGTATATATATATGTATATATATATATATATATGTAGGGTAAGGATCAAATGAGAATATCATCTTAGGAGAGAAATGAGAATGATTCTGGAGCGTTGGATTTGAACATTGTGCATCATGTAAAACAGAAACGTGCATATAAAAAATTGGAAAATGTACATTTCGTCTGTGCAAAATTTTAAACGTAAATGTGCACATTAGAATTTTGCATTGTTTTAACTATAAATGTGCAGTTTTGTGAAGGATAAAGTGCATCGTTTTGGAGTGTTCTCATTTCTCACGTTAAGGAGTGTTCTCACCGGAACCGCACCCTATATATGTATATGTATGTATGTATGTATGTATGTATGTATGTATGTATGTATGTATGTATATATATATATATATATATATATATATATGGGATGGTTCAAATACAAAGAGCTCTTCCCATGCAAAGTAAGAATGAATCTTTTGCATTCATTTCCACATCTAATGGCTCGAAATGAGTCAAAAATGCACTAAAGTCGAGCAAAATAGCAGTGGCAATTTTGTAAATAAACCACACTTTTTCGCCACCGCGAAAAAGTGCAACAAAAACACGAAAAAGTGCAAGCGAAACATGAAAAAGGGCGTATCAATATATATATACATATATATAGGGGAGAGTTCAAATAAAAAGACATCTTCCCGTGCAAAGTGCGAAATTTGCACTTTTTCATGTTTCGCTTGCACTTTTGCTTGTTTTCGTTGCACTTTTTTGCGTCACCGAAAAAAATTGGTTTATTTACAAAACTGCCACTGTGGTTTTGGCCGAATTTGGCCAAAATCGCAATGTCAAAAAAGTGCAACGGAAACACAAAAAAGTGAAAGTGAAACATGAAAAAGTGCAAATTTCGTACTTTGCACGGGAAGATGTCTTTTTATTTGAACTCTTCCCTATATATATATACACACACACACACTATCCTCCGTTCGGTTTTAATCGCAACATGTTGAATTTTATACTATTCACTTGCTCTACTTTGACTACATTTTACGCTATTGTTTTATGAAAATCATTTTTAAAAAAAAAATATTGTTCAATTCATGTCATTACAAATATTCAAAATCTGATTTTTAATATTTTTTTACTAATAGAATTAAAATATAATTACGGTCAAAGATGTACGTTGGCAAATGTGAAATGTTGACCGTTGCAACTAAAAAAGAAAGGAGGGAGTATATATATATACTCCCTCTGTCCCATAAAACTTTGCCAAGCTTGACTGGCACGAGAATTAATAAAGTAAAAATTGTGTGGTTGAGATTTGTGCAGAGGAGAGAGAATTAATTGGAACCACAAATTTATTACTTAAAAGAGAAAGTGACAAAGTTAGTGGGACATCCAAAAAAGGAAAGTTGATAAAGTTTTAAGGAACGGAGGAAGTGTGTATATATATATATAGGGGATGATTCAAATAAAAAGAGGTCTTAATGTGCAAAGTGAAAAGTTTACACTTTTTCATGTTTTGCTTGCACTTTTTCTTGCTTTCGTTTCACTTTTTCGCGATAGCTCAAAAAAATTGGTATTTACAAAACTGCCACCGTCATTTTGGCTGAATTTGGCCAAAATCAAAATGGGAAAAAAGTGCAACGCAAACGACAAAAAGTGCAAGCGAAACATGAAAAAGTGAAAACTTTGCACTTTGCACGGGAAGACCACTTTTGATTTGAACTCTTCCCTATATATATATAGGGAGGTTCAAATACAAAGTACTACTTATATGAAAAATGAGAAGTAATCTTAGCCGTTAAAATGAGAAAACGAGTGGATCAGATCAAGTTTTAAGGGAAAAATTCGGTGCCAAAAGTGTAATTATTAAAAACTTTTTTGAAAACTAACGTCACAAATGTGCATCACTACGGATGAAAAGTGCATTAGACTAACAATAAAGTGCATTACTTTTCGGGAAAAACATAACAAGTATAAAGATCATTCCTGATGTTTTTTTAGAAGGTGAATGTGCACCATTACATATTGCATATGCACTTTTGCTATTATGTATTACACATTTTTGTTGATCGTAAGTTTTGATCCATACCATCCATTTTAAGTAATCAAGAGCTTAGATTAATTTTCACTTTTCATGGGAAGACCTCTTTGTATTAGAACTCACCCCTATACACACACACACACACACACACACACACATATATATATATATGTATGTATATATATATATATGTATGTATATATATATATATATATGTATGTATATATATGTATATATATATATGTATATATATATATGTATATGTATATATATGTATATATCTATATGTATATATATATATATGTAAATATCTATATGTGTGTATATATATATATATATGTATGTATATATATATATATATATATATATATATATATATATATATATATATATATATATGTGTGTGTGTGTGTGTGTGTGTGTGTGTGTGTGTATGTATATATATATGTATGTATGTATGTATGTATATATATATGTATGTATGTATGTATGTGTGTGTATATATATATATATATATGTGTGTGTGTGTGTGTGTGTGTGTGTGTGTATGTATGTATGGAGTCATTCTCCTGTCCAGCACTTTTCTGTCCGAACGTCGTTCGAACTGCCGTTTGGGTTGGTTCCCGACGGAATTTTTTGAGCATGTTCCTCATCAAGTCTAGTTTATCCATACCAAATTTCAGCTCAAAATTCGATGAGGAAGGCAGTCAAATAATTCGTTGAAGTTAACTATGCCAAATTATACATAGAAAAACGCAGTTAACTTCAACGAATTATTTGACTGTCTTTCCGATAGAAATTTAGGCTGAAATTTGGTATGGAAAAACTAGACTGGATGAGGATCATGCTCAAAAAATTTCATCAAAAAATTCCACCAAGAACAGCCCCAAACGACGGTGTTCGGACGGCGTTCGGACCGGGAGGTGCTGGACCTGCGAATTTTCCGATATGTATGTATGTGTGTGTAGTTGTGTATATATATATATATATATACACACACAAGTTTTATATATATATATATATATATGGAAGAGTTCAGATGAAAAGTGGTCTTCCCGTGCAAAGTGCAAAGTTTTCACTTTTTCATGTTTCCTTGCACTTTTTCTTGTTTGCCTTGCACTTTTTGGCCATTTTGATTTTGGCCAAATTCGGCCAATATGACGGTGGCAGTTTTGTAAATAAACCAATTTTTTGAGCTACCACGAAAAAGTGCAACGAAAGCAAGAAAAAATGCAAGCAAAACATGAAAAAGTGCAAACTTTGCACTTTGCACGTTAAGACCACTTTTTATTTGAACCTTCCCCTTTGCACGGCCAATATTTGCACTTTGCACGTTAAGACCACTTTATATGCAAACTATATATAGGGCTAGCATTTTGAACCGAAAAACCGAAAACTGAACCGAAAATAACCGAACCGCTTTAGAAAAAAACCGAACCGAACGAAATTGGGACCCAATAACCAGAACCCGAAAAAAAATCGGTTCGGTTTATGTTCACAAAATATCGGTTCGGACCGAACCGAACCGATATTTTTATATTACTAATAATAATTATTATTTATAATAAAAATAATAATAATTAATGACGTTTACTAAGGTATAATAACAAACCGCGTATGTTTCTCACAAACTTCACATGTAGCCGAGTTGGTCTGCATGCGTTATTCCTCCCAGGAAACGTCGCAGTTTCGAATCCCACCTATGTGCTAAATTTTTGTTTTTTTAGAATTTGGCTTCTTTCCTATTCTATTTTATCCCACACCGGAAATTGAGTAGCTCCCCATTCTAAAAACTTCAATATAAGCTAAGTCCCCTTGATGAAGAAGGCTAAGATACGTTATGGGCTTTCATTGGGCTAATGAGGCTCATATAATGGCAAGTTCCAATGGGCTTTAGTCTATTAAATATTAGTTCAAATTTTTTTCTTTCAATTAGGTCGGTTTTTTTCAGGTTCCGGTAAACCGAACCGAAAATATCGGGCACCAAAAATCGGTACCCGTTCTTAAAACGGTTCGGTTTCAGTTTTAATAATTTGGTAAATCGAATTATCGGTTCGGTTCGAGTATATACTGAATCGGTTCGGGTCCCGAACCGAATCCAGCCCTACCTATATATATATACTCCCTCTGTCCCTTATAACTATGTCAACATTCCTTTTTTTGTTGTCCCAAAAACTTTGCCACTTTCCATTTTAATCAATCAATTTGTGGCTCATGTTATTTCTCTCTTCTCTGAACAAATATCTACCACATAGTTTTTACTTTATAATTCTACGTGCCGATCAAACTTGACAAACCTCTGGTTTAGTTATTTAAGTATTTCACATTATTATTTATTTTAACGGATTCCTCTAAGGCTCTTAGGTAGGGATGGACCGGTTCCGGTTCGGGCCCGGTTCGGGCCTCGGTTCATGAAGGGGAGGCCCGGAACTGGCCCGGGTAACCCCGGGTCCGGGCCGGGCCGGGCCTCGGTTCTATTTTTTTTTTTTTTTGGCTTTTCCTAGTTAACCCCCAATACTCCCCCCTCACCCCCAAAACCAACCCTAACCACCTCAAATGGCCCAAAATACCCAGCCCAACCCAAAAACTTAAAAAAAATCATAAAAAAAATGGCACGGACCGGGTCCGAACCGGCCGGGCCGGTTCACCTTTTGAAGGGCCCGAGCCCGAACCGACATCCCACCGGGCTGGGTGGCCCGAACCGGCCAACCAACCGGTTCACCGGGTCGGTCCGGGCCCGCACAGTAGCGGGCCGGTCCGGGTCCGCACAGTAGCGGGCCGTAGTGGTGGACTCGGTTCGGGCCTAGAACCGTCCGGGCCTCGGTTCACGGAAGGCAGGCCCGGAACCGGCCCGGATAACCCCGGGTCCAGTTCGGTTCGGGTCACCCGCCCGGTTCACGGGCCGGGCCTTTTAATTTTTTTTTATTATATATTATATTATTAGAATAATTCTTATTACAATTACAATATATTATATTCGAATTCAAGTATATTTATTTCAAATAAGAAGTACAATTGAGAATTAGGATGAATTTAAAAAATGTAATACATTTTGTAATAAAAAAAACAATCGGAATCTCCGCCTTCGGTTGTTTCCTCCATAAAGTGGCGGGTGGAAGTGATGGTAATTTCTTGAGTTCTTCGTTGGGCCTTCAACCAATCGTGAAAGCAAACTAGTGTTTCAAGAGAGCTCGGGCTCAACCTCGTTCTATAATCGGTTAGGACGTTGTCGGCCGCACTAAATTCTTGTTCCACGGCAACGGTTGATATCGGCATTGCTAGCACTTGCTTAGCCATCTTTGATAAAATCGGGAATGTTCTTTCATTTTCCTTCCACCACTTAAGAACGTCAAAGTCATCACCAACTTCATAATCAACATTCAATGTTAGATACAAAGAAAGCTCGTTACCTGAGCTTTGTTCAGTAGCGGGAGTTGCTCTACTTTTTTTCAAAAGAGAACCAAAAGCGGATTTTAAAAGTGATTTTCCTTTAGATGAAGAAGATGTTCGGTGCATTACCATATTGTGCATGAAATTCATTATACAATTGATGAAATAAACTACTAACCTCGTTGAATTCTTGTTTAGGGTCGATGGGATTATCATCGAACTCTTGAGTTGAAAAAAAAAGCATAATAGTAATCTATACAATTTGCCAAGTAAGCAAGTTTATAACGAGGATCAAGAACAAATGCAATACCATATATATGCGGAATATGTGAATAATATTTTAAAAACTTTTGTTTCATGAAATCACAAAAATAACTAACGTAAGTGGCTTCGGAAAATTCACAAAAAGCGCCAGCGAGATTAACAGCTTCAACAAAAAATTCGTTTGCGGTAGGTTTATAAACATGACTAAAAGTTAGAGTTGCGTTATTAAAATATGCCAAAACATTAACAATTTGTTCACAAGTGTCGATGTCAGCCGGGTTTATAATATAGTTACAAGTTTGTTTTAAAAAAGCTGGAAAATGATCTTTATATCTAACAAGTACTTGAATTAAATTATAAGTACTATTCCGACGAATAGACAAATCTTTAGGAAAAGCACAATAATTGACACGTCTATCCTTCAAATATTACCGCCATTGCATTTTTAGTGGAGTGCTAGCCCAAATCAATTTAATTCCGCCTTCACTACCTCCAAAGCATTTCCTAATGCCGCTAAGCCATCTTGTACACACAAATTTAGAATATGACACGCACAACGTTGATGAAAAAACCTACCCATCAATGTAGAAGCACCACACAATTCACGTAATCTAGGTATAGCAGCAGTATTATTACTAGCATTATCAAAACCTACAGTAAACACCTTATCAATCAAATTATACTCAATTAAAATACGTTCAATGAGAATATAAATATTATCAGCAGTGTGACGATCATTGAATTCACGAAAAGCAAGAACATGTTTATGCATATTCCAATCATCAATATAATGTGCAGTAAGACCCAAATAATATAAATGATGATAAGTATCCTCCCATATATCGCTACAAATACTAACACGTCCATCAAAGTATGCGAAAAATATTTGTAATTTTTCTTTTTCCAAGTTATATTGCCTTATAACTTCTTTTTTAATCGTTTTGCGACTATAATTTCTAAATTGAGGATTTAAAGTGCCTTGAGCATAATCTCTTAAAGCAAGACTTTCAGAAAAAATATAGGGTAAATTTTCTTCAACAATTAAATGAGACATACCAGTCAAATGTTTTTTATCATCATAGGAAAAATTACCAAAGGGTTGAGAATTTGCAAACCTCGATATTTGTGTTTGCTTCCCATTGTCTTTGTCTATTTTCGCATACTCCACAAAGTGGGCGGACTGAAGATGTCTTTTGAGACTCCCGTATCCGCCAGAAGTTCCCAAGCTAAACTCTTTCTTGCAATGATTGCAACTTGCGTACCATTTTTCGGTTTTTTCGTCTTTCCTTTTTGTATAATTGTTTTCAATAATAGGAGATTTAGATTTCTTACCAATTTGGGTTGTAGTCGTTGAACGGCCCTCGTCCTCCAACTCTTGCTCATCATCCGGAGTCCCGTCGCCCCCCCGCGTCCTCCTCCGCATCGTCATCCTCGAGCTCCTCTTCATCGATGGTTGTCGGGAATTGTTGTTCTTGTGCAAAACGTGGATCATTTTGGGACAATAGGTGTTGTAGTTGCTCGTCGGACATCATCATATCATCTCGCCGTTGGTAATCCGTTTCAAAATCATCTCAACTTTGAAAAGAAGACTCGGCTCGCGCTTTATCTTTGCCTTTGCGTGAAGTAGATCGAGTCGATGCAATCTCCCTCTTGCGGTTGCGTTGGAGATTACCCACATCTACAGAATGTCTACCACGCTCCATCTTTAAAATTGAACAAATATTAGCAATTAACTAATATGAGAAATGTAAAAATGTAGCAATTAACTAATATGAGAAATGTAAAAATTAACTACTTTTTTTACTTTAATGAGAAATGTAGCAATTAACTAATATGAGAAATGTAAAAATGTAGCAATTAAGTAATATGAGAAATGTAAAAATTAACTACTTTTTTTTTACTTTAATGAGAAATGTAGCAATTAACTAATATGAGAAATGTAAAAATGTAGCAATTAACTAATATGAGAAATGTAAAAATTAACTACTTTTTTTTACTTTAATGAGAAATGTAGCAATTAACTAATATGAGAAATGTAAAAATGTAGCAATTAAGTAATTAACTAATATGAGAAATGTAAAAATTAACTACTTTTTTTTTACTTGAATGAGCAATGTAGCAATTAACTAATATGAGAAATGTAAAAATTAACTACTTTAATGAGCGATGTAGCAATTAACTAATATTAATATGAGAAATGTAACAATTAAGTAGTTTAACTAATATTAATATGACAAATGAAACAATTAACTTTAACTACTTTAACTAATATTAATATGACAAATGAAACAATTAACTACTTTAACTAATATTAATATGACAAATGAAACAATTAACTACTTTAACTAATATTAATATGACAAATGAAACAATTAAGTAATTTAATAGATAAACGAGAAGTCTAACAATTAACTACTTTTATAAAATGTATGTATAACTATATATAGTATATATAATATAATGTGTAAAGAATATAGTATATAAACGAGAAGTCAATGAGTATAAGTATATATAGTATATATAAATATATAATGTGTAAATATATTATAAGTAATATATAATATAATGTATAACTATATATAGTATATATAATATAATATGTAAAGAATTATAATATGAATGTGTATAAGTATATATTGATAAGTAGATAATTAATATATAAGTTGATATAACAATTATATAAATTATATATATGTAGAAAGAATTTGGAGAAGATGAAGAATGAAGATGATTGAATATGAGAGATTGAGAGAATAGAGAATTTAGAGAGTAGGAAGAGTTGTAGAAGAAGAGGTGTAAAAATTGTATAGAAAATAGGAGTATAAATAGGTTTTTTTGTATAAATAGGTCTCCCAACGGCTATGGAGCCTTCTATTATTTAAAAAAAATGTTACCGTTGAGGTCCGGACCGGGACCGGCCCGGCCGGCCCGGTTCACTAAAATCTAGGCCCAGGACCGAACTGCTTGAAGAACGGGCCGGGTGGCCCGAACCGTGAATTAACCGCCTAACCGGGCCGGTCCGGGCCCGCACAGTAGCGGGGCGGTCCAGTTGCGGGCCGGTTGGCCCAACCCGAGTCCACTCCTAGCGAGCCGGTCCGGTTCCGGGCCGGTTGGCCCGGCCCGAGTCCACCCCTACTCTTAGGCCTCTTATTAAAGGGCTAGATGGTTGTAATTGAGTGCTCTGCTCGTGAGCTTTGAGATAAATGATCCTTTTTGTCAGCTAATTACATTGTTGATTCAGGATCGTAATTATTTTTTGTCAGGCCTAGTGAATGTTGTTTTTTTAATTTACTAAAATTTTCAATTTGGTATGTATTTATATTTTTAAACTCAGATTTTGAGGTTTGAAATGATGGTACACATATTTGTATTTCTTGTAATTTCAAACGTCGAATGTTTTTTTTACACAAATTTAATGGTGATTTGTAAGAAATTTTTTAAAAACTAGGAACCGTTAAATGACAAGAACTAAACCGTTAAGAATGGTTCAGTTCCATATCTGTTCTATAAAAATTTATAAGAACCGAACCGTTATTAAGATGGATATTTTGCACACGATTCCATCTATTTTGCATTGGAACCAAATCAACCTCAGACTTAAACCTACGTCAAACTGTTTTTTTGTTGAAGCCGTTAATCTCGAGACAACAACTCAAACTAAATCTCAAGAGAAAAGAAAAGTATCTACTCAGACAATCCTTCCCGCATCTAGAAATGACTTAAAACCAGAAAACAATTCTATCACACTGATACTCTTACTAAATTTTCTGATGACCATTGCTTCTTATTTTTGTGATTTCATAAAAGAAAAGTTTTTAGAATAATATACTTTAATTCCGCCTATATATGGTATTACCTTTGTTCCCGCATTTGAGTACTACTATACTTGTTTTTTCGGTCCATTACCTATGTATGAAGATAAGCCCACAGATCCTAAAGAGCAATACAACGAAGTTAGTAACTTATTTCATTAAATATTTAATGAGTTTCATGCACATTACGGTAATGCACCCTCTCCCTCGAAACCAACTACTTCTTCATCTAAAGGAAAATCATTTTTCAAATCTACATTTGGTAATCTTATAAAGAAAAAAAATCAACTCTCGTTGTTGCACAAAGATTGATTAATGAGCTTTCATTATATCTAACATTTCTTTGTCAGTATGAAGAAGGGGATGACTTTGACGTTCTCAAATGGTGAAAGGACAAAGAAGGAATGTTCCCGACCAGCCCGGCCCGGGACCGGACTGTGGCCCCGCCGGGTACCCGGACCGGAACCGATACCGATACAAACCGGGCCGGTACCGGGCCTGAATTTTGTAGTACCCAAACCCGCCATGAGCAGGCCCGGCCCGAGCTGAGTCCATCCCTAGGCAAAAGTGTATTGATTATACATTCCTACACCAGTTCTGGGTTTATCATGGCAATGCATGGTACAGCCAAAACCACATTGGCATCTTTCCGTGAAATTGTTTTGCGGATGTATCTTTGTGTACCAAAAAGCCTACAGGTGATTAAAGAAAATATTTAGGTATCTGATGCATTATTATCATCAGTGCTGCTCCACCAAAAACTAACAGAAAAACTTGTAGTGACAGAGCGTACATAATGCCACCATTTTGGGGGTATGTAAAGCATCTCTCCTTCCTCTAAGATGCAATCTTGGAACTCAAGATCTATCATTTTTGGAAATTGGCTTTCATCTATATTGTCCAGATCCACCTTCAAACATATTAGACAGCATTTGGTCAGAAAAGCATTAGACTAATTCCAATGAATGCAATTGGTAATATGTGTAAAACACTTAAGAAGACATGTATTCCTCTTGAGCAGGTATGCAGCGCCAGTCAGGTATAGGGGCAACCTAGGCCACTGTCGTGGGCTCATTATATGTATTACGTAGTATAAAAAGCAAACCCCACACCTGGCTTAAACACAGACTCAGACTTACACACTCACGGGAGTACAGAATGAAGCTACTGTCTACGGAAATCAAAAGCTCCCAAGAGCCAAAAATCAGACTTGAAATTTTGAAAGCCTACAACTCACGCTGCATCTGAACTCAGAAGAAATCTATGAATAATCAACTATAACAATGGTAAATTGACTTATGTTGATTAAATCCATTCATCTACTCATCTATAGATTTTATACTACAAGTGAGTTGTACAGCTTGATCTATTTCGTTAGTTGATTCAATCTAGCATCCATTGAATCAATGCTTATAAATCAATTTATTTTTTACTAGGACTTACAGATTCAATTGAGGTCTACATTTTATCACTCACAACAGTGAGCTATAGAATTAATATGTTGATAAATATTCAAAAAAGAATATGTATGAATTGGATCGATATCCTAATGTCTCCATTTCTTACAAAATTTTGTTGCTCCTGTGACAGAGGAGGAGATTCTGAAAGTTGTAACTATTGTGGACCTACTTGATGTCTTCAATGTCACAAAAAGGTTGAACATGATGCATAATATCAATCTTTATACCGTCATAGATGATTTTTCATCTAAGAGCATCCAAAAAAATGATTTTTATGATTTCTTATATTTTTATTGAAGAAACACTTAATTTTATGTATTGAGTTTTATTTTTTACAATGAATATTTTGTTAAAGATTTTTATGATATCTTTAGGGGGCTTTTCTTTGTATATTGTATCGGAAACGTCAGGACCGGCCAGACGAGTGACAAAATGAACCATCATCATAGTTGTCATGGCGCATGGCGACATCCATGGTGCACAAGCCATTTCCCATGGCGATGGCGCAAATATGGCACATGGCGACATCCACGGCCTATTTTATGGCGCAGAGGCCATTTCCGCGCCTCATGGCACATGGCGCGTCATTGACAAGCTTGACCATCATAGAACAGTAGCACTTTTCAATGTGGTGGTATATACACACCACACACATACATATAACCATGATCACATAGCAAAAACCGGAAAGAGTATTACCTGGCTGGAATTGCAGAGCATGGTCTCAATGTGTGGGTAAAGCTCTTCTGAGAGACGAGAAGAGTAAAGCCTTACATACTTTTTTCCAACCACCTGAAAGTAAGATTGCGATCATCTAGAGAAAGAAGCATGGAAATGGCACACATGTTATTTTTTAAGGGTCTCTTTGAATCTTTGATAATGCTAGAGACAGAAAATGAGGAGGAAAAATGAGACATTGGTTGAAACTCAATAAATATCATCATCATCATCATTTCCCCGGTGCCGCAAAGGCTCCCACCTATGGTGGGGTAAGAGGAATCGAATGTACGCAGTCTTACTCAAATACTAAAGCACAAAGAGAGTGTCTCCGGATGACCCAGAGTGAAAATAGAGTCAAAAATTGCATGGACTGCTCCTTCATAGCAAAGAAGTGCAGGCAGTTTAGTGAACCATTTTGCTTTATTCCATCGTATTCCCAAGCCAAAAAAAAAAGTGAGTCTTTGGCTCCATTGCAAATGATGGAAATTGAAACTCAATATAAAATTAACTTCTAAAAAAATTTCAAATTTGAAGTTTTCTGAATATTATTTCCTTGAATTCATTTACAAGAAGTACATAAGCTATTTATACAGATAGGAATCCTGAGAGAGTCTATTCAGCACCCTAGGTGACTGTCTAAATACTAAACATAAATGATTGAGAACTGAAAAGACAGCAGCTATTAAATACAACCTGAAGCACTAAAGATACATAATTACAGTAATAATAAGGAAAATAAATCCTAGATTAATGATGTCTCTTCGTTTTATCAACACTCCCCCTCAAGCTAGGTTTGTAGATATCCGTCATGCCTAGCTTGACAATAAGACCCTGGAACCTAGGACTGTGCAGAGGTTTGGTAAACACATCTGCAACTTGATCTTCTGAGGGAGTGTAGCTTAGTTCGATCAGACCTCCTTCAACCTTTTCTTTGATAAAGTGCCTATCAATCTCAATATGCTTGGTCCGATCATGTTGGACTGGATTATGAGCTATGTTGATTGCTGATTTGTTATCACACCTCAATTCCATTGGTCCTTTCCACTTGATTCGTAAATCTAAGAGAATAATTCTGATCCATAGAAGTTCACATAAGCCATGGGCAAGAGCTCTTAGCTCAGATTCAGCAGATGATCGTGCCACAACATTCTGTTTTTTGCTTCTCCATGTCACGAGGTTTCCTGCTAGGAAAACACAGAGACCAGTAGTTGACCGGCGGTCAACGAGGGAGCCACCATAATCTGCATCAGTGAAGGCTTGGACTGATAATTGCCCACCCTTCCTGAATATTATCCCTTGCCCTGGACTTCCTTTTAGGTAGTGAAGAACCCTATAGGCTGCTTCTAGATGTGGTTTCCTTGGATCATGCATGAACTGACTCAAAACACTAACTGCATAGGCAATGTCAGGTCTAGTATGAGAGAGATAGATAAGTTTGCCACACAAGCGCTGATACATTGATGAATCAACCTTGGGTTCATCAGTAGCAAGTCCAAGCTTGTGATTAGGATCCATAGGTGCATTAACCGGTCGACAAGCACTCTTACCAGTCTCATTTAACAAATCTGTAATGTACTTTTGTTGGCTGATAAAGATGCCTTCAGATGAGCGAACAACTTCAATTCCAAGAAAGTATTTTAGAGGGCCAAGAGACTTCATCTCGAATTTGGATTTCAGCTGCCCCTCAAGACGTTGTTTCTCAACTGGATCATTACCCGTCACAATGATGTCATCCACATATACCAAAAGAATAGTGACTCCATTTGGGCGAGAGTGTTTGTAAAAAAGAGTATGATCCCCTTGGCTTTGACTATACCCAGCAGCAAGAACAACCTGTGTGAAGCGGTCAAACCAAGCACGAGGGGATTGCTTGAGACCATAGAGGGCTTTTTTTAAATGACATACATGTGTAGAGGTTCTTGTTGATGTTTTATTAAAGCCTGGGGGAATGTACATGTAGATCTCATCATGCAAGTCACCGTGGAGAAAAGCATTCTTGACATCAAATTGCAATAAAGGCCAATCAAAGTGAGATGCCAAGGATAGTAGGATACGGACAGTATTGAGCTTAGCTACAGGAGCAAAGGTCTCTTGATAGTCAATCCCATACGTCTGAGTGTATCCTTTAGCCACAAGACGAGCTTTGTACCGCTCAAGAGATCCATCAGCCTTGTATTTGACAGTAAAGATCCACCTGCAACCAACAACATGCCTCCCAGGAGGTTTAGTCACAATATCCCAAGTATGGTTCTTTTCAAGAGCTCTAATTTCCTCTTGCATAGCATCCCTCCATTCTTTCTTTCCTAATGCCTCAGAAACAGAGTTGGGTATGGGAATTTCATTAAGTCTCTGAACAAACAAGGCATGTGAAGGAGAGAAGTTATCAATGGTAACAAAATTAGCAAGAGGGTATAGAGGTGTTTTGGTACATTGACGTACACCCTTGCGTAAAGCAATTGGCGGAGATGGTGGTGGAGAAGAAGAGACATTACCTGGGTCAGCCAATTGGTCATGCGTCAACAATGGAGTGAACCTGTTTTTCCTTGAGTACACTTTTGTCACTGGTAGAGGAGAAGATGGGTCATGAGTGGTGGATTTAGTAGGTGTAGGAATGGGATGATCTGGTGGTGTATTTGATTGAGGTTCAGGTGATGTTGAAGACTGTTGGGAAGTAGGTGAGGTTGCTGACACATCTAAGGAAGGTGATGGATGATCATGTGGTGGTGGTGGTGATGGGATGTCTGGTGATAAAGGCTTAGGAGGGTAGGAGATTGTATGTGGTGGAGAAGATGTAATAGTATAGGTGGGCAGAGGTGAAGGATGTGGAGTATCTTGGGATACAGGGAGAGAAGTAGGAGTGTAAAAAGGTGTGTCTTCGTGAAAGGTCACATCTGCACTGGTGTATGTCTTTCTGGTTGTAGGATTATAGCACTTATATCCTTTCTGAGTTGGAGAATAACCAAGAAAGATACACTTAATAGATCGTGGGTCCAATTTTCCCCTATGAGGTGGAGGAATATGAACAAATGCAGTACACCCAAACACCCTTAGATCAAGATCAGAAGAAATTCTGGTTTGAGGAAAGAAATGACGGAGAGATTCAAGGGGTGACTTATTTTGGAGTACCCGACTGGGAATTTTATTGATGAGATGACATGCTGTGAGTGTGGCTTCCCCCCAATAGTGTTTAGGCATATTTGATTGAAACAATAAAGCCCGACTGACGTCTAGGAGATGGCGATTTTTTCTTTCTGCTGTGCCATTCTGTTGTGGTGTGTACGGACAAGAGGACTCATGAACAATGCCTTTTGAGAGGAAATAAGAGGAAACGGTTTGATTGAAGTATTCAAGAGCATTATCAGTGCGGAAGCGTTTTATTGTGGCGGAGAACTGATTATGAATCATATTGCAAAAGATAGGAATGATGGAACTCACCTCACTCTTGTTTTTTAGCAGAAAAACCCACATAAAACGTGTACAATCATCAATAAATGTAACATACCACCGGGCACCAGATATATTAGCAATTGGAGCAGGACCCCAGACATCACTATGTATAATATCAAAAGGAGAACAACTGATTGTATTACTTCTGGAAAAAGATACACGAGACTGTTTAGCAAGTTCACAGACATCACATTGAAATGTAGAAACATCAATACTACTAAAAAGACTGGGAAACATGGTTTTTAGGACATGAAAAGAGGGATGACCAAGACGCTTGTGGTGAAGCCAAATAGTGTTGGTATTGGCTGTGATTGTGGTAAGAGCTTTTTGTGGAGGTTTGGAGACAAACAGTGCATCAAGGTAGTACAGGCCATCTCTTTGTTTAGCAATTCCAATCGTCCTCCCCGTGTGTAGATCCTGTAATAAACAGTGGGAAGGGAAAAAAATGGCAGCACAATTAAGATCAACTGTGAGTTTGTAAATAGAAGCAAGGTTCATAGCCAGGTTTGGGACATGTAGGGTGTTTTTCAGATTTAATTTTTCAGAAAAAACAACTGTACCAAGTCCCGCAACCTTTGTAGGTGTCCCATCAGCAGTAGTAATGTGCGTGGATGTAAAACATGGATGATAATTAGAGAGTAAAGAGGGTATGGCAGTCATATGAGATGTGGCACCTGAGTCTAATATCCATTGGGATTGTGAACTCTGTTCCGAAGCATTAAGACAAAAAATATTAGAGGTTTTACCTTGCAGGGCCAAAGAGCTATGACCAGAACCATTTGAGTTATTAAGAGACTGTAACATCATACGAATTTGCTTTAATTCCTCTTGGGAAATGGGCCAAAGATTAGTAGAGCTCTCAACAATAGTGGGAGTGACTGAGTTGGCACGTCCAGCACTCATTCCACGTCTGTCTTGGCTTTTCCTTTCTTTCTGTAGATGAGGATAAAGTTTCCAGCATGTATCCACATTATGGTTGGACCGCTTGCAATGATCACACCATCTTCCTCCCTTACTACCCTTAGTTTCCTTAACATCTGAAGGAGTAGATTTGGCAGCAAGAGTTGTACTGTCAATCAGATTTGTATTCATCATTATATTGTGTCTGCTCTCTTCATGTTTGATAGTGGCAATGGCAGAAGATATGGAAGGCAGAGGAGTAATGCCAAGAATTTGACCCCGAGTCTGATCATATTCGGGATTTAAACCAGACAAGAAGCAATATAGACGTTGCTGATTTATATAGTTCTTGTGAAGAGCTGCATCTGCAGCATTCGACCACTTCATCGTTTGATACTGGTCAAGTTCAGACCATCGTCGTTGGAGGTCAGTTGCATAATCTGTGACAGATTGTGAATCTTGCTTAAGATTCGTTGTTTTGAGCCATAAGTCATAGACAAAAGCGCCATCTTTAGCAACAGAGTAGGACTGCTGTATGAAATCCCAGATTTCTTTAGCCGAGTCCATGTATAAACATGTACTGCTAATGTTGGGATCCATAGAGTCCCATAACCAGACCCGTACGTTGGCATTAGTTTTCTCCCAAATAGCAGCATCAATCTCTCCTTCTTCTGGGGTAGAGACAGTGAGATAATCTTCAAGATCTTTGCCACGTAGAAGAGTGTAAACCAGCTTTGACCACCCAAGATAGTTCCTGCCATTGAGACGGTAAGATGGCGGGATAGAAGGGAGATCAAATTTCTGGTTTCGAAGAGCAAACGCGGCTGCAGTAGCAGCTGAAACAATGGTTGAGTGATCAAGGTTACTTGAGGCTGATTCGGCTTCTTTAGACATGATAAAACCCTTGATGAAGAGACTCCACCGGGAGTTAAAGAGAGAGAAGGGTAGAGACACCCAAAAAAATGACCGTTGGAGAGGTGATAGACTGACTCAAAAAAGGCTTAGACGAAACCAAGCTCTGATACCATGAAGTTTTCTGAATATTATTTCCTTGAATTCATTTACAAGAAGTACATAAGCTATTTATACAGATAGGAATCCTGAGAGAGTCTATTCAGCACCCTAGGTGACTGTCTAAATACTAAACATAAATGATTGAGAACTGAAAAGACAGCAGCTATTAAATACAACCTGAAGCACTAAAGATACATAATTACAGTAATAATAAGGAAAATAAATCCTAGATTAATGATGTCTCTTCGTTTTATCAACAAAATTCAATTCCGAAATAATTTCTACTCTGTATTACTACGTATATAATTACCAGCAAATCTAAGCTTACGTAAGAAATGTTTACAAATATTGATCATATTTCACTTTCCTTTCCATTTTGCAATGTAAAACCAAACATAAAATTCAACTTCATTGGTGTTTCCTTTCCTTCCTCTAGCATGTGTGGTATCCAAACATAGCTTATAGGAACAGGAACAAGTTACTTGGTCATAAGAACATTCATGTTCTTCTCAGAAAAGTGAATTGAACCTTATCTCTTGAACACCAAAAGAGTCATTTTCCCATTCTTTGACTGATCTAAATTCTTTGTTATGTTTCTCAGTTTAGAAAAAAAGATTAAAAATTTCACTCATCGGAGCAAATTCCATCCCAGAGAAGATATGGTGTATCATTAATATGGCCACAATATGAATGAGAAAGTGCATGAACATCCATCAGCTGTTGGTGGTATGAAAATTGGATTAATTAATTAGTTTGCGTCAAACATGAGCACCTATACCAGAGTTGGACGAAGAAAGCTTGGCTAGGTTGAGGATTCAAAAATAGCTTCACTCCAACTTGGACTCATGGCGATAAGTATGTTAAGGTTGCTAGGTCATCACCCGGATGTGACGCACCACCCCAATGTCCGGGAATGGTGTAAAATATATGAGGGTGGGGTGGGGTTGAGGTGGTGACAAGAATAGAAAATGGAGTTCTAGATTTCGTTTTGAGACATGGAACATTGGGTCTCTTACAAGAAGATGATCTTAAATAGGTGGTGATAAGAGGTTATGAGGCGGAGGAAGATTAGCATTATGTTATGTATCTAGCTAAACTCAGAGACAATTCAATAGAGAAAGTATTAACGATGATGAACAATGAAAATGAGTAGTTCGATCAACAGAAATGAGACAGAAAGTGTCCTGACAGTTAAAGAGATGTCAACTCTCCAGTCCCAGCCAACTACCAAAATAACTGCCTGCCTCCCCTTATTAATAGTAGCCTATTTATAGAGGTCTATCCGACTTACTATACAACTCCCAGCTACTTACTATTCCTCTTCCTCCTAGAATACACTTTATCATAATAGCTAACACTATTATTAATAGACTGACTTCCTGTGACTCTAACATCACTCCCCCCTGGAACTACCACCTTGTCCTCAAGGTGGAAGTCACGAAATTGCCTCTGAAATTGTTGCAGCTCCTCCCAGGAGTCTTCAAACTCTGGCATATTCTTCCAATGCACCAAAACTTCAGTTTTTCCAACTGAGTTAATCCTGCTCTCCTTTGCTGTCTCTGGCCATGCCTGCAATTCCCATTCTTCTGAGAGGCATTTATGTAGAGGTTGAGTTTGAACATCCTTAGAGACAGTCTTCTTCAACACACGATGCACTCTACAATCTTCAGGCAACTTCAGTTTGTAGGCTACAGGGTTGATCTCCTCAATCACTTCAAAAGGCCCATAGAATCTAGGGCTTAACTTCTGATTACTTTTTCTAGCAAGAGTGTTTAACTTGTAAGGCTGAACCTTTAAATAGACCTTTTCCCCCACAGTCAGATGAATTTCCTTTCTCTTCTTATCAACTTGTTGTTTCATTCGATTCTGTGCAATAGCCAAATTGCTTTTCAATTCATCTATGATTTCATTCCTTTCAGCTATCATTCTATCCACGTCCTCCACTGCTGTTATGGTCACATCTCCTCTGATTAGAACATGAGGATCCTAACCATATAGTGCTTTGTAGGGACTGATTTTAGTGGACATATGATAGTTGGTGTTATACCAAAACTCAGCCCAAGGTAGCCACTTGGGCCACTGCTTTGGTTTCATCCCAGTCATGCATCTAAGATGGGTTTCCACACATTTGTTGACTATCTCAGTCTGTCCAGCTGTCTGGGGATGGTATGCAGTGCTATATCTGAGTTTTGTTCAAGCTAATCTGAAGATTTCGGTCCAGAAAGAGCTCAGGAAGACAGTCCCTGTCAGAAACTATGGTTTTAGGAAAACCATGCAATCTCCACTTCCTGTAGGAATATTTCTGCCACACCTTTAGCATTGTAAGGATGTGATAATGCTATAAAGTGTGCATACTTTGTCAACCTGTCCACCACAACAAGAATTGTATCCTTTCCCATAGTTTTTGGCAACCCTCCAATAAAATCCATGCTCACATCGGTCCAAATTTGGTTTTGGGATGGGCAGTGGTTGCAGTAATCCTGCGGGGATTAATGTTTGATGCTTGTTTCTCTGGCACACCTCACAATTCTGAACATAACTCTGAATATCTTTCCTCATGCCTTCCCAATAGAACAGATTGGAGATTCTTTTCATAGTTTTGAAATTCCCAGCATGTCCCCCAATAGCAGAGTCATGAAATTCCTTGAGGATGATATTAATCCTCACAGAATAACCAACCTTCCCTTAAAATATAAAAGCCTTTGCCTAATCTTGAAGTGGGCAATTGAGTCTGGATTTACCCCTAATTTCTGCAAAATGCTCTTGTATTTCTCATCTTCCATTAATTCAGTTTTGAGCCCATCCCACTCCTGACAGGTGACCACAGATAGAGAATAGAAGTGACCTTTCCTTGATAAAGCATCTGAAGCCTTATTTTCTATCCCTGGTTTATATTTGATCACAAAGTTGAATCCCAACAAGCCACTGGTCTTCCTTCCTGCATCAATACAGCTCCCACTCCTTTTACGGATGCATCTGCTTCAATCACAAATATTTTATTGAAGTCTGGTATTTTCAGTACTGGTGGTTGGGTGATAAGGACCCGGCTATCGATAATAATAATAATAGATTTGGCCAAGTTTATTCTAGAAGGAAGAAGTAGTTAGTTGTTATTAGTTGTTGGTCTGTTTTACTAATAACCTCCTTCGGTTGGGGCTGGGAGGATATAAATAGAATAAACTTGAGCGGGAGAGGTAGGCTGTTTAGACGTTATTTGTCTGGGACTGGGAAGTTGGAGTATTATCTCCTTCTTTGGGACTCTATACACTGTTTACCTTGTTAATGAAAGCTTACTGTTTTCTGTAGTTTGTATTCCATTCTATTGTGATCGTTGTATGTTTGTGGAGTTCTTATCATTGGTATCAGAGCTCGTTTGATCGTTGGATGACCTTAACGCGTGCGAAGATGGAAGGGAGGATGACAGAAATGGAACGGAGTCAACAGGAGATACAATCTAATATGGAGAGGAATCAGCGTGAAATGCACGCGATGATGTCAGCGATGCAGGCTAGCATCGCCGATATGCAGAGAAGAATTTCCGATCGATCGCGAAGTTAATCGCATAAATCCAATACCTCGCATCGTTCATCTCACCACCAACGTGCGAAACTTAATGAGAGTTCGGAAGATTCAGAGGCTCATTCTGATCCTGATGCAACTCATGTGGACCGCGATCATCGTAGGAACTACAGACATCGGCCGACTGCAGGGAGGAAAATCGATTTACCGATCTTCAATGGAGACGATGCCTTTGGTTGGTTAATAAGGATGAACCGTTACTTCAGACTGAACAATACGGAAGAAGGAGATAAAATTGATATGGTTGTGTTAGCAATGGAAGGAAGACCAGGCTTTAAGTTGGTTCCAATGGTGGGAGGGACAGGCTCAACACATGAATTGGGAGCCGTTTACCAGAGATTTGACTAAACGCTTCCAACCGGAATTGGTGCAAGATCCGCTGGGACCACTATTCAGTCTGAAGCAGAAAGGAAATATAAAAGAGTACAGAGATAAGTTTGAGACTGCCATTGCTTCTCAAGGCCATTTAACTGAAGAAGTATTAAAAGGAGTTTTTCTAAAAGGTCTCAAGCGCGACATCAGGGCGGAATTAAAACTATATCGTACTAGGACCTTAGCTGAGGTCATGGATACAGCTGCACTTATTGAAAATAAGAACAATGAAGCCATGTTTGTGAAAAACAGACAGGAGGAGAAGAAGAAAGGATCAGGAAAATACAGCAGTCAGAATATACAGCCAAATTGGGGTGATGGAAATAGATGGAAAAGTTCACCTAATACTCCTGCAGTTGTTGGCAAGGTTTCATCTGACCACAAGAGTAATAATGAAGGGAAAGCACAAAATATGAATAGAAATGGTCCCAGATTATCCAGAAATGAGTTGCAAGAAAGAAGCAGGAAGGGCTTGTGTTTTAAATGTGGTGAAGACTGGAGTAAGGAACATGTTTGTAAGATGAGAGTATGAGACATTACAAAATGATCCTAATAGAACATTCTGATGGAGATGATGAATCTGAAGTGGAGACAACAGATTCTGAAGAGGAGGGAGTGGTACCTAAGCAGATTAAAACCATGCAGCTGTCGGTTTTAAGCAAGGAAGGTATACCTTCCATGAAAACTTTCAAAGTGAGGGGGGTTCTGAAGTGGCCTGAAGGAAAGAAAACAGTGAATATTCTAATTGACAGTGGTGTTACCCACAATTTCATATCAAGGATGTTAGTAGACAGTTGGCAGATTCCTTTTGTCCCAATACATGGATTTAAAGTCCAGATTGGTAATGGTGATTTAATTCCTAATGGTGGCAGATGTGATGGAATAGAATTGGAAGTGCAGGGGAATGTGATTCAACAATCTTACTACATTTTGGAGCTTGGGGGACACATCTGGTCCTAGGGATGGAGTGGTTGACTGCTTTGGGAAATGTGGAGGTAAATTTTCAGAAACAAGTACTTCATTGGAAGCAACATGGGCAGAAGCAGACCATAAAAGGAGAGGAAATTCTGAATAATTGGGAAGTATCTCTGAAGACTATGTTAAACATCCTGCAGCAGGATGGGGATGGATATTTTCTTTGCTATGAAGGAAAGTTGAATACAATGGAACAGGGTAATCAGAAGGAGGAGAACTGGGGCAGCATAATTGCAGAATTTTCAGAAGACTTCACAGATCAATTGAAGTTTCCTCCTGCAAGAAACTGTGATCCAAGGTTTAAAAAGGCGGGTTCGGGTTTCAAGGCGGTTTGTTCCTAAGAGGCGAGGCGTAAGCCTTGAGGCGTATTGAGGCGTAAGCCTCAAAAAATACAGACATATAAAACTTGACATCAACACCATCACCAACGTTCACCATAAATCTGTCTAAAGGCCCGTGAGTACCCCTTGTTGGAAGAGTATTATCATTCGCTTGATCCTCCCCCTCCATCCCACTGCCAAAGTAAGAATCTACAGCAACACACTCTTCAAATTCTTGTTGTGCCAGTCTTTTTTTGCAGCTCCCTTATTCAAATAGTCTTGGAATTTTTTTTAATGTCATCAGACACTTCTTTACAAGGAGCAACACTCTTTCTGGTACAAGCAAGCTGATCTTTCATCCTCTTCACACCTCCTGTGATTGTTCTTTCACAATAATTGCACTTTAGGTATACATAGCTCTTCTTTTCATTTCCATGGCCTGTTACTTGAACATTATGATTCCAAGCAGGTACTGTAATTCTATTCAGTGCCCTGTAATCACCACAAAACCTCCAACCCCCATCTTTCTTGTTAACCATAAGCACTGGACTGTTGTAAGACCGGTACTAGGCCTGATGATTCCCCCATTCAGTAAATCTTAGACTACCTTCTCAAATTTCATTATTTAGATATTGGGGGTACCTATATGGTCTCATGTTGGGAATTGTTGATCCTTCTTTTATAGTAATAGAGTGATCATATTCCCTTTTTGGAGGTAATCATTCTAATGGCTTAAAGACTTCAGGAAACTTTGTCTTATATTCCTCGATCCACACCTGATCATCATCCTTTCTCAATTCTTCTTCTTTCACTTCAGCTTGGTACAAACAGCACCCTTCACCCTGTTTGTTTAAAGCTTTCACCAATCTTTTAAAAGAAACCTCAGCTCTACTGAGATTGGGATCCCCTTTTAACTTTCTAGATTGACCATTCTCCATCCATTTAATAGTCAACTGATTGAAATTGAACTCTAAATTTCCCAGTCCAGATAACCATTCCATTCCCAACACAATTTCAGTACCCCCAACTCCAATGTATAAAAATCTTGAGTAATCCTTGCACCAATACTGATAAGGCTTCACACCTTCCATTATTTCTAATTAGATCTCCATTCCCTATTTCCACCTTGAATTCAAGAATGTGAAGAATAGGAATGCCCACTTCCTGTACTATCTTGGGAGATATAAAATTGTGAGTGGCCCCACAATCAATCAGAATGATTACCTCTCTGCTTCCTCTGTGACCCTGCAACATATCTTGAATCTCTTCTTTATCAGAATCATCTAACATCACAATCTGAAAATGCTACATTCTACATACATGACCCTTACCCCACTGCTCTCCACATTTGAAACAAAGGCCCGTCCTGCTCAGCTCTTGTAACTCAGATTGAGATAATCTGTGTGTCCCTCTCATCCCAGATTCTTTAGCTACTACGTCCTTAGGTTTTTCCATGGCAGACTTCCCATAGTTGGACTGGTTGTTCAAATTATTCTTCCATTTATTCTCATCCATCCACATGCGGTTCTCTGATGAAGAATAGCTCTTTTTTTTCAATCCCTTCCTATCATCTTCTTTATTTTTGGCTGATTTCAAGGTTTGGTTCCTGTCCTCAACTAACAGAGCCCTATCCATCAACTAAGCAAGAGTTCTAATGGGATACAACTTCAATTCAGCCTTTATTTCATCTTTCAACCCCTTCATCAAAATTCCCTTGAGGATTTTCAGATCAGTGTGTTTTAAGGGGCTACAATCAACTCAAACTCTTCCCTATACTCCATCACACCTTCGGTCTGTGTAACACTCAATAAGGGGCCATAAGGATCTTGTACTAATCCTGGTTGAAATCTACGAGTCAGAGCAGATTTAAATGCTTCCCAGTTTCTCACCTCAGTGTGTTCTTCCTACCACTGAAACCAGTTAAGAGCCTTTCCTTCCATTGTTAAGGTGATCAGTTCTACTTTATCTTCTTCCTCTATACGATTCATTTTTAGGAAACGTTCCACCTCAACTATCCATCCGTAGGCATCATGTCCATTAAAGAGTGGTAAGTCTACTTTCTTTCCAGTCTTGGACGCGATTTTCACTATGGGTCATCCGGAAACAGTCTCTCTGTGCTTTAGTACAGGGGTAAGACTGCGTACATCCGACCCCCCCTTACCCCACCGTAGGTGGGAGCCTTTGCGGCACTGGGGTAAATGAAAAAGAAATGAAAAAAAATGAAGTCTACTTTCTTTCCAGATTTTCCATCCATTTACTGTAATCATCATTTCGCTTAGATGAGGACGAGTGATGATTACCTGAAGATGAAGTCGACTTGCAACTATCATGCCTCTTGTTGCTTTTGATCGTCTTTGATCTTCCTCGTGATCGACTATCATTCATGCTTTAAAACATCTCGCGTAACTCATCGCGAGTACGTTTGGCTTCATCGCGAGCAAGTTTGGCTTCTTCTCGCATATCTTCGCAATCGCGTAGGCGAGTTTTTTTCCAGCTCGTGCATCATCTCCATTCGACTTCTCTCCAGCTCGCGTTCAAGATTCTCCAATCTAACTTCCATCGTTACTCTTGTTGCTCCTAGTAACAGCCATGTACAGGTAACAAGATCGATCTCTGATACCAATGTTATGTATCTAGCTAAATTCAGAGAGAATTCAATACAGAAAGTATTACGATGATGAACAGTGAAAATGAGAAGTTGTTCGATCAACAGAAATGAGAGAGAAAATGTCCTGACAGTTAAAGAGATGTCAACTCTCCAATCCCAACCAACTACCAAAATAACTGCCAGCTACTTACTATACAACTCCCAGCTACTTACTATTCCTCTTCCTCCTAGAATACACTTTAGCATACTACCTCCGTCCCAAAATACTTTGCCAAATTCAAAACTTTAACCAATTATATATATTTATTGGAAATTATTTATAATATAAAAATGATATGAAAATGTTTTTTGTTAAAAGTGCTTTCATAAAAGTTATAACTTCCATAATATTATACTAATCAAAACCATGGTCCAAATTTTAGGATTTGGCCAAGTATTTTGGGACGGAGGTAGTAATAGCTAATAGTCTAACACTATTATTAATAGGCTGACTTCTTGTGACTCTAACACATTATGTGTGCGTAAGAAACAAGTTATGTTGGAGAGAAGGCACGAAAGATTAATCTCGGATGTTTGAAGTTGTGGTATTTGAGAAAAGAAAGGACTATAAATGGAGCAAAAGTTATTGTAGCATGTGAGTATACTGAGTATGTTGTGGAAGTCTTGAGAAAAGAGAAGACTATTTTTTCACCTATCTGCTCCATGAGACAATCAAGCAGTTCAAATATCTTCTCACAAGATTTAACATATTCAGAGGCACCAACAGACTTCATGAAAGTAGTCCCAGCTGGAGAGTTCACCAGAAAGTTAATTATGACTCTTTACTTCAGATCACTCCATCTGTCAGACATAATGGAACAGACGTAATTTCTCTACTGTTTCATGATTGCCTATAACTTGTCGGTATGTTCAACGGTTCCACCTCTTTTTTCAGTAGTGGAACTCGCATGGCATGATAAGTAGGAACTGGCAGATTTGGATCATAAGCACCAATGGCAGCAACCATATCTTCAAAGCTCTTAAACTTAACGGAGTTGAAGGACAAACTAGCTTGATGCCAAAAACGAAAAACGTACCGATGAACCTTGAGCACAACTTCTGTCTGTTACTTCTCTAATATTTGCTTATCTAAGTTTCTCATTCTTTCTTCTTGCTAGACAGCTTCTAAATTTTTAAAGAATTGATCAATAGGTCCCTTCTTAGACACATCATTTCTTGTTACAAATTGATCTCGTCTTCACTATCACCATAGCCTAACCCTTCAAAATCAACCCCTCTCACATTTAGAATATCCATGCTCTCTTCATTATTTTTCCGAGTACAAATCATTAGAAGAAGTAGAGTATAGGCGAGAAGCATGAAGAGTAAACGAGGACTAAACGATTGGGGCTAGGAGGGTTTTCCTTTTTATTTTCAGGTTAAGTAAAATACATGTAAATTGGATTAATTGTGACATAAACCACATCCCACCTTCATTGCTTTGCTATAGAAATCTGTCGATGCGGTCGTACATTCAGGAATACATGGTCCCCGACCTCAAACGCCACATCCCACCTACATTAATTTGCCTGCGTAATCATTTTCTGTTGCGCCTTTTCCAAATTACCCCTCAAATGACGCAGCAACTTGTCCCGTCCCCCCAAAATCTCTGCCACGGCTGCCTCCCGGCATTCACCCGGCAAGAACTGTCGTAAGGACGAAGGTGGCCTGCCATACGCCACTTCAAAAGGAGTCATCCCGGCAGCAGTTTGGTAAGCGGTATTGTACCAATACTCCGCCCAAGACAACCAACGAAGCCACTTCCTTGGCTGGTCACGTGTAAAACAGCAAAGATGTCTCCAAAACACGATTTAGCACATGTGTTTGGCCATCTGTTTCAGGATGGTAAGCGGAACTGTACTTCAAGTGGGTATCCGACTGCTTGAACAACTCTTTCCAAAAGGTACTGACAAATAGCGGGTCTCTGTCACAGACTATGGGCCCTAGAATACCATGCAACCGAATGATCTCTTGAATGAAAATATCAGCCACAGACCGATCTGTAATTGGTGTTTTAATGCGATGAAATGACCATACTTGGACAGATCCACCACCACCATAACACACATATACCCCTGAGATTTAGGCAAACAAGTAATAAAATCCATGGTCATGCCCTCTCAATTTCTCAAACTAAATCTAGAATCGGCAGCGGCGGTAGTAACCCTGCTGGCGACTTTGCTTCATATTTCGATTTCTGTCTGATCAAACATTTGCCCACATATCCTTGCACCTGACGGGACATGCGCTTCCAATACACACTGCTCGCTAATCGCTGATAAGTCCTGAGAGCCCCAGCATGGTCCCCTTTCGGTGTGTCATGAAATTCATGCAATAGTTTCGGAATGCACTTAGAAGTGGCTGCCAGCACCAACCTTGCTTTAAAAAACAACATGCCCTCTACTATTTCGAACCCCATCCGGCTGTCCGGGTTGGTCTTCAAAGCAGTCACAATGCCTTGAATAAACTCATCACACCCTTGTTCCTCCAAAACCTCTCGCATCCCTGCCCAATCTGGCATGCTCAGTACTGTCAACAACCCCTCATCAGCCCTTCTAGATAGGGCATCAGCCGCTGAATTGGAGACTCCTGACTTGTGCTCAATTTGGAAATCATAACCCAATAATTTGGCCACCCAATTCTGCTGCGACGGAGTCACATTTTTTTGCGAGAGAAGATGTTTGTGGCTGTAGTGATCCGTGCGGACAGTAAAATGACGACCCACGAGATATGGCCGCCAATGTTGTATTGCCAAAACCAAACCCATTAATTCACGTTCATTGGCTGATTTAGTAAGGGTGCAATCAGCCAACGATTTACTGAAATAAGCAAGCGGACGACCTTCTTGCATCAAGACCGCACCTACCCCAACACCTTAAGCATCGAACCCGATCACAAAATGACCCTTGAAATCCGGCTTGGCCAAAAATGGCGCTTTTGTCAGCGCGCTCTTCAAACGAGTGAAAGAAGCAGCTGCTTCCTTAGTCCAATCAAATACAACCGGGGCGTCTTTCTTCGGCAAGGCTGTCAGAGGCCGTGTTGAGTCCATAATTTTTTACGAAACAAGGGTAATAGCCCATCAACCCAAAAATCCACGCACATCCCGAACAGAACGCGGTTGTGGCCACTCGACTACTGCACAAACTTTAGAAGGATCCATCTCCACGCCCGCCGCTAAAATGATGTGGCCAAGTTACTCGACCTTAGACCTCCCCCTGAAGACACACTTCTTTCTATTGGCCTTGAACTGATTCTGATGTAAAATGCGCAGCAACTATGTCAAGTGTTCACCATGCTCGACTACTGTCCTACTGTAGATCACATTATCATCGAAGAATACCAAGAGAAATCTTCACAAGAACAGCCTAAATAAATCGTTCATCGTGAACTAGAAGGTGGCAGGTGTGTTTGTTAACCCAAACGGCATTACGAGAAACTCGTGGTGGCTACTATGAGTTCGGAAGGCCGTTTTAGGAATGTCCCGCTCAGCCACTTGTATCTGATGATATCTGGCTCATGGATCAATTTTTCAAAAACGATACAGCTCCAGATAGTTCATCTAACATCTCCAGAATTACCGGAATCGAATACTTGTCGGATACAGTCATCTAATTTAATTCCCTGTAGTCCACACAGAATCGCCAACAGCCCTTTTTCTTTTTAACCAATCCTTTTAACCGAATGATGCCTGCTACTAGCATGTCGAACACAAGGTTTTCAATCTCATCCTTCTGGCTATGTCCATATGTAGAAAAATGTAACATTTATTTGTTATTTTAATTTTATGTACATCCGGAACTGTATAGATAAGACTTAGAGTATATAGAGCTCTTTAACTAATAGATAAGCTCGCAGAATAGATAGATCCTATTATTTAGGATCTGTAACAACTAGGCTTTATCTGTAACCTGTATATATATATCATTGCCGGATGGCTCAATAATATTCAAGGAAGATTAATTCCTCAAACCTACATGGTATCAGAGCCTCGGTTTCAACAACACGATGGTAGACACCAGTGATGCTGATTCCTCACACACTATCAACCCTAACTCCCAAATTAGCCCTATGACAAATTACCAGTCTCCTATTCATTCATCTATGATAATCATTAGTCATAGATTGAATGGAACAAACTATCTGGAATGGTCTCAATCTGTCAGACTCGCAATTGATGGGAGGGGAAAGCTAGGTTACATCACAGGAGAAATCAAACCAAAACTACCTGCAGAAGATGGTTACAGTACATGGAGATCAGAGAATTCACTCATAACAGCTTGGCTTCTCAACTCCACGGAGCCCTTAATTGCCAAACCTCATATGTTTATGAAAACTGCAAAGGAGGTATGGGACTCTATTAAGGAATCTGATTCAGATCTTGAGAACTCTTCTCAAATTTTTGAACTCAAAACCAAGTTGTGGCAATCTAAACAAGGAAATAGGGATATCATTTCATACTACAATGAAATGGCAACAAATAGATCAATGTTATGGTGATGAAGAGTGGGAGAGTGCTAAGGAATTGGCCAGACATAAGAAAAGAGAAGAGAATGATAGGGTCTATATGTTTCTAGCAGGGATCAATAGGGACCTAGATGAAGTAAAAGGCAGAATACCGGGAAAAAAACCTCTGGCCCCAATCAGAGAGGTCTTTTCTGAGATCAGGTTGGAAGATAGCAGGAGGATGGTCATGTACAACACTCCAATACCTAATGAGGAACCTGGGGACTCTTCAGCTTTAGTGGCCAGAAGTGATGACAAGAAAAAACCTTGGTGTGATCACTACAAGAAATTGTGGCACACAAGGGAAACATGATGGAAACTTCATGGAAAACCACTGGGGGCTGGAAAGAAGAAAGTTGAAAGGGCCCTACAAACTACTGTGACTGAGACTCAACAAGAGTCAGGAGTTGAATCTAAACAGCTGCCTTTCACACCGGAACAGATAGAGTACCTACTCCAATTTACACCCACCCAGAAAATCTCCAACCAAGAAAACCCTTCCTGTTCTTTTGCCCAAAATGGTAAAATAACATCATATTTTTGTTCTGAAAAACCAAAAAGTACCTGGGTCATTGACTCAGGTGCAACAGACCACATGACCTACATTCCAAATCTCTTTTCTTCATATCAACCTTGTGCAAGAGATAAGAAAGTTAGAGTTGCAGATGGCTCTTTTTCAGCCATAGCAAGGATGGGAAATATTAAAATTTCCTCATCCATTAACCTTTCTAAAGTCTTACATGTTCCAAAACTTTCCTTCAATCTTATCTCTATTAGCAAAATAACCAAAGACCTTCAGTGTTGTGTAAAGTTTTATCCATCTTATTGCATTTTTCAGGATGTGACATCGAGGAGGATGATTGGCAGTGCTAGAGAGGAGGATGGCCTATATGTTTTTTATGAAGGAACACAATTAAATAAACAAGGTCAAGGAAAAACTTGTCTGCCAACTATTTCCTTTCCTTGTAATAATGAAGTGTATTTAATGCATTATAGATTAGGTCACCCAAGTTTTTCCTATCTAAAAAGGTTGTTTCCCAAGTTATTTCATAATAAAAATCCTTCATCATTTCATTGTGATATGTGTGCACTTGCTGAACATCATAGGAGCTCTTATATCCCTCATAGTTACAAACCAACTAGTCCTTTTACTCTTGTACACAGTGATATTTGGGGTGCATCTAGAGTTTCAACTTTGAAAGGAAAAAGGTGGTTTGTAACTGTAAAAATGTACAGTCGGATTAGTTGTAGATACAATACTTAGCCTTATCTGATGTATTTAATCACACGTATTACATAAGTATAGTTAGGTAGTCAGATCCTATTTTTTAGGATCTCATCCGTTAGACTGTTAGACTTGTATCCTATATATATTGTACCCGGATGATGGAATAAATCAATTAATCCTATTCTCCCAAACCTACATGGTATCAGAGCAGGTTGTTTAAACACCACAATGGTGGAAACCGAACACTCTGATTTTTCCTCCCACTCACAAACCCATCACCCAAACTCCCAAATTAGCCAAATGACAAACTACCAGGCCTCAGTTAATTCATCTATGCTCATTACTGGGCATAGATTGAATGGAACCAATTATCTAGAATGGTTATAGTCTGTCAAGCTGGCAATAGATGGAAGAGGAAAGTTGGGATACATAACGGGTGAAGTAGAGGAGAAGAAAAGTGGTGATGATGAGGTCAGAAAACTCTTTGGTAACAGCCTGGCTTCTCAGTTCAATGGATGCATCAATCGCCAAACCTCACATGTTCATGAAAAATGCAAAAGAGGTATGGGATTCAATTAAAGAAACCTATTCAGATCTTGAGAACTCTTCTCAGATCTATGATTTAAAAACAAGGTTATGGCAGTCCAAACAAGGAAGTAGAGATGTCATCTCATACTATAATGAGATGGTATCTCTATGGCAAGAGTTGGACCAATGTTATGATGCTGAAGACTGGGAAAGTGCCAAGGATCTGGCAAGACACAAGAAGAGGGAGGAAAATGATAGGGTCTATATGTTCCTAGCAGGAATTAATAGAGATATGGATGAAGTTAAGGGAAGAATACTTGGAAAAAACCCCTACCTTCAATCAGGGAGGTATTTTCTGAAATTAGGGTGGAAGACAGTAGAAAAAGGGTTATGAATAACCCTCCAGTTCATCATGATGAACCTGGAGAGTCCTCAGCAATGATTGCCAAAGGAAATGAGAAGAAGAAGCCTTGGTGTGATCACTGCAAGAAGTTGTGGCATACCAGGGAAACTTGTTGGAAGATTCATGGCAAACCACCTGGAGCAGGACAAAAAAAAGGTTGAAAGGGCCCTACGTACTACCACACCTGAAACTGATCAAGAGCAACAAGTCAATTTCAAACAGCCAATTTTCACCAAGGATCAGATAGAGCAAATCCTACAATTTCTCAATACCCAAAAGAACCCTACATCAGAAACCCTTCTTGTTCTTTTGCTCAGATTGGTAAAATTGCATCATTTTTCTGTTCTGGAAAACCAAATACCACCTGGGTCATTGACTCAGGTGCCACAGACCACATGACCTCCATTTCCAATCTATATTCTTCTTATAAACCCTGTGCAGGGGATAAGAAAATTAAAGTTGCAGATGGCTCTCTTTCAGCCATTGCAGGAACTGGAAATATTAAAGTTTCCACTTCTATTGATCTTTCTAAAGTCTTACATGTCCCAAACCTATCCTGCAACCTTGTTTCTGTTAGCAAATTAACCAAAGACCTCCAATGTTGTGTTAAATTTTATCCTTCATATTACATTTTTCAGGATCTAGCATCGGGGAAGATGATTGGCAGTGCTAGGGAAGAAGATGCACTCTATATTTTTGATAAAGGGACTGAATCAAATAAACAAGGTCAAAGAAATACTTGTCTGCAAACTATTACTTTTCCCAGTAATAATGAGTTGTATTTAATTCATTATAGACTAGGTCATCCTAGTTTCCATTATTTAAAAAAGTTGTTTCCTCAATTATTTCATAATAAAAATGTTTCACAGTTTTATTGTGATATGTGTGCACTTGCAAAGCATCAAAAAAATTCATATCTTCCTCACAGTTACAAACTTACTAGACCTTTTACTCTTGTGCATAGTGATATTTGGGGAGCATCTAGAGTCCCTACCTTAAAAGGAAAGAGATGGTTTGTAACAATTATTGATGATCATACAAGAATGACATGGGTTTTCTTAATCAAGGAAAAATCAGAAGTAGAATATGTATTTAAACAGTTTTATGCAATGGTCCAAACTCAATTCAATACAAATATCAAAATGGTAAGAAGTGATAATGGCCGTGAATACTTTTCTACAAATCTGAATCAATTTTTTGCTGAAAAGGGAATAATTCATCAAAGTTCTTGCATTAATACTCCTGCTCAAAATGGAATTGCTGGGAGGAAAAATAGGCATTTACTTGAAGTTACACGTGCAATCATGTTTTCAATGAAAGTTCCAAAATATTTATGGGGAGATGCTGTTTTACATGCTACCTATTTAATAAATAGGATGCCATCAAAAGTTTTAGGGTTTAAAACTCCAATTAGTATTCTTCAAGAATGTTACCCTACTACTAGATTGATTAGCACTCTTCCTTTAAAAAAATTTGGCTGCACTGTGTTTATTAAAAATCCAGACAAAACTGCAAGTAAATTTGATCCTAGAGGAATTAAGTGTGTCTTTCTAGGTATGTCATCCACACAGAAAGGGTATAAATGCTTTGATCCTTCAACAAAAAAGATGTTTATTTCAATGGACACTGTTTTTATTGAAAATCAAGTATTTTTTTATACTCATCTTCAGGGGGAGAGTTCAAATGAAGATGCTAACAATGTGTTACATAGTCATGACAATCTTGATTTTCTTGACATTAATCTAGATATGCATTCTATTGGAAACTTAGATGCATTAGAAAATGGTCAAAGTTCAGAAAATAATGAAATAAATACAACTGATAAAATGGGAGAAGAAGAGCTGCAGATCAGTAAGTTCTTTGGCAAGGTTTATGAGAGAAAGGCTCCAAATCAAAGAGAAGAGGAAGTCTCTGAACCTACATCTGTTACTGAGTCTGACCTGATGACAGTAAATGGAAAAGGTAATGACTCAACTAATCTTGATTTACCTATAGCTCTCAGAAAAGAAAGAAGGTCATGTGTCAAATATCCTATTTCAAACCATGTTTCTTATTCTAGATTATCCTCTACATTTGCAACCTTTTCTTCCATTGTCTCCTCTATTTCTATCCCCTCAACCATACAGGAAGCTCTATCTAAACCTGAGTGGAAAAAGGCTGTTTTGGAAGAGATGGATGCTCTTGAAAAGAATCAGACCTGGAAGGCTGTAGAGCTACCAAAAAACAAGCCCACAGTTGGATGTAGATGGATTTTTACTCCTAAGTTCAAGGCAGATGGCACTCTTGAAAGACATAAGGCAAGGTTAGTTGCCAAAGGTTACACACAGACTTATGGCATAGACTACACTGAAACCTTTGCACCAGTTGCATAGTTAATTACTATCAGAATTCTTCTATCTATTGCTGTAAATTTAGATTGGCCTCTTCAACAATTGGATGTGAAGAATGCTTTTCTAAATGGAAAACTTGAGGAGGAAGTTTACATGAATCCTCCTCCTGGGTTTGAAAGCAGGTTTGGTTCAAGAGTATGTAAACTGGAAAAATCTCTGTATGGACTCAAACAGTCCCCGAGAGCTTGGTTTGATAGGTTCACACAGTTTGTTAAAAAACAAGGATATAAACAGGCTCAAGCTGATCATACTTTATTCATAAAATGCTCAAATAAGAGGGAGATTGCTATATTAATTGTCTATGTAGATGATATTATCATTACAGGAGACTTTCATGCAGAAACACAAAATCTGAAGAGAAAACTTGCTACTGAATTTGAGGTAAAAGATCTGGGAGAGTTGAAATACTTTCTTGGCATAGAAATAGCTAGATCAAAAAAGGGAATTATTGTATCTCAAAGAAAGTATGTGTTAGATCTTCTTCAAGAAACAGGGATGAGTGCATGTAAACCAACTGACACTCCTATAGATCCAAATCAGAAGTAAGGAGATGTCAGAGATGGGGTTCCAGTCAATATGCAACAATATCAGAGATTGGTAGGAAGACTTATCTACTTAGCACATACCAGACCTGATATTGCTTTTGCAGTTAGCATGGTAAGTCAGTTTATGCATTGTCTATATAAAGAACATCTTGAGGCAGTTTACAGAATTCTTAGGTATTTGAAGAGTTGTCCTGGAAAAGGATTGTTCTTTAAAAAGAACCATAGTAGGGCAGTAGAGGCCTTTACAGATGCTGATTATGCAGGATCAGTGAGTGATAGAAGATCTACTTCAGGCTACTGCACTTATGTATGGGGAAACCTAGTGACTTGGAGAAGTAAGAAACAGAATGTGGTAGCTAGAAGCAGAATTCAGATCAATGGCCAATGGTATATGTGAACTTCTTTGGATCAAGAGATTGATCAAAGAACTAAATATGGAATTGGAGTTACCTATGAGACTCTATTGTGACAACAAAGCAGCTATTAGCATTGCACACAATCCAGTCCTACATGACAGAACAAAGCACATTGAAGTGGACAGACACTTTATTAAAGAGAACATTGAAGTTGGAACTGTGTGTACACCATTCGTGCCTACCAAGGATCAAACTGCTGATATTCTAACAAAAGGATTGTTCAAACCAGTGTTTGAACAGCTAGTAAGCAAGTTGGGAATGTATGATATATATTCACCAACTTGAGGGGGAGTGTAAAATTGTACAGTCGGAATAGTTGTAGATAAAATACTTAGCCTTATCTGATGTATTTAATCACACGTATTAGATAAGTATAGTTAGGTAGTCAGATCCTATTTTTTAGGATCTCATCAGTTAGACTGTTAGACTTGTATCCTATATATATTGTACCCGGATGATGGAATAAATCAATTAATCCTATTCTCCCAAACCTACAGTAACTATCATAGATGATCACACACGGGTCACATGGGTTTTTTTTATTAAAGAAAAATCTGAGGTTGAAGATTTGTTCAAGAAATTTTACTCAATGGTTCAGACTCAATTCAATACTAATATCAAGATTGTGAGAAGTGATAATGGCCTGTATAAATAAAGGGATTATTCATCAAAGTTCCTGTATAAATACACCTGCTCAGAATGGAATAGCTGAGAGGAAAAATAGGCACTTGCTTGAAGTCACTCGTGCAATTATGTTTTCTGCTGGAGTTCCAAAATATTTATGGGGAGAAGCTGTTTTAGATGCTACCTATTTAATTAATAGGATGCTATCAAAGACTCTCGGGTTTAAAACTCCTATTGATACACTTCAAGCCAGTTTTCCTGAAACTAGGCTTATCAACTCTCTTCCCATAAAAATTTTTGGCTGCACAGTTTTTATTACCAACCCTGACAGAACTGCAAGCAAATTTGATCCTAGAGGCAAAAAATGTGTTTTCTTAGGACTATCTTCAACACAGAAAGGCTATAAATGTTTTGACCCTACAACAAAAAAGATGTTGGTAACAATGAACACTGTTTTTGTTGAAAATCAATCTTTTTTTAATACTCATCTTCAGGGGGAGATTTCTAATGAAGATGGTAATAATGTGTCACATATCCATGAAAAACTTGAATTTCTTGACATTAGTCTAGATGCACAGTATAATAGACAGTTAGATGCACTAGAAAATAGTCAAGAATCAAAAGAAAATGAAATAAAATTTTCTGAGACAAGGAAAGATGATGAACCATAGTCACATAGTTCGCGGAACGCTTCGGTACGGGAACGAGGATCGGGAATGCGGTTCACTAGATCTAGCGTATCCGATTCATAGGGGGGTAGGTTCATTCCGGTACACGTTCGGTACGCTGTACCACATGTTCGGTACGTTGTATCTTAAATTTTGGTAATATATAAAACTGAAGTACATAATCCGTAAGTCATAACATTAAACAATAACAGATTTCATAATAATAAATCATAACATAAAACAAATTAAAAAATATTAATATTCCAGAAATAAAAAAACAGTAATATTCCAGAAAGGAGTAAAGGCCGGAGAGAATAAAGTAGGAAAAGAAGAGCCTGGCCCTGGCGTACGAAGTAATTTATTTTCCCTCAAATTATAACACTTACAAGTTACAAGTTACAAGGTAACTTGATGAGTAGGGTCAGATATCGAAGAGCCTGGTTCAAAATCTGTACGCGACGTGAAACGAAGCAAAGGGCCAACCTGTCTCAAATTTGGGAAACGACGCTTCTTTCTGGTCAACGATGGGAAACGACCTTCCACCTGGGCAGCGACGGGAAACGGCGATGCAAATCGATTCACGCAGGGTTTGGGAGCGATTCTAAGAGCGATTGCGAGCGTTTGCGAAGAGCGAATGGGACGACTCTTGGACCGTATCGATTAGCGTTCCCATCCGCGACCGGATCGATTTCGTACCGCGTTTGGGTACGGAACGATCGGTACGCAGATCATGCCTTCCCCAGCGATTTATGTATCTATGTGATGAACAGCAGACAAGTAAATTTTTTGGCAAGGTTTATGAAGGGAGAGTTCCAAATCAAAGAATAGAGGACATCTCTGATCCTGCCACTGCTCATGAATCTGACTGAATGTCAGAAAATGACAAAGGTAATAATTCCAGTGATCTAAATCTACCCATTGCTCTCAGAAAAGAAAGAAGATCATGTGTTAAATAAATACCCTATCTCAAACTATGTGTCTTATTCTCAGTTATCTGCATCATTTGCAGCCTTTACCTCTAGCCTTTCCACTGTTTCTATTCCCTTAACCATACAGGAAGCTCTATCTAAATTTGAGTGGAAGAAGGCTGTTTTAGAGGAAATGAATGCTCTTGAAAAGAATCAGACATGGCAGGTTGTGGAATTACCCAAGAACAAACCAACAGTGGGATGCAAATGGGTATTTACCCCTAAATTCAAGGCAGATGGTACACTTGAAAGATATAAGGCCAAATTGGTTGCCAAAGGATATACACAAACCTATGGCTCCTATGATCTGTATATAAAAGGATATACTCGTAGAACCTCATAGTTACAAACCAACAGACATTTTATCAAAGAGAAGATTGAAGTTGGAATTGTGTGTACCATTCATATCTACCAAAGAACAAACAGCTGATATCTTTACAAAGGGGTTGTTCAAACCAGTGTTTGAACTACTTATAAGCAAGTTGGGAATGTATGATATATACTTACCAACCTGAGGGGGGTGTAGAAAAATGTAACATGTATTTGTTATTTTAATTTTATGTACATCCGGAACTGTATAGATAAGACTTAGAGTAGATAGAGCTCTTTAACTAATAGATAAGCTCGCAGAATAGATAGATCCTATTATTTAGGATCTGTAACAACTAGGCTTTATTTGTAACCTGTATATATATCATTGCCGAATGGCTCAATAATATTCAAGGAAGATTAATTCCTCAAACCTACACCATACCTATACGGCCAGACAGATGACAGCCCTGTTCTTGGTGCCAACTAAATCCTGTGGTCTGTAGATTGTTGAGGGGGAAGGTCCCGCGGCTCTCCAAATACTTTCTCAAACTCTCTCAAAACATCAGCCACTAGCTCCTCATTTGGACTCAGTAAAGTAGTGGGCTCTCCCTTTATCATAACTGCTCAAAATTCCACATTCCTGTTGAAAGCAGGGCCGACAGTCCCACCTGTTTCTGACATAGTGTCGGGTCCCCTTTCAACACTGCAGGGCTGTCGTGCCAATCAAATGACATAGTCATCGTATCCCAGTTGGTCCGGACCTCTCCCAAGGCTAATAGTCATGCTACTCTCAGTATAACATCCACTCCCCCCAACGGAAACACGTAACAAACTTTTGTACATTGCACCAAGGCAGCGAGATCGACACCCCCTAACAAACCCCTTCTGATTCTTGGCGACAATCGTCCCCCAATTGTACATCAAACTTCCCTGTCTTTTCTGCCCTTAGTTCTAGTCGAGATACAAGGGCTGTTGATATAAAGTTGTGACTAGCGCCACTAACCACCAAGACGGCCACTATTAACCCCTTTGTTACGCCTCTGAGTTGCATAGTACGAGGACTAAAAATTACAGCCATTGAATACATGGGAAAGTCCATATCAGCTACCTACTGCTCCTCATGTTCCCTAATTGCTCGACCTCCTCGGGTGGGACAAAAGATTCAGTTTGGTTGAGGTCGAGTTCCTCATCGTCCTCGGCAACCATTACTTGTAACTGCTTTAGTGGACATTCATGCTCGGGGGTATAGGGCTTCTTGCAGCGGAAACAAAGCCCTTTTGCATGCAGGTCTACCAGCTCCTGTGGTGAAAGGCGCGTGAACCAAGAGCGATTCACAGACTGCGAGGAAACTGGAGATTGCGAGGAAACTGTGCTTCCAGTCATCATTGATCCGGTCCCCGGCATAAGACCTGGAGATTGCGAGGAAACTGTGCTTCCCTCTATCCTTTGGGTTTCGGTAACTGGGGTGGGGGAAAACCCTGAAAATCCGCCAGACTTGGTGTAACTACCTGAACGGTCAAGTTGTCTTCAATATCTCTGGCCAACTCCATAGCAGCTTATAAATCTGCCGGACGGAAAAGCCGTAAGGAACTGTGAATTGTGTCCCGCAACCCTTTCATAGTACCCCAAGTAGTGGGCATCACTCAAAACGGGCTAGAAGGGCTTGTGAAAACTCTTCCCATGTGATATCCGGTTTCCGCAACCGTGACCAAGAAAACCAATACAAAGCAGGACCCTCCATGGCAGCCATGGCTGACGCCACCTTTAACTCGGGTCTGATGAAAGTCAAACTGTTGATTGGGCCTGGCGAGCCATCCTCTACGATCCGCCCTCTCAAAAGCTGGTAGCGCCAGTGGCGCGATCACAGACCCTGGATTGTGGGTGAGTTGTGTTACACCCCCTGATTCAGCCTTGCCTCCCTCTCCTGAAACAGGATCGCTCAGCAGTTCGCCTGATGCCATAACCTTATGCTCCAGTTTGTCCAGGGTTTTGGTGATAGCATCCAATTTTGCGTTTGTGGATTGCAATTCTGCCTTGATGTCTTTCTGATCTGCTTCTATCGTATCAATGTGTTGATCAATGGTAGAATAAGTCATGACAATGGATACGGCAGTGGATAGAATCCGGCAGGTCGGACCAACTTGATAGAAGCAGAAAACCAAAGTTCCAAGCAAATGATAACAATGTCTGCCCTAAGTCGTAGCCTAAGCAATTCTTATTTTTCCTCCCCCAATAATAGTCCCTATCAAACCCTTTATTAAGACTTAACCTAACCATCCAAAAATAACACATCACATAATCATGAAAATAACAAAAGTAGAAATAAACAATTAAACTAAATAAACTCCAAAAATCAACCTAGCCCATCTAGGCCCGACAACGGCAATGGTAAACCAATAACGGGCGAGGCCCGTCCTCCTGAAGCACAGGCCCAACTGTCTCACGCTCCTTAACATTACGCGATCCCAAACTCTTTTGGGACTAAAGTTTGGATGTTGTTGTTGATGATGATGATCATTGATTGTTAGACAAACCAAATTTATGTGTATTCATACCTGAGCAAGTATATTATGGTGGGGATCATGATGCAATGGTGTCACTGTACCAGCTGGGCCAAACCAAGCATTTAGTGATCTGATTTCCCCACCTCCAGCACAACAGTAATCGGGGACAAGAATGTCATGCTTCAGCTCTTGGATCTGAAATTTAGGTAAAGACCATTACTATTAAGCCAGTAACATCTCAACCCTTGATGTAGACTACCCTGTACGTGTACAAAAATTTGTACCTGATCAAATAATTGATGTTGAGCTAAGTATGTGGTTTCAGAAAAAGTGTAGCCATTGTTCTGAATCCTCTCTAGAAGCTCAGAAAATGTGATCAGCTCTTGCTTCCATGTTGAGCACAAGTAGTTCTTTCCAACCTTCAAAATTATAGTGTTAGTTTTATATTTTTTCCCAACCTTCAAAGTCAGAATGTTAGTTTTAGATTTTCAAAAAAAACATGGATCATACAATCATTAACACCGGACACATAAGAACCTTAAAGGGTTAAAGACGTAAGTTGATATTATGATATATATATATATATATATATATATATATATATATATATCTTAACCTATCTTATAAAGGACTCATATTCTTATTAAATGCTTGGACTTTGCTTTATCATGATGTACATTGTGCTGCTATTGATGTACGCTAACTATTATGCACACTCGTAGACGTTTACAGATCGTTACTTCCTTAACGGTGTCTAACTCTAACTATTTAAACAAAACTAACTCTTGTGGACTTCTTTTTTCGCATCCGTTTGTGAAGCCTGTGTTCCAGGAGTTCAGAAGTTGGAGCATCAATCAAAAATAAATTCTTATTCAATGAAATTTCAGTTTCAAATGATTTCCATCTCCTCTTCCGGTGCTTCTATAAATGGGTGTTTCCTTAGGTTTGTCATCGTTTCCACACGGCCTGATCAACACTTTGGTGAGTTCTATTCTTCCCTCCAATAGTTGATGTTTATTGATCATTACCATCGATTACCATTGATATATGAGTACTCTTACCATTGCATCTTTTTGCCTATGTTTAATTTGTTGCAGTTTATACTTTTGTTGGGTTTGTTTTCCACTCTTCTGTTTAATTTTCTATTTCTGTGAGCGCACAACATATAGCTTGGGACTTCACATAAAAATCATTTTAACGCATGCTAGGTGTTTGAGAATATGCCACTCCTTTTCCTACCAATAAATTAGTTCTATTTTTGCACATTTTCTGTTTTCTACTATATCTTCACAAAAAATGTGGAAGTGATGCAGGAAAAAGTAGTAGTATAACAATGGAGTTATTAAGTTCAGTTCACCTTTCTTCAAAATATGGGTAGCCAAATCTTAGGGGTATTAGGAAAGTTACAAATTGCCCATCCTTAGGAAAAATCAGTCAAGCATAGTCAATTCAGGCATTATGAATGTATTGTTGCCTTAATTCTCTAGAACACAATAAGCCACCACAAGTACATCTCATCTCAAGCTTCAATGTACAAACCTCATAGGAGTTGAGACAATAGCCTCCAGCATGAGTATCCTTGTTAATATGCACAACCCTTCATTAAGCACATTTATCACTTTTGCCACTGCCTCATTTTCTGTTTGTATACAGTTCTATGGGTCTATATTTGTTGTTATACATTTTGAGTGTATTTTATCTTGAAAAAATCAAAAGTTTAAAGACTCCTAAGCTCCACCGATCCAACCTGTGCCTTGTTAGTCCTTATAGAAGTTCTTTTCCCGCTCTTGTAGCCTGTTTGGGTTTCTTGTATTATATTAGAAACTGGCTAGTGTTACAGCATTACCTCCAACTTTTAGAATAGATATTAGTTAAATAAGTCATTTTCATTTTCATTTTCATTTACCCCAGTGCCGCAAAGGCTCCCACCTACGATGGGGTAAGGGGGGTCAGATGTACGCAGCCTTACCCTTGTACTAAAGCACAGAGAGACTGTTTCCGGATGACCCATAGTGAAAATCGCGTCCAAAATTGCATGGACTGACTGCTGCTCCATAACAAAGAAGCGCAGATAGTTTAGTGAGCCATTTTGCTTTATTCCATCATAATCTCAAACCAAAAAATAATGAATCTTTGGCTCCACATTGCAAATGATGGAAAATGTATTAGTTAAAAAAGTATGAAAGATTTTTATCTGTATGACAAAAAATGTTTCCACCCTTAAAAACTAACATGGACTTCCAGGTGTGTGATTTCTATTAAATGTCACTTAAGCTCCTTGAGATATACTTATCTATGGTTTATAATTATCTATAGTTTCATTTTATTAAAAACCCATGTGAACTTTCCACTTTTAGAAGTAAAAAAATACGATATGTTCATTTGATTAGTTGTACGTCTGACATAGTTTGAACGTCGTGCCCCATATTTAGAAACTGATGGATAGTAGTGCAAAATTGATGTTTTTCTCCTGTTTACTCGAAAACTGCTATATATTCTTTACAAAAAAGTGGAACGAATGCAGAAAAAGTAGTACTATAACATTTACTCTTTTAACTAAATTTCAGTCTGCACTACCCTTGAGTTTCTACATTTGTTAATGCGTTTTTTTTTGCTGCATTCTATGCTGCACTATTGCTGGGTTTTCCCCGCATTTTTTCCTCTTTTTTCCCCTGCATATTTATATTGATGAAGGCTTGGAATCTGATTGAATAGTCCCCACCAGTTCATATTGAACAGAAACTAAAAGCATCCTATATTAAAAGTCTTGCATTATTTGGTGCGTTTTCGCTGCACTTTTGGCTGCATATTCCCTACATATTTTCTATTACAGAAGCCGTGAATTGTGAATAAATCATCTCCACAAGTTCACGTGAAAGGACTCCAAAAGTGTATTAGGTGTTTCTATATTTGTTCAAGTTATTTTTTTTTTGGATAAACTGTAAATATATTCAAGTTATTTCATTTCACTGGCTCTCCCTATCTGTGTTCCCCCCCCCCCCCCCCGCATTTTCCCTGCATTTTCCCCTACACTACTGCTGCATGTTTCCCTGCATTTCCCCCAGTGTTTTCTCCTCCATATTTTGCATTGAAAAAGACTTGGAATCTGATTAAATGGTTTCCACGAGTTCACGTGCAAGGAGAGTAAAAGCACCCTAGGTTATAGCATTGCGCATGCCTTCAATCATGCGTTATTTATTTTTTACTGCACTTTTTCTGCGTTTTCCCTGCACTTTTGCCACGTTCTTCCTTGCGTATTTCGTACTCCCTCCGTCCCAAATTGAATTGCAAACTTTGACTGGCACAAGGATTAATGAAGAACAATAAATGATACTTGCTTTTTACACTTTTGTCCATCTTCTTAAAAGGAAAAAAGTAAAAGTCAGGGTAAATTTGTCATTTTATTCTTATCTATATACCTAAAATAGGAAGTGGAAAATCATTTTGGGACAACCAAAATAGACCATTTTGCAAATCAAATTGGGACGGAGGGAGTATTAATCAGACTTCCATTTGAGCGTTTTTTTGTCGTTCGCTGCGTTTTTCCCTGCAGTTTTTTACCGTCTTCCCATGCATATTTTGTATTGATCGAGAGTTGGATTAAAATTAAATAGCCTGCACAAGTTCATATGAAAAGAAAACTAAAACCACCGTATGTTATATCATTGTAGTTGCCTTCAAGTTCTGCGTTTTTGCTTTATTTTTACTGCTCTCTTTGCTGCGTTTTTACTGTAATTTTGCTCCGTTTGCCCCTGCATATTGCATATTAATGATTAATCTAGACTTAAACTGTCATATTACACAGCTTAACAAGTAATTCAATAAATCGCTAACTATTTGACTGGACACATTAGAGTTAGAGACAGATTAAGATGCTACTTTCCCATGCTGAATCCCCTTGTATCCATTTCCATCAATTGAACACGTACTCACTGAATATTTGCATTTGGGTTTGTAGAGTTTTTTGCATTCCCAGGAGATAGCAAAAGACTTCATTACTTTCCACATCTCAAGTTACGAAAGATCCAGGTGTGTGATTTCTATTAAATGTCATTTAAGCTCCTTGAGATATACTTATTTATGGTTTATAATTGTCTACAGTTTCATTTTATTAAAAACCCATGTGAACTTTGCGCTTTTAGAAGTACAACAATAGGATATGTTCATTTGATTAGTTGTACGTCTGACTTAGTTTGAACATCGTGCCCCATATCTAGAAACTGATGGATAGTAGTGCTCCATCGGAATTTTGGACAAGGCCCCAAACAAACAAGCAACAACGTTTTATCTCCACAAACGCGTTGAAACCAACATATTATAGCCAACAGAGTACAGTTAATGAAGGTTGGGCTTGTTTGCTTTCATTCTCACAGTTAATAACTTTCGATAATGGACATATACCGATTCAAATGTCCATCTTACTAATTCCTTTACACTATTATACTTAATCATCATAGGTTTTGAAAACTGCCTTCATCTTTTACCTTTTCTTTTCAAGTTTGCCTTGATATTTTCCCAGAAATATTGTCACTCCTAAACTCCCGTTATATTTATTTAAATTACATATATACTATCACGCTAATAATATTGATGTTGCCTTAGTTACTTTGTAATTGTTTATGGTATTTTATAGTAACACCATTCAACCCAACTACATTCCATAATTTGTGAACTTAATACTACACTTATGTTAAACATATTTTACAAAATTCATTAAAATTAAGAGTTGGGCATATTACATTCGCGCAACACGCGAACAATTTACTAGTGTGTGTGTGTATAACGGTGATTTCATAATGGCATTAACTATTACTCCCTCTGGCGAAAGAAACAACTTCTTTTAAACAGTCTTTTGTCACACACAAAATGTGTGCACTATGTACAAACGGAGCTAATAAGCCTAATATTTCATATAATTTGCCACAAAATTGTAAAAGAATATTCAAAAACAAGTTACTAGTAATGTTAGCTTACCCAGCAAAGAAGTTTTAAAAATACAATATATAATTTATGAATTGTGGCATTTGTAACTGACCAAAACCAACAAAAATTGTACATTGGTCAAACAAAACTTTCAAAATGCCCTTAGAGGGACGAGGATTGTAGATGAGGAGAAGCTACAAAAGCTACAATAACTATGGTAGAAAGGTGTTTGTCGCTTCCTCCTAGTGCACAAGAAGTTATATAACTCCAAAAGATTGATGATCTTATTAATGAATAGAGACTCACAGTTTATACTACTACCAATAGCCTTGGTGCGAAGCAAATCAAGTAAGAGTCCTAACTATTACAATATTCCTCTTACAAAAATCAAGTAAAATAGAATACCATTACCAATAGGAAGCTAATAAGAATAATAACAATAATAGGAATCTAATGCTACTGACTAAAACAATGGTAATAAAAATGAGACTTATTTGGTTCGTTCACATGGTCCAAGCATAAATTCGCCAACACCGTACTTCCTAGTTAGACATCAACTTTGTCCTCAAACTTGAAGGGAGTAACCCGTGACACTGAGTTTTTCCACGAGACCTGCCGATATTGTTACTCCCTAGTCCCTCTTAAAGGTATTAAGTATTGGGGTTTGATCCTAAAAAGTTAAACTTAATAAGACTTTATATGTTGGCTTGTATTTTTATTCGTGGTCAGTGTATGATAGTTTAAAAGAATGGAGTAATCCGCAACTCCAGGCTTTCCTATTATCAAACAGCATCATTATAAAACAAACAATCAACATGTGTGTCATAGCCACAAGACTTCACTGAGTCATGGGCAAAAGCCCCATTATCAGGCTCAATCCATCGAAATCCATCCTTGCTAGGAAGGTTCATACTATCTCGCTTGAAACGTTAGATTGCACACTCGAAATAGTTTCTAGATTTGGTCAAGATGAGGGGGGGGGGGGGGGGGGGGGGTAAAAAGGACATTAATGATGATTATGTGCTCTGGTGTGCCCCTAAAATGTGAAAACTACGGAACATGCACGTTCTCTATTGCATGTTGTTGAGCGTGAACGCTCTCGCTGCAAAACCCTCGAGAAGTTCTTGCAGAAAGGTATAAGAGGGGGTAGAGTATGTGGCAACTTAAACGGCAACGAATGTACAGGAGGCAAAAAAGAAATTGTTAAGAGGGGTTGGCAGTAGCAGCTGAATTACCAAGAGTCTTGGTAAGAAGTAACAGTCTTTACTTACACAACATTCCTAGTAGTAATTTTAGGATTACTAACTTATATAGAATGCCTGACATACCACTGCTAATAGGAAAATAATTAGAATAATAATACTCCCTCCGTTCCTTAAAACTTTGCCAACTTTCCTTTTTTGGTTGTCCCATTAACTTTGTCACTTTACCTTTTAAGTAAAGAATTTGCGGTTTTAGTTCATTCATGTGGCCCTAGCATGTGCTGCGCATTTAAAGCTCTTCAAGAACTTGTTACTACACGGTAAAAAATACGAAAGCATATCGGAATAATGAAATGAAGACAGTTTACAGAAAAAGGTGATAAAGCAAATGATACAATGAATAAAAATGAACAGAGCCTGTGCTTGAGATGCTATCAGCTATCTACATACACATAGATAAGCTGGATGTTATGCAGAAAGAATGTGTTCGGAATGAATTGAGGATTGAGATCATAGTAAACGAACTCTTAATTACCTCAACTGGTACTGTACGATATCCAGCAACACTACGTAGGTAGCTCAAATCATTCCACTTGCCCTTGGCTGGCCAATGATCCATGCAATCTCTGATAACAACAGGTGATCCAACTAAAAAATGATCTTGTAGGAAGCTCTCCAAGGATAATGCAGACCTTTTTCCAACCATTTTACAAGAGAGTGACTTTACAGGCAAAACCCGCGATACCTGCAAATTCACTCCAAAGCATCATGATACCTTTTCTAGAAAAATACAAACCCACCTTCACACATATAATTAATAAAAAAAACCACAGCCTTTATGATGCAGCAGAAAAGGTCAAAGGCAGAGTTGTAAGCTGAATGTGGTTTACTTCAAGGCCCTTACATAGAAAAAAGGAAATGGGATGGGAGAAAGAAAGAGAAAAAAATTAGTGATTCAAAGATGAGTTATTATCTGTGGAGCTGCTAATGGACAAGGTCCACAACAAAATTTTCAATTTTAGACTCCTGTGCAAAAAATGCCATGTTTACAATAATTTAGACAAACTGAACCTTCTTTATTTCATTGTTTCCTAGTTTTCTTTAACAAATTTATATAACAAAATTGAAGTCAAGTCGCCTCTTGTTTTATATTTTATAGAAATCATAGGGTAGTTTTTACATATAAAATTTAGAAAGCACTATTACATATTTAAATTTAAATATTATAAAAACCAAGTTGCAGATAACTTCAATCAAGTCTTGTTAATTCGTTATACGAACCAGAAAGCCATTTTGGGACAAAGGGAGTATTTAATTAGGCTTGAGTCGAGTTCAAATTGCAAAGTAAGATGAAAGGATCCTACGTGAAAGCTTGACGACCAGGCTAGCTCAAAGTAGAAAGAGGCTGAAATAATGTGTAGTGATTGATATATAAGATGTTTTTAATTGGACTGGTTTCAATCTCAGACCAGACTGGACTTCGACAATTGTAGAATACACATAGAATATACATCTTACTAACCATTCCAGACCAGCTAATACCAGACCAGACTAGATCGGACCAGATCAGAATATTTCAGTCCAATTAAAAACATCTATAGTATCTAAACCATGTTCTTCACTTGCATCACTTACAGGCATACTGAATGGCATCCTACTTTTTCAGCAACAACATAGACATATGGTGGATGATGAGTTTGTAACTCACAGAACCGGCTGTAGTCTTCGTATGAACTGGGAGAAATGCTTGTGAACAGTTAACTCATGATTATTTTTGTTTTCCAGTAATATGTTGTGGTTCAAAAAATTGGCTAGTACCTCCTCAAGTTTCAAAACCTTCGGTATATACTTTTAAATACTTTGTACTCTTGAAACTGTATGAAGTTTCAACATTGTTATTAACAAGCATAATTCTGACCACTTTGGAAACAGTGTATACTCAATATAGAACATACTTACCTTATTACTTATTACATGCATAATGCATTGTATACAACACAAGTCTATGTTACGTGTTGAAATAGAAACTGAAATGATATTAAAATGGAGAGAAGGATTTTCTGTGTATTTCATTAGAGGGTTAAGGCCCTATATATATATATTACAAAGATGGAATATTCCTATATAAGATGCTATACAATAATAATGTCTAGAGCATATTCCTAAAGCATATTCCTAGATACAATAATACTTTCACACTCCCCCTCAAGTTGGAGCATAGATATTTATCATGCCCAACTTGTTACATAAGTAATCAACTCGAATCCCATTTAGAGCTTTAGTGAATAAATCTCCAAGTTGTTCTCCAGTCTTCACATACCCGGTAGAGATTAATCCTTTTTGTATCTTCTCTCGAATAAAATGGCAATCAACCTCAATATGCTTTGTTCTCTCGTGAAATACGGGGTTGTTTGCTATGTGTATAGCAGCTTGGTTATCGCACCACAACTGAGCAGGCATTGGTGTCTCCAATCCAATTTCATTCAATAAATGGTGTATCCATATTATCTCACATGCGGATTGTGCCATAGCTCGATATTCTGATTCAGCACTAGAATGAGAAACCACATTCTGTTTCTTACTCTTCCAGGATACAAGATTACCACCAACAAAGACACAATAGCCAGATGTAGATCTTCGATCATCTTTAGAACCGGCCCAATCAGCATCTGCAAAGCATTCTATTCTCATGTGATCATGGTTTTGATAAACAATACCTCGTCCTGGTGCTCCCTTTAAGTAACATAATATGTGTTCTACAGCAACCCAATGATCAATGGTCGGAGATGACATGTATTGACTCACTACACTCACAGAATAAGCAATATCTGGACGGGTGACTGCGAGATAATTAAGCTTTCCAACCAGTCTTCTATATCTTTCTGGGTCTTCAAACGGTGTGCCTTCTTGAGTGAGTTGCACGTTGGGAACCATGGGTGTTGTACTTGGTTTTGCCCCTAATTTCCCTGTCTCAGCTAGTAAGTCAAGTACATATTTACGTTGAGATAGAAATATGCCTTTCTTACTTCGTGTTACCTCAATTCCCAGAAAGTATTTCAAAGAGCCAAGATCTTTCGTCTGGAATTGACTATGCAGAAAATTTTTAAGGGCCAAAATACCTGCATTATCACTCCCTGTGATCACAATATCATCAACATATACCACAAGCAATGTGACACCTGATTCTGTTTGTTTGTAAAAGACAGAGTGGTCTGATTTGCCTTTTATCATTCCAAATTGTTCAATTGATTGACTGAATTTCCCAAACCATGCACGAGGACTCTGTTTCAGACCATAAAGAGATTTGCGAAGTCGACAAACTTTACCATACTCCCCCTGAGCAACAAATCCCGGAGGTTGCTCGATATAGACTTCTTCCTTAAGGTCACCATGCAAAAAAGCATTTTTAATGTCCAACTGATGTAAGTGCCAATCATGAATTGCAGCGAGTGAGATAAGTAACCTGACAGATGTTAATTTAGCAACAGGAGAAAAAGTGTCAGAATAATCAACACCATAGGTTTGAGCATAACCCTTCGCAACTAATCGGGCTTTCAACCGAGCAACAGATCCGTCTGGGTTAACCTTAACAGCAAAGACCCACTTACATCCAATAGATTTCTTCCCTGTAGGTAAGTCAACCAAATCCCATGTACCATTAAGATCTAAAGCATTCATTTCCTCTACCATGGCTTGACGCCATTCAGGATGAGACAAAGCTTCTTTGACAGATTTGGGAATAGAAATAGAATCAATGGAAGCAATAAAAGAACATGAAGCAGGAGATAACTGATTGTACGACACAAATGAAGAAATAGGATGAGTACAAGACCGTGTACCTTTACGTACTGCTATTGGGAGATCAAGATCTGATGTGGAATCAAGATCTGAAGATGCAGATACTGGTTCAGGACATGAGATCGGAGTCGAACTAGTATCAGGAAAACTAATCACAGGTATCGTCGGTGGAGGGTGATCAGGTGCTTTGTGTCGACGGGTGTATACCAAATGTACGGGAGGCCTAGGGTCATGAACAGTAACTTGTGGAATATTTGTCGAAAGTGTGGACTCGGGAATAGTCATCGTGTAAATGAGAATATCATCATTACTCTCACGAATATCTGCCTTGGATGATGAAAAAGGTGTATTTTCATGAAATGATGCATCAATAGAAACAAGATACCGACCAGTACTCGGACAAAAACATCTATACCCCTTTTGGACTCGAGAATAACCCAAGAAAATACATTTTAAAGATTTCGGATCTAACTTTGTTAGATGAGGATTAACATCTCTAACAAAACAAGTGCAACCAAATATTTTAGGTGGGATAGGAAAAAGCTCTCTGTTTGGAAATAGACAATGATAAGGAGCTTTACCATTCAAAACAGAAGATGGCATTCGATTTATCAAAAAACATGCAGTAGACACGGCATCTGCCCAAAACTGTTTAGGCACATTCATTTGGAATAGAAGAGCCCTTGCAGTTTCTAAGAGATGTCGGTTCTTTCGTTCCGCAACTCCATTTTGAGGAGGTGTATCAACGCATGAAGTTTGATGAATAATGCCATGTTGAAGCATAAATGACTTAAATGTAGCAGATAGATATTCTTGGGCATTGTCTCCTCTTAACACCCGAACAGGAACGTTAAACTGAGTTTTAATTTCAGCACAAAAGGAAGAGAAATGAGTGAACAACTCAGATCGACGTTTCATGAAATACAGCCATGTCATACGAGAATAGTCATCAACAAAGGTAACAAAATATTTAAAACCAGCTTTAGACACAACCGGGCAAGCACCCCAAACATCAGAGTGAACAAGGTCAAATGGAGCATTTGCTCGTTTATTAACTCGCGGGCCTAAGCTAGTACGATGGTGTTTCGCAAATTGACATGACTCACATTGTAAAGAGGTCATCTTATTAAATTGGGGATTTATTTGCTTCATTAATGGGAGAGATGGATGTCCTAATCGGTAATGAGCATCTAACAAAGTCCCAACCCCAAGACAAGAGATACCTTTGGTGATGGATGTATCCAAAATATATAGATCAGCTGACTCATGTCCTTTACCAATGATCTGCTTCGTTAACAGATCCTGAAACACACAATATCCCGGAAAAAATGTTACAGAACAGTTAAGAGTACGAGTGATTTTACTGATGGAAAGCAGATTAAATGCAAAATTAGGAAGACTCAAAACAGGCGATAATGGTGATGTAGAAGTTGGAACAACAGTACCAGATCCAAGAACGGGTGAGGTAGATCCATCAGCTAAAGTGACACTAGAAGTAGGTAAATATGAATGAAATGACGAGAATAGACTAGGATTACCGGTCATATGATCTGTGGCACCTGAGTCAATGACCCATTTCGAGGATGAGGAAACAAGACACGTGTTTGAAATACCTGAATTAGCGGTTACCGAGATAGGGACAGAGGAATGCTTTAGAGATTCTTGGTAGCAAATAAATTTGGCATACTCGTCTGAAGAAATAGCAATTGATCCATCGGATGAACTGGTAGCGGAAGCAACATGAGCAAGCTGATTTCCTTGATTTTTGAACAGCAATTTTCTACATTCTTTGATCAAGTGTCCGGGCTTCTTACAGTAATTGCATATTACTCCTCTGTCAAATTTACCCGCACAAGACATAATTCCCTTGTTTTTTTTTCTTTTCCTTTTTTTTTTTGTTTTTTTTTGTTTTTGCAGTTTAATTGAAAATAGAGATAGCGGTGGAAACTTACAGCAGCCTTCTCATTTGTGGGCTGAAAATGTTAATAAGCAATCAACTGGGCCTTACTCCTACGGACTCTCCAAGCTTCGTCTTTTACTTGGGAAGAAAACACATGTGCTAACAGATATCCATTCTTCAACAATCAGATGCGCTAACGAGATGCGACCGACCGACAAATTTCCTCCAGCCCACAAAGATATCCGATGTGAGATACTAGCGACCAACAAATTTCCTCCAGCCCACACAAATATCCGTCGAATTCCCTCCCTTGAGAAAGAGCGAGAGAAGAAAACCAGAACAGAAGTATCACTGCGGATGTAGTGAGTGCTTCCAAAGGCCGTGTGGCTGATGGGCGTCGATTTGGAGTTGCGAACTTCAAACCCTGGTCAGAGACGGCAGGGATGGTCTTGTCAGAAATCCGCCGGGAAGATGGTCGGACCTGGCAGATTCTGAATGATGTAGTTTGCGTGATACTGAGATTCTGAATTTGCTTGAACTAAGGGTCTGAATAGAGGTTCTGTTTAATGGTGATGGTGTGTAGAGAGGTTCTGTGCTGCACTGAGTTTCTGGGAGACAGAATAGTACCTAGAGGTTCTGAACTGAACTCAGGTTCTGGGAGAAAGAACTGAGTCTGAAAACTAAAATGAAATCTGAAAAATAAACTCAAATGGATGGCTCTGATACCATGTTAAAATAGAAACTGAAATGATATTAAAATGGAGAGAAGGATTTTCTGTGTATTTCATTAGAGGGTTAAGGCCCTATATATATATATATATATATATATATATATATATATATATATATATATTACAAAGATGGAATATTCCTATATAAGATGCTATACAATAATAATGTCTAGAGTATATTCCTAAAGCATATTCTAGAGCATATTCCTAAAGCATATTCCTAGATACAATAATACTTTCACATTACGGATCCATTCATTACGGTTCGCTCTACCAAAGGTGAAAGAAGCCCGAGACCACTACATGTTTAAGTCTTTACTTAATTTGTGGTGGGGTAGGTTCAGAATTCTAAAGGGGGGGGGCTTGGTGCACTGGCTACAGTGTGACTACTGAGAGGTCACGGATTCAAGTCTTGAAAGCGGCCTCTTGTGTCTTGTCAAAATGTTTTGACATGGGAAGACTTGCCCCTTATACACCCTTGTAGTGGGACCCTTCCTGGACCCTCACCTTGCGGGGACGGTAATGTGCACTGGGCTGCCCTTTTTATACTTTGAGAATTCTCTTTCTTTTTCAGGCAGTTACTCTTGGGTTTCTCATACACGGCTTATTAGTTGGAATTATAGTTTAGCTTTTGAAATACTAATTCTCTTGGCACTTTATGGAGGTGTTGAACAATTTCACTGCCTAGATTAATTCTGAAAAACCATAGCCGAATTCCTTCCCTTGCAACCGAACTACGTCCACTACTGTGCTAGATGTTGAACCTTAGCCTCTAAGAGTATAGACTGTATAGTTACTTAAATATGTTTAAGAGTATCTGGTAAGAAGTTATCAACCCCATAATGGAAAAAATGGGGCAGAAAACATACAGAAACCGATTCAAGAAGCAGCGAACACACAACAACAACATCATCCAAACCTTATTCCCAAAAGATTTTGGGGTCAGCTAACATCGATCCATGATATCAGAGCCAAAATGGAAGAAAGATAAGAAGAATAAAAAGATAAAGTAAGATAAAATGGACAAGATAAAGATAAATATAAGGTAAAATAACATAAGAACATACGAAAGCTAAAAGATAAAAAGAGCATAAAAAATATAAAAATAACATAAGAACATATGAAGATAAAGAAGATAAAAGATAAAAGAAAAAGAGAAAGGAAAGAAAAGAGATCACTCATCCACACGAATATTCAGATTCTTTTAATCCAAGTCTGTTTGGGTCTTCCTCTCCCTCTTATATCCACCTCTTCTAAATAAAATTCCTACCAAGCATATCAGTGAACACAAACAGGGGGGTTTGTTTACCTCCTTGAGTTTCTCAAAGTATCTTCACGCACTTTCCACCATTCAATGGTAGTGTCTCAGTAAAAAAGATGCATAGACTCCCATAAGCATCTCTAGAAGACACATATCTTCTAAATAAAATTCCTACTATCAGTAAATTAAAGCCTCCTTAGAAGTTCCTGATGCTGTTCTCTATGACCAGTATCTGAGTAAAGTTAGAACATAGGTAGACTGGCAAACATATATTACCTTTTACACTACAAGTGTTATGAGAAGTCACCAACTGGAGAATTATAGGCTAATGCACGTGAAACCTAATTCCATTGTGATAGGTTTCAAAAACATGAAAAGGTACCTGCGTCTAGTTATAAATACACAGCCTGCAGACACAAATATAATTGACACTAGCAGCTAACACTGTACTCGTTAGTGAATGAGGAGGGGCAGGCCTTAATGTTATAAGCTTAATCGCGGTAATTTTGCAACAAGTTTAAAGTTGTAAGAGAGTGTGCATGGAAGAGACGAACCTCACCTCCTCTATATGTAAATCTGGAGAAACAATTGTATTGGGTTGTTCCCGTTGATCCTTTGGCGGGGAAGCTTCTATTGAAACATTCGCTTTCATCGATGCCTTTCGTACTGCGAGATTAAAGTCGTCACGAAGAGTCAATCCGCCCATGATGATGCCCATGTCGAGAACTTGAATGGCCTGGCAGAACTCTCCAGCGGCGTAATGGAGCCTTGCGACATGGAGACACGCAATGGAGTACGCATCCCTCCAAATGGGGAGAACCGAATTCCAGGGACCAGAGTGCAGCTGCTCCCAGGCCATTTCTCTCGCCGCTTCTGCCGCCCTCGCATCGCCTCCAGCAGCTAGAGCCTCCATTCCCACGTAAGCGTAGCCGCCTTCCTCCGTGATACGATGCAGCAGATTGGCCCGTTCCGCATCGAGAACCGGCGTATCCAGCACGTCGTTCTCAGTAGCGACGGCTAGGGACATGGGTGGTAGTTTGTTGCTCCAGTATCACACCGTCCAGCGAGAGGACTCCCAGATAGAGATAATCGGTTAATTATCTTAATTAATACGTAGTAGAAGTAAAACATTGAAAATGTGAACTTAATCGGGAGCGCATTCAAATTAATTCGAGAACGCAAAAATGTGCAGTTATTTTCAAGAATTAATTTGAATGTGTTCCCTATTGAATTTTTAGTTGAAATTTGATATGAGTAAACTAGACTTGGTGAATAAGATATTCAAAAAATTTCATCAAAAAATTACACCGGGAACTGCCCCAAATCGCGACGGCCGGACAGAACCTCCCATAGAAGGACTTAATTGACCTTTTTATGAAAGTTCGAGGAGCTATTTGACAGTTTTCCCTTGATAGAATGATAGGAGTAAAAATGTATATCACTTGACTAAAATACCCTTAACAAAACTTCAGATTTATTTACAATTAAAAAACAGGAAAATGTTAAAACAAATCAAAACCCTAACTAACACTACTTTGCCTCTGATCTATTGTTCAAGACCTGTCCCGGTGAGTTCGCCGCCGCCACCGTACGGAAGGTCCGCCGCCACCGTCCGGGGAGTCCACCGCCGTACGGAAGGTACGTCGCCACCGTCCGGGGAGTCCACCGCCGTCTGGCGAGTCCGCCACCACCTCCCGGCAAGTCCGCTACATGACATAGCATATGAGTTTTTTATTTTTCTTATGTAAATTACTCTTAAAATTTTGTAATCCGTCTACTCTATAAGATTACTCTTTTGGTATAGATTTACACTTTTGCCTGCTAAACTAATATTTACTATGAACCATATATGCTTTCATTATGAAACAACATGAAACCTGCATGATTGTGGCAATGTTAATATGCTATGCGTGCTTTGGATGGACCAATATTCATTTTCTTTGGGTTGTTTGACTATTACATTTTATTTGTGTAATGTACATCTTGATCCATATTTTCAAGATTTATAAATTTCTAATTAATCACATACAAGTACTACGTATGATATTGTTGGAGTATATTATCTCGATCTGTTACTGTTCAGGAGCCCAACGCATTACCCCAGTACAGGGCCCAAACGACGAGGGCCATTTTCAGCCAATCAGGCCTGTTTTGGCCTTTTGGGCCCATTTTGGCCCTCTCGGCCCATTAGGGCAGAAATGCTCTCATTCCCCCTTTTGCCTATAAACACGGGGCTTTCCCTCCATTTTAGGGGTGGCTTCTCTTCCTCCCTCTCTCTAGCTAACTTGTTTCCTCCATTAATGGGAGCTTCTATATTGCATTGTGTAATGGAGAGGAAAGTATTAATAAAATGAGAGGGCTTGGACATTGGCCTAAACAATCCCGTGGTTTTCTTCCTTTCCGGGTTTCCACATAAAAAGATATACTACGTATAATGCAAGACGTAGGCATTTCAACAAAATGTTTCCAAAAAACAAAAGAATTAATTTAGTATTGAACAGAACAGAGTGTGTATCATAATTTTCGCGAGAAAGTCGTTATATTTTTATAATTTATATATTTATATTTTTATATTTTACTTATTTTATATATTCATATTCTGATAATGTCACATGTATATATTCTATACACTGTAGATTTTTGTACAATTGTATTATTTCATATTTTATACTCCTTCCGTCTCACGAAACTTGGCTAAAGTTGACCAAGTTTTATGAGACAGAAGTATTATAATTCAAATTTAAACAGTTTTGATTCTGATTATTTCTTAAATGTGTGCATGTGTATTCTACAATATACTTTTATTTACCTTTATTATTGTTGTAAATATCCTTGTTGTTATTTATTAGTAATGGAAAATTATCCCCCTTAGCATACATTGTTGAAAGTCTGTTTGTTAGCACAATATATTGTAGATTGTTGATTAAAAATTATAACACTCTAGTTTAAGCGCATTAGACTGATCACCTATACTTGAAGAGTTCAAATGATACACGTGGATTATACAAAAACTACATATTACTCTGTATATTCTTATACAGTTAAACTAATTAAGAATCTTAAACATTGTGAAGATGTAAAATTACTATACGCAAGACATACTCATACACACGTACACACATATCTGACCTCTTGATCATAGAAAACCATTTCTTGAAATGGGTTGGCATGGCCATTGTTGTGCTGAGTAGTTGTGCTGATCGTATAGAGTAAGATATAGAGGAGCTATGGGATAATAAAGATGCATGAATGAATATATTTATAGTTGACTTGGCTCTTATCAAGTATAGTTGACAATATAAATATGGAGTTGAGAGGAATGAGAGGACAATTTTTTTATCAATCAGCTGCAAATATTGAGTAACGAACATGTTCCCGCCGTACAACGTACACTTATTTGAGAAGCCCAAAAAAGAGAAGCATTATTCATCTCCTTCTTTGTGAAGTCCGCAAGCCGCGGAGACGCCACCGGTCCGCCATTCGCCTTGACGGTCGTCCCTTGCTTTCCACCCCCATTTGTGTCGTGTAGTAACGTCCGCTGCCTGCGTTAGCTTGGCAGCCCGACTACTCGCCATGTCTGCCCAGCTAACTGTTGATTGTGGATCGGCGGCGTCGCCCACAGTCCAAGACTCCCATTCCGGCTGCCCTGCTCCACAGCTTCCATCCCTCAACTCCTTTGCTCTTTGGCCACTCGACAATCTCATCTCCTGCTCTCAAGAGAGAGAGGATTAGGGAGGGTATAAAGCTGAAGTTAAATCACAAGCTTCCCTATTTTTCTTCACTTTTCAGATGACATCGACAATAGATGTGAAATGACCATAAATTGTTTAAAATCTCAATGCACTACACTATCCTAGCCTCATTAATTACCTTGACCGGGTCGGACCCATTTTCTCACATTTCTTTTAGTCTCATTTTAGTTAGATCTTAAAAGCCGTGTTATTTGCTACAGTTATGGCCTTGGAATAATAGTAAAAGACATTCCTAATTTTTCTTCCATGCCGGGGCGTAGATTAGTTGGTAGGAAGGGGGGTACCATGATAGAGGTCCCAATTTAAACTTCAGATAGAGACATGATAAATGTTCAAAACTTAATTTACACTCTTCCGGATTGTTGTCCAACTGATTGTAGGTATCATACCTTTTTAATGGTTCTTCCGCACATGAAAATCTTGAACCTTTTAGCGGAGTAGTAATGAGAGCAATTGAGCAAGTCGAGGGTAGATGAAACTCATTAACTCTAACTCAAAGCGCCATCATCAGTGACAAAGCACAATCCACTGACCTTGGTTATATGGAAATCAAGGAGATAATTAATTAGATTAATCATACTAGGTATAGAAATGTAGATGTTTACTCATATTTAACGAATATAAAACATACAATCCTATTTTTTGAAGTTATATACTCCCTTCAATTTTTTGAAGTTAAATACTCCCTCCGTTCTCTAATACATATCCCTCTTTCCATTTTTAGAAAGTTTTTTCAATAAGTATACTCATTTACCCTCAATTCTCTTTTCCACTTTTTCATTTATACACAACTCACTACACCTTTTACACTACCCCTATTATTTTCCTCTTAAAACTTGTGTCAAACCCGATAGAAACAACTATTGGAGAACGGAGGGAGTATGTTTTTAATCCTACTTTGAAAAAAATCCACTTTCAAATACCCTGTTTGGGCTAAGCTGCTGTTTTCATTACTTTTGCTGTGAATTTATTTTTTTTGCTTAATCTGTCATCATATGCTCTTTTCGTTTGTGTGTTTGTAGATGTGTATGTTCAGTACGATACAGGTTCCGATTTCATCTATATATCGCTTGGAATCGGAACCGGACCGAGTCCACCTACCGCGACTTTCAGGGGGCCTGTGCAGTAGGTTTCCTGACACCTCACTTTTTAATTTAAGAGAAAAACAATCCACCCATTCTTTGCAATATTTTTTTGAAGGAATTGGGTATACCACTTAGATAGGATGACGACTGCCTGAGATAGAATGAATGCAAGTGAAGCTGAATGACACGTAATAAACCTAGTCAAAATAATATAAATCAAACAAGCAATATGGACCTGAATACTAATACCACTAAACAGTCTTCCATGATAAAATAAGCATGAATACCGAGGAACATGTTTAGATCTTATCCAGCTTTTCGGCCTTGATGACAGGGTTGGCCTTAGATATTGCATCACGTGCTGCAGAGCGATAGTCAAACAGGCAATCATGTTTGTCAGAGTAGCGGTGCGAGCCACAGAAAATGCCACCACAGCGGCACTTGAATCCAGTCAGGCCAACCCGCTTCTTGCAACTGGCACAACGGCTAGGACCGTCTTTAGCCTTAACAAGGTCCGGGGACTCACCTGAGCACAGAGTAAGGGATGAGGGCATTGAAACTGTCACAGCTTCAACAAGCACGTCTGCAGAGGCAACATGGGCATGTGGTCTCTCCTTGTCGCCACTTGTCGTCCCATTAACAAGATTTTCAAATGACAATGCCGCAAGGTTGGCTTGTTCTTGTTTCAACACCATGTCTTTGTAACACTTGGAGCACATGTTCATGTTTGCTGCACTACCAAAGAAGCCACAGTTGTTGATGCACAAAATTGGGCCTTCATGGGGGGCGTGGCATCCCGTCTCATTCTGCTCCATATCTCCTTACTGTTGCTGTAAGGCAATCATTTAGATGGAAACACTACACATTTATGCAACATCATAAACCTTCCACTAACCCTCTCCATAGATGGAACTCTAAAATAAAAATAAAAAACAAGAAAGAAGATATATTCTACACTCCTATAGCCTATGAGGTATTAGATCCATGTCCACATGCAAAACTGCATCCTCAATGGAAGGGCAGTTTAGCAAGGATTACTTGGCTGAGACCACTAAATGAAGATGATCAGCTGAATTTTCAAAAGCAGAAAACAGTGCATAAAATTGATTACAGCCAAATGATGATCTCATTGTGGCTAGCAAATGGCGTATGTAATTGTTCATCTAATTCTTAATTCCAAACTAATATTGGTGGGCTAGGGGGGGATTTGGAGGGCCGAGGGGTGCTATACTCTCAAGTCTCAAGTTAATTTGGAGATCTTTTTATTTTCAAAAGAATAAAAGAATAAGCGTATCCCCACAAGGCCCATCTTCCCTTTACACTAAGGTCTTTTCCGCCTTATGCAGGAATTCATACAAAAACCCTATAAGCATATGCATCATCTTACTAGAAGCACATAAGTAGTCAGAGCGCTCTTCTACAAAACAAATGACTAAAATAAGATATGAACCAATTATGCACTCTTAATGAACTAAACTAAACGGGGAAAAGATCAAAACATTTACTTATTCAATTGTTGGGTAAAAAAAAGCTTTGAGCAAGAATCTTTAAAAAATACGCGGTAAAAAATAAGACTTCCTTGTCATCTCCACATATTTTCCGAATAAAATCATGAACCGTAGAAAGACTGAAAAATGAACTCAGAAATAAATAAACAACACTGGAGGAGGGAAAAGAAATAGCGACGAATGAAGGCGAAGTATGATACAAAACTGAAATATCAGGAAACGGGTTTCGGAAACGGACCGGTACTGAGAGAAGATTTGTCGTCGATTCGGAATCGTGAAGAGGGGGCGTCGGGAGAGAGCCTTTTTGTTTTCCCCTGATTCGCTTCGTATCCCTCACGATCTCTGCTGAAATATCAGGATGAAGTGTCTTGCGCGGGAGTGTCAAACTCATTTACTCTTTAATTCTATTTAAGTCTTTTATAGGATTTTTTTTTTATATAATCCACGTGTCGGGGCTTACGTTCCCATAATCCTGAAGTCTATGGACTACCCTCCAAAGCCCCTAGACAGTTAAGTCCGGATCTGATCACAGTCAGCCTCGTCAGTACTGGCTCCAAAGGACGAATCCAGCAGGACTTACATCACCTTTCAGGCTGCTTCTCCCACCACACGAACCCGCTACCTTCATTACCATCTTCTCCCTTCTCAGCCGCTGAGCAACTCCGTGAAGGTAGGAAGAATCATTGGGAGCAAGACCTCCCTCCTCTCCCCTAAATGTGTCTAGCGGGATTCGAACCCGAGACCTCCGCTAGGACACGGTAACCTTCCACCCATTGAGCTGGAATGGTTGGTTTATCGGATTTTTTCTAAATCGGGTAATTGCTTCCTCTAAAATTTTCACCGGTGGTACATTTTATGCTTCTAGTGTATCTTTAATCTTTAATCTTCTTTAATACTCTTTTTACTATTTGATGGATAAGTGTATCCGGGGTATCTATCCGGGGGTTACTGCGGGGAGCAACTAGAGAGAAGTCAGAGCATAAATAAGAGAGAGTGAAAGAGTATATTGTTGGGAATGTAGTGAGCGTATTCAGCCTGAATTACAAATGGGGAAAGGAGTGCTATTTATAGTAGTAATAAATGCCAGATAGGGACACGTGTAAGCATTCTGGTGGTCGAGGGGTCACCTCAGCGGGGTGGCACTGGCACTCGCATGTGGCCGCATTAAATGCGGTGGTTGGATGTGACGCTTGTACTTGGTACGTTGATCCGGCGCATGTGAGTGGGAGATTCTGTCGAGGAGATGCCTTCGGCCGTAGATGATTGGCCGAAGGCTCTTCATACCGGGGGGGGGGGGGGGGGCTAGGTGCCGAGGGCTACCGTATCGCTGCTTTCTCCCGGACACTCTGAGTACTTTAAAGAAGCTATGTTGTGCGTTTATAAGCCTTCGGCCAAAGGTCCGAAGGCACACCGGTGTTCGTCGCTGGTTGTTTGGCACTTGGGGCGCCGTAATTTGGGCCTGCCATGCTTCCTAGGCCTGTTGGGCCTTTGCTACAGTAGTGGGAGTCTATGGGCCGGGGGTTCCTAGGCCATATACTCCATCGGGAGTCTCTCACTCCTTTTGCCGAAAGGTACTTGAGGGAAAAGGAGTAATTTGTGTTTGTCCTCTGCCGTTGTTCCGTTGTAGCTTGTAAAGTTGTGAGGAGTTCTCTGTTTGAAAGTTTTTGCCGAAGGCAGTCCCTCAGTCCCCCACATTTTGGGACTCGAAGGGTTGTGTTGCTACTTTGGGGAGTTTTTGGTATTTTGAGATTTTCTCGAAGGGGTTCTTCAGTCCCCCACTCCTTGAAGCACATGTAATGTGGTGAAGAGGAGTAGAATAGTGCCCGCTGTCGCGTAGGGCCGAAGGTTGACACTTTTCATTTCATTTTGGGGGGATGCCTCGTTAAAAACCTCATTAGGAAAAACCCTGTGGGAAAATATCCTAATGAGGGAAAAAGAGTGCACCGAATTCCCCCAATGATGACTCGAAAAGGTGAAACCTTGGTCTGGGATGAAGGAAAAAGTTTATGCCGAAGGCTACTCTTGATTTGAGGGTGCGTGGTCTTGACTTTACCGAAGGCGCTTTGTAGATGTCCCGGGGGATGCCGAAGGGGAGTCCCTCAATCCATGGGGTTGAGGGCGTGATGAATGTAAGTGGTAGTGTTGCGTTGCCGGGGGGATTCTCTACCTGTTGACAAGCTAGGGATGAGGGCACCCGGGGGTCCCGTTGTTGTAAGTTGAAGGTTGTCCACCCAAGAGGGGCTTTAAATTTGATGTCCCCGAGGGGTCTCCTTATTGCGTGGCCAGGAATAGTTGGTGAAGGTTCCTGAGGGGTTTACCCGTTGTTAAGCCTGGGTTCCTGAAAGAGAGAGCCCGAAGGCACTCGTGATGTTGCATGAGATGTACCGGGCGGGGGCACCTCTGTGTTTTCAAAATATAGCCGTTGAGATATGACCGTTGGGAGCGGAGTCTACGTGGCGTGTGCTCGTTGGCTGCCTGTGGGCGGGCGTCACCGATTGGGCAACTCGACGGTTCGTAATGATGATTTTTCCATCGGGGGCCTAATTTCCGACCCAAGCCCGGATTTGGGTGCCTATAAATACCCCAAGGCCAGGGGCCGTTCTCCTTGTGCGATCATTGCAGCGAAGCTCTGACAGTTTGATTTCTAGAGAGAGAAAATCCCCCTCAGACAAAATCAAAGCTCCCCAAGGTCAGTTGTTCCCTTTGTTCTTTGTTTTCTCAGTGTGTTTTGTGGCCTTTAGATCTAGCGTTAGCGGTCCTTAGGGAAATTCCTTCTTCTGAACCCTTCGACTTCTAGTTCTTAGAAAATGCCTTCGCAAAGTGATTCCCAAGATATTTCGAAGGAGCATTTAGCCGAGGCCGAGAGCATATCCGAGGTGGAGTCTTCGAGCGAGAACCCCTCGGCCGGAAACGATTCGGCGGTAGCTGAGTAGGTACAAGACAACCTCCGGGTAGAAATGGAAGCCGAAGACTTCGAGCAAGTAAATGAGGACGAGGAGCTGGCCCTCGTCGTTCAAGTTTCTGAGGAGGAGGAGGAAAAGGAGAGGTGGAAGGTTACCGTTGCCGTCCTTCCCCCGCGCAACGCTGGAGAAGCCAGCAGCTCCCGGCCACTCAACGCATAACCCCTCAGGGTGGCTCCGGGGACGAAGGCCAAGAAGAAGGCGTGGGGGGGGGGCAAGAACAAAGGCGCTGCAGACCAAGGGAAAACCGTCGGTATTCTTGAGGGGTATTCGTTCCTGAACACCAAAGCCCTTGAGTTGAGGTCGAGGGCTGATGAAGCGGAGTGCTACGTGGCGCAGCTGCACGTGGGGCCCTCGGCGACTGTGGTGGTGCCAGGGCTTGATGACGTACTATCTCGGGCTCCCGAGGGGTGTTTTGCGGTGCATATCCTCTCGGTATCGATGGGGCTTCGATTCCCTCTACATCTGTTCCTCCTTGAGTACCTGAGGTATGTTGGCTTAGCTCCCTGCCAACTCACCCTAAACAACCACTCCTACATCACCGGCTTCTTGCAACTCTATCGTGACCGGGAAGTAGCCCCCAGCCTCGATCTCTTCTTTCAGAGTTTCAACCTCTGACGCGGAGGTCATACAATGTCGAGGGGTTCGCAAACCTTCAGCAGCTTGCCATGTGGAGGCTATTTGATGACGTACCCTCGTCCCATAAGGGTTGGAAAGATCGGTTCTGCTATGTCAGGATGAAGGAAAACTCGTTCCCGGGGGAGCTGCGGAACTATTTCAGGCAGCATCCGAAGGTGGAGGGTGCCGCCCTCGAGAAAGACGGAAGGAAGGTCTCGGCCATCCCAGTGGGTCGCAACAAGCATGTGTCAATCAAGGAATTGACCCTCGATGATGATCTACATAATCTCGATTTCCGGCGCTACCGTTTCCTGGGGGAACGGGATGAGAAGTATCCCATCTGTGATCGAGTGTTCGAGGGCATAGGAGGTGGTTCCTGAAGGCTTCCGTTGTTGTACTTAGAAATATTTTGTACTTCGTTTCTGCTCTTGTATCTGTACCCCTCGGACTTACAGTTTTTGTTGTTTTGCAGGTGTTACAATGAATGTGAAGGGCTTCGCTGGTGTGAAGAAGAAAGCGGCCAAATATCCAAAGGAGAAGCCCGTCGGTGCTTTTTTCAAGAAGGCCGAGGGTCCGTCGATGCCCCCTACCATTGATGCTGCTGCAGCCGCCGCGAAGAGGAAGGCGGCGGGCAAGGACGTTGCCCCCGTTGGCAAAAAATCGAAGAAGGGGGATGCCGGGAGGAAGGATCCCCCAGTCCTGATCATTGACGAGCATTCGGCCTCTGACCCTCCGGCCATGGTAGCGACGGCTCCTGCCCACCCCCCTTCGGCACAACAGGGTGAGGGGGATTTGCCCCGGGAGGATATTCAGTTCTCCCTCATAAAGGGAACTGCCATAGTGCATGGCACTGTGGATCCAAAGGAGTTCCTTCGGGGCGCTACTCCTTCTCTGGACAAGGCGGCTCTCAGCAGGCTCGAGGATGATGCCCTCGATAATAAAATCCTTCGGTCCTCACTAACTGTAAGTTTTTCCTGCCTTTGACTCCTTTGCTAGTTTGTCTGGGAGTCTTTTGCACAGTAGCTTAACTTTGCTACTTGTCTGTTTGCAGGCTTGCATTGCCCTCGGCGAGCAAGTCCGGAGGGCGGAACAGCTGCGCCTCCAGAAGGCGGAGCAAGACGAGACTTTGAGGAGGCTCGTTCATGACAATGCTGACGCCGCAAGGCAAATGGCGAGATTGGAGGAGAGCCTTCGGCAGGCGGAGCAGAAACTAGAGGCCGCCAAAGTAGAGGCTAGAGCCGAGGGCAGGGCCGAGGCCGAGAGGGCAGCTGCTGAGGCTGCAAAGAAAGTTGCCGACGAGGCCGAGGCGGCCAAGGGGGAGGCCATCGCAAAGGATCGGGAGGAAGCTGTTGCCGCCTTCGTTGCTGAGGGTTGGAAGGCCGAGGGGTACAAGCAGTGGTTGTCCTCGGCCGTAGGGGCATCAGTGGATGAGTGGTGTGAGGGCCCCGGAGTAGAGTGGTTGGCCCGAAAAGGCAAGGAATATTATGATGGGGGCGAGTTCTTCACTTAGGCCCTCATATACCGGAGGATGGCCCAACACCTGAAGATTGAGCCAAAGGATTTTGATCCGGCGGCATATGGCCTCCCGCCCTTGCAGCCAGATGTTCGTGTCCCTCTTCCCCCAGATGTCGAGAGGCCTGATCTTGAAGATTCCATGCTGATGGCCGAGGCTGAGGATGACCAAGTGGGGACCGAAGGGGACATCACTTCCAAGCCGGTTGAAGAGGGCACCGATGAAGCAACCGATATCTGATTTCGTGCTTAGGAAATCTCGAACAATCTTCGTAAAAACATTCTACAGCCTTCGGCTGATGTAACCAACACCTTTTTTGAATATTCCTTTTGTGAATGGATGCTTGCCTTCGGGCTTTTGTATATAATTTGCTTTTATCTTTGAATGTATGCCTTCGTGTTTTCTTTGTGAATGAATGCCCTCGTACTCCGATAGTTGGGTTGTCAATTATTTTTAGACTTAGGAAATTTTTCCAAGTGTTTGTTTTTTTATCAAGCCTTCGGTTGTGTGGCCCCTTCTGACTGCATGGATATTTGACCGAGGGCCAAATATTTAGGACTTAGAAATTTTTCTAAGCGTAGTTCTTCCACCCAGCCTTCGGTTGTGTGCCCCCCTGGCTGCATGGATATTTGACCGAGGGTCAAATATTTAGGACTTAGAAATTTTTTCTAAGCGTAGTTCTTCCACCAAGCCTTCGGTTGTGTGGCCCCTCTGGCTGGTAAGGGAGTAGATCCCTCAGTATCAGTGACGTCGGAGGCAGCCAGAAAGTGGACTTAGCCATTTGTTGATGATATTTGTTGAGTAGTAACCTTTGGGGACCGGGCATCGTCAAAGCTGTTCAATGAATAAGAACCTTCAGTTACCAGAAGTGTTCTGCTAGGGAAGCCTTCGGTATGTTGAAATTTCTTATAATGCCGAAGGGCGTTCTGATATGAACTGTTGGAGTTGTGTACTCATTGATTTCTCGCTGAGTCTACTCCCCTTCACCCCACCTTTTTTTGGGTAATGAAGGGAAGGCTTCAAGAAACTTGGCTTCTTGGTAAGGCTTGGCCTATCGGGAGGCAACAACATATGCCATTAGCTCCCCCCTCGGGTTAACCTTTTGAGTTCCTAGGGGATCGAGGGTCGTTTCCTGGGCATGAGACATAGTCTGTAGCCTGCCTCCCCTTGGGGGATGGCACGGAAAGTGCCTCAGTTTTGAAAGTCGTTCCCTGAGCACGAGACATAGTCCCTGGCCTGCCATACCCTTGGGGTAATGGCGCGGGAAGCGTTTCGTTTTTGAAAGTCGAATCCTGGGCATATTAGTTGCCTGCCATACCCTTGGGGTAATGGCGCGGAAAGCATTTCGTTTTTGAAAGTCGAATCCTGGGCATATTAGTTGCATGCCATACCCTTGGGGTAATGGCGCGGAAAGCGTTTCAAGGAAGGGTTTTCATTTGCACACTGGTTGCAAATGGCCGGGGGCACTACGTGCTGTCGGTACTGATAGGTGGCGCCTTCGGTATAATGCGTCCTCGAGGGATACGGCTTTAGAAACAACACTTGGTGTTTTGTTTCATAATGCGGCCCCTGGTACTTGGTACCAAGGGGTCTTCAAAAACACTGGGTGTCCTTCTTCTGGAGTTGATAGGGGTGTGTACCCCCGGCACTGGGTACCGAGGGGTCTTCTTAAAACACTTGGTGTTTTCCTTCATTTGTCGTAGGTGTCTGGAGTTTCAACCCTCGGCACTTGGTGTCGGGGGGTCTTGCAATAAGGCCTTGGGCCAGGAATCTGAATGAGGGCTTGGCCGCTCATATGTGTCTTGTTTCTTGTTCTTGGTATCTTTAATATGTCTTCAAATTTGAAGGCTTTGGGCCGTAGAAAAATACATTCATTAGATATGGGGGCTTGGCCGCTCCAACATTACTGATAAAATTTTACTAGATGGTATACATTCCAATGTCGGGGGACCTCGGTCCCGTTGGGGCATTTGAGCTTGTAAGTTCCGGGTTTGATGACGACTTCAACGATGTATGGGCCCTCAAATTTGGGTGCCATTTTATCGCCCTCGGTTGGCTAGCTTGCTTCCCTTCGTCGTAGGACATAATCCCCCACTTGGAATTCTCGAGAGCGGACTTTGGTGTCGATGTAGCTTTGATTTGCCTTCGGTAGTTTTCCGCTCGTATGAAGGCTTGCTCTCGGCGTTCTGAGATGAGGTGAAGGTCGAGGGCCATGTTGGCGTCGTTGAGTTCGGGATCATATTGGGTTATCCTTCGGGTAGGAAGGGTCACTTCAGTGGGAGCTTTAGCTTCAAATCCATAGCACAGGGAGAAGGGTGTTTCACATGTTGCCCGCCGAGGGGTGGTGCGGTAAGCCCATAGGATATTGTGGAGTTCTTCTACCCAGCCTCCCCCTTCGGCTTCCAGCTTCTTTTTGAGGCCCTCAAGTAATGTCCGATTGGCATTCTCCACTTGACCGTTGCCTTGGGGGTAAGCAACGGATGAGAAGGTGTGCTTGATGCCCCATGCTTCTAGGAGGGCACAGAAGGGGATGCCTCAAATTGGGTTCCATTGTCGGAGATGATTTGTTGGGGAACACCAAACCTTGTGAGAATGTTCTTCAGGACAAAGTGGCGGCACCTGGCCTCAGTAATGCTGGCGAGGGGCTCAGCTTCCACCCATTTGGTGAAGTAGTCAATGGCAACGATGATGTACCTGTTGTTGGAGGTACCCCTCGGCAGAGGGCCCACATGGTCTATGCCCCATCTAGCGAAGGGTATAGATGTGCTGATGGGGGCATAGTTGACCGCTGGTCTGCCGGGGGCTTTCTGGAAGTGTTGACATGCGGTACACCTTCGGGCGAGATCCGCACAATCTCGGGCCATCGTAGGCCAGAAATAGCCCTGGATTATGAGCCTTCGGGACATGGAGAAGGGTCCCTGGTGAGCTGAACAAGTATCACTGTGTACTTCCTCCATTGCAACCTCGGCTTCATCCTGATGGAGGCATCGTAGTAGTGTGCCATTGTAGGATCGCTTATACAGCCTTCCGGCTTCGATGGTGTAACTGGGAGCCCTCAGCTTTGTTAACTTGGCGCGGGACTCATCCTCCGACAGTTGCCCGGTGGTGATGAAGGCGATGATGTCTGAGATCCAGTCCTCTTGCCTTTGCTGGATTTGCATGACGGGGCTGGCGTGTATGCTTGAGAGGCTGAGTTCTTCTATCTTTGCAATTTTGGAGAGGTGCTCGGGAGATTCATCCGAGAGTTTTGATAGGATATCGACCTCATAATTTTGAGCCCTCAGTATTTGGGTGAGAGAGTGTGCCTCAAATACCTTGAGCAATTCTTTAGCTGCCTCCTTGTATTGTTTCATCCTCCCTTCCTTGGCCTCATACTCCCCGTAGATTTGGCCCACGACAAGTTTGGAGTCACACTTGACGTGGATCATTCTGGCCTTCATATTTGCTGCCACCTGAAGGCCACAGAGGAGGGCCTCATATTCTGCTTCGTTGTTGGAGACTTTGAAGGAGAAGCGGATGGCATAGTAGGCCCGGAAGCCTTCGGGAGTAATGAGAACTACTCCTCCGCACGCTTTGGTGGCTGAGGAGCCATCGGTATACAGGGTCCACCACTCGTCCGAAGGTGCCGAGGGCTCCTCATCCACCGCTGATCTGGCCGTGCACTCCGTCACGAAGTCCGCCAGGGCTTGGCCCTTTATGGCAGGCCTCGGACGGATGTCGATGTTGTATTGGCTGAGGAAGACAGCCCATTTTACCATTCGGGAGGAGCTGGTGGGACTCCTCATCAGGGCGCCGAGGGGTTGATGCGTAAGGACCTGGACCGGATGGGCCTGGAAGTAATGGCCAAGCTTCTTCACAGTCCAAATAATAGCTAGCACCGTCTTCTCCACAGGGGACTACCGGAGTTCTGCTTCCCTGAGGGTCTTGCTAACATAGAAGATGGCATGTTGTACGACATCTTCTTCCCGGATGAGTACTGAGCTGATGGCTGCCGGGCTAATACCAAGGTAAAGGTACAGGGTCTCCCCTACCTTTGGTTTGGAGAGCATAGGGGGCGAAGATAAGTATCGTTTCAGTTCCTCGAAGGCCTCCTGACACTCTGAAGTCCACTGGAAGCCGGCGGTTTTCCTCATGATTTGGAAGAAGGGTAAGGATTTCCCACCGACTTGGACAGGAAACGGTTGAGGGATGCCAGGCGGCCCGTCAGCCGTTGAACCTCCTTCACATCGCGTGGGGGCTCCATGTTGATGATGGCCTGAATCTTCTCGGGGTTGGCCTCGATACCCCTTCGGCTCACCATGTAGCCTAAGAATTTGCCTCCTTGCACGCCGAAGGTGCACTTCTTCGGGGTCCATGGGGCACGCCCTGTTTAAATCAGTGTAGTCTACGCACATGCGGAAGGTGGACGGCTTTTGTGCGAGGACTACGTTAGCCAGCCATGAGGGGTATTTCATCTCCTTGATGTGCTTGATGGAGAGGAGCATGACGACCTCCTTCTTCACAAAATCCCTTCTTTCGGCCGAGAGGGGTCTTCTTCATTGCTATACAGGTTTGACCGAAGGGTCCACCGAGAGGTGGTGGGTGATGACCCCTCGGCTGATTCCGGGCATATCCTCCGGCCCCCATGCAAAAACAATGGAGTAGGCGCGGAGGGCTTTAGTTATGCCGGTCTTCAGGTGTTCGGGGAGCTTGGCTCCAATCTTCACAACTCTCTCCGACTTTGCCGGATCGAGTGCGAAGTCTTCTTCCTCCACGGTTCCGGTGATGGTGTCCACACGGAACTCGGTCTTACTAACCTTCTTCATCACTCGAAGGTAGCAAGCGCGGGCAAGTTTTCGATTCCCCCTCGAGTACCCGATGCCTCCTTCGGCGGGGAATTCGAGGCACAGATGCCTCATGGAGATGATGGCTTCGAGGTCCTCGAGGGCCGGTCTGCCGAGGATGATGTTGTGGGCGCAGTCGATGTTGACGACGACAAACTCCACTTCGAGCTTGGCTCTATGGAGCCCGTCGCCGAATAGTACCGGGAGGGTAATGACCCCCTCGGAATCAATGGTGTCTCCGGTGAAGCCAGCGAGAGGGGTCTTGATGGGCCGAAGGGACTCCCTCTCCAGATGCAGCTCTCTGAATGTGCTGAGGTACATTACATTGACGGAGTTGCCCGTGTCAATGTAAGTTCGGTGGATGATGGTGTCATTGATCTCCGTACGGATGACGAGGGCATCCTTGTGCGGAGAGGAAGCCGGGGGAGATCGGCGTTGGTGAAGGTGATGGGTTCCTCCCTCAGCCGCTTTACCGGGGGCATATGAGTGACTTCCTCCACGTATAGCGATTGAGCCCACTTCTTCCGCTGGCTGGTGGAGTCCCCTCCTGTGTTGCCTCCGGTGATCATATGGATGTGGCGCTTTTTCTCCTGGTACTGGCTGTACTCCTCCTCCTCATCGAGGTTTCCAATCTCCCTTTTCTTACCCTTCGAGTCGCCGAGGGGGATGGTGTTTGGGTTGACCCAAGCGTTTGCTTTCTTAGGGTGGGCCTGGTAGTGAGGGGTCCCATGAGGCGGAGGGCCTCTGATAAATTGGGACAGGTGGCCTGCCTGTATCAATCTTTCAATGGCCGTCTTCAGCTGATGGCAGTCGTCGGTGTTGTGCCCTTGGTTGCGGTGGAACCAACAATAAGGATAATTGGGGTTGATGGCGTATACCTCCAGGGGTGCGCGAGAGTCGCGCTCCACAAGGCCCCTCTCCTCGGCGAAATCTAGGATGACACTGACAAGGTGCGTTAAGGGAGCCCGAGGGTGCTCCAAAAGAATGGGCTGGGCCCAAGCCTTCGGGTTTCCCTTGTAACCTCCCGCGGGCTTGTCTTGGCCATGCCGGGGGCGATCACCGGGGGGTGTGGAGACCTTGGATTGATTATGGGGAGCCCCCGGCCCCCGGTTACCCTTGTCATCTGGCCGAGGGCGTTGCTGGTCGGGGTTGTGATGGCACTTTTCCACCTTCTCGGCCTCGGCGTACCGGCCCCCCTGCTGCAGGGCCCTTATGTAATCGCGGGGAGGTTCGATGATGAGGCTCCTTGAAAAGTTCCCGGGGCGAAGGACTGTTTGGAGGAGGGCCAAGAGGGTCCCATCGTCAGCGCCATCAACTTTATCAGCCTCTGTCCCCCAACGTTCCAAGAAGTCTCGAAGGGTCTCCTCCTTCCTTTGTCTCACTGTTAACAAGTGGGAGAAATGTTTTCTTGACCGGCGCCTTCCTGCGAATTGCGTCAAGAAGCGTTGGGCGAGTTCTTGCCATGAATCAATGCAGCCTTCGGGTAATCGGTTGAACCATTCGTTCGCTGGTCCCTCTAAGGTGGAAAGGAACCAACGACACAAATATTCATCTGATGCCCCCACCATCATCATGTTGTTTTGGTAGCGGCTGTAATGTTCCTGAGGGTCCATCTTTCCTTCATAGGGCCTGATGGGTTGCCCCCGGTATTTTTCCGGAATTCGGGCCGCCAATACCATTGGGGTAAATGGTGTCCTAGTCCGGAGTTGGATGACGGGTTCCTCGGAGCCTTCAGCTATTTTCTTTTGCATCTCCTCCATTTTGGCCAACATGGCATCATATTTGGGATCCGCATGGGGGGTGGTGACGGTGGTATGTGCCCGATGGGCCTCCATCTCATTGAGCCAGTGCTGGAGGGTCGCAATGATTTCGTCCCTGGGATCCTTCGGGAGGGCCTCCGCCCCCTGCGAACGAATACAGGCCGAGTGGGCCTGATTGATTTGGTGCCTTGCGTCGTCGACATGAAGTGGTGCCTAGCCTTTGTCCTGATGAGGACGCCTCTCGTCTGCTCTTGAGATGGATCCCCCACTCTCTTGGGGTCTTTGGGACGGCTTTCCACCGAAGCGGTCTTGGATCCCTCGGCGGTCTTACGCTCCTTCGAGCCTCTCGAGGGTTGAGGTCCAAGGCTTTTCTTTGTTCGCACCGTGTTGGTCCTGGGATTGGACCTCCTGGGAAGCGGTGTCTTGAGCCACGACCCCTTCGTCGTTCCCCACCCGAGGGGTAGGTTTCACGAAGGGGGGTGGTCGTGGGAGAAGAACAGCGTTCTCCCCAACTTGTGGTTGAAGGGGGTACCAGAATGACGAAGGCACCTGGGTTTTGAGTGAGTGTCTGGATGAAGGTAGAGAATGCCGATTGTACGTCAATAGTGAGAACCGGGGGGCTCATTTGATTTTCGCTCCGGTCCCTCCTTCGGGTTTCGATGCCGAGGCGGGCATCAGGAGCGTTTTGTTGGAGCTGAAGGCGGAGATCAACAACAGCCTGTTCCAACTCAGTGATGACCCCGCCCTCAGGTACCTTGTTAGAGGCTCCGGGGGCGTTGACTTCACCGAGGGCCAGGTTGTTGTCCTCAAGGTTCTTGGACTGGGCACGGGTGGTTCTTCCCATTTTAGTAAGTGTTTTTAGCTGAACGGGAGGTTTTCTTACTTGATTGTTCGAGCTCTCAACGAGAGCACCAAATGATGGATAAGTGTACCCGGGGGTATCTATTCAGGGGGTTACCGTAGGGAGCAACTAGAGAGAAGTCAGAGCATAAACAAGAGAGAGAGAGAGTATATCGCTGGGAATGTAGTGAGCGTATTCAGCCTGAATTACAAATGGGGAAAAGAGTGCTATTTATAGTAGTAATAAATGCGAGATAGGGACATGTGTCATCATTCTGGTGGTCGAGGGGTCACCTCAGCGGGGTGACACTGGCACTCACATGTGGCCGCATTAAATGCGATGGTTGGATGTGACGCTTGTACTTGGTACGTTTATCCGGCGCATGTGGGTGGGAGATTCTGTCGAGGAGATGCCTTCGGCCGTAGATGATTGGCCGAAGGCTCTTCATACCGAGGGTCCCTAGGTGCCGAGGGCTCTAGGTGCCGAGGGCTACCGTTTTGCTGCTTTCTCCCGGACACTCTGAGTACTTTAAAGAAGCTGTGTTGTGCGTTTATAAGCCTTCGGCCAAAGGTCCGAAGGCACACCAGTGTTCGTCGCGGGTTGTTTGGCACTTGGGGCGCCGTAATTTGGGCCTGCCATGCTTCCTGGGCCTGTTGGGCCGGAGGTTCCTGGGCCATTTACTCCATCACTATTCTTTAATTTTCTTTTCAATCTATTTTAATTTTCTCTCCGTTTTTTCAACAAATTATGTTGTTCTTCGAATTTTTCTTCAACCTTCTAATTTCCCTTTAAATCATTAAGTAGACTTAAATATGCTTTTCTTATTACTGTGCCTATTATTTTTAAGAATTTAGCTCACTCTCTTGTTAATTGAAAAGAGAGTAGCAAAAAGTAAGTAAGCAACAATTGTTCTTTTTGTACAACTGTTTTGGTAATGTCTTGGTTTCCTATCAAGGCAGCGGACGAGCGTCCTCCAGGCCTTGGGTCCTAGGCCCTGTTGTGTGCAAGGGTCAAGCTCCGTACGGCTTATGCAGGTTGCACGGCTGAAACTCACGGCATGTTTCAGTAACCTCGTTTGGACAAGGTTACTGAGGCTGAGCGTCTTGAGACATCAGATGTTCGTCCTCCGAGCATACTGACGGGCCCCGCCGATTGGGTCCTGGTGCTTAATCTGCTAAGGGGGTAATGGGTCGGTCCATGATCCGGGCCATTAACCCAAAAGGATGACTTCGGGAAATATGTATGTTGATTTTCCAATATATACCCGTTTTCTTTAATCCGTTCATGGGTGGTGATTGGAGAAGATGTAGAATTATGCATTCGGTATGGATTCACTTGTATTTCTTTTGAAGTTTTGAAAGTTGCTGCTAACTTATTTCATGCAACATTTCATGTTAAACTATTGTAGGTAGATAGAAGACGGGTTCCTTTATACTAAGAAGTCGTTTGTTAACATTGTTTTTTGGCTTGTGAGCCAACCTTTTCACCACATACATAATTTTTGTTTTTGCGCACTAAATTGTGTAATAATAAGAAAGGTAAGATTGTAATTACTTTTCTGGCTGTATTGGTTGAAGTAACCGTAGTTTACCATTTTAGCTATTTTTACATATAATTTTTTCATTATTTTATTAATAAAATATATTTTAAATTTAATCAGCAGAATCAGCCAATGCAGACATTTCAGCCAGAACTTCATAAATTTCAGCAGAATCAGCTGAATCAGTCGATTTTCGTGTTACCAAACAAGCTTTAAGTTTTTTTTACTCCAAGGGGCATCTGGAGGAGGGGGGCTGAGGGAGCCTGAAGTAATCTAGGCTGAAACTCACTCCATTGAATTTCGAACTCGAGACCTCTCGTAAGGGAGAGTGAGTCGGCGACCAGCTGAGCTGGACCGCTTCCTCACCAAACAAGCTTTAAGTATATAAGTAAAAGTTGTAATGGATTGTTTACATTGTAGTTGATGTATTACTTTAATTTATCTCATATATTGTGAATTTAGTTATACCTCTTTATGATAGACAAGTTTGGTCTTGCACTATTGCTCAATATGTTATAAGTGTTGGCTTTATTTCGATTAACATATACTACATCCGCCCTTAAAAGAAGTACATGGTTACTATTTTGTGGCCAACTCAACTAGTTTTTAGTCTTTTACTTTATACATTGAATTTTTATCATTTTTTTTGCAACTTTATAAAACTTTTAATGTACTTTCTGAATATGTAGATTTTAGTTACTAAAAATAAATAGAGTATTCATAGGAACCAGTTAGATTTAGTGTCAGTCAAAATTAGTAAACTAAAATTTCCTTTTTAATGTATGAAAAGAGTATCATGTGTAATTGTTCTTTACTAGTATTTTTACCCGTGTCGTACCCCGGGTTAAAATGATTTTGCTTTTTAGTTTCATTAACGGAAAATCACTTATTTAGTCGGTTATAACGTTGGTTTATAATGTATATTCTAAATTATTGAATATGTCTGATTTTTGAACTAATTATCTAAACATGTTTTATAACTATCAGTTGCATCAAATGAAATTAATCTTTTCAACTATCTTCACCCAAACAAAAAGAAAATGCTCAATGCCTATTTTTATTTATTAAATTTTATTTGTGACTTACTATTTTTTCAAAACTAACTACACGCTTTTGCAATTTATTTATTCAAAAATGGGTGTAGTCAATTTTGTTTGAAGATATTAGTCCTTCTAGGTTTTATAATTTTGCAAATTAGTCTTTCAATCTCTTTCTTTAAGAAAATCATAGTATATATAGTTTCGTGGCATTTCTATTTTAATGAAGGCGATGACGGCTGTTGGGTGTGTTTCGGAAAATAAAGAAAATTAATTAAAATAAATTAATTAAATAAAATGACTAGACAAAAACAAGAAAGGAGATGAAGCAGAATTAGCCAAAGCTCGTGCTACGCACGATTTTCTTAAAACGTATTTGTTGCCTCCCACGGTGCTAGGAGCGTTGCAACAATTGTTTCTCAGGATACGATGACTACGAACTAATGTTTGAGCACACAAACAAGAGTTCCAGCGAACGAGAACCAAGTATGAACACAGAAGGAATTTTGGGAGTAGCTGGAAGAGTTTTTAGCTCAAGAAAACGTGAGGAAAGTGTTGTGCGTTGTCAAACCGTGTTTTTGTTGCAAAGCACCTGCCAGCTATTTATAGGAGGATTTGTTGTGTGTTAAATGGGGTGTTAATAGACCTGAACGTTGAACATGAATGACCAGTCCGTTGGGCATTGAATCGTCCATAAACTGCAACATTAAAAGAGAAGAACGTTGGGCATTAATTGTTGTAACAGAAGAAGTGCGCGACAGAAGACCCCAGCAGAATACCCCCTTGGAGGGTTTCTGTCCGAAGCCAGCAGAAGACCCCTTGGAGGGTTTCTGTCCGAAGCCGACAGAACACCCCTTGGAGGGTTTCTGTCCGAAGCCAACAGAACACCCCTTCGAGGGGTTCTGTTCGAGGCCTTCTGTCCGGAGCACTTCTGGGAAAAATAAACGTCTTGAGAGATCGATTTTTGGACGGCATTCGTGTCCGCAGGTCGCCCGCGCACACGAGTCGCGGTTTTTCTTCTCCGTTTCGGGATTTGATCGGCACCCCCCCCTGCGCGTAAGAGAGAGCCTTTCCCTTCAGGAATCTTAACTTCCTAAAAGAGGCTTCCCTTTATAAGGGGGTGAAAATCCCTTGAGTTTTTCGGTGTGGGATAAAACACACTAGAAACTCATCATTTTCCCAGTTTTTCCATTACAACGAGCGAACTTCGAGAATCAATTTCTCATTCACCCGTTATCCGTTTTGAGCGTACCATATATCGAATTGTAGCCCTTAACAAGGACAATCCGAAACCACTTTGACCCGACCCAAATCGGAAGTGGACCCCACTCAAATAATTGCCCTAAAATGATCATTTAATGCAATTTTTAACACATTTTTCCAACAATCCCCCACATGAATGAAAATTGATTTTCGAGACTTAAAAAGACACGAAGATAGGAGGACACGTTGTGTTCACCGGATGATCCTTGCATACGGAGAGGTAGGTTTTATCCTTTGAACCTTCCGTTGTAAAGACACGTTTATTTACTGGCTGTCTAGTAGACTCGATGTCCTTGAACTATACTGCCGTCGTGTAAACATTGACTTATCTTTACACAAGAACCTTCCAACTTTGTTCCGTTCTCATGGGTGTGCCCGTTTTGGCCATGGGTCACCGTCCTGGTTCTGCAAGAGTTTCTAAAGAACTGAGCCTTTACAGTTCTCCTTTGAAGCGGCCCTTTCTCTCTCACATAGGTGATTCTTTCACGAGTATCCCGCATACTCTTCCAATGTTATCGAGTAGATCAACATTTTAGAATCATTAAAGCAAACGTTTTTGCTAACCTCGTGCGGGAGTCACTGTTTTAACGAGGAGTGGGTAGGAGTCCGGGACCCCCACAGTGACCATCCTTCACTCTATAATTTAGTTGTCCCTTTTGAACCTAGGACCAACTAGGTTTGGGTATCCACTACAGAACTTTTCAATTCACGGGCTTTAGTCCCATTCCTCGTGACAACTTCTCCAACAATTCTCTATCCAATGCCTTGGTTAGCGGATCCGCTATGTTATCCTTTGACTTCACGTAGTCAACAGTGATAACACCCGTTGTGAGGAGTTGTTTAATGGTGTTATGTCTACGACGAACGTGTCTAGACTTACCATTGTAGAGATTGCTCTGTGCCCTTCCAATTGCCGCTTGACAATCGCAATGTATGCATATTGGAGGGACAGGCTTCTCCCAACTTGGAATATCCTCGAGAAAATGGCGTAGCCATTCAGCCTCTTCAGTGCACTTATCCAAGGCTATTAGCTCAGATTCCATCGTGGATCTAGCTATTAACGTTTGTTTCGAGGATTTCCACGACACGGCTGCACCTCCCAAAGTGAAAACATATCCACTTGTGGACTTAGAGTCCTTTATGTCGGATATCCAACTAGCGTCGCTATACCCTTCAAGTACAGCTGGATATCTTCCATAGTGCAGTCCAAGGTTTTGGGTTTTACGTAAATACCTCAGAACCCTTACTATTGCCTTCCAGTGTTCAGCACCGGGGTTGCTAGTATATCTACTCAACTTGCTAACCACAAAGGCAATATCAGGCCTGGTACAACTCATTAGATACATCAAACTTCCAATAATCCTAGCGTATTCTACTTGAGAAATACACTCTCCACGATTTTTGGTAAGATGAGTGTTTTTATCTAATGGCGTCCTTGCCTCTTGATAATCATCCTCATTAAATTTAGTAAGGATTTTATCAACGTAATGGGATTAGCTTAGCGTTAGACCGTCAGGTCCTCTAATTATTTTAATCCCAAGGATTAAATCGGCCAGCCCCATATCCTTCATGTCAAATTTAGAATTTAACATGCTTTTGGTAGAATTAATCATTAGATTATTGCTACCCACGATGAGTATATCATCCACGTATAAACATAAAATGACATAGCCGTCTACCGTGCTTTTCACATAGACGCATTTGTCACTTTCGTTTATCTTAAACCCATTAATTAACATTGCATGATCGAACTTTTCGTGCCACTGTTTAGGGGCTTGTTTCAATCCATACAATGATTTAATTAATTTACAAACCTTCTTTTCTTGACTTGGAACACGAAAACCCTCGGGTTGTTCCATATAGATTTCTTCGTCTATATCGCCATTTAGAAAAGCGGTTTTTACGTCCATTTGATGAACTTCCAAATTCCGCAAAGCGGCAATCGCTAGTATCATCCTAATGGAATTTATTCTCGTCACGGGAGAATACGTGTCAAAGTAATCATGGCCCTCGCGTTGCTTGTATCCCTTGATTACAAGTCTGGCCTTATACTTATCGATGGAACCGTCTGGTTTCATTTTACGTTTAAAAATCCACTTGGATCCCAAAGGTTTACATCCCGGAGGGAGATTAACCAATTCCCACGTGTGATTTTTTAGGATAGAGTCCACCTCACTTTTGATGGCTTCTTTCCACATAGGACCTTCAGTAGACGTCACGGCTTCCGTATAAGTCCGTGGCTCATTTTCTACCAAGCATGTTAGAAAATCCGGTTCATTTTCTACCATACATGTTAGAATATCCGATTCAAATTCTACCAGGTAGGTGAGAAAATCCGGTCCGAAGGATTTTTCGACTCTAGCACGTTTGCTACGTCTGGGTTCAGGTACTTCTTCGGATCCCTCACTAGTATTTTCCATAGCTACGTCAAATGTTCGTTTTGACGAGCTAGGCCCATCGTTGGACTTGCATGGAAATACATCTTCAAAGAATGAGGCATTCCTTGATTCAATTATTGTGTTTTTATGTACATCCGGATTATTCGAATCGTACACTAAAAACCGATAAGCACTACTATTTTGTGCATATCCAATAAAAATACAATCCACCGTTTTTGGACCTATTTTTATTTTCTTAGGTGTTGGTACAAGCACCTTAGCAAGACACCCCCACACTTTTAAATATTGATAGGAAGGCCGTCTGCCTTTCCACAACTCGTACGGAGTTTTATCATATTTTTTCCGGTGAACCTTATTTAAAAGGTAATTGTTTGTCAAGATTGCTTCGCCCCACATTTTTTGTGGCAAGCCCGAACTTACTAGCATCGCGTTCATCATATCTTTCAATGTGCGATTCTTTCGTTCGGCAACACCGTTTGATTGAGGTGAATAGGGTGCGGTACGTTCGTGTACTATACCCACACTAGCGCAAAAGTCACCAATTGGTGCTTCATACTCACCACCTCGATCACTCCTAACCTTCTTAATCCGTCGATTAAGTTGGTTTTCCACTTCATTCTTATAAAGAATGAATTTATCGATTGCTTCGTGTTTATTTTTTAATAAACAAACGTAGCTATAGCGAGTGCTATCGTCGATAAAGGTAATAAAATATTTATTACCGCCACGTGTTTGTATTGATTTAAAATCACAAACGTCACTATGAATTAATTCAAGTGGTTCCGTTTTTCTTTCAACCGATTTGAAAGACGTTTTCGTTAGTTTTGCCTCTACACAAACTTCACATTTGTGTTTCACATCAATTGTGAATTTAGGAATGTGCTCCATGTTAATTAATCTACGTATAGAATTAAAATTAACATGTCCTAGTCTACCATGCCACACATTGGAAGACTCAAGCAAGTAAGCAGAAGGGATTTTATTATTATTATTATTAATAATAGTCATTACATTGAGCTTAAAAAGCCCATCACATGTATATCCCTTGCCCACATACATTCCCGACTTAGACAAAACCAGTTTGTCCGACTCAAAAACCATGCGAAAGCCATGCTTGTTCAACAACGAACCGGAAATCAGGTTTTTGCGTATTTCCGGAACAAACAGCACTTGGTTGAGAGTCAGCTCTTTGCCCGAAGTCATCTTCAGGACCACCTTGCCCACGCCTTCAACCGCGGAATGAGCCGAGTTACCCATCCACACTTTCTCACCATTTGATGGCTCGAAAGTTGTGAATAACTCCCGGTTTGAGCAAATGTGCCGGGTTGCACCGGTGTCCACAAACCACTCCTTGGAATTGGATCCAACAAGGTTGACTTCCGTAACCACAGCCGCTAGGATGATGTCTTCATCCTTTTGCCCACCTTGCACCAAATTGACTTGAGAGTCTTTCTTCTTCCGTGGTGCCTTGCAATCCGAGGACTTGTGTCCATTCTTGTTGCAATTGAAGCATTTTCCATTGAACTTTGTCTTGGAAACGCCTCCCTTGGGACCGAGCTTGCTCTTCCCATTATTCTTGGTTTTGGAGCCTTTTGCATGCTCCACCACGTTTGCCTTGGCGCCATGAAGAATTGGGAGTTTCCCATCGTTCTTCCGGTTATCCTCTTCAATCCGCAGACGGAGGATCAATTGCTCCAAGTTCATTTCCTTTCGCTTGTGCTTAAGGTAGTTCTTGAAATCCTTCCAAGCCGGCGGCAATAAATGGATAATTGACGCCACCTGGAAAGACTCACTAACTGTCATTCCTTCATCTCGAATTTCGTTGAAGATCATTTGCATCTCCTCAACTTGACTCAAGACCGTCTTCGAATCCACCATTTTAAAGTCAAGGAATCGACCAACAACAAATTTCTTTGCGCCGGCATCCTCGCTTTTATATTTGTGGTCCAAAGCATTCCATAGCTCCTTAGCCGTAGCTAATTTGCTATACACGTCGTACAAAGCATCATGCAACCCGTTCAACACGTAGTTTCGGCAAAGGAAGTCAGAATGCTTCCAAGCTTCAACCGCGTTGAAAGATTGCGCATCCACCTCACCCCCGGTTGCTACCGGCGCATCTTCGGTCAAGAATCTAGCAAGACCGAGAGTAGTGAGGTAAAATAGCATCTTTTGCTGCCACCTCTTGAAGTTTAACCCGTTGAATTTCTCGGGTTTCTCCACAGAGTTGCTTGGCACGGTCATCATAGGGATAGCCCTTTGGTTGGCCAAAGCAGATGCACCGCGTTGTGAACTATTGTTCACCGGTGCTCCGCTTTCAGAGTGATTGTCGTTCAGAACATTCTGCCCAACACCAATCTCGTTTTCTTGAGAAGTCATTTTCGTTCTTTAACGTTTTTCCGAAAACACAAAAAATTAAGTTCGTTCACCAAAGTGACAAACTACGTTTTTAGATTGTTTACCGCAGTACAACAACCAAGGCAAATACGTTTTAAGATTGTTGGGTGTGTTTCGGAAAATAAAGAAAATCAATTAAAATAAATTAATTAAATAAAATGACTAGACAAAAACAAGAAAGGAGATGAAGCAGAATTAGCCAAAGCTCGTGCTACGCACGATTTCCTTAAAACGTATTTGTTGCCTCCCACGGTGCTAGGAGCGTTGCAACAATCGTTTCCCAAGATACGATGACTACGAACTAATGTTTGAGCACACAAACAAGAGTTCCAGCGAACGAGAACCAAGTATGAACACAGAAGGAATTTTGGGAGTAGCTGGAAGAGTTTTTAGCTCAAGAAAACGTGAGGAAAGTGTTGTGCGTTGTCAAACCGTGTTTTTGTTGCAAAGCACCGGCCATCTATTTATAGGAGGATTTGTTGTGTGTTAAATGGGGTGTTAATGGACCTGAACGTTGGACATCAATGACCAGTCCGTTGGGCATTGAATCGTCCATAAACTGTCCATTTAACGCAGCATTAAAAGAGAAGATCGTTGGGCATTAATTGTTGTAACAGAAGAAGTGTGCGACAGAAGACCCCAGCAGAATACCCCCTTGGAGGGTTTCTGTCCGAAGCCAGCAGAATACCCCCTTGGAGGGTTTCTGTCCGAAGCCAGCAGAAGACCCCTTGGAGGGTTTCTGTCCGAAGCCAACAGAACACCTCTTGGAGGGTTTCTGTCCGAAGCCAACAGAACACCTCTTGGAGGGTTTCTGTCCGAAGCCGGCAGAACACCCCTTGGAGGGTTTCTGTCCGAAGCCAACAGAACACCTCTTGGAGGGTTTCTGTCCGAAGCCGGCAGAACACCCCCTGGAGGGTTTCTGTCCGAAGCCAACAGAACACCCCTTCGAGGGGTTCTGTTCGAGGCCTTCTTTCCGGAGCACTTCTGGGAAAAATAAACGTTTCGGGAAGAAAACAAAAATTAACCGTTTTTGTCCGCAAGTCGCCCGCGCACACGAGTCGCGGTTTTTCTTCTCCGTTTCGGGATTTGATCGGCACCCCCCCCCCCCCCCTGCGCGTAAGAGAGAGCCTTTCCCTTTAGGAATCTTAACTCCTTAAAAGAGGCTTCCCTTTATAAGGGGGTGAAAATCCCTTGAGTTTTTCGGTGTGGGATAAAACACACTAGAAACTCATCATTTTCCCAGTTTTTCCATTACAACGAGCGAACTTCGAGAATCAATCTCTCATTCACCCGTTATCCGTTTTGAGCGTACCATATATCGAATTGTAGCCCTTAACAAGGACAATCCGAAACCACTTTGACCCGACCCAAATCGGAAGTGGACCCCACTCAAATAATTGCCCCAAAATGATCATTTAATGCAATTTTTAACACATTTTTCCAACAACGGCAACCACAGGCTACATATTGTGATTGGTATCGATCAATTTATTTTTCATTAGATTGAGTTATTGAGTGTAATATGATCTTATTAAGTAAAATAAGTGTTATTGAACTTACAGTATGATCCATATGATAATTTATGGAAACTTGAGTTTTCAAGTGTACTGATATTATTAAAGTTGTATAGGTGCAATTTAATAATGGGTGATGGAGTAATGGGACTTGGCCCAGAGCCTAATCAGTCCAAGCCCCGAACTTGGACCCATGTATCCAAGTCCACAACCTGGAGCCTGTCTGCCAGCCCAGCGAGGAGCCTGCCAGTCCGGTCGACCACCCAGCACGGAAGAGTAACGATCAAGCAATTAATGCACTATTAATTATGTATTTAATTTCGTATTAATGTTGTATTTAATTAGTCATTATTATCGGTAACGGTTACGATTTGTATACGCCTATAAAAGGCGGTTTGTAATTCATATTAGGGAAGCGAATTCTACGTGCTATTTCTGGCTACCAAATTCCCTTTGCGACTTTCCTTATTCATATTACTTTCTTGATTCCCGCTTGAGTGTCGTACGTAGCTTTCCTAAAAGCCTACGAACGTCCTATTTTGGACCAACATTGGTGCTTTCATCGAGAGCAACTATTGTCTCTCACATCACTTTAGTGGGAATCAATCAAGAAATTTCACAAAAAATGAACAAAGAAGGAAGGTTTCTAACAACTTTTGAGATCTGACATTCTTAATCCTGGAAAAAATCTGTCAAAATCTTCTCAAAAAGGAGAAGGAAAAAGGAATCCGGGTGAAGTTGGTGCTTCGGCACTCTCCACCCTTGCCAGATCTTGGTGCCAACCCTCTGGATATCAGACCCGTGCACTTCACAGAACGGCCTCTCAGTGCTCGTTCCTCCGGTCGTAGCATCAAGGCGCTTTGTATAGCTGGCTCCGCCACCTCGCCAGCCGGCAGGTAAGTTCTCCGCCTCAGTTGCAGTGTCTCCTGCTGCGGCTCTCCATCGATCCTTGTGAGCACCTGCAGAGTTAAAGGTAGCGATCGTGGCTGAGGATCCTTGAGAACTTCCGCCATTAATGGTCGTTTAAAAGCTCCGCGCACGGCCCAAGCCGCACAGGGTCGAAGATCCTCTCCGGTCTCCACGAGTAGCAACGACAGGTCATCCTAAGTGCCATTTCCCCCTCTATTCGTTCACACAGGCTGGGTCCCGAGACGACGCCTGTCTCTCTCGCTAGCATTTCCGTGGAAATCCGATGGAGGGTGTGGTTGGCTGGGTCACCTGTACAAGGATTGAAGGTTTGAAGGTCTGGGATTAGGAGGGTTGACTAGGTTGCCCGTATATGGATTGAATGGTGTGGGAAATTTTGGACAAAATGGAAACAGTGGACCGGACAACGTTTGGGCCAGTCAGTTTATTTAATGGTCCAGACTCCAGACTTCAATTTACATCAAGATTTCAGTCTCCTCTTTCAAAAAGCTAAGTACTCTATAAATTCTCATATAGGAAGTATTGCACTACAAAAAATAAAATTTGATTTAAAAAAAACATAAGTTCAAACATGTGAAAAGTAATTTAAGTGATATGATTACTTTTACTCTTGTTAAGTGTGTGTAATTTTAATATTGAACAACGGACTTATGAAATCTGATCACTCAAGTACGCCGGATGAACACACACACTCGTACACTGGCCGAGCACACACACTCGCGCCACCGGGTCACGTCATATGGGTGTGACGATTAATAAGCTCCAATATAAATGTTAATACCGCACACTCTTGACTTCATACGAGTTCTTGCGTGCTCTTACCCTTTCCTAGTGCATCACACTCCGATCTCGGGGAACGAGTCACCCGGTCAAAAGTTTTTACTTGCGGGTTCAAACTACTAACCTCGGGCGGCGAGTTAAACTCTTGTTAGGGGCCTAGAGCCACGCTCTTCTGAGCAATTTTGTCACTTAATTGACATTCACATTTCTCGAAAAGGTTGATATATTTTAGTTCTTTGGGGTTAGATTATCCGTTCGAGTGAGGAGTCCGCCTCACTTACTCGCGGATTCAGTCTTTCTTTCGGAGACTGAGGTGTGGCCTAACTTGAGAACTTGATGTCACTCTTTTTAAGTAGTGAGTCCGACTCACTTACACATTGAGCCGCGGTTCGACACCAGGCCGGATGCTCTATTCTACACTAGTTTCTTTTATGTGTAGGTACAACTAAATGAAGTGAGGGACCGAGGGTCTTACCGTCTTCAAGGAAGCAAATGACGAACCTGACGAGTCTGGGTCCGACGAGAAGAACAGTTATGGACATCCTATTCGCTGATGGTGACCATTGCAATAATGGCTGAGGATCTCACCTCTTTCTTCATCTTGGGGGCGTCAGATGTACTCTTTTTCCCTTCATTGGGATTTTTTCCCATTGGATTTTTTCCTAATGAAGGTTTTTAATGAGGCATCTCCCCAACATGGACAAGGGCGGGATCTTCTAGTCTCGGAGAAGAGCAACTGACTTGGACTACTCCCTCTTAGCTGAGTCTACGACTCGACTAAGGGAGTGGGGGACTCGTGATGGAGTAATGGGACTAGGCCCAGAGCCTAATCAGCCCAAGCCCCGAACTTGGACCCGTGTATCCAAGTCCACAACCTGGAGCCTGTCTGCCAGCCCAGCAAGGAGCCTGCCAGTCCGGCCGACCACCTAGCACGGAAGAGTAACGATCAAGCAATTAATGCGTTATTAATTATGTATTTAATTTCGTATTAATGTTGTATTTAAGTAGTCATTATTATCGGTAGCGGTTACGATTTGTATACGCCTATAAAAGGCGGTTTGTAATTCATATTAGGGAAGCGAATTCTACATGCTATTTCTGGCAACTAAACACTTTTAGCTTCTTTCCTTATTCATATTACTTTCTTGATTTCTTTTTGAGTGTCGTACGTAGCTTTCCTAAAAACCTACGAGCGTCCTATTTTGGACCAACAATGGGAAAATGAGTACAATAGGGTAGGCAATTCTATTCTAACTCAACATCTCATTGAAAATTTGTTTGCTTGGAGCTACTAAACGCATTTTACCTTTATTACGAAAGATGCTTAAAATATTCACGTTTCCGCATATTCATATTTCCATCATGTAATTTCATTTGCAAACAGTTTTATTACGTTTTAACTACTTCATATGGAGTAGTAGCATTCAGAGTCTTATAATGAACTTAAATCTATTAACACTATTAGCTCATTCAAAAGCCGATTAGGCTGGTTTGGGGAACAAATATTGGAACTCCATTGTCTCAAAGTGATGATGTTATCTCAAATTTGAATGATTGGGGATTTGGTAAAGATTGGTGTAATATCAAAATGATTTGCAAAATCAATTTTTAAATAATTCAGTTAATGTAGTTACTTTATCAAAAATTTCATAATTCTAGCAGATTTATCCAATTCAATCAATTTCAGTGTACAAAACGGGCCGTATGTACCTAAGTAGAAAATTGCTTAATGCGCTCCCTAGAATTACTAAACCTAACACATGTAAGATAAATTTACCCCTTTTAATTTTCTTTTGCAAAAATTGTTTCTCATGGCATTCTAGCAACCTCGAACATATTTTTAATTTCATGATGTTCCTTAAACTCAAGTCATTTCAAAAGTTTTTTTTGCGCTTTCTAAAAAAACTTCTTTTTATCAAATGAATTTAAATATTGTGTTCTTATTTAAAAAATATTTACACCATTTTGACTTTGAAGATAAAATTATTAATCAGTCAATTTGTAATCTTTAACACCCGCTTTGAATCCTAGTCTTTGTTTGTGGTGTCATATACTCCTCCTTATAACTCCTTATTAATAATTTTTGAAATTGTAATAAATATAAAAAATGTTATTTTAAAAAGTGCAATGCTTGTTTTACATTTGGAATACATATACCAATTAATTTCTAAAACTTGTTATTACTCGTAATATCACACCAGCTATGTATTACACTGAGTGCTCAAAATATTATTTCTCACTTTCCAAACGTTAAAAAATAATAGTTTTAAAATAACTGTAAAAAACATTCAGATATGTTTAAGCTAAAAAAATCAATCCAATAAAAAATATCTTTATTACTCTTATAAGCATTATATCAAAACATTAGAATATGTAGAATTTTTCGTGAGATTTATTCTAATCTGATATGAAGTTCTAAATTTTAGAGAGAACTCCTTTAAAGATGTTCTTAATTGGGAAGTTTACACAAATAGAGCAAAAGGTGAAAATAATATCACCTTTTTCAACTTTCAACCTTTTTTTCAAAAATAGACCAGTTAAGTTTTTCTTTTCAATAACAGACTTGAGCCTAGAAGCCACGCTCTACCGTATGTACGTAACTATAGATCAGGACCACATGACACACTCTTTATCGCACTCTTTATTACTCCGTATTACTCTAAAATTTAAAACTGAATTTTAAACTCTTACAACCTTTTATACCCTATTGCAAATGAAAACTTAAAGATTTATCTGTGTAAATATGCTATAATTTTTTTTTTAAAAAAATCTATATATTGTAAAAAATGGAAAATTATAAACTCCAAAAATTATGAAAACAATTAATATCAGTAAAGGTAAAAAACATAAAAACATACAAAAATTTATAAAAAAGTTAAATAACTTTGTTTAGTTTTAAAAAATGTAAATGTGAAAATAAATATTTTAAAAATAAAGACGGTACTATTTAAAATAGTAATTTTTTTTGAAAGGGAAAAGAGTAATAATTTTAAAATTTAAATAATATAAAAATCTAAAAAAAACATTTAAAAAATATAACTAAAATAAAAAAACTTGAAAATATAAAAAAATAGATTTTTTAAAAGGAGTGAAACGTATAAAAATAGAAAAAAAAAGATTCATGAAAATTCATTGAATAACTAAATAATATTGAAAAAATTAAAACATTGTAGAAAATAATGATATAAAAAAATATGAAAAAAATGAAAAGTGTAGAATTCGTAAAAAATGATAAATATATTTAAAAAATTAAAAAATAGGAGTTTTTTGTTTTTATGTCCTTTTTTAATAATTAGAAAAATAATATTATCAACATACCAATTTTGTTGCATGTGATTTCTTTGTGTTTCTTTCTGATTATAAATTTGTAAATTTTGTTTTTTATTGTTTATTTGTGTTTCTTATTGCGGTTGTGTTTCATAAACCCAAATTTATTACTATAGGTGTTTATACATGCATGTGTGTTGGTTTAACTGCAAAGTAGAACAAATAAATTAAAATCTAAATAAACAAAAAAATTCAAGGAATAAATAACAAAAAACACAAAACAACAAAGTGAAACACGGTGCAACAAAGTGAAACGTGGTGCAACAAAATGCAATATGATGCAACAAAATGCAACAAAGTGAAACACAGTGTAACAAAGTGAAACATGGTGCAATAAAATGCAACATGATGCAACAAAACAAAAAAGTATAATTACGACATACATAAGGGTTCAATTACTTAAGGGAAAAATGATTAAAATACCCCAAACTTTGAAGAGGTGTGAGATGAACACCCCAAACTTGCATATGTATTTTAAATACCCCAAACTTTATATGAAAAATTATTTTGGCACCATAATCAAGTATTGTTTTTTTCAAAAATGTAAATTTATGGTGTTAATTGCATAATTTAAAAATAATTTAGAATTCATGAAGACACAATTAACATTATAAACTTCCATTGCGAAATAAAGAATGTTACACCCAATCTATATAATTGCTACAATTTTAGTTTGCTATTTTAAATTATGCAACTAACCCCATAAATTTACATTTTTGAAAGAAGTAATACATGATAGTGGTGCAAAAAAGCTTTTTATATAAAGTTTGTGGTATTTAAATTACATACGCAAGTTTGGGGTGTTTACTTCACACCCCATCAAAGTTTAGGGTATTTTTATTATTTTTCCCATTACTTAACACTTCAAATTAGTTTTTTATATTCATGAATGGAAACAACATAAAAGTAGATGCAGGGGGTGTCACTCAAGAGGCTAAAACTGAAGAAGAATCCAAACAACAAGAGCCCTAGTAATGGTACTGCCACCGCCCACCAGTGATGGTTTGAAGAACATACAAAGCTGGTTGATGAGTCTTAGACAATAATGATCACTTCATCATATAGTTGTTTGACTTAATGTTGACCATGTGGTAGTCCTTCATCTTCTTTTTGTGGTGTATTTAGGGACATGAGATGTAGTCTTTGTACAATTCCTTTTTGCTGTGAGCTGTTCAAAACCTAGTAAGGAGGATTAAGTGCATTTGAATGGAATTGCATCTCCCGGTGCTTTCTGCAACTTCTGCTAAAAATCTTACATTCTTCTTCAAAGAGACCACAAACTGTCATAAAAGTGGGGAAAAATCTGTCATAAAAGTGGGGAAAAAATTTAAGAGTACCATCAAAATAGAACACATATGCTTACTCTATAATAGACTTGTGGAAAATTAAGAACACAAGATTGGGAAAATTTCAAAAATAGGCTAAAAACGTGCTCAAAAGTGAACACATAGTCCAGACATGCTGAGGACACATGAAAACCAATATTATATTGTGTATTAAAACTTAACAACGAACTAATTCTAAAAACTTCAAATTAACATTCTGGAGTAAAAGAGTATTAGTAGCTTTTAGAGAAATAAACATGTCTAGTGACAATGACATTCAAGAAAGAAATAGACATACTTTTTGTTAGATTTCACTAATATAACATGGGCAAAGAAGCTTGTAATCAAGGCATAACCTCAAGGTCCTCAGCTTTTGTGGCAATTACAAATAACATTAGGTGCAATCTGAATAATTCTAGAGAACAAAAATATGGGTGGTTGAATATTAAGAGCAAAAACATGGTAAGAGATAAAACATGTCATACTATCATAATCTAATCCCTAAAGACTTAATTAGAAAATCTCTAAACCGCCCTCATAGGAATTCCCGATGCATTCAAACTTACAACTTACAATAGGATTTAAATGTCAAAAAGAAAGAATGTAGTTTCAACCCTTCACCGTATGACACAAAGCAATTGTTGAAGAAAAATATGAATATGAAGGGGTTCATAGTGGTGTGGGTAAACCGTGTGAGAGGGTAATAACTGCAAGTATATTGCATGCAACTATTACTGATCAAGTAATTCCCCCTACTTAGAAGCTTCGATGACCTCATAAAGAAGGGAAGAGAAAGTAAAGCTACTACTGGAAGCTTGAGTTCAAGTAAATGCACTACCGCGTAGGGGGGTGCATATGTTGGAGGAAATTCAGTCGGATAAACCTGCAAAAAAAACATTACAAAATAATATAGCTCGAGTCGCGTAAACGTTGTCCTCAAAAAAGTATTTCCGACTAGTGAAAACCTTTCCCCAAGATAAAACGAGCTCTTCGGCGTAAGCCGGTAACAGAACAACGAGAGTAGGAAATTATTCATCCAGCATAAATGTTACATGAGTGATTTTTTTTGTTTGTCGTAGTACTCATAAAAAAAGAAGTAGCTGAATATATATATATATATATATATATATATATATATATATATATATATTGGTGAATTGATTGGTCGGATGAACCTGCAAAAAAGCGTTAGAAAATAATATAGCTCGAGTCGCGTAAACGCTGTCCTCAAGAAAGTATTTCCGACTAGCGAAAACCTTTCCCCAAGATAAAACGAGCTCTTCGGCTTACGCCAGTAACAGAACAACGAGAGTAGAAAATTATTAATCCAGCAGAGTGAAATATTAGCGGGATTTTTAACTCCAAAATTATATGTATATATATATTAGCTAGTAGGCTGGTACTCGATCAAGAATCACCTTTCTTCTTAGCCACATGCAAGTGTATATATACACATTTACCACCAAACCAAATATATGTTGGTGCCCAAACATTAGTGGCCTTAAGTTTGAACCGTTGCTACCAGCTAGAAAACGTTTGCATATTAATTAAGATTAATGTTTGATTCTTTCCAGCTTAAAGCAATGCACGGTCCATATAGTATGACAGTATGTACATATCCATACGTTAGGGCTTAAAGACTAATAAATGCATATTAATAATAATAAAAAAACTAGCTGCTAATCATATCAACCGTTATGTTTTTGAATAGCTGCATGTTTATTATTAATCAATAAAAGATCAAAAGTTCTAACGGGCAAACACAACATTCAAAAACTTATTTTCATTATAGTTATCATTTTATAATGTATAAGATTTATTAATAAATTAGTGTGTAAAAAATAATTAAAGGAAATAGCATTTTATTCATTTGAAATACTCTCAATTTTTCCAACAATCCCCCACATATTTCAAATGAATATTTTTAGATGTAAAAAATATATTTTAGAAAATTTCTGCTGGATTAAAGGAATGAGACTTTAAATTTGGTGTCCGTAGACTATGAACCAGACCGACACGATTAAGTCTTAATAAACCGAGCTTTTGGTGAAACGTATAGTTTCTTGAACCAATAAGCTACTATTGGTAAATAAGGATCTTAACGGTCATGTCTCACCCCGCACAATTTCTCGTTATTACGCCGTTGTGCGCCGTAAGGCCATGCGCGTGCTTGATGTTCATGAGTGCTATAGAAGTTTTGTCATGCTTCATGGAGGCGGCCCCACCTCACACTCATATAGGTGATATCATCAAGTGTGTACCGCTTTTGCACACCACCCTAAAATTCAAGGCTATGATAATCATTAAGAGCTTTTAGCTTACCCTCACAGAGAATGCGGTTTCTAGCCTATATCTCACATCATGGAAATGGGCAAATTTAGTTAGGCTAGCAGAACTAAATGGAAGACTTATTATTACCCATTTGAACTTGCTTCATGGGATCTCCAATCACACAAGTTGGGTTCCCATCCCCATTTGTTTCAAAGTGACACTAGTCCCATTTCCTTCGATGTTTCGGTTATCATTTTTCGCCCTAGGGATTCTGTCAAAGGAGTAGCTAATTCCTTCTGACTTCACAAAAATAATGGAAATAATTCCATTGTCAAACATCATTGCACCACTTTTAAGGGTGAATGGATATCCACTATTTTAATTTATCTCATTTGAGTATACTCAGATGCCGTCGTTGTATCCCGGCAATACAACGGATAACTCTCAATAAAATATAACATCGATGTGACCCTCTAGTACATCGGATAATTATCAATAAAATATATACCATCATTGTATCATTATAGTACAATGGATAATTCTCATATAACATCAATGTACCGCTCTAGAACAATGAATATTTCTCAATAAAACATATCATCGTTGTATCAATAGATTACAACGCATAATCTCAAAAAAAAACCATAATTAATGGTACGTCTCAAATATCTCAATAACCGCCTCAACGCGGTCCAATGATCCCTACTTGGGTCATGAGTATATCGGCTCAATCTTCCGACAATACAAACTATGTCAGGCCTAGTAAAATTTATAAAATGTAATAAACATCCAATAATTTGGATGCACATTAGCACACCATATCTTCAATTTAAGAAAAATTATATATGTGCTCTATGGTTTTAGTTTATGCAAAAGTAACAAAGAGTTATAAAGCTCATTTTCACTCAAAGAGATAGATAATAAAAATTAAACTAAGCACCCTCACAATTTTAAATATTTCAAAACAGGTGCATAACCATTCTAGACTTCATAGAGAGATAATTTATATCTCAACCTTTATTTGTACACAATGATTTTATCAAATAAGACTCGCCCTTTAAATTTAAATAAGATAAAATTTAGTTTATCTCAGAAAATCACCGATTAATGTGACAAAGAACTTTTGCCACCTCTAAACACAGTGTAGATGCTCTAATAAAATTTATATAAAACATCAAATATATCACAATTTTCTAGAGGTGCTCCCATATCACTATATATCAATCTTAGAATATTTAGGAGTTTCATATAGTACGTATCGCGGAATCAACAGATATAAAGGTCAACACAATTTGAATGCCACTGAAAATCCCGAAATAAAATTAGATTCTCTCCACTTCATTTTTTTGTGGTTTAGATTGATCACAAATATCACAATGAAAATTATGATTGAACACAAACATCACAATTTTCTAGTGTCATTATATATATATATATATTATACTAGAAATCAAACCTCAAACATTTAACAATTAGATATAAGAATCATTTTCATATATTAATCTAGTATGTCACACATTATAGGAGTCAATCAAATAAGCAAAAGACATTCAATTCATTATTTCAGAAACATTGAGAACAAACAGTCCATGATTACAATAGCCTTTTCCCACAAAGACATTATTTTTAGTCATCACAATTTTGTCCGATTCAAAGGACACCTTAACTCCAGCTTTCCCCAAAAGTGAAACCGAGACTAAATTAGTGCGAATTTCAGGCACATGAAGCACATCATTCAAGGACAACGTTTTCCCCGATGTGAGCTTAAGAACAACTTTTCCCTTACCATGCACCTTGGTTGTGTGAGAGTCACCAAGATACACTTGTTCTTCACCATCCCCTATAGGAGTATAGGAGGAAAAAGCACTTTTGTTTTTACAAATGTGCTTGGTAGCCCCAGAATCTACCACCCATTCATTCACATCGGACACCAAACAAGTTTGAGAAACAACCGCCGCAATGACATCATCCTCTTGAACCAAGTTTGCACTTGGTCTAGGTGGTTTGTTGTTTCTCATAGTTGCCCGTTTCCTACATTGTGCTGCAAAATGTCCCGGTTTTCCACACACATAACAATGTTTTTCCTTTTTAAAGCTGGTGTTAGATTTAGGCTTATTGTAATTTAGCTTGTTATTATCTTCATTATTATTATTATACCTCCTTTTGTTTTGAGTCTCCACTAGGTTGGCGTTGGAAGTGTATTGCATGATTTGAGCCTTGGAACCCTCCCTCCTATTGGTGTCTTCAATGATAATGTGTGTGATCACTTCATTTAATGACATGGGTCCAAATTTGTGCTTGAGGTCGCGCTTGTAGTCCTTCCATGACTCGGGCAATTTTTCAATGAGGATCCCGGCAACAAAAGGTTCGGGCAGCTCGATCTGCACGCCTTTGAGGTCCTCCAAGAGCGTTTGATATTCATGAATTTGTGCCTTTATGTCCTTGTCGTCTTTCATTCCCATTTTCAATAGTTTCCTATCACAAATTTTTGTTTGACGGTGTCCTCGGCTATGTACTTGACAATCATAGAATCCCATATTTCCTTGGTCATTTTTTTCGTGCAATAAACATCAAAGAGCTCGTTAGATAAAGTACTCAGAATAGTGTGACGGCAAACCTTATTCGAGTAGGTCCATTGTTGAAGGAGTTTGATGCCTTCGGGAGATTTGTCGTCGGGCATGGCGTGGGTGAGAGCATCGGCAACGCCATGCATGTCAAGTGTTGAGAACAAACGTTCTTGCCATCTTTTGAAATTTGCCCCAGAAAATACTTCAATCTTGGAAATATCGGGAAATGGCTTCGCATGAACGGGCTGCATGTTGACGTGTGAGTCTGGCTGGGCGGAAGAATTTGCAGCTCCATTTGGTGTGTCGGGAATGGAAATGATTTGAGCAGGTGTATCCGACGCCATACTTTCTTGAGATTGTTGGTGAATTGATTGGTCGGATGAACCTGCAATATAGCTCAAGTCGCGTAAACGCTGTCCTCAAGAAAGTATTTCCGACTAGCGAAAACCTTTCCCCAAGATAAAACGAGCTCTTCGGCTTACGCCAGTAATAGAACAACGAGAGTAGAAAATTATTAATCCAGCATAGTGAAATATTAGCGGGATTTTTAACTCCAAAATTATATGTATATATATATTAGCTAGTAGGCTGGTACTCGATCAAGAATCACCTTTCTTCTTAGCCACATGCAAGTGTATATATACACATTTACCACCAAAGCAAAATATATGTTGGTGCCCAAACATCAGTGGCCTTAAGTTTGAACCATTGCTACCAGCTAGAAAACGTTTGCATATTAATTAATATTAATGTTTGATTCTTTCCAGCTTAAAGCAATGCACGGTCCATATAGTATGACAGTATGTACATATCCATACGTTAGGGCTTAAAGACTAATAAATGCATATTAATAAAAAAAAAAACTATCTGCTAATCATATCAACCGTTATGTTTTTGAATAGCTGCATGTTTATTATTAATCAATAAAAGATCAAAAGTTGTAACGGGCAAACACAACATTCAAAAACTTATTTTCATTATAGTTATCATTTTATAATGTATAAGATTTATTAATAAATTAGTGTGTAAAAAATAATTAAAGGAAATAGCATTTTATTCATTTGAAATACTGTCAATTTTTCCAACAATATATATATATATATATATATATATATATATATATAGAGAGAGAGAGAGAGAGAGAGAGAAATTCTCAGGTCCATCACTTCCTGGTCCGAACGGCGTTAGAACACCGCCGTTTGGGGCGGTTCCGGGTGGAATTTTTTGATGACATTTTTTGAGCATGTTCCACTTCAAGTCTAGTTTATCCATACCAAATTGCAGCTCAAATTTCTATCGGGAAGGCAGTCAAATAATTTGATGAAGTTAACTGCGTAAAATTATACATAGAAAAACACAGTTAACTTCAACGAATTATTTGAATGTCTTCCCAATCGAATTTTAAGCTGAAATTTGGTATGGATAAACTAGACTTGATGAGGAACATGATAAAAAAATCATCAAAACATTCCACCGAAAACCTCCCCGAACAGCGGTTTTCGAACGGCGTTCGGACAGAAAGCTGCTGGACAGGAGAATGACTATATATATATATATGTGTGTGTGTGTGTGTGTGTGTATGTACGTATGTATCCCAAGAGTCGAACGTTGCAGGCAGTTGTATATCGAATAAAGAGTGGATCGTTGCTGCCATGATAACCCAATACACATGCTCAAAATTGAACGTTAGTGGACTATTTAATACACTTTTAATAATAACAAAAGCTACAATAACGGTTTTTATTACAGCTCATGTAACTTCCTTCATTTTCATTATAAATATAATTTGTTATGTATAATATGTATAAACATTTATCAATAAACTAGTGTGTGAAAAATAATTAAAGAAAACAACATTTTATTCACTTGAAATACTACTATTTTTCCAACAATCCCCCACATATTTCAAATGAATAGTTTAGAAAAATTTCTACTGAATAATTAAAGGAATGCTATTCAGGTCAACACTTTGCTTGATATTGGTATTTTTGGTGTTAAGGCCCCTATTTCTGTCCCTTATGATGGTTTCCCAGATGCCAATCAGTTCACCAGTGTGCTTTCGAACACTGAAACTGGTTGTTTTGGTACTGTTGTCCCTATTTCTGACCCTTATGATGGTTTCCCGGATGTTTGTACCAACGCAACAGCAGTCCCACCTTCTGCCTGTGATGATCAACTGAGGCCTCATGCCCCCTTGTTTGAGAAATCTAATGGTTGTGTTAATGAGGCCACTGTCCACTCTAAAGCAGTTTATGATGGTCCAAATGATGCCCGAATTTCCCCTGTTGAAATGAATAACTCTGATTTAACTGTTTTTCCAGGTCTAATATCAGTGGCCATAGCACCCAGTGAAGCCCAAACTACTGGTAGCACGGTCCTCACACCTATTGTTGCTCAGATTCACACACCAGCTGTGGACCCTGCTAATTTAGCAGCCCCTGTTGATGACCCAAACTCTGCCCCTGCGGTATTTGAACTTACAGTATGCGGAATGGGAACCCAATCACTGGTTTCCAGCCATACTCGTGATACAGCGGATGCCTTTGATCCTAAAGTTGAGGTTGATACAATTTCGGATGTGAGTACTTCTGGCAACACTGCCAGTGATGGAATACCTATCCCTGTTGATGGCTCGATCTCTGTCCCACTTACTGATTTCACATTTCAACCCCCGGCGACCACCTGTAACAAGGCGGTAACCTAGGGAATTGTTCTATTATGTGAGACCCAAACTGGAAATGATGAGCTTCTCTCTGATCCATTGAACTCATATACTACACGTGCCCCAAAATTGTCCAGTGATGAAATCCATTCCGAGGACACTCCAATTGTAACTTTTTGTGTTTCACCTCCTACACTCAAAATTCTGAGGTATTGTTCCATTATCTTCTTTATTTCTTATTTCAGTAAATGATGTTCTTTTCCATATTTTCTGATTTATTTGTTTGTGGTCAGTTTAGGTGTAAAACATGTTCTTGTCACCTGGCTTATTGTAATATCTACCGACTCTCATGTGGTTATGCATGGGCTCTTGAATGTGATTGTTCTAATGTAACTTCTTATGGTAGGCTATGTTCTTTTACTATTTGGTCGTTTTCAGCTAATAATATAATTGTGGTCTCAATTTTGGATATATGGTTATAATATAGCAACTACACATTTTGGTTGATGAGTTTATCTTATTATTTAAATTTATTTGAATTGTTATTCACAGTTTAATTAATGTAATATGTATATTGTGTCTATTTTTATTTATTATAGGCTTGAGGTGATCTATGCATCTCTATTTCTCTACAAACTAACAAGAGTGAATGACAAACTAACAAGAGTGAATGAGGGTAAGATTATTTTAGGTGTACAAAATTTGTTGGTGAACATCACACCTTTGTACGCATGTACTATGGCCTTAAGTCATTGTACCGACTTATTTGTTTCTTTAACAAATGTGTACGGCTTGCTGTCTCCGTTAACTCTCATCCTCTTAATCATCTCAAGCGCCTCCTTTTATGTTCAGACTATTCCTCAACATTCAACCTATTTCACCAGATCGGTTAGATGATCCCTCTTTGTGTGCTGAAGTCACAACCAGGTTTCCTGAGCTTCCTTCTTCCCCTTCATCTTCTTCCCATAATGTAAGTTTTTATTTTTGTTTCTCTTAATGATAATGAGATAATGACGATTGCGTTTAAAATTGCAGTTTTAATTTTATATACAACTGAAAACCCGAGCGTATCTTAGTTCTTTCTACCTTGTGCGTAGTGCAGGTTATGTTAATCAAAGAAGCCATATTCACTTATAAATATGTTTTTGATGCTTGGTCGATGCCCTTTTCCGTTTCACAACACTCTTCTTCCTATAAGATTGGTGGCCATTACCATTTGTTTTGTGTGTGCTTTGTTCGCCTTTGTTTACAAAAATAATCAACGCTTTTCTGGGATACTGAATATTATTGGTTGAGAAACAACATTTTATGCTTATGTAAAGTTTGTGAGTTGGTATATCTTAACCTTATCTATGTGTCTCTTTGACTTATTAAGAGGGATAAAAATGAAGTCATGGTTATTACTTTCTAGCGTAATTAAATTAACATATCAACGATATGAGCATCATTATCACCATTCCTTCTCTGGTATATATCTTTACTTTACTCTTTATGAGACATGAACCATTGTGCCTACTACTTATTCATAATATTTATAATTAAAATCTATTGCCATGTTTTCCCCTTGGTTGTTTTACACTAAAAAGGAGGCATAATATAAATGATATTCCGCTGTTAATATCATCGCTTATGTGTCAATATCTTATTCAGGTTAAATTAGAGACTAAATCTGAAGTTCACTTTCTATGTTGTGCATCTCTTTATGAAAGTTCGAAATCGTTGCTCGTGTTCGTGCTACTTATAAGTAAATTTATGACTTTTCTGGTTGCGTTTTCTTGTCTTATTTTGTTGTGAATCTGGTGTCGCCACTGTCGTCTACTGAGAACTTCTCCGACCAAATAGACTACAAAAATATGAAAGATTATTGTTGTTTGGATAAGGTTTTACTTTTCACATCAGCTTCCTTAATTCATTTGAGCGAATCTAACACTTTTACTACTTTTAATTTCAGAAACTTCAGTTAATAGGGCTTTTGTTGTTAGGAGAACATATTGCTCACCAGCGCATATATCCATGGATACTGTTACAGGCACCCAGTCACACAACGTTCTTTATTAAAAAGGTAAATAAAAAAAGAGTTTGATTTTATAGGTTTGTTTTGTATTGATTTAACCCGTGATATGAAACACATGTTTTCTCTATATGAGTTTTTTATTCACTCTTGAGCCTAATTAGTTTTTTCTCTTGGCCGTGTTTTTTGTGGGGTTGTGTGTCCTGTATTTTCAAGGTTTACATAATAGAAAATATGTCCATAAATGCAGTCGTATATAATTTTTTACAGTAAATTTTGTTTTATTATGTCAGATTACTATTCTCTTACTGTCATCAATTTATTATTTTAAATAGATATACTTATCTACAACATAATAATGTCAACGGCTATTAGTGTTGGAGGTAATAAATTAACTTATCTACTATTAACCAAAGGAATGTTTGATTAATTTTCTTTTCATTCATTTTCCCAACTTGTATTTTATTTTGATTTCTATACATTTTGATTTTCATACCAGACAATTGAGGTATGTGGACGAGTTTACAGTCACTGTGCACTCTGTGGTATCACACCTTCCACATTAAGGAAGTTGCTCTATAGCCGTTCTTTTATAAATGTGCTAGCGAGAACTTGAAAGATTTGCTTTCACTCTTTTTTTCATTGCTATCTAATTTGATTGTTCATGACAGTTTAACTTCAAACATTCAAAACAGTGAAAGTTGAGACTTTCTTAATCGGCTCAGCAATGTGAAACGTGCAGTGGAAATTCATTACGGGACGCAGGAAATTCTTGCAGCAGGTTGAAGAGGATTTTTAGATACATAGCCATAACTTAGTGTTCAACTCCGCCATGATATCATTTTTTTGGTATTATGCTTGTCCCAAGCCAGGGTAAAGGAGGAGGGTGTTGTGGTAGGCGTGTGACGGCCAACAGTATCATCTAGTCACATCACATGACATGAATCGAAATTTGAATATCGCTAATGCTAGGTCGTCACCCGTAAGTGACGCGTCATCCCTCCGCCTGGGGGTGGTGTCAAATATGCAAGGGCGCGCTACACTTGATAGACCTGGGTGTGGTGATAAGAATGCTAAGGTTGCTAGGTCGCCGCCCAGAAGCGGCGCGTCATCCCATTGCCCGGGGATGATGTCAAATATGCAAGGGCATGGTGGGGTCCGAGATGGGGCTAAGAACAAAAGGTGGAATGCTAGATTGCGTTTTGGGACATGGAATGTTGGGTCTCTTACAGGCAAATCTTCCGAGGTAGTCGAGGTTATGAGCAGAAGGAATATCAGCATTATGTGTGTGCAAGAAACTAAATGGGTTGGAGAGAAAGCACGCGAGATTAATCCCGGAGGTTTTAAGTTGTGGTATTCGGGGAGAGATAAGACTAGAAATGGGGTAGGCATTATTGTGGCGCGTGACTATGTTGAGGATGTGGTAGAAGTCTTCAGGAAGAACGATCGCATCATGAGCATTAAATTGGTGATAAGAGGTAAGATTGTGTCTGTGGTAAGTGCCTATGCACCACAAGTGGGATTGGATGCATCTACAACTCAACAGTTCTGGGAAGATCTTGAAGACGTGGTGCGACGAGTGCCAAGGGGAGAGAAGTTGATCATAGGAGGTGACCTCAACGGGCATGTGGGCTCGAGTCGTGATGGTTTTGAGAATATTCATGGCGGACATGGTTTTGGCACTAGGAATGAGGCGGGAAAGAACATTTTGGATTTTGCCTTGACGTATGAGTTGGCTATAATGAACACTTGGTTTAAGAAAAGAGACTCTCACCTTGTAACCTATAAAAGCGGAGCTAATAGTACCCAAATTGACTATTTCTTAGTACAGACCACTTGGAGAACTAGCTACACTGATTGTAAGGTTATTCCAGGTGAGAGTGTTGTCACTCAGCATAGGATGCTTGTGCTTGACTTTCGAGGTAAGAACCATAGAAGACAAGTTAAACAACAAGTGGAGCCAAAGATAAAGTGGTGGAGGATTGATGGAGATCTTCAACAAAGCTTTACACACAAAATGGTCGGTGAAGATGTATGGCGTATTGATAATGAAACACATGTGGATGATGTGTGGTTATCAATGGAGTTGACCATTAACAAAGTGGCAAATGAGGTACTTGGAGAATCTAAAGGATGTCGGCCACCCAAAAAGGACACATCTTGGTGGAATGATGAGGTGAAACAAGCCATAAGGAACAAAAGAGATTGCTACAAAAAGTTGGGGACAAATTGGAGTGATGAGAACATAGAAACATACAGGGAGGCTAAAAGACAAGCAAAGAAAGCCGTAAGGGAAGCACGAGGGAAAGTGAACAAGGAGTTGTATGAAAAGTTAGACTCTAAGGAAGAAGAACTAGATATTTATAGACTTGCTCGTCTTCGTGATCGCAGAACTCAAGATATTGCAAAAGTTAAGTGTGTGGAGGATGTTGATCAGAGGATATTAATGGACGACGGAGAGATAAAAGAGAGGTGGAGGTCATACTTTGATACACTTTTCAACGAGAACAAAACGCAAGATATCGGCGATTTGTCCATACCATATTGTATGGTAAACCGTGATTTTGTGAGAAGGATCCAAACAACGGAAGTTAAAGAAGCTCTGAGGAAGATGGGACGGAAAAGAGCAATGGGGCCAGATGGCATACCGATCGAGGCTTGGAGAAGTTTGGGAGAGAGAGGCGTCGAGTGGTTAACAAGTTTCTTCAACATGATTTGGAGAAACAACAAGATGCCAACGAGTTGGAGGAAGAGTACTCTTATCCCCTTATTTAAGAATAAAGGTGATGTACAAGAATGTGCCAACTATCGAGGGATTAAGCTTATGAGTCACACCATGAAACTTTGGGAGCGAGTGATTGAGCAAAGAATTCGAAGGACTGTGAAGATTTCAGAGAATCAATTCGGTTTTATGCCTGGTCGCTCAACAACTGAGGCCATTCACCTTCTTTGGCAACTTATGGAGAAGTATAGAGATGCTCATAAGGATCTGCATTTGGTGTTCATTGACTTAGAAAAGGCATATGATAGGGTACCTCGAGAAGTTCTTTGGTGGGCCTTAACTAGGAAAGGCATATCACGCAAGTATATCAGCATCACCACGAATATGTATGAGAATTGTACTACAAGTGTTCGTACTAGTGTAGGGAGGACTGAAGAGTTCCCTATTACTATCAGAGTGCACCAAGGATCGGACTTGAGTCCTTTCTTATTTGCCATAGTCATGGATGAACTTACGAAGTCAATTCAAGACGATATACCGTGATGCATGATGTTTGCCGATGATATTGTATTGATTGATGAGACGCAATCAGGTCTTAAAGCAAAGTTGGAAGTATGGCGACAAACATGGGAGAATAAGGGTTTCAAACTAAGTCGGAGCAAGACAGAGTACATTGAGTGCAAGTTTGGTGGAGGTAGAAGTAGTGGTAATAGCGGAATTACTCTGGATGGTAAGGAGATACCAGTCAGCGATATGTTCCGTTACTTGGGCTCCATAATTCAGAAGGACGGTGAGTTAGATGGAGATGTATCCCATAGAATCAGAATAGGGTGGATGAAGTGGAAGAGTGCGTCAGGATTTCTATGCGACCGAGGTATGCCGACTAGACTGAAGGGTAAATTTTATATGACAGCAATTAGGCCTGTATTATTGTATGGCGTAGAGTGTTGGGCGGTGAAACAATGTCACATTCAAAAGATGAGTGTGGCAGAGATGCGCATGCTGCGTTGGATGTGTGGGCATACTAGGAAGGACTGCGTGAGGAATGAGACAATCAGACAAAGGGTGGGAGTAGCACCTATTGAAGACAAGATGCGGGAGTCGCGCCTACGGTGGTTTGGTCATGTGCGTAGAAGACCGAGTGATGCACCTGTTAGGCGAGTTGAGATGTGTGGAGAAGAGGCAGGGAAGAGAGGGAGAGGAAGACCCAAACAGACGTGGGTTAGGGGAGTTCGAAGTGATATGCTTCTTCTGGGGTTAGATGAGGGCATGATTTTGGAGAGAACTAAGTGGAGGGCGGGTATTCACGTGAAGGAGTGATCTTGATAATCTTTTTCCCTCATCTTTTTTTTCCTAGTTTTTTTTATCCTTATATATATATAAGCATTATTTGCAGCCTTTTTATTTTATTATTTTTATATATATTCATCTTTTTTTTATATTATCTTTTCATAATAGCTTATCTTTTTATCTTTATTCCTTCTTTTCCTTTTGGTTGTGATATCATGTATCGATTCATGTTAGCCGACCCCAATATCTTTTGGGACTAAGGCTTGGATGTTGTTGTTGTTGTAGCCATAACTTAGTGTTCCTCAAGAACAGTTTTTATGGCTCAGCAGTTTTTATGAATGCTTCCTTAATTGGCTCAACAGTTTTTATGCCTACTTTTTTATGAACATTTAGCGTTGTACTTTTTGTTATAATATTCTCCAGCTCTAACTTTGTTGTGTTCATGTTTCTTGTTATATTGGCGTTCTTTTCATTGAACTTTTTGCTTCCATTGGGCATCAACCTCTCGCAACGCGCGTGCAGGTGCTAGTTGTATATATAAAGCTAAAAGGAAAAACTTTTTTTTAATAAAATTACTACATTTTAAAATATAAAATCACTTATATATATATATATATATATATATATAAGTGACTGTAAATCTGAAAATGTTTTTTTTAAATCGACTTTCTATAACGGTCGGTGATTTAACCCATATAAAAGGATTTTATATGAGGTATTGCTGGACTGACACGGAAAACATTCTATAACGGTTAAATTTGTAACCGTTATAAAAAATATTCTATAAGGGGTACGACTACCCGACACGAAAAGTGCCCGACTTTCTATATCGCTGGCTACTATGTCGTTACGGGAACCGACATAAAAAGTGATTTTTAACCCATATAGAAAGTGTTTTCTACACTAGTGTATGACAATCATTATGAGCTTTTAGCTCACCCTCTCAAAGAATGCGGTTTCTAGCCTATATCTCACATCATCGAAATGGGCAAATTTAGTTAGGCTAGCAGAACTAAATGAAAGACTTGTTATTACCCATATGAACTTGCTTCATGGGATCTCCAATCACACAAGTTGGGTTTCCATCCCCATTTGTTTCAAAGTGACACTAGTCCCATTTCCTTCGATGTTTCAGTTATCATTTTTCATCCTAGGGATTCTGTCAAAGGAGTAACTAATTCCTTCTTACCTCACAAATTAATGGAAATAATTCCATTCTCAAACATCATTGCACCACTTTTAAGGGTGAATGGATATCCAATATTTTAATCTATTTCATGTGAGTATACTCAGATGTCGTCGTCGTATCCCGGCAATACAATAGATAACTCTCAATAAAATATAACATCGATGTGACCCTCTAGTACATCGGATAATTCTCAATAAAATATATACCATCATTGTATCATTATAGTATAATGGATAATTCTCATATAACATCATTGTACCGCTCTAGGACAATGTATATTTCTCAATAAAACATATCATCGTTGTATCAATAGATTACAACAGATAATCTCAATAAAGAAAAATACCACAATTAATGGTACCTCTCAAATATCTCAATAACCGCCTCAACGCAGTCCAATGATCCCCACTTGGGTTATTAGTATATTGGCTCAATCTTCCGACAGCATAAGCTATATATGTCGGGCATCGTATAATTCATTTGTGTAATAATTATCAATTAAATTTGGGAATACTCATATTGAGTCTCACGATCACCTTTTTTAAGTGCATATGAAAGTCATAAGGGATACTCACGGGTGTGACATTAAAATCTCCAAACCTCTTTAGAAGTCTATCAGCATAATGCCCTTGAGATAGTATAACACCATCATCCTTCCTTGTGAGTTTCATATATACCCAAAATCATTTTTGTTACCCCCAAGTCTTTCACACTAAAAATTAACATATCATCCACATACAAGCAAATTATAATGCACACACCATTTTTACATTTAGTGTATACACACTTTGTGTTCCTGATCACTAACCATATGACCTTCCGGTTGCACTATATAAATTTCTCCTTCCTCTAGTTCACCATTTAAAATTACTATTTTAAAAACTACTTGATGAAAATAGTTTGTAACTAGAGTCAATTTCAGTTTGTATGACCCCAAGACAAAATGGATTTTTTTTTCATAAGTCAAAAGTTCATCATTAATAAGATATGTATAAAAATCATTTCCAAAAGATTTTTCTATTCTTGGTCTCTTACTTCTTCTCCAAAGAGAAGATTCATCATTAAAAGTATCATTTTCTTTCAATGGATCACAATCACTAGAGGAATCATCATTAAAGGTTTCATTTCCTTGTAATGGATCATACTCACTATATGGTGCAATGGTCTTGTGTTCACGCTTCAAAGGAAACACATTTTCAAAAATTTCACCATTTTTTGTTTCAACAATTGTATCACATTCAAGCACATCACTTTGCAAAACAAAGAATCTATATGTAACACCGTCCCCGAGTATATTTACTTTTTAGTAAATCATGTAATAAACCTTGAATAATGACTTATGAATTTATGAGGTTGAAAATTTTTGTTATTACCTTTGCGTGAATAGTGAATTGCACGTGGGTCCCTGATAATTCCGGGACCACATATTATATTCATCTTGGTCTAGATAATATGTATGTGGTGGTAGATATTTTAGTTGGGCCATAGAAAGGGTATAGGGTTGACCCGTCAGTCAAACGAGGCTCAATTACCGGTATTGGTAATTTATCAGACAACAGCCCGAAACGGATTTCGGAGACTTCTAAATTAAAGATGAGGAATGTATATTCATTCTAAGAGCCCATAATGATGGGAAACACATAATATATTTTATTTGACCCGATAAAATAAAATATAATTAAAACAGTCAGAAAAATACAACTTTCGGGACCGATTGTACACCTCGGGAGTTAAAGGGTTGACCTCCCACATATGTGGGGGGAAACCCACGTTTTTTGGTCACACAAGCCAATGGTTGGCCGGCTGAAATGAGACGAAATGGGTGAGAGATGTTGAGGTGAAGGGGATGGCATCTAAAGGACATGAGGTGGACCTCCCATCCACACTCATTTGTCCAATGAGACAAAAGGACCATTCCTATTCCCCTATCCCTCTCATTTTCGACCAAGCCTCTCAAGGGAAGAGAAAAACCTCTGCAAAGCTCCATTCCTCCATAGCCAAGTGAGCTCAAGAAGATAAAGTCCAAGGAGGAAGACTTAAGGAAGGAAAAGTGAGGAAAAATTGTGGTGATTAAGGTAATGACCTTATATTAACTTTTCCTCTACTCTTTAGCTACCATATGGATTATACATCATATGAGGAGACCCTAGGAGTTTTCTACATGTTTAGAAGTGTAGAATGAAGGGTTGGAAGGTAGTTCTAAGTCCAAGAACAGACTTAGAAGCCAAAACGACCGATTCGCTGGAAAATAACCTTTTAGAGGTTATTTGTACTGATATGAGTTTTGTGATGATAAAACCATGTTAGGGGATTAACTAAAGTGTTTCTAGAGTTCGCCTGAGTTCGCCAGAGTTTCACCAGAGTTTCGCCGGAGTTCAACCGAAGAGCGTAGAACGCGCTTAAGCTCATTTAAGGTGAGTGGACGCTTAATATCTTATAACTTTTGGGTTAATTATGAGATTACCTAAATAAATGTTATATGTATTCATAATGATGTTTAAAAGATATTTAAACATGTGATTAGTCAAGATGATTAGGTATGTATGAAATGAAGTACGTGAATATGCATGGAATGTGACATGAGAATTTCTATGAAATTGAATGCTATGTTTGAAAGGTAAAGGAAGCATAGAATGAATATTATTAACTTAATATATATGATGATTAAGTTGATATGTATAACAGTATAAGGCTTGGAATGACAGTTAACGAAAACGTTGACCGATTGATGATGGATTAATTAATACCAGTTGGTTTTAGTTAATTATAAATTGATATAAATGCATGGCTTTGCATGAATTGAGATACATAAGCTTTATGAATTTATTTAGCTATGAATATGATATAGACTCTATCTAGGTTGATAGGAGGTTTATCATTGGATTGTAAACTTGGTGGAGGACCCTAGGACATGAAGTCCTTAACACTCATATTATAAATTAGTGGAGGACCCTAGGAGTTGAAGTCCTTAACACTCATGTTATAAATTGGTGGAGGACCCTAGGACTTGAAGTCCTTAACACCCATATTACAAATTGGTGGAGGACCCTAGGTCTGCAAGTCCTTAACACTCGGATTATAAATTGGTGGAGGACCCTAGGACTTGAAGTCCTTAACACTCAAATATATATATATATATATACACTAGTGGAGTACCCAAGGATTATGTTATCCTCAAAACTCATAGTTTATGATATTGAAATAAGGATAAGGAGGAGTCCTATACACTCATAAGTATATGGGTGGGTTGGGGTTTTTAGTCAAGAATATTGACTATTACTATTTTTCCCCAAATAAAACGCTGATCTACGGATCGAGTATTTTCCAAGTGTGTATATACTATTAAGTATTTCTTAACTTGGGGGGAAAAGACTAGTTACATAAGTATCACCCTATGTTTGGGTCTTATACTTGAAACGCTAGTTATTCTATATTTAGCATGCTACTCACTCAGTAGTTGTACTGATCCCTTCGGGTGGCCCACCATTTTCAGGTTGAAGCTAGGGCTTGCTACCTGCACCCTTCTACGGGTGATATCAAATTCAAGGAAGACGTGGTTCGAGCTTCCTCACGTTCTTTCAAATTACTAAACATTGCTCATGGATATTTATATTTGTTTCAAACTACTTTTGGGCTTGCATGCCCATGTTATTGGCCGAATGTGGCCTATGAATTACCGCTGAATATTTTCGCTATTCAATGGTTTATTTTGTGATGTTGTTATGTATGTTTACTGCTGAGTATGGATGGATTGTTTTCTCAAACGCCTTGTATGATTAAGTGAGATTGACCCGCGGGTGACGTCACTCCATTATACGGAGGTTGTACACGCGCTTAGATTTCGGTCTGGGGCGTGATAATTAAGTGGTATCAGAGCCATCTCTGTTCTAAACTATGTAATCAACCTCTCACAAGAGAGTTTGCAAAAGAAAAAGAATTTCTACCAAAACCTTGAGCATTGTATTTTAACATTCATAGAACTATTGTACCTAGGTTGCAAGGTCTCTAGGTTTTAAGATGGTACTCTTAACAATTGGTATGGCGGTGACTTGGGCCAAAATGTGTCTATAACGTTCTTCCGTCAATTGACATTGATAGGAGTCTAATGACTCGTCCAAATCTCTTTTCAGAAATGGAGGGTAGGCAAATGGCAACCAAGTACAATCCGAGGGGGCAAGCACCGGTAGCATCTATGAGGGGTAGCCGGGCTGCATCTCGGGGTTCAAGAGGAGGCCGTGGAGGCCAAGGGAGCCGTGGAGGTCATTGGGCTCAAACTGTGAGCGACGGCCACGTTAGTTCGGTGTATGAAACCAATACCGAAGACTATGACTCTACATAAGTTCCTGAAACGGAGCTTGAGGAGACCCCATATGATGTGGGTGACATGTGCACCGATGATGACGAAGTAAGTGATGCCAAGTTCACCCAAATGGGCGAATTGCTTGAGTGGTACCAAAAAGAGAAACTGAGGAGAGACCTTAGGCGCCAAGCAAGGCGTGGCTCTCGTGGTGGTTCGGGTCAAGGAAGCCGGGGAGCTTCAAGGGCCACTCCAGCGGCGTCACAAGGTGGGCGTGAAGGAGGGTTTTGTGTGAGAATCTCCAAATACCTCAAGGAGGCTAGGGACTTGGTGTAACACCCCCATTTTTCCCGCCCAAAATAAGACTTGAAATAATAATATATTGATAACAACCTTGATTTATTCCTTAAAGATAGATAGAGTTTTGCAGCGGAAATAACAATAATGGAAAAAGGGTGTGTTACCGCCACACCCAGCCCTCAACTTGGCTGGATGTTAAGGCTATCCACCATGAGTTCAACCGAATTAAAAACTTAAATTCAAAATTTAACAACATTATTTAAACTAAGTGAAGACTATACTTAAATCTTCTAAAGCGCTCTCAAGACTCGTCAAACATCATGAGCTTCATATTCATCATTACCTGCACAAATAAAGTGCAGAAAACGAAACAAAGAAAAGGAAACAAAAATTAGCTTTAGAGCTAAGTAAGTACTACCCAACCCCGTAAAATAATCAGGTTTGGCGAAAATAGTTTTTCATATAATACTATATAAAAATACTCACACCACCAAAATTCTTTTCAAATCAAAAATATCATTTATCAATTTTATAATCTCAAATACCCTTAGTTAAAAAAAAATACTTATAAGCTCCAAGCAATTAACATCTCAAATAAAAGTATCACTTTTCAAAATATAACTTTTGTAGCTAAAAATATCACCATTTCCGAAATCAATGTCACTTTCAGATTCTTTTAAGATGGGCGAAACTCAAGATTCCTCGAGCCCAATGAATCGTTGTTGCGTACGACTCATCCCGGAATTCCGGCTCCCACCGACCACCAATTTGAAACTGAACTTCACCCTTAAGTGTGCACACCCCCTAAAAGGGATTCCAAGCCCTCCGAGCAGTAAGAAGTCCAAGTAGTTCGGACAACGTCCCCCTACCTCACAATGGGTTAGAAACCCGGGTAATTAGAAACTACTACCGCGGCCACCAAAGAACTTTTAAAGTTCTCAAAAGAAATACAGGGAATCTCCCGCCACCAATATTTACCGGGATTTCTCCCGCCACCAATAATCATCATAAACCTAAACTAAACCCGCGGTATATAGCTCTAACCACCCACACCTCGTGTTTCTCTCGAGATGTCAATAATTATTGAAAAACATTATTCCTTGAAAAATCATCTCTCTATATATAGTCCTACAGAATATCTATTTAATAGATACGTCCACCAAAAATTCACATTCATAAATACTCCAAAATTCTTTTACATAAAAAATTCACTCCAAAGTCACACTAGGGATTAAATCCCAAAATATACCTTCAATATTTCTCAAATTCTTAGTCACCCCAAATAGTACACATTCAAAATTCACACTTAATCACATAATGCATAATAAGCATATAATACGAGGAAACAATTTGGATTGGCAGAGAAACTTACCTTAAGTCCTGATGCTCCTAGTTATCCTCCTCTAATCCGGTCTCTAAATATTCACCTTTTAATTAAGATGATATAATTAGTCACTTATTCTATTTTTAATAGTTTATCCAATTTTTCCCCTTTTTATTATCATTCGAATTTATTAATTTAGTTAATTAATAATTCGAGTTAATCACTTTTTATTAATCAAATTACCTTATTAATTCAGCCATGAATTACAATATTTGAATTCTAATATTAAATAAAATATCCGAATATTATTGACTACAACATCCAATTTTTATTCAATAATCACCATTAATTTTCTCTAATTATTATCTAATTACTTTATTTACATAACCGAAATATTTATTTTCCTTATTTTATTCAAACATTATTTTTAGTCCAGAATATTATTTTTCAACCTCAGTGATTTATTTATTTCACCATTAATACTAATATTTCCTTATTTAATTACTTAACTAGTTTTATATGGCCTAATTTAAATAAATAGACTAAAAATCGACTTTATAAATTAGTAACCGTCCATAAATATATTTTGGGTCTATGTTCGACCTAGGTTGTCCAGATATCTATTTTATAATTATTTCCCATAATTATTCCTTTAATTTCATATATCTATTAACCGGTTTAATTACAATTAAATATACTAAACCTTATTTTTATTAATTATAAATGGTCCATAAGGTCCTAGTTAGTCATATATTTATCCTAGTTTACTCCAATATTTATTTCATAATTATTTTCGTTATTTAGTTAATTATTTACTAAATGTGTATAAATTGGCCCAATTACCATTAAATCCATTAAAAATAGCTCAAAAATTTATTTTCCAATTCTGATTGGTCCGAATATGTATATTTATACTAGGTATTTAATTAATATTTTTCCAGATTTTATTTATTTCATTTACTATTTTATTTTTAATTTTTATTGCAACTGGGCCGAACTGGCCCAAATTTAATTATTTTTTAAAAGAAGCCCAGCAACAGCCGGCCCATAAGACAGACCCCAGCTCTCAGCTGGGTCGTCTTCCTCGCGGTGAACGCCGGAAACGGGAAAAAAAAATGCAGAAGAGGTTACCTCAACGGCACGGCCAAAGACGGTGGTAGCGGACTTCTGATGGACGGTAACGGACGGTGGTGGACTGGCGGCGGCGGCAGCTCCTCCCTCTTTTCCGTTTTCCGTCGAAAAGTTTTTCCCCGGCGAAACTCCGGCGAGCTCTTTCTCCCTCGTTTCACGACCGTTTTCGACGATTCTTTTTCCGTTGGATTCGTATCACGAAGGGGAAGGTTTGGGAAGTATTTTCAAGGCTTGGTTCTGGCTAAAACGCTGGGTCGCAAATATATATATATATATATATACGTATATTTGTATATTTCTTAGTTTTTTTGGGATGAAGAAAACGTAGGTTCTGGCCTATTATTTATAGGGAAAGATGAGGGTTTTAGGCTGGGATGTTAGAGTTGGAGTTAAACTCGTTTGGCTTCGTCCATAGTTATCCGTATGTAGTACGTTTGTGTAGTAAGCATGTAGGAGTACCTTATATTATTTGTACCCCATGCATGGTAGAGTACGTAACTGGTACATAGTAGTTTAGTTAAATTCTTATTCTTTAGTTGTGTAGTTTACTAATTATACTCCCTGCAATATAATACTATATTATTGTCTATGGAGTATGTTATACTCTTATTATTATTATAAGTGTATTTTGCGTATTTTATACAAAATATAACTTTTACTTCTTATTCCATATGTATAACTGGTACTTCATATAAAACGTTACTTTTATTATCGGATCATTTTTATCAGACCAAACATGTCACAAACGTTAAATTTTTGTCTGGTTCACTTGTTTAATAAAATGTTGTTTCTATTACTAAAATATTTTTTCTGACTAAAACGTAATTAATTTTGAAATTTTTATCTGATTCGAATGTCATCTCTGTTGAATTTTTTTTGTTTGACTCAATAATTAAATTGAAATGTTATTTTCGTAATATTTTATCTGACTAAAAATTATTATTATTATATATTTTTTTTTTAATTTTTTTTTGAAGTGTCACACTTGGGGTGTAAATCCTTCGACGGTACCGGTGACATTACCGTTTCCGCCGATTGGATAAAGAAGGTGAAGGATGCGACAAAAGACATGCAAATTACACTGGAAGTGAAGTTGACTATCGCTTCACGTCTTCTTGAAGGGATAGCTTCCATGTGGTGGGAGAGTGTAGAAGGGAAATACCACAGGAAGGTCTCATGGTTAAATTTTGAGCAGGAATTCTATGACCAATACTACACTGACTATGAGAAAAATGTCAAGCATAGGGAGTACACCAACCTTAAACAGAAGGAGGGTGGTTCTGTTAAGCAATTGGAGCAAGATTTTAGAACCTTGGCTAGGTTCTTGTCGGAGTACGTGATCAATGAGGACCGCATGTCAGAACACTTTTGGGACGCCTTACTATTGGAACCCGTGACCAAGCTACATACTCTCGCCATATGACGTTCAGCGAGGTGATGGAACAAGGTCTACTTGGTGAGGCTCAGTGGAATGAGAGGAAAGAAAGAGACGTCAAAGAGGCGAAAAAGAGAAAGTGGCATAGTTCGGGGCTGCCCGAGCACGCACGAAAGAATAACCACGGTGGAGGTGGTGGTTCGTTTAAGGCACCAGCACCACCGACAAAGAAGAACAAGGATGCTCGGTGGCACTCATCCTCTTCTCAAAATAAGGGGCCTCCTAAGTGTGCAACCTGTTCGAAGAATCACTTCGGGAAGTGCAACGCACCCCTGAGGTGTTATTAATGTGGGAACACGGGCCACATGAAGGCCGATTGCCCACAATTGGGGGGGAGGAGGAGCTCCGAGGTCCGGAGGAGATGCTTTGACGGGTAGAAACCGTGATGGACCGTCAAACGGCGGCACAGGAAGATGCGGCGCATCCACAAGCCATGCCGCATCCATAAATCAAGGTGGGACCCAAGCGACGATGTACGCACGCGATGACCGAGGCGGATGCGTGAGCAAACCCGGACTCCGTCGCAAGTAATACACTTATTTTTTTTGACTGTTTCTAGGCTTATATTGATGATATAGGTCGTAGGGTTCGAGTACAGTCCACCCGGGGGGTGAACCGGGAAAATTTTGGCCAAAACGGGCTTCAAACGGCCACTGCATTCCACACACGCCTGCATGCACGCGTGCGTGCTACCATGTGTGGGTGGCAGACGACCTCCAGGAAAAAAATTGCCGGACGCACGACCGTACGTGGGGTGACGCACGCGTGCGTCCCACCGTGCGTCCCCCGTGCGTCCCTCCATGCGTGGTGGGCAGTAGCCCCATGTGAAAAACCGGAGCCACGCACGCGTGCGTGCCTCCTATGCACGCCGTGCACGGCCCCCAGACTGCCCAACATGGGGTTTTTCATGGCGTTTTGCAACGTTAAGACCCCTCCTTGATCCCAAACATGTGTATGAACATAATAAACCTCAATAAATGTATAATTATGGTAGGAAAGATATCTTACGTGACTGATAAATGTAGGCACACTAAAGATGAATGGGAGAGATGCAAGAATCCTCATTGATACGAGGGCGCAACGATCATTTATGAGTGAGTCGTTCGCCAAAGGGTTCAACGAACCGCTAGTACCGATGACTCAAACTCTATTGGTCTCCACACCTTTGGGGGATGACATCAAAAGAGATAGCCAATATCCCTCGTGTGAAGTGGAAGTAGAGGGACAAACCTTGACGTGTGATTTTGTACCCCTGTGTATGATTGAATTCGATGCAATCCTCAGGATGGATTGGCTTGAGAAGCATCATGCCAGGGTCAATTGCTACACAAAGGTCCTCAAACTTGAAAGCGGTGAAGGATTGATCCTACGCTTTGAGGGAGACAGAGGCAAGGCAACCAGTTGTATCATATCTGCCGTGAGGGCACGGAAGATGATGAAGAAAGGATGCCACGTGTACCTTGCTTACGTGGTGGACGAGACAAAGAAAGAAGTTGACATCAACGATGTACGTATCGTGTGTAAGTATCCAGACGTCTTCCCTAAAGACTTACTGGGGCTTCCACCCGATAGGGAAATCGAATTTGTGATCTAAGTAGAGCCGGGAACCAAACCCATTTCAATTCCTCCTTATCGAATGGCACCGGCGGAACTTCAAGAGTTGAAGGCCCAGTTACAAGATCTAGTGGACAACGGATTCATTAGACCTATCCATTCACCGTGGGGGGCACCGGTACTCTTCGTGAAGAAGAAAGATGGTACACTAAGAATGTGTATTGACTGCCGACAACTGAACAAGGTCACAATGAAGAATAGATATCCTCTACCGAGGATTGATGATTTGTTTGACGAACTTCGGGGAGCAATGGTGTTCTCAAAGATCGATTTGAGGTCAGACTATCATCAATTGAAGATCAAGGAAAATGACATACCTAAGAGTGCATTTCGCACTAGATACAGTCACTACGAGTTTCTAGTTATGTCATTTGGTTTAACCAACGCACCGGCGACATTCATGGACTTGATGAACCGTGTGTTTAGTGAGTACTTAGATCAGTTTGTGATTGTATTCATTGATGATATCTTGATATACTCGAAGAACGAAGAAGAACATGAGCATCACATAAGGCTTGTACTTGAGCGACTAAGGGAAAAACAACTCTTTGCCAAGTTCTCTAAGTGTGAATTTTGGCTCAAGGAGATTGGTTTCCTCGGTCATATCATATCCGGTTCGGGCGTTGCGGTGGATAACGCTAAGATAACAGCCATCATTGATTGGGAGAGACCCTAGAGTGTGAAAGAGATACGTAGTTTCCTTGGCCTAGCAGGTTACTATCGTAAGTTCATCGAGAAATTCTCCATATTGGCGTCTCCACTAACGAAGCTCACAAAGAAAGGGGCTAAGTTCATATAGGACGACAAGTGTGAGGAGGGGTTTCTTGAGCTAAAGAAACGACTTACTGAGGCGCCACTTCTTGCCCTACCCAAACAAGGTATAGGGTATGACATTTATAGTGATGCTAGCATCCAAGGGCTTGGATGTGTACTAATGCAGAGGGACAAGGTTATTGCCTACGCTTCTAGGCAATTGAGGAAGCACGAGGTGAACTATCCTACCCATGACCTGGATTTGGGAGTGGTAGTGTTTGCACTAAAAATTTGGAGGCATTATCTCTACGGGGAGACATGCCACATCTACACCGATCATAAGAGCTTGAAGTATGTATTCACTCAGAAAGAGTTGAATATGAGGCAAAGGAGATGGATGGAGTTGATCAAGGACTATGACTTGATCATCGACTATCACCCCGGAAAGGCCAATGTAGTGGCCGATGCACTGAGCAGGAAGAGTACGTCGGGGATGTTACTCACATGCATACGAGAATTGCGGGCACACGTGGAGGCGTCCTCGAGCGGGGCGTTCATAGCTAGATTTGAGGTTAGACCTACGTTGCTGAGTGAGATCAGTAGAGGTCAGGGCATTGATGAAGAATGTCAGAAGATCCGCGAACATATTCTTGCGGGGCCCGTTGAGAATTTTAGGGTACGTGATGATGGTTTTTTTATTGTTCAAAGATCATGTATGCGTACCAAAGGATGAGGAGCTCCGGAAATCCATCCTTGAGGAGGTTCATTCTTCAGAATATGCTATGCATCCAGGAGGTACAAAAATGTACCGAGACCTGAAGGAAAGTTATTGGTGGTCCGGTATGAAGAGGGACATCACAGAGTATGTGAGTCGATGTCTTACTTGTCAGCAAGTTAAGGCGGAGCATCAGCACCCGGCGGGGCTTTTGCAGCCACTTACCATTCCAGAATGGAAGTGGGAACACGTGACCATGGACTTTAGGGTAGGATTGCCACGAACTGTGAACAATTACGAAAACAAGGATGACACCCAATCCCTTAAGGCCCCCAACCCCGACCGGACGGTACGTTGGGAGGATGTAAATTGGACTATAATCCCAATGTGACAGATAGAGAGTGGAGCTCTGTCCCCGGTACTTGCAAAGGCCCTATGCACTCTATGAACAATTACGATGCGGTATGGGTGGTAGTTGACAGACTGACTAAGAGTGCACATTTCTTGCCTATTAACATCACTTATCCTCTTGAAAGATTGGCCAAGTTATACACTGAGAAAATCGTGAGACTGCATGGGTCCCAATATCCATTGTGTCGGATAGAGACCCACGATTCACCTCTAGATTTTAGCCGAAGTTTCAGGCATCCTTGGGGATTGAACTGAAGTTTAGCACCACATTTCACCCACAGACGGATGGACAATCCGAGCGGGTGATACATATTTTGGAAGACATGCTTAGGGCATGTGCTTTGGAGTTCCAAGGGAGTTGGGACAAACAGTTGGCTCTTGTGGAGTTTGCCTATAACAACAGTTATCAGGCGAATATTGGCATGCCTCCATACGAGGCATTGTATGGGAGGAAATGCAGGACACCACTGTGTTGGGATGAGGTTGGCGAGGCCAAGCTCGAGGGTATAGAACTGGTTGAGATCACCAAGGCTAAGGTGTAGGTCATTCGGGATAGGCTTAAGGCTGCCCAAGATCGGCAGAAGAGCTATGCCGATAAACGGCGTAGACCGTTAGAATTTGCAGTTGGGGATGAGGTGTTCTTAAGGATTTCTCCTTGGAAGGGTATCATTCGATTCATATCAAGGGGTAAGCTTAACCCCCGATACATCGGTCCGTTTGAAATCCTTGAAAGAATTGGAGTCGTGGCTTACCGTCTCAGGTTATCATCGGAACTTGAGAAGATTCATGACGTGTTCCATGTATCGATGCTCAAGAAGTATGTACGAGATCCGTCACATATTCTTGAGAGACCACCGGTAGAGATCCGAGAGGACTTACAATATGCAGTGGAACCGGTGAAGATAGTGGGTCAGAAGGTAAAGAAGCTTAGGAACAAGGAGATTCCTATGGTCAAGGTACTATGGCGGAGCGATCGATTCAAAGAAGAAACCTGGGAGACCGAGGTCTCAATGAGGGAGCAATACCCGTTTCTTTTCGATTAGACACGTGATTTCGGGGACGAAATCCCAAATAGGGGGGGGGGGTGAACTTGTAACACCGTCCCCGAGTATATTTACTTTTTAGTAAATCATGTAATAAACCTTGAATAATGACTTATGAATTTATGAGGTTGAAAATTTTTGTTATTACCTTTGCGTGAATAGTGAATTGCACGTGGGGCCCACACCGGGAGCGGGGACCCCCCGATAATTCCGGGACCACATATTATATTCATCTTGGTCTAGATAATATGTATGTGGTGGTAGATATTTTAGTTGGGCCATAGAAAGGGTATATGGTTGACCCGTCGGTCAAACGAGACCCAATTACCGGTATTGGTAATTTTTCAGACAACAGCCCGAAACGGATTCCGAAGACTTCTAAATTAAAGATGAGGAATGTCTATTCATTCTAAGAGTCCATAATGATGGGAAACACATAGTATGTTTTATTTGACCCGATAAAATAAAATATAATTAAAACAATCCGAAAAATACAACTTTCGGGACCGATTGTACACCTCGGGAGTTAAAGGGTTGACCTCCCACATATGTGGGGACCAACCCACGTTTTTTGGTCACAAAAGCCATTGGTTGGCCGGCTGAAATAAGAGGAAAGGGGTGAGAGAGGTTGAGGTGAAGGGGATGATATCTAAAGGACATGAGGTGGACCTCCCATCCACACTCATTTGTCCAATGAGACAAAAAGACCATTCTTACTCCCCTATCCCTCTCATTTTCGACCAAGCCTCTCAAGGGAAGAGAAAAACCTCCGCAAATCTCCATTCCTCCATAGCCAAGTGATCTCAAGAAGACAAAGTCCAAGGAGAAAGACTTAAGGAAGGAAAAGCGAGGAAAAAGTGTGCTGATTAAGGTAATGACCTTATATTAACTTTTTCTCTGCTCTTTAGCTACCATATGGATTATACATCATATTAGGAGACTCTAGGATTGTTCTACATGTTTAGAAGTGTAGAATGAAGGGTGAGAAGGTAGTTCTAAGTCCAAGAACGGACTTAGAAGCCAAAACGATCGGTTCGCCGGAAAATAACCTTTTAGAGGTTATTTGTATTGATATGAGTTTTGTGATGATAAAACCATGTTAGGGGCTTAACTAAAGTGTTTCTAGAGTCGCCGGAGTTTCTCCGGAATTCAACTGATGAGCGTAGAACGCGCTTTAGCTCATTTAAGGTGAGTGGACTGCTTAATATCCTATAACTTTTTGGTTAATTATGAGATTACCTAAATAAATGTTATATATATTCATAATGATGTTTAAAAGATATTTAAACATGTGATTAGCCAAGATCATTAGGTATGTATGAAATGAAGTACGTGAATATGCATGAGATGTGATATGAGAATTTCTATGAAATTGCATGCTATGTTTGAAAGGTAAAGGAAGCATAGAATGAATATTATTAACTTAATATATATGATGATTAAGTTGATATGTATAAGGCTTGGAATGATGGTTAACGAAAACGTTGACCGATTGATGATGGATTAATTAATACCGGTTGGTTTTAGTTAATTATAAATTTATATAAATGCATGGCTTTGCATGAATTGAGATACATAAGCTAGGTATAGAGTCCTATACTTATGAGTGTATAGGACTCCTCCTTATCCTTCTTTCAATATCGTGAATTGAAATAAAGATAAATTTATTTAGCTATGAATATGATATAGACTCTATCTAGGTTGATAGGAGGTTGATCATTGGATTGTAAACTTGGTAGAGGACCCTAGGACTTGAAATCCTTAACACTCATATTATAAATTGGTGGAGGACCCTAGGACTTGAAATCCTTAACACTCATATTATGAATTAGTGGAGGACCCTAGGACTTGAAGTCCTTAACACTCACATTACAAATTAGTGGAGGACCCTAGGACCGGAAGTCTATAACACTCGGATTATAAATTGGTGGAGGACCCTAGAACTTGAAGTCCTTAACACTCTCTCTCTCTCACTCACACACACACACACACACACACACACACACACATATATATATATATAGAGGGAAGAGATCAAATAAAAAGAGGTTCTCCCGTGCAAAGTGCGAACGGTTGCACTTTTTCCTCACCGTGTTGCACTTTTGCGTGTTTCTGTTGCATTTTTTCGCGGTGGCAAAAAACTTCATTATTATTACGAAATTGCCATCGCGTTTTTGATCAAATTTAGCTCACTTTTGACTCATTTCGAGCCATTAGATCTGGAAATGAATGCACGAGATTAATTCTCACTTTGCATGGGAAGACCTCTTTGTATTTGAACCCGCCCCTATATATATCGGTGGAGTACCCAAGGATTATGTTATCCTCAAAACTCATAGTTTATGATATTGAAATAAGGATAATGAGGAGTCCTATACACTCATAAGTATATGGGTGGGTTGGGGTTTTTAGTCAAGAATATTGACTATTACTATTTTCCCCAAATTAAACGGTGATCTACATATCGAGTATTTTCCAAGTGTGTATATACTATTAAGTATTTCTTAACTTGGGGGAAAAGACTAGTTACATAAGTATCACCCTATGTTTGGGTCTTATACTTGAAACGCTAGTTATTCTATATTTAGTCTGCTTCTCGCTCGGTACTTGTACTGACCCCGTCGAGGGGCCACCATTTTCAAGTTGAAGCTAGGGCTTGCTACCTGCACCCTTCTACGGGTGATATCAAATTAAAGGAAGACGTGGTTCGTGCTTCCTCACGTTATTTCAAATTACTAAACATTGCTCATGGATATTTCTATTTGTTTCAAACTACTTTTGGGCTTGCATGCCCATGTTATTGGCCCAATGTGGCCTATGAATTACCGTTGAATATTTCTGCTATTCACTGGTTTATTTTGTGATGTTGTTATGTATGTTTACTACTGAGTATGGATGAATTGTTTTCTCAAATGCCTTGTATGATTAAGTGAGGTTGACCCGCGGGTGACGTCACTCGATTATACGACGGTTGTACACGCACTTACATGTCGGTCTGAGGCGTGACACTATAGGCAGCACTAGATTCAGCATAACCAATAAACATGCAATCAGAAGTCTTAGAACCAATTTTCCTCTTCTTAGGATCAGACAATACCTTAGCTAAGCAACCCCACACTTTCAAATATTTCAAATTAGGTGCAAAACCTTTCCACAATTCATAAGGGGTTTTCTTATTGTGCTTACGAGGTATCCTATTTTGTAAGTGAAAAGCAGAAAGAATAGCCTCCCCCCAAAGATTATCAGGTGCACCGGAACTAATTAAAAGAGCATTCATCATCTCTTTTAGTGTCCTATTTTTTCTTTCAGCTAACCATTAGATTCGGGTAAATATGGCGCAGTGACCTCATGAATTATCCCCTCTTTCTCACAAAATTCATTAAATAAAATATATTCACTCCTCTCTATCCGATCTAACTCTCTTAATCTTTTTATTTAATTGATTTTCTACCTCGGATTTATACACCAAACATTTATCAAAAGCCTCATCTTTATTTTTAAGCAAATAAACTTTAGTGTATCTAGAAAAATCATCTATAAAGGTGACACCGAATTTCCTCCAACAATCTCAAGAAAGTATTTCCGACTAACGAAAACCTTTCCCCAAGATAAAACGAGCTCTTCGACGTAAGCCGGTAACAGAACAACGAGAGTAGGAAATTATTAATCCAGCAGAAATGTTACATGAGTGATTTTTTTTGTTTGTCGTAGTACTCATCAAAAACAAAAAAGATGTAGCAGAATATATATATATATATATATATATATATATTTGTGTGTATGTATGTATATGTATGTATGTATGTATGTATGTATGTATGTATGTGTCCCAAGAGTGGATCGTTGCTGCCATGATTACCCATGCTCAAAATTGAACATTAGTGGACTATTTAATACACTTTTAATAATAATAACAAAAGCTACAATAACGGTTTTTATTACAGCTCATGTAACTTCCTTCATTTTCATTATAAGTATAATTTATTATGTATAATATATATAAACATTTATTAATAAATTAGTGTGTGAAAAATAATTAAAGAAAATAACATTTTATTCATTTGAAATACTACTATTTTTCCAATAGCAATGCCAGATATCACCATCGTCAATGCCATCTGTGATGATAGTTACTCCTATTACAAAGTTATTAGTAGTCATATAAGAAATGCAAGTTGCCAATCTGCATATTACTTGTAAATTTTCTAGAATCAATCATAATAATAACCTTCAATCATTTAATATAGCTTCAACTTAAACCAGATGAAAGCAAATAGCTGGTGAAATAAGATTCACACATTCACATTCGAGTTTAAGATATACGGAGTAATTGTATACACTATCAAGCTTGGTTAACAAAGAAATCGCATAACTGTGATCTTGAAATAGCTTCGAATGACTTTAGTGGCGTCTTAGGAAATTTGGAGGTAAAAAGCATAGGAAACATATGAAAAGGAAAGATATGATTTGATTTCAGAAAATTGCTCGTCAATAACCTTACCGCTACCACCGTTGGAATTACCGAATTGCTATGCAATTGATCGATAGCTCCGTCTTCTCTTCCATGAAGGGAGAAGCATCGGTAGCGGCCACACCTCTCAATTTTAGTTGCCGGAGCAGCGACTATGTATAGATGGAAGAGTGACCATAGTAGCTGACCTGTAAGTATTCAACAAATTTCCGTTCGTCGGCGAGACTGCGAAAGTGAGGTGCTGATTTCGAGCCGCACCTCCTTCTCAAGTGTTTCTGCAGCAGAGAGGGGGAGAAGGAGTATCGCTCGGCGTGGAGTTTTGGGACTGAGTGGAAGTTAACGCTTGTTGCTGCAGGGGTTAAGATATTTTTGAAAACGCCAATGAGCAAGGAGGGTATAGGTTCTAGTTTTAACTGATAAGCTATTTTTGAAATATAAAAATTACAAGTGAAAAGTAAAAGTCTAAATATGAAAAATAATTTATGGTGTGCTATAAGAGGAATGTGATGGACAATAGTGGTTAAAACGGGATATTTCCACTTCTTAATTAAACTGAAATTTTATGGTCTGATATGATCTGATCTAGTCTGATATAATAAATGTCTGATATGATCTACATATATTGAAATTTATTAAAATCAATAATGTATAAGATTTTTTTTGGAAGAATTATGTTTAAATTGATAGTGGGCGAACCGACAAAAAGGCTCCTGAAAATCGCTGTCCCTCGAACCAGACTCAGAGTTTATCACCTCGACAGAAGCAATATAACTCGCTGATCAATTGGCACAAATGAGCCAAAGACGGTTAACGCAGTCCTTCCATCACCCATATCCAAATCCAAAGTCTTACAGCAGAAAACAAACAACAAACGAATGTAAATAGCATGATCCAGACAATTAAAATAAATAACAACAAAAAAATAAAAGTCTTGTCCCAACTTTCCGATCACCACCATCCTCCACTTCCGTGGCGGCGGTTCAGGAGGAGGTCGAACCAACAATACTGCATCTTCTTCCTCATCTTGCTTCTTGTTGGTCGATCTCCCTTTCATACATCCACGTTGCCAAATGCCAATCCTCAACTCTTTGAGTCGTGAAGCGATGGACAAGCAAGCCATGACTGACCACAATCTGCAAATTAGAGAAAGCAAAAACAACAACCTCCATAACCAGCGCACAATCGAATCTGATGCCTTTCTTTGTCGAGCCCCTGTCTGTCTCACCAAAGCCGACCTCCCTCCGTCGTCTGTCCGTCAAGATAGCCGTAAGATTGGGACGCCTAAACCGCAACACTCCTTCCAGCCACCTGCTAATCCTCCTCACTGACAATAACTGGATAAGCCTCGGTGCCGTAATCGCTGGGCGATCACCACCGGACAAGCTGAAGCTAAGCGTTGCCTAATTGGCAACCCTAGAGTTCTACAGGAGCAGACGGCGGACTAACTAAGGGCGGCAACCATAGAGTTCCATAATGTATAGAACTTTGATGAATTATAATCGAACACAGCAAAATTCCATAAATGATAATGTATTAAAATTTTAATTTTGTGTAAAGTAGAACTTGTGGGAAGTTTGAGGAATTTTTTGAATTATGTAGTATAATTCCATTCTAAGTTTAGGAAGTTTTTTGTACAATTTTTTTAAGAACATGAGTTGATTAGAAGATGATGTGGAATTGTTGGAAATCTGATCTAACTTAGTCTAATCTAACTTTAGTTCGAATAATGGAACACAATATAATAGTTATTATTATCAATATACTAAATTAGAAAGAGAATCTTAAATATTATAATGAATGTTTGTTTAGAAGATGACACGTGTCAAAACTTTCCATCTTTGAAATGTACTTCGTATTATTTATAGATTTATAAAAGAAGGAAAATGTATTCGCTATATAGATTTTTTTATTTTGCAACAATGCATAAATAAAAACAAAAAATACAGTGAATAAGTTATTTGAATAATGCAATTGAGCTATTGATGAAGAGCCATATACTAATTTGTAAAAAAATTATAGTGATTTTTTAACATTAATGGGGTGGTGGGAGGCCTATATATAAATCTTTTGGGGACTAAATGCAATTACCCACACACTCATTTTATGTTTTTGATTTTACTCCAAAGCATGAATTTAAAAGGGTGTGTAGCCGTGAAGATTATGAGTCTGTTTGGTGACTCCGTTTTTCGGTTTATCTAGCTTATCAACAATCTTTTTAACGAAACATGTAACTTTTGCTTTCGCGTGCTGAATTGTGTAATAATAAGGAAAAATAAGTTTAGAGTTACTTTTCTGGGTGTATTATATGGAGTAACTGTAGATGACCATTTTAACTTTTTTCACATATTTTTTCTTTATTTTATTAATAAAATATATTTCAAATATAATTTTTTCATAAATCAGCAGAATTAGCCAATGTAGCTACTTCAGCTAGAACTTCACAAAATTTCAGCAGAATAAGTCGATTCAACCGATTTCAGTGTAAAAAACGGGCTCATAATATGTTTGGACTTGTTGTCATTCAATTCAAGTTTATAGTAGAAGATTCTATTCTAAAATGAGTGGTTAGAATAAGCTTAGACGTAGGGAGTATTTGTGTTTGCTTGTGTTTCTTAAAAATGATTTATTTAGGAGATTGTTGGAAGAATGATTTATAGCAGAAGTAAGCAGTGTTTGTGAATGGAAGAGATTTTAATTAAAGGGTAAAAGTTAAAGTGTTAGATAAAAAAATGATTTATAATGTAATGTTGGGTGGAAGTACAAACACGCCCTTATGTAAATTCAATTTGCCTTGTGACACCATTTCGAGAGACACCCAAGACGAGGAGCTTTGCTCCATTCCGCTTTAAAATCCACCGAAAATTGACTTCGTTAAACTCATCACCTCCTATACAAGGGCAAATTATATCGTGGGATCGGTGTACGATGCGCATGATATTTCGATCCCAAATATGGTGCCGTTTTTATAACATAATTGGCCGTGAAAGTGTTGAGTATGAGTAGTGAATATGCTAATACATAATGTTATACATGGCAGTGATTCAAAGGCAACAAATAGCGTAACAACATTGAAGTAAAGTGCAGTGATTTTGACTAGTAGTGCGGTAACGCAAAGCAGTAATGCCACAATGTAATACAATATACATAATTAGACGTGAGATAATAAAATTATTAAATCTATATAAAAAAAATAAAAACTATAAATAAGTTCCCAAAGTGAATGAGAAGATAATTAGTTTTGGCGCAAAGTGCAGTGATTATTACTAGATGTGAAGTAATGTCGTGCATTAACGACAATATAAAGTGAAGTAATTTTAATTGGCCGAAATTACTGCAAAATACACATACTTTAAATAATGGTATTTTTGTCATTCAATATTTAAATATAAATGAGTTTTTTTTTGGATTTTCGGTCATACAAAGGTTCAAAAACAAGATAGGTCATAGATTGGAAAACTCATTGAATTTGAGTCATATCATAAGAAATTTCCCTTCGTTTTTTCCATCAACACGAGTTACAATTTCCATAATTACATACCAAAATAAACCTCAACTATTGAAAACAAATGTTTTTTTTTGGCAAAGAAAAGATATTTAAAAATAAATTATGGCCTTAATTAATATTAAAAACAAAACATATTCATTACTTATGTAAAGTAATTGAGCAATTAGACCACTTTTTTCATTGTTTACATTGAAATCAATGTTTTATTTCTTTTTCTCTGTATTAGAAAAGTTACATCTCAACTTGCCTGCGGTTACATTGCATATCAACGTGAGTTAGATTTCATTACCTCACAAGTTACATCACTTTGCTAGTGGGAACAAAAAAAGTTACTGTTCACGCATATTACCGTTCACACGTGAATTAGCTGTGGGAGCACCATGCTCACCGTGGGCTGCTCCCACGGTATAGCATTTATGATGCACCATCAGGACAAGAGCATTTATGATGCATAGGCATCCTCCATAGATAAAAAGCAACAGCAAACCTCCTCATCCAAGAAGAATGGTATGCATACATCATCTACACATTATAAAATATTTACAAAAAGACAAAAGCATCTCCAAGGCTGCTTCCGGTTTTTGGCTTGAAAGTATTTAAATTAAGAAGAAGTTTGTGTTTAAAAAACGCTCATTTTAGTTTTTTTCCACTCAAAAAAGAACATAAGAGTTTTTTAAGTCTTTGAAAACACTAAAATTGTCTCATATAAAATTTGGTGAAATTTATATGATTTTAAATCATTTTAACTTTATGTTTACTATATTAATTCGATAACAATCACATAAATTTACTTCGATAATTGGATTACATCCTAGTGTTTCATTATCAGTGAGACGGAGATGGAGTGAAGTAATCCATAAATTAATTTTAAAATTAAAAAAGAAAAAGCAAAAAAGGCGGTGAGATTTGGGAATCAAATGATGGGGGCAGCGTTCACTGTAACCGTCTAATTGGTGGGAAAAGCCGAGTGGAATTCGTGCGTTATTCCATTTTTTGAAAAGGCATTTTATAAAGTAAATCTCATCACTTATTACCCTAACCAACTAATAATTGCTCCACTATAAATTGACTAACCTTTGAAATTCGATCTCAGCTAGAGGTAGAGCTCGCACGAACCCGAAGCTCAGGGCCTTTTCTTCTTCTCAATCACCCGCCACAACGTACAAAACCTTGCACGGTAATCTGAGCACATTGATTTCTAATATTTTCTCTCGAACCATTAAATTTTACGGAGAGCTTTACTCCTTTTTTTATTTTTTGTGCACAAACACGGATTGTTATTTTTCTAGTGGGGTTTTTCCTTCATTTGAGTATTCACATTGTTGATTCGGAGTCTCTACAAATGTCCTGTTTGCGTATTAGTAGTCTGCTTTTAATCAATGGAGCGCAGATGACCTGCTCAACTTTGAAAGGTTTTATGTTTCTTTTGTGCTGCTCTTGATCGAGTCTTTGCCATGCCTATGCCTGTTTCATTTTCAATTTTTATTCTGCTTCAGAAATGCTCCTAGGCTGGAGTCAATTTGATCAAAGAGGACATTTTTTAAAAGTTTTTTGTATTGGGTCAGATAAGCTTGCACGTCTCTGATATTTTTGTACGCTATAACTGATTAAAATAGACTTTTTTGGCTTATTGTTTACTTGATTAATATTTCTCGTGACAGTTTTGAAGCTGAAAGGTGAGATGGAAGCTGACGGGGAACATGGTCTGGAGACACCTTTACTGCAGGATCCAAATGTCGTGACAATCACAGTTGATCAGACAAATGGTGATTCTAGGAAGAAAGTTAGGACTCTAACATTCAAAATAGGTGGTATAACGTGTGCGTCTTGTGCTACATCAATAGAAACTGCAGTGGGAAGACTAGATGGAGTTCAGAGCATCATGGTGTCTCCTCTCCAAGGCCAAGCTACCGTAAAATTTGTTCCAGAATATATCAGCGTATGTTGTGTTTATGAGTATACATCAAAATTATTGTTTACAATGTAATTAATAGTGGAGATTTTGGCTTTTACGTTAGACTTTCTAACACACTTGCTCACGTCCTTTTATTCAATTGGATAGATCAACCTGTAATTGGCTCAATCACTGACAAGCTAAATTGGTTTTTATTCGTACCACACTCAGCTTCTCTGTGTTTTGGTTCTGGAAAACTGAATCCTAACAGTAAGAGAGATTTTATCTTTTTCTACGTTGGCTTTTTCCTAATCTTTAATTCCTCAGAGATCAAGCAAGAAAGTTAAGTTTCTTTGGTCGATGAAAAATTAAGCACTTTAGCACTATATCACGGAGATGGCTGCAAGTAGTGCTTCTTATAATTATACATAGTCCGTAGTGGAAGTTCTAATTTCAATAAAATATCTCAGGCAATGAAGATAAAAGAAGCTGTGGAAGATGCGGGCTTTGGAGTTCATGAGTTTCCTGAAGATAATGCGGTATGTCGAATCAGAATCAAAGGGATGGCATGCACAAGCTGTTCTGAATCTGTAGAACGAGCACTGTCAATGGCTAGTGGAGTCAAGAAAGCTGTTGTTGGTTTAGCTCTTGGAGAAGCTAAAGTCCACTATGACCCAAACCTTACAGACACTAACCACATTGTTGAAGCAATAGAAAAGGCTGGCTTTGGAGCTGATCTGATTAGCTCTGGCAGTGATTTAAGTAAGATACATCTTAAAGTAGAAGGAATTGGTACTCTGGATCAGTGGAATAAAGTTAAATCCTCACTTGAGTATTCTGAAGGTGTAAGTCAGGTTCAAATGGACTTTCAAGAGAACAGGCTCACAATTAGTTACGAGCCGCATACAATTGGTCCTCGAACTCTTATTCAGTGCATCAAAGAGGCTGATCATGGAACCAATTCGTATCACGTAAGCTTGTACACTCCACCCTGTGGACGTGAAACAGAGAGAGAACATGAAACCCAAATGTATAAGAGTTTGTTTCTGTATAGCTGCATATTCTCAGTTCCAATATTTGTTTCCTCTATGGTGCTTCCAATGGTACCGCCTTACGGGAATTGGTTAGACTATAAGGTTTTCAATATGCTCACAGTTGGGGTGCTTCTAAGATGGGTCCTTTGCACCCCTGTGCAGTTTATAATTGGTCGAAGGTATGCTTTAACTTTACAATATGCAGAAGATCTTTTGTATTTTCCACATTTATTATTATTGCTATGGTTTTAGTTTCCATCTTTGAATATGTAAGCCACAGATAAGTTGAGAGATCAAGTTGAACTTTTTTTTGAAGGTTTTATGTGGGATCATATCATGCACTTAGAAGACAATCTACAAATATGGATGTTCTAGTGGCTTTGGGCACTAACGCTGCATACTCCTATTCAGTATACATAATGATAAAAGCTTTGACTTCACATTCATCTGAGGGGCAAGATTTCTTCGAAACCAGTGCCATGTTGATTTCCTTTATTCTTTTAGGAAAGTATCTTGAAGCTCTGGCCAAAGGGAAAACATCTGATGCTTTGGCAAAGTTAATTGACCTTGCTCCTGAAACAGCCTACCTTCTAACACTGGATGGAGCTGGAAATGTCTTATCAGAAGTTGAAATAAGTACTCAACTAATACAGAAGGACGACATACTTAAAGTTGTCCCAGGTGCAAAGGTTCCTGTTGATGGCACAGTTATTAATGGTCAGAGCCATGTGAATGAGAGTATGGTCACAGGAGAAGCAAGACCAGTTGCTAAAAAGATTGGTGATAAGGTATGCGTTGGATTATAATCCAAAAAAAGTGTCATGTTTGAGAAAGGTATAACTTTGTTTCCTGTCCAGTGTCAACTCGTTCAGGGCACAAGCTTTATAGATTCTGAATGGTCATGTATACTCCTAAAACTTATTTACAAGATCGTTTTCAGTAACTTCTTACAACCCCTTGCAGCTTGGCTTTACAGGAGTTTTACATAAAAATGAAAGTTGACTTTTAAGGCTTGACCGCTTTTTGGGACAAAAAAGTTCTTGAAACATGACTCGTTTTTTGGCGGAGGGAGTATTAGACATGACTAAGAGATGTGTTGAATTGTGCCTTACAGTATTATTTGTGGAAATAACACTGTACAAGTATTAGGTGATAGGTGGAACAGTGAATGAGAATGGGTGTATATTGATTAGGGCCACTCACGTTGGTTCTGAGACTGCTCTTTCACAAATCGTCCAATTAGTTGAAGCTGCTCAGCTCGCAAGAGCACCTGTTCAAAAGCTGGCCGATCAGATATCAAGATTTTTTGTTCCTACGGTATATTTTTATTTTATGTAATGCAAATTTGGCTCATGTTGCAAGTATGTGATTGCAGGAAAACATATTGACGAACTAGTTTCCAAAAGAGTCTTGGGGACATGCAGATGAAAAGCTGCATACATAATAATCCATCAATATGATAACATAAAAACAAGGCATAAATCAGTTTTTTACCCATCTTTTTAGACCATTTGCTTGATTGGGATATTAGGATGCAAACATTTACCCAAAATATTAATTGAATCATCCATATATGTAATTTTGTTTGGTGAGATTCTTAAATTTCCCTAATGATGATGTGTAGAATATGCTTTCCTGCCATATGAGGCCTGTGATGGCCAGTGTACTATGAAGTTGAATTATTTCAAATGTATAAAAAGAATATTCTGAAACATCTTTCAGAGGATGAACGTAATATATGTAACCACATGTCAGGTAGTTGTATCAGCTTTTGTGACATGGGTAGCATGGTATTTACCCGGAGCATTAGGGTTATATTCCAAAAGCTGGATACCGCAAGGCATGGATTCATTTGAGCTTGCATTGCAATTCAGTATATCAGTGCTGGTGGTTGCATGCCCTTGTGCTCTTGGATTGGCAACACCTACTGCAGTCATGGTTGCCACGGGAAAAGGGGCCTCTCAAGGCGTTCTTATCAAGGGTGGAAGTTCTCTTGAGAAAGCACATAAGGTATGCAAACTAAATTTTGTACTCCCTACATCATTAAAAAAAGTAATGTTTGAGTACGATAAAACTGTTTTTAATCAACTTGATCTGTGTACGAGCTTTTACAAGTTGTGAATGGTCTCTTACTAATACAGAAGGACGACATACTTAAAGTTGTCCCCGGTGCAAAGGTTCCTGTTGCTGCTGGCTTTAAAGGAAGTTTATTTAACGTTTAACTTCAACAATTGCTTTTTTTTGTAGACAAAATCTGGAAACCAGACTTTCTGATAGAACACTGATATTATTGATTCAGAACTCACACAAACAATCGAAGAACACACAGATCACACTTTATTCAACCCAACGAAGATATACAAGTTGTAGACAATTCGAGATGCCCAATCTCCTAGCCCAGTTCTAGCCAAAATGACAGATACCTCTAGCTAGCTTATTCAACTTCTATTTATAGTAACAGTCCACGCAGGGACCTTACTAACTAACTAACAGACTAGTCAGTTAATCATTATTATTAACTGCCCTATTCTTCCTCCTTTTATATACTTTCTTGTAAAACTGGACCACATGCTTTACTCCTTGTCTATCAATACTCCCTCCCTGGAAATTCACCTTGTCCTCAAGGTGAAGCTCTGGAAATTGTTCCTTGAGTGCTAACAAAGGTTCCCACGAGTCTTCAAAGCTTGGCAGATTGCTCCAATGCACCAACACTTCCACATTTCCCTCCTTGTCAACCCTTGTATCCAAAATATCTTCTGGCACTACCTGTAGTGCCAATTCCTCACTGAGGCAATTGGGTAGAGGCTGGTAAAAAGTAGTAGGGGATATAGCCTTTTTGAGCAATGATATATGGAAAACTGGATGGATTTTACTGTCATCTGGTAGTTTGAGCTTAAAAGCTACTGAACTCAGTTTGTCAATTATCTCAAAAGGGCCATAATATCTGGGGCTGAGCTTTTGATTTATTCTTTTAGCTAAACTTCTTAGCTTGTAAGGTTGTATCTTCAAGTAAACCTTCTCTCCAACCTCCAACTGAACTTCTCTTCTGTGCTTATTGGCCTGTTGTCTCATCTGATTCTGGGCCTTAGCCAAATTCTCTTTTAACTCATCCAAAATTATGTTTCTCTGGGCAGTCAACTTGGAAACTTCTTCTACAGCGGTTAGAGTTACATCCCCTCTAATTACTGCAGGTGGATCTTGTCCAAATAGAGCTTTGTAAGGAGTAATTTTCAGAGCAGCATGATAATTGGTATTATACCAATACTCAGCCCAATGTAGCCATTGAACCCATTTCTTAGGTTTTCTTCCAGTCAGACAGCGTAGATAGGTTTCAAGGCATCTGTTAACCACCTCAGTTTGGCCATCGGTCTGAGGATGGTAAGCAGTACTGTATTTCAACTGAGTCCCAGCCAACTTAAAAAGTTCTGACCAGAATGCACTTAGGAATACACTGTCTCTGTCACTAACTCTGGTTTTAGGAAAACCATGCAGTCTGACAACCTCCTTGATGAATACATCTGCCACCTCCTTAGCATTGAAGGGATGTGATAGAGCCACAAAATGAGCATACTTGGTCAGTCTGTCCACAATGACCAAAATAGTATCTTTCCCTTTTGACTTAGGCAATCCACCAATAAAATCCATACTTATGTCAGTCCAAATGCTATTAGGAATTGGTAAGGGTTGTAACAACCCTGCTGGTTTGAGAGCCTGATACTTATTTGTCTGACAAATCTCACATTCTTCCACAAATTTCTTAATAACTTTTCTCATTCCCTGCCAGAAGAAAAGATTAGAAATCCTTTTCATGGTTCTAAAATACCCAGAATGTCCTCCAACTGCAGATTCATGATACTCCTTCAGTAATTTGATTATTCTCGGGGATCCTTGTGGTAAGACCAGCCTGTTGTTGGAGTAAAGTATTCCTTTCCTCATCTGAAATTCAGTGTGCAGGTCTGGATGTGAAATCACCTTCTGAATCCACTCTATACACTTAGGATCTGATTCCAATTCTTCCTCCAAGCCTTCCCATTCCTGGCATGTCACAATGGATAATGATTGGAGTATAGGTCTCCTGGACAAAGCATCAGCAGCTCTGTTTTCAATTCCAGGTCTATATCTGATAGTGAAATTATACCCCAATAATTTTGAAGTCCATTTTTGCTGCTCTTCTCCCATTTCTGCACTGCCAGGACAATGGCTAGAAGCTCTCTCTCATACACAGATCTGTTTTGGTTCCTCTTTGATAAAGCTTTGCTCATAAAGGCTATTGGCTTCCCTTCTTGCATTAGAACTGCTCCCAACCCAGTTCCAGAAGCATCAGTTTCCAAAGTAAATGTTTTATTGAAATTAGGTGTTGCCAGTACTGGTAAAGAAGTCATGGTCTTCTTTAATTCTTCAAAAGCTTGTAAAGCATTTTCATCCCATTGAAAACAATCCTTCTTTAGAAGTTGTGTAAGGGGCAAGGCAATCTTACTGTACCCCTTAACAAACCTCCTATAATAACCTGTCAGCCCTAAGAAACCTCTCAACTCCTTCAGATTCTTAGGTGCTGGCCAGGTAACCATTGCTTCAATCTTAGTAGGATCAGCTCTTATTCCTTCTCCAGAGATTATGTGCCCTAAGTAAATCAGTTGAAACTGCCCAAAGGAACATTTCTTTAGGTTAATCACCAGCTGATTATCCCTTAAAGCAGATAAAAGTGCTCTTAAATGTTCTTTGTGCTCTTCTATAGATCTACTATAAACCAAGATGTCATCAAAAAATACCAATGCACACTTCCTCAAATATGGCCTTAAAACCTGATTCATGAGAGCTTGGAATGTGGAAGGTGCATTTGTCAAGCCAAAGGGCATCACCAAATATTCATAATGTCCTTCATGCGTTTTGAAAGCTGTCTTCTTCCTGTCCTCCTCCTTCATTCGAATCTGGTGGTATCCAGATTTCAAATCCAGTTTAGAAAAATATTTGGCTTCCCCAAGCTCATCCAGTAGTTCCTCTATGACAGGAATAGGAAATTTATCTTGAACTGTAATCTTGTTTAGGGCCCTGTAATCTCCACAGAACCTCCCCCCACCATCTTTCTTTTTGGCTAGAAGTATTGGACTGCTGTATGGACTAGTGCTGTTTTGAATTATCCCAGAATCTAACATTTCCTTCACAATCCTTTCAATTTCAGTCTTCTGATAGTGAGGATATCTGTAAGGTCTAATATTAGGTATATTAGCTCCTTCTTGAATGGTTATGGAATGATCACAACTTCTGATAGGTGGTAGCCCTTCCAAAGGTTGATAAACTTCAGGGAATTCTGCCAAAATCTGCTCCCACATAGGTTCCATCTCCCCACAATTCTTCATGTTCAGTGTACTCCCTTCACAATAAACAAAATAACCATCCCCATTGTCTTGTAAGATTTGTGACATAGTTTTCAAAGAGACTTCCATGGAGTTCAATTTTGGATCTCCCTGAATAGACAGACTTTGTCCTAACTGCTGCCACTTGATAGTTTGTTTCTGGAAGTTAATTTCAACATACCCCAGGCTAGTCAGCCACTCCATACCCAATACAACATCTGTGCCTCCCAAACTAAGGATATAAAAATCCTGTTTAAGATCTGTACCTTGCAATCTCACCATCAACTTCTCAAATCTTCCATTATTAACTACCTTTTCTCCATTACCAATTTGAACCTTGTAACTAGGTATGCTTTTAAAAGGTAATCCCAGTTGTTCTACCAGTCTTTGAGAGATGAAATTATGTGTGGCCCCACTATCAATTAGCACCTCTACCAACTGATCTCCTTTCTCCCCTTTTACAGTTCCCATCACCTTGAAAGCTCTCATGGTAGGTATCCCTTCCCTGCTCATGAGAGACAACTGCATTGATTTAGATTCCATTTCAACTGCCTCCTCAGGTTCTGTAACCATGGGTCTGCCCTCATCCGGTACCTCTTCCCCATCTGAATCTTCAATAAGCATCAACTTGTAGTTCTTTAGCTTACACTCTTACAAGTATGCTCCTTACTCCACTTGTCCCCACATTTGAAGCATAATCCTTTTCTACTCCTTTCCTGGAACTCATCTTGAGACAACTGAGGTCCTACCCTTCTAATTCCAGAAGGTTGAGCTGCAGGAAACTTGTTTCCTCCCTTATCACTCCCAGAGTTGTTGTTCCTGTGTTCTGTAAACAACTTATTCTGAAATGACCAAGGACTACCAGATTTTGCCTTAAAACCATTTCCCCAAGTCTGAGGTTTAACTGGTGCATCACCCTTGTCTTTCCCAATCAACTTGTCTTCCTCCTTCCTTTTCAAATAGAGTGCTTCATTCTTCTGTTCAATAAGCACAGCCTTATCCATAATCTCTGTCAGAGACCTGGATGCAAACAATTTCAACTCCGATTTGATTTCCTCCTTCAAACCTGTCATGAAAACTCCTCGCAATAATTCCCTGTCCAGAGTCAGATGCGAAGCCATCACCATTTCAAATTCCTCTCTGTAATCCTTCACAGTTCCAGTTTGCTTCAAACTTAACAGCGGTCCATACGGAATTTGAATTAACTCTGGTTGAAACCTACGAATAACCGATTTCTTCAAAGCTTCCCAGGTTGTTTCTTCAGTTTGATTTTCCCACACATGGAACCAATTCAGAGCCCTATCCTCCATCGCAACCATGGAGGCTTCCACTTTTTCTCCTTCAATATGATTTAAGCGGAAGTACCTCTCCATGCGTACAATCCAATTGTAGGCTCCCTCACAATTGAATAAAGGTAAGTCTACCTTTCGACCAGGAACTCTACTATTTTCCTCACTTCGTCTAGCATTATGAATCTGAGAATGAACAGAGTTACCTCTGGAAGCTATCGGACTGCGCGAAGTCCTCGTGTGATGTTGTGGAGGTGTTCGCGATCGTCCTCTGCTCTGAAACTGTTCCGCCATGGCATCTATTTTAGCTGTGAGAGCATCCAGCGCTGAATGCATCTCCTGCTGGTTTCGCTCCAACGACTCCATACGATGATCCATTTTGCCTCTCGTTTTAACCATCCACCTTCGAACGATGAACAAATTTCTGGATTTCCGACTACCCCGATCAATTCCGTAATGTAAGTTTGAAGAATTAATCTTCCTTGTATATTATTGAGCCATCCGGCAATGATATATATACAAGTTACAGATAAAGTTAAGTTGTTACAGATCCTAAAAAGTAGGATCTATCTATTCTATCTATTCTGCGAGCTAATCTAAGAATTAGAGAACTCTATCTACTCTAATTCTTATCTATACAGTCCCGGATGTACAAATAATAAAAATAACATGTATATGCTACATTTTTCTACACTCCCCCTCAAGTTGGTAAGTATATACCATACATTCCCAACTTGCTTATAAGAAATTCAAACACTGGTTTAAACAGCCCCTTTGTAAAGATATCAGCTGTTTGTTCTTTGGTAGATATGAATGGTGTGCACACAATTCCAGCTTCAATCTTCTCTTTGATAAAATGCCTGTCCACTTCAATGTGTTTAGTACGATCATGTAGCACAGGATTGTGAGCAATATTAATGGCTGCTTTATTGTCACAATATAACTTCATAGGTAGTTCCATTTCCATATTCAACTCTGACATCATTCTCTTGATCCAGAGTAGTTCACAGATTCCATTAGCCATAGATCTGAATTCAGATTCTGCACTACTTCTAGCAACCACATTCTGCTTCTTACTCCTCCAAGTCACTAGATTCCCCCATACATAGGTACAATACCCAGATGTAGACCTTTTATAAGTTATTGAACCAGCATAATCTGCATCTGTAAAAGCTTCTACACTTCTATTGTCACTTCTTTTAAAAAATAATCCTTTCCCTGGACAGCTTTTCAAATATCTTAGGATTCTGTAGGTAGCATCTAGATGTTCCTGGAATGGATTATGCATGAATTGACTAACCATACTGACTGCAAAGGCAATATCTGGCCTTGTATGTGCCAGATAAATCAACCTTCCCACCAATCTTTGATATTGGTGAATATTAACTGGTACTCCTTCCTTGACATTTCCTAACTTTTGATTAGGGTCAATTGGAGTATCTATTGGTCTGCAGGCACTCATAACTGTTTCATGGAGTAGGTCTAGTACATACTTCCTCTGAGATACCACAATTCCCTTCTTTGATCTGGCTATCTCCATGCCAAGAAAGTACTTCAATTCTCCCAGGTCTTTGATCTCAAATTCCTGAGAAAGCTTCTTCTTCAGGTCTTCAATCTCTTTACAATAGTTTCCTGTAAGAATGATATCATCCACATAAACAATTAGTACTGCAATCTCTCCCTTAATGGAGAATTTCATGAATAGTGTATGGTCTGCTTGGGCTTGCTTGAATCCCTGCTTCTTTATGAATTGAGTAAACCTTTCAAACCAAGCCCTTGGGGACCGTTTAAGTCCATATAAGGCTTTCTCCAGCTTGCACACCTTTGAGCCATATTGTTCCTCAAACCCAGGAGGGGGGCTCATGTATACTTCCTCTTCAAGCTTCCCATTTAAGAAAGCATTCTTCACATCTAACTGTTGAAGAGGCCAGTCTAGGTTAGCAGCTAGAGATAGAAGGATTCTTATAGTATTTAATTTTGCAACTGGAGCAAAAGTTTCTGTATAATCTATGCCATAGGTTTGTGTGTATCCTTTGGCAACCAATCTGGCCTTATATCTTTCAAGTGTACCATCTGCTTTGAATTTAGGGGTAAATACCCATTTGCATCCCACTGTTGGTTTGTTTTTGGGTACTTCTACAGCCTGCCATGTCTGATTCTTTTCAAGAGCATTCATTTCTTCTAAAACAGCCTACTTCCGCTCAGGTATAGATAGAGCTTCCTGTATGGTTAAGGGAATAGAAACAGTGGAAAGACTAGAGGTAAAGGCTGCAAATAATGTAGATAACTGAGAATAGGACAGATAGTTTGAGATAGGGTATTTAACACATGATCTTTTTTCTTTTCTGAGAGCAATGGGTAGATTTAGATCACTGAAATGAAATTATTACCTTTGTCATTTTCTGACATTGAGTCAGATTCATGGGCAGTGGTAGGATAAGGGATGTCCTCTATTCTTTGATTTGGAACTCTCCTTTCATAAACCTTGCCAAAAAACTTACTTGTCTGCTGTTCATCATCTTTCCTTGTTTCAGAAAAATTTATTTCATTTTCTTTTGACTCTTGACTATCTTCTAGTGCATCTAACTGTCTATTATATTGTGCATCTAGACTAATGTCAAGAGATTCAAGTTTTTCATGGATATGTGACACATTATCACCATCTTCATTAGGAATCTCCCCCTGGAGACGAGTACAAAAAAAGGTTGATTTTCAACAAAAACAGTGTTCATTGTTACAAACATCTTTTTTGTTATAGGGTCAAAACATTTATAGCCTTTCTGTGTTGAAGATAGTCCTAAGAAAACACATTTTTTGCCTCTAGGATCAAATTTGCTTGCAGTTCTGTCAGGGTTGGTAATAAAAACTGTGCAGCCAAAAATTTTTATGGGAAGAGAATTAATAAGCCTAGTTTCAGGAAAACTAGCTTGAAGGGTATCAATAGGAGTTTTAAATCCTAGAGTTTTTGATGGCATCCTATTAATTAAATAGGTAGCATGTAAAACAGCTTCTCCCCATAAATATTTTGGAATTTTAGCAGAAAACATAATTCACGAGTGACTTCAAGCAAATGTCTATTTTTCCTCTCAGCTATTCCATTCGGAGCAGGTGTATTTACACAGGAACTTTGATGAATAATTCCTTTTTCACCAAAAAAATTATTTAACTTCTTAGAAAAATACTCAAGACCATTATCACTTCTCACAATTTTGATATTAGTGTTGAATTGAGTCTGTATCATTGAGTAAAAATTTTTGAACACCTCTTCAACCTCAGATTTTTCTTTAAGTAAAAAAACCCATGTGACCCGTGTGTGATCATCTATGATAGTTACAAACCACCTTTTTCCTTTCAGAGTTGGAACTCTAGATGCACCCCAAATATCACTGTGTACAATAGTAAAAGGACTAGTTGGCTTGTAACTATGAGGGATATAAGAACTCCTATGATGTTTGGCAAGTGCACACATATCACAATGAAATGATGAAGGATTTTTATTATGAAATAACTTAGGAAACAACATTTTCAGATAAGAAAAACTTGGGTGACCTAATCTATAGTGCATTAAATACACTTCATTATTACAAGGAAAGAAAATAGTTTGCAGACAAGTTTTTTCTTGACCTTGTTTATTCAATTGTGTTCCTTCATCAAAAGTATAGAGGCCATCCTCCTCTCTAGCACTGCCAATCATCCTCCCTGATGCCAGATCCTGAAAAATGCAATAAGAGGGATAAAACTTTACACAACACTGAAGGTCTTTGGTTATTTTGCTAATAGAGATAAGATTGCAGGAAAGTTTTGGAACATGTAAGACTTTGGAAAGGTTAATGGATGAGGAAATTTTAATATTTCCCATCCCTGCTATGGCTGAAAAAGAGCCATCTGCAACTCTAACTTTCTTATCTCCTGCACAAGGTTGATATGAAGAAAAAAACTTTGGAATGTAGGTCATGTGGTCTGTTGCACCTGAGTCAATGACCCAGGTGTTTTTTGGTTTTTCAGAACAAAAAAATGATGTTATTTTACCATTTTGGGCAAAAGAACAGGTAGGGTTTTCTTGGTTGGAGATTTTCTGGGTGGGTATAAATTTGAGTAGGTACTCTATCTGTTCCTGAGTGAATGGTAGCTGTTTAGATTCAACTCCTGACTCTTGTTGAGTCTCAGTCACAGTAGTTTGTAGGGCCCTCTCTACTTTCTTCTTTCCAGTTCCTGGTGGTTTTCCATGAAGTTTCCAGCATGTTTCCCTTGTGTGCCACAATTTCTTGCAGTGATCACACCAAGGTTTTTTCTTGTTGTCATCACTTCTGGCCACCAAAGCTGAAGAGTCCCCAGGTTCCTCATTAGGTACTGGAGTGTTGTACATGACCCTCCTCCTGCTATCTTCCAACCTGATCTCAGAAAAGACCTCTGATTGAGGCCAAAGGTTTCTTCCCCAGTATTCTGCCTTTTACTTCATCTAGGTCTCTATTAATTCCTGCTAGGAACATATAGACCCTGTCATTTTCCTCTCTCTTCTTGTGTCTTGCCAGATCCTTGGCATTTTCCCAGTCTTCAGCATCATAGCATTGGTCCAACTCTTGCCATAGAGATACCATCTCATTATAGTATGAGATGACATCTCTACTTCCTTGTTTGGACTGCCACAACCTTGTTTTTAATTCATAGATCTGAATAGGTTTCTTTAATTGAATCCCATACCTCTTTTGCAGTTTTCATGAACATGTGAGGTTTGGCGATTGATGCATCCATTGAACTGAGAAGCCAGGCTGTTACCAAAGAGTTTTCTGACCTCCAGACATTGTAGCCATCTTCACCATTCTTCTTCTCCTCTACTTCACCCGTTATGTATCCCAACTTTCCTCTTCCATCTATTGCCAGTTTGACAGACTGTGACCACTCTAGGTAATTGGTTCCATTCAATCTATGCCCAGTAATGAGCATAGATGAATTAACCGAGGCCTGGTAATTTGTCATTTGGCTAATTTGGGAGTTAGGGTGATGGGTTTGTGAGTGGGTGGAGGAATCAGAGTGTTCGGTGTCCACCATTGTGGTGTTTTAAACAACAAGGCTCTGATACCATGTAAGTTTGAAGAATTAATCTTCCTTGTATATTATTGAGCCATCCGGCAATGATATATATACAAGTTACAGATAAAGTTAAGTTGTTACAGATCCTAAAAAGTAGGATCTATCTATTCTATCTGTTCTGCGAGCTAATCTAAGAATTAGAGAACTCTATCAACTCAAATTCTTATCTATACAGTCCCAGATGTACAAATAATAAAAATAACATGTATATGCTACATTTTTCTACATGTAATCACCAGGAGCGTAATGCTCTAATACCAATGATAGAACACTGATATTATTGATTCAGAACTCACACAAACAATCGAAGAACACAAAGATCACACTTTATTCAACCCAACGAAGATATACAAGCTGTAGACAATTCGAGATGCCCAATCTCCTAGCCCAGTTCTAGCCAAAATGACAGATACCTCTAGCTAGCTTATTCAACTTCTATTTATAGTAACAGTCACGCAGGGACCTTACTAACTAACTAACAGACTAGTCAGTTAATCTTTATTATTAACTGCCCTATTCTTCCTCCTTTTATATACTTTCTTGTAAAACTGGACCGCATGCTTTACTCCTTGTCTATCACTTTCCTCTGGGGCAGAGGAATTATTTACCATCCAATTAGTTAGAGTTAATTCCATTTTTGGTCCTATGAGTTTTATGTCAATTCCACATTTAATCCACATCTTTCACTTTGTCAAATTTTGATACTTGACTAATGTTTCTTGACTATTTGTGGTCCTTTTCCGGTGATTTTAACCACCGCAAACATTAACGGAAGGACAATATATGGGCGAAAACACAATAGTCATGTACCAAAAGTCAAAGACGTTGACCAATTGCAGAATTGATGCGATACTCATAGGACCAAAAGTGGAATTTATTCAATAAGTTATGTGTTTCCGTTGAATGGAACTATTTTTGGGCAATTCAAATGAAACCAAATGTTTAGTGGGAAGAGGGTCTTTTGTGTATTATGTATGAAGTCAAATCATGAACTCAAAAAGATTTGAACTTCCTTGATGACCTTCATACCAGAATACAACTCAGATTGAACATCTTCATATGAAACTATTAAAGTAACTAATTGGCCAGCTTCAACATTGCTTTATTCGTGAAGCATTGACATGAACGGTTTTGTGGCACAAAGTCTCAAGTTAGCTATTAATGCTTTTGTAGATCAAAGTGGTAGTATTCGATAAAACTGGAACATTGACAATTGGGAAACCTGCTGTGGTCAGCGCTGTGCTTTTCTCAGGATTTTCTCTGGAAGAGTTTTGCGATTTAACTATTGCGACAGAGGTAGGTCTTCCATCATCATCAAAATCTTCTATCCTAACTACTTTGTACCAGTGCTATGAAATTTGTAGTATCAATTAATTTTCTAAACTTAATAACACTATAAATGCATGCAAAGAAAAAAATGTCGTATAATATGTTTCACGATTTTTATTTTTTGAAAAAATAAAATAAAAGGCTGGGGTTTCTTGTCAAGATGTGTGTAAATTACAAATCATTTGGGGTTCACATCATTTGCCCAAGAATCCATAATTATTAGAAAAGGAAAACAACATCATCATTGTCACCTTAATGCCAATTAAGATGGGTTTGGTGACATAAATTTATTGTGCTAATATATTTTCTTGAATTTATACCATGTAAATTCGTGCAAAACAAAAAATTAATATAAGTGTGTGCATGTTTTTTATAATGATATGCACAGACCCTCGACTAGTGAGTGTTGACACCTTCCAGGTAGCCATGTAACTCTTGAGAGGTTTGGTCTTCAGGTGAACAGTGAACATCCAGTAGCAAAAGCTGTAGTGGAGCACGCCAAGAATCTGCGCCAGAAAAGTGGGACCCAAATTGGATATTTTCCCGATGTAGACAACTTTGAGGTCCACTTAGGAGCTGGAGTGAGTGGAGGAGTCGGAGGCAGAAGAGTTTTAGTTGGAAACAAGAAGCTAATGTGTGCTTTTGATGTTCCTGTTGGGAATGAGGTTGATAAGTACATTTCTGAGAATGAGAATCTTGTCCGTACATGTGTGTTGGTTGCCATTGATGAAAGAGTGGCTGGAGCCTTTGCCGTAACTGATCCGGTGAAGCCTGAGGCTGCCCGTGTCGTATCTTTTCTCCACTTGATGAATATCACAAGTGTCATTGTGACCGGTGATAACTGGGCAACTGCTAATGCTATAGCAAAGGAAGTTGGAATCCAGGATGTGTTTGCTGAGACTGATCCTATGGGAAAAGCAGATAAGATCAGAGAATTGCAGGTAAGCTCATTTTTAGAACACACTAATTGCAATGGAAAATAATAAGATGAATAACACTAAATTGCAGTAACAACATCCAAGCATTATTCCCAAGAGTATGAGGCGGCTAACATGAATCGATATATGATATCGGCATATCGCACTTTAGTCCATTGCTACATTTGTGTTTTCCAGCTCACTTTTTCATGTTATATTGGATAATTTTATCCAGAATAAGCGGCTCATTAAATAAATGATTTGTTTATGAACCCTAATAAAGAAAATGGAAAATGGAAGACTAAAAAATGAAAACAGAAAATTAGAGATAGAAAACCTGGAAAGTGAAAACAGAAAATTGGAGAACGGAAAACAGAAAAAGAAAACTGGAAAATATCTTTGTCAGTAAACAGGCCCTAAGCTTTTTCTTTCCTTTTCCCTACCATTTTCTGGATCCGAATATAGCATTGGGATTTGGGGGTGAAATTTACACGATTTTTCTTTTTCAGCATTGGTAAGCCAAGCATAAGATTAAACATAGACCAACCCGAGCTATAAGAATTATCCAGTTTATTAATTATTTGGTTGCAGTTGAGAGGTGCTGGAGTGGCAATGGTGGGGGATGGGATAAACGATTCACCGGCACTGGTTGCAGCAGACGTTGGGATGGCAATTGGTGCGGGCACCAATGTAGCCATTGAAGCTGCAGACATCGTCCTTATCAAGAGCAACCTGGAAGATGTGATCACTGCCATAGATCTCTCAAGAAAGACCATGTCTCGGATCAGGCTAAACTATGTATGGGCACTTGCATACAATGTTCTCGGCATGCCGGTTGCTGCTGGGGTATTGTACCCCTTCACTGGAATACGTATGCCACCTTGGCTTGCCGGTGCATGCATGGCTGCATCGTCTATCAGTGTCGTTTCTTCGTCCTTGCTTCTCCAGTCCTATAAGAGACCTCTTTCCATTCAAGGTTGATTCCAACCCCAGTTTCCACTTCTGCTATTATTAAATATAAATATGTGTGTGTATGGGTGATGGTATTACAAATTCTGTCGTCTGCTCATAAATGGATGTAGGCAAAACAAGAACCAAACGAATTCACTCTTGGGTATAATGCATTTTTGGTTACCTAACTATAGGAGCTGGCAAAACTTATCCCATTTTCTTTATTTATTTCCTCTTTCAGGCAATTTAAACCATTACTTGTGAACATATCTAGTATGAGGATGTTTTCTTTTGGATTGAAATTTGTTGGTCTGGTTTGGTCTGATCTAGTTCAGTCTGAAGTGGTCCGATCTGGCTTGGTAAAAGTTTGGTCTTGTTTGTTAAAGTTTGGTCTGATATGATTTGGTCTGTTTAAATCTAGTCTCGTCTGGATTGAAAACAGTCCAAAAGAAAATATCGGGAGTCTACGAAATCGGTACATCGAATGTGGCCTAAGCCATGCATGAGGGGGTGACTTGCCTTCTTTGAGGTCCTACCTCACAAGCACATGATTAGTTGACTGTAACAAGGAAAATGTGGCCTTGGTGGCTTGATTAATATTGTTTCTCTTGTTGTTGAATTATCATTTTGGCTTACACTCTTGTGCGGTGTGTTGTTGAAGTTGGCGAAACCTTTAAATTTTAAAAATATAAATAAATTCAAAAAAAAATCACCCATTTACTAAACAATCTAAACTCTAAACCTAATACTCTAATTGGCAACTTCTTTAAAAAATGTAAAGAGCAGAGTTAGTCTTCCAGAGGCGACTTCACCCACTATTAGGGTCTTAAGGTTTTTTATATTCCCAAAATATAAATGATTAAATCCTTACTATTTCCATATTTGATTTAACATTGGATGAATAATTGTTTAGTTATGTATATAGAAAGTCATGTATTTAATAGCATTGATGATGAATTAATTATTCAACACTAAGAAAATGCAAGTATTTTATGTCGTTCTTCTTTTACTATACATATGTTATACGAAGTATTTTATTCAGTTTTTATTGTTCTTATATGCTACATTTGTCTCTTAAAATTTGTCATATTTGACTTTTCAAATTAATGATAAAATGCAGTGGAGCACAAAATGCATTCTTATATCATTTTTTATATTGTAAATAACTTTCTTTAATAACATATTATTGATCAAAGTTTAATATGGTTGACCAAAATTCAAAAATGGCACAGGTTTGAAGTACACAGGGAGTACTATGCTAGTAGTATTATGTGTGTGCATAGCCAGTGTAATATAGCACCACTCTTTTGTTATTGCATTAATAAATTCTTGATCTTGTGGTCTAGCATTATTTTTATAGTTGGGAGGTGAGACGGCGAGTACCATGCCCGTGTAAAGTGATTTTGTGGCCGACAAAATAGGCTTAATCTGCATCGTGTGTTTTGGTCTGTTTTTGCTATTTCAAGTAGCTGCTACCCGTTGTACAAATTTTCGAAAGTTAAGTTTGCCATAAAAAATTACCTCCCCGGCATGGTCAACCACTTTACACAAGAATTTGTGATAATTCTTTTATTTTGCATGCTTATATGGTGGTTCTCCATGCAAATAGCATCTTGTCATTATTTTACTTAATTATATATCATTTCTCATTTATGTGACTATAAACACCGAAGCCTTCAAACGTTGGATTTTCTAGTAATGAAGAGGGGATAAGGTGCTTCAGAAAATACACTTTTTATGTTCTTCGATTAAAGGGATGGTAACTTTGTAAGGTCCTTGCAGGTGCTTTCACATCTTCCCTCACTTCATTATGTGAAATATGCTTTTTAGAAAGTGTAAGGAATAAATCGTATTTAGATTTTGATGATGCTAATCTAATTAGGATATTAGAGTACCCCCTTTAGTTAAATTGTATCAGAATTTTTTCTAAGTGTAAGTTATAGCATAGTCAACGGACCAGAGAACCTCAAGGGTTTCTGTCACGACTGGAGATGCACAAGAGAACTGAATATGTTGACTCCAACAAAGTTGCTACCCATAGTCACATGGATCGCGGTACGCTTGGGTACGCGGTACGAAAACGGGAATGCGGATCACCAAAATTAGAAATCCGATACGTAGGGGGGTAGGCTTCTTCGGTACGCGATTTTGGTACGCGGTACGCTGTACCCTATGTTTATGGTACGGTGAACCATAAACATATTGAAAACAATAAGTATAAATATAATTAATACAAGTATAATATTAAACAATTAACTTTTATAACTTCAATAACATTAAACAAACTTAACAATGTTTGCAACAACAATAAAAGATAACAAAACAGTAAACAAAGTTTCAAAATTCCAGCAACAAGCCAACAACTTCAACATAACAGGAAATAAAGTAATAAACATTAAACAAACTTCAACAAAACATTAAACATCAGCAGACTACTCAATCCTGACCTCTTTCCTTTATCATTTGGACCAACATCTTCTTCTAAATCTTCCTATTGTAGCTCATCGAGTCTTGCACTTGACCCTTCCACATACGCACTTTCAGGATTAATGACCCACTTCTTATTCGGGCCAACTTTGTAACTTTCGGAAAATCTTGATTGAAGACGAATGTTTGAATGAATGAACACCAACTTGTCAGCCCGTTTACAATTCAAACGGTTTCTCTTCACACTGTGAAGAGTAAGTGCTCCAATTCCTCTCAGCTGAGGAACTACTTATAGGCTGTGACAATAGTTTTTTTGCAACCTCCGCTAACTCAGGTGTCTCTGAACCGTATGTTGACCACCAATCGATGGCCTCCATAGTCACCGCATCCATCTGAGCTGCTGCCATAGAAAATAATCCCTTCTTCATGTGAAACTTTGCAAAGTGTTCTCTTAAGAGCCTTTGTTCTTCTTGGTTCTCACCAATTTTTTTAAAAGCCTCCATCACACCTAACACAACTTCTTTGTCCAAATTTGGAGCTTTTCTAGCAACTCCACCGGGTGCTAATTGCTCGAGATAACAAACATCATAAAATCGTGGTGATAAAGCAAAACCCAAACAATGCAAAGGAATAGTCATCTTCTCCCACCTAACTAACACAATAGCCTCTACTTTGGGAAAGTCCGAAGCGTATTGATTTGTAGCCATGATATCTTTTATTTCTCCCAACATGTTATCCATTTTTTCGTAGATTTCCCCCATTTTCGATCCTTCACCATCACAAAACTTGATTAACAAAAAAATTGGGTTTGTTATTGCAAGAATGTTATCCACATCATCCCAAAATTCCTCACTCCTAATAGTATCAGCGACTAACAATCCAGTCACTCTAGTGTTTTCATCCCCTTGTTTCACCCAATCTCTCCAAGAATTAAGAGCAATAGTTGTAGCAAGAGCCTCTCTACAATCCCTTAACCTTTTCAACAAAATATAATGTGACGCAAACCTAGTCTTGGCAACTTTCAACAACTTCAACTTTGAATTATCTCTAAAAATTGCCAAAGCTTGGGTGTGATAAAGAAAATATTTCACAACAACTTTTCCTCTCGTATACGTAGTCATCAACCAATCAAGTTTCTTGGCAAGATCTTTGAAAATCAAATTCAAGGTATGAACACAACAAGGAGACCAAAAGATGTGTTTATGTACCTTCTCAATTTCCCTACCCGCAGCTTTGCAATTTGATGCGTTGTCGGTCACAACTTGAAGGACATTGCTCGGTCCTACGGTTTCAATTGCTCCAAGCAAGAAATTCGCAAATGCCACACCGGTTTTTTCCAACCCAGAAAAGTCCTCCGCGAACATGAACATTGCACCGCGACTGTTGACGGCAATGACATTGATTAAGGGCTTATGCTTTATATTCGACAACCCATCAGATACGATGGAAACACCTTGTGAATACCAAGTATCTTTAATCGGTGTGAGGTCTTTTTCCACATCTCGAACGCATTCATCAAGCAAAACTGTCCTTGCTTTCTCACTAGATGGAGGTTTGTAACCCGCGGGTGCCTTGTTGATGGCACTTACTGATAGAGTATAAGTCTAGAGAGAAGTGAGAGCTAGAGAGAGAAGTGCTATAATTGCTCTGTATTAATGATTTTTGTGAACCCCTATAACCACTCCCAAGGGGAGTATTTATAAAGAAAATTAGGGCTGAGCTCCCAAGTCTTGGGCTTGGGAGGCCCATTTACAATAGGGCCACTAATGGGCCGGATACAAAGTTATAGAAATGGCTAAGTATAAAATCCTATTCTGGTGGCTATCTATGGCCGATGAGGGCATGGCCGACGAAGACCCGGCCGATGAGGTCACCCGGTTCTCCTGGCTTCTGGATCACATTCTGAGTAGACTTCTTTCTGGCCGATGGGGGTCATCTGGCCAACGAGGGTCCCACCAGGTGATCGTGGGTATGTGGGCCCTGGGGTCCAGGCCCATATACTCCATCAGGAGTCCCCCACTCTATGAGCTGAGATGTAGACGAAGTGAAGGAGAGTAGATTCCCTGACGTTGACGCTATGGAGTCTTGGCAGTTACAGGCACCCTTTGCTTTGGTCCTTGATTTTCGTTGTTACGGGTGTTCTGCGTTCTGGCCGTTGTGTGGTCCTCGCTGCGGACAGAGGGCTCTAGCCATGCGGGTGATGTTGTTTCCTGTTGGGGACGACGAGTGCCTTTGCATGGTGGAGACGATGAGCGTTTTCTTGCGTGGGTGGCCGGTGAAGACGGTGCTTCCCTACTCCTAACCGTTGATGGTTGAATTTCGTACTCATGGCCGAGGAGACCATGGTTGTAACACTTGAGATTTAATTTAAATGGATTAATAGTACTACTCATACCAACAAGAACTCCAAAGTTAAGCGTGCTTGCACGGGAGTAGTCTTGGGATGGGTGACCCCCTGAGAAGTTTCCCAGGGCGCGCACGAGTGAGGACAAAGTGCGTGGAAAAGGCTAGTGGTGGTTTGTGAGGACAGTACTAGAGGTCAAAAGTAACTCCTCGGGGCCTACGGGGCCGGGGTGTTACAAATGGTATCAGAGCAACCCTGTGACAGTGTGCTGATCCGTTGGATATCGGGCGGGCACTTAGCAGGGGAAAAGATTCTGGGATATGATTGAGATTGGTTTAGTTCCTAAGTGGGGGTGATTGTAACACTTGAGATTTAATTTAAATGGATTAATAGTACTACTCATACCAACAAGGTGCATCTCCTTTTAAGGGAGCTCATTAGCCAAGAACTCCAAAGTTAAGCGTGCTTGCACGGGAGTAGTCTTGGGATGGGTGACCCCCTAGGAAGTTTCCGAGGGCGCGCACGAGTGAGGACAAAGTGCGCGGAAAAGGCTAGTGGTGGTTTGTGAGGACAGTACTAGAGATCAAAAGTAACTACCTCGGGGCCTACGGGGCCGGGGTGTTACAATGGTGGTCATCTCCTGTTTGAGGACGATGAGTGCCCGTCTGACTCCGGGTAGCCGGTGAGGGTGCTATTTGCTTTTTCTGGCCGTTGTGGCTCTCATTCTATGCTTTTGGCCGAGGAGTGGTGGTACCCGTAGCTTGGTGCCCATGTTCTTGAGGATGATAGTGGCACTGATCCGGAAGGAGTGGTGCGTATCCTGGTCTCACAGACGATGATGATCTGAGGACGTTGAGTTCATGTTTTAATTCCTGGCCGAGAGTGGAGTATGCGGTCTCAAGGCCGTTGAGTGTCCTGTGATTTTAGGTGTTGCATCTTTGGAGGGAATTTTTCGTTTGCTGACTTTGTTGCGGCCGATGGTGCACCACAAGGTTATGGACGCTGTGGTGCATGTGTGATCTGATGTTGTAGTTGTGGACTTAGTATAATTTTGGATTTCTTTGATTTTGTCCTCCTGATTTTCAAAGGCCGGCGTAGTCCCCCAGTCCCCCACTGCTTCAGGCTGAAGAGTAAGCGAGGGGTGAAGGAGTAAAGGATTCCCCTAGGCCGAAGCGGGATTCTTATATTCCCCTGAATCCAATTCCTTGGCGGTTTCCTGACCAAGGTAACCCTGTGGGAGAAGCCTTGGACGCAGATCGCTTTCAAGAAATTATCATCAGGGTTTTATACAAGGCTGATGGTTGTGGGGTTTTTTATTGCTTCGCTGTTGTGGCCGTTGAAAGGGCCATGCTTATTGGTATTCTTGTTTGGGCCGATATGTGCCCACCCTGTGGTGTGACCTACCCTTTTGAAGTCATCTTTGTACTGAGGCCGATGTAGGCGCACTTTTTTTTAGCGTGGTCGTTGAGTGGTTGGCCGTTGCGGGCGCTGATTGCTGGCATGTTGGCGATGGGCTAGTACTGTGGAAGTGGGCCTGGCCCGCCTCCTGAACCGGTACAAGCCCAATGAGCCTGGGGGGCGGTGGCCGTTCATGTGGCCAACGGGTGTGTGCCACGTGTAGTGACCGTTCGGGGGGGGGGGGGGGGGCTATAAATACCCCCCTCCCTCCGAAGAGGCTCCTCATTGCATTCCTGAGATAACGAAGTGCTGCCAAATTTTCTAGAGAGAGAGAGCCTTGTCCTTGTGTTCTTCCATACTTCATACCCCAAAGGTCAGTTCATCACACTTTCTTCTGACTTATTCTATACATTGCTTTCCTAGGGCCTTCATCTAGTGTTAGTGAAGAATCACCCTTAGATCCAAGGTAATTCCCTTAAGGCCTTAGCTAGTTGTTATGATGAAACCTTTGGACGACGAGTACTATCCTTATGACGATGAGCCCTCCGCTAAATCCCTCGATTACCGGGTAGTAGAGGAGTGTTGTGAGGAGATAGATGACCTGAGCTCCTGGAAATCAGGGGAGCAGGAGGGTAGCGAGGGTGAAGACGAAGAGGCCGCCTCATCGTCTGAAGGTGAGGACGTAGTGGTCTCCCGTGCTGTGGACGGAGCATCTACCTCAGCTGCAATTCCCTGCCCGAAGCCGGTTTCTGCTGTGAAGGGGGCTGCTCCGCCGAGAAGGCGTCGGCCAAAGAAGGGTCCAGGTTACTCCTACCTGGACCTCACCAACATTTACCTGATCAAGCCGGAGAGCAGCGCGAATGATTACTTGGTGGCCCAGATGTATGTGGGGCCGTATGGGAGGGTTAGGGCGCCCAGGCCGACGGATCGGGTGCTGAATCCACCTCTGGGGTACTTTGGAGTATACCCCATGAGTTTTGCCAAGGGACTTAGGTTTCCCCTCCATCCGTTTATTACGGAGTACCTAGACATGGTGGGTCTCCCTCCGGCCCTGTTGACTCCGAACAGCTATTCCCTCATCGTCGGCTTTCTCCTCCGATGCGATGAGCTAGATTTCAGGCCGACAACGGCTTTGTTCATGAACATATATCAGATAGGCCGGGGTAGCCACAAGAATTGTGTCGGCTATGCCAACCTTCAACAGCTGCCGAAGAAGAGGAGCTTTACTGACCTTCCTTCGTCCATTCATGGTTGGAAGAGTAAGTTTGTCTTTGTATCGCTGGGCAAGGATGGCACCGAATTCCCCTCTGTCGGCCATGACAGGAGATTTAGCCTCCACGATGTGCCGAAGAGTAGCATTTGGATGCCCAGGTGGTGGCATTCTTGAAAGGAGGGCCGGGGAGCGTGAAAGAGTACATCACGGAGTATACGATGACCGCCCTCGGCTTCATGAGGTACTATGTGTACGGCGACAAGGAGAGTGACACGGAGATGTGGCCGAGGATGACCACCACTTTTGAGGAGGCCGATGGCCCGGATTTGGGTGTGCCCGCCGATGCTGATGGTAATACCCTCCTTGGCGTCTTCGTCTACATTTGCCTTTCTTTTTGCTAACTGTCCTTTTTTTGTTATGCAGATTTTGAAATGGATCACAGGTCCGGTATGGCCCTTGCCAAAGCGAAAGCGAAGGAAGAAATGGCCGCCAAGGAGGCCGCAAAGCTGGCCGCTGCAAGCGGCGCACAGCCGAGCTCTGATGCTCCGAGGAAGCCACCCATGCAGCCGAAGAAGAAACGACCCGTGGATGACGGCCAGAGGAAGCTGACCGAGGCTGGTATGCAGCCCAAGAAGACGAAGAGGGCTTCCCCTCTGGCTGATGATGACGTCGGGGATCTGACCACGCCGGCCGATGATGCCGGGGGCTCCAATGCCGTTGCCGTTGTTGATGTGGTTTCGGTCCCCTCGTCGACTGCCCTGTCCCAGCCGCCCCCTGTCGGCCAGGAGCCCCGGAAAAAGAGGGCCGGCAAGGAGCTGGTTGTTGGGACATACAAACTCAAAGTCGAGTACCCTGTGAAGGGTGGCGTCTTCAATGACGTCGTTGACGGCCATGACGTGCTTGCTCAAGCCGTCCCGGTCGAGGACCGGGCTTACCTGAAAAAGCTCGGCCCCGTCAAGATCTATGACGGCGGGATGGACCTTATCGTCCAAGTAAGTCCCTTGTACTGTGCACATTTTTTGTCATGAGTCTTCGCATCGTCCTAATCTTTTTTCGTCGTTGCAGGGTTCCCTTATGCTGATGGAGAGCCATAAGCGGCAAGAACAAGAGATTGCCCAGCTGAAGGAGGCCGAGCAAAAAACTGCTTTGGCCGAGGAGGCCATGGCCTGCCTGGATCGGATCCGGGAAGAAGTGAAGGCCCTGCAGAAGAGTGTTGATGAGTCCGATGTGGCCTATCGTCAGGTGGCGGCCGACAGGGATGATGCTCTGAGAGCCAAGGATGAGGCGCTGAAAAGCCGCGATGAGGCCCTGCTCCGAGCCGAGGACGCCGCGAAAGCCCAAGCTGACACAGAGAGGGCCGCTGAGAAAGCTGTTGACGGCGCCATTGAGAAATTCTTGACCGAAGGCTGGAAGGCTGAAGACCGCTGGCCCTGGTGCTACGAGGTAGTGGCGGATCGTCTTGAAGACTGGGGCCAAAAATGCCCTGCTAGCCAAGAATATTTTCAAAGGGAGATGTCTGTTTATTATGACATGGGCCAGCAGAGGATGCAACGGCTGATCTACCGGAGGCTGCACCGGGCTTTCAAGAAGTTGAAGCTTACCCATAAATGGGCCAAGTAGAACTTGAAGCTTCCCAGGCTGATGAAGGATCCGGAGGCCGAAGCTCCCTCCCTCCCTCTGAGAGGCAAGATCCGATACTCAGCTGCTCCATCGGTGAGCCTGATTGGTCCGATGACGAGGCCGTGGCCGACACCGCTGTTTCCGCAGTAGCTGAGACAAGTGTAGATGCGGGACCGAAGAGTGCAACGAAGTTGCTTTTGGGCAAGCCGATGCGGGGCTAGTTGCTGATGAAGTCGCCCCAGAGAGCTGATCGACTGACTCTTCGTTATGTAGTTTAGTAAGTTAGACAGGTGTTGTAACGCCTTTGTTTTGTAATGGTTGTGTGCCTCCCCCCATGTAATGAATCTTAAATGAATGAAAATAGCCATTGCTTCCGGCCTCATAGTATGATGTCTTCCTCGTCTTGCTTTTTTCCTTTTGCTTTTGTTGTTCAAGCATTACAAAATTTTCCAAGTGTTTAAGTGGGGTCATGGAGATAATTGTTCTCTTTGGTTGTTTCCTCTGGCTGCGGCCGAAGCGGGTAACTTAGGTGAGCATGTTTCGTCTATAAGGAACACCCCTTGCTTTTAGCAATACTTTGGAATTTCTTCTAAGTGTCAGGTTTCAAGTGATTGAGTGTCCGCTTCGTCTTGGCGTCACCCCTTTTCTTTTGTCCACACTTTAGAAATCTTTCCAAGTGCATGTCAAACTAAGCAGTTCCTTTAGTTCGGGGGCCTTCGTCGGATTATATGGACGGCATGGATAACCCATGTCTAGGTATTTTCATCGGCATGTGTACCCTTCCGGCCAGTGTGTATTCTTCGTTCCGTGTCATTCCCCATCCCTTTTTATTTCACTCGTCATCTTCTGAGTGTCAAACAAGAAGTCTTAATCTTGCTCTCCGTAGTCGTGGCCGATGAAGGTCCTGTCCTTTGCTCGGCTGGGGGGGGGGACGTCTTCCTCGTCCCTGCCATGTTTGGTGTCCCACTTGTGGGAACCCTCAAGTGTTTTGCTTAGAGTATGTGTCCGTTTCATTCTGACGTGGATGATGAGAGTTGTTGGTTCTCTTGTTCGGCTTTGGGATCATAATGACGGTGACGTGGATACGATCACCTAGGGTGCCCCTTCGGGATCTTTCCAAATATATGGAAATTGTTCCAAGTGTTGGACATACCGGATCCTTGAACACACTCGGGTGATTGCTTCCTTCATGAGTGGTTGATGACGGCCTCCCTTTTGGGTTGTCTGATGTTGGCTATGTGGTGCCCCTTTTCGGCCCCAAGAGTTTTGTTTAGTAATTTTGTCCAATTTTTTTTGAACGCTTTCGTCCGTAATATGTAACGTTTGCCTGATATGTACTTGGACGATGTTGGGGATTTTTATTTTTATTGCTCGAGGCCGGCGAATGCACGGCTCATCGGCTTCCCTCTTTTATTTTTGGGGATATCGCTTCAGGCCGGCAAGTGTGCGGTCCTTCGGTTGTCCCTCTTTTGTTTTTGGGGATATTGCTTCAGGCCGGCAAGAGTGCGGTCCTTCGGATGTCCCTCTTTTATTTCCTTCCTCTTTACTCTGTTGAGCGAGGGGTGGGTAAACTTCTTTCAGGCTTCGGCCAAGGGGGTCGATAGTCCCTCGGCCGGTAAGGAGTCCCACTGGATCGTCCTGTGATCTCAGGGAGGTCCCGTCGCCTATTTATGACGCGGGCTAAGGCATTTGGTCGGTTACCGATGGCTGCCGTTTCTCATCCCTGAGTTTGGGGATTTTTGTCACCTCGGCCATGATTTCAGACCTGTCGTCCTGCCGATTTCGCGGATAGACGACGTGGTGAGCTTCCCATTTCAAGACGTGGGCTCTTTGCGGGCCCTTCGTCCTAGGGACACCGTCGACCTTTCCTAAGCATTTTCGCTATGAGGGGTCGAGGCGGTGTGCTCTGTCGACCTTTCCTGAGCATTTTCGCTCTGAGGGGTCGGTGTAGTGTAGTATCATTTCCCTGAACTTTTTAGAAAAGTAAGAAACTTTTATTGATAAGTGGCTCGAGGCCGAGGGTGGCATTCGACCAACAATCCATGGGAAGGCGAGGGCTTTGCCGACTGGGCCATCCCCGAATTATTGATAGAATTTCACCAAGTGATGTACATTCCACGTTCGTGGCACATTTGACCCATTCGGGTGTTTTAGTTTGTAGGTACCGGGTTTGACTACGGCACTGACGATGTAGGGACCTTCATACTTGAGGGCTAGCTTGCCACCTTCCGTCGGCTTACTCGCCTCTCTTCGACGAAGGACATAGTCCCCCACCTGGAATTCCCAGGAACGTACCTTGGCATCATAGTATGATTTTACTTGACGCCGGTAGTTCTCTGCCCGGATGAAGGCCTGCTCTCGTCTTTCTTCGACCAGGTGGAGATCAATCTTCATGCTTTCCTCGTTGGCCTCAGGCTCATAACGCTCCACCCGTCGGCTGGGTATTGTGACCTCTGTGGGCGCCTTCCCTTTAAAGCCATAGCAGAGGGCGAAGGGTGTTTCGCCTGTTGCCCTCCTCGGCGTAGTACGGTAGCACCACAAGATATTGGGGAGCTCATCGGCCCAACTGCCCCCTGCGTCCTGGAGCTTCTTCTTCAGGCCCTCCATGATGGTTCTGTTGGCGTTCTCAACTTGCCCGTTACCTTGAGGATAGGCAACGGAGGAGAAACGATGTCACGCCCCGGACCTAGCCGGACACGTCAACAACCCGCCGTATAGTACGAATAGTCAACCGCAGTCCAACTCATCCATACTATACAAGGCGTCATGAATATCATTCACACGTAGTACATCCATAAACAAACATAATGTAAAACATGCATTTAAAACAGCGGAAGCAATTAATAAAAATGTCTTAGCCACACTTTGGCAAACATGGGCATACAAGCCCCCAAATAATTATTCAAAAAATAATATCCATGAGCATTGTTATAATTATTTTGAAAACAGGAAACAGGAGAAGCACGAACCACGTCTTCTCCCTTGAATATCCCCGAAGCAACGGGCGCCGGCAGCAACCTTCAAGTTCTACCTGAAACTGTGAGGTGGCCTCCCCCGTGAAGGGGAGGTCAGTACTTGGAAGCATTTGACAAGTACAATGACAACTATATTACGTATAATCAACGTTTTAATTTCCAAGACCCTCAAAATAGGGTGATATCATAATATAAATAATAATTTATATTTCCCACTTATTATCCTTGCAATAAGTAAATTCATAATTTGTTTGTTTGGCACACGGCCCTTCTTATATGTTCCTTTTCATTTATCCTTTGCACAACCCAAATCCTTGGGTTTCAATATTTCTACGGGACTTGCTACCGCTGTCCGAGACCTCATGAAGCTCTCGGTTCGGATTCCAACATCCCGCCCTTGGACTCATACCCATCATCCCGTAGGAAGGTAAGGCCCTTCGGGGTCCTATCTTATGTGTTACCGCTACCGGAACCTAGTTAGGTCTCCGATTCGGATTCCACCCTAACCCGTGATCACGATGCAAGTCCATGCTATCCAACCCCGCTCTCTAGAGTCGGGAAGGGCCATGGTCCTTACTTATTCCCATAATTCAACCGGCTATCCTCAAGGACTACCGAACACACCCGTAGGCCAATCCTATATCTAGGATCAATTTAATATTTACATTATCTTGGGTATCCCTTAAGGCCTACCCCTAGTATAACTTAAAGTTCATACTTTCCTACCTTAAAGCATCTCTTAAGACTACTTAAGGCATAACATTTCACAATCCAACCTTAGGATCAATCTTAACAACATTTCATTTTTATGTCCAACTAGTATCTTAATACTAGTCAAATTATTATCAACAAACCCAGTTCTCAACTCATAGTCATATAGCCAATTCCAACTGATTTTCCTTTGAAAAAATATCATTTATCTCAATATTCAAAATATCACTTTTAATCACTCATATATTCTAATATGAAGAAAAGTATATTTCAACATATGTTTCATAATAAATTCCACTTTGAAGTCCACATACTCATAACACATGAACATACACAATTTACTCTCAAATTTGTATATCATGATCCTCTTTCTTTAGACATTTAGTCTTTTCATTTTTAGGCATTATTACTCATTAATAATCCGTAAAAACACATTTAATTACCTTCGGTAATCTCATGAAATTAACTCACTAATTATAAGCAATATAGTCAGCCATCCTCACCTTATGATGTGCTCAACTAGATGCCTTTACGAAGCCCTTCGATAAATCCCCGTTCTTGGCCGATTGAAACGAGAATTCTGGGCAGTAGCTGAAAGCCGCCCGGCTTACGCCAAAAGCCGCCCGGCTTACGCCAAAAGCCGCCCGGCGTTCGTGTGCTGCAGGTTCGAGCAGCCTGCTATACTTAGCGGTTTCCGGCGATTTCGACTCCTATCGATTCACCAACACTCCTAAGTTAAATGCCACCACTTTATATCAATATTCTACACTTTTAAATTTGTAGAACTCATGGTTTAATCCACCATATGATTTCTTAGAAATCATACACAATAAAACTAGTTAAAGAGTAGAAATTGTGTTCTTACCCCTTCTCCTAGCTTTTCCTTTTGGATTTCTCTTCCTTCTTGCTTTCTTTGAGCTTGGTCTTGGT